>OY821762.1:1248626-2497253 GCA_963682095.1 Potentilla sterilis
TGGAGGGTCGGAAAAGGTAGCTTCGCCTGAAGCTGTAGAACCAAGTAGTGATGAAGAGTTGTCAAGGTCGCCCATTTTGCTAGCGTTTCAGGCTCAAAAGAGAACAAGCAAGTTTGTTCTATGCTGTTTGATTCTATTTTAGAAAGAAGCTTCTGGCAGTGGCCTTGGGAAATCAACAACAAAGACTTTCTAGACTGTTAAACCGGGTTGCTGGGATTTTATTAAGAGCTGGAGTCTTGATGACTCTTGATGATAAGCAAAGGAAGGGCAGCACCGATTCAACTCAGTCATCGAGGTGGTAGAGGCGGCCGTTCCATATCTGGAAAATGATAACTTAATATATAGAGAGGGGTGTGTGAGATACAGTGCAAACTGGAGAGAGACACAGAGATTTGAACGGAGTGGAAAAATATATTGAAACTGAGAAATGTTTAAAGCGGCGGCAGTTAACCGTGGTTAAGGAGTGAAGTCGAGATTAGTAACCCGGGTCAGGTTGACATTAAAAATGAGGAGCAAATGAGCCAAGTCTGAACTCATAGCTGCCAGAGTAGATCTGACCACCCACGTGTCGCGACAGCCGGGGAGATGATATGTGTCGGAGGAACTCGGACTAGGCGGTGCTTGTCTTCTTGCGCAGGACAAAGGTTCTTCTATTTTTCTATTTCTTACCATATTTGTCACTTAAGACATCGTGTATTTG
Source organism: Potentilla sterilis (assembly GCA_963682095.1). Classification (NCBI taxonomy): domain Eukaryota; kingdom Viridiplantae; phylum Streptophyta; class Magnoliopsida; order Rosales; family Rosaceae; genus Potentilla; species Potentilla sterilis. The sequence goes on from OY821762.1 coordinate 1,249,327, forward strand.
CTTAATTCTCCACTAAGAAGACCGTAATACTCCTTCACTATTACGTTTTTGTGTTTTACACCAACTTAAATATATATAAGGGAATGTACATTTGCGTAATGCAAATGATTTGGAGACTCATTTCTCCTTGAAATGTCGTTGTGTTGAGTTGTTGAACTTCTCTTATCTGGAATATATATCAGCGCGTTTCATTTGTTATATAAATTAGCAGAGAAATTACTTTTTGTTCAAGGAAGGTTAATACCGTAACTTCCGTTGTGTGTCTTGACCTAATTAGACTAGAATAGTAGTTACCTTAGTAGATAGGGAATCCCTGATTACTTGGGATACTTGATGTAATGCCTATATAAAGGCCTCCTTATCTATCAATAAAGTAACGCTTTGCATCTATATTGTTTCTCCTACAACACGTTATCAGCACGTAGTTTCTAACCCTGTGCTTGATAGCAAAAACCCTAGCTTTTTGCCGAAAAAAAAAAAAAAAAATTTTCAGCAACCCTAGCTTTTTTTGCCGACAACCAATTCGTCGGTACATCATATACTATTGAACTGCCGACGACATCTTTGTCGGCAGAGGCTGAAGAAGCTCAGGGCACCCAGTAATTTGCTCTGGGCACCCTCCGATGGTTCGACGGCGTCCTCTCTCATCGCCTCCCCGCCGCGATGCAATCCAGAGACGACGCCTGCTCGGTCGACGCCTCAGCCCGAAGCCGCTCCAATCCGGCGGCCCACCTCGATGCTTCGACGAAGCCCTAGCGCGCTCCAACCTCTGTCGACGCAGCCCAAACGACGTCGATGCCCGGATTTGCACGCCTGTACGCAGCTTAGCGCCGCCGACCCAGTCCTGCTGCCCCGATTCGTCACCGTTTCAGTCAGATCCGGATCTCCAGATCTCGACCCGGACCCTTGGGCCTGACCCGACCCGTGTCCAACCCGACCCGATTCGGCTGTTAAACGAATTCTACTGTGCAAGGGGCAAAACGGTAATTGTACTTACCTCAGTTAAACAGTTTTTACCCTACGGGTTAAAAACAGTTACTGTAGTAATTCTTTTATTAGTTTTACTGCTCCATATATGGTGAATATGACTAACCATATGTTTTTCTTTTCCATGAAACTTATTGCACGACGCATCGCGATGTAATTGCGAGGATTATTTCGTTGCACGTACATGGAAGAGCATCTCAAAATTGCACAAGGATCATAACCGAGTCCTTAAGCGCAATTTTTAAACGCAGTTCATTTGGCGAACTAGCAAGTATGATTTAATAAAAGTTCCCGTTTTTCGCAATTTCAATTACTTGAACTTGTGTATATGTGTTGGAACTTGTGTGTTTTTCAGGACGATACAAAGGGGCCCCACCCACCCCTGCGTATCACAGTATTTATGGGGTAACTGTGATGTTACCGTCCAAAGTTGTGCTTGTGGCTGTGATGTCACTGTGAACCACAACTCTTCGTGAATATTTAATCACGATTCCGACATAATATTGTCGATGCTTGTGACGATCCTAAGGGAGTCACAAAGGGGACAAACTCATGATGTGTGACGGAAATTGTCACTGTAACATCGATATGTGACGGAAATTGTCACAACAAATTGAATTGAGTAACCAGAATCTTGGTCTCGACCATTCAATTCCTTCCCTCTTGTTCTTTTGATATAAAGAAACAATTGACCATAAAATGCGCCTAGAGAATGGCCATTGAAACAAAGAGAGAATCATGTCATTGATATGGTTCTATCGGTTCACTAATTGCAAAATTGCAATCATATGGTCAATGTACACAAGAGATACATGGAAGAAGATGAGAGTATATCCTCATGATTACGGATTTCAACAGCAAAAGATAATTTGCAATAAATATGAAGCATATGACTTCAATTTCATAGTCAAAGTGACTACAAATCCGTTGATTTTGTGCAGGCATAGACCTCACATGTGTGACTAATGCTACTTAGTCGATACACTCTTTATGGTCAAGATCTCGATATAACCGTTGGCATTTTGATGCATATATGGTTCGATTCCCTAAAAAGCTATATGTGAATGCAATGAATCGCATTACACATTTACATGGCATGTTGATTGAGTTCACCAACCTAATTGGTGATGTTAACTCGAAAAATCACAAGAGACAAAATGAGTGACTCGCGAGAAATTGCGATCCGCCAACTTGGCCGCGATCCGCCAACTCTGCGATCCGCCAACTTGGCCGCGATCCGCCAGGCATCGCTCGCCATGGCCATCCGCCAACTTGGCTGCGATCCGCCAGGCCTCGCTCGCCATGGCCATCCGCCAACTTGGCCGCGATCCGCCAGGCCTCACTCGCCATGGCCACTCGCCAGCTTGGCTGCGATTCGCCATGCCTCACTCGTCAAGAAACAAATTGACATGCTTGCGTACATAAGCGGATGCATGCGCATTGCCCGGCCTCGGCCTCGGCACTCTTGCGCCCACCAAAGCCCGCCTTGCCTAGCCTCGGTTTCGGCCTTGGCTTAGCTTACGCGTTGCTTGGACTACAGCTCCGCCACAACCACATGCTGCCGCCCCCTCGGTCTCCGGACCTTGGCACGCACACGGCCCGCCTAGCAGCGCCCCGGCCTCGGCCTCGGCGTTGGCCTGGACACGGCCCGGCCAGCAGCCATCTCGGCCTTATAAGCCCATGCACTCACCCCGGCACGTCTTGGCTTCGGCCTCGGCATGCCTTTGGCTCTTTAGCATGGCATCGGCCTCGTCAGGTCCTTGCTTTATGCCTCGGTAAGCCTTCGCTTCGGCCTAGGCTATCCATCGGCAACTCGCATGACCTTGACTCCAACATCAAGCCTCGGCCCCAAAAGCCTTTGCTTTTGCCTCGACACGCCTTGGTTTCGGCCTTGGCATGCCTTGACATTTGCTCGGCCTCGGCCTGCCCGTGCACCACCTCGGCTTCGGCCTTGGCTAGCCTAGCACGCGCCTATGCTTGACCATGGCCCTTCCTTGCCTTGTTTCGGCTTGGCTCCCATTCTAGCTTGGCTTCGGCCTCGGATAGCTAGCTCATGGCCTCGGTCCTGGATACTTGGTTTAGACATTTATGTCTCTATAGTATCGATGTTGGCTCATTCTGGTTGTTTTCCGGCTCTATTTTTGAGCGTTAACGGATGTATCTAGTACGCCTTTAAACATGCCTATGTTTTATCTTGTGATACTACACGCCATGTTGCACACTCTATAGGAATTGAGTATATATTCCGGTTTATATGTCTTGGCATAAAACCCTTGTCTCTACACTCTTATGAATGTATCATAGAGACATTGAGTGTGTAGCTAATCTACATCGAACCTTGCTCACCACTTAAAGATATTGGTGCCAACGTTTATCACCTTGAAACTCATTGTGAAAATTGAATTGATTTCTTATGTATCGCTTCTAATGAATGCGCACAACTTATGAGTCAATATTGTGAATGTATTTCACGTATACTATGATTCGGATTCTTTGAATCGACGACTCATGTAGACTCTTCCATACATAGTCCGGAATTTTGGACATGTTTTGATGATCCATATATGCAAGAAAGCTATGGACATCGTTTCTTTTGAGCAAAGAAGCTATTGGGATCAAAGATTACCAAAAGAATTTGGTAGCGTCATGAGCAATGCTCAAGGCTCAAGGATGACATTAACGTCACCCAAGTCTTCCTCCAAGTCAATGGAAGCACCATCTATGCATTTAAACGTGCATATGATCCCCCCTTATGATCCTTCATTAGCTATGCTCAACATATGGAAGCTTAATCTTTAGCAAAGTTTTGGAGTAACGCCCTCCTACGCTAAAGGCAATGATACATAAGATGATGGCTTTGATGCCTTCTCATAGTTCAATTTGAGATACAATGATACTATGGTGATATACCTCATGGTTAAACTCAAGCCATAACACTTAGATGTTATGAAGCACCTTCACAATGATAGAAAAGTAGCAAAAACCTAAAATTTCTGGTTTTTTAGCTCGCGGACTCGTCATTGTGAGGACCGGTTTACCTACTTTTAGGCCGGTTCTTGAGGTGAAATTTGGTCCACCGATTCCTAACATCCATGGCTACCTGCTCATAAAATTTCAGAGCCATTGGACACCTGGAAGGTGCTGAACCATTCGACACAAACGTTCACTGACCTCCGGCGACTATTCCGACCGGTTCGGTATGTTTCCGACCGGTTCCGGCAATGAGCCCGGCGGCGTTGGAATCCTAACACACGTGCCTACCTACTATTAAAATTTGGTGGCATTTGGTGTTCCGGAACATAGTGAAACGTTTCAGGAAGCATACATGCATGTTACATTTTGTAACGGAATGCATCTTGTTAACGTATAAGTGTTAACGATCAATACCCTATACCGTCCACATACTTTATGTGCCATATTGCGCTACCACAAGCGCTCAATGATGGGTTATTTGATTATGAATAACGTCTTTGAATAAGACGTCAGCTTCCACCTATAGTCCGCTATATATAAACCTTAACAGGCGATCTCGTTTATGTCACTTTTTGATGAGCCAGTCTCCCCGTCGTTAGGGGGAGAGAAGAACAAGTTTGTTCAAGTAGAACGACTTGGCATTGCCGTGGTTTGTCCCCACTGTGCCTCATCATGTTCCCAAAGTCCCATAAATCAAAGTGACGAGATTTGATATACATGCTGCAAAGAGCAAACTATTGGTCTTTCAAGGAAAAGATCGGAATAGTACTCTTGTATCAACATGCCTGTAAGGATTGATGTCCAAATCAATGGACATATTGTCATTCATAAATGGTGACATGGTGACTCCACAAAAGTGGTAGATGGTGTCACTAGGCCGTGACTCTCACAAGAAGTGTAGAGAGGGCACTTTGTTCGATATACACTCGCCGAATGCGAGTATGGCACAACTTGATCCTTCGGATCAATGATAACTCATTCGTCTCATGGATTTTCTGGATTAAGGTTATTATTGGGGGACGCCTCAATGAGAAGCCAATCCATATAGAGATCTCTACAAATGCGAATTACACTAGTGTACATGAGTACGTGGTCTATGAGTTAGATATCGAATACACTCACTTCGTTGAAGCAAATACCAACGTTGTGAATTGGCCTACACGGAAAGATATGCGATCCAGTTTATACAAAGAGATAGGTCCTTGGTCAGGTGATGCCGACACCGCAAGTGTAAACCCTATCGATAATCTTTGATTGAAAGCGTAGTGAGAAAAAGAGCCTAGACTCACCTTGTGGCGCAAGGTCTCTCACAAACGCCCTGGAATCGACTACGATGACATATGCTCTCGTAATGGAGTCATATCACACTCCACTACCTTGTCAGTTAGGTAGTTCCGAAAAACTGAACATGCAGCTTATGAATCATCTCTATTGGGACTAAGTAAAGAGATGTACATAAATATCATGAATGGATCAGTTTTCACCCAAGTCAAGTAAGCAAAAACCTCGAAGTGCGTATGCTATCAGATTAGGATGTTCTCTATATGGGTTCAAATCTTCTGGTTGGATATTGTATAACGCGGTTGAGCAACTACTTGATTGGAGATGAAATGTAATGAATCATGCCTATTTGCGTGTAAACTACGGATGAATTGTGATTGAAGTATCACTAATCCAACGTTAAGAATGAAAAGATCTTGGGAATACTTGGTCTCAAATGTGAGAACCGTCAGTGATGAACTTATTCATCTATCGGCTTATGGCAATCTAATGGACGTTAAACCAAAGCTTATATGTATCCCATGATTAGTCGATGTCTTGAGAAGACTCGTTTCGTCTATGTGACGAGAAGTCTTGGGAGATGAAACTCTCTATCTAAGTATCATGTGCGCAATCATGTACTTGTCATAATATGCTCGACTCGACATCTCATTCGCTATAAACTTATAAAGCCAAAGTGATGGCTAGACGCGCCCACGCAATGCCATGGTATATGGCGGTACTTTCTTTTAAGAGAGAAAGGTTTAGGCTCATTCGATCCCATCATGAAAGACACATCAATAGGCAATTCCAGATTCTGCCTAGTTCTGTACGTCAACTTCCCCGTGACCTACATGACAGCTCACTCATCGGAAAATGGTAAACTTAGTACCGTTGGAAAGCTCTATGTGTCTACTTTCCAGGGACACCAACCATTTGATTATAGCTATCATATTGAGTGAGTTATGGCTGTTTTAGCAAAGTAGGACGAATCTGTCCGGTAATTTGCAGATCAGTCACCTTCGACAGAGCTTTGTGATCAGCTCAGAACGAACCACGTTGTGTACTTTATATCACTGGAAAGATATGGGTGTCTAGTTTCCAGAACATTTTACGGTTCGTTCATACCTACTGTATCGAAGGAGTTATGACTATTTAAGTACACGAAGGTCATGCTGCGCGTGAATCTGATTTTCAACGCGAACTCTAGTTTTGAGTTGTTAAGCGACCTTCTTCCTTAAGACCAAGTAAAGCTAAGTGTAGCTGGTCTAATACAAGGATAATGTGGCCGTATTCAATGACTCGATCATTGGCCACACCTACTTTTGAAGCTTGTGAGGAGCGTTTGTATACGCCATTAATCTAAACTCCAAGATTGAGTTACCAATCAGGGGGAGTTGTCTTGTAGACATCAGGGGGAGTCTACCTCACATGTAATCTTCAATTGTAGTTGGTGCGTTGTGCTCTTTTCCCTTCGACCAAGCTTTTTATTTTTACCCAAGAGGTTTTGTTTTGCTTGGCAAGGTTTTAGCGAGGCAACATGTTATGCACCGTGTCACATTAGGTACGCGACACAAGGGGGAGTGTTCAAGGAAGGTTAATACCGTAACTTCCGTTGTGTGTCTTGACCTAATTAGACTAGAATAGTAGTTACCTTAGTAGATAGGGAATCCCTGATTACTTGGGATACTTGATGTAATGCCTATATAAAGGCCTCCTTATCTATCAATAAAGTAACGCTTTGCATCTATATTGTTTCTCCTACAACACTTTTGTATTTGTTTATAAATTTATATAAATTGATATATATCTGATTAAATTATATATTTTTTGACCAGATCGAATGCGTTTTTGTTTCTCGACAACCATATACTGATCGAAAACAAACTTTTCACGCTATCAGACACACGAATATTTATGTACTTCTATTTATCAATTAATCTAACTCGTTAATACCTCCTTGAAATGGGTTAACTTAATGAGTAATCAGTTTCATTTCCAAAAACAAGAAATGCCAATCGAACAGATAAGGACGAGGAAGCTAATGTGGACAAGTTAAACGTTTTTGTCCATACTCCGTAAACCTCAGTGGCTTTGTCGTGATTTCTCTTGAAAATCTTGTCTGGTTTGGTGTTGCTTATCCCGATAAGGGCATCACTCCTATTTTAGTCTTCCTCTTCAAAAATTACTGCCGTGGGCACGGTCGTGTTCTTTGTTTTTTACTGTCAAGGTGAAGTCCTACCCTCTCTCTGTATTTTAGTCTTTTTTATAATTATCAAACCACGGCCTGCTCTGGTCTTTCCGGAATATACTTACCCGTCCATCACTATCAAACACAGTCTACTGATACAGTACCAATGCATAGCAAAAGTCGCTGCTGCCCCTCGTGGCACTAGGTGCTTGCCACCATACGTGCACGTGCTCCAGTCTGCCACTATAGAGGTCGTTTCATGCACCTCATATCCTCAAAGGCTCAAACCTCAATGGTCTAATATCAATAAGGTATGTTTTCCGTTCGTGTTCTCTAAGACGGTGGGATCATTAAGTATAGGTTTGATCGATATTTTCAATCAAATCGTGTTGAGATATAAATTTCATAAGGAAAAATAAGATTTATTTTGAGAGTTTATAAGAGTTTAAACTATTACGTTTATTGTCAATTAGTTTTAAATTGAAAATTCAGACTATTTTATTATAATATCAAAACGGCTTATCTAAGTACGTACTTTCTATCTCCCTCTCCTAATCGCACTAAAACCTGTTACGACTTACGAGTATAACTTTCGAGAACCGTAACTTAGTAAAATTTTCAGCAGTGCCAATTTTTATCATTAGGGACACATCTTATCTCAGGCTTACTTAAAAAAGACCCTTTTTGTCTTTTCGGGTAGACCCTAAATCCCGAAATGGACAGCTACGCAAAGGCCACCATCTTTTTCAAAAGTAGGGATGGTAGGGGCATATCCGACCTTTTCTAAATCTCAATATTTAATAAATTCAGAATTTTCTATTTCGAACGAAGTGGACTGGGTGCCTGCAGGCCGTGCACAACACATGGGACCCACCGGCTCAGTTGCTGACGTGGACGGCCCAGATACAGACTAGCATTTGTTTAATACTTCGACTGTTCGACACGTACTTACGCCAGTGTTTATAATTTCCTTTCACTCATAATGATACAAATAATTAGAACCCTGAGATTACATTATTTTAAGCAAAAAAGCACAAGCTTATTAAGCAAGTTGAATGATTGTACTATTTTTTCAACCCAGATTTTCCCAACTAATCAAGTTTTGTCATAATTAATTAGTGAAATTAAGAAGATTTTCATTTTCAGTCCTTATTTTTATATAATTTTGAAATTGACCCCCACCTAACATGTATATATTAAGGTTAGCTCCATCATTTATATAAGTTAAGCCAATTTAGGAAGAAAACAGTGCAGTCAGGACTAGGCCAAATACCAAGGAAAGTTTGTTGCAAACTGAGTCGGTCAAACATTAGCTTTGTATTATATTTGGCTTAAGGTGAATAGATGTCTTTTGGTTCAGGCACTTAGCTAGAGACGGCCCGAACCATCTTATTATTATTAATTTTTTTTTTTTAAAAGAGTACGGGGAGAGGAACCACAAGCAGGCGAGAGTATTGTTACGCCGAAGTTCTGCCAGTGTCGCGCTAGAAACACAGCTATACCCCCTTTCACTCTTGGAGTATTCTTCAGAGGGTTTGGGCTCCATATAGGGCTTTTTACATTCACAAGGATCGAACATTCGACCTTAGTTAAATAACTCAGTCTACTTACTAACTGAGCTGGACCTTGTGGGTAAACAAACCATCTTATTATTATTTTGTTGCATTGTTTCAACTGTAATTGTAAACCCAGCTCATGAGTCATGAGCAGAAAGAGATTAGTGTTTCAACCCGACTTAACTCGAAGATTATGAGATCATTGTGTTCAGGGAAATTACTTATCCATGGGTTTTTGACTTGGGAAGTAAATAATTACGCTACAAAAGGCAAGTGAAAGTGTATGCTCAAGAACTGGTATGCATATTTAGATAAGCACGACCATTGGCTGAGCACATTTCCTTAGAGTTTAGCCAATCAAAAACTAAAGGCGTGCATCTTCACCGGAGTAATTTTACTGTGGGGAAAGGGAAAAGGGTGGTTGGAGTTCTGGATAAGAGTCTTTGCTTTTCTTCTAGGCTAATTGATAAACCTGGATGTGACGGGAAACAGAGTCCACAAAGATGCTGCAACGAAGACTTTGTTAAAACTTGAAATGATTATTAGCTGAAATGTTATAATACAGCACACAGAAAAGGTTGAAATCCATATAATGTTATCAATCCCACCTGTTTCAAATTCAAATTAAGCAATCTTTCATTGACAAATGCTGCGTGGATCATTTGTCCGGCTTAACTAGAACGTTGCGATGTGTGAATATGAGTCTTATCTATTGCACAATAACAGATTTTACTGTACAAATGATGGTGTAACAGTCATGCAAAATAATTTGATTTTTGCTTTACAAAAGTATAGTAATTTCATAAGGATAAAAGTGATGGGGTGTGAGTTTAATGAAGAATCGCAACATTCTCGCGTCATAGTTGTTTTACTCCAGAATTTGTTTCATTTTAGATTTAGGAACGCAGAAACTATGCACAGCTGTAAGGTTGCAAGGGAATTCATTATGTCAAAAAGAAAGAATTGAGAGGCACAGTTGATTCAACCAGCAACAAGTCAGCAATCATCACCAAGTTGATTATCTTTTGGTTGCTTTTCTGATTCCAATATGTGCTGCAAAAGGTCCATACTGAATCTCCATTTTCACTTGGCCCCCCATCCTCCTTTTCATTTTTTCCTTTGCTTTCGGGTTTGTTTTTGGGTCTGTGGGGGCTGATGCTAGCTGCTTTGTGAAGGCAACGAGTCAATAGCCTACTAATTATAAAGGGAAAAGAAGCAATGTGAAGGGGGGGGCATGGATTTCAGAACGTGTCGATCTTTCAAATCCATTTGTGTGTGCCCTTCTCTATCAACATCCACATTATGGGCTCTAGATCCCATATCTATACACCTTACTGCAAACTCATCATCCATCAGCAGAATATGCGTATCAGCGTATCCCAAGCATAAGTTATACGCCAGAAGAGTAGAAGTCCGGAACTCCAAGAAACTTATAAGCTATAACGGAGAGTATAGATATGCCACGAGCACCGCTGAAGGTTTTGGATATGGCCAAAAACAACATGTTTCATTACAGCAAAGTGACAACTACAAGTAGATCGAAACCTAGCTGGGTAGTATTTTTCATCCACAAAAGTACAAGCAAAGGGTTCCCCTCAACTGGATTAAGGAAGATCTGGATCTCTGTTTAGTTGAGGAAAGTGCACAACCACTGGAGAATGAACTGTCTATCATGATCTGCATGTGTGCTATGAAGTATAAACAGTGTTGGTTTCTAAGTTTTCGCTTTCTTAAAGATCCCTTCATGTACACTATGTCCTCTACAGCCTCATGCATACAGCCTTCTCTCAAGACCGACATGCGTTGAAGATCTCGCCCCGCATTATATCAACTGGCAAATGCTCATGTGTGTATCTTTCAGGACCCAAGTACAATCCAGTCTTCTCAAGGAGAGCAAGCCCTTCGTCTCTACCATATCTTGAAGCATAGAGTCTGAGGTATTCAATGTCCTGATAAAGAACCCACAGAAATGTCTTATAAACTACAAAGTACAAATGCAGCCAAATAAAGAAAAGAGGATGTTAAAGAGGAAAATAGCCTTTAAGTTTCTCTGACCTGTAATCCACTGAGGATGCGCTCTAGTCTGACTGAAGCAACAGGTTCATTTGATGATGAGAACACATTACCAGGATAGAACAAAACTCCATCCCCAGGAGGGAGACCACGCCTGAATCTTATCTGCTCAGGCACACTCTACTTTAGTAACAAATAAACAGTTTCAGAACCAATGAACATCCGGACACCAGGCAAATTTACCTCCGCACTGGGAACAGTTGCCTTCTCATAGCAATTGGCACCCCAGTATAAGAAACCTGTTCCACCTTCTTTCCATACACGCCACATTACAGCTCGATGTTGCGTACCTCGCATCCCAAGGTGCCAGTTGGGATGGGGGTCAGATGGTCCCATGCACACGTAAGTCCACCATTCCTACAAAATGCTCCAGTAAACAGTCTTCAGCAAGTAGAGAGATGCAAACGTGTAGGATACTTGTAAGTTGTAACTAGAGATCCAAACAGAACTATTAGAAAATGTATAGTCATCATGCGTTTCCTAATTAAAATCATCAGGACCGTACCCATATATCTCATGCAACTAAGACTTCGCCTAAATGATCAGATTTTTCATGTTGAGATTTCATAAACGAAGATATGATCTACAATTCCAATATTACAATACGTTCAAAATCTATCATTTGGTGTAAAAGATAAACTATAGGTGGAGGTGGTGCACACACAAAATATGCCTTTACTAACAGTCTAACAGAAGATACTCCACATGTTTGTAACTCTTAATAACACGTGAGCATTTTCTGGTCGAATGCACTCTACGTATAATGATCAGTGTTCTAAGTGACACTTATTCCTGGGTTAACATAAAACAATATGCATGATTTGTACATGAATGAATCTGTCGAACTAAGTATAACAAACAAACTTTATAATTAAAATGGGAAAATACAAATAAAAGTTAAGGCACAACTTGAACTTGGAGACATGCAGATTGTAGACTAAGGATCATCATGAACCACAATTTTGCTTATCTCTAACTGGAAAACAAAATATCACTCCATATAATAATATTTGGGAAATGTTCCCGGGGATAATTAGATGAATCAAGCAAAAAGCATCACCTCGCCATTTTCAGGTTGAATTTCTGCAATTATATCCTCCACCAAATCCTCTCGATTCCCAAGCACCCATTCACTGCAAAATGTTGAACATATTTCTATTTAGTATCAGACATTGCCATATACTGTCTTCACTCAAAGTCAAACTAGCATATAGAAACGACATCATACACACACTGCATCAAAGTACACTGATATAACTACCCAACAACAGTTTAGCCACACCCGATATGAGGTTCCTCCCACATAAATTGGAAGCAAATGTCACCAATCCATTCATATGGATTCGAGAAAGTGGAAGAACCCGTCACAGTAATTATTAAGAGAGGTAAATCTTTCCACATTCACCAATTCCTGATATAGGAATCAATGAATAATCAGTGACGGGAAGTTCACCTCAGCAATTACCCAAGCACTAGCACAAATTTTGTTAGTTAAAGGGAAGAGAAGGAAGTAAAAAGACCACACATAAGATCTTATATTTTCTTCAGTAGAAGGTTCGTGGTCCACAAAGCACAAATAGATAGCAGTACCTTGTACAATAAATTTGAGTATGTGGGCGAAGAAACTTCGGGACTTTAACAAATGCCTCAAAAGGAGTAGGTGCAAGAGGGGCATCACTTGGCCCTGTAATAGTTGAAAAAGAAAAACATATATAAAAAATACCAACTGAAGGGGAAATGTATAGCCGTATAGGTTTTAGGTCCAGTAATCATTCTAACAAAAGTGAGAAACTCGGACCTCTACACTACAACTCATGGAACCTATACAAATGATTAAAATTGAAATCCAGTTGACAGCAAGGAAAGAGTTCATACCACAATAATAAGTAGTTAAGACACGAGCATCCGGAGCATAAGCATGTATCTCTTTGGCCAAGTTGAGGAGGGACTCATATTGCTCCAAATTTAAAGGCTGCCATATATTATTGCATGTAGATTAAAATACTACGAAAGCATTTTGCACAGAAATATTCTCCTAGTCACCTAGTGCCCATTAAATAATTGTCACCCACCTTTGATATCAAGGGTTTTGCATAAGTAATGTGTAATGCTACCCTAATGCAAGTTTACCTAAATTGAAGGAATCTACTACAAAATTAAGGGTAGGGTGCAACACAAAGCCACTCTCATACCATGATCCACAAAGCTCACTTTCCTAGTATTCTGGCAATAGTATTCGTACCTCATCCCACAAATAAAAATATGCTTTCTTCCAGTGAGATTTAGTCTTCAATATCTCAATTTGTTTCTGCGAGTATTCCTTCGCTGCGTCACCACTGTGGCAGGTCAGCAAATGGGTAGAAACTCATCAGTTTTCAACACACATATACCTGAGAGAAGGAACTTGGATGACTAACGGTATACCCAGAGATCGCTCGACTATATGGCAAGGCATAAGCTGCTAATCGTGGGTCTGAAAAATATTCATCTGATTTTGGATGATCAGCTATCACAGAAAGACACAGGGAACCACATATCAGATTCTGAAAATAATAAACTAAAGTAACAATTCGTCTTTTATACAGCCACAAACAAGATTAGGACGAATAGTGCATTGCGAGGATTTTCATGAGTACCTGGCCAAGGGCATGTATATGTCAATACACGCATGCTATCACCCCATCGGCAAAAATATGGACTGATTCTATATTGAAGAAGCCACTTAAAATGCTGATCCAATGCCTCGTACCACTCCTCAGTCCCATGTTTAACACCAAAACGGTCCTCGATTACAGTATCGGATATCTAAATTTTGGTTAAAGAATGTTTAGGCATTCTCAGGAATATGGTGAGAAATCTAGTAAAACAGAGAATATGTAAGTATAGACTTGATCTTTGGAACAACAACAACCTGCATATATCTTCACACTTCAGTATTATCTTGTAGCAGAGAATTTGTTATTCCGTTTAATTTATGAGTGAAGTATAAAGCTCATAGAGCTCACAAATCATATTTCTTATATTACTTTTATGAACATAAAGGATACACCAAATACAGCCGGAAGTGAGGGAGTTTCAGGAAGAATGAAGTCCCAAACTGTCACATTTATCTTCACCCGTACTGAAAGGTTTGAAATAGCATCTTCCTCCATCATATCAACTGACCCATTATTTGAAAAGAATTCAGAAAACAATGGAGATCGAAGAACTCCTCTTAACGATGTACTTGCAGATTTTGCTCTTTCTACCTAAAAAGTAAGAGGAAAAGGCCCATGCTCAAATGAACAGCCAATAGCACCTTCAAAACAAGACTTTGGAAAAAATTAAATTTGAAACCCAACCACTTCATTCATTGGTTTCCCATCAATTGGTTCCACAGTTTCGAGACAGCTTTGAAGTTCCCTATAAAGTTGAAGCTTCTCGGATCTGCCTAAGCACTGTGCTGAAGTCCTGGACCAAGTTAGAATCAGTAACCGTAAAAACCTCATAAATATACAGCAGTGATAGGATGCTACTAAATGGCTCAGAGCTAAGGACAGTAAAAATATACCATCAAAACAAAAACAAAGCACTCAAGAAAATTGGAAATGGGATTAGACTCACTCTGCATCAGCCTTTATCGCAGTAATAATGATCTCCCCCTCATACTGACCTGGGGGTTGCTCGCTAGGAACATCGATGGAAAACCAAACTGCAGATGTCTCTCTGGGGACACCCAAACAGAAAGAGAGAGATATATAGATTATGTCAGTCGCTTGCAATAAGTGGTTCTATACACCTTCACACCAAATATAAGACTATCAAATCACTAATGAAGACAGTACCCTGGTAATAGGTTTATTTGACTAACGGGAAGATCAAGGGGAACAAGAGCATCTGGAACACCCAGTATGGGCACCACACGACGCAATTTTAATGATTGTCCAACAACCAACCTACACACACCATATCAAAAGATTATACAATCGAACAGAAGTTGTGAACCTGCAGGGGGAAAAAAAAAGGACTCCAAGGAACTAACCGATCACCAGCTGAGGAGCATAAATCATTACACTGAACCTGCACAGCACCTGCAATTCCAGGACTACCCCATGAAGCTTTCGCACGTATTGCAACTTGAGTACTTTCTCTCTCGTTTCTAGCAGCCAGAAGATTAACCTTCAAATAAGCGAAATTTAGAAGCAAAAAACAATAGATATATTAAACAGCAGAAAGCTTGCTTTAGAGTTTTCTACAAAGTAAAAAGCCACCAATATGCCGGTGTTTGCAATTTGTGTATCTCCTACGCATTCTAGTGGCAATTACACATACCAAACAATAGTAACAGCTTCTGGTGGTGAGGCAATTAAGCATGCCATGAAAAATAATCATTGCGACGCACAATGATTTGAACGACTCAACCACATGCATCTTAGGTGTAACAATATGCCATCTAAATAGCTTATGCATGTATATCAGTTGTCATGTAATTCACAGTACATACAAACGAAGATACCAAGACACTGTTAAGTAAGTATCATGGAATAATACGTACAGGCTCCATAGGTCTAGGCATTTCTTGTGGTCCAACATTCGCTGTGCTTGGCATGGACCATACATGCACTAAATCCGCAGTCGGAACCTCTGTAGGGTCAACTGATCCCTTGAGTGGATTGGAAAAGCCACCATCAGTCCATCCATATGCTGTCCCTCCTCCAGCAACACCCTCAACTGGTGGAACTTCAGCATCCTGTGGATTTCCTGATTTATCAACATTAAAAATTAGACAGTATATCAGTGATTTTCAGATGGTGATTGATTATTTTCAAACATTTTGATGTAGAAAAAAAAAGCTACAAATAGTCCCAAGTAATACGTTGCTGCTACATGATATGGTTACTTAAAAGTAAAATGTATTGAGATTCTTATTAAACATCAAGAACTTCTACTTACACCTACACAGAAGAAAACTGGCTTCTGCAAGTAGAACTACGATGTCCTTGCCGATATGATACACAATCAAGAAACGCCAGTCATTCATTCACTCGAGAGCGAGTCAACAATATTGTAATGAATAAACCTAGCATGAAAGTGATTTGTATGCTCAAGATGTAATTCACTTAATAGAACTCACGCAGCATAAATCCAAACCTCAAATGTATCTATATGTTCAAAATTATTACCAAGACTGAAGTCAAATTCAACTTAACAACACTCATAATCTGTAAAATCACGGAATGTTGATTCGCTATATCACCTAAATCCAAAGAGCAAAACCAATTCATGAAACCCTAGCAAGCAAAAATTCTAAGTTTCCAACAGTTTTCCAAGTCAAAAAGCTTCGCCGATCATCCACGCGAAATCAAACACAGTAATACAGATGAAAACGCTCCGAGCGATTACGAGCAAAAACGAGCATATAAACAAGAACAAAACAGTTCATTCTCCGAGAGATTTTGCAGTGAAATATATGAAAGCTTAAATTAGTACATAAAAAACAGAGCAGTGAAGAATCCAGAAACCAGTGACGGTGAAATTGGAATAAGCAACCGACTCTCGAGTCAAAGGAAAATAACCGCGCGGCGGGGACTAACCTGAGTCGTTCATCTCCGGAGATTAGAGAAGATCGTGATGTGTTACTCTGAGCTAGGTTTTCAGGCGAAGCAGAGCAGAGGGTGAAAATGATCGGTGCTCTCTTTCTGGTTTTGATAGAGAGAAAATGCGTTGCCTAATTAACCAGAGTTCCTTCAAGTAATGGTGAAAAGCAACAAAAAGAAATCCAGATTTTTTAATTAAGCAGTACTGCTTTTATCCGTTACACGTGGCGATCTGTGGTGGTCCCCTTCACACCTTGCACCCTTGCGTGGTGTAATCGTGGTTTCTTTTCTTCAATGTAGAAAGTTCGAAACCAAATTTTAATCATGACCTAATTCTGATAATCTAAAACCTAGTAGATAAGAATTTAAATCTTTAATCTACATTTCTCTGAAAAATAAGCTATAGTAATAAAAACCTATCATTAAAAAGTGAATTCTATTTTTTGATTAACTCTCATTAAACTTTTAATATAGTGTGAGCCCAATCACACATTAAACTAACTACAATTTATTGTTTAGACTATAGAGTTATATTTGAACTAGTAATCTGAAATTTAGGTGCGGAAATCTCATATTTAAAAGTTGAATGTAATTTAAATTTCTATCTATTTGCCATGAGATGAGTATGTCAGGAAAATATTTGTTCAGGTTAGACTAGGGTATCCCCCACTTACTATGAGAGCAATCAAGAGTGGAGACTAATCCCTTGAGTCGGGAAGGAGTTAAGGTTAAAGCTCTTCCAATGCGATTAAAAAAAATGGTGGCCAGTGAGCTACCACTCCGAGTCGGAGGGAGTTAAGGTTAAAACTCTCCAAATGTAATTCTTTATCATGCGGAGTATCGAACTAGAGACCTCCTTAATACCAAGAGTATCTATGTAACATTCGCCCAACATGGTGGACCTAGTTCCAACTACTAGACCAAACTAACATTAGTAAAATGGTAGCCAGTGGCGCTAGTTTTATAAAATAATTATATATAAAAAAAAATTAATAATAATTTATAATTACAATGAAATATTATCCTCCTACCACTACGACGTGTCGTTTATCTCAGCTCCATAAAGCGCTGCGTTTTGCTGGTATACAAACAAATAGCCATAGCTTACTCCTCCTACCTAGAGCTCTATAATCCCCAGAATTACAGAAGCCAAATTCCATCTCAGCGGTGGAGTCCAAATTAGGGTTTAGGGTTTGAACACAGCGAGAGTGTGAGAAGAGTCATGGAAGGTGCCTTCGCCAAAGCATCCGCGATCACTGATCAGAGGCAGAAGATCGAGCAGTACAAGCACATTCTCACCACCGTCTTCTCCTCCAACGACGTCGTTCCGGCCAAGAAGTTCATCGATCACAGTAAATTACCGACTACTCTAACCTCGATTTTTACCCCAGAATTTGTTGTTTTTTTTTTTTTTTTTTACAGTATTAACCTTTCGCTGCTCTTCAGTGTTGTCCGACGACGTCCCCTTGGTGGTTTCGCGGCAGCTACTGCAGAGTTTTGCTCAGGACTTGGGGCGGTTGTCGCCGGAATCGCAGAAGGAGATTGCCCATTATACCCTTGCTCAGATTCAGCCTCGCAGCGTTTCATTTGAAGAGCAGGTTCGTTTTGGACCCTTTGTTTTTGTGTTAATCTATAATCTACCTGTTTAGGGTTTATTCGGAGTCGGAGATTTTCGTGTGTAAGTTCTAGTTTTTTTTTTTTTTTTTTAAATGATTTTTAGGCTAATGCAGTATAATTTTTTTGGGTTTTCAAAAAAGTTTAGTTTAGTTCAAGGGTCAGTAGAATAGAAGCAATATGTCTTTACTGGAATATTGTAGTGAATTGTTAATGGACTTTACAAATTCATAGGTATATGTAAAACCTGCTTTGAGATATGATGGTGTCACTTGTGAATATAGAATGTACTCAATGTAGGGATTGCTAGGATGACGGGTTCATTCATTTAGGAAGGTTGTGACTGCGTACCATTCAGTTTGGGCTTTGTATTGGTTTTGAAGGTACTTCATTTTTGTGTCAGGTTTTGATAATAAGGGAGAAACTGGCAGAATTGTACGAGTCTGAGCAGCAGTGGTCGAAAGCAGCTCAGATGCTCAGTGGAATTAATCTAGATTCTTCAATGAGGTATGAGAGCAATAATCCACTCTTTTTGGGATCCTTTTATCTATTGTAGGGGTGGCCTGTAGGAATAACTTACACGCCTGTTGTTGCGAATTAGAGTGATCGATGACAAGTTCAAGTTAGCAAAGTGTGTTCAAGTTGCTCGCCTGTATCTTGAGGTATGTGCTTTTCCCCCAAATTGTTTAGCTATTGAGTGGTGTGTAGTTTAATAGAAATTATCTATAATAGATTAAATCATTTTGTAGGATGATGATGCTGTCAATGCAGAAGCATTTATCAACAAAGCTTCGTTCTTGGTTAGCAGCAGTCAGCATGAAGTATTGAATTTGCAGTATAAGGTTTGACATTGTTGGATATTCAGTGAACGTACTTGCATTCATTTCAGCTGGCTTTTAGAGTTTTTTGAATTCACTACTTTATCCCATTGTTTCTCTACAGGTTTGTTATGCGAGGATTTTAGATTTGAAGAGGAAGTTCTTGGAAGCAGCATTACGTTATTATGACATTTCTCAGATTGAGAAGAGGCAAATAGGAGATGAGTATGTCAAGAGTTGATCTCAACTCCTACACAATTTTTTTTCTGCATATTGATTATGATACTAGTTTATTTTATATTTCTACTGCTGATAGTTTTTTTTTTTGTTTTTATTTATTGCAGAGAGATTGATGAGGAAGCCCTGCAGCAAGCTCTATCTGCTGCAGTTACATGTACAATTTTGGCCGCTGCAGGACCTCAACGCTCTCGCGTTCTTGCCACTTTATACAAAGTAAATTCTTACTTGGTGTATATGTGTGTTAATATGTTTTTTCCTTTGACAGTATGCTGATACCTTGTGACTGTGGTTCAGGATGAGCGATGTTCAAAGCTGAAAGTTTATCCAATACTTCAAAAGGTCTCTCTCTCTCTCTCTCTCACACACACACGGGTTTTGAAATTAAAATTGGCTTGGTCTTTTATGTTTTGTGCCTGTCTGGATATTACTCTCAAACTGTGTCTATAATGGATATCTATGCTTGTTAGGTGTATTTGGAGAGAATTTTGAGGAAACCAGAAATTGATGCGTTTGCTGAAGAATTAAAGCCGCATCAGGTTATCATTTTTTTTTGTTCTCTATATCAGCTGTTGGATGGTGTGCCCTGTTCATTAAAGCCTTAATAATTGTTAAATGTCTTATTTCAACAGAAAGCACTTCTGCCAGATAATTTTACGGTGTTAGATCGTGCAATGATTGAACATAATCTTCTCAGTGCCAGCAAACTTTACACAAATATTAGGTTCGTTATAAGTTGCTGCTGGTTTCCATTTTCAATCTATTGCACTTTAGCAGATCTGTTTAGTTACTTGTCGTGGATTCTGTTGCAGTTTTGAGGAGTTGGGAACCTTGCTGGGAATTGAGCCTCCAAAAGTACAGTCATGTTACCCCTTTTGTTGATATTTGTGCTTCAAACAATACTACGGGTTTCTGGTACCATCATTATGCTTTATGTCTCCTAATGGATTCAGTATGTGACTTGCAGGCTGAGAAGATCGCTTCAAGAATGATATACGAGGACAGAATGAGGGGATCTATTGATCAGGTATGAATTCACCATGCTCGTGGCATGTGGCATGACCCAAGAATTGCTTAAATTCATCAGTGTGTTGGATTACATGGTCTACTCCAATCTGATGTTTTCTTTATTTATTTATACATCTTAGCATTATTTATAAATTTCCATAACAGGTGGAAGCTGTCATACATTTTGAGGATGATACTGAAGAGCTACAACAATGGGATCAGCAGGTAAATTCATTGCTAATGTCAGAAGTCAAATTTCTTCAATTTCTTTTCAGAAACTGATGTGCACGAGAAGAATTCCCCCCAAGTCTGTCTATATCTATGTTTGGTTCAACTCTTTTAAGTCTTCCTCTGGCTAATTGTACTTGCAGATTGTTGGCTTGTGTCAAGCGCTGAATGACGTCTTGGATAGCATGGCAAAGAAAGGCTTGGCAATTCCTGTCTAATATGGTTGACTTGGCTTCAGAATTGGAAGGGGACATCCGTTTTTCAGTCATTCACCAATTAATATCATGTTATATACTTATCAACCTGGAATTTATATGAGAATATTTTGGTTGTGATTGGTAATGGTAAATCACTTTTGTTGCAGCCAATGTAGGACTGTCATATCAAGTCATGTCATTTTATGGAGTCTTGGATTTTCTCTTTGCCGTTTGCATCCTTGTAGCTTGCATTATGCCTAGTGGGAAATTTTGTTGATGTTGATGGACAATGAATTTCACTTTGGTATTAAACAATCAAAAGATTTGCCATTATTGAGAGAACTGCCAAATTTGACATGAAGAAGGGGTTAGTCAAATCCACATAAGATTTGAGAAATCCACATACCTCATTGGTTGCAGTTGCTCTTAGATCTTATATCCGACTGTAGAGTAAACTCGTAATAAGAGAAGCTTCTCACTTCTTCTGTGTATACTGCTGGCAGAAAATCAGAACCAAAAGGTTGTTACTCGTTGAAATTGATTTGTCTAAAACACTAACAAGAACAAGCTTCTGTATAACATGGCCTGCCAGTTGTGTTACCTTTTGGTTAAAGGGGACGCTCTAGAATGATGAACAATTTCCTTGTGGAATATTCCCACAACACACGGTAAGTGTAAATCATTGAAAGAGGCAATCTATACACAGGAACGCATATTCAGTAGAAAAAGAATTGAGAGATGAAAGGAGTGCACTCAAAACTCAAATTAAGGTGCAGCCTCAATCATACAAAGATGTACACTACATCTAAAACAAGTCAATTAGCAAGCGTTCACTTTTATTTATTTAACCAGCAATTCCTGGTTTTGAGAAGGATCAATCACCGAAGATGATATCATCTCTTTCTCAAAAACCTTTACATGACACAGCTTTTCCCCAGCTTCATCAGCAAAAGTAATCTTCTTCCTCTCTTTGTTTAAAACAGTTGTTTTCGTGTGATTGCTTCCGACGTCTTCGGAAGCATTAGAGCCATTCTGATCAGCCATTTTCTGCAATTCATAATTGAATATCAAAATGAAGCCACTAGCATAGGCATATAGCAATTGCATTGCTTTCCAAAAGAGGAGAGGAATGAAAATAGGACAAGGAGCAAACCATGATTTTACAGAATCGGTTACAGTCCCTTGACATCATTGAGAGCAACTTTCTAGCAGAAGCTTCAACTCGTGTTACATTCTGAATCGCCATTCTAACCTGCCATCATTTATCGGATATAAATATAGGCAAAGTTGCAGTACTACATTAATAAAGGGAGCAACAGATAAGCTGATCAAAAGTATGTCGAAAAGCATACCTCATCAGCATTATATTTCAGCGATGTAGTGGGATAGGGTCCAGACACTAATCTTTCTTCTGCAATTTCCTTCATGGTCAGTAATTCATTTGTGAGTTTAGTTGTGATACATTCAATGTCATGCATCTGACGTTGTGAGAATGCAATGGCACTATCTGAACAGGTTCGAATGGAGGTACACCCTGTACTAAAACGTGGTGGTGGAGTTGAAGAACCATTAGAAGCTTTAGGGATGCCTCTAGCATTAGAACAAACCTTCTCATTCTTGGAATTCCTAATGGTTTGCGGTGTAATAGAGAACTTAGGTCTTCTGATCTGATTAGTTTGCCCTTCAGCTCCATGGTTTGTACCCTCAGTTTGTTTTCCAAAATATAGTTTCCCCTTGCACGCTGAAATTATAACAAACCCAGAATCAAATGCATGAAACAATAAGAGAAACAAAAGTGAATTCAAAGACCCTGAGATATATTCATTATAAAGATTTGTGGTTACTGAATTGAATTTTAGAGAGGCTAAAAGTATTTCTAGGCATTTGGTGAATATTTCTAGGTAACCACATTGTCCAATTTGTGGAAAAGCAAACAGAAAAATGGGCAATGTATGGACATTTATGAATCCAAACAAACAGAAACCTCAAGAAATCCACTATTATGGTTAGTGGTGAAGAGTATATATGATCCTAAACACGACATACATTATCAGTTAAGGTTCCACGAATCAAAACTAAGACTTTATAACTTACCGCTTTGTCCATCCTGTAACTCAATTGATTTCATAGCCTTGCACAGTTTTTCTTGGGAAGCTGGTGAAATGGCCTGCATACAAAAACAATTTATGATCAACAACAATCATGATATACTCAAGGATAATATACATCCAATAGACACCCCAAGTACCTTTCTTGTTGCCAACAGCCTTTGAGGACGCTGCTGCTTTAAGTACCCACCAGTAGCTGCTGTTGTATGCTCGTCACTAGCCTCACATAAATTGACCCCAGGAGACAAGCCTATCTTTGCATCAGCACATGCAGAGAATTGGGAAGGCTCCTCCTCTTCCTTCACCAAGGAAGCACGATCAGCCACGGACGCTAAACTGCTATCAGAGCCCAAGTCACAACCACCAAGAGAGTTAGCACTGGCTTCCTGATTAGAAGGTAAATCATCTTTGTTACACGCCTCAGATATACATGCACCAGATCCCTTAATAGGTTCAGTGCACCGAAATAAATCTTCTTCGATCTCACTGGTAATCTGACATAACATTGCATCCTCAGAGGAAATAGTGTCATCTGAAGAAATTGCTTCAATGAGGTCAGGGTGGACCGAATTGGTAATATATCCTTGAACCTTAGATTCTAATGTTGGCCAAAAATCTAAAAACTGGTAATTGGTTATATCTGTATCTTCTGCCTCGACCATATCCCAACCTGAGTTGCTTACAACCTGGAGTGGGATAGGATCATACTCCATATCTTCACAAAATGGTTCATAGACAATGCAGCTCTGATGATTTTCATCTGTTGGAGAAATTGACAATTCAGCAGCTGTCATAGGGAATTCAGTTGGCACTGCTCCATAATAACCCGCCATATCATCATAATTCAAAGAGGTATCATCATTGAAACCGCTCGTGTTTTGGACATCCGAAAAACCAGGTTCAGGAACCTCTACTTCAGTGTGCCTCTCACATGCAGGTGTAACCTGATTGAATTGTAGTAGCTCCTGCTCGCTTGAGATTTGTTCTGATTTGATAGTTACTAAGGCATTTTGAGAGATGGTAGAGGAACCTTTTGTCATACGGTTTCGTTTAGTCTTGGCCTTTGCATTCTTTGAAAGTTTAGATTTCAACTTACTAAGAGGCTCCAGGAGTTCATAATCTTCATTAGCTTCTGACACCGAATACTCTTGTTTTACAGGAGAGCACGTTTCTGATTGTTTACTCAAATCAGTAGACTTTGAGCGCTTTCTTTTCTTGCTCTTGCATGTCTGCCTGATCTGCTTCAGTGTCATATTACCAAAGCATTCCAAATCACTGTTTCCTCCATCATTACAATCAAAACCAGAATCCTCAGGTTCACTCTTGATTTTTTCATTTCCAACATAACCTGTATCTGTGCTTTCACTGTTAACCCTAGAACTGTCTGTATGCAAGCCACGGAACTCATCTTTTGGTGGAATTGTTGGAGACAAATGACCATTTTCGGCATCTAGTTCTTCACATATGTCTTTCACATTCTTGAATCTGAGTACTGGTTTTCCTCGAGTCACATTCAGTGTTTTTTTCACAACACCACCAGTCAGAGTCTTGATGAAGTGCAAATGGATGCAACTTCTTAACTCCATCAGATATAGAACTCAATTATTCTTGCAGGTTCAAAAAAGTGATTATGATGCCTAGGATGCTCTGGCTGCAACAAAGAAAAAGTTTAGTCCTAAATTAATAATTCCATTAACAAAAATAAAAAAATACAGTCTGATGACAAACAAGAAAACTGGCCTTATCATGTAGCATATAAGCTAACGATGCATATCAGATAAACTTATACAACACCAGAAATAGAAGCAGTAAGTTCAATGAGAGAACATTTTATTATGCTAAATGACACTCAGTCCAACACGACGAGACTATCACAAACAAGAATAGCTTCCGCTTAAATAAACTAAATTTTTAGATATTTCACTTAAATTTTTTAAATCAAACAAACTACAATCACGAGTCCCTTTTCAGAACCTACAACAATTTAATATAAACCCTAAATATTACAGATCTGACAGATATCGACATAATTTAAAGCCAGATCTCACAGATCTAAACTCAAAAGCCTTGTACATAAACGAAATCTCAAATAACTGAAGCTGGAAATAACTCACCGCGGACTCCAGCGGCGTCTCGGATATGAACTCAGAACTCGCCGTCTCGAGAAATTGAATGTGAGCTGGCACGGACGGGAGGATAGAGAGAGAGAGATTTCAGATTTGGAGGAGGAAGGTTGTTTGGATTGACGGAGAGAGACAGAGTGAGATGGGTTTTGAGTCAAAAGAAACGGAGCCGGCTAGGTTTTAGATTAAGAAGAGTGGCGGAACTAAAAAGGGGGTATTTTAGATGGTGAAAAAGTTAGAAAGCCCGCGCCAATTGTTGTTTGGCGGGAACCAACGCTCCCTCGCTTAAATAAATCTGGTGGGAAGGGATTTGAGAGCCTATAATGCAAAGCAGCACAGGTATGGAAAGCTGTGACACGTGGATGTGCATCTGACCATCTGTATGTCTGAGTCACAATAATTGGGAAATTGACATTTTTTTTATTGTGTTGTAAAAAATATGGGTAGTAGTCGAATTGACAGTGCCGATTTTCATGTATATTTATTAAAATAAAAAAATTGTATATACATATAAAAGATAAGAAAACTGAAAAAGCTTGAAACAAGTTAAATTTAGGAATTTAACGAACAAGATTAAGAGAAATTACAAGAAGTTTATATCTTTATATGTTTACTATGACAAAATGATGACGCAATGGTTGAGGGTTAACGCTATAGTAGTTTTGCTAATATTATTGTTGATAAGATTGCGATAACAGTGAATAGGATAATGAAGAACAATAGTTATGTTGATTTTAGTGACTGCAATAGCAAGTGTTTATAATTTTCATTAGTGACATCAATGTTGATAAGATTCGTTGAGTATTGCTGCAATAAGTTACGGTAGTGGATTTTGATGCTGCTACGAACCTACGATGACGATTGTCAAATAGTGGTTTGAGTTGAGCAGTGGAGAAAGCAATATAGTAATTATCGTTATGGCCAGTAATGCCAGTGTTTGTGAATTTTGATATAACTTTTAGGTGTATATTTGGGTGACGATAAAATCGATTATGTAGCGTTCATCATGTACGCCACGGTCAATGTGAATAACAATAACAATCTACATATATATTATCGTGAAAAAGGAATGTAATACTTTTCAAAAGTGGTGGTCAAATTTTTAAATTAACACCTAGCATAGTTTAGAATGTAGGGAAATGAGCATATGTGGTTGTTTGACTCGAGACTCTATATCAAACCTTGTGTTTGTTTGGTATATGTTGGCGGTAGCAACAGACAGGCCACTGGGGCCCACAAACCCATACTCAGGCCCGGGATGGAAGCCCATGCACCTGAACTCGGGGCCTAACAGTCCGGCGATCGGCAAAGAACATAACGACCGATGGGGGAAGCCCACGAAGAGCGACCCAAAAAAGTGCTTAAGCCGTGGAGAAGGGGCTTTGTCCCACATCGAAAGATAGGTCAAACTTCATGACCTGGGAACTTATATAATAGCCCAACTACTTTCCATATAAGGTAACAAACAAATACCAAGTACTTGCATTTTTCATTATTCTATTATTATTTTTCTCTTCGCTGACTTAAGTTTCGGAGTGGAATTGTCCGATTCCCATCGGACTTCCCTAATAAGCATGGCGATATCAGAAGAGGACTCGGAAGACAATTGTACCAACAAGCCAGCAATATTCTCGGGCATGCGGAATTATTCACCAACAGTATCAATGTTGTTTTGTATATGTATTGGGTGATGGTTTTTTGTATATGCAAAATCGTAACACACTTTAATTAGTACATTAGTATATCTTAATCGCTCGTAAAATATAAGTCTCATGTATTATGCTAGTGAACTAATAATAGATTTTTCATTTGTTCATGAGAATGAAGTTTCAATGAATATCTTTCTCAAAGAAAAAGCAAATTAATTTCTGAATTTATTTAGATGCAAAAATGGGACAATATACCAAGAATCCAAGATAAAGTTGGTCTTCTTTACCACTAGGGTAGTTTCAATGTCGCTTCAATTTGACTTCCGGCGATTTTTCACCAAAACGGTTTGCTAGTCACAGAATAAACTAATAGAAATCAATTTTAAAAAGAAAAAAGAAAAAAAGATTTCAGGGGCGCTATACCCAACCTTAACATTTTATAAAAAACAAAAACAAAAACAAAAAATTGTATTCTACAAAACCCTCGACATCCGCCCCCTCCGCTCTTAGTTTACAATGACGATGAAGGCATCTTTGAAGGGTAGGTACGACACTGACAAGAGCGGCGCCGCCGCAAACGTCGCCGTTTTCGCCAGTGACGTCAAGCTCCGCGCTTCTCTCACCGACGCCACCGTCGTCGGTGGCCCCAGCCTCAACGGCTTGGTTCTCGCCCTCGAGAAACCTGGCGTCTTCATCGTCGACTACAACGTCCCCAAAAAGGTACCGCTCCAACTCTCCACTCCTCAATTGTTCAATTCCAAAACGCCGCCGTTTTCACCAAGTCCCCCCAAATCGTGCAGGACTTTAGGTTTCAGTTTATGAACACGGTTAGGGTTGCGGACAAGCCCTTGAATTTGACTTATATTCACAGCAAAAATGACAACCGGACTATTTTGGACGGGACTCTGGTGCTCAATCCGGCCAACAAGGTCTCGGCGAATCACGTGCTCGGCACGGGGAATGGGAAGTTGAAGTACAGCTATGTGCACGGTGGGGTGACCACGTTCGAGCCCAGCTATGACTTGGCCAAGGACTCGTGGGATTTTGCGGTTTCGAGGAGGGTTTATGGTGATGACGTGTTCAGGGCTAGCTACCAGACTTCGAGCAAGGTATTGGGGCTTGAATGGTCTAGGAATTCTAAAGTCAATGGCTCTTTCAAGGTAATCAGACATTGTTGGTTTGTAGATTCAGTTTGCTTTATCTCTAATTGCTTTGATGTTCGAAAATTTTCATTTTTATTGCGCGCTTAGCCAATTGTAGGATTTGTTTTCGTTTAGTAATCTAGTCAGTAATAACTCAAGTCATAGACTATCTGAGCATAACTCTATCTAAGAAGCAATTGTGTCATTAGATTATAGTCTCCATTATAGATTGAAGTAACTGGTTAGGAATGGATGAGATGTTTTAGTTGATTTTGAAGATTCAATTGCAACCGGCTTTTGGATGATTGGTGTTCCTGTAATTTTTTCCAACTTGGTTATACTTCCACCAACTGAGGAGACATTTTAGTTTCAAGTATAATCTGAATCTGTCAAGGAGTTGAACTGACCTTAATCTGGAGAACAATGGTGACATTGTCTGTTTCTGATGGAGAATGTGTGATTGGCATCTAGGAAGATGGGGAAGCCATTAAATTTGACACTTTATACTTGGAACACTTGGAGTTTCAGTTCCCTGATATGCTCTGGTGACCGGTTTTATTAGATAGTTTATCCATGAAGGGTTATAGGAACAGTTTGGATAATCAGCATTATCCTTGGAACACTTGGAGTTTCAGTTCCCTGATATGCTCTGGTGACCGGTTTTATTAGATAGTTTATCCATGAAGGGTTATAGGAACAGTTTGGATAATCAGCATTATGTTTTATTAATATGCATCGACAGTAGGGGGTTACAGGGGTCGACATTGTGGCCCCGAAAAGTTCTGTTATTGTAATGGTACTAGCGGGGATTGGTTTGAATAGTTGGTGGGTAATAACATCAATTGTGGGATGTTATTTCTATGCCATGGAGCTCAATTGCAGAAGCAGTAGTGGTTTGTGGTGTAGAAGGGCTGCTTCGAGTAATAATTTTAGTTCAATTCCATGGAGCTCGGTGGCCATCAATCAAATGTTAGATAATAATTGACCTGTCTATTACTCAGCAAATTTTTATGTCGACACATTCCGTCAACTTGGACGTGTTGCCTCAAGTGTTTTCTTGGGATGTAGTTTTATCTTTAGCAAATAGGTATGATTTGGGTATAACTTAAAAGTTGTCATTTATATTTTGATGTGTGTCAACCTGCACTGTATTATTATGATTATTATTTACTGATGAGCCTCCTATACCTGAGCGAAGCCTTTCTAATATTGGTCTTCTATTCTTTGCAGGTGTCAGCATCTTACAACTTGGCCGAGGAATGGAAGGCGCCAAAGTTAACAGCTGAGAGTACTTGGGATTTTGAGATGTGATTGCTTATAGTATTCTGAATTGTTCCATTTGCCGTTAAAATTTCTTAGTGTCTGTCGAACAACTTATGATTGGCTTTGAACATCTTTTTGCTGTTAAATAGTGTTTCTATTAGTGACTAGTGGGCATTCACAATCAGCAGTTTGGTACTAGCATCATTGATACTCGTGATAACCTAAAATACGATTTCTTGATCTTTGATGTTCTGATGTTTTGTGACTATGGCTTCTTCCATTACATTGGATATGTTAAATAGTTGAGAACTCCCGGGCCTGGTGCTGCCTATTCAGGCTTGGTGTTCTTGAACTAGAATTCAGTATATAGATCATGTGATATTCTTGTACACAGATTAGAAATTCGGATATTCTGGTATTATTTGAAATTGGACGGTGTAAATCTTCAGCAACTAACTTTACTGGTTAGAGAATTACTAGATTCGAGTATTTCACAAACCGTGCCTTGAAATCCCTTCTCAGCTGCTAAAAAAATCGGAGTCTTTCCAGATGCCTTGGGAGAATAGGTGTTGAGCAGACCCTGATTGCTTAATATTTTCATCACACCCACTCGATTAGAAGACGCTGCCACATGTAGGGCTGTGAACTTATGATGGTTTTAAGTCATTTTATGGTCGGGATGGTTTTAAGTCATTTTATAGTTGGGATGGTTTTGAGTCACTTTAGTTGGGCTGGTTTTGGGCCGCAACCCTTCACATTGCCTAGTTAGCGAAACAAATTAGACCGAGCGATCCTACGACCCGTTAAATGATAATCCATAGAGGCAAAGTGGTCTTTTCACTAACACATCCGATCGTCGCCGGTAACTTTCAGGGAACATACAGCGTGCATTCGAAGAGTAATCAAGCATTTCATATCTTAGCAACCAAGGACAGGCTAGGAAACGCGGCGTAAATGGTCGGAAACGTGATGGAAACGATCGGATCCGTTGGGTAATCTCGCTTAAAAGACGGATATACCCTCAGTATATTTTTGCCATGTCCCCGCGCTTTTTCAGCAACTTTTACATTTGGCGGCACATCGAAATTCATTTTGAATCAATTGGCGCTTAAATTGCAAAGCTTAACAGTGAGTTTTTATCAGGATTATTTCAGATCAGCCTCCCAAAAGTCCCATAGTCTCTGATTGAAACCCTAGCAAAGCAGAGAGATGGAGTTCGACGACGACTTTGAGCTCCCACCAAACTCAGGCGAGGCTTCCCCTCCCGTCCGTGAAAGGAAGCTGAAGCGCTTGAAGAAAGGGGCTAGGGTTTCTCCAGATCCAGTCCCCGATGATCGACCGGAGAGCGGCGCAGATGTCGAAGGCCTCGATTTGGACGTACCGAGTGAGCAATTGAAGTCGGGGATTGAATCGGAGAGTTTTGGCGATGAAGGTGAGATCACTCCTGGTCTTGATTTTGCTGATGAAGGTGAAAAGGGATCTGGCTTAGAAATGGATTCTGGTTTCGATGATTTGGGTGGCGGAGGTGAAGTGAAATCTGGTTTTTATGCTTCTGGAGCTATGAGGGCTTTGGATTTTGGCGAAAAAGGCGAAGAGATGGAGGAAGAAGGTAGGGAAATGGCGATGGAGGAGCCGGAGAAGACGCGGCGGAGTTTCGATGGCGGTAAGGAGGAGGAGAAGGACAAGAAGAATAAGAATAAGAGAGCCAAGAGTGGTGGTGATGAGACGAAATCTAAAGATGCCGCTCCAAAGAGCAAAAGGAGGGTTGAGAAGGTGTGTGGAGTTCTCTCGAGTAAAATTGATTACATTGTGGGATTAGTTTATGTGGTTTTGATTATGTACATTTGTTCTGATTTTATAGGAAAGACAGGAGCATCTGAAGGAGCTTCATGCTGAAACTCAGAGACTTTTGCGAGGTATGAACTCTATCTGGAACATAAGAATGTGCATAATTGAAGTGATGGAACTTTATAATTCAATAATGTTACTAATGCATTTCATTGTCCTTGTCAGAAACCAGAGAAGCGGCATTTAAACCTGTGCCAGTTGTTCAGAAGCCCATATCGTCAATTTTGGAGAAGATTCGGAAAAGAAAACTGGAGGTTTCAAAAAAGTGGGTACTCTATTGTTAGTTAAGCAAGTCATTTGGTCTTTCTGATTGCTTAATTGAGTTTTCATTACAAGAATGAGATATTGTTTTCTGCAGGTCTACGGCTATGAATACTTTTGTTGATGACAATGGATCTTCTGGACGGGTAAGGGAGGAGTTCAGTTCAGAAGGTGCTCCTGTGGATGTTACAGGAGGTGGTGAGGTATTGAGAGCAGCAACTGAGAAGCCAATTGGAAGCCATACTGAAAAAGGGAGCGGAACAAATGTGGATTGCATGGATGCGTCTACTGATCATACAGATCATCCTGGCCACGAAACTGTTTCTTCCCCGGTGGTAAATATGAAGCCATGTTTTTTGATAATTGTTGTTGCATAGATCTATACTTGCGTCTAATGATCGAATAGCTAGGTGGTTCTTGATGGATATATGTGTTGTTTAGAAACGGAAGAAGAAAAGATTGCTGTAAGAATTTCTTAACCATTAATGAGTGTATTGTGTGATGTATCTGTAAATTTGTGACCTATGGGTGATAATAAATGTGTAAAGCTAAAATCAAGTGCTTTCTGAAAAAAAAAAGTGCTGTAGAGTGTGGAAGTTTCTCATTGGAGTTCAAATTTCATAGAATGTCTACATCACCATTGCTAATCCTTTCTAGACAATACCTGATGTATTACGCTTAATTGCCACCGGAAGTATTCATGGAATGTTTCTAGTACCCTTTCTTTGTAATGTTTTAAATTGCTGGGAAAATGGTTTCTTGCATTACATTGTGATAAACTTACCAATTAATATTTGATATTGCAGGATGTTGATGAGGTATCCAAGCAAGCATTTCGAGCTCCTATTGATGATACTCAGGTTCTTTCCACATTACAATTGTCTGAGGTGTATCACTCTTGAAACAGATTGTGCATTTGAATTTAACTATTTCACCTTATGCATTGTTGCAGGATTTGTTTTCTGATTCCCAGACTACTGACTCTAAAGATGAGAATGATACACCTAGTAGTCCATTGGAGGAGGTTTATGCACCATCCAAACTTGCAATGGACTTAAAGTTAAAGTTTGATTCCGCTCCCCCTGACTATGTGTAAGTGATTTATATTTGTCTTTGTGCACTATTTATCTGTACTTCCTGGTGATGAAGTTGACAAAGACACTTATGTCTTTATAGTTCTTCTGATGAGGAGGACAATGACAAAGAGAATGTCAATCCTCATTCGCCTGGATTGGCTGATTTGTCTTCATCTCCAATTCATGATCCTGTCAAAGCTTTTGTTGATGATGAAGCTGAGGAAGAAGACGATGGTGATCATGACCAGTTTCTGTTTCCAGATAAAGAAGAAGATGAGGCTGATGAAGATTTGGAGGAACTTAATGATATGATAGCAACTGGATACGAAGAAAAGCCGATTGATGGTGAAAGACGGAATGAACTCCATCAAAAATGGCTCGAGCAACAAGATGCTTCTGGAACAGAAAAAATTATGGAAAAGTTGATGTTTGGTTCAAAACTAAGAGAAACAATGTCTTTTGAAGAGAAACATGCAGAAGAAGAGGAAGATCAAGAGACTGATGATGAAGCTGCAGATGTACTAGGCAACGATTCTGCTTCTGGTTCACCAAAAAAAGTCTCAGTGCAAATGAATTTAAGAATAGCAAAGCAAATGATGTCTCAAATGTTTACCGATAATGATGTATACTTGTCGTCAGATGATGATGACGATGACGATGATGGTGATGTACCAGAAAAAAGGCCAGCTAAATCGTGCTCGTTTGAAAAAGCTGTGAGTTTTTAACACTATTGTATGTCAATTTTTTTATTGAAATTCATTTTCCTGTTCAAACCATATGTCCGCTCTTTAGGTTTTGTTGAACTGTATATCTGAACTTATTTTTCTCTGAAGTCTCTTTTAACTTACAAGAACAACTTGACTTGAAACAGGAGGAGCATGCAACTTTCTTGTCACCAGCTGAGGATGAAAATTGTAGTGAAATTTTTGGTCGAATAAAGAAGCTGAATATTGTGCCTGACACTAAGAAGGGCAAAACACCTGGTAAGATTAAGTGGCATATATTTTACCAGTGTGAAATTGATATCCTAAAGTTTATACCCTCTATTTTTGTTTACGATTTTCTTATTGTTGTTTTTCTGTATTTTGCAGCTGTTTCTAGTATGCAGCTCAAGGGAAGAAATGGGATCATACCGAAGGTAAATCAGCTTGTGTTGCTGCTTTTTAAATTTAAATTTGTCTGCAAAGCATATTTGTGCTTTTGGATGTTGGCAAGCACCTTAAGTACTGTACGTGTCCCCTAGTTTGATTTCTTCATGTCAAATCTGCCTCTAGGACAATCAATACTGTTAGTTCCATTCTAGTCCTTATATATATAAATTCATGAAATGTTGAGATGGAACATTATCAGTGGATTCTACTTTTAGATGGGCATTATAATTTGTTGAATTAGTGAGTTTGCAACATGCTATTGGTTATAACTCTGCCCATTGGTAATGTTGCAGTCATCATTCATACGGGAATCAAATCATTCTCTGCCTTCATCCCGTAAGCGTGGATTAAGCACTGCTCGCTGCTCTTTTATTTTTGGAAGAGATGACAGCAATAGCACGAGCACAACCTCAGTGTCGGAGGATACTTTAGATATGGTGAGCTCTATAGTTGGATCTCATAGGAGCTGGATGCCTGGATTGTCTATAGTTGCACCTAGTTCTATAGTCAGTATAAGATGCCAAACAATAACCTTTGACTTGTATTGGATGCAGTTTCAGAGAGATACTACACCAGCTAGAACTACAGCAAAGTTCAGTAGTTCCCAAATGAAGAGTCATAAAGAGAAATCGCCACCTGAAGCTGTTGTGAAGACTGATACTTCATTTTTTGAGATACTGAGGCAAAATTCCTTGCATTCAAAGCGCTGCAATAAGGAGACTATCATTAAGGAAACAATTCAAACCATATCCGTTGATCATACAATTGACAACGAGTCTGTTGGTCAGACAATTCACAGGGAGTCTGTAGTTCAAATGAAAAGAACAGACGCTGCGGTTGATAGAACTATTCAATCAGCATTAGCTTCATTCAGGGTGGGAAGAGTTCAGTCGAGGCAAACGAAGAACCTTGTTTCCATGTAAAAACTTAAATCAACCAACATTCATTCATTGTAAGTTATTGTTGATGCTTTCATGCCTTGTCTGGTACTTGTGCATTCAGAGTTGTTACTTTGTAAAACATTACGGACGAAATTTATAGCTCATCATTTCTACTATTTCTCTTTTGTAATAAATTTGACAAAAAGCATAAAAACATAAATAAAGATCATTTCTTTTACAATGTCACCATTGCCCTGCCGACGTCAGAATCTACAACGTGTCGTACTACAATAGGACACTGACCTGAGGGACACGTGGTGCAGCCTATAAGAAGTACACGCCGAATCTTTCCTTCATTTCATTTCTATTTTTTTTTTTGAGAATGGATTTCATTTCTATTACATTACACTGAAAATAGAAATTCTCTCTCGCCCTAAAATCTATAAACGGAAATACTAAAAATCTAACCTCACCTCCGTACACAGTATAAGACCCAAGTCAAAAGCAGCTCACAGGTCTCACCTGACTGACCGACCCGCACGACTGCCCCCCCCAAATCAAATCTAACCCAAAAACCCGATCCAAAAAACCTCCGATTGGAGATCCAGCCACGTCGCCTAGATCCCGCAGCAATGGCGAAACTCCAACTCTAGTTGAATGAAGAAAAGCTTAACCCGGCTCATCAAACGATGGCGACTACAGTAAGAGGCAAGCTCATTCTCCTCTACTTTCTCTTCGTTTTCTCATCCTCTAAGCTTTTAGTCAAATCCGAATCCGAACCCGAACCCGAGCCCAGTCAGCAACACCTCGTGTTGCAGAGGCTGGAGGAGGTAGTCAGAAACCTCTCCGAAATAGTCGCTAAATTAGAACTCAGATTATCCGAACCAAAAGCTGTAGAGGGTTTAATTTCGCCTCTGGAGGAAAAGGTAAAACACGGCGGTGAAAAAGTGGGAGAGGATGGTAAAATAGGAAATGGCGGAGAGAGGGCGAGGGCAGTTTCGGTAACGAAGTTTAGTCCGTTTTGGTCGGACAGGTTTCAGTTTGTTTCGGCTGTGAAGTTGGACTCCCAGGCGACTTGTATCCACGTGTTGCCGTTTAGGGACAGCGAGGGGGGTAGTAAGTACGTTGGGGTTGGGGATGAGAGAGGGAGGGTTTATTTGTTTCTGAAGAATGGTGATGTTGTGGTGGAGTTCGATACGCTTTCGGCTTCACCGATAATGGCGATGGCGTCGTTCTTGTCGATTTATAAGAACGAGAGCTTTGTTGTGACAGGACATAAGAATGGGGAGATTTTGATGCATAGGGTTTGGGAGGGGGTGAGTGGGGAAGAGTGGAGTTCGGTAATGATGGAGAATGTGAGTAAGTTTGATACCGGGGAGGACGGGCTGCCTGTTACTATTTTGGAGGTGCATCATGCTGGGAGGATGAGTTACATACTGGCGAGTGATGTGAGTGGGAAGATTACGGTTTATAAGGAGAATGGGACAGTTCATGGCTCCACAATGCCGTCGAGTAGGCCGCTTGCTTTCTTGAAGCAGCGCCTTCTGTTTTTGACGGAGACTGGTGCGGGGTCGCTGGACTTGAGGACCATGAAGATTAGGGAGTCTGAGTGTGAAGGATTGAATCACGCGCTGTCAAGGTACTATGTTTTTGATGCGACAGAGAGGTCTAAAGCGTACGGGTTTACATCAGAAGGTGAGTTGATTCATGTGCTGTTGTTGGGGGATGTGATGAACTTCAAGTGCAGAGTTAGATCCAAGAGGAAGTTTGAAATGGATGAGCCTCTTGCGTTTCAGGCCATAAAGGGGTGTTTGCTTATTGTTAGTGGCGAGAAGGTTTTCGTTTATAATGTATCATCCCAACATTATGTTCGGATAGGTGCTCCTCGGATCATCTTCTCTGCTGGTCTTGATGAGATTAGATCGTCTTTCCTCAATTATCAGACCATGGATGTTGATGCAGGAAAAAGAAATGTGATACCATTAATTGCTAGTGATCGTGAAAAGCTTGTTGTTCTTGGCCTTGGTGGAGGCTACGTTGGAATGTATCGCGCAAACCTTCCTGTATTTAAAGGTGAATTTAGTACAATGCTATGGACTAGCCCTGTATTCTTCTTTGTACTTTTCCTATTTGGAGCTTGGCAATTTTTTGCTAAGAAGAAAGAAGCACTCACTTCATGGGGACCCGATGATCCATTTAGTTCAACCTCAGCTACAACAGGGGCTCCACTGGGTGGAAATAGCTCTGGAGAAAGGTCTTTTGTGGACTCTTCATCAAGAAATGCTGATATGATGGATATTAGAGGTGGTGGTCTCAGAGGTCCATCAAGGAGGTATGTCTCTCCTCCGCGGTATGCGGGTGGAGCAACAAGTTCATTTAGGGCAGGTACAGCTGATCATAACACAAGGCCATCATCTGTTGATCCTAATTTTCGAACAGCTACAGAGCTGAAATTTAGAGGGTCTGCGTTAGAATCTTCGGGATTTCCCAAAAGGAGGGAAAGTTTGTTTGTGAACAACCAAGCGATTGATGATAGCAACTGATCTGTATAATCATTTCCATGTACTTTACTAAAATTTGTTTAAGTTTTAATTCTTAGATCACTCGGATGGCAGTTTAGGGCCATTTGAGCATGCACTACTTGTACTTGTGACATTACTTCAAAGTTTTCGACAACAATAAAACATAGAAAATAAATGATGATAATTCTGTTTATATCTGCTACTAGACGGTATATTGATCTGTTACGAGACTACTAGCAACTTAATCAAGACTTTCATATGAATCCATTTTGTTAATTGAACGTATTTCCTTGTTGGTATTCGAATAGGAACCTGTCCTGCAAGTTGTACTTGTGGTACGGAAGTGATACTACCCTGTGAGGGATCCCACTGTATTGTCGATTTGCATACAATATTCATGGTCGATCTTTGTCTAGCAACGTTGTGCTTCGTACTAATCTCGACAGTGTATTCATCATGACAGCTCAATATCGAATTTTGAACTCAAAGGTTTACCATGAAATATTTCATGCTAAATAGTTCCTTTTTCCTATCTAAGTTTCTCATGAAACATTTCATGGTCATTGGACTCGAAAATGATGAATTTGTTTGTATGGAAGAAGGAAAATAAATGGATTTTAAATGAAAATGAGGAATTTATAACTCTTATTTATGAATTATTTCGTTTGGTATGTCAAATTTGGAAATTCCAATTACTCATAAGAAAGAATTGTTTGTCCGAAAATTAACCT
The DNA here is from genome assembly GCA_963682095.1 of Potentilla sterilis. Lineage (NCBI taxonomy): Eukaryota > Viridiplantae > Streptophyta > Magnoliopsida > Rosales > Rosaceae > Potentilla > Potentilla sterilis. The sequence goes on from OY821762.1 coordinate 1,286,800, forward strand.
AAATTTTCTTAGTTTTCAAATCAGGACACAACAAGAGAGTATACGTGAAACCTTACGTCCTCTTAAAAAAAAAGAAAGAAAAAAAAAGTGCACCCCTCTCAAAGTTTTGAAACCAGTAATCTCAATCTTGGGCCGTATGTATTGGTGAGTAATGCTCATCCTAAGCCTGATATTGGGCCCATTTCTCAGTTCCCTCTCAGGTCAAAACTCAAAAACTTTCAGTTTCCCGCCGAAAATGAATATTCTCGCGAAACGAACGACGCTCCTTATCTTTAAAACCCAAATTTTAATTTTAATATATAAATTAAAAACACAAATAAAAATTTAAATATAAATGGCGGTTCAGTAGAAATGTAGATCGTAGACTTCCAATTAGCGACTTGTTACTTTCCTTTCTCTCTCGCTTCTTCTTCTTATTCAATTCCTCTTCTCAGTTCTCAGCTAGGGTTTCACTGAGAGCGGAAAGGCCTCCGAGTCGACTCAGTGAAATTGGGGATGGAGCCGCAGGACGACGAGTCCGACTCGGCTCCTCGAGCCTCCAGGGGCCCAAGGTTGTTCATCAGGGAAATGGTCATGAGGAACTTCAAGTCTTACGCCGGCGAGCAGCGCGTCGGTCCTTTCCACAAGGTTAGGGTTTCACAGCTAAATTTCGCTGGTTAATTTTGTAAAATTGGAAGCTAGGGATTTTTTTTTATGGCCAAGGAGTGTTAGACTAGGTTTAAACATGTAGGGGATTGATTCAGCTGCGGAAGCTAGTTCTATTTGTACTTGTTTATGTTAATTCATAGATTTACTGATGAAGTTTTGTTTGATTCAGAGCTTTTCTGCAGTTGTTGGACCGAATGGGAGTGGGAAAAGCAATGTGATAGATGCGATGCTCTTTGTATTCGGAAAACGAGCTAAGCAGGTATATTGATGGTCCTTCGGATTTTATATTGCATTCGATGAAGTTTGTTTTACATTTTTCTTTTATTTTGGATACTAACTGTGCAATGTAATTGTGTAGATGCGACTCAACAAAGTTTCGGAGCTTATACATAACTCCACTAATCATCAGAATCTGGATAGTGCTGGAGTTTCTGTACATTTCCAAGAGATCATTGATTTGGTAATTTTACTCCACAACTCTGACATGTTTGGTTTTACTGTTAGTAATTTAGGAAACTCAATCAATTTACTGGATGGGGGTGTTTGTTTTGTTTTACTCTGGTATTTAGTAATGATAATATAGTTGTTTACGGTCTTGGCTTGTGTCCTCTGTTTCCTTCTTTATCTGGTGGGAGCTTAAGATATCAAAATCTGATGATTTTTTGCCAAACTACATTTGCAAATATTACAGGATGATGGAGAATTTGAAGTTGTTCCAGGAAGTGATTTTGTGATTACAAGAATAGCATATCGGGATAACACCTCTAAATATTACATCAATGACCGTGCAAGTAATTTCACTGAAGTTACCAAGAAACTGAAAGGGAAAGGAGTCGACCTAGACAACAACCGTTTTTTGATTCTTCAGGTTTGATATTGGACATTTTGCGCTTTTAGTTTGTATAAGGTTGCTGTATTAAGAGTTTGCTTATGATTACTGTTTATCAGGGTGAAGTTGAGCAGATTTCACTTATGAAGCCTAAAGCTCAAGGATCACATGATGAAGGTTTTCTTGAATACCTTGAGGACATTATTGGGACTAACAAATATGTTGAAAAAATTGATGAAGCTTACAAAGAGTGAGTACCTTTGCATGTGTTTTAGTTCCTTAAGAAGTTCTTGTATTTTAACCTTGTACATAAAAACAGATTTTAACATTTAGTATCTACTTGTTTGATTGCAAAGCATGTATTGTTTTTGTTAGTATGCTAGAAAGTGAAAAAATATGGGAACTTTGTTATGCATGATTATTTTACATAAATAGTTGATATGTCTAGAATTTTCCAATTGGATAAGCATCAGAAGCTGAGATGGAACTGAATATGATCCCATGTGATTCTTATCTCATATGAACACTCTAAAACAAGTACTTTCATTCTTTCACATAATATTGTGGCTTTACAAACTTTAGGTTACTGATAAGAACACTTTCCCCCACTTTTTGCCAAGATATTCAGCGGATAGATAAATATTCTTTAGCTGGTGTTGAATTCTCATCTTTCTAACCATGCACGCCGTTCTTTTATCTCATAGGCTAGAATCCCTCAACGAGAAAAGATCTGGTGTTGTGCAAATGGTCAAGCTGGCTGAAAAAGAAAGAGATGCTTTGGAGGTATGTATGTGCAGCATTGATAGCCTAGCTTTTGATATGATTTATTCCCTTTTCTGACATGTCATTGAACAGGATGTGAAAAATGAGGCGGAAGCCTATATGCTGAAAGAGTTGTCACTCCTGAAATGGCAAGGGAAAGCCACAAAATTGGCTCATGAAGATACTACTGCAAAAATGGCTACTCTACAAGAGAATATAACTACCTTAGAAGAAAATCTGAAGACTGAAAGGTAAGTCGTCTTGTTAGTAAAGTTGATACATATTTTTTCTTATATTAAGTGCTTAATTACTGTTCAGGGAGAAGATCCAGGAGGGTAATAATGCACTGAAGGAGCTTGATTCTGTTTACAGTAAACATATGAAAGAACAAGAGGTTTGCTTTTAATTATAAATGCATTTTCTGCTGTCACAAACCAAGTGTATAAAAATGATATCTGGATTTCTGATTTGGTGGAAGTTGTCAAGTACATCCATGCATAAAATCACATGACCAAAAGAATTCTGCATTGTTGATATGACCAATTCTTTGTTCTGGTTTCATTGAATTAGGATCTTGATAATGCCCTAAGAAGTAGTAATGAAGAATTTAAGGAGTTTGAAAGGGAGGATCTTAAGTATAGGGAAGATCTGAAGCATAAGAAGATGAAGATCAAGAAACTCAAAGATAAACTTCAAAAGGTGGGGGGAAGACTCAGAGAGAGAGAAGGCTGCATTGTTTAGTTGAAAAGAACAGTTATTATTCTTACCTTTTGTTTAAACTGCAGGACTCGTTAAAGATTGCTGACACAGAGAAGGAGTGCGAGGAGTCGACACATCTGATCCCAAAGCTTGAAGAAAGTATTCCGCAATTGCAAAAACGATTGTTGGATGAAGAAAAAGTCTTAGAGGAAATTTTAGAGAATTCAAAAGGTGGTTTCTTATCTATTTCAATTGTTCAAAATCTTGGAAGTTTCTTTCTGTTAACAGTTTTGGCCAACTCAGCTTGTTAGATTAGTCCAAATTTTGATTTTACTGTGATGAAGATGATATGATAAACATTAGGTACACCAGCAAAAGTCATACATGATATTTACTTCTGTTAGGTCTTAAAGTTATGGTTCTGGGGGAACTTTTATTTGTATCTGAATGAGATAAGGACAATGAACAAACCATTTTTTAACTTTGACATTATTGCAATGATGCTTCTTTATTTCACTCCATGTCTGTTGTAACAATTTTTCCATTTTTAGATGTAGTGCCTTTTTATTTAATGAAACTTGAGTTCCTTTTTCATCTTTGGTATCTGTTCATATCACTGATGCAACTGTATAACTGAGTTTCTAATACGTCATATGCTTTCCTCTTTTCCCTCTTTTCACAAGCAGTGGAAACTGAAAACTATCGCTCTGAGCTTACAAAAGTTCGTGCTGAATTAGAACCATGGGAAAAGCAATTGATTGAGCACAAGGGGAAACTCGAAGTTAGATGTACTGAACAGAAGCTTTTAAATGAAAAGGTGACTTTGCTATATTGACACGTTTCTTTTTTTTTTCCTTTGTGTGAGTAAAACCATGAATTGATGGTGACACTACTGCTCTAAATATGGTCAGTCACGGTTCTTTTATAAATTGTACTTCAGTACCAGTCATGTGACTAAAAACTTAATTTATTTGTCGAGTCGCATTAATGTTAGTATTGAAATATGTTGCTAAAGGAAATTGTTAAATTTTCAGCATGAAGCTGCTCGTGCAGCTTTTGAAGATGCTAGTAAACAGATGGATGATATATTGGGAAGGATAGAAACAAAAAAGGCAGGCATTGCAAGGATTCAAAGCGAATTAGAAACGAGCAAGTGTGAAGCAATGGAAGCTCGCAAAGAGGAACAAGTCTATTACTAACCTTTCTCTTGATTCTTTTTTAGTCATTGAGTTGCATATCAAGAGCTGTGGTGATAACATGTAGACTTTTGCAGGAATACATCAGAGAACAGGACAGCCTAATTCCTAGCGAACAAGCTGCAAGACAGAAGGTCGCAGAACTAAAGTCTGTTTTGGATTCTGAGAAGAGTCAGGGAACAGTTTTAAAAGCAATTTTACAGGCGAAGGATTCCAACCGGATACGGGGCATATACGGGCGGATGGGTGATTTAGGTGCTATTGATGGTTAGTATTCTTTGCATCAAGGGACACTGTTAATTGCTACAAACTTGTGTTTATGGGCTGACAGGCTTGTACTACAACTACCTTATTATGTTGGAATTGAGCTGTTTTTGGGTGATGTTATGATTTCTGTTTGCAGCAAAATATGATGTTGCCATATCGACAGCTTGTCCTGGACTTGATTATATTGTGGTGGAAACAACTAGTGCAGCACAGTCATGTGTTGAGCTACTCCGGAGAGAGAACCTTGGAATTGCGACTTTCATGATATTGGTATTGTTCCAACCCATGTCATGCAGAACCCTAATTGTAATATTCAATTGTTGTTTTAACAACTTTTTTTGGGGAGGTGGTTTCTAGGGCAATTTCCATCGAATTGGAGAATATTTGTTTAAAATTTTGTGAACTATTGTTTTAAAACTTTCAAAGAGACAAGTTTAGGAAGAAAAAAGTGAATATGTATAGACTGCAGACTTTGAACTGACACTCTATGAAGATGATTTTAGGGTTGGATTTCAACATATTGGACTATGGAAGGTTGCAATCATTTCAAAACTACTGTTATAATTCTAATTTATACCTGGGTGTAAGTTAATGATTCTAATGAATGGAGATTATGTCTTTGTAGCCACTTTTTTACTAGTGGCGATTGCATGGAGTTCATTTGGAGTAATGAGACTCTTGTCTTTAATATCTCAGGAAAAACAAGTTGATCTCTTACCAAAGTTGAAGGAGAAGATAACCACTCCGGAAGGAGTTCCTCGCCTTTTTGATTTAGTTAGGGTGCAGGAAGAGAGAATGAAACTCGCTTTTTATGCAGCATTGCGAAACACTGTCGTAGCTAAAGATCTTGACCAGGTATATTTCAGTTTTTGCGATGATCTCTCAGATATAGGTACTTCTAATTTCATATTACGTACTCTTATATGGAATTAGCAACCATGTATGTCTTACCTTACATAAATGCCACTCTCAAATGTTAGGCAACACGAATTGCATATGGAGGGAATCATGATTTTCGACGTGTGGTAACACTTGATGGTGCACTGTTTGAAAAATCTGGTACTATGAGTGGCGGGGGAGGTAAGCCACGTGGTGGTAAGATGGGCACTTCTATTCGTGCTGCCAGTGTGTCTGGAGAAGCTGTTGTGATTGCTGAAAAGGAGCTTGAAGCCGTGTTTTGTTCATTAAATAATTTGCGCCAGAAAATTGCTGATGCTGTAAGGAGATATCAAGCTTCTGAAAATGCAGTTGCTCGCTTGGAGATGGACTTAGCCAAAAGCCAGAAAGAGGTGATTGTTAGTATAGCTTGTTTAAGCATGTGTATATCTGAATTGAATGTTGTGTTAACAAGTTTTCTTTTTTGAACAGATTGACAGCCTGAATTCACAATATGGTTATCTTGAGAAGCAAATTGGTTCCTTGGAGGCTGCATCACAGCCAAAAAAGGATGACCTTGATAAGTTAGATGAACTCAAGAATCATATTGCTGTTGAAGAGAAGGAGATTCAGAAACTTATACAAGGGTCTCAGCAGCTGAAAGAGAAGGTGCGTAATTCATTTATAACTTTTGCAAGTACCAACTCACTTACATACTCGGATTGAAAAAGAAAGTTAGTCATATTCTGTAACCTTGATCTGTGGTTTATGTCAGTGATCTTCGGTATCTGAGACTCTGAATATAACAAAGTCATACACTTGCATGCCTAGAATTATAATATGGTGTTATACATGTATGTACATATGCACATGCATATTTACATACTAAGTCTGTACACCTTATTTTTCTGTTTTTGGTTTGAATGACTAGTTCCTGGTTGTGTGTTTCTAGGCAACGAAACTTCAGAGTAACATAGAAAATGCTGGAGGTGAGAAGTTAAAAGCACAGAAGTCAAAAGTGAAAAACATTCAATCTGTAAGTATATGCACCATCCATGAAATACCTGCACCACCGTAAAGGTGTGTTTTTCCTAACTTGTGCTTCTTAATTGTCAGGATATTGACAAAAATAACACTGAGGTTAACCGCCGCAAAGTCCAAATTGAGACTGGGCAGAAAACTATTAAGAAGTTAACCAATGTGATTGAAGAATCAAAGAATGAGATAGAACGACTTGGTACGGAGAAGGAAAATTTGTCTGGCAAATTCAAAGAAATTGAAAAGAAGGCCTTTGAAGTTAAAGAGAAATACGAGCGAACACAGAAGGTTAACATTTCTTTTTTTTATTACTTTGGTTTTATGCAACCTGGTCAGTTATATTGAAATAAGTGTCTTACTGCCCTATGATTTTCTCTATCTTTTGCAGCTGATTAATAATCATAAAGATCAGTTAGAAAAAGCAAAATCTGACTATGACAATATGAAAAAGACTTTGTATGAATTGAGGGCATCAGAGGTAATATGGCACGAGATGCATATCTTCTGGTTCTTTCTAGTGTACTTAAATTAACACCATTGTGAAACTCCACTAGTGGCATCTAGCCATAAAACTTGCAAAAGTGATGTGCAATGCAGTAAGCACGATCATAGACTTTCATGCTGGATTTGTAATTGCTCACATTCTGTTGACCATCTTATTTGGTTGATCATTATTTTCATTGCATTGTCCCAAATATGACATTTCAGATTTCTGCAATTATTTATTTTATGAAAGATATCTTGGTATCACAGGGTAATGCCGTCTTTCAATTACAAGAAAAGAAAAAGGTATACAAGGAGCAGGAGCAGAAGGGAAAGCATTACAAGAAAAAGCTTGATGACTTGCAATCTGCTCTTGTGAAGCATATGGAACAGTACGTGAATTTAAGAAATCCTTGTTTAGAATAGTATATTAAACATTTTAACATTTGTCCTTGTTACCTTCTTTGCAGAATTCAGAAAGATTTAGTGGACCCAGAAAAGCTTCAAGCGACCCTGGCTGATGAAAACCTTAATAACCATTGTGACCTCAAAAAGGGCCTTGAAATGGTGGCACTTCTGGAAGCACAATTAAAAGAGATGAATCCAAATCTCGATTCAGTCGCAGAGTCTGTCTTTTCTTCACTGCATTATATTGCTGATATGATTATGTATGCAGAGCTGTTCTAACTGCTTAAATCTAATAGGTATCGGAGAAAGGTCTCATTATACAATGAACGAGTTGAGGATCTTAATATGGTTACTCAACAGCGTGATGACATAAAGAGGCAGTATGATGAATGGAGAAAGAAGAGGCATGCTACCTTTCTGTTTTTATGTGTTACCTATTTTTAAATTTGTAACTTCAAATGAACTGAAATATTATGCTTTGTGTAGGTTGGATGAATTCATGGCAGGATTTAATGCTATATCTTTGAAGTTAAAGGAAATGTATCAGGTTTTTCATCTAATAGCTCTCCGTCTCCAATATCTTATGGACTCCATCTTTCTACTTTTCAATTGACACTGAAATCTTAGAAAGAACATGTAGCCTCACTGGGATGAGACTCCTGTTGATGGTTACAGTTCTATTCTACTTTGATTTGAGTGCTGTGTTCTCACATCTGATTCCAACTTTTGCCATGTGCAAATAGATGATTACACTGGGAGGTGATGCAGAACTTGAGCTAGTAGACTCTCTGGATCCTTTTTCTGAAGGTGTTGTTTTCAGCGTGAGGCCACCAAAGAAGAGTTGGAAGAATATTGCAAACTTGTCTGGTGGTGAAAAGGTACTGGATGTTGTTGACTCATTTGTTCTTTGACTTCAGCTATAGTACATGTAAATTATATAACATTGGTACTCTTACTTCTTGCAGACACTGAGCTCATTAGCTCTTGTTTTTGCACTGCATCATTACAAGCCCACACCTCTTTACGTAATGGATGAAATTGATGCCGCCTTAGGTACTTTTGAACTCTTGAGCAGTTTATGTATGTTCATTGTTTGGCCGACACCCATCTCATTTATATGGTTATGGTTCATGTGATATTGCAGATTTCAAGAATGTCTCTATTGTGGGACATTATGTAAAGGACAGAACCAAGGATGCCCAGTTCATAATCATAAGGTTAGTTGATTGGTTTTGGTGAAGGGCGTTCAAAGGGTTCGCTGCTATGGACTTTATTTAACATGTATGTTTTGTGCAGCCTTAGAAACAATATGTTTGAGCTGGCGGATCGGCTAGTTGGGATATACAAAACTGATAACTGCACAAAGAGCATTACCATTGATCCAGGGAGGTTCGTGGTCTGTGAAAATGCTGCTGCTTGAAGCAATTTGTGTGTTGCGATCAGACAGTATCAGGCCAGTCATTCTTTTGGCCTTGTGTATATTATGTGTTTATATTTATATTTTTTCTTCTCATCTCTGAAGTTGGGCCACTGTTTGTGGCCTTTAATTAGGTTGTAAACTTGAATGTCATACTTTTCTCGGTTAATTGCTTTTGAGCTTTGTACTAGACGTCATAGTACTGAGTATTATTATCTGATCGCTTTATCATAGATGGTTAGATTAGGTATACATTAATACTCAATCTCTTATTACTGAAACTCAGTAAAGCACAAGGGGTGGTAACAACAAAATCAGATCTTCAACTGCGACATTTGGTCTATTTGCGACTTATCTGCAAAACAGTAGAACTCACATGACGTTGAGGGTGTGTCTGAAAACACGAGCTTCCATATCTCCGAGAAGGCCTCAACTATAACTCCTTGATAATGGCGCGAGTTCAAGGTCAAGAAGCAATGCAGCAGCTCCTCTAATTCTCTGGCCTCGAAAATCTGCTTCTCCATTATCATCTCCATCATCGATTTCTTGAAGTCCTCGTATGGATCCTCTGACTTTTTCACCACTGCCATACTCTCCTTCACCATCCCCTGCCTCCTGCACACTCTCATGGGCTGGAAAACCGACTTGATCTTCCCAGTCTCACCACATGATTTATTTTCTTCTTTCCAGTTCTTTGAAACTCCCCGTTTCACTCTCCTAACCTTATCATTGCTCTTCTTCGTTTTGCTACTGTGTTTGTCTGGTACCTCACTTATAGTCTCCAGCACAGCTGAGAAGTCTGTCGAGAAGCTTCTCGAAGAATAGATTGGGGTCTCGCTCTCTCCATTCTCCTCTTCGCTGCCAAACCAGTGATTGCTGCGTTCAGATGAAGGAAGACTAGCTTTCGCTTTCGGTTTCTTTCTCCTCTTCTCGACGCTGCTCTTGTTCTTATTGTTGTAGTACTTTTCAGTCGCTAAATGCAGCGTTGCATTAGCTTCATATTCCGGTGATTCCATGCTGGAGTACGAGAAGTCTTGCGTCCATGTCCTGGCCCCATTGCATCCGCAGCTGACGGCCTTGGTACCCGAGGAGGACACGTGGCGCTTGACTGGAGGGTGCTCCGGTGTTGATGGCGGTGGTCCCGGCAGGAGGATGTTGGGGTAGCCGATGTCCCCGACTTTTGGGTTTAGCGGGGAGCGACGATAAATTGCTGGAATCACCGCAGGGTATTTGGAGTTGTGTTTAGGACGGCAAAACTGGATCATAGGAATAACGCGAGGGAATTTGAGCTTGATTTTGAAGCGTTTGTCCATTGTAAGTTGAAATGAGGTGGCTAAGTCTAAGTCTGGAGGGTTTTAATTAAGGTTGAAGCTAGCTTGCAGAGATGGGGATGCTAGAAGGATGATTTGGTGTAGTATATTTATAGTAGGACTGAGGCCGGCCATAAACAGAGACCTATATGAATGTATCATATATGAGCATGATATTAAATCCAAGTGCTGAAAGCTACGTGGACTTCCGTAGCGATTGTTAGGTTCGAAGATAGGTGTAGTATATGGCTCTGGTTTGGAATAATCAAATCGGAGTAGGATGCTTACATTCGTTGATGGAATTCCATTTCAGCATCAGACTTGAGGAAGTGGGTATCTAATTAAGTATCTTGTTGTATACAACAATAGAACCACTGGTACGCGTATGTTGTTGACGGATTCCATGCAACACTCGCAAACAGCAAAGACTATATCAACTAGAACGAACAGAGCAACTCTAGAATTATATGTTGCTTCATTAAATATGAATGTTTACCTGAAAAAATTATAAAGAAGATATAATCATGAGTATTTTGATCTAATTGAACTTGATAATTTAGTACGTCTACGTCTCATCATCATCCCTTCGCACGCCTCTTATTTATTTACATGGTCGTTCATCTATTTTATATGAAATACCATGCCTTTCATGAATACGTAATAGCTATGAAGCTTCAAGCCTTCGAGTATATAAATATGAAAAGAAAATGGTGATTAACTAGTTTCAAGTCTAAATGATCATCATTCTAACTCACATTGATGTAGATCCAGCAAATAAGTTAGTGAAAGGTAAGGAGCAGTGGACGACAAATTCGTTTCATGACCTGACAGCCAGCTGATAGTGTACAATCATAAGACACTTGTATAGTACGTGCAAGACAAATCAGAAGAGTTTGGATTTTTGTCTTCTTGACTTGATCTATGAACTTGTTTTCTTCGTTGGGGAGTCGGGAACCTAGCCAGAAGCTAGAGTATGGCATAAAGAATTCAGAGTTCCCTTTCGTTGCCTCCTCAGCTCTCTGAGCCAACAGTTGAGCCAGCAACGAGGAAGACTTCTAGAGATGCAGAAGGCAATTGTGACATCATATATATACAGCATATATGATTGGTTTACCATGTTTAATACTTGCACATACTCGAATCGTGAATGGCCTATTGAGTATATTATATATAAGGTATAGAAATTTAGAGTTTGTTTATGAACTCCATATATGCATGATGATCTATTCAAGCAATTTACGGTTGCCATGCACGACATGAAGAACAAGCTGATGATCATGACCAAACCATACAAGACCAACAAACAAACTGCCAAACTACATTTTGGAGCCAGCAGATATATATAAGCTTTCAATTAGGTGTGCTGATCAATTTAAAGGCCAAGACAAAGTTACTAATTATATGCAGCCAGGCGAGACCTACGTTCAAGGAGCACCTTAGCCAACAAAAGTACTCTCTCCCTCTCTCATTTCTGATCGATTTACTGATGGTCCAATACCCAGATAAATCGATCAATTAATCTCTTCGACGAGAAACTAAAACCTACTTCCTCCATTCAATTTTTTTTTTCAAACACCCTAAAGCCTCTTTAGGGTGGTGAGAAAGGGGATTGGTAAACCCACCCCGTTTCCTCTTTCAATTTCTCAACCATTCTTAATATATGAGGAAGTTGTGCCCTAACCTTGACAATGAAGATGGCCTTGATACCGTTCTTGAGGTGCCGATACCCGAAGAAATGTTCACCCTTATGGGGAGCAGTGCTGCATTGCGATGGCGTAATTTGCGTGCATTCATGAAAAATCAGTCACATGAGAAGTCCTCCACTTCTCATTTCCCGTCGGGATCAAACAATGAGTTTATGGCATTGCTTAAGCTTGTGGGTTCTCCTTTGATCCCTCTTCAGGTTCATTGTGACAATGGCCTCACGCGACCCATCAAAGATTGCTCCATCGTACGTAATTTTTGTCATAGCAACAACATTTTTAACAATCTAGGTGTTTTTGTAATGTAATGTAAGTTGAACCGATAATTTGCATGCATGCAGGAGGCTTCTACTGCGAAATACATCGTCCAACAATACGTAGCAGCCATCGGGGGACTAGCGGCATTGAACGCCGTGAATAGTATGTGTGCAGTAGGGCAGGTGAGGATGGTGGGATCTGAAATGCACAAAGGCGATACGACGACGAAAGTAAACAGTGAAGTCGGTGGATTTGTTCTTTGGCAAAAGAATCCCGACTTGTGGTACTTAGAACTGGTTGTTTCCGGCTACAAGGTAAGCGCCGGAAGTGATGGCGCTGTTGCATGGAATCAGTCCGGTTCTCAACCTTCTCATGCCAATAAAGGCCCCCCAAGACCACTTCGTCGCTTCTTTCAGGTGAATACATACTCGTTATGAAATCATGTTAGTGTACATGGTATGTTGTCAACTTATCAATATGTATTTATAATCAACAAGAAAAATGTGATATTAACTTTGGTAACTAATCAGGGATTGGATCCGAGGAGCACAGCCAACTTGTTTTTGGACGCAGTATGCACGGGAGAGAAGAACATCAACAAAGAAGAATGTTTCATACTCAAGCTTGAAACGCCGGCAGGTATTCTTCAATCACAAAGCACATCCCAAACTGAAATAGTCCACCATACAATATGGGGCTACTTCAGCCAAAGAACAGGGCTTCTTGTCCAGTTCGAGGACACGAAGTTGGTGAAAATGAAGGCAGCTAGAGGAGACGATCACGTTTTTTGGGAAACAACAATGGAGACATCGGTAGGGGACTATAGATACGTCGACGGCATAAACATATCACATGGTGGGAAGACATCTGCTTTGTTATATAGGTATGGACATGCTTATAATCAAAAGCGAAGGATTGAAGAGACGTGGGAGATTGATGAGGTTGATTTCAATGTTAATGGGTTGTCCATGGAGTGCTTTCTACCTCCTTCCGACCTCAAGAGGGATGATGGAGAACAATGACATGGACTAGTAGTGCAACTCATGATCAAGCCGAGTGATTATACTGTTTTATTCCTTCCATTAATTGATGATTAAATCAACCAAACGCATATACATATAGCTAGGCAACAGCAAATTGGTTTTTTCGATCTTCCGATTAAGCGAAATTCTTTTGACAATGGTTTAGAACTCGAATCCTCTTCACACATTTCCCATTACATTTAATCCACAGTTAATAGCATAGCCTATAAAGAGTTGAATGTCACATGAAATAAGAGAGCATCAAGCTGATGTTTATGAAATTGAGAATCATACCCTTTGGCCCAATAAAATAGGCCTCAAATGTAATGGGCCAACAGCCTAACTAGAAAAGATATGGACTTACCCATCTGATCCGTAAAACCCTAATTCTCTCAACTTTTGCTATATAAGCTCGACTCCCATGCTTGCCGTATCTCATTCGTCCTTAATTTCTCTCCCTTTCAAACTTTCCTGGGTTCTTCGTCTCTCTGTTCAATTTAATTAGTACTAGTATCACTCTAGAATCGAATCCTGTTGTTTTGAATTGTTTGTGATTTCTTCTGTGATTCGGCATCTGTTTTACCCTCTCCTTCGTATAGCAAAATATAAATGCTGGAGGAGATATAACTGATGCCCATATTGATTTAGGTTGGCTTACCAGCTCACTGCAGATTATCTTGTTTGGCTTTGGGTCAAATGGACCTGCCTATATTTCTCTCTTTTATCTGTTTTGTTGATTCTGGATTCAATTGGCAAATGATGATTAAATCTTTTCCGCTTATTGATATACTGAGTAATTGTGTTGACATCAACTCCGCTTATTATCTGATGCCATTTGTTATCATCCAGAGTTTTTATCTGAGTTTTAGTTTTTGATTTACATTTTTACAAAAAAATTAATGGGATAAGCGTATGATGCAAAATCTATCACTTATACTACACACCGAATTAGATGTGGACGATATCTCCGCTTATTATCTGAAGCTTGCCCTTGTTTTAAACACTTTTAAGTCTTGATTCCTTTTTGGTTTGTTTTGTTTAGTGTCTGTTTTGCTTTGTATGAAGAAATTCATGGACTCGATGATGAGAAAAAGCAGACGGGCGGTCAGAATCTGATGCTATGTAGACGTGTCTGCAACTTCCACTTGTGGAATGCCTCTGAGTGTTTAATTTATGAACTTTTGCTAGTTTAGGATTTTGAACATGATAGTTTAAGTTCATTGGTGTCTTTCTTGATGACAATTCATTGGATTTTATTTCATGCATTGTTGGTTTTTATGCATTTCTTCACTGCTGCTGTGATGATGTTGCTCTATTATGTCTGGACATATGAAATAAACCATGATATGGTATGCACCTTTCTGAGCGGCATTGTCAGATCACATATAAAACTGCTGCATCCTAAATTAAAGGAATTCACAGTAAAGATAAATTAGAGGATATATTTGTGCATTTCCACCGTCTTTCCTTGTGGTTTAGCATATTCACTTTGAGGCTGATGTTTACATTAACATTGAACACCAGTTAAAATGAAGGACATGCTGGCTATATTTTCAATGTAGGGAATGTAATGATTTTTTATGACAATATAATATTTTTAATTGTATTATAAGAATGGTTACGTAAGTATTTTGAGCCTAATCTTCTATAAAACAATATAAAACACGAATTTAAGATGTTAAAAATGTTCAAAATATGTTTAAGATGTTAATATGCATACACAAATAGAAAAAAACATAGGTTAAAAAAAGTGAAATTTTCTCAAAACATAGGTTAAACATATTTGGCGAAATTTTAAGCGATTAGCCTGTATGTATATATGTTGAAAAATGAGGTCCTTAAGGGATGTACGGAAGTAAATGAACACATTCCAACCTTCAAAATTCAATAAATGTGTTAAAAAAAAATATCAATTGTATTACAAGATTAAGGTATTTTCAGTCTAATTCTCAATAAAACCGTATAAAATAGGAATTTAAGATGTTATAAAGGTTCAAAATATGTTTAGAGATGTTAATAAGCGTACACAAACTAAAAAAAAATAATTGGTTGAATAAAGTTAAATTTTCCCAAAACATATGTGCTATAGCAAAGGGATTTTGGCTAAAATTGGGCGAAATTTTAAGGGACGGTCTATATGTAAATTTGTTAAAAAGGTATGTACTAAAGTAATTGAACACATCCCAACCTTCAAAATTCAATAAATGTCTTAAAAAATAATAATTTCAATTGTATATAAAGACTGGTTACTTGTAAGGCAAATCCTGATCCTCTATAAAACAATATAAAACCCGAATTTAAGATGTTAAAAAGGTTCAAAATATGTTTGAGATGTTAATAAGCATACACAAATAGAAAAAAAACATAGGTTGAAAAAAGTGAAATTTTTCCGAAACTCGTGTGCTATATATAACAAGAGGTTTTGGCTTAAATTGGGTGAAATTTTAAGCGACGGCCTATATGTATATATGTTGAAAAATGAGGTCCTTAAGGTATGTACAAAAGTAAATGAACACATTCCAACCTTCAAAATTCAATAAATACTTTAAAAAACAACAATTTCAATTATATTACAAGACTCGTTACTAGTAAGATATTTTCAATCTAATCCTAAGTAAAACCATATAAAACACGAATTTAAGATGTTAAAGGTTCAAAATATGTTTAGAGATGTTAATAAGCATACACAAACTAAAAAAATCATAGGTTGAAAAAATTGAAATTTTCCCAAAACATGTGTGCTATAGCAAGGGGTTTTGGTTCAAATTGGGCGAAATTTTAAGGGACGATCTATATGTAAATTTGTTGAAAAAATGAGGTCCTTAAGGTATGTACGAAAGTAATTGAACACATCCCAACCTTCAAAATTCAATAAATGCTTTAAATAATAACAATTTCAATTGTATTATAAGACTGGTTACTTATAAGGTATTTTGAGCCTAATCCTCTATAAAACAATATAAAACACGAATTTAAGATGTTAAAAAATAAAAAGGTTCAAAATATGTTTGAGATGTTAATAAGCATACACAAACAGAAAAAAGCATAGGTTGAAGAAAGTGAAGTTTTCCAAAAATTCGTGTGCTATAGTAAGAAGTTTTGGCTCAAATTTGGCGAAATTTTAAGCGACGGCCTATATGTATATATGTTGAAAAATGAGGTCCTTAAGCTATATATGAAAGTAAATGAACACATTCCAACCTTCAAAATTCAATAAATACCTTAAAAAACAACAATTTCAATTATATTACAAGACTCGTTACTTGTAAGGTATTTTCAGTCTAATCCTTAGTAAAACCATATAGAACATGAATTTAAGATGTTATAAAGGTTCAAAATATGTTTAGAGATGTTAATAAGCACACACAATCAGAAAAAATCATAGGTTGAAAAAAGTGAAATTTTCGCAAAACATGTGTGCTATATATATAGCAAGGAGTTTTGACTCAAATTGGGCGAAATTTTAAGCGACGGCCTATATGTAAATTTGTTTTAAAATGAGGTCCTTAAAGTATGTACGAAAGTAATTGAACACATCACAATCTTCAAAATTCAATAAATGCCTTAAAAAATAAAAAATTTCAATTGTATTATAAGACTCGTTACTTATAAAGTATTTTGAGTCTAATCCTCTATAAAACCATATAAAATACGAATTTAAGATGTTATAAAGTTTCAAAATATGTTTAGAGATGTTAATAAGCTCTAATAAGTAATAGGCATACACAAATAGAAAAAAAAAATCATAGGTTGAAAAAGTGAAATTTTCTCAAAACTCGTGAAATTTTGAAAATTTTCTCAAAATTTTCTAAAAGGGTTTTGGCTCAAATTGGGTTAAATTTTAAGCGACGGCCTGTATGTAAATATGTTGGAAATTGAGGTCCTTGAGGTAGGTAAGAAAGTAATAAAATACAACCCAACTTTCAAATTCAATCAATGCCTAAAAATATAACCATTTTTAATTGTTTTACAAGACTCGTTATTTATAAGTTATTTTGAACTCAATCCTAAGTAACACCATATAGAGTTAACGCTAAGAGTTTGTTTCTCACAAAAGTAGGCAAACTTCATGCAATTTGGCAAGTCAACGCTGAGAACCAGTTTCTCAGAACACTAAGCAAGTTTCAATCAATTTGACTTGTAAATGCTAAGAACCTGCTTGTCACAAGACTAGACAAACTTCATACAATTAGTCTAGGCAACAAGTTCCTTCCATGGATTGCTAAAATTGTAAGCTTCCTATTGGATAATATTGAAAATGTTGTTTCAACTTTCAACTTGACCATTTGCGCTTTGGATGATGCAGGTCCAATCCTGATTCTTGTTCTTTTGTACATGGCATTATTCCATGTCTGGTGCAACTCTTTGATTCCTTTGTATTGCTTTTATATTGAGAGCGAGGTGACTTGCCATTTATTAATTGTCAATTTCAGCTTACTATCTCTCTTAGGTGACTATCATACAGTCATACATTGCTCAAATTTCTTACTAAAACTAATGGCTTCATTGATATAATCGTAATAAGGTAAATCTCATTCTCATATATGCAAGTGAATCATATTTCCAGTTAGTTCGTATAGCATTATTCTTCTCTCTTTTTCTCTCCTACCACACAAAGGAATGAATCCTCCAACCTTCTTCTACGTCTGTATCCACAAGAAACCAAAAGAACGCGTCGCGTCGGTACAATTAGGCACCTCCATACTTCATAGTCAACTCTGCGTCGGCAAAGCGTCTTCTCCCGCGTCAAGGTAGACCCCATCGACCGCATAAGTCGCTGGTTGTTACAGAACCACCGGGAATGGGAATAGGAATGGTAGCTCATCATCTCCAAAATTGAAAGCTCGTCACAGAAACATTTATGAAACAGAGAGAGTGAGAGAGAGAGATTCATCCTTCACGGTTCACTTCACCACTCCATTATTACAATGAGGTCATCTCCCAAAAACCCGAACACATAAACCCCACAAGGGACCAAACTTAAATTTCTCTCTACTCCCACACTACTTGTCTTTTTCTCTCACAAAACCCAACCTTAGGTTCGCTACGTTGAGTGCCAGACCTCAATCACTTTGCTTAACTTTTCAGAAATGAAAGAAGACCTAGATGCACCACCGACACTCATCTCTATTCCCTCGCCCACGACCGCCACGACTCCGCTGATCAGAAAACCGGAGAACTCACCGTCGTCGTCAAAAGCAGCTCGGCTTTTTGTTGCCAAGAATCGTTACAAGCTCTGGGTTTTGGCTGCGTTACTGTTGCTTGCTTTTTGGTCTATGTTCACTGGCTCCGTCACTCTTAGGTGGTCCGCCGGCAACTTGACGGGTCTTTCCGACGACCTTAATCTCCCAGCTTACGACGATCTTGATATTCTGGTAAGTAAAAAGTGAAAACTGCTTTCATTCAATATCATTCAATTTTTCCATTAGTGAGACTTGATTTGATAGAAGTGGTGGTGTTTATGAAGGAAGTGGAGGACAGAGAGAAGGTGGTCAGGCACTTGTGGGATTTGTACACGCAAAGGCAGGCCGTGTCGGGTAGGAGAAGCAGGACCCGACTACCTCGGTTTTGGCAGGAGGCTTTTGAAGCTGCGTATGATCCTTTGAGCAGTGATGTACCAGCTGTTAGAAACGCTGCCGTTTCAGAGATTGCTAAGATGTCCATTCGCTCCATCAATGTTGTTGATCCCTTTCCACTTCAATCCAAGGTTAGTATTGTTGTCCGACTCATTCTTGGGTTTCTGAGTAGCAAATGATTTGAGAATTTGTGCACATGGTTGTTCATTGTTTTCGAAAAATCGGAAGTGATATGATCTTCACTACTTTGGTTATTTATTTGGGATTGATTGGATTTGTTCAACAAACTTTGTTGTTTTGCTGTTTTGTTGTTCAGGGAATTAGGGAACTGAAAAGGAAGATCATGAAAACAAAGGAAAGCCAGGAGCTTGTGAGCAAATCATAGTTGGAATCAATTCCATGTATTTGCTTCTGCACATCTTCAACAATCTGATTCATTCTCTATTATATTCACATCAATGCACAGCCATTTGCTCAAGCAATGGTTATATTTCTAACTGCGTATGTAGATTTCGTTTTCACCCATGAAGTTGGGTTAGTTACTTGTATACTTATTGGTTAAGACTCAAAGAACTGGGTCAAAAAAAAAAAAAAAAATTCAATGAAGGGATTCTGGAAATACTGGAAAGTTATAGTCCGGGAATTAAAATTATTCATTTATTTTCGATTTCTTGCTTCTTTTATATAAGTATGTATAAGATTCTAATTTTCCGTGTGCGATTTAGCTTCTCAGAGGGATCGATAGAAACTCAACTGTTACATAACTAGCAAACTCACATGAAGTTTTTCAAGTATAGAAAGACATTTACGACATCTAGCTCGCGATGGAAATGATTAATCGGTTCTCGTTAAACCATGCAAAAAACTCCCTTATTTGGTCTGCAACTCCTTTAGCAGCCAGAAAGGGTCTACCAACACTTGGGTTACAGTTCGTTTCAGAGAGTGAGAAAATTATCGTTATCTTTGGCTAACAAATAAAAGAGTGACTCAAGGCTGAAGATTGCAATGACTTGTTGCGTTTGGATAATCCAACTAGCTATCAGTCTATCACATTGCTGGCTACCAAATCTATAGCAGAAAATAAGATCATGGAACCAATTCCGGCTTCATTGAAGATTTGAAGGTTATACTTCCTGTAGCATCTAAGTGACAAAAATAAATTACTCTTGGTCTCTCACCACCGGGAGATTACACAAAATCGAGCGAGCAGAAAAATTTGCACTGCTGCTGTGGCATTACAGAAGGAAAACAAAATTCTAAAATGCAAATAGCATTTACAGGTCCAAAAAAGCACAAACTATTTACAACTGCGTCTTAAAACATCCTAGTCTGGTTCTTTACTCTTAACAACTTCCTAGTCTTCAACTGTCTGGATCTCACCCATCATGATCCGGTTACTAACAACATTAAATCCCAGCACTGCAGGGCTAACCTTCTTCCCCTTCTTCCCCTTCTTCTTGCCAACCCCTTTGGATGAGCCACCATCTTGATCACCATCCCCATCATCTGCACTGTAGGAATTAACACCTGCACCACTGAATCCAGTGGCCTTTTTATCATTCCGACTTTGAAAAGCTATTTCAAGGACATCAGCTGGTAGCAACTCCTTGTAGTTGAGGAACTTTTCAATGAACTCATGATCAGGATCGTAAGACCCCAAATTCTCTATCAGAAGCAACTCAGCCTCAGATCTAGATTGCTTCAAGCAAAATTCAAGCACACTTGTATCTAGCAAGACAGATAAAAGCATTGCGACAAATAAGAGATCGATAAATATATGATATTTACAAGTTGATCAAATTCTTTTAGCCCACAGATAACAATCAGAAAGTAATGATTAACTTCTGATAATTAGAAGCTATGCGGAACTTAGATTCATGAAGATAGACTTAAATTAATGTAGATGGAGTGATGGACCTATGCAAATTAACACATCCAAAAAGACGTGCATACCTTTAGTCCCAATCAGCCTAACACATTCACTCTTGCACCAATCTCTGAAGTCCATTGCTTCTGCAATCAAAAGAAGACGGTTACATAAGTTTCTGCTGATTTATCAATGGGAGGTTCAACAATACCATAAAAGCTTACCAGATTGCTTGGTCATGGCATCTCTTTTTCCTTTCAGAGAGGACTGAGCAGAGGCCGGTGAGGATGGAATCAATCGCTCAGTTCCTTTGCCACCTACAGATTTCTGCCGGCTTAATGAACCAGCTGAAGTTACTTTCGCAGGAGTACTTTTCATTCCTCTACTGCCCTGGCTTGCCAGCTGAGGAAAATCAGCTCTGCTCACAGAAACACAAATCAAAAAAATCAAAAAAGATCATGTCAAAGTAGTCCCTAAGATATTAGAGAAGGCAAACTCTCATTGCATCAAAAGTATATGCAGGCAAGGAGAATGACATACTGTTTGGCATCTTGTTTTGATTGGTCAATTGGGCCCCAGAATAGATCATCGTCTCCTTTATACTTTGACTGAGAAGCATTGGAATTGATCTGGATTGGAGTAGCAGGCTTAGATGGAGATGATCCTGAAAGTGACCATGAAGGAGTACTATTGCGGGTGGCTTGAGTTGGCTGGGATTTTTGAGGAGTTGTAATCTGGTTCACGTGCTGTGCAGAGGAAACCCTCTTCTCTTGCTCCTTTTGGATATCTCTTAAAGATGTTGGTTTATTAAGCTTCCCAGAGTCAGTGGACCATGCTGGAGAAGGAGCAGCGTTAGCAGTTTCTCCCTTCCAAAGAACAAAATCTCCCAACGAAGGCCCTGATGGAATCGAGGGTAATACATCCTTTTCCTGTTGTACAGAACGGGAGCTCTTGACTTTCTCAGAAGGGCTTGAACTAATAGGCACTTCTACTGGGGTGCTTGCTACAGAAACCTTAGCTGCAGAACCCTTTGATTTTCCCGACTTTTTGCGACTCCTTTTGGTGTCTTTAGCTTCGATGAAGTTACCATCATCCACAGGTACTGAAGGAGGCACAACTTGTTGAGACGGCTGACTAATAATTCCATTAGGAACCTCGATGACTTTACTAGCCTTGGACAAAACCTCCTCTGCCAAAAGGTCATGTAATGGGCTCTTCTTGCTCTTCTGATTTGACGTACCAGGTTTCCCAATATTTAATTCATTAATCTCTGCATCTCTCACATTTTCTCTAGATATTTTTGGGTCTGAATTGGCCACAACTCCAGCCCAAGGAGTGGATAAACTAAACGAGTTAGCAGAATTGGGGACTTCACATACTACAACTTCAGTTTGCGCTCTCTTCTGTTCTTCCTGTTGAATTTCTAATAGTGATTTTGCCTTAAAACCAGGAGCAGGTTTCCAACCTCTCTGTCCAGCGTGAACTTGGGTATTCTGCCCAGCAGCAGGCTCAATTGTTCTAGAATCAACCTTGACTTCGGTATCCCCTCCAAATTGTTGGGATTGCACAGCTTCCGAAGTACCAATTCTGTTACCTCTTGTCTTTTGCGGAGAAATTCCTGAATTGGGGTCAGTTTCAGACTGCTCTATTTGCTGTGAAGAAGTAGATTTTGATACTCCTTTTGCCTGGTCACTTGTAGACTGTGCCTTGGAAGATTTTTGCTTCTTGGACTTCTTCTCAGATGCCTTTTTTTGTCCACGTATTTCAGCATTCT
This sequence comes from Potentilla sterilis, assembly GCA_963682095.1. Taxonomy (NCBI): domain Eukaryota; kingdom Viridiplantae; phylum Streptophyta; class Magnoliopsida; order Rosales; family Rosaceae; genus Potentilla; species Potentilla sterilis. The sequence continues at coordinate 1,308,933 of OY821762.1, forward strand.
TCAGTTCAGCCACCAAAGGAGCCTGCTCATTGCCTTTTTCATTTTCAACCGCCTGCTCTTCAACCTGACCATCAAACTGAGCTTTTTCATCAATGACACGCTCGGGCATATCTTCCTCACGACCTCCTGCTGGCATAGAAATAAAACTTCGAGGAGACCTTAAAGATGCAGAATCTGCAACTGTCTCAGAAACAACCTCAGATGCTGCATCTCTGGAAGCCTTTTCTGATGCATGCTCCTCAGTTTTGGCAGCACCTAAGTCAGAATGAGGGATGGAATTCGGCACAGAAGTCCCCTCAAGCAAGGATGATTTCTCGGCAATACTTGACACTGGCAATGAATCTTGACGGATATCATTATACGGTCCGCCATAAGTACTATCCCAACTTCTTTGATGAATAATATTCCCAAAGACCTGATGTGCTAGAGGTAAAGACAGGGCCCCATCACTTGCATTACGACGAGAATCTTGGGTGCCTTGAGGAGGCACACCCATAAAGTTAGTAGTGAGCTCATTTTGCATATTAGGAATTGGCACATTTGTACCAAGTGAAAACTTTTCTTGTGATGCCTGTAGCCGAGACGGATCTATAGATGCATTCCCTTTTGGTATCACAGCAGCCTGTAACTGTCCAAAAGATGACTCAGAAAAATTTTGGCGGGATTGATGCTCCGCAAGAACCTGAGAAAGGAGCTGCTGTTGTTGCCTCATTAACAGTTCCTCCTGCTGCTTCTGTTGCTGCTGCTTAATCAACATCATCTTTTCCAGTAATGACATCTGTTGTGCTGGAGCAGGTGCCTGAGGATGTAACTGCATCAAGTACTGCTGTTGCAATATATTCATCAATTGGGGATCTTGCAATAAGCCAGAAGCGAGTAATTTCTCTTGTGTTGACGAACTGTCGACAGCTTGGGACAGTAGATTCGGAAAGGATGGTTGATTTTGAGGTTGCAACCTCTGTTGTTGGAAACCAAGAGGAGCTTGGGTAGGAAAACTTTGATCATGATACATATCTATCTTACTCTGGAGTGGATCTGACCCACCTTGACCAGGAAAACTGGACCAACCAGCAGCATTACTATTTATGCCAGATGGCCTATCGGTTAATCCTTGAAGGACTGATTTGAGCTCAGCATTTTGGCTATGGGGATTCTCAAGATAAGGATTCGGTATAGACCTCTGTCTTTCGAGCACCATTCTCTTGGCCAACAGGTTTTCCAATCCAGAAGGAGGCAAACCATGAGAATTATTTCCAACAAATCCTTGCAAACCTGCAAATAAAACATAAAAGATGAGCCATAGATACCCATGCGGTTAATTAAACAAATGACAAAGGAAAATCCTATAACATGAACACCGCTAGGCTTGGAATGGGAACCAGCCTACAGCCACTTTGCATCAATTCAATAAATTTCTTCATATATATAATGAAAATCTTGAAATATGAAAACAAATACCAACCTTCTGAAAAAGGAAACTGCTGATGAGTAGAAGCACTCGCATTACCAGACATCAGCGACTCCAAAAACCTATTTTCAGCTTCTGTCATTGAAGTCTGTTTATGTCTTGGTTCATTTCTTACTATATCTGCCTCGCTTAAACCAGTATGAATCTTTCCAACATTATCAAAGTTTGACCTATTTGAGGTATCTATAACTTCATTTTTCGGGGCACTAAATCCAGGTGGTGGCCTAGCTTTAGCTCGTAAATGAGGCATCACGTCACCAAGTGATGAAAATGGTGAATCATTTGGTGCAGTTACCACACGAACTTGCAGATCTATACCAAAATATCCGGCCTCAAACCAGCCAATAATGTCGTCCCCAGAAAAAGGGCCTTGAATTACACCATGAGGGTCCTTATAATAAAGTTGGAGTTCCTCTGGTGAAGGCTGCGGGGGTTTCCTCACTTCCTGTTCCCTATCTAGAACTCCAGATAGCTGCCTTCTAATAATAGGATCCTCACTGGTTTTCCATTTTGCGTCATTTCTGGGAATGTCTTGCCAATCATGAAAGACTGTATTTGAATGTTCTACCTGTGATGGAGCTCTCCATGGGGTGCCAGAATGAGCAGTCACTCCTCCCAACATGCTCAACTCCCTACTACTAGGTTGCTCGTTGGCCTTTCTTAAAGGACCACCATCATCTCTAAGAGCTGCAAATATAAATTCAATTGAGCAGTTTGTTTAGTGATCAACCAATCACACACTATTGTTAATTTCAAGTACAAAGAGAGCGTTAAACATACACCTCTAAAATGAAGCAAGTGAAACATAAGAAGGCACCTCCAATTTGAAAAGGAAAGAAACAAACAAAATAAAGGAAGGGAAGAGAAGCTATTGAACCAATATAATCAACAAAACCAATTGTTCATGGACATTGAACCACAACTCAACTATTTGACTCACTGTTTCCCATCCAATCCAATCCAAACCAGCACCAGCATGAATATATTGCAATTCAATCACAAAAGATGTTTGTCCGTATACATACCTTCAGTTCTGAACCTGTTCTCTGAGTATGTCTTCTGATCCAGCATTGTTTCGGCTTTTAGGCCCGACCCATGATTAAGTGATTGCTGTTCATGAGGAGAGCTCTCTAAATAATTTGAGAAACCACCTTTTGAACTAACAATGTGTTCATCCTTGGACTCGTTATTTGCCAGCGGTATGTCTTCTCTACTTCCTGCTCAGAAAATCCAGTCCAACACAAGTTAATACCCACTTGAAATAGTAAATAAAATAGAGCACATATGTGTATAGAGAGATGCATGGCTCTACCAAGCTTTGTTTTTCTTGTTTGTGTATAATCTGCTGGGTTCCTTCCATCTTTGGAAACTTGAGGTGCACCACTACTTACTATATCTCCTTTATCGATTCCCTTCAGAAGAGCCTGCTCAAGAACAAAAGTGTTTAATCGAACTGCTGAAAGTATCACTATTATTCTATGAATAATTTATAATGAATATGGATTACCATTTCCTCAGAATTTGGTTCACAAAGAGCCAGAGGCTCCAACGGTTCCTCCAGCGTCAGAGAAGTGACATCTATAAATCCATCCACTAACTTTCGAGACGACCTCATATCAGCCGTCCTGTATACATCAAGCAGCTGTGTCCTACTATACCTAAAAAGGTAAGGCTCTCCATGTTCAATTTCAACTTTATCCGTAATTCCTACAGACTGAGAACTTGTAGGAATACTGCTCATAAAGCTTCCACCAGCACTAACCCTTCCACGGCCAACAGAAAAGGTTGGAGGTGTACTTTCCCCACGGCCCCTGCCAGGAATATATTTGTTGACTGGCGGACTTTGGTTATGAGAAGGCTCCCCCCTTCCCCGAATTTGGGAAGAGTTTGACCTCCAAGGCCGGAAGTGATCCCCATCCTTCTCATCCTTTCCGTGATTTCCAACATGAGATAAGCCTTTATCCTGCATGCTGCCATCTCTGCCTGATTCAGCCCATTTGTCACGCAAACCTTCTGCCTCCTTGTTATCAGGACCCCAACGAGAGTTCCATTTGCTCTCTCGTCTTTGCTCGTAGTTGGATTCCTTGTTACTCGAGTCGGTCCACCTTTCCGATGGTGCACGACGTGCCTCTCCAAAGATCTTTGGTGGTGCATTTTCCGTCCGACGATCCATCCTGCGAGTGTCATTAAGCTCTTTGTCCCCATCCCTCCACCGATCCTTCCGCAAAGCAGAATTGGTGTCTCTTTCTTCATCCCGCCAGCGTTCACGTCGACCACCAGTTTCCATGTCCAGCAAGGAAGGCCTAAAAACATCCTTTTTCTTTTGGGTATCATGAATATCCTCACCATCTCCTGACAGCTTCACAGTGTCTGAGCGATTGCCAAATGATGGGTTTGGGCTGAGAGGTTTTTCTTGCATCTATAATGGAAAAAAAAATTAAAAGATGCTCTGAAGCAATGTGCTAAACGCTTTATCATAATTAAGATAAAAGAGGATGCTGAATTCTGACTAAGCCTAAATACTGATAAAAAGATTATAAACGTTATGAAAGTGATAAGAACACACCCCACTTGACGCTCCAGGCTTATTCTCACCCGGCTTTGGCAGAAGCCACTGCGGTGAAAGTGGGATAGGATTCTCAGAGCCTTGTCCAGCTGCATACAAAAGAAATGAACAATGCTGTTAATATTGATACAAATACCATGCCTTTCACAACCGAATAACAAACATCAATCATGTGCAACTGGGGATCACATTCAATTGGTTGAGGCGTCTTTAACACCCAGAAACGATTGTACCTACCAATTGAACATCAACTATTTATTTTAGCAGGCCATTAGCTCACTATTTGACAGGAACAATAATGATATTCTTTTTTAACATAGACATAGTACAAGGACTACATTACAGTCGTTAAATCATACCGCAGCACTAGGACCCTTAACTCCATCAACATAAACTAACAGTCTTACAGATAAAAATAAATAACACAGTGATATAAGATAAGTTGCACAAGCTAAAATCTTATACAACTCCAATCTTAACTCTGCGCACTGGGACGATAACCAATAAAACACCACGATAATTCAAATAATATGAATGTTTGGTCAAGACACTAAAGCATGAAGCTTTCTGTAATAAAGGAAACATCTTGAAGATTATAAACAGCTAAATAAGCCCTGTGGCTAAAGTACTCACATAAAACGCCGCGAAATATTAAGAATTTGAGATTTTATAAATAAAACAAAAATGGAACCACAAAAAGACACATTCCACCGCTACACTACGCATTAGATAAACCCTCGGTTCGATTCTAGTGATATAAATTTCCAAATCAATATCGGGGGCAATTGAATTAAACGAAACCCTAGGTGTAAAGCAATAAGATTTGCTGGAGATAGACCAAAAACCCTAGCACCGAGAGACCTACCAAAACCCTATGAACCGCGCCGAAAAATTGGCTCCGAGAGCGACGAATGTGGCGGCAAGGTTAGGGTTTCGGTGGAGAATAATAGAGGAGGCGGTGGGGGTGAGAAGAGGAAGAGGTAGGAGAGAATGGAAGGGAGGAAATACCTTTGGAGATCTGAGGGGGAGTGGTGACGGAGAGGTGGTGGCGCCGGGAACCGGAGTCGGTGATGTCGGCCATGGATGATGATCGATTGAGTTGCAGAGAGCCAAACAAACCCTTTTTGCGCTTAAACGAGAAGAGAGAGAGAGTGAGTGAGGTGTTGGTGAGGTAAGAGACACACAAGGAGAAGAAGGGTATAATAAGTTTTGATGGGGGTTAGGTTAAAACGATTAACCTACACGGCTGACGATTTGTTGTCTCACGTTCACCCTACCCTTTACTGTTCAACCAGTTGGGTAATTTCTTTTTATGGAGTGGATTTCTTCCACACGCCTCTTCGTTGTGACGTGGATTACACGCCGAGGATAAATTGCCCTACACTTGACACGTCCACGTTAAATATTTTTCCTATTTAATTTTGGTTAAAGATTTACAAATTCTAAAAACGAGTGTACACCATTTGAATGGTAATGAATGGCTAAGGCCGGATCATGTACATACTTACTGCAGTGTGTACAAGAATTTTTGTATATATGATTTAAGACATGCTCGGATAATGCTATTGAACGAAAGAAAGTAACAATTTGTTAATTATATCCATTTGAATAAAAAATATATATATATATATATAGAGAGAGTTTTTCAGATGCGGACGTCCGCACCGTGCGGATGTCGCGTATCCGGCCACCGGCGAGGCGGCGCCGGCGTATCCGGCGAGTGGGCTGTGCTCGCCCCGGCCCGGCGACCCTTTCTGTGCCGGCCCGAGCTCCATCGCCGGCCGGCAGCCGGCCGGAATCTGGAAAAAACCAGAAAAATGACAAGTACTGTTCATTTTTCTGGTTTTTTCCAGATCCCGGCCGGCTGCCGGCCGGCGATGGAGCTCGGGCCGGCACAGAAAGGGTCGCCGGGCCGGGGCGAGCACAGCCCACTCGCCGGATACGCCGGCGCCGCCTCGCCGGTGGCCGGATACGCCGCATCCGCACGGTGAACAGTGCGTGCGGACGTCCGTAGCCGAGAAGCACTATATATATATATATATATATATATATATATATATATATATATATATAAGTGGGCTGAAACTCGATCTCTGTTCCGAACTTCCTACCCCGATTGGGCTGAAACTCATTGCCCATTTTGCGTAATGAGTGGGCCTCCAGCATTCAGAGCTATGGGCCCATCTAAATCCAAATCCCCAAATTTCATTAACCTTCTGGAGAGTGGGGCAGAGGATAAAAGGTCGCCATTAATAACAAGGTCATGATCAGAAAGATGGCGGGAAGCCTGAACGGTATGGCGGGAATATTTGGCGCCAAAATCCCCATAGCATCGTCCCTCGCGCTTCCTTCTCTATATAAACCACCCCAATCTTCAATCCAGACCCTAAAAGCCTCTGACTCCAAACACGCAAATCATCGCCGCAGTTTTATCAGAATGGCCGAGCAAAACGGAAGCCACGAAGTCACGGAGCCAGCTCCTAAGATCGCCAAGCTCCACCACAACGGCGACGTTTCGGAGACAAGTTTCTTCAGGGTGAAGAAGCTCTCTGAAATGGCCGTTATGCCCTCCCGAGGCTCTCCTCTCTCTGCTGGTTACGACCTCTCAAGGTAGAACCTCTATTTCTCTCATTCTTTTTGTTTCAGCAAAAGAAATGGTTGCAATCTAATTAGGGTTTTTTTTATGTGTTTACTAGCGCAACGGAGACGAAGATCCCAGCAAGAGGAAAGGCCTTGGTCCCAACTGATCTGAGCATTGCGGTTCCTGAAGGAACCTATGCCCGAGTTGGTAAAACCCTAACCCTAACTCCCAATTTTGTTTCCAATCAAAATTAGCTCAATGGTTAACAAGGGTTTGTTCAATTTGTAGCACCGAGATCTGGGCTGACAATGAAGCACTCAATTGATGTGGGAGCTGGAGTGATCGATGCCGATTACAGAGGCCCAGTTGGGGTGATTCTGTTCAACCATTCCGATGTCGATTTCGAAGTCAAGGCTGGTGACAGGATTGCTCAGCTGATAATTGAGAAGATCATCACCCCTGATGTTATGGAGGTTGAGGATTTGGACTACACTGTCAGAGGTGAAGGAGGGTTTGGGTCTACTGGCGTTTAGGTCTCTATGTTTTATGGTTTAGAAATCGGGGACTTCCGAGGATTAAAGCTAGTTTTTTTTTGGACATTTTGGGGGCAAACTAGCTGGGTAGGTTTATTGTTTAGTTCTAGGTGACTGGTATGCTCTTGTAATGCAAATATTTTCAATGGGAGATAATTAACTGGTATTCTGGATTCCATGGCTTTTAAGCTTTCCAGAGGTGATGGAATGGTATAAACTTACGTATGATTAGCCTGTTTGTCTCAACTTTCCTAAAATTACAAAGACACAGTATTTAAACTTTCCAGTTCAGAAAATACAGGGCATGGTATAGACCTGAGGAGGACAAGCTTGCTATCTGTTATTACCCCAGAATGTCAAACATATATATTAGATTCAAGTTTGCTATCTGTTATTACCCCAGAATGTCAAACATATATATTAGATTAACCAGCATCATGAAAAGAAGATTCAGGAATCATAGGGCAGGAAACTAACCAATTTGGTGTGTGAACCACACACCATCTCATTTATGATATAATGTAGTTGTTTCACTTTGGGCAGCATTTGTTTCTGACCCAGAGCATTATCAGCTCAACAACTATTACAGCTCAAAAATGTAAAGTTGACATTAGCAGAAATTATTCGTTCTGCCGAAGACACTTGTGGATAAAATTGCCAGCAGAAGTTAAGGAAATTATATCCGGGGTAGGAGTGTGGGTAGCTCAGCAGGGATATCAGAACTTGCCTGCAGGTCAAATGTAATTAGTGTCACGACCCTTGAGCCTTCTCAAACTGGTAACAGTAAACAAGTTGAGAACCTTGTGACTAGTTCTTAAGACCATGAATACTTCACCATTTCCAGATGACTAAGATATAATGAATCATTTGCATACCTCCAGGTACTTTGTCATCAGTGTCTTGGTACTGAAATTGAAACCCTCAACAGATTTTCCTTCAGTACGAGATGCATGGAGTTGCTTTCTGACTTGAGTCGCCAATGACTGGTTTCACAAACATGAAATGCATATGGTAAATATTGAGGTGCGAATCAGAAAAGCAAAGTTTAAATTGAAGAAGGAAACATATGAAAGTCATTGCAATAAGAAAATATTTGTTCTTCCATGAAAGCAGGTTGGTCTAGTAGGAGATCAACTTGATAAGATTATTGTACCTTCCCCAATTCTACTCCCCACTGGTCAAAAGAGTTGATGCCCCATACAAAACCTTCCACTGCAATTCTGTGTTCATAGATTGCCAACAACTGGATACAGGCAAGAATTCAATATTAGAATACAGGGTAGTTCACACATTTAGGCATAACATATGGTAGAAAATCGAGAACAAATTCCAAACCTGCCCAATATTGTAAGCATTCAATGATGGAAGCAGAAGGCTGAGAGAAGGCCGGTTCCCAGAAAAAGTCTGCGACAGATGCCACATAATTAGCATGACGCGTTTACCTGTAAACCAATATCAAACCAGGAAGAAACTCACCTTATGAGGGACAAGATGCGGTGCAACATTCTCCTGTTGCAGCTGTTCCGGGGTCTACAAATAACCAACTTTTGGTTAGACATTATCATTGTAGTCATAAACAATCAAACATAGGAATATGTCTTCTCCAATTAGAGATTGCCAATGGCTAATATGCTTAGCTCATCTTGGTGTCACTACTTCCCTAAATCCTATTGCAAACTCAAATTTCTCAACAAAAATGAATAAAATGGTATACGAAGTTGCCATTCTAAAAGATAAGCCTATATTCTACTGGGTGGTGTTTGGTCAGATGGTAAATCAATCTTCGATTCTCCACAGTACTTTATGTAAAAAAGGAATAAGTTGAAAAAATACATCCTCGAGGGAGTCAGCATAAGGAGTACCTTCCCATATGCAAGGGCATCTGGCTGTGCAAAAAAGTTAGACATGAGCTCATCATGGTTACTCACCAGTTCACCTGCAGTTAACTTGTGTAAAATTAGTTACTGCTAAATATTTGAGCATGCAACTGAATTCTGAAATCTGTTCAGTAAAGTGTTGGACGAGGTACCTTTCAGGTAAACAGGTTGCTGACTCTTCACAATACCAATAAAATCACAAGGAATAATGCGACCCTGAAGTTCAGAAGCAAAAGATGTTAATGTTCACACTAGAGCACAATAGGTATCCGAAGTTTAAAATGTGTACAGTTTTCAATCACATACAACCAGAAAGCTGATGGTTTAATCTATTGTGCGGAACAATTTCTGATAGCTAAATATATCAATCAGTTTGTCATTACAATGAAAAATATGACGTAATGTCTAGACACCTGGTGAATTAGTTGGTAAAAGCTGTGCTGACCATTTGTTCCAGGTTCACCAAAATCAATTTCACCAGCCTCAAATGGAAGTGGTACACCATCGATGGATACACCCTTGCCATTACTTTCCATGCTAACCTAAAGCGAAGTGACAAGTGGAAGCGTATGATCAGTGAATATGAAAATGTGAAAGCGGCAATAGTGTAGTGCTCTCCAAAAGTGAAGTAAACATCGGAATGCACAAGATCGGTGAATATGAAAATGTGGGAGGAGCGCTACTGTAACTTGCCTGCTGAATGTGCGGAGCAAGCTTCTCCAGTGCTTGGGAGTAAGGTAAGATAGCCTAAGGAAAAACAGCAACAAGTAAAAAATAAGGGCACATTGCGTCTTACTCGAATGAACTCTGTAAAAATGAGAAATCAATACTCACCCTTGCAGGGTATCCGAGAAATGAAACATTCCATACACTCAACAGACCCAAAAGAACCTGAATCAGAAATGAACTGTTATATGCATCATTAATCTCATACAGCCTTGCATGAAACACAACTATGTAAAAGGTAATCATGAGCTCATAACAACCTACCAAATTTTAATAGTAAAGGCGGTCCATGTGACAATTACCGAAATAATTACACTAAAGAAGGAATGGGATACTGGATTAAGTGAATTATTTTCTATTAGTATATTAAGTAAATTCTGATGAGAGATTAATATTTATCCCACAGATATTTTTGTAACTGTTTACAGGTACTTGTCACTACTCTATCACCCTTGCCATTTGCAGTAGGAAATGAAGACAATCATTAAAAGAAAATGATGTTATAAACAATTTGAGGCACTTACAGGTATATTTTTCTCCAAGGGTGCTGAGTGGAAATGTTGATCAATGCTTGAAGCTCCCTTTAAGAATCTTGAAAGTATGATACAAAACATCAGTATTCAATGATGATCTCATTCCATATTTAAATAAATACAAAAATGAGCTCCTTTTTCTTAAGAAAATTTACATAAAAGAACTGGAACATGCTTTTCTGGAGTAAAATAAGCATTTAATATTCAAAGAAGTCAAAAAAATTGTGGTTAAGGTTCTGTTAGTGTGCCACAAGTGATTATAGTCAGTGTTTAGTTAGCATAATAAAAAGGTTAAACAATCTGTAATGCCTAATATTGTAGAAGAAAACAAATCTACACATCAGAATGTAGTGACTGAAATATAATTGAGACAGCAATGAAGGAAGTACTTCTCAACGAGTGAAAACCCATATTGAAGAGACAAGGGCAACACTCCAACAGCACTGCAAACTACAATCAGCAAAGAAAAAAACATGAATCTATCATCAAGTTACTCCACATATTCACTTAATAAGGAATACAACTTACCACTATAACGACCACCAACCCAGTCCCAAAAGGCGAAAGCATTTTTAGGGTCAATCCCAAACTTCCCTACAAGCTGAAACAAAAACATTTACAAAAAGTTACAAGAAGACGGCGAGACCTTAAAGCGTAGTTGAGAATGAAGATCCTCCCAAACATTTAATCAACTAACAACAAGTCCAGAAAGACAAAAATACCGTAAGATTAGTGCTAACTGCTACCATATGCTTTGAAACTGCATCAGGTCTGAAGAAAAAAAAAAAAAAACAATCTAGATCAGCTACCAAGACTTACCGAATCCCTAATCATGAATACTTGCAAGTGAAGTCCGTACTAATGAAATTTTCATAACAAGCTTCAAACCATTTGAAGATATCGTGACTATGCTATTTCGAACAAGAAGAGTCCACTCACTCCAAAGCTAGTTCAAAGTACTTTTTAATTATCCCAACAAAAATTAACTCAGGTCCAAATGTAATCATTACATATTAAACCAGACCTCAATGTTAACAACTGTTAAGACTCATGAACTTGAAGAATCTATGGTAAAATAACACTAACCCGAGAGAAGATGAAATCCATTCCCTAAGGGTACGAGCATTCAACATAGTTTCAGCTGTTGTAAAAGTCTTTGAAACTACCACAACTGCAGATATTAAAAGAAATATGAACAGTAAGCAATCAATAGAAATGTAACACACCCCATTGCTACAAAAGCCAATACTTGGTGACCTAAATAGCGTATGTGTACCTACCTAGGGTAGTTTCAGGGTTTAAGCCAGTAATACTTCTAGCAACATCAATAGGATCAACATTTGCAAGGCTGCATCAAGAAGAAGATATATGATTGATTGACAAAAAATTGATTAACAGACTGGTATCAACTTCTCAGTGCTGAAACAACAAGTTACTACATGCTCAACTATTTTGCATCTTATCAGCTTTTTAATTCATTGAGTATTTGGAGACAAATATATTGTTTAAAAGCAAAGCATAAATACTTACAAATGCAGCTGTCGTCCTCTTGCTGCTTCAACAGCCTCTGGATCTGTACGATGTCATCAGTAAACAATGAGCAAAGGCTAAAATTTTGTTCCAAAGCAAGCTCTATCAATTTCATGAGGAAAGCCAACAATGCAGAGAATCAGCAGCATGCATAGGTTAACCTGTTTGAAGAGCTGTATGCACAAACAGAGGACCTAAGAAACTGCCACCAATACCAACAGCAACAACATCCTTCAGTGGCTTTCCAGTGGCTCCAACCTAACAGCAACGGCAATTACTCCAGAATTCAAGCAATCTGTGTCAAAAAACATTGAAAAAAAATTGTGGAACATACCCAAGATCCACTCCGAATTGTTTCAGAGAACTTCTGGATCTTGTCCAGAATTTCCCAAACGTCTGGGACCACGTTTTTCCCATCACTCTGTATAGCTGCATCCCTTGGAGCACGAAGAGCGACATGAAGCACGGATCTATTTTCTGTGCTGTTTATCTGAAGGCAACATCAGAAAGAAAGAAAACAATTAAAAAGGTAGTAAGAGGTGTACATCGAAAATCAGTAACTTTACATAATCCAACTCCAAAATTGTTCAAATGATAATTGACCAGGGAATAATAATTTGAAACATACATGCTCTCCAGCAAACATTCGGTTGATCTTATCTTTGAGACCGGCGGCCTGCAATTTAGCAAAGACAATGCTGATTAGAAAACGACATGGTCACCTCTCCCTGTCCTCAGGAAGGAATGTATTTACCAAACCCACCTCTGACAATTTGATCAGTTTCCCCATGGTTTCAAGGGTTGCACGTTGCCGTGAGTAATCCAACAGCATCCCATCAAAGTCACTATTTGAATATATATATATATATATATATATATATATATATATAAGATAATACGGTATACCACAAAATTCATGACAGATGCTTCATGTATAACACAGAAAAAGCTTAAAAGAGTAGTGATGGAGAATCATACACCATCATTGCCTGGCACCGGTTAACATCATTCATCAAATCACGCAAATGGGTCTTGTTTATCTCCTCAACATGGCCCTGCACAACAAAAATTACCTCATTATTACAGATACCACACTAAACTACTCTCTTACTAGGCCGTGAAAAAACTACCGTATCGATTTACCTTCAAGTCCTTCCAGGGCTCAGTATCAGAAATCAAAGCAGATGAAGCCATTTGATACTAGGCCGAAACACACTTCAAAAACAAATTTTGCTGCATTTCAAACATGTTATTCGGACCATATAACAACTAAAGTATTAGCCTAATAACAATCTATTTTCATAAATTCTTCAGAACAGAGAAAATTTAAAAAAAAAAATTACGATAACTTATTACTTTTGGAAGACCTCTCCCTCTCTCACACTCTCTGGGAAGCTCAAAATGGAAAATGGTAAGAGTGATGCATCAGTCTAGTATAATCACAGAACAATAAATAAAAAGCCGGAGCGAGTAACCGAGCTCCGATGATCGAGCTCCGGCGAGTTCAGCCAGCTGGATTACGAGGAAAACTCGGATCGTCTACACTAATATATATATATATATATCTACCTTTTCCTATCGCGTATGAAATCTAGTTCAAAAATCCATAACAGTTTCCAGTGGCGGCGTATCACCAAAGATGGCAACAGCAGGTCGTACGCAACGTTTAATTACTAAATAAATAAATAAATAAATAAATAAATAAAGAAGCGTACCTGAGAGTTTGCTGTGCTTGGTGAAGAAGAAGATAGGTTTATAGATGGGACGGAGTCGGAAAGAGGCAGTGAGAAGAGAGAATGGGAGAGAGAGAGAGAGATTCGAGAGAAGCTTCGACCTCCAAGTGTCACGCAGCCCAATTTGTCGTCACGTGGACAGTGTGGTGCTTTTCAGGCCGTTTGGACACGTGGAAAAAAATCCCAAAAGAAATTTGTAGGAAACTAAAAAGTTCCATTGCCGGGAATCGAACCCGGGTCTCCTGGGTGAAAGCCAGATATCCTAACCGCTGGACGACAATGGATGTTGTGTATTACTCGCTCTTGTAAAAATATATACTATAGTTGCACGCGTATATATTTCTACCTATAAATGCTCGGCCAAAATCATGGGAATTGGCTGGATATCAAATGCTGCCAGTCATGACAGGTAATTTTATTTACATTTCCATAAATTTAATACGATTTGTAGCAAATTATGGTAAATATTTTCTTATCTTATTAAATGTTTTCTTATGCTATTAATTCTATTTCCATACGACGAGACTTTCTTAGATTCTTCTAACGATATATCATACACAATTTGAGTATATTCTATACATAAGTCGTATTCGACTGTGGCTGAATTCACCATCTCAAGATTTTCTTTTTCATTGTTGCTTTCTAAGTTTCTCAAGTTCTTTGTAAAGTAGATTTACTCAATCATATTTATGATGGATGAATTGAGTGCTATGTTGACGCCTTGTAAAGAGGTGCGTCATTTCTAATATAATTTCTTGTTTAGAGTGATCTTTCTCTTAATCTCTTTTTATCGTGGTTATTGCTTGGCTTTAAAATCAAATCTCCATCCATATCTTTTTGTTATTCATATATAGTTTGATCTTATGTTATAAGATTTTGAGTACCACCCTTGAACTGGAATCGGTGAAGAATTTAGCGAGAGAGAGTCAAGAAAAAGAGAAAAAGCTGCTCAATCTTTTACAAGTCGCATATAAAGAAAGAGATGAAGCCAAAAGTGAGTTGCAGAAAATCTTAAACAAGATGAACCATAATTTTGCTCGAGTTGAACAAGTTCCTAATGTTGTCCAACCGGAGAGCCCTATTTTCATACCACAAAACGCAAACCCAGGCATATCTGAGCTAAACAGCCTATTTGAGGCATACATCAATCCCCTATCATGTGACTCTTCTCTTGCTGATTCCTTATTTGATGCAGTTCCCTCATCAGACTTATTGAATATTAACGATTCTTGCCACATGAATTTTCTAAAGCAGCCTTTGATAGAAGAACCTATCAGGACTACTATGAGTATGCCCACTGGTGTAGTAGCCTCTTTTGATGTGGATGCTAAAATTGATTATATTGCTAAAGGCAAGAGTCTGCCTGAAAAAGGGAAGTTTTTGCAGGCTGTGATGGATGCTGGTCCATTGCTTAAGACGCTTTTTGTCACCGGTCCTCCTCTACCACAGTGGCGAAATCCTCCTACTATGCAACCCCTAAAGATGTCATCCCGAGGTTGCAAAGAAATTCTTGCAAGTTTTAGTGAGAAACCAGTTGCAATGGCCAGTACTTCTAATCATCTCAATTCCATATCATATCCTGGCTCTTCTCATCAAACATATTCAGCTGCCATGTTGGAATACAACAATGTTCCTTCTATAACCTCATGCAAAAGTTCGAGGCCACTGAATTCAAATTCATATTTTGATCAACAAATCCTTAGTGCAAAAAGATGTAGGCTTCAGTGATTTACTGCAACTGAGGATTTCATTGTTGGTTTAAGTTTACATGCGACACTTTTGTTTTAGGTATTCTTTTGTACTTCTATTTGGGCATTCAATAAATTCTAAATCAAATTTTCTTTGATTAATCCTTCCAATATAGTTACATCAAAAAAATCCTTCCAATATAGTTTTTCCAATTATATATCGAGAGTGGATGTACATGAAAAAAATACAACATGATAAACAAAAGAAGGAAGTCCCCATCTGTCATCCAAAGTCTGTAGTTAGTTGAAATTCCAGGTTGGAATTGTGACTACATGTAGATGGAGAAGTTACTAGAATTACATAAGTATACATGCATGCATTTACAATTTGGATTCAAGGGTGAAATATTAGAGGATTTCTCTTGTAAACAAACAACATGAAAGGTACTACCAGTTTGTGGCTGTGTATAGATGGGGATTCTTCAGGATTGATTGATATGCTCTTGTTACTTCTCCTTCTTCACTACATTACTGAAGACATAACTGCTTCCGAGCCTGTAACCTTCTTCCTCTGCAAAACTTTGTTTGATTTTGACAGCTGTTGCAATTCGAAACATTAATCAAGTGTTCGTTGCATTACATGATATCAACCTGAAGGACACAACTATCCAAGTGAAAGGAAATGAAATACCCTCACCATTGTATGAATTGACATCCTCATTCTATTGGTGTTTCAAAGTGAGGGACTCTTTCTGATGGAACTGTTGGAGGTTCCATTGTAGTTAACAACTGAGGTATTGACATACCTCCGGAGATAACAATTTCTGCAGTACATCAAAATCCGAAGGCTCATGCCAAATTTCATCTTCAACCATATAAAATATTACCAAAATAAAAAAGGAAAAAAAATTGTAGTAGTCACCAATTCCTTCTCGAACTGATAGGTTGGGCCTTAGAACATCTTTGGGACTGATTAGAACAATGTCACCAAGATAAAGGTGGTTAGTAGGTATATAAACACAGCAGAGTTCTTCTCCTACACTCCTTCGATTAAGCATAACTGTATTAGTAATAAATCCCAATACATATTCTCCGATTCTCGGATGCCTTATGATAACCAATTCCTTGAATGCCTTAGAGGTCTGATCTGCAAAAGTGATGAAAATGGGTCTAAGTCTCAGGATTGAGGAGCTCAGACAACGATGTATGATAGTTTACATATACCTGGTGATATTGCAGTACTTATTTGCTTTGAGGCAGCGTATATATAGCTTACAAGCGGCATTTTCTTAATAAACCACTCCCATAATGTTAGAACTGAAGTTCCCAACCATGATTGCATGAAAACGCCAATTAAGAAGATGAAGATGAAAGAGGTGGCAAATCCAAGACCTACAGATTGAAATCAGTGCGATGAAAAACTAATCAGAAGCGATTTTCCTTGCTGGTAGATTATTGTTTTCAGACATAACACAAAACAACAGTCCTATTACTTACAGCATACATGTTTGTAACAATTAAAAGGATAATTGCTTTGAGAAGTACATATCAGGATAATATTCTGGTTTTGAGACAGAATCCTAATAAAGACCTTATGGTGTTGAATTCATCAGAGTTAAAACGAAGAGATTACCGTTTGTTTTTCTCAGAAAATTCTTTACTAGCCTTAGCCATACTATATCATGTCCAACTTGCTCGAACAAATGATATTATACAGCACTTACCAAAAACATTGATTCCTAGATGATTGTAAATTGGGGAGAAGAAGCCATCCACAAAACGGATGAAAATCCACGTCACGTAGAATGTAATGGCTATTGGAAGAAGAATGACACTGCAAAAATATTGAAAGAAAATCATCAAACTTGTGAGATGTACTTGCACGTCAACAGAATGTGAAGGTGAATACCAGATATTTGAGCACTGGTCATGTATCTGTATAAGAAACAAATGCCATGCAGAAAGAAAATGACGTTGTTACAATAAGAAAAGAGAAGAGATGAGAAGTTACCATCCTGTCATAAACTTCTTGGACGCCCAGCTCTGAATGACTTTGGAAAAAGCCTGAAAAAGCAAGCAGAAAATTCATGCAACTTTCAAAACAGAATGTGATATCCAGTACATCATTCATACCCTAACAACAAAATCTCTATTAAATAGAATTATGCTTTGCAACAATATGTGAATGTGGAGGGAAAACCTCGCGGCCGGATGTATGATGGGTATGAGATGATGTTGATGTGGTGGAGGTAGCTGGGGAATGTGGCGAGGAGGTGGAGGATTTGGGAGGTGCATTTTCGGTCTTCGAAACCGGAATAAGGAGCTCTAGATCCCTCTCCCTCTCTCGAATCAGAAGCTCAAGATCTCTCTCCCTTTCTCTCGTTGCCATTGTGTTTCCCTTCTTCTTGTTGCTTTTGGGTGTTGAGGTCTCTCTGCCTCTGCGGCCCTTACAGTTTGTGAGGAATTCTCGGACCAATATTAACTGAAAATCAAATTTAACCAATCACACTAAGACATACACATAGTCCCTTCCTCTTCAAACGCGTTCAGGGATTCCTATGTCTGTCAACGAGTGATATTTTACATCCATTTTCAGTTAGTAGCACATTAATGTGTAGAAAAACTGCCATGTTAATTTGAAACCGACCAACATAACGTCAATGTGAAATTGCTTCACATTCTTAGGAAAACCATAGACCATAACCGTGTACAATCATTCATTTACATTCAAAACAATTCAAAAATAAACCACTAGGATTGGAAAGCAAAGGTTTCTAAATTCAACTAAACATATAAACCATTAGTTACACAAAACACACCCTGAAGATTCAGGATCCTAGTTTTTTTTCCTACATAATTCTCACTCGTCCCAAGTTCCCTTCAGCATTAGCTTTCAAAGAATGTGACGTTTATTTAGTGACAGAGGCCATATAGCTCTACATCATCAGGTACTCCCACTTGGGTAGTTGCAGCTATCATAGCCTATACGAAACAAAAGAGTATAAGCACACATATGCATGCTTGAGGTGAAAAGAACTTTATACTTGTGAAAGCCTTACTAGGGTTGTTCGTGGAAAGTGTGGCAGATTGCGAGAAATCGCAATTCTGAGCATCATGACCGGCAGTTTGGTACAGAATGTTCATGGCATAAGCAGCGTGGGAAGCCACATTGTTCGGTTCGAAACAAGCCCCGCCCGGTTGAATTGGACTACAATCAAAACCATGTCCACAAACATAATCTATGTTAGCCTGCAACTGCATCTCCGACACTCCTTTCTTAGGCAAACACCACACCCCTTTGTTTGACTTCGGCGCAGTAGATGGGTTTGCCGGCGGTTTAGGGACTACTACAGAGGGTGTCTTGGGGGTGGTGGGCACCGTCGGCGTGGTAGGCATCGTTGGCGTAGTGGGGGTCTGCACCAACAACAATGACAATAGTAAACATAAAAGAAAATTACAATGTAGACTAGAGTATACACATTAGTTATGTTCATGCATGACGAATTTCACCTGGCTAGCACTCTTGGAGAGGCCAACATCATAAGTCATGGTAAGGTCGGGTTTGAAGAGGCCGAAAGCTCTTTCGGAACCAGGCCCCGGTTTCAAGTTCTCATCATAGAGTGCAAAGAGGTAAGTGTCCACTGACTTCCCCGGCATCAATGGAGTCCCAACCATTGATCGAAGATGCGCAATCAGATTGCCGTTATAGGCTTTGGCATTTTCGACACTCGGACCGACCTCATTGCCGTCTCCTTTGTACGGCCAGCCAGTCTCGGCTACCACAATCTCAACCTTACCGTGCCCCATGGAGTTCAATGCAGATTTTATTGCATCCACCTATACAGAGGAGTTGGTTAACAATTGGGTCGATTTTTGTTACAACAATATAACGGTCTTGAACCGGGTCTAGAGTTATTACTAAACCGGGTTAATTTCTCACCTGTGCATCGAACATGTTCATGTACTTGATCTTTGTGTTGGAGTCGAACCGTCCCTCATTGGGTTGAAAGAGGCAGAAGGCCAGGGTCTCGGGTCGGGGGTCGTCCCGGTACGCAAAATACGGGTACGGGTTGATAGCAAAAGGCGACCCGGTGGCGCTACAGAACCCAAGCAAAGCCTTCATGACGTCACCAAAACCAGGATCAAAGCTACCGGAAGACGGCGGCTCAGAATTCTTAAGCACTGACATAGCATGGACAGTTGAAACCTTAATTTTCCAGCCCAAAGATGCCGAGTTGAGGGCGTTTTGGACATTTTGCATAGCCGGAACTAGCTGAGTAACCAAACCCTGGTCGCCGGAGGTGAGGACCTCGTTGCCGACCGTTATGAGGATGATGTTGCTTGCCGGGTAGTAAGGAACAACGTTGGTGTTGACCCAGTTGATGGCGTAGTTCGGGTCGGATGCAAGGGCCGGTATGTCGCCGTTGGCTGCTCCGATGACGATTCCGATTCCGGTGTTGGCTAAGGCTTTGATGATGGCAGGGTCGGATCCGTAGAGGCGGACCTTTTGGATTGAAGTGGACTGGAGTAGCTTTGCTGTGGATGACGGGGGAGGGAGGTTGTCGGCGACCTGGCCGTAGTTTACGCCGATGAATGATTGGCAATCTGCATAACCAATGATCAGATTAAAGAAACAGATCATTCATTTGAATCATTTCATTCACTTGAAAAGCACATATTTTCATGTTCAATGTAGACCAACAATTTCAGACGTACTTGCAACGTTGAAAGCAATAAGGAAGAAGGCTACAATGCGAAGAAGGATGATCGCCATGCTTGCTCTGTTCAGAGTTGCTTTGATCGCTCAAGTGAAGCGCGCAAGAAATAGGTGACGACTTGACAAGAGTTGGGGGCAAAACCGTAAAGTGATCTTTCGGCGGGGATGGGCTTCAACTTTACTAAAGTAAATTGCTGGAAAAGAGCTTGTTACATATTAGTAGAATATTGATGTCCTTACTTCAGGAACAAACGCACAAAGGCAAGCCAACTTTGGGAAGTTGAGTATAATTGGTGACGAAGAAACCTTTGAATAATAATAAGACTAATAAGAAAATTCATCTGGTTTGAGTTAAAGCTTTTGTACCTACCAGTACCAGCTCCTGATGTTATTTAATATTGATCATTACCATTATCATCTTTTCATGAAGCAAGACTCTGGTCAGGTCCGAAAAATATTTGTGTCCATACCAGTATGGACATGTGCGTTTATACTCTTTCACACGCCCATATTCTCTCTAATTTGCATGTCTAGGACAATGTTATTAACGATTTAACTATTCAAAAATTGAATTAATCAACAAAGATCATTTTTGTAAAAATTCAGAATAAACCAAAACTGATTGTATTCGATTGTATCAAATAAATAGACGGCTGATCATGAGACTCTCAACTTTTACTAGAACTGTTCATTTGTTTGATGCAATCGTATACAATTGAATAAGGAAACGATTTTGGTTTATTTCAAATTTTTACAAAGATGATCTTTGTTAATTAATTCAACTTTTAAACCGTTAAAATCGTTAATAACATTGTCTTAAACCAAAATTGATTGTATTCGATTGCATCAAACAAATGAACAGTTCTAGTAAAAGTTGAGAGTCTCATGATCAGCCGTCTATTTATTTGATACAATCGAATACAATCAGTTTTGGTTTATTCTGAATTTTTACAAAGATGATATTTTTTTATTAATTTAACTTTTAAACGGTTAAAATCGTTAATAACATTGTCATAGACATACAAATTAGAGAGAATATGGACGTGTGCGTTCATATTGGCATGGACACAAGTATTTTCCGGTCCCTAACTAAATCTGTAGTGTATCTGATAACTAATGCCTCTTCTGAAGCATAGTTTATTCTAGGGTTGGGCATCCGATTTTCGGATCGGTTTTAGGCCCAAACCGACTTCCGATCCGGAATGTTTCGGTTAGAGATTTTGATGTCCGAATCCGAATTTCCATAGTCCTCGGCCGAAATTTTGGTTGAGTCAAATTTCGAGTCGGATCAAATCGGTTTCGGGCCAATCCGGAACCCATGAGAACATGAAATCGAAACAACGAAATCTATGAAAATGGCACAGATGCGATCGAGATTTCAAAATTCAAACAAAGATGCAATTTCCCATCAAAGCATAAAATGGAAACAAACAAAAATCTCTTTAGGATGAGGCGCTAAGCGAGGGAGAGAGAGACACGACATTGAGGGACTAGAAAGGCTCGGCTGAGAAGTGAAGCTATGAGAGAGAAGAGAGTGATGGCTGAAAGTGGGAGAGAGATGAAAGTATGAGAAGAGAGAAGAGAGCAGAGGGTAGAAAGAGAAAGAGAAGAGAGAAGAGGGGTGCGGCAGTTTAGTTATGGGGTATATATACTGATACTGTGCTAGGGTTTAGAAATATTAAAGAGAAATAAAAAATGGTTAAAAAATTGATAAAATAATAAATTTATATTATTCGGATCGGGTCTGTTGATTCGGGCGGGTCGGGAACCAGACCCAGATCCGATCCTGAAAAATTCAGGTCGGGTCGTATTAGAGTTTTTTTTACAACTATTTTTTTCGGATCGGTTATCCGAATCGCTTTTTCGGATCGGGTCAGTCGGTTTCGGGTCTTAAATCGGATAAATGCCCAGCCCTAGTTTATTCTAAAAGAAACGGCATAGAAGAAAAAGCACCATAATTGGCTGTTTATGCAGAAGCACAAAAGAGTGATGGAGACCTGCTCTCATTGAGAGTCGAACTTAATGAACTCCCGCTTACTAAACGGGTGCTCTAACCAACTGAGCTACGAGAGCTGTCGATTTTAAATTGTCAAAGTTATTTATCCAACAAATAAACAGACAGCACAGCACACAAAAATCACTATACATGAACCAGAATCCCAGCAACTGATCCTTCCTGCTATTAGCACTTGCTTACCCAAATGGCCAAATCCCTATCTCATCTCTTTCCCTCTTTCTCCATCCCCTGCAACTACCACACCCTTTGTTTCTATTTCACACAAATCCCATTTAATTCGACTTGATTATGAAGAGAGTAACTTTGCTCATTCATCACCATTGTAAATTTCAGTCTTTCTCTGCTCCTTTGTTTGATTTGATCACTTCCGACACAATCCCTGATTCAATTTGGGGTTAGGACATACATTTGGGTTTGCTCTGCTGGCTTTCGTCGCCTCTTCGTCACACTTCGTCGCCTCTTTGTCACAGTAAAAAATCCCATACAGTTACAAAATCAATGTATTACAAATCCTTACTGCTACTAACAAATACAAAATCAATGTATTACAAAACCATATACATACACCAAATCCACTGCTGCCCAGTAACAGAGATTCTCTCATAAATGAAACAGGTCTCTGGTAAGCTCATCTATAAGTCCACTGAACACAAGCCTCTCCAAGTCCCTAACAACTTCATCTACTTCAACAAACCCAAACACATTCACATCCCAACCCAAATCCCACATACAGTTCAAATCAGGCACCCTGTTATTCACATCCAATTCCAGCATCCTAGGCACATACTCTTCAACCCCACATTCCAGTTTCCCATTCTTCCCATACAGTTTCAGCTCATCAATGTCTTTACTCAACTCCCTAACCAGCTCATCTAGAGACCTCACCTCAGTGAAGCTTATTGATACCTTTACAAAATTGGGGTGCACTGCCAGCTCTTGTCTCTTCCCTTTTCTTTTCATGATTTCGTAGCTGCAGTCCAATGTGAGCTT
This sequence comes from Potentilla sterilis, assembly GCA_963682095.1. Lineage (NCBI taxonomy): Eukaryota > Viridiplantae > Streptophyta > Magnoliopsida > Rosales > Rosaceae > Potentilla > Potentilla sterilis. The sequence goes on from OY821762.1 coordinate 1,331,892, forward strand.
AATGTTGCAGTTGTAGTCATGATCATGGTTGCTACTACTAGTACTAGCGTCGAGAATACCGAAAGGGATTTCGAGTCTGAAGAGTGCCTCTGCTGTGTTGAGGAACAGTTGACTCTTGATCACTATCTGCTTCAGATGGGTTTCACTCTCTGTAAGTGGCTCTTGCTTTCTCCAGTTGATAGGTTTTTGTTGCTCTAATGGCAATGTGGGTGACACTTCCAAGGTGTCTTCATGGGTTGATTGGGTTCCTGCAATATTGAATATTAACTCACTTGCATTGATGTACAGGTAGAAATGTAGTAACTTTTGTTGATGAACTATATGCATTGACACTTGAGATTTGAAATTGATATATGAAAGTATGTGTCTTTACTATGGAGGCATTACTGTCTTTGGTAAAGAAATGATTTTTGTTTATGTGAGATGGGAAATGGAATTGAAAGCAGAAGTTTTACTTACCATTAAGTGCATTTGGTGATGTAATGCACTCATCAGCTCCAAAGATTAGTGCTTGATCTTGTTGATTTTCGTTAGGTACTAATGAGACTGAGACTGAGTTTTGACACTACATAACAATTCAACAGAACTTTTGATTTAGTTCCCACCAAGTTTGAGTCATTCAATATAATTTTACTTGAACTGTGTAAGGTGTAACTTTTCGGGTTTTATGATAAGATGAACTTACAGAGTCGTGTGGAACTAGAGTTTTTAGTTCTTGGACGCTTTGGAATTCATCTTCTTTGTGACTAGAGGAAGTAGGAGCCTCAGCTTCTTTCTGTAGGTTTTGTACCAAATGTAGTGGTCGAGTGCTTTCTGTTGATGTGCTGGATTTGACGATCAGTGGCTCTTCTTGTTTTGACCTGCTGGCTCTACCCTTTTCAGCTTCATTGTGGCCACCGACTTTATCATGGGTTCTTTGTGTCACTTGATCCAAAATAGATTTCTTTGGTGGCCTTGTCAACTTATTCAGTGTTCCATTTCTTCTGGTCACTACTTCATCCATTCTTCGAGGAATTTCCTTATTATTTACTCTTCTGGTTTTTGCCTTCTGTAAGGCTGCTACATGATGAACACCTTTCTCCATCATAACTGGTGGAATGCCTAAATTTTCTTGATCTGAGACCTTTTGAGAAGAATCATTCATATGGATGCTCATTTCTGCAGAACTTTTTCTTCCCACCAGATTCTCGTGGTAAGTGCCATTTGGAACTCCTCTGGGGTGCATAGTATTAACAGCTTCCATCATACTGTTTCTATTTACCCTGGCTTGGCTTGCGTGAGGCTGCTTTGGTACCTTGTTGGATATACTCTTGGATGTCAGTTCTGTACCTTGTTTTCTTACCTGCAACTTTTGTTCCCCAGACCTTATATTATCCTGCTTTCTTTCTCTTTCACGATTATCCTTACTGCTGTTCTGTTTGAGTTGAGGACTTTGCTGTTTATCTGTTTTGGTCGATGTGGTCTTTCCTGATCTTGTCACAGGTTTCATTCCCATTAAGTCTTTTGAGGGTTGTTTTCTATCAAGAATAACCATCTCAAGGCCGACATTGTTGGCAGGCAGGACTTGTTCTGCTTGCAGAAGAAAGGAAGTATTTTTCTGCACCAATAGATTTTTATTGCCTTCTACCGCTTTCTGTCTACTTGTGGATACCAGATTCTCACAATCTTTGATCTTAGCACCAGCAATCCTACTGCTTTCCTGCACCATGTTCCTCATTCCAGTTCCTCTTTCTCTTGTTTTATTGGCAAAGTTGTCTTTCTGTGTGGTAGTGGATTTCAAATTTTCATTTTCGGGAAGCTCCTCCAAGCCCATCAGCTTTGCAATAACATTTGGGATCCTATCCTTTTCTGGTTTGGCCAGTTTCTGGTCTGAAGATTTTGATGGATTTTTGACATCAGGAATATAGCTGACTGAATGCCTGCGAGAAACTGCTGTTGCCATCTCTCTGCCTTGACTCTCATCCATACTACCGCCCGTGGGGTAAGTCAGAGTTGCCATCTTAGGCTTGAGGGCCATCCTTCCTACTTCCTGGATTCTACGAGCATGTCTAGTTGATTTGTCAAAAGAAAATGTTGGCAGATCTATTTGCTTTTGCTCTTCTATTTTGTCTTCATCATCTTCATCTTCGTCTAGCAATGTGATCCGACTTTTCCTTTGGGATCTGGTCATATATTCTGAAGCTTCCTGCAGGTTCACAAGCATTCTCAAGGATTCTTCCAAATCCATGGCCCCTTTAAACAGTTCCTTCCCGATTTCTATTGACAAATTATCAACATTAACACCATTAGAGCAAGCTCTAAGGATCTGGTTAAGTTTCTGTGCACCTCTGGATATTTCTTCTATATGGAGATTTGAAATGTTAGGGAACTGACTACTTGAACCCCAGTACATGTTCACATTTCCCTTTCTTTCCCTTTTGTAGATGCTCATGGATCCCCTACCAATTTGATTCAGAAACCCCATGATTGAACTTTTGCTTGATGAACTTGTTCTGGTGAGTTTTGTGGCTCCATTCTCAAGTGCAAAGGCCAAGGCCATGGAGAGATCTGCCATTTGTCCTGAGCTCCCACCTCTCCCATAAGCAACCATCTGGTTTGAAGCTTCTTGATGAATAGGTGTTCTACTACTTCCAGTCGACCTGCTCTGGGAGTTCCCAGTTCTGGAACTAGTCTACAAGAGTGGAAGAAAAAACATTTGGAGAGTAAATGAAGTTCGTTCTATGTGCTTAATGAATAATCAGATTACAGAAATCTCAGGTATGACACTTACTGTTCCATGTGTTCTTGAATCCTTTGTTCCTCTATAAGTTTGCTTGGAATACGCATATGCATCTGTATGAAGATATAATAGAGTGAGATAGGTCTTGAATATAAGTATAGATTTCCTCTAGGCTCTATCTATATAGCATGCGTAACCATTTCACCTCCTGCAAATGTCTGTTCAAGTGTACTGTTTTGCGCCTTTGTCGGTCCTAAAGTTGAAGTATATTCATTTGATCAAAACAAAACATGTCATTTCTTGTCTATCCATCTTTCAGTTTGTTGTTGTTTTGGAAGCGAAACAGAAGACACAATTATGTACCACCATGTTCTATCCAATCAGTTTAGATCAAACTTACCATCCAACTCCCATTTCCTCGATTGTCTTAAAGAGATCTCAATTTTGAAGGATGAAAGTTAACTAGATAATATTAGGGTCTTAGTTAGTGCAGTTTTAAAGTTTTTTTGGTGCAGGAACAAATAACAACAAATATGTCATAGTTTATAGAACAAGAAATTTCATTGTGTAAGTGGAGGTACTTTTGCAGTGTTTTCACATGCAGTCTTTCAATAAAACTTTCATTATAAAAGGGCAAATAACTAGATTCTTTTCTTAAGTATTGTGTTTGTTCTTTTAGTGATCAATATTAACTTATTGCTGCTTTAACTATTGCTTGCACTCAGTGCATAAGAATCATAGTTCTGATCATTAATTTTTGATTCAGTCTTTATCTGCAGTCCTTGATACATGCTGTTTGAATTGGTAATGAGGAACATATAAACTCATATCTTCTTCATTTCATAATAAACAGGGACAAGTTTCAAAAGGTTAGATATATACTTACCTATAGCCCTTGCATTTGAACGATTTGAGCTCCCTGCTGGTGCAGCCATTCCTTCCTTCCGAACCCGAAGATCATCCAGCAGCTTTTGCGCAAAATCTGATCTCTTTGCCATGTTGTGCTTGCAGCAGTGAAGACTTGCATCTGCAACTATGTTTCAGTATTTTCTCAACAATCCTTGAGCAACAAATTTGTACATTGTGTTTGGGGTGGTGAATTGTTTTGCATATAGAGAGAAAGATGGGAGGTAATGCTCTGTTACTTAAATTGTGGTTGAGGTGATTCTTTCATAGTTGGTTGAGGTGGGAAGTCCATTCCAAAACAAAGTAAAAAGTGTTGGAGGATTCTTTTATCATGTCATAGAAAGATTGACGTGAAAGTTTAGCTCCCATTCACTCTGTGTTTGTGAACGTGTGCCTGACTTATATTCCAATCTAAGCAATGGCAGAGTTTTCAAAGGACTTCTCTTTCAAGCTTGTTTCTTTTTTGGTTTTCTTGGTTTTCAAATGAGTATCTTATCTCAATGGACAGAAGTCTGCCCATTTTGTGTTAAATCGTGAGGGAATGATGATTTGTACATTTTACATTGGAAATTATTGGTAAAACATGATTTAAGAACCGCTTCCGACGAATCGCAAAAGTGTTTTTTGGCTTTTTAAATTTTAGGGGTGAAATAACATAGGACATTTTTCGGTGTGCTTAGTTTCGCTTGCAAAACTACCATTAGCCTCACTTGCATGGATATGGGCATGGATTATAGCCATAGCCACTGATTAGTTTCATCAGTGATACTACTACACTAAGAGGAATTTTAGAAAGGCCTATAACGAAACTTTCTCTCGTCTCTGAAGCCCAGCCCGCAAAATTTATCCAGAACGTTCGTCAATACGTCGTCGTATTTAGGCCACGTCATAACAACTGTTAAAAATATTCTAATACAAATACATCTACCGCTCCCTTCCAAATGTATAACCGCTTCTTTTTCATCACTCCGATTGTTCTCGCTTGGAATTCGACCCGACCCGATCCTCTCCTATCCTTTTCGTCTTCAGATCCAACCGTCGCCGTCGTCGTCGTCTTGCTATTTCAGGCCACTAATAATCAAGATTCGTCTCGGTAATGGAAATTTCATTACTCTTCTTGTATTAGAATTGATTCTTAAGCTTCTTGATCTCATACTTATTGTTTTCCCATCGTTTTTAATTTCAGAAGATTAGTCTTCGCTAATCGTCCGCGGCTTTATTCTCGTGAAGCAACCGTGGAGGTTGATTGATATGATCACTGGTTTGTGATATTGTATGGTTAATTTCTCGCAATTTCTTTTTTTCGATCTTGTAATCTTGAAGGTCATGGAGGTAGGATAATTGATCTGTTGAAAAATGTGTAGGTGAGACCTTTGCCATGACAGGTGCGCTTGTATGGCAGGTCAAAAAGCCCTAATAAATCTACTGTTTTCGGGGAGAGAGATGGCACGGAGATTTTTTATTTTATTTTATTTATTTAGTCCGGCTCTCCCTCCTCTCTCTCTCTCTCTCTCTCAAATTATAGTCTAACAGATATCAATGTGGCTATTGAATTAGCACTAACTGCAGAATTTGATTGGCCGTCTCGATTTCAATGCAGCATGTATTAAGTTTAATTTGTTACTCATTCAAAATTGGCTAGGTTTCTTCTAGTTCCTGGCAGTTAATATATTGATATTATACTCGCAAACCTTGTGTGAAGCTATAGGAAATAGTTTGATCCTTGCAAGTTCTCCATTGGCAGTTGCATTCGAATATCACATTCTATTGTCTTGCATACAACATTTGATCCCAGCTTTCAAGTTGTCCGTTGGTGAATAGCGAATGATTTTGAGGAAGTAAACATTTGTTTGTCTGCATGATAATTGCTTGCTACTGAATATCCAATGATATGAAGTTATGGTATAATGAACCTGCTATTATGCACTCCAGCGCCTTTTCCTGTTCTCAGATCTCTCACTTGGTCACAATTAAGACTGAAACTATATCTGGTATCTATTTGATTATAGTTTGCAACTTTTTCAACTATGACAGTCATTGGATCAGTATTTGAGCTGGAATGCTTTTGTCTACTAATTTGCATTACTGTAGTGCTAGGTGTTGTTCTGTAGATAGAAGTCATACCTTCCATGTTATTTGGGATGGTAGGGTTGTAGTGTGTTTCAATTGCGTATCCATCTGAAGCTATAGTTTCCAGCCAATTCGAACCTCAATGTCCTAAAACACTGTGTAAATGGTCGGTGGAATATTGAAGTAATAAAGGGATGTGGAAGATTTTGTTCTCATACTTGATGCTGGATGTATGTTCCTCCTGTCAGTCTTCATGGTTTGCCTCGAGAGAGGATGAAAGTTTGAAGGTTAGACAGCAGAATAATATCTTTGTTTATTTTCTTTGTGATGATTTTTGAAGCCTTTCATTAAATGGATCATGATGCAGGCTTCTACAAGGTATAGCAATGTGAATTGTTCATGTGTGCATTGGTCACCTGATCTGAGGCTATCTCAGTTGTTGGACATCATGTAATCAGTTGGTATATGCAAGTTTATTCTATATGGTATTTGTAGTCAGTTGCTTCCCAATTCTCATATTGATGTAAACTAATAAGCTATGGGCCTATGGCGCATTCTTGTCAGTCCTGCATCTGCTCTGTTGAGGAGTCCTGATGGAGATATAGTGGAAGCAAATTCTACTATTGCGCTGGTGCGTATGACCCTAAATTTGGTCTGCAGCAAACATTTTGTCGAAAGTTTAGGGCAAGAAAATCTTTTCTGGAGATATATTGTGGAAGCAAATTCTACTATTGCGCTGGTGCGTATGACCCTAAATTTGGTCTGCAGCAAACATTTTGTTGAAAGTTTAGGGCAAGAAAATCTTTTCTATATCTATCTATAACATGACTTCATTTCGCAATATGGAAGGCAAAAAGGCATAGTCTGGAATATTAAAGTTTTAGCTGTACACATGAACTTATCACTTTGTATATCTGAGGGTTCTCTTTATATTCCCTCTAAGGTGCTTGCAGTATCTGATTAAGAATCATCAAGTAATTAGAGTACTATTCAATTTCAGTGAGTTGTATCTAATAAATTTCCAGAACAGATTTTGATCGTTGGCATTTATGATTTCAGAGGCTCTTCGGTTAAAGGTTGGGAGTGTTATGGTTCATCTCCACCTGGATCCGTAGTAGGGGTGGGCATGGGCTGGGACGGGCCGGGATTTACCTGATCCCGGTCCTGTTCCGTGAGATTTTAAACGGAACGGGACGGGATTAGACTTTTTGAAAAGTGATCCCGCAGCTCCGGGATCCCGTATGGGACCGGACCGGGACCAAAACGGGATCTCTTGAAGCGGACAGCTCGTCGACGCTGCTCAACTTCCAGACCAACACCATGCACTCTATGCTTTAGGCAAAGCAGGAGCTACGCTTTAGGCAAAGCAGGAGCTATGTGACACGGCGTAGTGGGACTTATCCGAGGTGGCGTCAGCGGCGGAGGGAAGCATGGGAAGGAAGAGAAGGCCGGCTGAACAAGACTTGAATCAAATGGGAAGTGGTTATTTACTGCAGTCAAGCACCGGAGCCATCCCGGCTAGCCACCACAGTCAGATTCCAGCGATAAATGCCAATAAGATCAAATGGAACTTCTACCCCCATTCTTACCTACAGAGAAAATGAATATGATTATATATACATCAACATGTTAACAGCACAAAAATTGATTTGCTGTGAAACTAAATCAATCCAATCATGACCAAGGTTTGGCCCCAATAACATGAAATAAACTCGAGAAGTTCCAAATACAAGCCAAAAGTTATAAATACACATCCATCCGATTATTCTAAAGAGTCCAAAGAATAAAGTCAATAAACCCAATTAATAGAAGAGTTCCTAACTGAAAAAAAAAAAACTAGGCACCCATGTTAAAATGAAAGCATAGAAGCAGAGCCAGAAAGTTAGTACCCTCGATTTCACAAGATGAGTTGGGGCATTCCTCAAGCACTCTGATGTTACTCCTCCATACGCTCTGACTAATCCTCCAGTCCCCAACTTAATACCTCCAGTGCATGTTTGGTACAAAGGACTAGCTGGTATTGCACTAAATAAGAGGTACAAAGTAGTGTGAGTTATGTTTGGTGTGGGGGAGTATTAAAATAAATGGTACTAGTTAAGACCTGTTTTTTCTCTCAACCTCCTTAGGTAGTGTTATTGTGGGTACTCATTTTTGAGACCCCAAGTTAACACCACCTCTCTCCACCTTTCTCTCTCTCTCTCCTCCTTATGTAGTATTACCTCACCAAACATGGTACAAATTAGTATTGGGTAAGCCTACTCAAGTGAGAGTAGGCCAAGTATTGATAATAGAGTGACTCACAATAATCCCGAGTACCAAACGTGCACCCAAAGTACCTACGAAGATTCAATAGCAGACTAAATTGGCTTCCCTGCCGTCCCCGATGGCTCACCGTCATCATTAGACCGGTATTGATCTTCCACTTGAGTCAAGAGACGAAGCAAGAGGAGACGAAGCCGAGGACTTGACGGGCTCCTCGTCGAATGAGCTCCAGGAGGCGAAGCCGAGGCCGCCGGTGCTGGCGGCTGATGAGGATCGAGAATATGCTGAAGATCGAGAATTTGGGCAGTGACTGTGACTCTGTGAGGGAGAGCGTCTGAGGGAGAGGTGAGGTGAGGGGCTGAGCGTCTGAGAGAGAGTTGAGGTGAGGGCTGAGAGGCTGAGAGTGAGAACAGACTCGAGAGCTACTGAGGTGAGGTGTGGGGCGGAGAGGTGAGGAGTGAGAGACTGAGATGAAATAAATATAAGTGTATATATATAATATAATTATTTTAATTTTATATTTATACGGGACGGGCGGGATTCATTTAGCTGATTCCGGTCCCGTCCCGTGAGATTTTAAACGGGACGGGACGAGATTTCTATTTTTCAAATATGAATCCCGTCTCGTCCCGGACGGAATCGAGACCGAACCGGGACGTGATCGGAATTTCGGGACCAAATGCCCACCCCTAATCTGTAGTATTCCTATGAACTAATGAAGCATTACTGAATTGGTCCAAAAATTGAACTGCCAATTTTCTGAACAGTGTATTGATATGTGAGTTCCGATGTTTTAGATGGTTTCTTTTGCTGATAGCAGCCTGATCACTCTCTTTCCACTTTGACGCTCCTCGTCTCCTCTTTGGGGTAACAAGCGACCCCTTTCGGCCATTCTCTCTGGATGCCTGTCATGTGAACCTTTGTGTTCTTCATGATAGCCAAGCCTGCATCATCTTTCTGCCTGCAGTAGTCCTGTTGTGGTAAAGATGATGAGCTGATTATAACTGAGTGTAGAGCAAAATGAAGATTAGATGTTTCAGGGACAAAGGAGCCTTATAGTTTTGGGTGCCTAAAATTATGAAAATAATAATCTTTGCTAATCGTTTTTCCATTTCTATTTGCAGCAATGTTGATTTGTACTGAAATGGAATCGTATTCTCTACTGCGGACATGTTTATCTTCAATGTTCCTACCTGTATCATTTTCAAGTTGGTAGAGTGTGGGAGGGGAGAAATCAGAGGTCTTCACTCATCCTTATAATGTATAAACCAAAGGTTTCTCATTCTAAATGTGTTGACGGAAATGTACGCGAGTTGATTATTGTTGTACTAAACTTTTAGGTAGAAATATCACTAGTTATATTTTGCTTGATACCTAACTATTAGAAATTTCATTTTGGTTATTCAACTACATTATCTTATATCATTTTGGTCACTTGTAATATTTTTGTTATTTTCAACGATATTTTGGGAATTAAATTTTTTAGTAACCATTTTTTTAATGAAAACTCTTTCCAATTTTGTCTAATTTTCTGGCTATTTATAATTTCTCTATGAAAATAACCACTTTCTCTTTATTTATTGATAATGAATGAATGTAGGTGATCATAAAATTCTTATATACTTTTTATTTTCTATAATCAAAATTGTTTGGCATTTTAAGATCAACATTAGATACTGTAAATTTCTTAACAACTGGAAATCAACAATAAGTTTGTTCCAAACACCAAGAGCAATATTAAAGATCTCTCTCTCTCTCTCTCTCTATTCGATTTTTTCTCTACTTGTTCCAGATTTGATTTGCATTACTCAATAGAAAATTAAATTTGGTGAGAGAAAATGGAAACTAGATTTTTTCTAAATGGGTTGACGAATATAGCCTTATCTATTTGGCTCATTTATTGCATTTAAACTGATAAAATAAACGGAGTGACAGTGATATAAAGTGGTAGTTGAATAACCAAAGTGAATGTTCTGAAAGTTGGGTGGCCAAAGTATCGAGTGAAACATAATTCAATAATTAAAATGATATTTCTGTCTAAATTTTTAATCGGTGTTGTTATTAAAGTCATTCCCTTTGTTTTTGTTTCTTTGCTGAAAGGAGTTCCTTTAGTCTAAAGTTGGCAGAAAATTGACTCGGCACTTGCTACTTAGTAGATCCTCCACCATCTCTACTTTTCCTTTAAAGCAGATGGACCACTCTCAACTCCTTTAACACATTCTAGTAGATTGTAGATTGTAATTGTTTCATATGGAACCAATTGCACGAAAGAAAGTTACAAAGACCCGTACACACCCAAAGGAGCTTCATTCTCGACTAAAACATACCCGAATCTACAAGATTATTAAAAATAGAGAAAAACCAAGAGGGATTGTTTAGTCCTCCACTCACCATCCGCCATGTAAATCAAAATAGATCGATTTACTTACTGATATCTCTCAGAGACTGACAAACAACATACGAGCAAGCTCGAAGAGACGAGTACTTACCCTGCGGTCTCCACTTGGCTGTGTTGCTTTGCGGTGACGCTATTCACATACCACGTGGATGTATCTCGAGACGCCTGTCGTTGCTTGAAACAAGAACAGACGGTGCTTCTAGCGTTGCAGCCAGCAAAACAGTCAGCAAATCCCAAAATATCTGGAGCTGCCGAAGCAAACAGACATCAACAACTCCAAACTCGGTCTCTTTCACTTTTTCTCCCTCTCGTGTTGAGTGTCATGGCATTTTCGTGAACAACAAATCACTCTCTCTCTCTCTCTCTGTCTCTCTCTCGATCACTCACTCGCTCTTCATCTTCGCCATGGTTGTAGTCTCAAAGCTTCAGCATTAGACTACTTTCAGCAGGTACTTTCTTCTTTTCTGTTTTTGTTATGCATTATTTTCTGGGTTTCTGATGATATATGTTCTTCTAGATCACTTTATTAAAAGTCAAGAAAATCGAACTCGGAAAAATGGAACACCCCACTTATTTGACTAGGAGTAAAGGATGCATTTCTAGAGAGTTGAAGACAAACAGAGGCTTCCATTATCTCCGGGGGCCCATCACCACAGTGTGGAAATATCTGATGCTCGAGAGTCAAGAGTCAAGCTTTGTTCATTTATTTTTGCTGTTCTATTAAGGTCATTTCTTTCTTGGCATTTGGGGTTAGTTGAATAACGATTAGCTTCCACTAGTTTATGGAGGCAACGCGATTCGCGTGATTCATCCTTCATTTATCTATCGTTTTTTTTTTTCCTGCAACTCTGGAGTTGGTGAAACCGATCTGCTCTGCTGTGTAGATTTGTATTTGCTTGGTGGAACTGATCTAGCAAGTATTATTTTACTGCCGCGTTTAGTAAATTATTCTATTTTGGCCCATAAAATTAACCACGTACTTGTTTAAGCAGCTGATATGTTGTTGTCTTGTGATGTTTAATTTTCAGCTGAAGTTGAAGTAGTCATTTACCACGAGATTGTGATAGTCCTGAACGATTCCTGACCATGTTTGGCCTCTGGGGAAAGTCTCATCATCACGAGAATGATTCACTGCAGCCTGAAGTGAAGGTAATTAATCGCATGTTTCTTATTTGGTGATTCATGGGGAAAAGAAAATAATTGCTAGCTTGTTAGATGGTGCTACCATGCAGTTGCACGCGTTTCAAACCACAGTGTATAGTACAAACATCTAAATATATATATATATATGGAATTGATTGCAGATCAACGAGCTAAAGGCTGCAATTGGACCACTATCGGGCCGAAGTTTGCAGTTCTGTACTGATGCGTGCTTCAGGAGGTACTTGGATGCAAGGAATGGAAATGTAGATAAGTCGAAGAAAATGTTGGAGGAAACACTCAAATGGAGGACGAGTTATAAGCCTGAGGAAATCAGCTGGGTAAGAATTCATTCCATATGTTACATACTTCAATGGTTCTCTCTGTCTATGTTTCAACTTTTACTGACTGTTTACGTGTTTGTATGGTCAGCCTGAAGTTGCAGTTGAAGGCGAGACTGGAAAAGTTTATAGAGCAAATTTTCGTGACCGTCATGGGAGAACTGTTCTGATATTAAGACCAGCAATGCAGGTAGAGTGGATTGTTAACAACAGCAAATTTGAATTTGATAATCAAGCTTGCTGAAGACTAATGCTTTTGCAAATGATGCAGAACACAATGTCATTAGACAATAACATCAAGCACTTGGTGTATCTTATAGAGAATGCTGTCTTTAACCTTCCGGAGGGTCAAGAACAAATGGCTTGGTTGATAGACTTTACCGGGTGGACACTGAATACTTCTGTGCCTGTTAAATCAGCACGCGATTCCATCAATATTTTACAGAACCACTATCCCGAGAGGCTGGCAGTGGCGTTTCTCTACAACCCTCCGCGGATTTTTGAAGCATTTTGGAAGGTTTGAGCTTTATTCGTCGTAGTTGCAAATGATATTCAGCTTCTTTGAATATCATTTGCAACAAGAATTAATGGTTGTAGAGAGCCTGCTAACCCTGGACAGTTTCTTACATGCTCCTAAACAGCATATGTTAAGACAAACACAGTAACTTAATTTGCTGTTGTTAACACGTAACAGTAATAAACTAATGACATTACCTCCATGAATTGAAACTTCATATGTGTTTCCGTATTTCTACTTCCTATCGGTAACAAGTTAGCTGATTACTTGCAGTCATTCGTACTTTACTAGCTTAAGATTTTGGAATTAACCTATTTTCCTGCATTTGTTCTCTTTTTGGCTCTACAATCGATGGTCGAATAACCGTTATAGTTTGAAATCATTAAAATTGGTGATAAGACATTCATTTAAGATATATGTTTCCATAGTTGGTTTCTTAGTCCTCTGCTGTTCTATGACAACTATGGTGCTTTACCCTTATGTTCATGCAGATTGTCAAGTACTTCTTGGAAAACAAGACATTTCACAAAGTTAAGTTTGTTTACCCGAAGAAGAAAGACAGCGTGGAGCTTATGAAACAGTATTTCGATGAGGAAAATCTGCCTACTGAGTTTGGAGGAAAAGCCATTCTAGAGTATGACCACGAGGAGTTCTCGAAAATGATGACTCAAGATGATGTGAAATCTGCTGCCTTTTGGGGACGTGATAACAAGATACATCACGCTAGCAATAGGCATTCTGGAGCAGAGGTAGCTCCTGAACCACCATGCGTTGCGCCAGCGGCTAGTTGAAATGATGTGCTGATGATCTAGGTAATTTAGAATAAGTGAGGTGGTTTATCCGAGAGAGCCAGTAAAACGGATTTTATTAAGTTCCGTTCAGAATCTCTCTTGCAGGTGTATCTGAATGTCTTGATGAGAGACTACCTGGATAGAGTTTAGAGGCTACATTGCCATTCAAAGACAGAAGCGCAATTGGTAGTTGACTACGCGTATTCTAGTAACTGTAAACTGTTGAATGTTAATCATGAAATGCTTGAAGATGGAAGTTTGCACAATGTAATATGTTGTTATTTTATCTGATATTATCCCTCATCTCCTTGGGATAACAAATTCTACCTATTATGGAACTGTTTCATCGTATACTAATTCCTAGTAGAGGTGAATCATACAAAAAATCAGGTTAAAAGATACCGTACCAAAACCAATGAATTCCAGTTAAAACGCAAAAGACTGAAATGAGCCATTGAAGCTGTGAATGTAACCTCTAGGCATCAGGAGAGAAGAAAGCATAGATCACCACGTAGCTTTACCTTAACTAGATCTGAAAAGAGATGTTATTTACAATGAAACACAATCTTTAGACGTGTATACACTCACTCAGTATGAAAGACTGTCATCCCTTTCCATTACACAACTAGATTACCTGTCAAGCCTTCTAAACAAACCTCGCATTAAGAGTTTATGGTAGCAAAAACAGAAAGAAAAACGAACACGTAACTGTCAGCTACCAAAATAGTACACTGTCAAAATCTTCAGTCCAGGACGCAGTTAGACGAATAGACGTCCAGATTACAAATATCACACCAATCGCCTCTTGAAAGTCCGGGTGGTTGTTTGATATGTACGAACCAGCAAACCGACCCCTATACCAACTCCAAGACAAATGCCAAGTCCTATTCCAACGCCAACTCTCACACCAGCATTAAACCATGAGAGTTCACCATCTTCACCATCCATGTATTCAGTCCTCCTCCAATACATGCCATACTCTTCCTCATTTTCTGGTTTGTAATTTCCATATTCTGCCACCTGCAATTTAATCAAGATTAGGAAATCCGGCAAGGTACCATCCCAACCACAGAACTAACAGCAAAAACCAATAAGGATATTAAAGAACGTATTTAATCATATTTATGCATGATAAATTAAAGAACTCCAGCCATTTGAATAGGAAAATTCATAATATTGTCAGACCAACATTGGGAGTAATCAGACTTGTACCACTTTTTATGTAATCAACTCGACTGTAGTTAACATCTTAAGTGAGAATTTGTTCTTAAAAGAGAAAAAGACAAAAAAAAAAAAAAAAAAAAACAAAGAAGTGGAAAATCCATCTTAACATCATGAGAAGTGCTGAGATGCTGACAGTAATAGGCACAATATGGTACAGGGCAATTCCATTTAACTGCTAGTGACAAAATCAGATGGTTTTGAGAGGCTGGATAGTAATTGGAAGAGGGCGTCATTGGAACTGTTTATGCACTCAAGACATTACTTATGAAGAACCCAAGATGATAAACTGGGTAACATAAACTCAGAGAACTGTCCATAGCAACCCTGCAGAATGTGGTCCACCACGACAATAGACTATTAGCCATGTGTCTAAAGATGAGAGTCATGAGACCCTGCTCGTCTGATTCTAGCTACCAAGGATGTAAAACATAATGCCACAGAAAACAAAATGGACACTTGAGAACAAACCCATCCATCACTTGGAAACTGTGCCCTGCCCATTCTCATGTGCCATAACACATATAGGATAAGATTCTATAAGCAAGTTCTTATTTAACAAAAAGAGATTTATATAACAAATTAACAAGAATATGATCCTAAGAAGGAAGCACAGGCAGTATAACAAACGATTGAAATTTCCTCATGCCACTATGGTTTTGGATCAGATAATGTTCACAGACGCGATTTGATCAATGATCAGAAGCACTTTAAACTAAACTTTGAAGAAATTCCGCATAGATATGTTTGCTAAAAATAATGCTCCAAGATACCAGCAGAATACTAAAATTAACAACCTATCACAAGATTTGAGTTTCAATAAGAAAAGTTCAAGTATATACCTCCATATCAAGTTCAAGGGACTCGTCTTTCCGCAGTTCAGCTGTTTCATACTCCGGAATTGCATCCAAAGTGCTCTTCCTGTTGTGCTTCTTTCGGAAACTAATCTGCAGGGTCTTGGTTAAGATGATTGGTGTTCCAGAGAAGGAGCCAGCAACGTAAACCTCAATGCTCGGTGCAGGTGATTCAGTGCCATTAAGTTGTTTTCCCTTGAAAAATCCAGTGCCAGCAATGATCTCTGATTCACAATTCATGCTCCATCGCTTGGTATTGTTCTTTGATTCCCCAATGAAACCATTGCTATTAGACATATCTAACACCCCGGAGAGAATGAGATCATCTTTATCAAACACCTCAAATTTCACACTCCCTGTGAACCTTATGCTGTCTGTATTCACAAATGTGACTTCCTCGGATTTCCTGTCCACCCGATCCCTTCTAAGATGTGAAGACACACCATCAGAGTACATGCTAGTTCTCGCACCATTAACTTCCAAAAGGGTATCCGGGCATAGAGGAATATGGTTGAGAGTCAGATACTTGGGGGTAGATTCATCCACCTTAAAGTTGCTGATCCGTACATAAAAGACTCTCAGATCAAACCAGGATGATGATAATTTACTATTGTGCTGGTAGTGCTGATAAGGAGAGTATCTAATAATCTGAAGGCCATTATTGGCTACTTCACCATTGCTTGGCGTTGTTTCATATGGAACATCCATGATCGAGAAGCTGTGATCTTTCTCACTGAAAACCCTTGATTAAAATAGCTATGTCATTGTAGTGGGATTCACAGAAGCTGAACTCAGACTGGCATAGGAAACCTGGAAACAAATAGACAGAACATTTGCTATTCAGATAACACAAGAAGACGCAGAAAGCCAGATCGTCAAACACCAATCTATTGAACCAGAAACATAGCAAAGTAAAGGTTCCCTTGCCAGATAAAAAGGTATATTTTTCAGGGGATAGAACAAAGTGAGATCCCAATTTTAAGACAGAAAACCTTAGAATCAGGAAAAAGACTAGAAAGAGTATAAAATCCAGCTATATAGGCCTATAAATAGGATGTAAAGAAAAACCTGTATATATGCTCCCACAAACACAAACCAAAAATTGCATTGCATAAACTTATAGCTGCTGAATCCTATTAGAATAAAAAATCAACCAAAAAAAAATTCAAACTTCAAAATCATCACAGAAGATTCAGAACCAAAGATTCATTCTTTACAGATAAAGCATAAGAAGACCCACCAGCAGTAATTGGAATCTCCAACTCCAAATCGTTCAGTTTCAAGAGGAGAGCAAAAGAACTGAAACTCAATTTGACTCCAGTCTGTAACTAATTGGGTGAAACTACTATAAATAATTGAAACACAACACAAACATACGTCACACAAAAATCCAAAGGGTCTTTCCTGTCTAGAATTATACAGAGCCACTAAAACAAATACAGGTCCTGAATTTCGCTAAGCAAAAAAGAAAACATACTTACCGACAAAATGGTCGAATTCCATCCACAACCTTGAGTTAATCAAATCTATAAACCGAAGAGAGAGACTTCTCAAATCGCTTTCCAACAACAAAGGTTGAGGCTTTTGAGATACCTCAGCCCAGAACTGGTGGACAGCAATAATAGAATGACCCAAGTAAGTGTTCCAAAAAAATTTCTTTCTAAAAATAAATTGAGAATATTTCCTTTTTGGGTCGTCTTGAGGTGGAGATACTCTGAAAGGTCTCCAAAGAAACAGTGCAAAATGAAGTGATGGGTTTTATAGGAGGGTGGAGGAGGCAGAAGGAGGAGGGTGATGATCTTGAAGCAAATGGGTCTCCTCTGACTTTTACTTACGATCTTATCCGATTAGGAGGCAACAGAATTTGCAGTCACGAGGCTGCTCTCTCGTAAACAAAGATGAAAGTGATGGGCAAACCTTAGTGACCAATTAACCTATTTTAAGGTAGAACAATTCAAAGAAAAAAAAAACAAAAAAAGCGTCGCTTGAGGTAAAAGCAACGTAATTTAATGTATTTCGGTTAATTTAGAATTGATCAAATTCATCGAAACATGTATGACGACAACATCACCGGCCAGTCACCGTAAAGAAAATTTGATTCAAATTCATAGAAATCAAAAAAGCCCCATATAAAATGGATACAACAATTTAGAAAAAACCAAGAACATGTGCTCAAAAGAAAAAGCACCTATTTAACTGCGTGAAATGATAGTAAACTTGAGTTTCACCACCATGCTTGTTTCATGATTCACCCGCCATATTAGGACACAGTAATTTACCCGCCATTGTTTAAACGAGCTGACAGTACCTTCTTTCACAACCTTAATGCACTGTGCGCTCCTTCCAAATTTCCGATCCAAGGCGTTTGGGCTTTAAGATGTTCAGATTTGTAGAGAAAGGGCCCAAAAAAAGCCCAATTCAGGCCTTGGTGTTTCTTGTGGTAATGCCTTGGATCTCAAGAAAGGTTCACCTGGTCTCTTTTAAGTACAGTAAAATCGCTGCGGAAAGAGTCAGTGTCTTTATACTGCTGAAAGGTGAGAGTGAAGAAGCCCCCGAGGTATAATGCATGATTATAATTTCACCTCCTTCATCTTTCGATATGCCCGACCAAGGAGTCACGATAACCCTCCCTGCTGATGGTGGTGGAGCTGACGGTGGTGCCGACCAAGGGATCACGGGTATCGATGGCGGCGGAGACGGGATCACCAACGGTTTCGGTGGCTGCCAAGATGGAACCACCACGGGTGCCGGTGGTGGCCGGTGTTGTTCTGGTTTCGGTGCAGACGGGTTCATTTGAGGTGGTGACGATGGCGGAGGCGAATGTGTTACCGGTGGAGACTTTAGCCAATCTTTTCCATTGATAAATGCCGTCGTCAAATATGGTTCAATTTCTTGCTCACTGAATTCTCGCGCCCATTTAACCCTCTTGGATGTCGTTGCTCCTGGTCCGTAACATTTGAACTGCCCACAAAACGAATTTTTCTTTAAATCCTCTTCTGATTGATGATAATGATCCCAACCTTGTGGTTTTAAAACATCATCCATGTTAGTGTAGATAAAGATGACCCTAGCATATGAACCCACCCACGGTCTTCCTAAACTTGTCTTTCCCCCTTCGCCGGTAATCCGGCCGTTAAAGAACACAAACCCTCCAGGATCCGCCGGTGCTTCCCTTTGCGGCGCCGTAATATATCCTCCTTCCCGGGAATGTTGCTTATGTATGTGACAACTTTGAAAGAAAGAAGTGGCGCTCCCAAATATAAAATCAGTAACTCCCTCGATGTAACAATTTTCGTAGTAGTGTCTGCCGAATTCCTCGAACAGAGTATCTTGATAACCTGTAATTGAGCAGTTGTAAAACGCTGCTCTATCGCCGGAGACCCTTAGCGCAACTGCTTGAGCACCATGCCCGTATGTATTCTCGAATGTGATGTAGCGAGCTATGAAGTCGGAAGCATTAACATGAAAGGTTGCAGTTGGATTAGTTCCACTGATATCCCCTTTCTGATCCCACGTTATAATCACATCACTTGCGTTTTTGGTACTACCTGTTAATGTTATGTTTGGCTTGTCTGGAGGTACGGTGATAGTCTCCTTGTAAATTCCAGGCTTGACCGAAATAGTCACAGGCTCAGTATTATTTGACACAACAGAATCAATAGCCTCTTGTATTTTGGAGTAATTACCTCTACCGGACTGGTCGACTGTTATTATTTTTTCTGCTGCTGCTCCAGTAGTAGCGACAGAAGCATATAATAAGATCATGAAAATCATACATACTAGAGCTCCACGCGCCATCACAAAAACAAGAGCCAAAGCTTGTTTTATTTTCTTGCAGAAGAACCAACGTGAATGCTTTCAACAAGTCTTTTAAGTATAATTGTACGTATAACCTAGTGAAGTTTATATAGACCTCAAACCCAAGTAATTTCCACTAAGGTATAACTCAATGAGAAGGATAGAAAGTAGATATGTGGTACTTACCTAAATCAACTAATTCCTCAATCGAAAGGAAATAAAGTAGGTCGATCCTTTCTAAAAAAGAAAAGAATATATATGCTACTTACCTAAGAAAATAAGAAATTTAGACTGTCCCACATCACCTCGACAACCCGTGGCAGCAAATCAAGCACTCCTAACTGCATTAGGTATCCCAAGGAACGTTCCGTTATGGAAATTATGTTGAGGCCGAATGAACTAACCCAATTGAAATAGGATTTTGAATTTATTGCAGCTTGCCGTCGGCAGCTTTCAAATGCTTAACTACCAGGGCTAGATTACAAATCTTAGACCCTTTTTTCTTTCTTTGATCATATATATCTATTTTTTTAATTTTCTGGGTTTCCAAGAGTTCACTTTGTTGGTTGTAACAAGTTGCGAAACCAGAAGCAAGTTTGATCCAAAATTATTCATTTAATTCATGAAAAAAGGGTGGGATTGATTATACTAGAATGAAAGGGAATAATAATTGGTGCAATACGCTTCATCAGATTGCTTGATGAACATGAAGGTAAGTAGGTGACGGTGGGTCTGATGAAGTGAGACCAAAGCATATATAGGAGAAATTATTGGCTTTGGTTGAGACATCAGAATGGAGGAGCAGGTGGGGATGGTAGAGGTGAGAAGGAGGGCATCAAAGCTCTTCAAACCTAGCTCTTCAGTTGGAACTTGGAAGATATAATGTTATGAATGCCATGATAGTAAACTGGTATGTGTACTAAATGTTTCGGCATAAAATGGCTAACAATTATCTTCAAGTTAATGAAAGCCAGTTAACCAGTTAGCCAATTAAGTATTGTATCAAACACAAGCAGATATAGAGAGTACTTATATTGCATTGCAAGAAGACGATCCCATAAGTGACTAGCCAATTAAACTACCATGTATTTTTGAACTGAGAATTGCTAGCTAGCTAGCTACCAACCCATCCGCAACATGGTTTAATATTTCAAACCTTCCTCTGATGATTACATACCGAAGAACCAAATCCATCCTATGCCCTACACAGACTTATTACTAAGATATATAATTGACCAAAGTCCCCATGTTTTCTAGTCCCCAATAGTACGTTTACTTGGTTTCCTAGCAGAAGCAGGACCGCTTTAGACCGATGAGTATAGTAAAATTGCTGCGGAAAGAGCCAGTGTCTTTATAATGCTGAAAGGTGAAAGTGAAGAAGCCCCCGAGGTATAATACATGATTATAGGTTCACCTCCTTCATCTTTCGATCTGCCCGACCATGGAGTCACGATAACCCTCCCTGCTGATGGTGGTGGTGTACGTGGTGGCGGTGCTGCCGTCAACGGTGCCGGTGATGCAGACCAAGGGCACACGGGTATCGCTGGGGGTGGAGACGGTATCACCACCGGTGAAAATGGCGGCGGAGACGGGATCACCACCGGAGACAGTGGCGGCGAAGATGGAATTGTTTGGGCCTAAATTAACATTCAACCGATACATTGGGCCGAAGCCCGTAGGGTTGTCCATTAACGGATAATCTAATTGTATTTAGTCAATTTCCGGTTAGAGAAAGGATTCGAAGTCCTTCTTCAAGTCTGACTTGGAGTTGATTTAACAAATACAATTCTATTTGATATCAGAATCTATATACCTGTTGCATACGTATTTGGGGTTTTGAGATCACTATATAAAGAACTCTAGGACAACGTAAAAAGGGTTCAACACCATACAACTACAAGCTTTTGCCCTGCAAATCTTGCAAGCCTCTCCGGAGCATTCTCTCTTGCGAACAGCCTTCCACCAACTGCAATTGACACTCTTCCAACCTAGCCGCAAACCTACGCCCACCACATCTGGTCGCCGTAAATCTGCCGTTGTTGTCGAAAGTGACTTGCGTTCGTGTCGAAGCGTCGCTGAGACAAATCGAGTCCAGTCGTCACACCTTGTGACAAATCGAGTCGTTACCCCGGTAACAGTCTTTCCCAATCTGCTAAAAGGTTGGACGAACGCCATCCGCGGTCTTGATATATAGCTCTGCTTTGCATCTCAGGATCGAAGTAAGATATCTCAATCTACCGAAAGGTTGAGGAAAAATCCTAGTAATTGTTTACTTAGGTCTTGTTCGAGCCCTTACGCCGGTTTGTCAACGCCCGCGTACAGTCGCTTGATCGAGAAGTCAGGTAGCAGGGAGCAGACGAACACGCTCGCCAGAGTCATCCGCTCGCCAAGGGTGATTCGCTCGCCAGAGTCATCCGCTCGCCAAGGGTGATTCGCTTGCCAGAGGTCGTCCGCACCAAGGTTGTACCTAACCCAAAGGTACTGGCACGCTCACGCACAACGCACCAGGACTGAAACCTACGTCCGCCACCCCCACGTGTTGATAGTTCGACAGGTGTAAAAACCGACGCGAACATTTTTGGCACGCCCAGTGGGACCAGTGTCAGGATTGCGCAAACCAATATCTATAAACGACCAATGACGTTCTGTAAGAAACCAGAACATCGGTTGTTGAAACAGCATAACTCAGCTGCATGTAGGGGTCTATCTGAATCCCAACTACAAGCCAAGTTTGGAGATGACAGACCTGAAATTGAGGACCTAACTGAGGGCCTCGAAGGAATTAATCAAGGACCCGAAACCTTGGAAGATGTCACTAATCGCCATCGAGAGGCTGACATCTCAAATGCCGCCGTGGCTCCATTGGATACTGAAGCCCATGAAGGGGACGGAGTGTGTCTGCCTCGGACACCCTCTACTGAAGAAATAATGGAGTCTTTCAGCATTCTAATATCTAAGTCTCAGGATACTGATGTCATCTTAGAAAAGATAGAAGCTACGTTGAAGGAGTTGAAGACTGAACAGATTGGTCATATGACTAACATTAATGCTCTGGCGGATCACGCTCATAGGAATACAGATAATATTAGCTCTCTCTCTAAAAATCTTGACAGATTGGTGAGGGGGCATCAGGATAATTTCAGCGAGCAACTCCAGCAACAGCAGGAGGAGTTCAGAAACTATATGATGCAGCAGCAAGAACAATTGGACAAGACCAATGCCACTGTCGAACGATTGGTGCAGATGGGTTTCGAGACTGAGGCAGCTGAGCCGAACGAACAGGTCCCTCTACTAAAATTTGCGAAGGTAACAGAGAGAGGCCCCAACAAAAATACTAAGCCTAATAACAGGGGATTTGAAACTGTCAATCCGAATAGACAGCAGAGGAGAGGTGGTCGAAACGTGAACCCACCACCTGACAATGAAGGCGAAGCTCAAGAAGAGGATGTTGAGGGTGGCATGACTCGCAACGAGATACAACAACTGTTTCAGGAACAGTTGAGGGTCATGCAAGGTTTGCCGGATCCCGGTATGACCTATACCAATCCACTTGCCCTGGCGGTAAATATGACGCCATGGCCCGCAAATTTCAGGCATATAAGGTTTACCCCTTTTTCGGGCGAACATTCTGAAGATGCCGAGACCCACATCACTCGTTTCCATAACGAGTGTGGTCCTTACGCCCAAGATCCCGTTCTTAAGCTGAAGTTGTTCGGAACTTCTCTCACAGGATCAGCTTTGGCTTGGTATAGAGACCTAGCGCCAGGTTCTATTCCAGATTGGCAATCCATGGAGGGTCTCTTTAGGACTATGTTCGGGGTAGTAGAAGCTAAGGTAACCATTAAGTTTCTGGCGGATACTAACCAGGAGTCTGACGAGTCCGCCATCGATTATCTGAGGCGTTTCAAGCTCCTTCGAGCTAAATGCAAGGATAGGCTAACAGAGGAGACCACGGTCGAGCTAGCGATTGCGGGACTCGAACCGGAAATCCAGGCGCACTTCCAGCAAGTATATGTGACGAATATGGCAGACTTAACCAATAGGTTAGCCAGACATCAACACTTCCTCGACCAAACGAGGGCTCAGAACAGTAAGAGGCAGAGCATTCCAGTGTCATATTATCCCGGAACTCTGAAACCTAAGACACCTATCCCTCCTGTTACTAAAACGGTGGCGACTATAGATGCTGATTCAGCACCCATAGTCACTTGGGTTGATGATACCAAGGATGAAGAGGATGTAGCGGTTGTGGAAGTAGTGGGTCGCCAGCCTCTACAACCGAAAAGCGTACGGTTCGCTAAGGATCCTATTAAGATTATGGCCTCCTTACCTCTGAGGTCTGCTTTTGAGAAGTATACCTATAACGCTCATCAAGCACCGGAGATACTCAACGAGCTGTTTAAACAAGGACGGCTCCAGCACGAAGGTGGTTTCATACCCAAGCCAGACTACATGGCGGGTAAGAAGTACTGCAGTTTTCACAATATGACTAATCACTATACTAAGGATTGTGTGAAGCTCAAAGACCAAATTCAGACATGGATTAACGATAAACTCATGGCGATGGACGTTCCTAAGGAGCCTACATGGACAGAGATTAAACCCTTTCCAGACGTAAATATGGTTTCTCTGATTCCTTATCAAGGTGGGGAACTGGAACCTGGTCAACAGGGTTCTAAATTTCAGACCTATACCTACAACGCGAATAAGGCGTTAGAAATTTGGCAAGAATTGAGTCAAAAGGGGATGGCTGTTCCTGCCTTCCTGTTGGCGCAACATCAGCAGGATAGGTCAGGCGGCTCACGTTGTGCTTTTCACCGTTCAAACGATCATAGTACGTCTACATGCATTGGTTTGAAGGATCATATTCAGGACTTGTTGAATAAGGGTTTCCTCCAGTTTGATAACGGCGCGTTATTACCCTTCCAGCACTTTTGGGTAAATGCAATCGATCAGGGCAAACCCAATGATACCTCGCGAAAGGACAAGCAAGCTAATCCGCCAGTCACGGAAGAACTGATAACCATACCTAGGGCTCAGCTATGCCTTGATTGTAAGATAAATTGCCGAATACCTCTTACCCATGAAGAGCTGATGAGGGCGCTAGAAGAGGCAACGGCAAAGGCTCTTGCAACGGCCAAGAGGAATCCTCCTTGGCCGGTTCGCTCTCGGTTTGATGACCTCAAACGGACAAAATACCATCACCAAGAGACGACGGCATTCGATAGCCCAGCGAGGTCTTGGCCAGATCCTGGACCTTCAGGGACAAAGCCAATCATAAAGGAACCAGCCCCTCCAACCAGGAATGTTCAAAAGCGGTATGGTAAAGCGAGAAGGACTTTAGAGGCTTTGAACAAAGGAAGGGTGACTCCTAACGAACTCTCCATGCCTGTGGAGCACGTACGTGACACCTACAAGCGTTATAAGTCTAAAACCTATATTGATACTCGTAGGATACGAAAGGAGGAAAAACCGCCAACTCAAAGGAAGAATGTTCACGAAAGAATTATGCATTCTACAGCAGTAGATGGTGCACCTCAGAAAACTCCTCGTAGGAAGCTAGCATTATCTCCAGAAAGGCTGCCTCTGCGTTCAGCCGCCGAGGTTCCACCACCTAAATCTGTCAAAACAACCGCTGATAAGATAGAGGAGACAGATTCTGTTATTCTGAAATGGCAGCCTAAGGGGATGACGGCAGTTTCTACATCAACACCTACCAAGGTCCTTGACATACAATTAGAAACTCAAGGATCTACTCCAGTCCTTCGCAGGTCGTCGGCTAAGACGACTCAACTTCTCACGGGTCAGAAGGCTGTCAGTCAACAAAGTGATCAGCCCTTCCCTCAGTTCGTAGCTCAGCAATTGAAGACTGAATTCGCTGTGAAGCAAGCAGAGGCAGCTCTTATACCGTTTCAGACTAAAGCGCCTACGAGTTCATCAGGGGTGGACAGAGACATGCCGGACGCGGATGATGAGATGCTGGACGACGAAGAAGGATTTACAGATGGAGATGAACCGATTCTGGATTGTAATATGGTTTTCATATTATCCTCTAGATACGCTTTGTCTAAACCAATTCCTACGGCGTATTTTATACAGGAAGAGGCGGCGGACAAGCCGGTTTGTCTCATTCCAACGCCAGGCGAGGATGATCTTCCTGCCAACGAGCATTTGAATTCTTTACCAACTCTTAGCAACCAGGACCGGGTCGCTGATCTGAATAGTTCGCACATGACTTTCACTAAGCCCACATTTACAATGACCCAACATCTCAAACCTCTCTACGTTACGGCAGAGGTGGAGGGTGTCCAGGTCAACCGAATCCTCATCGATAATGGTGCGGCGGTGAGTGTGATTACGCTCAGCACGGTGGAACGACTTCAGATCCCCGCGGCCAAGATCCAGAACTCCTCTATTAAAGTTAGAGGGTTCGCGGGCGCTGTGGCTCAAACGGCTGGTTTCCTCGTACTCCGAATTAACCTTGGACCTTCCAATGCTTGTCAGGGTCTTTTCGTGACGGAGACTACAGTCCCATATTCCATGATTTTGGGACGCGATTGGATACATAAAACATCCTCAGTCCCATCCTCGCTACATCAAGAGATGCTAATGTGGGATCCAGTTTCTGACAAACCTGTTCTAATCAAGGCGGATGAGCGCCCCTTTTCTATAGCAACTAATACTTTGGAGTCGGATTATTACTACAGCACTATGCGTCCGCTCGTGATTGATGGGGTGGATAATAAGGGTCGTCCGCTAGGGGTAACTTCCACTGACTTAACACGGTGGGGATTAGCACAGGCTCAGGCGGACGGTTCTCGGCCTGTTTCCATCGATTTTCAACCAATTGTCAGCATGATTGACAGTTTTACAGTGGCGGAGTCAGAGGCTGTACTCTCTTTATTCCAGCGCCTGGCAATGTTTAGGGCAGAGCAACTAGCTTCAGACACGGTCGCTCTTGTTGAGTGTATCGATGAAGACGACGTCATAACTACGGAAGACGTCGAGCCCATTCCACCAGCACCAGCTGCTTTAGACGATACTCCGCCCAAGGTACGAGACCCAGTAGAGAAGGTTAATCTCGGTACACCTGAGGAACCTTTAGAAGTTGGGATTAGTCAGCAGCTGGATCCGGACCTGAGATTGCAATTAATCAATTTGTTGCAAGAATTCAAGGATTGCTTTGCGGAAAAGTATCAAGATATGCCTGGACTGTCCAAAGATCTAGTATGCCATCGATTGCCCATTAGGGATGGCGCCCGCCCTATTCGACAAGAACAAAGGCGAATGAACGCCGAAACCGCTATGGCGGTCAAGAGGGAAGTTCAGAGCATGATAGATGCAGGAATCATTCGTCCGGCCCAATATACACAATGGCTGGCGAATGTGGTTCCTGTTAAGAAAAAGAACGGCAAAATCAGGGTCTGTGTTGATTACAGAGATCTAAATGCTGCTTCACCAAAGGACATATACCCAATGCCTATTGCGGATCTTTTGGTGGATGCAGTTGCAGGGCATGAAATGTTATCTTTCATGGATGGTACAGCCGGTTACCATCAAATACCAATTTATGAGCCGGACATTCATAAGACTGCGTTTCGTTGCCCAGGCTTTGCTGGAGCCTTTGAATATCTTAGCATGCCATTTGGCCTAACCAATGCAGGAGCTACGTATCAACGCGCTATGAACTTAATCTTTCATGACATTCTCGGCGTCATCCTAGAAGTTTACATTGACGACGTAGTGGTTAAATCTAAATCCAAGGTAGACCATATTGGTCATCTGCGCGCTGTCTTTACGCGGATGAGGAAACATCAGCTTAAAATGAATCCAGCAAAGTGCATTTTTGGGGTTCGTGCTGGTGATTTCCTTGGCTTCGTAGTACATGACAGGGGTATTGAGGTAGCGGGAGACAAGGCACAAGCTGTTTTAAACGCCCCGGCGCCTCGGAACAAGAAGGAGCTTCAAAGCTTGTTGGGCAAAATCAATTTTCTACGACGCTTCATATCTAACTCAGCGGGCAAGATCGCTCCTCTCTCGCCCTTGTTGAAACTCAAGAAGGACGAGCAGTTCGTTTGGGGACCTGACCATCAAGCGGCGTTCGATAGAATCAAACAATATTTGGCCAGTCCGCCAGTTTTACGGCCGCCAAAGCCAGGCATCCCACTCAAGTTATACATCTCTGCATCTATTAGTTCTGTTGCTGGACTGTTGGCTCAGGACGAAACTACTACGGAGGGTAAGAAAGTCGAATATGCGGTATCTTATCTCAGTAGAACCCTTTTAGATGCAGAAACAAGGTACTCTCCCATCGAGCGTCTCTGTTTAGCGTTGTACTTTGCAGCGACCAAGCTCCGCCACTACATGCTTTCCTTTACCACCATAGTGGTAGCTCAAACGGACTTGGTCAAATACATGCTTACTCGCCCTATCTTGAGGGGTAGGATTGGTAAGTGGGTCTTGGCTCTTTCTGAATTTTCTTTACAATATACACCGCTCAAGGCAATGACGGGTCAAGCGGTCACCGATTTCCTACTTCATCATCCTTTAGATGAATCGGTTGAGGAGCCTATCCCTTTCGTCAGCATGGTTGGCACGGTACCATGGATCCTGTACTTTGATGGCAGTAGCACACACTCTTTGGCGGGCGCAGGAATTTGCATCCAAAGTCCATCAGGGGTAAGCCATTCTTATTCCTTTCAGTTGGAATGGACCTGTACAAACAACCAGGCTGAATATGAAGCCCTTATTATTGGTCTGGAACTCTTACTGGATATGGACGCCAAAGAAATCGAAGTATATGGTGATTCTCTATTAATCATCAAACAGCTGTTAGGGGATTACAAATGTGTTTCTTTCCACCTAGTACATTATTGGGAGCGAGCATCAGAGTTGTTGGATCAATTTTCTGATGTGGTGCTTGACTACGTACCTCGTGAAAAGAACTTTGCAGCAAACGAGTTAGCACAGCTCGCCACTGGCATTACCCTAGCTAACGGAGTTCAGGAACGCATCTTGAAAGTTGAACGGAGGACGTTACCATCTTTCGCTGCACGAAGGGAGCAGCGAGGCGACTGGTTGGTTGCTAGCCTTGATACTATTGATGTTGATTGGCGACAACCGATCATTACATATTTACAAGATCCGTCTGCCCCATCCGAAAGGCGAACCAGGTATTTAGCTACAAATTACCTACTTAAGGGTGATGAGTTGCTTCGACGAGGTGAGGAAGGCGTAGACCTCCGATGTGTCTTTGGCGTAGAAGCCAAAAGGTTAATGCGCGAAGTCCATTTGGGAGTTTGTGGTTCGCACCAAAGCGGATCAAAGCTGAGGTGGCTAATCCGCCGTTATGGTTATTTTTGGCCATCTATCCTTAAAGACTGCATCAGCTTTGCCAAAGGCTGTGTTGATTGCCAGATTCATGGACCGGTCCAACGGATTCCTAATATCCCAATGCAGCCTATCATCAAACCTTGGCCAGCCAGGGGTTGGGCACTTGATTTTGTTGGGGAAATCCATCCGAACTCGTCTCTCCAACATAAGTACTTACTGGTTGGCACAGATTTCTTCACCAAATGGGTGGAAGCCATCCCTGTCCGAAATTGTGACGCAGCGACAGTCATTCGCTTTATATTTCAGAACATTATTTGCCGTTATGGCATTCCTGAATGTATTGTGGCGGACAGGGGGGCAGCGTTCATGGCGGAGAGTACGCAGACATTCATTCGAGAGTATGGCATTCAGTTTTTACACTCTTCGCCGTACTACGCTCAGTCGAATGGTCAAGCTGAGGCTAGCAATAAGGTGATTATTTCTATCATCAAAAGGATGCTGGAGGACAATCCTCGGTCTTGGCACACGGAGTTGGACAATACTCTTTGGGCATATCGTACGTCCAAACGCACTCCTACAGGCACTACTCCGTATGCCTTGATGTTTGGCCATGATGCTGTTCTTCCTTTGGAAATCACTGTCCGTTCCCTCCGAGTTCGCGAGCAGCATCAATTAATCGGAGATGACTACGTTCAGGCAATGTTTCAGGAGCATGAGAACCTCGATGAACAGCGCTTAGATGCTTTACAGAACATCGTATTGGAAAAGAAAAAGATCGCCAGAGCTTACGACAAGCGTACCAAGGGTAAATCTTTTGGTGAAGGCGATTTGGTCTGGAAGGCCATGCTTCCCTTTGGCGAACGAGACACTGGACGTGGCAAATGGTCTCCTAAATGGGAGGGCCCCTTTGTCATTGATCGAATTATTGGCAAAGGTGCTTATCAACTCAGAGATTTGGAGGGTGAGGTCCATCGTAGCCCCATTAATGGACGCCACCTTAAGAAGTACTTCCCTAGCGTATGGGAATATGAAGAGCCACTCGCTACGGTCGAGGCCGGGGGGCAACCTTCAACTTAAAAACCTTCTTTGGAGACACTAACACTTTACCTTAGTCCCCTTGGCTTTGGCGGTTTACTTCGCCTCAGCCTAAGGTTACTAGGGGGGGCAATACACGGGATACTGGTCATAGATGATTTGGCGATGAAGTCTGTTAGTGGTTCGCTATCACCAATAGTATGAACAGCAATATAGGCTATGAATCTGTTCAAGGTTCATTAGTTTCGTAGTTTGCTTTCTTTAGACTATGAATCTGTTCAAGGTTCATTAGTTTCGTAGTTTGCTTTCTTTAGACTATGAATCTGTTCAAGGTTCATTAGTTTCGTAGTTTGCTTTCTTTTGTTATGAATCTGTTTAGGGTTTGTTTACTTAGTCGAATTGAGAATCAATGCTTATGGTTGTCAACAATTTTCGGCTTCAACAATTTCTTGTTCATTCAACATGGAAAACAGCAAATTTTTTGTTCATTATCAACAAGGTCAATAAGATCTAAATTTATTGATCCTATTTCAAGAATGACTTTGCGGTCAAGAGCTTTACAAGTACAAAATTATGTGAAATCCTATACTTTTAAACTTCTTGAACGAAAGAGAGAAGAGGATCTGTTTCACAGATTCTTTTGGGGGTGGACGTGTATCGTTCCTCCTCCGATCTCCTGCTCCGATCCTCATCGCTTTCACCGTCCCGTAAGTTTCTTCATCCACCAATACCTTTATTTGGAACCTTACCTCAAAGGGAAGGCCTTGGGGATTGAAAGAAGAGCTAAGGGATGAGGATGTGGATGCCAACCGACGGTCACCTCTGATCACTAACAGGAGTCTGAAAGATCGCAGAAGGAGAGTGACAGCCATGATGGCGAATGGGTTCTAAGTCACCAGCAGCTATTATACCCTGGAGAACAATAGAAGAGCTCTTTCTTTTGGAGATTCTATCCATATTCCATGTTCTTTAAGGGGCATAATACCAGACTATGCGACTTAGAACATATTTAATACCAGACTATGCGACTTAAGGTGTTTTGACAAACATCTCCATATGATCTGGAGGAAAAGACTCAGGAAGCCATAGAGGCTTAGTAGAGAAACTAAAGACTAAGATAGACATGTTGAATGGTAAGCAGAAGATGAGTTTTGGTTTTGATGCTAAGGGCTTCATTTTATAGCGAGTAGCAAGTGAAATCTAACGGCTGGGATTAATTAGGGTTTCACATCATCACTCACGTCGAAATAATGAAGAAGTTTATGATTTTCAACCGCTCGCGAGCACGGGGAATTACAAGCTTTGAATGTCAGTTTGACTGTTGACCGTATCTTGGAAATTGACAGTCGCAGATAAAGACTAATTAAGGCTGTGATAAACGAGCCAGTCAGGTTTGGGCCTCGCATATGGGTTGTGTTTGTTAAACACTTATCCAATATTATCAAAAATGGATACAAAACAAAGCCCAAGTTACTCGGGGGGCATAGAAGAGAATTCAAATATCTTAAGGCCTAGTCTAGCGAGCTTAGCCTTCATGCGTTGGAGGTCAGACTTGGATTTCAGGGTGTTTTTCTGACCTTGCTCTGATTCGTTCTTAAGCTTGGCGAGCTGAGTCCTTCGTTCGGATGCTGCATCCAGACGACTTTGCTGTCTCTCCTTTACCAGAGCTATCTTCCGGTCAATGTGTTCCCTTTCTTGTCTCAAGCGCTTGAGTTCTACTTCGTCCTCTTGTTCCACGGAATGTATCAGCGAGGAGTAGGAATCCACGGCCTGAGACAGGAGCAAATTTCTTTCCTTGGCAGCAGCTTCCTGCTTGGGAATCTCATTCGCCTTGTCTTGGAAGGTCGCGAGGAGGCCAGGGAAGACGTCCAGAACTTCCCTTATCTTACTTTGAGCCTCGGCAGGCAAGGACTGAAGTTGACTCTCCACGGTCTGCAGCGCAATGTGGATCTTCTCACGAACTCCTGCATTTGTGAGATCTTCTTGGTAGAGCCGGCTGAAAAGGTCCCAGGCTTCTTGCAGTTCAGCTCCATCTTGTTGGAGGATTGGTGGCTGCAGTAGCGGATCGTCACTCAGCGGTGGAATGATCTGGGTACCAGTAGTGTTGGCTTGAGGAGAAAGGGGGGCAGAAGACCCTTTTTCTTGGACATCCGGCTGGGGGCAGAACAGGACCATGCTCTGCTCGCCAATACTCTCAGGCTGGATCGGAGTTTCCGTTGCCTGTAAAAGAATGCAGGTGTAAGAAGAATTAACATAATAACAATCTAAAAATGAATGGATTAAAGGTTGTTAGAAAGGTACCTCTAATTCAGAAGAGGTATCGGCCGTGACCCCAGTTATGGGATTGTTGGCCTCAACAGGTTCGCCTTGAGGTGAGGCTGGGGGCATGTCTTGGTAGCGGCTGGCGTCTATCACTACATCCGGGTTTTCTTCCAGATATTCCTCTACAGGTCCCCCGATATCTTCTGGTCCAGGGAATGGGTTTGGGGGTGTCATCCTTGACATGCTTGCCACAGTTGTTAGTGCAGTTGAGGCGCTGGCGGATGAGGTTCCCTCCATGACTTTCTCTGAGGAGAGGACTGAACTGGTCAGTGGAGTATGGGAAGTTGAGAGTGGAGCAGCGGCCAGGGGAGTGCAGATTGTACCTGTTTCAGCAGGAAGCCAGTTTAGCGGAGTTGCATCAATAGGGAGTTTTCGTCTATAGTAATCAAGGCGGATTGTATATTCTCGCCAGGCGGATGAAACTTCGTCCCAAGTCTCTGGAACTCTTATTCCAGGCTCAGGACTACCCGAAGGTGAACTAGTGGAGCTGGAGGACTCACCAGAAGAGATCTCGATCGGTTTCGGCATGGTGGGAGTGGTGCTAGAAGTTGCGCCTCCCCTCCGTCTCAATCTAAGCCCCTGTGGAAGAAAATTCGCCAACTGCGTTAGGGTTATAATCTGATCTAAAATAGAGTTGGCGGATGACAGATATTCAGGCAATTTATTAAAGACTTACTGGCATATTATCATCATCTTCTTCTTCGACCACAGGAGGAGGCGATTTCACTCTTTTCTTGCTCCTGGTTGCTGTTGGAGGAGTCGCAAGGGCTTTCCTTTTCCTGTCATCAGGAAGCACTTTCTTTGAAACAATCTGCAACATAAAAATCAGTTAGTGGTTTTCCTAATACTTATCCAAAATCAGGGTAAGTTGTAACGTAGCGAGTAGTTACCTGAGTTTCTTCAGTCGGCAATTCAGGGTGCAAAGGACCACCATCGAGCGCCACCTTGTCATTGTCAGTAAGACAATCGCGGTGTCTTCTGAATACCTTGCCGAAGTAGTAGACTGATCCTTCCTTTATCTGGAAGTCCTTCCCACAAAGCCGGTGCCACCAATTGTCATATTCAGCAGTGGCTGCTTGGGAGATCACCAGCTCTATGCATTCGTCTGGAGTTGGAAAGGTGGCCGTTCGAAGGCAGGAGGAACATGGAATGTTGGGGGTCGCAGGAGTACTCTTGCTTGGTCGCCAGGCTGAGAAGATGTTACAGCTTTGGATTGGCGGATAGGGGGCATGTTGCGTAAAGCCGAATTGGCGAGCAAACAGATGTGGGGCGTACACCTCTGAGCCTTCACTACCTCTGTTTGAGGTCAGAAGCGGAAGGTCTGCCATTGATATGCATTGGAGGAAGAGGTCTTTCCCTGCCTTGCTTTGGTCCGCTGAGGGGAGGAAGCCGGTCTTCAAAGCATGAGGGTGCTTGCGAGTGAGCAGCATCTGAGCTTCGGAATAGAAGCCGGGTGCATCTGTCTGGAAGATGATATCGAAGCACGCAGCGTAGCCTTGCCCATACATTGGTTCTTGACCAACGTATGCTGCGCCTGCGATTCTGTTCTCTCCAATGTCTCTTGGTTCTGCGGCGAGTCCCGGAAAATACATATTCGCCCAGATGTCTAAAATCCAAAGTGGGCCGGGCACAGTGAAGTTGAAGGGATTCATGGTGAGGGTGTGCAGTCCCCGATATAGGTGGGCTAGAACTATCTGCCCAAGGCCTATCTCTTGATGGGCGTAAATAATCTCTGCCATCCTTCTGTAGATTCTTGACATCTTGGCGGCGGTTGAGCAGAAGATGAACTTGTTCAGCCAAAAATCAAGGAAGCAAATTCCTCCGATGTCATCATTCCTATGACTGAATTCAGTCATCCAAGCTTGATAGCTGTAGGAGCCAGTGATGTACATAACGGAGGATGGGAACTGGTCTTGGGGATAATTATCCGCGTCGAAGGGCTTATTACTCAGAGGAAATCCTAGCCCAGCATATAAGTCTAGGAGAGTAATGCTAGCTTGACCAAAGCGAAAGTCAAAAGTGTTGGAGGATGAGTTCCAGAAGCTTACTAGGGGCAAGAAAACGCATCGATTTCCACCTTTCTGATTTAAGCTGAAACAGAGCTCCAGAATTTCTGTGATCCCAGCGCGGTTCCATCTCAGGGCATCTAGGTGTTGCCTGGCTTTGTACCACCTGATCATCTCTGAGGTTGGTAGTGGCCAGCAACCAGTGGTGATGGGGGTTTCGAAGTGGTTCGAACATTTCTGAAGGGTGATGTCCTGTTCGCGGAAGGCTATTGGAGGCGGACGGCAGTAATCCATAATCGAAGAAATGCCTTCGGTAGTGACTTCTCGTTGCTTTGGGCCCAGTCCGGCACGGTTGTAATCGTCTCGAGAAATTAAGGAGGTGCAGCAGGGACTTCCGATTTCGAAGACGGCCCTTTGAATTCTTTCCTTGCCGCGAATCGCTTCGGTGTGTTTGATCTCTAATGCCATGACGATTGGTTTGGGGTTTCGGATGGGTTCTCACGATTCTCAGGTTGTGGCTTTATAGAATCTGAAAAGGGGTCTCTGGATTTCTGAATCGGTACGATTTGAAGCGATTTAGGGTTTATTGAACAGTCGCTTGAGCTCAATTTGGTAAAGTTGCATCAGTTAGAGGGAACGACGTGTTCGTCAGATTTTTAAACAAATCCGCGTGGGCTTTTTCAACCTTCTTCGATTTCAATGGGCTTTTAATCTTGAAGGCTGGGGGGCAATGTTTGGGCCTAAATTAACATTCAACCGATACATTGGGCCGAAGCCCGTAGGGTTGTCCATTAACGGATAATCTAATTGTATTTAGTCAATTTCCGGTTAGAGAAAGGATTCGAAGTCCTTCTTCAAGTCTGACTTGGAGTTGATTTAACAAATACAATTCTATTTGATATCAGAATCTATATACCTGTTGCATACGTATTTGGGGTTTTGAGATCACTATATAAAGAACTCTAGGACAACGTAAAAAGGGTTCAACACCATACAACTACAAGCTTTTGCCCTGCAAATCTTGCAAGCCTCTCCGGAGCATTCTCTCTTGCGAACAGCCTTCCACCAACTGCAATTGACACTCTTCCAACCTAGCCGCAAACCTACGCCCACCACATCTGGTCGCCGTAAATCTGCCGTTGTTGTCGAAAGTGACTTGCGTTCGTGTCGAAGCGTCGCTGAGACAAATCGAGTCCAGTCGTCACACCTTGTGACAAATCGAGTCGTTACCCCGGTAACAGTCTTTCCCAATCTGCTAAAAGGTTGGACGAACGCCATCCGCGGTCTTGATATATAGCTCTGCTTTGCATCTCAGGATCGAAGTAAGATATCTCAATCTACCGAAAGGTTGAGGAAAAATCCTAGTAATTGTTTACTTAGGTCTTGTTCGAGCCCTTACGCCGGTTTGTCAACGCCCGCGTACAGTCGCTTGATCGAGAAGTCAGGTAGCAGGGAGCAGACGAACACGCTCGCCAGAGTCATCCGCTCGCCAAGGGTGATTCGCTTGCCAGAGGTCGTCCGCACCAAGGTTGTACCTAACCCAAAGGTACTGGCACGCTCACGCACAACGCACCAGGACTGAAACCTACGTCCGCCACCCCCACGTGTTGATAGTTCGACAGGTGTAAAAACCGACGCGAACAGGAATCTCCACAGGTGCTGGTGGCAGTGACGATGGAATGACCACCGGTGCCGGTGGTGGCAGGTGTTCTGGTTTCGGTGCCGATGATGACAAATGCATGGGAGTAACCGGAAGAAGGTCATCCTCAGGGTGGTGGTCCGGGAATTTGCGGGAGATGTGTTGATGTCATAATTTGGTTCGACAGTTAAAACTGACTTTTCAACCCTTTCCATGTACGACGCGTCAAAGACTCCACGTCGGACTCTGACCTTTCAACGCTCCGAAAACCTTATTCGAGAAGTGTAGAGAATCTTCACACGTAATCTTGAGGTGCCTAATTTAGCATTCCACATTCTTATTCCTGGTATTCCAGTCTTCAAGCTTGGACTATCACTAAGTGATTACCTCACCATCTCGCATGGCGAGAGTAGAGCACATCACGACTTAACCGTTAGAGAAACATACTCAAGGAGAGACTAGAGCCTCAGACTCAAAGGTCGGTAGGTCGATGTCTAGGGTATGTGTACGACCTTTAGAGCCTCAGGCTCAAAGGTCTGTAGGTCGACGTCTAGGGTCGACTTACCAGAACCTTCAACCCTAGACATCGACCAGGTCACTTGGTGACGTATCGGCAGGTCGAGGGTATGCCCTCACCAACTTCCCCATGTGTCAAAGTCCGAGTCCGAAAGTTCTTTCCCTCGACGTCATGGGCATGGGTCGAGAGTGGCGAGTACCTGAGAGTGATTAAATGAGTCTGACCTCAAAGTCCGAAAGTTCATTCCCTCGACGTCATGGGCATGGGTCGAGAGTGGCGAGTACCTGAGAGTGACTAAATGAGTCTGACCTCAAAGTCCGAAAGTTCATTCCCTCGACGTCATGGGCATGGGTCAAGAGTGATGAATGAAGGTGACGTCAGTAACCTACCCAAGAGTGATGAAAGGAGGGTGACATCAGCCACCAACCACCCACTCAATCAGACCCATCCCTTGTCAGACCCATCCCTAAGGTGTCAGGACTCAGAAAAGTATGGTTGACATCCTGATTTTGAGGAAGAGCCCATGCTCTCCCTTTCCACGTCAGCGAGCTCACTCCCTATAAATACCAAGCCTTCACCAGGCTGCAAGGGGGCTGGATTTCTTCACTTCTTCTTCTTTCCCGAAAATTATGTCAAAGAACATAGTATCTCTTTCTCTCTCTCTCTCCTGGTTGAGATGTCAGGGACGCTTCACTCTATGGCTCACATGATCATCAACACTTCTTTCATGTACATTCCATGACATTCCACCGACTTGAGGCGGAGGCATCCCAAGTCTGTCCGAGGAGCCCCGAGACACAAGGAGTGGTGAGCATGAGAAGGTGGTCTAACACGAGTGTGGTTACGACGAACCTCCTCAGCCATCAAGTGGTCGTCCCTCACCATCAAGCATAGGTCGACATCCCCCATCAAGCAGGGGAAGCCTTGCTTCACGTGGAGGAAGCCAACCATCCAGTGGTCGTCCTTCACCAACCATCAGGTGGACGACTCCCACCATCAAGTAGAGGAAGTCCAGGGCCGAGCATCGACTTCGCCTAAATAGAATGTAAACAACAACGATCATGCTCTCGCAACCCCTCACTAGATGAGGGGAGCCCCCGAGACACAAGGAGTGGTGAGCAGGAGAAGGTGGTCTAACACGAGTGTGGTTACGACGAACCTCCTCAGCCATCAAGTGGTCGTCCCTCACCATCAAGCATAGGTCGACACCCCCCATCAAGCAGGGGAAGCCTTGCTTCACGTGGAGGAAGCCAACCATCCAGTGGTCGTCCTTCACCAACCATCAGGTGGACGACTCCCACCATCAAGTAGAGGAAGTCCAGGGCCGAGCATCGACTTCGCCTAAATAGAATGTAAACAACAACGATCATGCTCTCGCAACCTCGCACTAGATGAGGGGAGCTAGAGACCTAGACCACCGATGTCATACCATCAGTCACCTTCGATGGACTACTAAGGCATGACACATTCCACCCTCGCACATCTCCAGTCACCCCAGGTAGACGACGAGGACAGCATACATGGACTAACGAAGCGAAGATCCATTACAAGTGAAAACCCCACCAGTTTACACATTGGATTTCAACGAAAGTCTCGTTGACCCGTTGGTGTTAAAAATCGGCACCAACAAGATGACGGCAAGGGCATGGTTTAGAGACCCTTGAACGTCGAGAGTAGTGGTTGTGGTGGTGGTGGTTTTGCGGAGGCAGAGTGTGGAAGCAACTAGGTTACTGATTAGGAGAGCTGATAATATGAAGGAGGCTAACGAGGCCATTTTGTTCAAGTCAGTTCTTAGGAGATGATGAGTCGGAAGTGGCTCAATTTATAGAGCATGCTAAACGCGTTAGGGTTCGATCGAGAGCATTATTGGAGCGGGAAGGGTGGCTTCTGGACCCAAGCTAGCTTGCTGTTTCTGGAAAAGCTAGCTGGTTGGTGTGCATAATGCATTGCTGATTTGGTCCAGGGTTTCCTTGTTCTGGGGTGCCATATATAAGGACTGTTTGACCATGAGATTTATCTTTTCCCTAAGGAACGGAAAATGAAAGTAAATCATTGGTTATTTACAAGCACAAGACAGCGACATAGAACAAATATCAGAATAGTACAAAACCTGCTTCCTCAATAGTCAATACTAAACCCTAAGACATATGATGCACCCCTTTAAAAAAAGAAGACATATGATGCATGGTACGCACAGCTAGTCTAATGTCCTCTGGAAAGAGCAATAGGTCGTCAAATAAAGCCTCAAACCCTCAAGGCTCAAGTTATATGAGAATGGGTGCATGCGTTGTCGATCTTCATCTAAAGTGTACAACAACATCATTATTGGTGGCCTAAACAAGCAACAGGTTCCATATGCATATGGACTGTAACTCAAAATAAGAAAGCTAGCCTCGTACTTTTGTATCCCTTATCTTGGTTTGATATTTCTCACAGTAGTAAAATCTCCTTTATTCTCCATTTAGATTTGATCTAAGACAACAACACATAACAAATAATAGTCTCGTCTAGCTTCTAGTCAAATCGCGTGAGATTTAAAATTTCGCCTTTCTACTTTGATTATCTCTTCATTGAGATGAAAGTCGAGGAAGCAAAAATCACACATTTTATTAATTCCAAAACGTTACAAATCCTTAATAACCAGCTACTACTTTATATGTGATAGAACCAAGCTCCAATGTTTGACTATTGTTTTTTTTTTTTTTTTTTTCTTCTTTAGAATGTATTTTGACTCTTTGTTTCCAATATCATGATAAGCAATGATCATATGCCTTGATTTCCATTGTGATTATGTGTCTTGATTTCTTTTGTGTTTTGAATCTTTTTAAAGCATGCATTAATTATGTAATTGATGAGCTTCTTAGGATGATATGTAGCAACTGTAAATTACTGTAATCAGGCAATCCTTTATTGTGATTGTAGATCGATCGGGAGGATCTAATCAAATCAATTCTCAGCTTGTATAGATTAATTTGTACTCCTGTATCAATGAAACTATCAAGCAAGAACACATCCAACCAATTTTCCTTTACATCAATGATTTATGAAGTATTAGTTCAAGGAAGTTCAAATTTTCTTAAGGATACAAATGGAGGGCTCCAACATCATACAATGTTACTGTGTTACTCACAACTGAAACAAGATGACCGGCGTCAAGCCCTTAAAATCCTCAAAATTTACAGTTTCTATATATGTGTAACGCAAGTAATGCCAGTAGCTATTGGTTGTTGATTAGCTCTGTCTTCAATTATGTGCATGTATCGGAAAACATGAGCCTGAAAATATATGGGCCATATTTTCGGCTTCTGGTATGGGCATAGATGTAGTAATCGTTCTTACCCATCATACAGCAGTACGTTCACTTGGTCTCCTAGCAGAAGCAGGACTGGTTTAGAGCAATAAGTATAGTAGAATTGCTGCGGAAAGTGCCAGTGTCTTTATACTGCTGAAAAGGGAGAGTGAAGAAGCCCCCGAGGTATAATACATGATTATAGGTTCACCTCCTTCATCTTTCGATATGCCCGACCAAGGAGTCACGATAGCTCTCCCTGCTGATGGTGGTGGTTGTGGCGGTGCTGCCGTCACCGGTGCCGGTGATGCAGACCAAGGGATCACGGGTATCGATGGTGGTGGAGACGGTATCACAACCGGTGACAATGGCGGTGGAGACGGGATCACCACCGGTGCCGGTGGTGGCAGGTGTTATTCTGGTTTCGGTGCAGACGGATTCATTTGAGGTGGTGACGACGGCGGAGGCGAATGTGTTACCGGTGGAGACTTTAGCCAATCTTTTCCATTGATAAAAGCCGTCGTCAGATATGGTTCAATTTCTTGCTCACTGAATTCTTGCGCCCATTTAACCCT
Organism: Potentilla sterilis; assembly: GCA_963682095.1. Taxonomy (NCBI): domain Eukaryota; kingdom Viridiplantae; phylum Streptophyta; class Magnoliopsida; order Rosales; family Rosaceae; genus Potentilla; species Potentilla sterilis. The sequence goes on from OY821762.1 coordinate 1,371,625, forward strand.
CTTGGATGTCGTTGCTCCTGGTCCGTAGCATTTGAACTGCCCACAAGCCGAGTTTGCCTTTAAAGCTTCTTCTGATTGATGATTAGAATCCCAACCTTCTGGTTTTATCATATTGTCCATCTGAGTGTAGATAAAGATGACCCTAGTATAGGAAACCCCCCATGGTCTTCCTAAATCTGTCTTTTTGCGTTCCCCGGTAATCTGGCCCTCTTTAAACACAAACCCTCCACGGTCCGCCGGTGCTCCGTTTCGCTGCGATGTGATCCATCCCTGATCTAGTGAATGTATGTGACAACTTTGATAGAAAGAAGTGGCGTTCCCGAATATAAAATCAGTAGCTCCCTCGATGTAACAATTTTCGTAGTAGTGTCTGCCGACTTCATCGAACAGAGTATCTTGATAACCTGTAATCGAGCAGCTGTAAAACGCCGCTTGATCGCCGGAGACCCTTAGTGCAACTGCTGGAGCACCACGCCCGTATGTATTCTGGAATGTGATGTAGCGAGCTATGAAGTTGTTAGCAGAAACATGAAAGGTTGCAGTTTCATTAATTTGCCCTTTCTGATCCCACGTTATATTTACATCACTTGCTTTTTTGGTACTACCTGTTAAGGTTATGAATGGCTTGTCTGGAGGTACGGTGATAGTCTCCGTGTAAGTTCCAGGTTTGACCGAAATAGTCACAGGGTCGGCATTGTTGGACCTAACAGAATCAATAGCTTCTTGTATTTTGATGTAATCACCTTTACCGGAATGGTCTACTGTTATTTTTGTTTCTGCTGCTGCTTGAGTAGTTGCGACGGAAGCAAATAAGATTATCAAAATCATGCAAACTAGAGCTCCACGCGCCATCACAAAAACAAGGACCAAAACTTGTTTTATTTTCTTGTAGAAGAACCAACGTTATTGTTGTTGACAAACAGGTCTCAAGTATAACCTAGTGAAGATTATATAGACCTCAAACCAAGTAATTCCCACTAAGATTATAATACCTCAATGAGAAGGATAGAAAGTAGATATATGGTACTTACCTTAATCAACTATTCCCTCAATGAGAAGGAAAGACCGTAGCTAGACGTACTTACCTTAATCAACTAATCCCTCAATTAGAAAGGGAAGACCCTAGCTAGATATATGGTAGATAGAATAAAATATTAGAATAGAAAATATATATATATATATATATATATTTTTTTTTTTTTAAAACTAATAAAAAGATAAGAAAACATTTATGCAAGAAATTCGAAATGAGAAATGTTTCTGCCTAAACCCGGGGGTCTGGTAGATACAGATGAATCCAACTTGATCTCCTGCAAACCTGCTTACTAAGGGGAATACCAGGCGGGCCGGTCTTCTCTTCTCTGATGCCTAAGTCAGTATAGTTGGAATATATAACTTAAGCACGTATGTAAGCGGTGAGAGAGATAAGTTACCTATTAATGAGGGTAGTTGGGGCCCTTATATAGATGGATGGGGGTGAGGGCTGGCCTCACCCTTCGATGTGGGACTGGTTCCCTTCGAAGGGTAGTTCTGGTGACCTCTTTGGCAGGCTGGCGCCCCCGGTCCCAGGGTCCCTGGCAGCCGGATAGACTGCTGGACCCCGAGGCCGGGTGCTGGTGGTTCGGTCCTGGGCCTCGGGCCGGGCCCTGGTGCACTTGCTGCGGGTTTGTGAGCCTGCTGTAGCCCCTCTGCGGCTACTGTCAACAAGTCCCCCAAGTTCCCGGTCAAGTGCAATCTTGAATGGGGACTTAAGTCTGTCTTGCTCTTGTCCCGCAGACCCGCAGGGTTACCAACCCAACGGTGCCCAGTCCCCCAAGTCCGCGTTGAAGATTGAGCGTGACCGGGGTGAGTACCTGTTTACCGATGGCAAGCAACATAAGTAGTACTGTGCTCAAGTGTTGTGGTGCTATGAGCATGGAGTGGGGTGAAACCCGGAGTGTATGAGATGATGATGCCATACAAAAGATGTGTGCATGGGATGATAATGGAGCGTTGAAATCCGCCATGCAATAGATGTGTGCATGGAATGAGAATGGAGCGTTGAAATCCGCCATGCAATAGATGTGTGCATGAAAACTCGACCGGGCACTCTGCCATATCGGTACAGAGCGGAGTTCACTGGGCCACTACCGGGCGTTCTGCCATATCGGTACGAGTCCATATTGCTAGGCTGCGGGGAGATTACCCCGGTGTTGCGGGCTGTTTGAAGCGCCGGTGAACACTTGCTAGTTCTTCTCAGCTTGTGTTGAATAAGCGTTGAGGTAGGGGGAGGGGGGGGGGGTGGCGTTGAGGTGACAAGGCTCGCCGTGCAGCCCCACGTTGATCGCGGTTCAATGCGATGCAGAGTTTTTATCATGCTGGACAAGAGTACATGGGTTAGATGTAAACTCACCCGGGTGTATAAAGCCCATGCCGGTCGAATGTTCTCATGACCGGGGTCATGCCATGGAGCCGGGCGAGACTCGACCGGGCGTCCTGCCATATCGAGACGAGTCCCCCAGTGAAATGCCATGGGGCCGGGTGGATCGCGTTCCCGGAAGGTGCTCTCGAGCCGGTTGGATGTTACGTAACCGGTGGGTGGAGCTCGACCGGGCGTCCTGCCATATCGAGACGAGTCCCCCAAGAGAGATGCAGCTGGGTGGACCTCGACCGGGCATTCTGCCATATCGAGACGAGTCTCCCAGTGAAATGGCGTGCAGCCGGTTGAATGATCATAACCGTGAACTGTCATGGTGCCGGGCGGATGGCTCATACCCGGGACGATGCTCTCGAAGCGGTTGAAAAATCATAACCGGTGAGAGGTCTTCAAGCCATGCAGCGAAGAAGCCATGCAGCCGGTTGAATGATCATAACCGTGAACTGCCATGGTGTCGGGCGGACCTCGACCGGGCGTTCTGCCATAACGAGACGAGTCCCCCAGTGAAATGGCGTGCAGCCGTGGAGCCTAGGGAAGTGTGGGAGGGCCTGACACCTCGGTTCCCGCTCCTACCTTCCTGTCGCCAGCGTGTGGGGCAAGTGGCTGACATGCATTTAAGGAGGAAGTCCATCAGTCCCGTCAGTTATGATGGCATGGGCAGTTTACCAATGCTGGGACACGTGCCAGGAGGGAGCGGTCTTGAGATGGAGGGCCTGGATTCGCAGGCGTTTGAGTTGAGAGCATTGTGTCTTTTGGAGGGATTACTAGCGCCTAGGGCACCGACCCCCCCTATAAAAAGGCCTCTTCTGCTCTTCTTTCTGTTGTTGCTTCTTGCCTTAGAGAAACTAAGAGAAAGAGAGAAATCCGGCGAAAGCTCTGAGCCCCTTGCCCCACGAAATCCGTTTTCTCGAGCGCTCCCTACTCTCTTCCTACCATTGCTCGCTGCTTTCGCAGGGCGGACTGTCCTCGGTTGAGCATATTAATCGGTAAATTTGTTGATTTCTTTGCCCCGGTGGTTGTTCTTATTTTTGCTTTTGTTGTTTTGCCGCGGGGGGGGGGGGGGGCGGGAAGGGATCTCTGTCGCTGACTGAATTGCTCTGCGGCAAACTTGGGGAGAGGTCGTAGAAGGCGCTGTTGTAGCCTGTTGCTGACGAGCGCTAGGGTTTTGTTTTCTTCCCCTAGGTTAAGATGTCTTCTTCAAGTTCTGACCGGGCTTCCGAATCGGCTGCCAGGGGTCCCATCGTGGACGATGCGGAGAGACTGGAGGACTGGCTCGGTTCGGAATCCCCGGAGACCGAAGTCGCTGACTGCTCCGGGAGCAGGGCTTCGTCTCCGTCTTTGTCTTCGTCTTCCGGGGCTGAATCCTCGGAGACTGAAATACCGCACGGCGTGCGCCTTGCGGGTGCTCCGGCCGTGAGCTACACCATTGACAGAGGGAAGGATGCCGTGGTGTGCAATGAACCGGAGGGTAGCATGACCCCTGGAGAGATAGCTGCGCTTCGGGAATCGTGGAGTATCCCGGATGAGGTTCTGCTACGGCCCCTGAATCCTGGAGAGTCAGCTTGCAACCCGGAGGCAGGTTGGGTTGCCGTGCATCAGGATCAGTTCCGGCATGGATTCTCGCTCCCGCTGCCAGATTTCGTGCAGTATATGCTCAGTGCGCTGCAAGTGTCGCCCGCGCAGCTTCCTGGGCTCCAGTGGAGGCGACTAGTGAGCCTCGGCTGCCTATATGAGCTGTCCGGAATGAGTATGCCAACGGTAAACGAATTCTGGGCCGTGTATAGGTTGTCATACTCAAGGAAGCAAGGGTCCCGGGGTTGCCTGTCCTTCAACGCCCGGAACCATCAACCGATCATCACCAATATGCCTACATGGGTAGACAACAACTGGAGAAAGAAGGTGGTGATGGTGGGCGGGAGGTGGCAGGCGAGGAGGAAGATGTACCGGGTTCCTGGCGCCTTCCAACCCATTGGCGACCAGTCGTTCGAGCTATCCGATCTGGAGCATGAGAGGATCTCGACCATACTCGGATGTTGGGATGACCTGGAACGGAGTTCTTATAACTTCATCCGCCGGGAAGTGTTGGAATACTGCCAACTCGGGCGGGATCCCGGTGCGTAGCGAGCCTTAGCGGTGATACTTGTGCTAGCTCTTGCAAAATACTAACTGTTCGCTTTTCTTGCAGGTGCATATTCACGGGCGGTCATCAAGCCCGAAACCACTCTCTCAATGGACGGGGAAGACCTCCTTAACAAGCTGAAGGAGAAAGGCGAGACCGTCTCACGGACGTCGGTGGACGAGGAGTCCGGCCGGCTCACGACTCATCCGGAACCGAGGGCCATGGATGTTGATGACGACGCCTACATCCTGAGGCGGGTGAAGTGCCATCCTGCTGCGCCCAAAGCGGTGCCCGGAAAGGGTAAGACTACCGGGGGGCCAGTGAGGATTCCCGGTGGAGTGAGCAGGATCCCCAACCGGCCGGTGTCTGTGCCGCACGTGGCACGTGTCGCCCGGGTAGGCGCACGATCTTCTTCTCCGGAAGGCCGGGGAGAGAAACGGAGGGGTGGGGACATTCCTCCCTCCGCGCTGGTGACGCTCACCGGCGGGTCGTCACGGGAGAACCTGGCCAAACGGTTCAGGGTAACCAGCGGTGCACAACCTAACTCCGCTGGGGAGAAGGCTGCCGCTGCCCGGCAGAGTAGCCCCGCACCTGCGGAGGCACCAAGGGGAAGCCCGGACAGTGCAATCGTCCGGCAGGTGGCGGCGGACCTGGCTGGCCTCGGCCTGGACAGGCCCGGGGTCACCAGAGTCTTGGCGGGTAGGAGTCGGCCAAAATGTAAGGAATCCGTCCTCCGGGTAAGCACTAATCGGTGCCACTACGCCGCTTGTAGTTTGTTTTCTGTTGCTGCTTGACTAACTGTTCTGTTGTTGTGCAGCTGCTGTACAGTCTGTACCAACCGGACCAGAGCGAGGAGCTGCCGGAGCTGAAGAGGCAGATAGCTGCTTTAACAGAGTCCCGGGAACGCCTGGAGGTGGAGAAGTCCCGGGTGGAGCGGGAGAGGGCCAGATCGGAGGAGAGGGCCAAGAAGCTGGAGGAGCAGAACCGGAGCCTGGAGAAGGAGAGGGCCGAGCTGGAAGCCAAGGTAGATGAGCTCCGGGTGGGAGCCACCGCTCTGCGCGCGGCTGCCGCTGCTGCTGCCGGGGAAGAGGGCCCAGGACAATATGAGCGGTTCGTTCTCCGATACCATGAGAGCGACGAGTTCCTGGAGTTCCTGGAGAAGGCCAGGGAAGAGGGCATCTCAGATGCGTACACGGAATGGGCGGAGAAGGGGTGGTTAGACACTTCCCTGATGCCGGACGCCGCTGCTGAAGGAGACATCCATGAGCAGTCGGACATCCATCAGCAGGCAGTGGAGGGGCAGCCGGAAGAAGTGACTCGCTCGGACTTGGATTCTTTTACCAACGGTACCAAGTCTCCCCGAGCCAGAGTCGGTGCCGGAACTGAGGTCGATGACGAGGGTACCGCAGGAGAGACTGGCGGATTGCCTGCTGAGGGCGGAGTCGTGGCTCCTTAGGATTTTCCTTGCTCTTCTCCTTGTAATCTTTCCGGAACGGTTACTGCTTGTATACTTGCTTGATTATGAATATACTTGAACTGGCAGAGCCGGTAGAATTTTCTCAAAAGTAGTTTGCATATATCTGACATTTTTTACAACGGAAGAACCGGTGATATGCCAAACTAACCGCTCGGAGACTTGGCGGGTTCACCAGGCCTGGTTATGCTCCCGGTCGGGGTCTGTTCTTCTTTCCCCCACGTACCGCTGGAGCTGGCCGTCATTAATCAAGCCCTGCACTGCTGTCTTGAGAGCACAGCACTGGCTCGTCCGATGAGTAGCCTCATCATGATAGGAGTAGTACTTGCCCGTCTGCGCCGTTGTAAGTTTCCCCTTCGGGTACCTTCTCTTGGGCGGTGGGGAGATGACGCTCCCGTTCTCAAGTAAGATATCCTCGTAGGGAGTGGTGAGAGCGGTGAAGACTTCTTGACCGGCCGGTGGTGCTGGCATGATTGCCAGAGGACGTTCCTGGCGGTAAGGCGCCGGCTTGTGCTCGCTCTGGGGCTTGTCAGGATAAGGCCTCTGCTGCCTTTGTGGCCAGTTTCTATTGGGCCGGCTCGGCCGGGCGGCGCGGTTCTCGGTCCGCTGACTGGGCTTGTTCTCTCGACTGGGCGGGGGGTTCTCTTCCCGGGGATGGTCTTCCTGCTGCTCATCCCGCTTCCTCTGAGCATGCCTGATGGCCATTGCCATAAACTCATCATACCCCTGCGGGAGTTCTACCCGGACGGCGTAGGAAAACTTCCCTGGCCGGAGCCCTTGCTTGAACGCCATCTCGGCGATGCCCTTGTCTAGGTTCCGGACCCCGGCAGTGGCTGTCTGCCATCGGTTGACAAAGGTCCTCAGTTCCTCTCCGGGTGCCTGCATACAGTTGAAGAGGATGGTCGACGTCCGGGCTCCCTCGACCCGGAGGATGAAGCGGCCTACAAACCGGTCGGCTAACTGTTCGAAAGCCTCGATCGAGTTCGCCGGAAGCTCATAAAACCAGCTGAGCGCCTCTCCAGACAGAGTTTCCTGGAAGATGTTGCAGCATACTGCATCAGAGTAACCCTTGGCGCAGGTCTGGGACCGGAAACTGTCCAGATGCTGGTACGAGCAGCCGGACCCTGAATAGGTGAGCTTGAGGGACTTCTGGTTGCCAGACCTTCCCGACTCTATGACTCGGTGCGAAAAAGGGCCCATACACTCATTAAACCGGGCGCCCTCCACCGGCCGCGCGGCTCGTCTCTCGTTGGCCTCCATTTGGGCCTTCAAGTCTGACACAGTGTCTGCTAACATCTGCAATGCCCGCGCAGTCGGGGTCTCAACTTCATCCACAGACGAAGTGTGGAGCTGGCGGGAGGTTGGCGCACTCTTCGGCGGGCCTGCACCGGCCGGTGACCCTGCTCGCTCGGCATTACGGGGCCGACCGCCCGATGACTGCCCTGCCTCAAACTGCTGAGTTCGGACTGGTGGGGACGCCGCTTGCGCCCTGTCCATAGCGTCACTGCGTTGTTGTCCTCTCTCTAAGGCGGCTACCAGGACAGCGTTCACCGCTTCCATCTCTTCATACCGGGTGTTGGACTTGGCTCTGTCCCTGTCGCCCTCCTCTCTTAGACGATTGACCTCTGCGGCCATTGCCCGTATCTTTCCCGCCATACCGCTCTGGTCGGGGCTGTACGTAGCGTCCCGGTCGCTGTCACAGAGCGGGCTCTCAGATCGGTCGCTCGGCTCATCCGAGAACGTCAGGAGAAGCCCCGGAGTACTGGACTGTCTTCATCCTCTGCTGGGCCTTTCCCGCGCGAGCTGTCGTGGTGTCCCGGTCCCGGCATGCCGGACGGCCTACCACAGCTTCCTCCTTCCTGACCGTTGCCCTGGGCGCCATGCGGCTCCCGCGTGACGACCGGGGTGGAGGTGAGCGTTTGCACTAATGCAACACGTCCCTCCTCGGTGGTACCTCTCTCTTGCCTTGCTTCCGAACTCTCGGCCATGGTTGATGCTTACACGGTTTCTTGTCCAAGATTCCCACAGACGGCGCCAATTGTTTCTGCCTAAACCCGGGGGCCTGGTAGATACAGATGAATCCAACTTGATCTCCTGCAAACCTGCTTACTAAGGGGAATACCGGGCGGGCCGGTCTTCTCCTCTCCGATGCCTAAGTCAGTATAGTTGGAATATATAACTTAAGCACGTATGTAAGCGGTGAGAGAGATAAGTTACCTATTAATGAGGGTAGTTGGGGCCCTTATATAGGTGGCTGGGGGTGAGGGTTGGCCTCACCCTTCGATGTGGGACTGGTTCCCTTCGAAGGGTAGTTCTGGTGACCTCTTTGGCAGGCTGGCGCCCCCGGTCCCAGGGTCCCTGGCAGCCGGATAGACTGCTGGACCCCGAGACCGGGTGCTGGTGGTTCGGTCCTGGGCCTCGGGCCGGGCCCTGGTGCACTTGCTGCGGGTCTGTGGGCCTGCTGTAGCCCCTCTGCGGCTACTGTCAACAAGAAATGATACTTATTTTAATAAGAATTAATATGAGAAAATTCTAATAATTAACTTTATTTTTTTTCATTGAGGACTTCACAACTTCCAAGTTTCGAACGAGTTATTTTTTTCTTGAGTTTTTTTATTTAAAATTACAATTTTATATTAATATTTATTAGTAATAATTTTTTTTTTCAAATTATCACTATTAAGTTTTAATTCAAATGATTATACTTTTAAATTACAAAATTACGTTCCACCGCGCTCCGTCCTCCGCACTCCAATACTACCGAGCCTCATAACTCCGTGTATGGACTCTCAGTAGCTCCGCCGTCCTCCGCCGCGCTTCAATACTACCGAACCTCACCGCCGTCCCTCCGCCAGATCTGATAAAATCTCAACCATAACCAACACACAACCAAAAATCCCAAGCAAAAATCCAAACACACAAATAGAGAGAGAGAGAGACATAAACCGAGCGGTTTCCACTTCCACCGCCACCGCCGTGAAGACCATCGCACCGAAATCGAAGGCGAAAACCACAAAGGCCAAGCCTAAAGCAGAAGGCGAAGACCACAAAGGCCAAGTCCTCCACCTCCTCCTCCCGCCGCCGCCTCACGCCAAGCTGACTGTCCTCGTCGCCGAGCTTCTCGACAATCAATTCGGAGGTTTTACTCAAGGTGGATGTATAATAACAGATCGAGTGTCCTAGATCGAACACCATTTCAAGGGATGACGAATCAATTCTAGAGGCCAACGTGGACTGCTCATACAACCTCAGACTCGTCGTGGTCCTCTCCGCCCTCGCGCCTCCGCCGCGCTTCAATACCTCTGCCGGCCTCCCAGTCTCGCCGCGCCTCCGCCCTCGCGCCTCGCGCCTTCGCCGGCCTCGGGCCTCGGGCCGCCTCCCAGCCTCGTCGCTCGCCGCCTCCAATCTCAGATCTAGGGTTTGGGTCTGGGTTTGTAGGTTTGAGGAGCAGATAGAGAGAGAGATCAAGAACACAAATCCCTCGGGAAGGAGAGGGATATATATATATATATATATATATATATATATTAAAATATATAGATGGTAAATGTTGTAATTTTTAGATTTTTAGAGTTAATTATGTCATTAAATATTAGACAATTTAACAGTCTATTACTGTTAATTCCTGTTGGTAGTATAAAAAAATTAAAATTTGTTACCGATAAATATGAACATCAAATTGTAATTATGTATTTTTTCTTTATTCAAACACACTCGAAAAATTGAGCATTACATTTAACAAGTAGAACTCGTCGATCCATATACTGCTCACAACCTTCCTTCACTCTATTCTTAAATTTTTTAAAATATATAGTGGCCGGTACTGGATAATATCACCGGAAAACACACAGCATTACGCCTTCAGTGTTCCTCTCTGGACAGAGAGGAAGCAGACGGCAGTGATCAATGGAACAATACTTGACGAAAAAATGTTCTATTGATCAATGGAACACCCACTGGTCCATTACCATTATTAGACCAAGTCGTCTACAATCCCATACTCACAAGCGTCGTGACTCGTCTTTTGTCAATTTCAAGCTATAAAAGGCTGCCCAACAGATGTAAACTGCTACTAGGAATTGCTCACATACCACATCGAATTACCAGAATAAAAATTCATTGATACCAACAAAATACATCTAACATGGATAAAATCAGCTTGTATGTACTTGAGATCCGAGGTCCTTTTTGATTGGGATTATTTCTTCCAATACATTTGGGGATTATTCTCTTGTCATTACCTTTACTATGAATTATTAATTTCATATTTTTCAGATAGAAGAGATGGAGGAAGAATCAGCTCCGGTCCTGATAGAGCTTGGTTCCATTAGCAAATCAATTGAAGTGAACGAATGTGCAGAAAGTCCAACGTCCATATCCTCACCACCCTTTTCAAGTAGACTTTGGTTTGGTATGACCTGCACACAAGAACACCAAGTTAAATTATATTGGATGGAAAAAAGCAAATATCATATATAGGAATGTTTGTTGAAGAGTGTCCTAGCATTCATGCTCACTTTTATACACATATTTTAAATAATTTGTAGCCTTGCAATGACTAATATCTCACATTCTCACTCACATATGTTACTAAATTCTATAATCACCATTCTTCTTAAAGTGGGTGGAAGTTGGTCAACAACAAAAAGAATTATAACTAGGAAATAACACAAAATCTTATATATAACATTATCTAGATAAAAGTTAAATGCAATGAATTGAACATCCATTCCGACTCAGAGTACCTTCTTTGGCTCATCAAACGAGTTCTCATCCATCACATTTTTAGATGTGAGCACAGTCTTGGTAGATCCAGCCAGACTAACAGAATTTGGCTCCAACCCATCAACATGAATCCTAAGATTCACTATGTTGCTTCCAAAGTTCACAATCTGTAGGAAAAAAAAAAAAAAACATCATAAATGTCATGGAACACGAAATACACCATACAAGGAGACCGTGCTGATTCTGCTGAAAGTTGAGTGAAGATGCTGATGAAACTAATATAGGGACTCAGACACCTAACAGTAGTCATACACCGGAATAACAGAGAACAATCGATGGTTTGATGATTTGTATGCTACCTCATTCAGATTATAATATGATCACCAAACTCTTATTCTGAACTAAGACGTGTAAATTACATTGTGTTCTTGCCATTGAATTTGGAAGTAGCAAAATCGGTAACAAAAACCATAACGAGGCTCTGAGACTTTAAAAACTTAGTAACAGCAGGTACGCAGTAACCAATGCAGAAAGTTTTACCCTCCACAAGAGTAAACAGTAAGAAACCAAACAGAGAATGGAAAAGAAGATAAATCTGGCACTAAGTCTGACATACAAGACCTAATTCTGACTAAAACCCAATATTGATGTTTTATTATGACTCCCAATTTAGTCAAAACAAAGTGGTAATATCATAAAAGGGAGCTTATTACTGATGTAAATTTATGGTAAGGTATAGGTGGCTTCCACCTAAACAAGGAAAACACCATGCCAATATGCACACAGATCCCACTTCCTTATCCAGGAAGCAAGAACCAGATAATCTTGAAGACTGAACATCTGGAAATGAAGATATGGCACTACAATCAACACAGAAAATAAAAAAGACGACCCTAATGCAAACACTGAGATCCAAACCCAAAGAGCTAAGCGATACACGCAGGTGGCAAACCAACCTCCAAAGAAGTCCCACTTGCATATGTAGGTCTAATCATTTCTCAACCCAGATTCAGAGACAGGCCAAGAGATGCCCAGCTGGATGAAGATTGGCATCCGATCAGCAAACAGTTGCACCGAAGTAGTGACGCTGGCCTCCAAATCAGGTCGACAGGCTCATTAGCATCCCTGATCGACCATCATCCCCTAACTCATTGCAAGCCAAAGACACAAGCGTGGCTGAGATACAACTGCCAGGCCTCAAAAATAGAGCTGTCTTCCTCACTGGATCCACCACAAGGCAAACCACCCATAATCTGAACAAACGAATGCGCCTCCGTCCAGATACCTGAATAACACTTGCAAAGACGAAGCCACCAAAACATTCATTGAGGACCTTCAAAACTGAACCCTGAGAAACTCCCTCAAGAACAAGGATTTTCCGCTCCTAACACTAGCAATTTGTTTTCCATCAGAACAATAACCAGCTCCCAGCAATAGGAAACTGTTTATACGAGAATATTCACAAGAAGGACACCACCTCTTCTCTCATATTCTAAGGTTCTCTTATTACTTATTTCTTTTTAGTATTAGAAACAGAAAAAGAGGGAAAGTAACAGAAAACATTGCACAAGCACAACAGGTACAAATTGCTTCAGACGAGACAAAGTAAGGAACTTCAAAGCTGGAATAGAATATGAAATACTGATGGATTGTTTTAGCAATTTGAAGGAATTCCTTTTTTGGCCCAGTCGAATTACCAAAAAAAAGTATAGGGATTCCAGTGGGAGGAGAACAAAAATAAAAAAATAAACAGTAGAGAATATCACTAAACTGAATGTTCACAAAAGCATAAAATAACATTACGAAAATAGTAATATGTTAATGCAAACCAATTTGGATTCAACAGTATAATGGATAAAACTCACTTTGATCATACTATCAGCATAACCAACATACCTTAATTCTTAGGTATGTTTTCTGATCTTCAGAACTATTCCACAAAATTGCTGATGCAAGAAGTGAAGTCGAAGAATCTGCCTGCAGTGTTGCATTGAAAATAGTTGCCCCACTTGATTCACTAAAAAAGCGTTGCACCCAGTAGCTAGGAGTTCCATACAACTGCGAGGAGTTAAACACGATTGCATCCGGGTTCCACCTTCATAACAGAAATTTTCAATTTTTAGTCAACTAAACATGAATTATGATCCTCAAACAAAAAGAAATCTAAATTAAAGATTATTCTGGATATAAATAATGAGATCACAAAGTACCGCTTGTTATTGGCATGCACAAAGAGTGGCGCATAACTTGCCATCTCAACAACATCACTGCAATTAAAAGAGGGGGGAAATAACAGTGGAAGTAATTAGTAGCAGCCCATCTTTACTATTAAAAATAGTTTTTCTTTGGATTAGGATTGTAGATGCTCCAGGAAAAAACACAATACGCAGTACAAACATATGACAATAAGCACAAAACAAAGGAAAATGAATTACTATAAAGAATAACAACAATAATTTCTGCCATGACAAATTTTGATTAGTATACTCTAAAACCCAAACACTTGTTAGAGTAAAAATACTTGGTAAGGGTATAATCATTTGAAAATATGCAATTTTTGCAAAGAGAGGTTTTATATTCGAAAATAATATAAGAGTATCGATCTTCAACTTTGCATGCTCTTTTCTGAGACACAGGTTTGGAACCAACAGACATTGCTGTGTCAAAATCTTAAAAACAATATTTGTCCTGCTGGAAATTTTGAGAATGATTGATTGCTTAATTAAAATACGATCATATCAATGAGTCATTTAATTGTAAAGCTATAGAACCTGTTTTTCTCAAGCCCGATTAGAAATCCGGCTTCTGCCAATGCCGCAAGAAGACTTCCTGTTCCAGCATCTTTTCCAGTCACAGCATATTCACTCACAAAAGCCTGGAGCGTATTGAATTATGAAAGCTGTGATGATTACCAATTCTGGAAATTCAATAATTCATAAGAAAGCTCATCATTATACCTTGGGACCCTTACGTGGCGTACGATCAAACTGATGAGACATCGAAAACATGTTGCTCGCAGAAGTATAAACCTAAATAAAAACCAGAGGGTCACAATCACATCGCAAACCTCACTCCATGTTTCTGAAACAATCACACCACATATTGTACTGTAATGGAAATATACTAGTAGCTAAATCTTATACAAACGCTGGAATTTAGAAGTTTACATGGAAATCATATAAATCTGCTGGATGATCCAAAGGATGAGAAGAGCCATCACAGTTAGATATAATTTGGATGTCTGGATAGGCACGCTTTATAGCACTATAGAACTTGAGGTAATTTCCTGATCAACAGAAGGAAAATCAATTATTCAGAAAAAAAAAAGAAGAAGTGGAAAATCAAAAGACATGTATTATACAAATTCCCACAACATTCCCACAACAGAATGCACATCCTAATCTAAGCCTTGCATCAAACCCAATGTCTCTCCAACTATTTCCAATTACTTTGGGTAGTGCATCCTTAAGTTTGACACTATATCAAAGCTGATATAATTCATCCACAGGTTCTGCTCAATATGGCCACGCATGCCGCATTTCACTTGATTTTCTCAGGTAAACCATATGCTGGAAATATAATGACATAAAGGAACTTAACACATTCTAAGCAGTTTCACATAGGAACAATATTTCATAAAAGCGATCTAAAAGAAAGATAATTTGCTTCATCTCAATCTCCCTGCACACTTTCAAGGCTTTGAGACAAAGTTTCTGGATATCCTAGGGAGCTTCAGGACAAGGATGCATACCAACATTATCTGACTGAAATACTCTCAAAAGTTGGAAAACGCATATCATTATAAACCATATATTTACACACATAGTAGCAATTATGTTATACTGCACTAAATAAAACTTTGTTGTTCAATATACCCAAGAACCATTTTGTTCTATCTATGTAAACATTAATTTAGTATAAAATTATGACCTACATAAGCCCAAACCTCGGTAATTCTTTTTGCCACAATCTTCATTCCCAACAGCAACATATCTCAGATCAAAGGGTTCTGGGTGTCCCATTGTGGCACGGACAGAACCCCATGTAGAATTAGGATTACCCCTAGCAAACTCAATACCATCAAGAGCTTCCTGTAAAACAAAATATGTCATTGGAATTTGAAACTGAAAGGAACTATATAAAAAGATGTTGACAATAGAAGTATCACTGGCAAAATGTAAAAACAAAAATTAAGCACAAATCTGATATTTCATCAACCAACACATAATCAGCTGTGATATTTTATGAATTGAGTGAATAAAGTTCAGAGTACCAATCAAACCAGCACTATATCACAGATTAGCTAATAAGAACTGGTCAGAGTTCAGCATACCTGTACAAAGGGCAAGATATTGGAAGTATCAACTTGATCATTGTGGCTGATTCCTATGGAAATTATATGGTATTATAATAATGATAAACCCACAAAATAAATAAGATCATGAAAAGAAAGGCGAACATTAACTAAATGTGAAGTACCATTGTTGAACACCCATATTGGCCGTGTACCAAGGTCCTCTGCTAGCTGAAAAGAAATATATTGTATAACTTTATATAGTTCAGTGCCCAAATTTGTCTAAACATCAAGCATCCATGAGCATTTTAGCAAGATACCTACTTGCAGAAACTCAAAATAACCAAGACCATCATCAGTCCAGTACATCCACACATCACCAAAGTGTCCAGGTCTCTCTTCCCATGGTCCAATTGTTTCTTTCCAACGAAATGCATTTCTTAACCATTCACCTTCAACAAAACAGCCACCTACAGAAACACGAATAAAGAGCATATCAATTCTTCGGAACAATTGTTAGCAACTTCCAGCATTACAGAAAAACAAAAACAGATTGTTATCTCCCATTAGGACATAAATCTTAATGAATGAAAACAGAAGTCACGAGGATATCTTCTATAGTATTGGTCTAGGAAGGTTTGTTGTTGGGATATCAATTTCAATGAACCCTAAAGTTCAGGTACTTTCTGAAATTTTACCCAAACAGAATGATAGAATGGGGTAATTAGATATGATCTCATCTTTGACTAGTTCCCGGATCTCGACTCATGTCCAACATATACAATAGGGGATTTACCTGGAAATCTAAAAAACTGTGGTTTCATAGCTGCCAACATGTCGACAAGATCCTTCCTAAATCCATGTCCCTGGGCCAAATAAAAAGATACATAATAGATGCATGCATGTGAGTACACCCCCCAAGTACTTTCAATATTGAGAACTCATTAATGTTGGATAAAAACCCTGACATTCAACTTCTGACTTTATCAGATTATGGCCAACTTTTCACTTTATAGCCAGATGCTAATTCCTATGAGATTAATAATGTTGCAGTTCCAATTTAATTATGTACGAAAACCCAATGGAAGAAGCTTAAGTTGTGATGGACATGAATGAATGAATTTGTGGAGGAAAATAGAACCTTGTACGTGTCCAAAGGCATGGCTGACACTTGATCAAACCATATCAACCCTTTTTTAGTGGTTGTCAATTGCAATCTTGAACTAGGATTTGTTTCTTTGGCTTCCAACAGAACCTTAAATTTCGTCCAGTTTGAAACTTCTGAAGCAGAAGCTCTGGAAAGGTAATAGAAATTTAATCTACGATTTTTAGAAATAAAGTCCTCATAACAAAGTCTCTGCATATAATTGATGCTCACATAATGTTATCAGCAGCAAGAGTCTGCAATCCATTGGAGCTCGTCAACGACACCGATATATTGATTGCTCCGGATGAACGAATATAAAGAATTACACTGTAGGTCTTCCCTTTTTCGACATTCTGAAAAGGAAAAGGAAAAAAATAAGAATAGGACTATGGCAGCGCAAAATGAAGCAAATATATAAATATAACATAGGCTCCAGTATGTAATTTATACAGGAGTTTCACTCGGGCACAACACTTCAACTTGTAAACTGAGAACTCGAAAACACACGAGTTAACGTAGCAATATGTGGAAGAGAAAAAAATATTTGGAGTTATACAGTCTTTACCATCCCCCAAAACCCAGGGTTATATATTCCAACACCACCAGCAGGACAGATATTGGCACCTTGGCTGTCACATAGCACCTCCATTCGAAGTGCAATCTTATTGCGTTCGAAGCATGACGACCGGTCTGTGGATACAAGCAAAGATGACTCGCTCCCAATTATTGACCAGGGATCAATGTTGGAAGGAGTGTTAGGGCCTCCAGCTTCAAAACCTGAGGGGGAAATTATTATAAAGCCCAGTCCTAAAACACCAAATTAAATATAGCAAGCCTGGATAGCTAATTGTAATATGTGATGATAAGATAAACAGTAGAAGCTCCATTTTATACAAAATAAAAACATGAAGAAGTCGTTGTAAGCATGGACTGACAGAACACTAGTGAAAGAATGCACACAAGAAAGAAACCGAAAAAATAAAATAAAAATCAAAGTAGATATCTGGTGCAGATAATGACAAAGAAAATGATCAAAATCAAACATGCAGAAGCTGATAGCATTTGAATAATAGAAATTGTTTAGCAGTTTGAGAGCTGAGAAGTGACCTCTGTTGTTGACAAGCTCAGTCCACAAGCCACCAGCGCCAGCATGGTTAATCTCCTGCAAGCAATTGAACACAAGTTGAGAGATTATCGAACACAATAAGCAAAAACGTTAAGAGAAAACTCAAGGAATTAACCTCGAAGAAAATTCCAAAGAGTGTAGGGGATATTGTTCGTGCGGATGCTTGAGAAGCATCAACAACCAGCTCGGGTGTCTGGGCTGTTGTATCAGCGAAACACTGGAGCACAAAGCAGCAGTAACAGCAGAGCAACACATAGAGAAGGCACATGGCTCCTCAAACTCAGACTTGACTTCTAAATATCGATGATCATCTAATCATCTATCATATCATAAATAACAAATGGATTGAAGAGGGTGCGTGGACTGGGTCTCTCTTTGTGATTAAATTAATAATAAAAAATATACAACAAAACTGGATTGGGTTTGGATTGCTTTCTCCAACGTTTAGAGTGGAGTAGAATGAAAGCAAAGCAAAGCTAAGCTTTCGGGTTTCACTTCTAAGTTGCAACTACTGAAGATCACTCTTGTTGCCGCCACATATGTCTCTACTTGGGTAAGTGGATAAAACCAAAAAAGGGCCTTGTGACTTAAGTGGGCTGGAGATGGCCCAAGTTGCAAACCAGGCCCAACCTCCTTTGATCCAGAATTATTCATTCATTTATTAGTGAAAGGGAATAATAATTGGGGAAACACGCTTCATCTGATTGGTTGATTGATGAAGAGGATGGTAAGTGGGTGTGATGAACAGCGTAGGAGAAATTATTGGCTTCAGTTGAGTCATCACAATGGACGAGCAGGTGAGGGTGATAGAGGTGAGAAGGAGGGTATCAAAGCTCTTCAAAGGGCGCGAAACCCGGGGAAGCGACACAGGTGGTCAGTCTGAAACACTGATGATATAGTCTGAATGGTACAGTACCAATCTATTCTTTCTTAATTTTCTTTTTGTTTTTATTTCAGAATATTGTTCTTCATTACTTAATTTCTAAACCACAATACTTAATTTCTTACCCACAATAATATTATAATTTGTAAAGAAAATTTAACTTATTTGGGATGTTGGTCATCCCACACCATTAGATTTAGACCTATTTGCATGCCCTTGTCTTTTCTAGCTTGGGGATGAATGGGATAAATAGACCAGAGTAAAATGGAAATGTTTATATTCTAGTGGCTTTTGGGTTTTTAAGAATATTTGCATATTTTATGCCATAGGACTAAAAGGAGCCTCGATTTTTATTGGGTTATGGGTCGTGGATATGACTGAAGAGAGAGAAAAGAGAGAGATGATCTTAATGGGATTTCCAGAATCTTGAGGTTGGTCAAAGATAGTACTCCAGTTGCATATTAGTGTTAGATAGAGAAAACAACAGAGGGGAAGTGAGGAAAAAGAAATAGTCTTCTGGATTTCAATAAGGTTTAATTTTTTGACGGTGTGAGTTTAGATTCTTCTCCTCTTTTTTTCTCAGATTACAAAGTTTGTGTCTTGGAAGTGTAATCAATCAAAAGGCAAAATCTTCGTTAGTATTTGATTGGGGAAGATAGATATGGGAAAGAAGAAACCTCAGAAAACGAAGGAGCTTTCAGTAGCAATAGCAGAAGCTTCATCAACTGGAGACGAAGCCCAGCAGCAACAACCACAGCCTCAGCCTCAGACCCCAAGAAAGCGAGGAAGACCTCGAAAGATCATTGAAGAGCAATCATCAACAAAATTAGTAGAAGCTGCTGCTGCAGCTCAAGAAGTTGAAGCAAGTCAATCCAAAAGACCTAAAGCCAATGAGAAGGAAGAAGAAGACAAGAAAGAACAACAAGAGGAAGAAAATAAACAAGAACTACAGCACCAAGAAGAAGAAGAGCACCAGCAGCAGAAGGTTTCAAGACCTAAAGAGAGCGAGGTAAGGAGGGAGCCTTCGAGAAGTAGAGCTAGGCGGAAAGGCAAACCCAGAAAGAGTAGTCGCTAGAATTAGTATCTAGTGAATGTCAATCTTTTTCTTGATCTTTACTATTCTAAGTTGCATCAATCTTGCGATTATATCAATGAAAGAATCAAAGGAAAGGAAGATTCCAAGCTCAAAGGTGCTCACTTTTTGTTCTTTCATTTGTAGTAGCTACTGATTAATTATTTCATCATCCTATTTTGTTTTTCCTGGATTAGACACATGAAATGAGGAAGAAGGAGTTGGCTTTTGCATAAACCGTGGGAGTGTTTTTAGTTCAAATTGAGAATTTAATTTTGGTTCACCTAAAACATTGTTCTTAATTAGTTCTGTGTTGAGGATTGGAGCATAAGATCCTTGTGTGTTTCTATGTTGAGCAGAGGTAAATGACTCATAGAGGTGTGTGAGAGCAGATAAAAGATAGCAATCTGGAGGTGGGGAATTCCGAAGCTGATTATGAGTTGGCTTGCAGAGTCTGGCACTGGCGTTCTGAGCAATTGTAATGAGCAGAACCCAAAGTGCCAAGTCGGCAAGACGCTGCACTGGCACGTGACTATCACGTTCCAGTACATTATGTAGCTTAGTCTCAGAGTATTTTTGATTACCAAAACTTGGGTAGAGGTTTAAGCAATGAGTTGTTCTCTCATTTTGCATCTTGGTAAATCTACCTCTGCAAATGCATCCATTGGCTAGCCCTATTTGGGTTCTGCTCATTTTTTGTAGTAGGAACTAGGAAGTGACGAATTAGGTGTTCTGTTGCTGATTTATGGCATAGTTGATGCTACACAGTGGGTTTTTCTCACGAATAGGAAACATATTATGGACGCTAAAGAAGTGTCGATATGATTCGGAAGAAGGGTGTACGATGACTAGTGGCATGATAAAAATGCCGTCCATACGTACGTGGTTTGGTTATACTTTTGGTTTTTGGTGGAGCCTGGTGTTCCTGCTACCACTTGTCAACTTGGTCGTGTCCACCTGACCCCAACCTGAATATATATATATATATATATATATATATATATATATATATATATATATCTCAAAACCTATATCTGCATCTCAATCCCTCCACTCCTGTTTGATTGAAGCGCGATGCGGAATGGGTTGTATGCCCAGTGGGTCACTCGTTGTGGACCACTTTCTTCTTTGTCTTGTAATTTTAGAGGATAGAGGTTCATCATTACTCGTTAGGCACAAGATAATCCAAACATGCAAACACTTCCATCATACATACGGAAGAAGCTTCCAAATCAGAGAATGAGTACATTCTGCTCGTCTACTTTTCCTGCCTATGGACTTAATATGACTTGCAGAACCCTAACACCCCTAGTCGCAGGGCCAAACTTGCGACTTAAGCATCACCTCCGGCTTGCTTGTGTTTTGGTAGACATGATAATATGTGTGCTTTCTTGATGGATATGTATCCTCACATTGACTTGGCTTGGGTTTTCGGCTGCAACTACCCCAACCCATTTCATGTTCCAGCACAGAACTCGAGTTTTTAAGCAGTTTGATGTAGTATCTCATACAAATTACATTACTTCTCTTCTAAAAGTTTTCAACAGCAGGCTATCCACAATTGACTATACCATGGATCTGAGTTCTGATCCTCAAAACAATAAAACTATGGGTTCGTGAAATCACTCAGTGACTGGGTAGAATCATAAATATAGGGGTTGAATAGGACATATCTGTTATGACATGATTCCTTTGCCCAATAGTAATCATGAGACATTTAATAAACATCAATAGAGTGATAGACATAAAAACAATGTCAGAACCAAGTAGCTGATGTGTAAAGGTGCATACGAAATTAAAAGGTTCCTGAAGAACGACATAGAATAGAATTTTAATAGTGCCCCAACACTAAAAGTTAAATAGCAGAACAGTATATGATGAAAGACTACAGATTTTCCTTTTAGGCTACTAATTAAAAGGGATCAATAATGAGTTATGAAACGTAATCAGGTATACTCCTTCCAAAAAATAACCAGAGGATAACTACAATACAAACTATGACTATATCTGTAGTATGTAGTGCAAAACTGTTTCGCATAAGTAAAATTACAAACAAAACGGTTCCTAAAGCTCCATAGCTAACCTGGTCAGTCACTGGCTTGATTTGTGATGGCGCTCCTTCCTATATCGAAGTTGATAGGGATCAAATCCCCTTCCACTGCCCCATAAACAGCCCATGAAGGTGTGGCAGCCATGTAATCATTACTGTCAAATGGTTTTCCAGAAGCCACCTGCATTTTCAGTAAGGAATGAATGACCAAATATCATCAGCAGAAAGGTATTATAGAAGTATAAAATCATTGGAGTCGCATACCAGATCACTTCCTAATTTTCTTTTTCATTCAAAAAACTCTTTGTTGTTCGTCACAACCTTACCCAGAACCCTCCCAGTATGAGAAAATACCATACACCAAGTTCTTCTCTGTTTTTCTCTTTTACCTGAACCCAGAACCCTGTACTTCATAAATTAATCAATTGATATCAATTTTATAAATTCCGTCCAAACGATATATCAATACCAAAGACTTTTTGGTACTATTTCCCTACATTAATGCACTGTTACCATATTACGATTATAAATAAAGCTAAACAAATCATATAATCAAGTTGAACAATAGAAAACAAACAAAAACAAATCATATATGGTAAAACAAAAAGAAATCACCATATATGATTTGTTTCTATTGTTCAACTTGATTATATGATTTGTTTAGCCTTGTTTATAATCGTAATATGGTAACGGTGCATTAACGTAGGGAAATGGTACCAAAAAGCCTTTGGTATCGATAGATTGTTTGGATGAAATTACAAAATTGGTATCAGTTGATTAATTTAGAGAAGTACAGGGGTATAGCTGATGAAATCAAAAGTATAAGGACTGAAGTAATGATTGAGCCAAAGTTCAAGTAGGTAAACTGAAATTAATTCTTGTTTTTATTTCATAAGAATCACCATTCGAAGCAAACACACTTTGAAACTGAGAAAGAAAGAGGGAAAAAAAAAAGGACAGACCATTTCTCTTCTGCGGGACTTTGAATCAAATGATCAAATGGAGAATTTCACACCCTCATCATCAGCTGTAGTCCCCTTGAAGATTGCAAGCTTACCCTTTTGTTCTAGAAGTTTCAGAGCTCGCATCAGAATTGTGCGGTCAAGACTGTGAAGCTCTGTGTTATCCAACAGAGGGAGTGAATGGCATATCTTACTCAGAATTTATAAGATATATTAATGATGATAAATTAAATGATAATAAAATTAAACAAAAATTAGCATGTAAGCATAAATGGTTTAAGTCCATCTATTGGTTGCAAGGTTTACACATCCAGGCAAAAGCACAGTAACAAAAATGTACGATTATATTCTCTCATTTCCCAGTTCAGGATCCTTGAACTAAAATCCCTAACGCATCTCATATGAGACTTTTTAAAAGAAGTATCATCTCTAATTGTGAAGTAGTAACATTGAGAAACGAAAAAAGAAAAAAGTTTAGCCACAGCTAGATTTAAAGATTCAAAGACACGTAGGAGAGGTTACTGTCAAGAGTCAATGTAGCCCTAGAAACACTAACCCATGGTTTGATCAAAGACTAGAATAGCAGAAGAAATTGGTTTTAGAGGCATAAATTTATGTGGTCTTAAAATCAACAGTACTTTCAGCTTCTGAGTTATATCCGAGAAAATTTTGGAATGTGTGTCCATTGGAAGTCCTAAATCTCCATATTACTACTGTATTGGAAGAGGTTGAACCATGGTTTGATCAAAGACTAGAATAGCAGAAGAAATTGGTTTTAGAGGCATAAATTTATGTGGTCTTAAAATCAACAGTACTTTCAGCTTCTGAGTTATATCCGAGAAAATTTTGGAATGTGTGTCCATTGGAAGTCCTAAATCTCCATATTACTACTGTATTGGAAGAGGTTGAACCTTCAAAAAGATCTAAATTTGACAAATACATGCGTCAATTTAGCAGCAGATGAAATTATTATGTACCTGTTCCTCTTGATTCGATCCCCGAACGTATTTCTTCAACAGTCATAACACTATCCTCCAATCCATATTCTTTTACCTAATCATATGTAACAAATATGCACCAATATATTAGTTAATAGCTACCAGTGTCCAATTTCAGTATAAATAACCACATTTTTAACTTACAAAGTTCAGAATTATGTTAGCCCACTCTTGAATCCTGTGCCAGAGGATTAAACATTTCCTATGTCTTTTATCTAACCATTCTGCCCGACCTGCTTGAGAAAAACAGCATTCCATCAATAACATGTAAGGATGAGATGGAAAATTCCTAAATTTGAAAAAAAAATATAAAAAAAATCAAATAAAAACAGGAGAAGAAGTCATCAGCTAATTACCATCTGAAACCAAAATTGACAGGAATGCTTCCCTGGCTTCATGAGTGAGCGATCCTGCACTTCGCAGTTATACAAACTAATTAGACAAACAAACAGAAAATAAAGATTGAATTATTGCTTAATTACCATCTGATAACACTTGATAACATTGTTTGAACAAAGGTAGTCACGAATTTGTAACAAACCACCAAGTAGCACTTTGATTTCTCATAAGTAACTTCAAAGAATAAGATCCAAGGCAATCAACTGAATCAAGTATAGATGATAGATCAAACTGATTTTCCATTTACATAATAGAATAATGAACTAAACATACATGTTAATGTCTACTCATATCACAATAGACGAATATCAGATCAACAATATGCTCTACTTGGTTGAAATCAAGAAAGAAAATATGCAGACTTTCTGATTCACATGCTTTCCTATGCTTTCCTAAACCAACTTCTTAAGCAGAATACTTTCAGTCAAGT
The DNA here is from genome assembly GCA_963682095.1 of Potentilla sterilis. Classification (NCBI taxonomy): domain Eukaryota; kingdom Viridiplantae; phylum Streptophyta; class Magnoliopsida; order Rosales; family Rosaceae; genus Potentilla; species Potentilla sterilis. The sequence goes on from OY821762.1 coordinate 1,395,720, forward strand.
TGAAGTAGTGACTTGAGTAATAGTCCTTAACAACTATAAAATATAAAGTCCTTCAGTCAATAAGTCATAATTGATCCAATTTTCTACCAAGTATCTTATACCGTAAATTGGTCCTTACACAATCTCGACTTCATTTAATCATTTGAACATTTCCCATGTCCATAACTGTTGGATTAACGAGAGGACCTAAGGATATAGAGGTTTGACATTATCAGGCAAGAGAGTGATGAAAAAGAAAAAAAAAAAAAAAAACAACTGTATTCTTAAATGTTTGACATTACATGCTCAATTCTATTCTTGCAATTATAATATCCTGAAATTAAATAGACAAAAGATAATCAAAACTTTTGCACTACCCATGTCCATAACAGTCGGATTAACGAGAGGACCTAAAGATATAGAGGTTTGACATTATCAGGCAAGAGAGTGGAAAAAAAAAAATGTGTTCTTAAATGTTTGACATTACATGCTCAAATCTATTCTTGCAATTATAATATCCTGAAATTAAATTGACAAAAGATAATTAAAACTTTTGCACTACCCATGATGCTCAAATTGAAAACATTTGGATTGACGCAAGCTTGTCAAACAATTTAAACAGTCAATCACAATGACAACAGTTATCATTCAGCATACATAAACTTACTTTCAATCGCAGGGTTTGAGAACAGAGGAAAATCTTCTTCCAGTGTAATCACAAAAATCTTCTGTGTTCTACAGTAATCAAGAATAAGCTCCTTCCAGAGTTGTATCTGCTTCTCACGCGTGCCCCTTACTGGTTGTAACCTGAAAACGTGCACAAAGCAATAATTTAAAACAAATTATCATACAGTTCAAATCTCTAGCATGTTTATTTATAGTGATCAGAAGTTTCTTTTTCTTTTTCCTTTCTATTCCTGATGCGTTGATATTCCCCTTTCTTGAATTCTAGTTATTAATATGGGAGGGGTAAAATAACAATTCAAGAACAGAAAACATAATAGTAATACAAAGACAGTACAAAATGGATTACGCACAAAAGATTTATTAGAGAATCGTGTACCTATCCTCCGACTTATAAAATTTCATATGAAGGAATGGGGATCATTTTACATCCATTTCATATGCCCGAGAATGCAACATTAAGCAAGCAAAAGCAAGCCCCTCAAATAAGGGGAGACTAGTAACCAAATACCGAAGAGGTCAACAAAACAAAACCAGGTAGCGAGGAATAGTAAAAAATTATCTCAATAAATAGGGAAGTTTGCTGAAGAACAATTAATTTCAATGAATCTAGGTCCAGTATCAGCTTTTAAAAGCTTAAAAACAGCGGACTGAGCTTTGCATTCCTGAATTTCAAGTTATTCAGCTCCTTCAAGAGTTCAAGATCTCTCAAATGGTAGCAAAACTGAACAAAGCTAAGATAGTTAACTACAAGTAACCAGAGTCTCAGACACACTGTTAGGTAGCTTCGCTTAAGAGTAGGGATTTTCCAAGGAGATCAGACAAGGGTCTAGTATGAGCACTTGAAAGCTTGAAAAGAGCAATATGAAGAAGCCTTACTTTCCTGAATTTTCAGTGATTGTGCCCATTCCGAATCTCATTAGGAGATTGAGAGCTGATATCCTGAAAATACCAGCCAAAGACTTACCCTTCCAAGACGAAGCAACCAAGAGTTGAAATGACGTCAAGTCAAACCAGATTCGGACTTAAGAGAAAATGAGAACGCCACAGCTAATAGGACAGTTTAAAATAGGCGAATATGGCATTCATTATCTATCGATTTATCAGCCAAGTAAAGACAATATGATGAAGAAGCCTGAGCCAAGAAAAAATCACCGGAGGCTAAGTTGATAGCTTGCAACGAATAGAAAGCCACAAAATAAAGCTCAACCTTGGAGCATGCCCAAACCAAAGCAAATTTTTTTAATGGACTTTAAGGTGAGAGGGCTAGAGCATTACAACCAGAGGAGGTGGAACATATTCCATAAGAAGTCAACCATTAACCAAGTCATGGAAAGCACCATACAGGTTAAGAAGAGCAATGGTCATTCAAATTTCAGGTCGATCTTCAGAGGCTAAACAAGGTCAAGGTCAATGTCATTGATTCTCAACCATAGTATCACTAACCTAAGAAGTATGGCAGGCAAGAACCAAATTTGATGGAAGCCAGCCACTTAGGATGAGGAAACCACGCAGGTGGCAATTTTCAACAAAAGAAACATGGTCATGACTCACCCATAGGTAATAAAGTGAGAGGAAAAAGGGAGTCAAGGACCCTTAGCAATTTCAGCCAAGTCAAAACAAGGCAGGGAACAGTCAGATTTTCTTTTTCCCACAAGCAAGTCTACCAATTGGACCAAACGTTAGGTTTGCAATTAAGTTTCATATTTGACGAAGCACTAAAGTTTTATTGAGATATGTAACCTACGCAATCACAGACAACCTTCAATTTTCGGGACACAAGTCTAAACAGAAAAGATCTTTGTCTTTTTCCATTTAGGAAAAGAAATATATTAGGAAACATTGAATGGGATGGCCAGAACACCTGAAATAATGAGGACCGATTGCTATAGTTAAGTCTGCCAGCAAAAATAGAATTATTATCCCAGCTAATAATCAAGCCTAATACATCAACTAATTAAGGGAAATCTTGAACTCCATGGAAGTAGAGTATGCCCAAAGGAGTGAATATTTCTAACTACTAAAAGCTCGTGAACATACATGTAAGTTTCTCAGATGTACCAGTAACTAGCCCCGTAGTCCACAGAAATCCCAGACTCTAAATGCTGGACACTTTCGGATTTCAAATCCTCACAACAAACCATAGGCAAATCACCGCAAAGGAGAATTGAGTTAACCTACTCCTATCACATTGCCAAGCAAAGCAGAATAGAAGAGTAGATTCTGTGATGAATCAAAAGGAAACAAACTTCCATAGCTATATAAAAAACATTAGAAGTCCACCAATCCCCTTCCCTGAGGCCTCTCCCTCTCGCAAAATCACCGCTCAACATCAAATAAGAATTTAGAAGTAGTGTCACACTGCTTCTAATCCAGTTGACCAAAATGGGAGCCCCTTACGAGCACATCATCTAAAAATTCACAAAAATCATGCTCTCGACTGTTGAAATGTACTTAGCACGCATAAGGAGATGCATCGAACCGAGTAAGGCCAAAATAACAGTGAAATATGCTTAGCAATTCATATTCAATCATCAAAGTCTAATGCATATAAAAACAAAGCCAAGCAGGGTATAAAGGGTACAGGACGTTACGTGAAGTAAGGTGGATAATTGAAGAACTGAGGCAGCTTGTAATCACCCAATTTCTGCATCTCTTTACTCTCTTGTGCTGTAATCCAAACAAAGCCCAGTTACTCTTTACTCAAACAGCTAATATCAAGATACAAAGCTAATTCGTAACATTGATACAGAGGACAAAACTAAATGTTTAATATAGGAATTGAAGTTGCAACATTATATACTCGTTGTAAATCATCCTATGGAGCCTAAATGTTTAATATAGGAATTGAAGTGGCAACATACCGGTCACAAAAAGCTTCTTTGTTTGTGTAGGGTTTCTTTAACTTTCCTCCGCTGAGATTGACAAATCCTTAGGTTTCTTTATGTCACTGCCTGATAAAATAAATACATGTCACTCATACCCTTTGCTAAGAATTGAATACACCTTTACACATGCTTAGAAACTTAGCAGTAATGCCTTGAAATAGAACAAGATCTGATTAACATTAAAAAAAAATGGCAAATTGGCCAGGATCAGTATAATGTCCAACTTAGCCGAAGACTATGCTAATCTCTCCAAGCACTAAGAATTCTAAAAGCCAATTGGCAAAATGAACACCATCACATTTTCTATTGGCTGGGAAACTAATGAGAGCAGAAACCCCAATAACATATCTCAAAGGACTATTCCCAAGTAGAAGGGACTTGTTTGCTTTGTTTGCGTACATTAGGGTATTTGAACCAAGTACGTGGATGCAGCTATATTCTAAGGCCAACTACTGGCTATCCTCAGTAGCTCAGTGGATATCGCTTTTATGATAATGTAATAAAGACGTGTATTAAGATTCTATGTTAGGTTCTTAAGTCTACCAGTTGGATATATAAGTTTACTACTGCTAAGAAAGAACAGGAAGCTTTTGCAATTGACAGTATATAACTTCTCAGCTTACCTAATGCAAGCGGAGGGGGTACTACACCACAAGTCATATACTCTTACCCCTTAATCATTTCTAAAACTTAATTTGGATGGAGTTGATAAGTCAGTATCACAATTCCTCTTGTAAGAGAGGAGCATTTTTACTTAAACTCCATGTATGAACACACACTCGGACACACAGAGAAATGGCGCATTACAGTCATGAAGTACAAGTAAGTAAACGGAAATTGCTCAACACCGAAAGAATACCTTTACCAGAAAGCAAATTTCTATGTCTCAAACTGTATAAAACAAAGCAAAGAACAAGTTAAAAACTAGCACCCTGAAAATCCAGACACTATCAATAGCAAGGGGATGACTCTAGGACGGTAAGGTGCATGATCAGAGGGTGGGTCCAGTTATCCAATTCAATCTCTGGGAGGAACCCGTCCAACTTCGATTACACCCAACTGACCCAACCCATAACTCATGACTCAATACCATCTTAACTCAATCAACAGAGAAGAAGAAGAGTAGAGAGAAATAAGATAACATACCCAGTGTCGCGCGACCTGAAGAGAGAAGAGAATCGGCTCAAGAGAGGAGAACGAACAGAGACTGAGAGAGGAGAAGTGGAGAATTAACGGAGACTGAAGGAGGAGAAGTGGAGAACGAACAGAAACAGAGAAGAGAATCTGCTCAATAGGGCTTTCCCTGGTAAAAGACGAAACTACCCCACGTATCCAACCCTATTTTTCGTATCCATGGGGGATAGGCGCGTGTCCAAGCCGTGTCGAAATCTCAATTCGCGTATCCCTACGTATTGAGACATATCCTGACGTGTCCATATCTGATACGTATCTAACACGCGATACTGATCGCGTGTCCGTGCTTCTTAGTTTCCAACCCCATTTGGGTGGGGTGGGGAATCCAAAAAATGTGAGTTTGGTGAACGATTTTATGTGTATATATAAGCATGATTATTGGCGTAAATCGTTTGAGTTCTCGTGACAGTCACAGAACCCAGAAGTTTGACGAACTCAGTGATGCTTCAGTGAACCCTGCGAATCAAGAGTGTATTTCTTCAAAATTTCTGTAATTCACTGATGCTCAAGCCATTTTCAAAACAAGTTTTCCGGTACAATTTGGCTGAAATGTACAAAATTTGGATGAAGGGGGGCAACTGTGTTGAAAAGGTTAATTGTAGAGTTAAGCTGATCAATGTATATGTGCATTACTAGCTAAAACAAAAAACAAAAAATAACATAATCACCCAGAGCAGTCACCCTCACTGGGCCTCACGTACTACAACACTTATACCAGAGTGCTATGTCACGATACAACAATGCAAAATTTCATTGCACATACCAACTACAGTCATATTTATCTAGCTCGCCACTCAGAAAATACACGCAGAAATGGCCAGAAAGATTCAGTGATCATAACACGGTAGAATAATTGTATACTGACCAGAGTATAGGCTAGATTTAGTGATCATAACACGGTAGAATATACATATGTCAAAACCTATATCTGCATCTCAATCTCTCCACTACTGTTTGATTGAAGAGCGATGCGAAATGGGTTGTATGACGACTTTGCCACAGCCTAAACAACAAAACAAATCAATTTGCTCAGTGGGTCACTCGTTGTCGACCTCTTTCTTCTTTGTCTTGTAATTTTAGAGGATTGAGGTTCATCATTACTCGTTAGGCACAAGATAATCCAAACATGCAAACACTTCCATCATGCATACGAAAGAAGCTTCCAAATGCTCGTCTACTTTTCCTGCCTATGGACTTAATATGACTCTTGCAGAACCCTAACACCCCTAGTCGCAGCGCCAAACTTGCGACTTAAAGCATCACCTCCGGCTTGCTTGTGTTTTGGTAGACATGATAATATGTGTGCTTTCTTGATGGATATGTATCCTCACATTGACTTGGCTTTTCGGCTGCAGCTACCCCAACCCATTTCATGTTCCAGCACAGAACTCGAGTTTTAAGCAGTTTGATGTAGTATCTCATACAAATTACATTACTTCTCTTTTAAAAGTTTTCAACAACAGGCTATCCACAATTGACTATACCATGGATCTGAGTTCTGATCATCAAAACAATAAAACTATGGGTTCGTGAAATCACTCAGTGACTGGGTAGAATCATAAATATAGGGGTTGAATAGGACATATCTGTTATGACATGATTCCTTTGCCCAATAGTAATCATGAGACATTTAATAAACATCAATAGAGTGATAAGACATAAAAATAATGTCAGAACCAAGTAGCTGATGTGTAAAGGTGCATACGAAATTAAAAGGTTCCTGAAGATGACACCACTATCCATATTTAGAACGGCATAGAATAGAATTTTAATAGTGCCCCAACACTAAAAGTTGCATAGCAGAACAGTATATGATGAAAGACTACAGATTTTCCTTTTAAGCTACTAATAAAAAGGGATCAATCTCAGCTCTTTAAAACACCCTCTATATAAACAAGAATTCAATCCTCATTTGCCAAGTCTAATTGATTCAGAGAGAGAGACTGTTGTACTGTTAAAAGCCTTGTTACTAGTACATGATGAGAGGTTCTACACTAAAAGGTACTTCTCTCTCTAATCAAGCAATGAATTCAATAATGAGTTATGAAACGTAATCAGGTATACTCCTTCCAAAAAATAACCAGAGGATAACTACAATACAAACTATGACTATATCTGTAGTATGTAGTGCAAAACTGTTTCGCATAAGTAAAATTACAAACAAAACGGTTCCTAAAGCTCCATAGCTAACCTGGTCAGTCACTGGCTTGATTTGTGATGGCGCTCCTTCCTATATCGAAGTTGATAGGGATCAAATCCCCCTTCCACTGCCCCATAAACAGCCCATGAAGGTGTGGCAGCCATGTAATCATTACTGTCAAATGGTTTTCCAGAAGCCACCTGCATTTTCAATAAGGAATGAATGACCAAATATTATCAGCAGAAAGGTATTATAGAAGTATAAAATCATTGGAGTCACATACCAGATCATGAAACTTTTCATAGTCTATCCATGTGAACCACTGCCCATTGATCTTGAACTTTTTAGTTTTTGCCAGGAGGACACAACATGAGTGGACATGCTCACACGCAACCTCATACTCCCCGTTACTTCTCAAAGCCAGGGCCTCTGAAAACGCTTTAACATCAGCATGCCAAGGCACATTCTCCATCGTCAACTTTGAGGTAGCAGACCTGTGAATAGATCACTCTAATTATAGGACTAGAGCATTGGAAATGATAAGACTAGTTAGGAGACAGAGTAGAGGAAAACTTACGATCCACAATATGTAACTCCTTTGATTTCAACAAAATCAGGGTTACCAATGCTAAATATGTTATAATAAGCCTCAATTTCTTCTGTATTCCACCCTTTCACCAAAGTTAATCGATAAACAGTTCGCTGCTGTTTTTCTTTGAGAGCTTTCAAGGAATCCTGGCAGCAAAGATTTAAGCATGTAAGACCACAAATACTAAATCATATTAGAAGAAACTTATTGGTGCAACATAGATGTTCACTAATTGTTAATTCTTTACGAGTGGACCTCATACAGGCTTTACACTTATTAATAGGCTTTGAAAGATAAGATTAAGAATTATGGACCAGTCTTATGTACCTAAACATCAGTATTTCATGAGATGATGAAAACTAATTTGGGTCCTCATTAGTCAGAAAACAAAAATACATGGCAATAGGAAAAGTCTGATAACAGCTTTTTTGGACTGGATTGAAAAAATTAGTTGCAGAAGAAAAATGACTTTGCAGCAGAAAAATGAATGCACAATTGCCTAAAATTAATGGCCTTCTTTTCACGTTCAAACAACCCAACCTGCACTTCCCTGACAGGAGAGGGGGCTAGGCAGCCGCATACAATGGATGCTTGGAATTTTAAAACAAGAGAACCAACGTATAAAACCTGGGTGTCACAAATTAACATCTCTCTATATCTCTCTCTGTCCTTTTTATAACAACGGGAAGAGACAAGTAAACACTAATGACCTTAAAGAACAAATCAAACACTTACAATGAATCGCTCCCAAAAATCTCCAAAAAGTGGCCTGTCAATTGCCTTCAAACTCTCTTTAGTTGCAGCATCCACACTTACATATAACTGAATTTAAGTGGAAAAAATTGATGGGTCAAAACAGAGAACACTTAATGGGTCAAAACAGAGAACACTTAAAACTGCAAGAATATTGTGATGAAGGAATAAGGATCCATAAAACAGTTGCATAAAAACCTGTGTAATAGGTTGAAGCATTCTAATCTTTTCAGGAAATTGAGCATTTGTGACTAGAAACGTTGATATTCGTCTACGATGCAGCTCATCTACTAGTGCATTGATCTCTGGATACATAATAGGTTCACCAACAAGTGACAAGGCACAATGCCTAGGAGAGAGACCCTCTGTTAATCGCTCCAATGTAACTCCTACAGGAGGAGAATTTCCATGTCAAAAGACTAAGATTGTGGTTTTTTTTTTCTTGGCTCAAAATTTAAAAAGGCAAAGAAAATACAAAACATACCAGGAACTCCTTTCATTTGCTTAATCATTTTACTGTGCAGGTCTAGAGCGGTATTCAGAATCTGTAATGGATCGTCCATCTTCCACTGCCAACTCTTTCCAACAGGATTTGTGTGATGTCTCCAGCAGAAAACACATTTATTGGCACATGCCAAACTAGGGGTTGCCTCCATGCACCTGTTTCAAATTGATGTTATGGTCATTATGAAGATCCAAATTAAACTGCCAAAGAATATGAAATTTGACATTACCTCGGAAAACACATGAACAGATTTAAAGAACATGGGAAATATAGAAATTTAACTTGATCAGCTATTGAAAACTAGCCACTCATTATCCTTGCGCAAAGAATGATATACTATAAAAACTGCAACCCCAACAGGGCATAATGTTTCACTCCATTATTAGATATATATAACAATAATCCCCAACAGAACATGACATTAAAGAGCTTCAATGATTTATATATTATCAGAGTTCAAATGAGGGTGACCATAAGAATTCAAGTTACCTATGACTTTCAATGCCATAAAATGAGTGTTTGTAACAGCCACCTCGGCCTCTAAGCTGCGACTTTGTCCATCTACAAATCTTAACACCACTATGCGAACCAATAATTTTATACCCCTGCATTTTCACACAAACAAAGCCAAAGTCAGAATACAAACTACAGACAGCTGAAAATGTCTCCCAACTAATCCGACTGAACAACAAGCTCACCTGCTTCTGTAAGCTGGCACGAATCACCGGAGTAACCATATCTCTTTTACCATTCACTGTCCCATTAGTCTTGGTCTTAGCCGATGCCACCGCCCCCTTGGGTGCTTTACCTGCAATGTCCTCAAGATCAACAACCCCAGACTCAACCACAGCCTCCTCCTCCTCATCTTCCACATTCTCCTCTTCATCATCCGACACGTCAGAGTACTCAGCTCCACCTCCATTACTCAAAGCGACACCGTTTTCGGCCGCACCGCCCTTCAAAAACCTCATCAGCTTACCACTCCAAGACTCAAAGACCAGGTCAATATCTCCGTCGTCCACGTCACCTTCCCAAACCGGCAGTATCTCAGCGGCGCCCAAGGCTCTCATCCTCTTCGACAGCTCCCTCCCCACCGCATTGAACGACGCGCCGTATGCTCGGCTTCCGACGCCGAACACCGAGAATCTGCACCGCGAGAGCAGCATGGACCCCACTCTGAAGTCCTCGGAGCTCTCGGCGAGCCAGTCGGTGAAGAACCTAGCGGCGGACGGCGGCTGCCCGTCGTCCCAGGAGGAGGCGACGATGAGGACTAGGGATTCCTTGGGGAGGTCTTCAGGCTCGTATGCGGCGGCGTCGACTAGCTCGAAATCGAGGCCGTTGGCGGCGAGGAGATCGAGGAGGCGGCGAGCTAGGGCTTTGGAGGTTCCGGTTTGGGAAATGAAGAAGAGCTTGGATTTGCTAGGCGAGGAGCTAGGGTTCGAGTTAGGGTTAGGGTTTAGGGAGAGGCTTTTGAGGTGCTTGAGGCGGCGGGATTTGTAGAGGCAGTAGAACGTGGTGGCGGAGAGGAGGGCTATCATGGCCAGCCGTGCTCGGGCGGAGATTGTGGACATGGCGGGAACTGGAATTTACGGATTTGCCCTTTCTGAAACGAAGAAGAAGAAGAAGAGCTGAGTTCAGGTCATGATGTTAGTTAGCGACAGTGAGACTGATCAGAGAGAGAGAGCTGGAGAAGACGGCGAGTGCGGGGTTTTGGGGTTTTAATTTTGGGCTATTTTGATTTCGAGGCCCAATAATGTTGGACCTGTTATCTGATCAGGGAAGCCCATTATTTTCTTTGAAGACCCAAAAAGAATTTGAAAAATTCATTCAATTAATTAGATTAGAACACGAACAATCTATACAAAAAATAGAGTGGAACTATCACTGAAACTTAAAATGGGTACAAAAATGTATATAATGCCTCTATACTGGTAACGAACTCATTCACACTCTCAGCCTCATCCTTTACACCAAGTGTTTGCTAAGATTTAAGAAAATGTAATGTATTTCGCTCAAGAAATGAAGCATCGGCGGCTCCAAGCTTCACAATATAATCAAACATCAAGTCACAATAACTGAATCCTCGCTCTGATCCAGGGATGCAGTACTGCATTACAATCTCAAGGCCGCCATGTAGTTTTCTGTGCACAGAGAATACCTTCTTTTTGTTGAGCATAGGTCATCCTTATATCCCAATGCAAACTCTTGAGTATTCCCTCCAACGGATCCAGAATCTCGACTTTGTCACGTATGATGGCCCAACCTCCTGGCCGTAATATACGGTCCATCTCAACAACAATTGATGCAGGCTGCTTACACCTATAAAAGCAGCTAGTATTCAGGAACATGTAATGGATATGATAGCTGGACTAGACGACTAGTCTTCTAAATTAGAAGCAAACAATTAAGTTGTAAGAAGCACCTGTTCTTGAGCCGTGAAAACAGATGATCAGCATGCAAAAGATCATATGATCTTGGATAAGTACCGAAAGATTCACACCAGTCATGGTAGGTTCCGACAAGCCCACGCTCAAAAATGATAGGAAGCATATCAGGTGCATGGACAGGGACCACATTCATCACCCAAACCTTATGTTGCAAGAGGGCTGCAGCAAATCTGCAAAAGAACATTACAAATCAGTTCAAACATCAAATAAAATACATAAAGATAAATAAAAATAAAAAAAAGTAAAGAAAATATATATAGAAAGAAGTTGTCAACTATTCAAACATTAATATCCCATTCCGAGGGGAAAGACATACTTTGTTATGTTCTTTACCTACCCTCCATAGATGGCTTTCATGTCCATTACATTTCGAATGCTTGACCAGTCAATACCAAGTCCAATAATATAGGATTTGTCGACAATATCTTTCCAATGCTTGGTGTCTGCAATCAACTTATCTTTATCCTTCAACCAGTCTGGATAATTTTCGAGCCTGTTGGGCCATTCATCCGGCCACTCTGATCCACGCTCTTCAATACCAGATGGAATGGAGTGCAAGCAAGTCTTCACGGGGACATACCTGTTTCAGGATAAAGTTGAACAGCATTTAAAAAGGCTGAAATATGAACATTTGTAAAAAAAAAAATAGTTCAATGAATTGTAATGCAGAAACATCATGCCACACATTTATTTTCTCATTCAGTCATCAGAGGCTCCAATGTGAGACCGTAATGCTTGTGTCTTAAATTTCATTCATGATCAGCATTGCCCACTAGTAGATAGTCAGAGGTAAAACAGGAATCTTTCTACTGAGGTTATAACGGGGAGGTCATTAATTGGACCATTGGGCACTATGTATCTATGGTATCAATAATCTTGGAAGCAAAAGCAGAAATCGATGAGAAGGATTCAGAACCATCCATGAAATAGCAGTTAAAGTTGCCCAACATAAGTGATATAAGACTAGGTGTCCCTTCAGTTTACATTATAGGGCACACTAATTACTTTCCAAATAACATAATTGAAAGGTAGTATTCCTCACATTAAATCAAAATAAAAGATCAGAAATAAAATACAACTAGATGCACTATGCTAAAATCAGGAAGATGAATATTGTAGAGCAAGTTTTGACGTTTTACCAGGCCGCATCTGGATTATCGTTTTCCTTGCATAAAGGTATCCAATGTTTCTTCCTCCTCATCGTATATAAGTCATTTGACTCCGGCTTCTTATATATTCTGACACCCACATCACTGATTTCATCAGTTTTATGAGCCAAAATATTCCAACAAATGGATACCATCAATGTATTCAAGGCTGAAAGAATAGAACAATAGAAGTTTTCATTAATCAAAGATCCTATATATTGGACAGTACATTGTAACAGAATATACTCGGTTCGCTTATTTTAAAACATAGGACAAACCTTCTTCGGCTTCAAAGCTATCATGTTTTGTTGACAATATAAAGTATCCCCCGGGCCTTAAAATCCTATTCATCTCTAGAAGATGCTTACCACCTGCAAATGAAAGATTATCATGAAAATATGACTTTAAAGTAGGATTTGAATTTTTTTTTTTTTTTAAATGGAAAGCAGGAAGGCATAAAGGTAATCAAACCATTTGAATGCCAAGGTACAGTGCACCCGCCACAGTGAATAACATCAAAAGCACCACTAGGGAAAGCTAGCCTTCTATTTCCAAACGGGCTAACTACAGTAGGGAAACCACGCTCGAGGGAAACTTGGGCTAAGTCAACTAGGTCATCTTTCAACCCCAGTGATAATGTTAATACATCCTTATCAAGGAGAGAAGCCCCAAAAGTGGAATCTGTACATCCGATATCCAGCACTACACGAATATTCTTTCCCCATTCAAGATCTGGTACCATCTACCAAATCAGAGAAGAATAAATAATGAAAATCTTTAGATGGTAGGAATCACACAATATCGTTGCTATTAGTGATAATAAGCATATACGTATAACTGTTTTTTACACTTTCAGATTTCAGCTAGAACACTACTGCAATTATCAACTATAAATATCCACAAGTTTGTCTCATATCTTCACCCCTCTCACAGTAGTAGAATGTAATGAATGGTAAGACATTTAGAATCTCACTCCTTATCCCAAAACTCTGAGTTTATCAAAGGCTGACCAGTACTTTCATACATAAGATTAAGAGCACGTACTTAAATGGGAAATCTTCGATTTATATAATGATGTCCAATATAATTTTCAATTCCATGTTTTATTAAAAGAGGCGTCATAAAGATTAAGCTCAAGTCAAGTTTCAACTGACACGCTGAGGAAACTCACCTCTTCAATGGACTCAAGATAGTGAAGAACCCCACCCTTAATCTCAGATTGGTTCTGAGGAAAAGTAAGATATTCACCAGACTCCATCACCCAAGAATGTTCCTTGACGAATGCAGCAAGCTTTGGATGCTCCACATTCTTATACAATATCTGCAAAACATAAAAGGTCACAGGACGAGGAGATCAGAAAACATTGCCACTTCTTAATGTACTACAATCGAACACAAGAAAACAATTACAAACCCAAGCACAGCTACCTTTTCTTTACTCTCGGGCCAATGAACTGGAGGGTCATACCCATCAGGGGGAAGAGGCACAAGACACATAGGCTGTGATCGCGGACAACTCCTCTCTCTGTGCCTATACTGCTGCACCCTTCCAGAGCCAACTTCCATATCAATACAAGGAATGTAATTGTGCTTGCTCCTTGTACTACATGATTTCCAGTGATAACTTGCTTTCGGATCAAACACTGGACCCTTAACCTTTTCTCTCTTCCTTACCTTCTTCTCCGATTCACCGCCATCATCTTCCAAATTCTCCTCAGATTCCTGATTCACCACCTCAACCAAATCACCCTCTCCTTCTACATTCCCATTTCCTTCACCTTCACCATCCAAACCTTCTTCCTTCCCATCCACCACTTCTGCCTCTTCATCCTCATCTTCATCCTTTTCCTTCTCTTCCTTCTCCTTACTCAATTGTTTCTCTGGTAACTTCTTCTTAACTCTCTCCTTTTTCGTATTCGCTACTTCTTTCTTCTTCTTCTCCTTCTCCACAGATTTATGCTCATGACCACCCACAGCAACAGACCCATTAACCTTCTTCTCCCCAGAACTGGTGACCCTTTTGCTCCTTGATCCAGGAGGCTGCTCTATATTGTCAAAGCTCTCTATTCGAGTAGTAGCCGAATTCGAAGGAGATGAAAACATAGTCCACACAACTATAAAGCAGAGACCCAAAATGGCCACTGCTGCCATTTTTATACAGAAACCCCAATACGGGCGCTTCCCTTGGCGCCCAGACCGAGCTGCAGCTACCGCCATTTCTCTCACTCTCTAATAAATGCTCTCGAACAAACCAAACAAAACAAAACAAAACTAAACCAAATAAGGAAATCTTAAACCTCAATGAAATCGAAAATCCCGCCAGACAAAGATTCAGTATAAAACGAACTGAACAAATCTAAAGCTATGAGATGGGAGAGATCTAAGTATGGATGTATGAGGAAAAGTGGGAGTGTCAGAAATGGGAAAGAAGTCACTGTCTGAAAACTGGATCAAAACAAACCAATAAGGAATGTATTACCTTTGAAGTAGCTTAATTTGTTGACAAGGTGAAGGGAGGCTTAGGAGGAACTTGGTTGTCATAATAAAAAAGTGAAAGAGAAGTGATAACATTAACTGGGGAAATGAGCATGGCTTTTAAATCAAGTATAAAGTAATGAGCTTTTGAAAATTTTTAAATGGTAGGCTTAAGTATTTTTGTTCGTATAAGACTGAGAATCTGAGATGCAGATAGATTGTTTGCATTTGGCTGCCACCGCGATCAACGGAAAACGACCACCGGCTATACTTTCGGGTTTCCGTCATCGTTTGACTGCACCACCATATGCACTAAAGTTTTTTCTTTTCCGGGTACCCAATTGCACATGTATTTTTAGAATTTGTAGTAAACATTTATTTAATTATTAAAAAGTATAATTCGTGTAATCCAACCTTTCATTTTACATAGGTGTAAGTGTATGATATGTGGTCGCATCAATATCATCGTGTACTAGTGTACACACACATTGATATTGCACATTGTCTGACCATATTGATAACTTCGAATTTTGAATTTAGGTCGAAGAACACACCCAACTTGACAAGCCATTAGGGCGCTTTTAGTGGTTCAAAAACATATGTAGTTCACCTTTTTTTTTTTCTTTTTTTTTTTTTGAAAAGAGTATGTTTGGAATAATCATCTTCCTTTATTTAGATAAATATCAATTTCTTCACCAAAAACAGGTGGTGAAATAGATCACAAGAAATTGATCACCATCGGTTCCCGCACGCCCTTTAATTGAACAGATTCCATACTGGTCCGGTATCCAGACACATAAAATCAAAAATACATCTAACGCCTTTCAATAATTTCCTTTTCGTGGTAATCACTCGGTGACAGACTTTACATTCAAAACATGAGATAGGCCAGAGAGCTGTCTTAGCATCAAACTACATAAAACGCAGTAGTATCCGGTTCTATTGACTCAGAAGTACCATCATCGTGGTAACTCTCAAGATAATCTTAAACTAGAATCTGCCTTTTGTGCATCTAAATCTGAATCATATGAAGAACAAAAAGAATTACCGGTCTTATCGATCCCTTGACGTGTCAGTATCAGAAGCTTGATAAGCACTGGTGTCAGAGCCCGTTGGAATCAGATCCGCAGCAGCCTTACCAGAGTCATGATATTGAGTGGAACCTAAAACCGTCGGCGCTGATAATATTGGTGCTGAGGTGTCAGTGACAGATGACCCTTCTGGGGAAGGCTGGGAAGAAGCTGATTCCTGAGATGCATGCATGTTGACCTTAATCCTGCAAGTTCAAGATAATGTACCTACTTTTTTCAGTCCAAAAACTTTTGTACAGTCAGATTTCAAAGTCGCAGGCATATGTGCAGGTGAAAGTTACTTAAATTTTACCTGTTATGGATGTTAACATACTCATCTGTTTCATCCAGTATCTCTTCCTGGCATAAGCAAACGTTGAAAACTTTGATCAATATAGGCAACACTATACTTCCGCCAATTCTTCAGAAGCAGATTTAGCAAGTTATTCCGGTGACGGTTTAATCTAACAAGTAACAGATTAAGCATTACCTGAAGAAGTTCTTCAATGACATCCTCCATGGTAATTACTCCAACAACCTCTTGCCTGGGTGGGATAACTGGAATGGGGCCATTTTCAATGTCCAAAATGCAAAATGAACAACCTCTGTGCCGCTTCTTAAAAGCAGGAGTAGCTGGCGGACTCTTCTTAGATTTTTGACCCCCATCACCATGGTCTATGTACATCTGACCATTGTCTGAATCCAATTTTGGCCCCAAACTTTTATTCTCAGCTGCGGAGCTTGCCACTTTCTCATCTGTTCATTTACCCATACAAATTAAGAAAATGTGCGTATAAAAAAGTGAGAAAAAAAAATTTGACAGCTGAAATTAGAACATGTAAAATTACACACTCCTTTGCTGCTGCTGCTATGAGTATAAATATTCACACCTTTCTTCAGTGATGACTCTAGTGTTTCACCCTCTTTGACATTCTTTAGTGTTTCCTTGACATCCTTATAGACAACAGCAATATGACTGTGACCCTTCTGAAATTCATTGAGAATATCATATAGCGGCATGTCTTCTGAAACCCTTTGAAAGAAATAAAATGCAAGTCAGGACTAAAAATCACAGGCTCTCATGTCTTGTTTCAGATTTCAGAAGACTAAATATACTTAGGCAATATCATACCGAGGAATTTTTCTTATCATCATTTTTCTTAAAGTAACTGCTTCGTCTTTATCAATCATCAAGAGGTTTTTAACCTGCACATCCACAGTATTACTTCACCATTTTTGGTTTCTTTTTGTTGTTCTTCTTTGTGGGGAGAAAGAGATATCCAAAATCAAAAGTTCTTAAACCATGGTTAGTTAACCAAATAAATGGAATTACCAGAACAAGTCCGATTATATTTCGGGGCTTCTCAGCATAAACTGGAACTCTACTATGACCCATAGCCATTATCGCATTCAGTGTTTCCCTGTACATATATAGTAAAGGGGAATGTTAAAAGGATGGAAAAAATGTATAATATATGATGGAGTAAATAAAACAGAGTCCAGAAACGTACAAAGTAAGAGGTGCATCCAGATCAAGGGAAAATGCATTTGAGATGGGAGTCATGGCATCTTTTGCAGTCTTTTCAGTCAATTGAAGTGCCCCAGCAATGATGGTAGTCTCATCATGTGTGAGATCCCCACCTTTCCCAGCCTAAATAACAAACCATATGATATGTATAATCAGAGAACAGGAATGATCATGAACTTTAGAGCCCAAAACAGATGTTAGGGTCCCTAAGATATGACAGTAGAAAGTTCCTAGCCAAAAGCATATTGAAAATGAAAGACCATTAAAACTCCTAATGTGAACTTACTAATTGTTATAGCCGGAGTTTAGTCAATTTATATACCTCATTTCCATGAAAATCCACAAAAGTCTTTAACTCTGCTCTTCTTAGGAGGGCACTATGTCCCTTACCTAACATGTAATCCAGAACCTGCTGACAGAGCATATTTAGAAGAAAGTAAAAAGCATAATAGCCAAACATCTCTACTTGTGGTAATCACACATTAACGCCACATCACCTTACTAATTGGATAAGAAATAGGGAGGAAAAGTATTAGAAGAACGCGCACGAATGGTGCCATAGTTGCCCCAACAGTCAATCCATAGCGAGTACACACAGCTTGCGGCATTATCTGGAGCAACGCATAAGAACAATTTAAACCAAAGATCTTTCGCATCCAGAAACCATCATAAACTAATAATTCCTGAAACACTTTCAAAACAAGCATACCTCTCCAAACATGAGAATGAGAGTGACGGATACAACAACAGCTGCCCACGGAGGAACAAGACTGTCCAAGAACACCGGAAGAGCCTAGAATCAAAGGAACACCTTTTAACAACTTAACATTTAAAAAGCACAATTAACAACCTAGATAGAGCCAGAAAACTAGATAATCACCTCCATCGCTAACGCGTTGCCGATTAAGAGTGTACATAGTAGCAGATGCTGATTTTTCACCACCGGATATATTTTAGCTGTCACATGCAAAACAGTTAAGATTACACCAACTAAACACACACCACGCCTCATTCTTCTTCCATAATATCAAATCTAAATTCATCCACATTAGCATTCTTCTCTTCCTTAAACTTGAATCAACTCAGTAACAACACACCTCACCAAATCAACCTCAACTCAGTAACTCCAAAACCTACTAATACTAAAACCGAGCTAAATTTACCTCACAATTGATATTTTACCTTCAGAGCTCGCAAAAGCAATCAAATCAATAAGCAGTGAAATTCTACAGAGCTATGAAATTCTAGAGTAGTAGAGTAGCAGTAGTACCGGCGTGTTTGCGATCCTGAGGGCGGCCGGACTTCATGAGGACCTCGAGGTCAACGAGGCCTAAGGACATGAGGCCCAGAGTGAGCCCGGCCATCATTCCGGCGAAGCAGACCAGGCCGATGATCACCAGCACATACAACCAGAACTTCGTCCCGCAACACGTCACCTCCGACGCCATCTCTCTCTCTCTCTCTCTTTCTCTTTCTTCAAGTCCACTCCGATTCTGGTCGTCTTCTTCTTCTTTCAATCTTTGGTATTATTCCGTCACAATTTGGATGAGAACCAAATTTTGAGTCATTTGACCACTTGTGGCACGAAAAGCGTGTACCGGTTTTCTCGGCCTAATAACACGAACGAGTGTGGGTCCCGCTTGATACGCAATGGGGATAAAGCCGTTGATGCGAATATTGATTGGTATGAGTGGGTGGACGGTCAGGATCTGTGCCACGAGTGTGCTTGTGATGACTTGTGCTCTGTGTGTTGTGCTCCGCTGGTTGTGGACCCTCTGGCTTATCGTGCATCTGCAACAAGACAAAAAAAACCAACCCCAATCAAAATTATTGTAATTTGATATGGTTTACCGTCACATCCATAATCTCAGTCGGTTGATTTACCAACATTTTATGTATATCCCTCCTGTGCAGTTTGTAACCTCTTCTAGATATTGGTCCAACTCATCCAACTCTGAAAACCTCTTCTTGCGTGCTCTTTTACTTTTCTGCCATTTGAAAATCATCAAATCAAAGGGAGAAAGATTAGGAGGCTGCAGTTCTTCGTGTGTTGGAGTTGGAGACTATTGACGGTGTCAACACTCTTATCTTCTGTTGGTGTTTCTTTTGGCAAGGCATATTTTAACCAAAGGTCACGCAGTGCATGACGAACAATGTGCACTTGTTTCTCTGCAGTCTCACCATAGATTTGTTTGAACATTGTACCCACTATTCCCATTTTCTCCCTCGGATCAAACACAGCGGCAATTGCTAATTCAAGATGGCATCTTTCCCAATATTTTTCGAACTGTTGGTGCAGAGGTGTGGTTAAGAGTTTGATGAATGGATCCTCACAATCGGCCGCACGCTTCAATTCCCCTTTAATATTGTCGACCACCGGGAAGAATGCATTTGCATAAGCATATTGGTGGGCACTTACCAATTTGGTGGCATCATAGAAAGACTTACAAGTATGTGAGTAGATTTTCAACTTGCTTCCACTCCTCCGTAGTTTCAACAGCATACGAATTCAAGCAACCAAAAGCCTTCTTCAGCTTCAACGCATCAACCAACATATGGTAAGTGGTGTCCCATTTAGCTTGCTGATCAATTGTGATCTCCCTTTGGCTACCACCCAGATGCTTCTTTGCCTCGAGAAACTTTGCACAACGGGATTCTGAAGATTTCACAAACTCGATGCTTTCGAGAAAGAAAATAAAAAGCCGCACAGGCCCAATTTGTAAACATGTCAGTAGGGGTGGGCATTTGGTCCCGAAATTCCGATCCCGTCCGCGACGAGACGAGATTCATATTTGAAAAATAGAGATTCCGTCCCGTCCCGTTTAAAATTTCATGGGACGGGACCGGGATCACCTAAATGAATCGCGTCCCGTCCCATCCCGTCCCGTAATAAATATAAAGTTAAAATAAATCCTATTTTTAATTTTTAACCCTCCATTATCTCTCTCTCATTCTCATTTTGTGACTTCCAGTCTTCACCCAATCCACCCATCACTACCCTTCTTCCTCCCTGCCCTCTTTTTCGGGTACGTCTCCGCCTGCATCACCTCCTCGTCGGACAAGTTGTTCCTCCTACCAAGTACCAACTCCTCCGCCGCCGCTGTTGATACGTCCCGAACCTTGTCTAATTTCTGAGTAAATTCATTTAAATTTTACGCTCTTGAATATTGTTTCATTTTGGTGGTTGAGCGGAAATCGTTTGTGACGAGAGGGAGAAAACGTTAAATTGAATCGTTGGGTTGAGTTTCGTTTCGTCGAAGAAAATTTAAAAAGTTGTGTCGGAAATTAATTTCTTTCCGAATTGGGCATAGTATAAGTAGAGGAATGTTTCCCTTTTTGGAAACACTCTTTTTTTTCTTTTTCTTCCTTTTCTCTCTCTTCTTCCCCGTTTTCTTTCTCCTCTTCCTCCCTTCTTTTCCTTCCTTCTGCCGAGCTACCCCCATCACCACCCTCAGTGCGTCCGGCCACCAACCCGACCTCCACCGGCGCCGGACGACCTCCTCCTCCCACCTGCAGCTGCGGCTTGGCGTCGCAGCCGCCGTGCAGCCGAGAGGAACTCCGGCAGCTTCTCCCCTGTGGTGATTGAAGTCCCCTTGGCCGGCCATCTCTTGGCCTGAATTGAAGGGGGAAAGCTTGGGCTCGTTGTGGGTAGCAATCCCACCAAAGGAATCAGGCCAATTTGTTTTGGGTAAGGAGATTTCAAGTTTTGAAATTTTAGGGTTTATGAAGTTTTGATGATTTTTGGTTGAGTTGTGTTTTGGGAGGTTGATTTCGGATGTTTGGTGTTCTTAGAAGTTGTTTTGGTGAAATTGGAAGTTAGTTGGGGGTTTTGTTGAATGTTGGTAATGTGGGAGGAAGGGCCGCCAAGACAGCCGCCATGTGCGGCGGCTGCAGCGGAGGAGGGCGGCGGAAAGAGGGGGAAGGAGGCACTTTGGTGCCGGAGGAGGTGGTATGAGCCTAGGCGGAGCTGCTACTGTGGCAGCGGCGGTGGTGCGGCTGCAACTGCGGCGGCGGCGGTAGGATTACGAAGGTTGAGTAAAAATAAAAAAAAGGAGAGTTAGAGTTAGTTTGGATATATGGACTATGTTCATATAAATAATTGAGTGTAATCGGAGGAATCGTACGAGTGAGGGCGATTTGATTTGAGTTCTGATTTTGTTATCGAGTCTGAGATATTGAAAATATGTTCTTTGGCAGGCCGAGGAGAGGCTCAACGTGAGGAGAACTCGAGCTAGAGATCGACATAATATTTGTGAGTGGACTTTTGTTTTAAAATTGATGCATGCATGATTAATTGATTTTTGTGGGTTTATATACATATATATATGTGTGGAAATATTTGGATTTTCGAAGAGCAATAAGTTATTTGAAAGGATGATTTTTCGGTGTCGATTTTCAAAGGGTTATAAATTACATAAATTAACTTGACATTATAGAAATTTTGTGTTTATTTATATGTAATAGGAAATGGGATTTCCGTGGACTATATGATTTAAAATTGTTGGATATTATGGTTTAATAATGGTGTTGATTTTATATTGTTCTTAAGCCCATGCTTTATTTTGATTATATTTATAGGCTTTAGAGATACGGTCGGGGACTGTACTATTTTATGATTACATAGGGGAAATGTATTTTGATTTGATTTCGGATTTTTCACCATATAAGGGTCCGTTTATGATTATCGCTAGCTAGCTTATTGATCTCATCCCACGCGAGGTGACGACTTGACCATGTAAGTCAGATTCACGCTCGGTGGTTGACGGAGTTGTGGTGTAGAGGTTTAGCGTGGGACGCGGACGCTGTAGAGAGTCTTAGAGACTCTGACCCTAGCCTTGGAGGCTCATTATGATTATGGTGGTTAACATTCCCCTATTTTTATTTAATTGGTATTCATTGGTCAATGAGATTGACCTAGTTATCCGTTTATACTTTATATTTGGTTTTCGGGACTTTTGATATTTTATATGACTTTATAATTCTCGAACCAGCGAGGCTGGGGAGTTTTGTATTGAGAGTGTTAAAGAGAAAAGTTGTTTTAACGCATGCATCATGATTTTATTTATGTAAAATAAGGAAAGTAATAAATTCTCTTTTGTTATATTTACATATATCTATATGTGTATTTGATTTTGTCCACTCACGCTAATGTTTTTAAATTACTTTCCCTGGGCTTTTCGTTTTAAACTGCCCAGCTTGCAGAGTTCGGTACTGGTAGGAGGCAAGGTATAGAGATCATTTTCCGCTGTCAGTTATTGTAGGTTACTTATTTAACCTACTTGTATCATTTTTCATTTGTCTAGTCGCTCTGATACTTTGTAGATGTTGTAAATTCTCAAATGTTCACCTTTGGGTGTAACTTGACATTTTGTTATATGAAATTTCATTTCTGTTACATATTTGTAAGGTTGTTTCCTATTGTTGGTTTTTGAGAAGTTGATTGTTTGTTGGGGGAGCAGGTGGCTCCGTGAGTCAAGGTGGATTATTTTAGAAGTGTTTGTTTCTTTTCCAGATAAGGGTTGTCCATTTTAAGAGAGGTTATGTCGAATTTTTCGGTAGAATCTCCCTTGAAATGGTCCCTGCAGGATTTACTCTGGGTAACAGTGTGTTATCCGGGGCGGGTCCTGTCAGCTGTTGTTATCGCCTGCATCACCTCCTTGTCAGTCCTCTCTTCCGCTCGCTTACGCCGGTGTGCCGTTGGCATCGGCGTCGTTCTTTCCGGAGCCGGAACCCGACAACATAGAAGACGCGCTGCTCCAATTGATTCAAGACCACCACACCAACTCCCTCAAGCTCCGGAAACGAACAGGTCAGTGACTCAACTCGATTTCCCCAAATTGGTCAAAATTAGAGTTTCAGATTTAGTGTTGATTGAGTGTGGGGTGGTTGGAGCAGACAGGGCGCAGAAGGACGCGATCAAGAAGTCGCCGTCACGATCCCTAGACCAACAGATTCTCGATCCGCCGCCAGCAGGCCCAGCACCTTCTGTATCCTGGCTCACAGGCGGCCTCGACTTCGTCACTTGGAGCTCATCCGACGAGGAGCCCGTCAAATCCGAGCTTCCTCCCCTTGACCGCAGAGCTTCCTCAGTTCCTCCCCTTCCTCCTCCTCGTCCCGTTTTGGTCCTGGTCCCGTCTCGGTCCCGTACGGGATACGGGCCCGACGGGATCACTTTTCAAAAAGCCTAATCTCGTCCCGTCCCGTCCAAAATCCGAGCGGGACAGGACCGGGATCAAGTAAATCCCGGCCCGTCCCGGCCCATGCCCACCTCTACATGTTAGACCTAAACAAACGTCAGGCTTCTTCTAAAAAAAAAAAATGCAGCTGAATCTTCACTTAGAGGATCCCATTTTCCTTGGATAATGACAAGGAGGAAGAAGTTCCTGTCATACCTTGACCG
This sequence comes from Potentilla sterilis, assembly GCA_963682095.1. Lineage (NCBI taxonomy): Eukaryota > Viridiplantae > Streptophyta > Magnoliopsida > Rosales > Rosaceae > Potentilla > Potentilla sterilis. The sequence continues at coordinate 1,419,520 of OY821762.1, forward strand.
TCTGCATATTAATTACTTTTGATCAAGATTATGTTTGAGAACCTAATATCGGTTGCACATCACATCTAGCCTCTGGAGTAAGAACGTAAAATTATTGCTGGCCAAGCATCTTAATCTCTATTCATATTCTTGTTTCTACGTGGTGGATCTGATTATTAGTAATTTTGCGCAGTTTCACCTACAATAAAATCTTGTCCACAATTCATCCACTTCTCTGAAACCATTTCAATACTCAGAATGGGATGAGATAACCATATCACAATTCACAACTGGAATCTGATGAAATAGGATGAATTAAGGCGGTGTTCTTAATAAGTAAATAGGTTGTCACTCAGAATTTTCACTCTCACTAGGAAACACGAGCCAATTAATACCCAATCTCCATGGAACCCCAAACAGCCTCATGTCCGTGCCCTGATGCAACGCAAGAGACTTGTAGCACCATGCGGCATACATGCGCTTTTGTCATAAGTTCATGACCAAACAAACAAACAAGTACTCTGTTGTTAAAATAATGGACTTCCTTTATTAGCCAGGAAGCAATATCTGATATTAGTTCCTGGGAGCCACTCGCATTAGATAATGTCTTTTCCTGTGGAGCTAATCAGGCTCTTACTACAACTCCCATCAGTCGTCCACTTATCAATAGCATCATAACAGGACCAACTAACAGTACGTCCTCCCCATCCAGCTAGGGAGAGCAAAATGAAAGGCACATGAATTTGTGGTAGTCGTGGACTGCAATGCTACCCTCCTTTTTCATCGAACCAAATAGAGCCATTTTCCCAAGCCTTGGGTTTGTGTGTGGCTCTCTTTTCTTATCTCTATATATCTCCTGCAACCTTTGATTCTTCCAAACCCTTTGCTGCTACACATAGTATGCCCTATCTTCTTTATTCATTTCAAGCCATTTCTAAGTTTCCCTGTAAACTAAAGGCGTTTCCTTGCAATTTAAAGACTATGTCAATTCAAGAAAATGGCTCACCTGAATTCCCAGCGTGGCCGGAGTACAAACTTCCAGACTTGTTATCTGCAGAAAGTGTTCGAAAAGTTCATGCAACGATTGAAAGCGAATGGGATCCTCTTCAACGTTCTGCGTGCCAAACTGCAGCTGGAAGAGCCTTGTGGAAGCATGTGGTCAATGATCCCCTGGCAGATATACTTGCAGGGGAGACGTACCTAAACTCTCTCCATGAGAAGATAAAGAAAGACTGCATCAACAAGGCACGAGAAATATCTGGGGTGATTCTCGCAGTTCGAACACTCTGGTTTGATTCAAAACTTGAAGCAGCACTTCATTCCTTCGACAACAGAGAAGCACAAGTAGTTCTCCTTGGTGCAGGTTGGTACCTACTCTCTCTTTCTGCAATACTTCAGTTTAAAGGCACTTCTTGATCCAATGCAGCAAACATGAACTGTCCTGGAGTTTGCAATTTGCATCATGCCTCAATTGTACAAAAATATGGGAATTTTTGGGATATTGGGATATTTTTGGGTGTATACTAGATTTCGAATCATGGGAATTTGATCTTAGTACTAGCCACTAGGTAGTCCCATCACAGGATCAGTTGTTTACCAGAAGCTGATGTTAATGATTCCCCATATAATGCGATGAAGATTCTGTGACAATGAACACTTCCGATCATCATTATTCCCCATATGAGGCTTTGCAATGTACAAAAATACACAGAGTACATATTAGAAATTATTGGTCATGTACTCATGTACATACATGTGATAGCTTTAGAGAAAGACGGGACCATTTTGGACCATGTCCGAATACAAACACCATGTCATTATATATCCATGAGATCTCTATATCCATAGCAGGTAGAAGGCACCTAGATGTCTCAACTCATCTTTAGCATGCATAGCTTGTACGAATCTATATTTTTTTTTATACTATTTATTTTATCAACTGAAATATTTCAATGGAAATCCCCAACAGAGGAGAAGTATATCTCGTACGATATGCTATTTTTGACTTAAAACTTAAATAAAGTAAAAGGCTAACGGTAATGCAATCTCTTTGTAGGAATGGATGCAAGGGCTTACCGGTTGAGTTGCTTGAAGGAGAGTAATGTGTTTGAAGTAGATTTTCCTGGCGTCTTGCAAATCAAAGCCACTCTTCTGCAAGCAGCGATGGATTCTACAAATGATCCCCAGTATCTAATGATGACAGCAAAATCCATAACCAGAGTAGAGGCTGACATCAGAAGCGATGACTGGCTCGAAAAACTTCAAATATCAGGATTTGTGCCAGAGAAGAACACGGTGTGGGTTCTGGAAGGTATCCTCTACTATCTAACCCACCCCGAAGCCACGGAAGTATTGAAAATCATAGCAGATAAATGCTCTATTACTCAAACAGTACTCTTGGCAGATTTCATGAACAAGCCATCAACCAGTCTTTCCAACTCCATCTTTCATTTCTACAGTGATTGGCCTGATCATCTCCTACCATCTCTTGGCTTTTCTCATGTTAAACTTTCCCAAATTGGTGATCCAGATGCTCATTTTGGGCTCCTGCATGATCCCTTAAATCTGTTCAACAAACTCCGCAGCTTGCCTAGATCAGTACAAACACACCCAGATGATGGAACACCTTGTTGTCGCTTGTATTTGGTAGAGGCTTCTGGTTCACCAAAACAAACTATTCCATAGATGGCCAAAGAATGGTTGCAGATTTTGTCTAGTCAGTACATAGACAGCCCGATGATGGAACACTGCTATCACTTGGTGTAGCCATCTGATTAAACCTAGTCATTAGATCACTCTACAGGGAACAACAAGCATTGATTTGTACTACTGTCGAAAGACAATATATTCCATTTGAATGAGAAACTGAAATTGAGCAGTCAGCCAATGCAAAAGCAAGCCTTGCATATATTCAAGAATGACTTTAGCTCAATCATTTCAAGATAAGTATCAACAATGACCAGCCTTAAGCAAAAGAAGATGTTAAATTTCTTAGAACTGAGCATTTTGAATCTTGTCAAGCCAGCCATCTAACCAAATGTAATAACCAACATCAGTCCATGATGAACTTGAACCGAGTCAGAATGACTTTGATCATTAGATCTGATTCGATGACTGGTATACTAGGTTGGAGTGAAATGCAACAAAATGAACAACTATAAATGCAAAAGAAAAATCCATATTCATATAAACAGATCAAGGATTCTAGTCTTACAAAAAGCAAGAGCAGAGCTACCTGGATAAAAAAATATGATTCTGGGACGGAAGACATAATTTAGTTACTTGACCAATATCTGTTGTGCCAAAATAACAAAACGAAAAGAGTAACTTTCCTTGAACATATTGTTTCAACCCAGAACTTAGATTAACAGAATGATATGCTTCAGATCACTTTTGTGAGGGCAGGATACCGCATAAAACTCACTGACAGCTGTCAATTGCCCTTGTTACACACTAGATGACGAAACTCTATCTAGTTGAGAATTCTTTAATAGCAATCTTCTACTAGGAGATATATAGATGGAGTTAGGCTTATAAATACACAAAATCAATCATGACACACCAGAAATGAATTTCAGAGTTACCAATCTCGTTTAAAGATTGAACAATGACACACACATGGAAATTTAGGAATTTTTCCAGACATATGAGATGACTATACAATTCATCTATAATGAGTCTAAGATTGCATCATGGACGTCATAATGACAAATCCAGGATCAGCTTTTGTTTCTTTTTTTCTTACAAACTTACAACATCCCTATCTGTCAACAACCACCCTACAACAAAACAATAATGCTAAAAAGTAGAGTCAAAGGAAATGCAAAGAGGATTCAAGACACTGAATAGCAAAAAAAGAGATTTATGAAACCAGAATATACATGCAATTGCAGAGTTTCAAGCAAGATATCCGCTAGCTAAATTATCCTGGAAAAAGCAAAAGATGTCGGTCAAGCTTCAAGGCAGTCCTTGATTCCCTGCTCAAATTTGTCAAGGGATGATATGGCATCCATGAGTGAATCTGCTACCTTCTTTCTGCAGCAAAATAAAATGACCTGCATAGTAAGTTTTATATAAAATTCACTCTTGGTCATGTTTATTTGTGAATAAGAAACGTACCTTTCGGGGGCAAGTCGAACATCACTCTCGTTTACCAATACATTAACAGAACTGAATGATCTGAAATACAATATGCCAGAAAAGAAATGTTTACTATAAAACAGTAATTAGAGAGAAAAATTGACATATTCAATGCATTTCGATTCTAGACCACTTTTAAGACCTAGGAGATAAAAGGATGAGAAAATATAAAAACAAAGTTTCACAAAGCTTAACAAATGCATGATTGAGTAAATCACCCTCTATTATCTTAAGATGCAATGAGAAATGCCGTATTCAAACATCTCATCTGAAAACAACGCAAGGTACTGACAATTAAGTACATGTCCGATTAAGTATAACATATCATTTTTCAAACAATTCCTGTGACCTAAATTGTACAGTATAATGGGGTGACGAGGAATAGCGGCTACCTTATAAGATCGTTGAGCATAGATTCCGCTTCCAGTTTTACAGGATCCTTATTACCGAGCAATGATGCTGCATTTTTTACAACCAGACGGAACGTGCAGACCTGTGATATTGTCATTTTACAACTCAAAATGTAGGTAACCAAGTAAACAGCACATTCACCTAAACTCAGTCAATTCAATATGTCTAGCCAAAAACTACCATATGCATACGAAATTAGAGCACTAAAAAGTACCTCAACACCAGAATTGGCTTGAAACGCAACGAATGAACTCCGGTCTTCCACGACGCAATCCCTAGCAGCAGATCTGAACAGTCTCTGGACCTCCTCCATCTCCTGAGTCGTATCATCCACTGTCAAAAAACCACAACCAAATCAATTCAGTTGAGAATCACAAACACATAAAATACACAATCTACGCATATCTACATTTCGACGGAGAAAAGAGAAAGAGACTGAGTAATCGATGAGCGGCGCGGAGGCTCTGTCTAGAAGCATCGATCGGGGCCAAGAGGAACCTGGAGGCCTTCTTCTTTTGCTCCCGGAGCCAATCCTTAGGTCCTGCTGTGTGGTTATGAAGAAATTAGGGTTTCTATATGAACATTTTAGATGAAGCGAAACGAGAATGAGATGAGAGTCCGAATACTAACAAAAGCCGAGTCCGAAAGCCCTGTCGGGTCGAGAGAGGGGAGGGACGAGAGCGATGAAGGAGAGGAGAGCGAGGCCTCGGCGAGTGAGGTTTGAGAGTCGGTGGGGATTTGAAATTGGGTGTTTTGGTTTTGGAGGGAAGGAGGAAATGGCGGTTACAGTGGCTGAGGAGGTCGTTGAGATAAGGCGGCAACAAGCAGAAGCAGAAGCCATGGTCTATTTCTTCTGTGGCGGAGCGTGTGTGGGCAAATCCGCACTTTCTTATAGTTTTGCAAAAACAAAAGGAAAGAAAGTTGTACTAAAATAACCACTGAAATATTATAAAAAAAATATTAAAAAAATTAATACTAAACATTTCAAAACTAAAAGGTTGCTCGAGTCTAAGGTTTGAAATTTTGATTTGATGCTTGTCCTGCGGCACATGTGATCGGTTTGCCTACGAGTTGTTGCCGGACGAGTGCTTGCTTCGTCCAATGTTCTATCATCATGTTTTCTTGCTAAGACAGTAAGACCTATGAATTGATCCAAAACTACTTACAAAATAAAAATAAAATTTCCAAAGGCTGGGTTCGCACTTCAAGCCCAATTAACTGGATCCAAGCCGAACAAAGAGCTGCTCCATCCCCATTAGACCTGCCGGAGCCCAGATTTTTCAACAACTAAGCGCAAGTAAACATTCAATTTGGTTCAACATACTAGACTTGTTAAAAGAAGGAAAGGAGATTATGAACATGTCCTCCAGAATATCAACGCAAATTTAGTTTTACAGAACAAAACACAAGGAATCCAATAGACGAACAAAAACTCATTCCCATGGCTAACTAATGCTTGGGAAGTACTATATGTCACTGATCCATAAAAGTATTGCAGATCCAGATACAGTCTTCGAATAGGCATATAATATCGGTCTCCAGTTGTAAACTTGTAATCATATCATATTCCCAGCGAATGTGAAAGTATCAAAACTTAACCTGCAGTCACCAAGTATCATATTTAAAATTCAATATTAAGAGCAATATGCATATATAACCAAACTCCTATCACCCCAACAAGAACATAAGCATGCTATAATGAACCGAGGCAAAGAATTTAGCCGACTGCTCCAACTCTTAGACAGCCGATGAAGCAGCCGACTCTGATCAAAATACTTGCTCCACACACACACACAATGTATAGAATAGCCACCAACATATATATGGGTAATGGGTTACACTTATAAAAAAGGGCAAAATAAAGAGACTGCCCTAACATTGGACTTATGATTACCACAACCCAAGAAAACCATCTTATTCTTCATCTACTATCTATACTATTACTCAACTAACTATTAGCTGCAATCTCAGCCGAAAGATGGTGATAATAAACTGAATAATCATAAGAATATCAGAAAGGCTTAAAGATTGCATCACCAATTGCAGGACTATTAATTACTCTAACATACTGAACATACTGATCTTAACACAAACCAGATGTCTAACGGATTGAGTTTGACAAGAAGACACAAACATGGGACTTTATGTGATGGGAAAAGACAAAGTTAACAGCGTCACATTAATAAGTGATTGGTGAACATGATGTGGTCAGATCAGTTGACAATTCAATTACTACAGCACAGTATACCCTATTTATCTAGGACAAAAAGTTATGATCATACATATATAATGAAGTCAAACAATCAATACGCATAATGAATTAGATACCAGATAACTTTACTTAATATAGCAAAGGTAAAAAACTACAAGACACATTTGAGTATACTGTATAATGCAGGTAGAATAATAACCTTTAAGCTTGAGCTTCAACCTCTTTATCCTCCACATCAGTTGCGGCAACATTTGGCTCTGCCCCTTGGCCATCTTCAGTAGGGGGCTGAGCTTGCTCGGCCTCTGGTAGTGGTTCTTCCACATAGTCATTTTCAAAAGCATCAGATGGCACCTCATAAATTCTAACTTGTGGCTTAGATGGATCCTTCACCAGTACATATGTACCCTCCTTCAGTTTCATACACAAGTCCACAATCGACTTGACAATTCCCCACATATTGGCCTGGTTCAGATTAATCTGCGAGGCAAACTCCTTGGGCTTATATCCATTCACAGCCAAAATCACATGGTTGAAGTGATCACGAGGATGAACCCTCGACACATATCCCAACTTCATCATATCAGCACCAGCCAATAGAGCTTGTGCAGTCCATTTAGCCAATTTGTTAGCATTGTTCTTGAGCTCATTAGCCAGAACTGCACCCCTCTGAGTCTCCAATTTCTGCCTCCAATCAACACCGGAATATTTAGGATCAAATTCATTGAGCGCATTAAGAGTCAAAAACGACCTCTGATTGTTAACCTCCATAACACTCTGAACCTCACACCTTGCAACCAGAGACACCTCACTGTCAAGCTTCCACTTTCTGTAACGATAAGCAACAGAGGCAACTTCCTCGCCCTCATTTGCAAACGGGTTAGGCTCCTCGAAAGTGACCTTGTTCCCATCCTTAAGCAAAACCTGCTGAGAAAAGTTCTGGTTAATGCAAGCAGCCTCAACACTCAATGCGAAAGCAGAGTTGATATCTTCCTTGGCTTCGGGCAAGGGCTCCTGAGAGGTCTCATGGACCGAAACCAAATCGAGCTGAGAGCCATCACGTTTGTCAAAGAACAACTTGTTCCCAACTCGCTGAACCACAATGTCCCAAGAGTAGACCGACCTCGGTGAACACATGAGGGTCGAGAGGATAGCATCGGTGGCGAAAACAGTGGCCTTGTCTTCATTCGCAAGACGGCGAATGACTGGATCATCAGAGGTTGTGATCTTGGGGAACTTGCGGTTCTTAAGCCGCTCCAGCCTGCGCTCGTTCTTGGGCGTGAGTCGATCCATGGTTCGGTCATAGGTCTCGAGCGCGCCGCAGAAGAGAAGATCCTCAGGCTCAGGCACAGTAAAAGATAGCTTGGAGAATGTCGAGAAAGGGATTTGATCCAGCATGTTCCATTCCGGTTGGATATCCACCGACGATTTGAACACGGCGGCTTCACGGCGAGGCATGTTGGCATTGGACCTGTTGTTCATGTTGTAGTGGCGGTCACGGCGAGCCCTCTCCTTCTCAGCCTCTCGCTTCTTGGCCTCGACCTCCTCGTCGCGGCGGTGGGGGAGCTGCCTCTGCTGCTGGAACCTCCACTTGGGGCCGAACTTGGGACGCGTCGGCGGGGGTTTGCCGTCGACCAGGCGGAAGGAGGAGTCGTCATCGGGGAACGACTCGTCGTTGGAGAAGTCGAAGACGGCGTCGGACGGGTTTCTGGACCGGGCCGGGTTGTTGAAGGTGCGGGTCCAGTCGGCGATCCGGCCCAGCTTGTCAGAGCGGGAGAAGGGGGCGAAGGGGACGTTGAGGGGGAGGTTGGCTGTGGTGGTTGTTGTGGTGGCGCAATCCGGTGGGCCCCAACCGTCGGGATTGAAGGGGACGCCACTGACTTCGAAGGCTTCGACCATGGCAGATTCGAATTAAGGGTTTCGGAGATTGGTGGCGCTGTGTGTGAAGCGTTTGGATTTGCGATTAGAAGATTAAAACCCTAGTTCAATTGGACACACGGTCACACCTTGTTACATGCCACCAGCACTCTGTGAAGGACTCAGCCCAAAATGTAGTGGCAAAAATATGTTAGGGCCCATTCGGCCCAGTAACAGGTAGTTCTCGGAAGCAGTTTATTTTTTGGGAGAATTACTTAGTAGTACCTGACCACATTTGAATTAACTAAAAACTCACTTTCCATATTTCTTATACAAATTAGGACATAAGTCCAAGCCTAAAAAATAAGTTGACCAAAATTGATTAAGTAATTAATGTAAAAATATCTAAAATACCCTTATTTTCGTGAAAATTACTAACTGCCACCCAGATCTAACAAGTTTCTCTCTCCTCATTTTTTAAGTTTTTTTCAAGCAAATTTAAATTTTCCGGCTAAACCACCAGCAATTTGGAGGTGAGCCAATATATAAAGTTGTTCCTTATGTCATAGGCTTTCATTTAAGTACCATATTGCATATGTTTTGAGAAATTTTGAAATTTCAAATTTTGCTCACCAAAAACTACAGTAGCAGTTAGTATCTCAGTCGACAGTAGCAGCTAGATTTATAGTCAATAGTAGCAAGTGTCTTCCCACAGTAGCAAGTGTCTTCCCACAGTAGCAGTTAGATACATAATCGACAGTAGCAGGGACCTTCCCAGCTAACAGTAGCACCTTTCAAATCGACAGTAGCAGCTACTTTCATGCTCGACAGTAGCAGCTAGATTTATAGTCAATAGTAGCAAGTGTCTTCCCACAGTAGCAGTTAGATACATAATCGACAGTAGCATGGACCTTCCCAGCCAACAGTAGCACCTTTCAAATCGACAGTAGCAGCTACTTTCATGCTCGACAGTAGCAGCTACTTTCATGCTCGACAGTAGCAGGTACATTCCAAGTCGACAGTAGCAGTTAGTTTCCTAGTCGACAGTAGCAGCTAGTTTTGCAATAGACAGTAGCAGCTAGATTTGTAATAGACAGTAGCAGCTAGTTTTGTAATAGACAGTAGCAGCAATTAGGACTAAATACATGCTTGTAAATATTAAGGACAAAAGAGTAAATTAGTTAATAACATGTGGCAGCTTGTTATGCACATGGTATTTATTTGTAAATTTTTGTCCTAATTTGTTAAATTAAATATGTAAGTGAGTTATTTGTAAAACAAATTACTGTCATGTACTAATTTGTAGTTTGTCCTTATTTTTTATCATATTTTTATTTTTTTAAAAAAATAAACAAAAATAAAATTAATATTACAACTAGGTAGTAGGTACCGTGTTAAAACTAGTAGTAGTAGTAGTAATAGTAGTAGGCTTCTAATAGTCAATGTTCTCATTTAAACTACTTAACAAACTAGACCACAACTCTCCGATAATTCATAATTTCGCTTATTATTTCTTTAAAGATTCAGTTACGTTTTCAACTCTATCGATTGTCTATTATGTTTCACATCTCGTTTCTACCATGCACGTAAACACAAAGTAAAAAAGCAATTAAAGGCATATACCATTGACACATGTGAAAAATCTCTTATTCTTTCAAAAATTCAGTTACTTTATTAATTTTATTCATTGTCTTTTATGCGATTCATATTTATTGTGTAAAGCGATCACATATTAATACGTAAGTAATTATTAAAAAATTTGATTACGTTACTAAATCTATCGGTTGTTAGTTATGTCTCACATCTCGTCTCTACCATGCACGTAAACACATAATAAAAAAGCAAAGACACATAGTATATATACTATCGAATTTCCTCAGATAGTTTTTTTTTTTTCTTTATTAGATAGAAAAATGGGATGGAAAATTTGGTGGATAAACGACACCAAAAAAAGGAATGAGCACCAGAAGCAGAGAGAGAGTTTCAATATCTTACGTGTCACACAGCATCTCAATATCCCTGTAACAAATTTCCCACCGAAACACACAAAAATGTTCCGCCATTCCTGAAACGGAAACAACCAACTCTCCCACGAATTCAATTCCCTCTTCCTCTATATTCCCAATGTGGCAGAAGAAGAATCAACCGCAATTCCCAACTGGATTAAATGTTGGTTGCCACTTGGCCGATTCCTAATCCAACCACCGAATCAGATTCCCTCATCCGCTTCCACTTCTCCACCCTATCATCATCGTCCTCGTTCCTCTCTCATCATCTTAATTCCAATTCATCCCTAACATGCTGCTGTTGCCTATTTAAGTCCTCTACCATGCGCATTCCCAAGAAGCCCGTTTCGCTCTGCCTCTCTTTCTTCTCTGCTCCTGAATTGTGCTTTTCCCGGATTCGCTTCGCTTCCTCCGCAATTCTCGGACAACCGGAAAAGCGAAAAGGAATTCACACAGTAGGTTATGCTCCTCTCCCCCTCTCTATTTCCGAGTCGTGTTTTCTGTTCAGTGTACATTTTAACATGAATGTTTGTTGAGAATCGGCTATGTGTTAATTGAGGGGTCCACTGTGAGCGGCACCATTGCAGGTAACCTGTCCAGGTGTTGGATTTGCTGTATAGGAAAATATAGAAAGTCTGGGATGTTTTGGAAAGGGTGAGATAAACAAGGAGGGGGTAATGAATGAGGACACCAAGTTGCTGAAATCGTAACTGTCAGTTTTGTTGGTATTGCTGCATGTATTTCATGTGTGCTTTGCATGAAGCCCACCTTTTAAGCAAGTAGTTTGTTGAGAGCAATTTGAAATTGGTTATTTTGCTGAGCCTGCTCACTTGTACCAGGAGGTAATCTACTGCGAGCCAGCAGCTATTTCATGGAGAAGAGCCACGAGACTGTTGTAGGTAGCAACAACAACTCATCGCGTCTTCTGCATATGGGTTGTTGCGATGGTGATCAAGAACCTTGCGTGTGGTCATCTCCCGGAGGAGGGTGTAAAATTGATCTAGGAAAGCAGATCTTCTGCAACCGGTCATTGAATATGAAGAATATTGTTGCAGTGGGGTTTGATATGGATTACACATTGGCACAATACAAGCCAGAAACCTTTGAATCTCTTGCATATGAAGGCACTGTCAGGAAATTGGTATTTGATTTAGGATACCCCCGCGAGGTATGTTTGTCATCCTGCCTTCTCTTTTGTGTACAATTTTTATAACTTTAGTTTTTAAGTGACCTGGAAATTACGTCTAAGCTACTTGGTTCTTGTTGTGTTCTTTACCAACAGATTTTACTACTATTTTTTAAAAATTTGAGCAATATGTATTACATTCACTGAGACAAAAAAAACTCATGTAGTTGCTGGACTGGACATTTGATTGGAAGTACATGGTGAGAGGCTTGGTTCTTGATAAGAAGAGAGGCAACATCTTGAAGGTCAGCCCTGTTTATTTACTTTTTTTTTTTTCTTACTTTTGATATTACTTTTCATTTGTTGTTAATCCAAGTCAGTAGGGTTACTGTTTTTATCTTGCATGAATCTATAATGAGACTTGAATTGATGGTTTTACAGATGGATCGGCATAAGTATGTGAAGGTAGCTTACCATGGATTCAAGGAGCTGTCTAAGGAAGATAAAGTTGGTATCTACGGAAATACATTACTAAGGGATTCCTTTGATGAGCCTGATTATGCTCTCATTGACACCCTTTTTTCTCTAGCTGAAGCCTACTTGTTTGCCCAATTGGTTGATTTTAAAGACAACAATCCTGGAAAAGTTCCAAAGGGTGTCGAGTAAGATTATGACTTTCTGTGAGGTTGCTAAACTTCTTCTGTACCAGTACTTTATATTTTATATTTGCATTTCAGTTATGCTGTTATCTACAAAGATGTTCGAGCTGCAGTTGATTTGTGCCACCGTGACGGAACTTTAAAGCAAATGGTTGCAAAAGATCCTAGCAGGTAAGGATAAACAAAATTTAGTAGTTTCAAATACCAAAGTGACCACTTGAAGGGACATTTGTCTTACTACTCTATCTGCTTATTGCTTCAAGGTATATTATCGAAGATACCTCCATTGTTCCCATGCTCAAAATGCTTAGAGATTCTGGCCGGTCTACATTCTTGGTAACAAACAGGTATGTGTTCCTCTGCCATCTATTTTCATAATTGAAGTTGAAATGTTTTGGATATTGTTGCTAATAACATTTTTTTTGGATTTTTACTTACAGTTTATGGGACTATACAAACATTGTGATGAATTTCCTCTGCGAGTCACGTACATTGGATGGTGGCAGAAAGTGCAATTTTGACTGGCTTCAATACTTTGATGTTGTCATCACTGGAAGGTCATACTTTCCTTATCTTTTTCACTATCCTCCAGATGTACTTTATCATTGTTCTTCAGCAGTTTTAGATTGAAGAACTGCGATTATTAGCTCCAAATATCTATCTTATGCTATATTATTGTTACCGTCTCTATACTAACCATTTGAAGTGTTATCCATGCAGTGCAAAGCCAGACTTCTTCCATGATGGCAATCGTGCAAATCTGTTTGAAGTTGAACATGAGTCTGGGATGCTAATTAATACAGATAATGGCTCTCCTATGGCCCAGGTTGGTATACCATTGTTGTCCATTCATGTCTAGCATAGCATGCTGCTCTATGTTCTTATATAAAATACTATCAATCTAATTTTTATGCTATGTGAAAGGTGGGAAGTTCTTCACCAGCATTCTCATCAAAGGGAACAGATAAGGCGTGCAGAGTTTTCCAGGGAGGCAGTGTTGGCCATCTTCATAAACTGCTTTCAATTGAGTCAAGTGCGCAGGTGAGCTATTCTTTTATGGATGCCAGGTGGAAAATTGATATTATAATCTGATGCTGGACATTTTTTTTCCTTTTAATTGTTGGAGTCAAATGTGGCTTTGAACTTTTGATGCTTGCTTATAATAATTCCTATACATTTTCATTAGGTTCTGTATGCTGGGGATCATATATATGGTGATATTTTGCGGAGCAAAAAGGTTCTTGGTACTAAATCTCTTTTCTCTCTTTTTACTTTCTTTTATTTTATTTTATTTTTTAATCTGTTTTCTGCTTGAGGTCTCTTAAATGTGTACATCTTTTGTTTTCTTTCCCGTGCCTTTCTTTGCATATGATTGTATTTTCTTGTCTCTATGAACAGGGTGGAGAACAATGCTTGTTGTTCCAGAGCTAGAGAGGGAGGTTGAACTCCTGTGGGAGTTGAGAGATACCCGAAAGGTCTTTCTAAAACTTCATTTGAAAATGCTAGTTTAGGTGTTAAGTTAACAAAGTTTAATCAAGTTCAATTAGAATGTAACTTATATTACTAATTTCATGCAGCAACTTCGATTGTTGAGGAATAAACGTGATCTCATTGAGGACAAAATGCATCATTTGAAGTGGTCTCTGAAGTCGGTATCTATCTAGAACGCCAGTTGCTTTTTATTGTACCTTTACAGGGACGCTTTACATGGAATGAGATTTCTTTTTTCAGGTTTGAAGATATCAGTGCTGAGGAGAAGCAAAAGTTAGCTTCTGAATACAAAACTTTGGAGGTTGGTTGAAGCAATACATATTCCTGCTCCATTGATCTGTTATTTAACAAGTTGTGTAATATATATTAACAAATTAACATTTTTCTCATTGGTTTAATTTATAGTCTGAAAGGGATCAGGTGAGGTTCAGTCATCAAGATGCGCAACGAAAATGCCACCAAAAGGTATTGTTATCTTTTATACTTTTGTAGTGAACTTCCTAGTTTCTGGGCTGGAAGTCTTGTGGAGCATTATGTCAGTTGAGTTTGGTCCGTAAATACTGATCTTCTGGCTGGCCAATATTTGTAGTTTCACAAGACTTGGGGACAGCTGATGAAGACTGGTTATCAGAACTCTCGCTTTGCGCATCAGGTCAGTACTTTTCTCGAATGTGTATGCCTGAGCTAGCTCAGTGGATAAACTCGGTTCTGATGGTGAAATTAATTATGATAAAGAATGATGTTGATGAACTTGTCATTGCTTTTCTGTTTTTAACTGTCATCATATTGGATTTTGCTATTGGTATTTGTATCTTGTAATATATTTTAGGAAGCCTCATTTCATGTTGCAGGTCGAGAGATTTGCCTGCCTTTATACCAGCCAAGTTTCGAACTTGAGCCTGTACTCCCCAGACAAATACTATAGACCCAGTGAAGATTATATGCCCCATGAATTTGATATCATTCCCTTGTAAAGAGATGAGGTGTCCTAAAAAAGGGCATGGCAGGTTGGGAACGCATAAAAATAGAGCTTGCACTGAAGCTTTTTTCCTCCCAAGATGATTTGCTCTAATAGTGTATCTGTAAAAATGAATTGCTTAAGTGCATGCTTTTTTTTTCTTTTTTTTTCCTCACTAATGTGGTTCAAACTTATCTATGAGAATTAATAGAGCAAGTATCAATAACTACTGTATTCGAATGAAAAGTGAACAACACTAAGGACTGGGTTTAGGAAGGGCAGGTGACCAATGGGAATGGGAAGTGAACAAATGTGGAACTGGATTTAAAGCCGCAAAGGTTAAGGCATGCGAATGACGGAATTAGAAATATAGAAGGAAGAATGAAGTACCGGGCAGGCTACTGGATTCTCTCAAGTACTAAAACAAATAGAAATATGGCAATGTCCCAATCAAAAAAGGTATATGGTATACCTGTAGTAATCTTTCATAAAGCATCAGTTCGACAATTACACACTATGGACCTCCTTTTGGACAGTGAGAAGCTTTCATAACCACTAAGGATATGGGGATGAACTTTGGAGATTCACTCATCCACGTGATTATACATTTTCATTACGTCTAGCAACAGCAGACATAGCCTCATACCTCAGTAAAGGGACAGCTTCTGCGGGCGTGAAGCTTAATTCAGGTCCCAGATGATACAATGCAACAAAACTGGCGGCAGAGAAGCTGCTTGACAGATAGTCACATGAACTCTAATACCACCCTTCAAGATATAATATCATAAGCACTCTCTCAGCTAATGTTCTTCCTGCCTCTCAACATCTTGCATTTCAATCGGCTCAGGGAAAATTTCATTGGACAGCCGTTTACGTGAAGAGGAGAACTCATTTCCAACACTGCCGTGAGAACCTGCTCGCCCCGACTGTTTTAAGCCACTGATACTTTCTCTGTTTGTATGGCCAGGAACAGTAGCATTCTCTGATGAGCTGTGCCGCCAGCTACCAAAGAAAGCAGTGCTCCATGATCTTCTAGATGAAGTTGTCCGCAGCCTTGCAGAGCTTGAACTCTCTTCCCTCACCACCTTCAGAGGGTTTTCCAATGCTTTAAGAATATATTTCATAGGCGGACGCTTGGAAGGCTTGGGGTTAAGGCAGGACCTGGCCACAATTGCCATGGCCCATACCTCTTCCAATAGATCCTCATCTACTATGAGAGATGGGTCAACGATCTTACTCACCAGTTCCTTCTCAAAAATGCTGATGTAACGTACTGTGTGATCCAGCCACTCTCTCGTAGAGGCATCATCTGATTTGCTGATACCAAGCTTGCCTGTCACAAGCTCAAGCAAAACCTTACCGAAACAGTACACATCATAAGCACAAGTCACCGATGACATCATGGCTGTTCATTGAAAAAATAGAAATAAGTTTCCTTTCCAGACTACAAAATGCTAGATAAAAGAATCTTGGGAAACAGCTGGAAATGGAACTTTTCAAACGGGAAGAAAATGAAAAAATAGATGAAAAAAAAACGTACCAGAAGGGCTTTGTTCAGAGCTCCTGCATAACACAAAGGGAACAGACATTATTTGACTAATAGATTTCAGAGTGAAAAAAAAAACAGATAAAAGTATCCCCAGAAGTGTAATTTGACAAAGAATGCCAAAGTTGCAAGTAGGCAGGTTTTTAAGTACAAAAGTTAAACACTTACTGTTGTTTCCTCAACAATCTGGTGATTACATTTTGATTAGCATCCCCTTCTTGCGCACGGACCTCACTCAAGCTTCCAAGTCGTACCTCAAATTTGTCATCCAGAAGTATACTGCTTGCTTGAACATCTCTTCAACCACCAAAATAAACTTTTAGTATCTTGCTCATCTTAATAAGCAAAGTTGAAATTGCAAGTACAGCTAAATTGAACATGATGTAAGAACGAGAGCGAGTCTGCTAATTGAAGTCTCAGATGATGGATATGAAGGGGTCAAACATTACCTAACATCAGTTACAAGACATCTAACGGAACATGAAATAAAGAACTACATCCGAGTCTGCGTAACGAAGTCTCACATGATGGGTAATAAGGGGTATAACACAGCCTAACATCAACTACAAGACATTGCATATTCAACTAGTCTGGCACTATCTCAAAATCTTTCCTTAGACGAGCAGGAAACCTCTGCTTCATTAAGTGACTGCACAGCTTATTAAGAACACCATATCAGACCATTAACTTAATCTAGAATGCTTTCACCGATTAGTCAACTACAAAGAGCTGTATTCTAATTAGGAAGGGCCTAAATTTTACGAGGAGTCCAACTCAGTATGAAGTATGGATAATGGCTAAAAATGTTGAATTAAGATATCAGCAAAAGCAACTTCAGTAATACCTGTGAACAAGAGGTGGGCTGCAGTCATGATGCAAGTAAGCTAGGACTTCAGCAGCTCCAATTGCAATTTTTAGTCTTGTAATCCAATCCAAAGACTGTAACTTGCCATCGGCTGAATTTGTAACCCCATGCAAAGAATTAGCCAAGTCTCCATTTGGCATATATTTGTAAACCAGAAGCTTCTCACTCTCATGCTCCAAGCAATGCCCCAAAAGTGGGATTAGCCTTGTGTGTGAAACTTTGCTAAACAAATCCATTTCTATCATATACGATTCTTTCGTGAAGGAATGCAGATCCACCCTTTTGATAACTACAGGGGTTCCACTTTCCAAGGAGCCGCGAAATAGGTCCCCAGAGTGTCCATGTTTGATTAGACTTTCTTCACCAAAATCACCAGCAATCTGGCGAATCTGCCCATAAGTAAATGGTTCTCCAAGGCCTGATGCATACATGAGATCTTTAGGGAGTGAAAGGCCGTCTCCATCTGGAACAGGCCCTACATTTGCACTTCCCCGTTGACTTCTGGCTTTATTACCCCTTTTCATGAGCACTACCAGAACCCCTACCAAAATCACAATGAAGAATAGTCCACCAAACATCCCAGCTAGTATGTATATTAAACGATTTTTGTTCTTCGATTCAGGTTCTAGCAAAGGTGGCTGTGCTGGTTCAGGTACCCCAAAGTCATCAAAAGCCATACTCCTTTCTTCATAAAACTGTCTACATGCCTGTGAACTCCTCTGATTTGGTTCCAACTGGAGGCAATTTGTAGTTAGAGTAGCATTGCTTTGACTATCTTTCAATATCTTGCCTTGAAAATAGTTACCAGACAAGTCAATGGAACCATATTTTGCAAGCGGATAAGTCAGATTTCCATATAGGAGATTATAAGAGAGGTTGAACACAGCTATAACGCTACCATTTGTACTGATGCTCGGCAGAGCTCCTGTAAAATTGTTGCTGGATAAATCAAGAAACTGCAAACTGAGAAGTGACCACAATGCACTAGGAAGAGCACCCTCAAGTCCATTCCTTCTCAGAACAAGAACTTCCAGCTGAGCAAGACTCAAAACCAAACCCTCCAACAGTGGACCTTCCAGATTATTATCTCCAATCTCCATCTTCCTCACTCTTTTCAACCCACTCAACTCCACAGGCAATGTCCCAGACAAAGAGTTCTTGCTAAGGTCAAGTTCAAGCAACTCCGAAAGCTCCCCAAGCTGAACCGGTATAGAATCAGTGAGACTATTATCAGACAGGTTCAGGAACTGAAGCCTCGATAGAGTGCCTAAACCCGGTGGAATCGGCCCGGATAGGAAATTTGAAGAAACATCAAGCATTGTAAGATTCCCAAGGGAGGCAAAACCAGAAGGTATTGACCCAGTCAAGGAATTCCTCGAAACATCAAGAACCTCCAACTCGACCAAGTTCCCCAATGCAGAAGGCACAATACCAGTAACATCATTACCAGATAAATACAAAGACTTAAGCTTTGTCAAATTACCAAGTGACTCAGGTACAGCACCAATAACAGAAGCAGAACTCAAATCAAGAACCTCTAGTTTACGAAGTCTCAGGCCAAACCAGTCAGGTATAGACCCCGGAAGCTTAAACCCAGAAGCATTAAAAGAAACCAAAGATGTAAAATTAGCTAATGCATCCACTTCGAAGTTGGGGTTGCGCAGACCACGGTTGGTTCGTCTCAAACCGGAGACTGTGATTCCGATGACTCGGCCGGTCCGGCATTGAACTCCGGTCCAGGTGCAAGGCTCTGCCTTTCTAGGCCAGTCTCTGCTTCTGAGTCCTAAAGAAGACCGGAGGTCCAGTAACGCCGACTGTTCCACGGCGGAGGTTAAAGAATCTTGCTGGGCTAGAACGCAGTTAATCAAGAAGAACAAAGCTAGCGATATTGTAAAGACCCCAACTTGGGTTTTAGTCTGTGATAACATACTGTACATCTTCATCATAGTCAATAAAGCTTCCTCCTTTTCTTCTAATTCAACTCAGGGATTGGTTTTGTCTACCTAAGAAACAAGTTTAAGCAAGAAATAAGAAACACCCAGAATGAAAAACACATAAAGTTCAAGTCTTTAAGAACAAGAAAGACAATCCAAGAAGTACAAGTAAGATGGGTACTTACCTGAGAGGTTTGCTTCTTCTTCAGCATTCCAGTCCTCAAGAGTAGAAAAGCTGTCTTTTTTAGGCTTTGAATACACAGAAGTGTGGGTTTTCCAAAACAGAGTGGCAGGGGCAGAATGGTAAAAGTGGGGAGGAGAGGGGTTTTAATGTAGCAGAGGGAATTGAAGGTGAAAAACAGCTTTAAATGACAGAGGTAGCAGTGAGTGATGACTGTGCCCAACCGCTAAAGCCGAACTGGGTCATTTTCAGACACTCACCGGAGAAGCCATTAATGAAGGCATGACTGTGGTAGCTCTGAATTGCAGTGGCATAGTTATTATGGTTTTGGAGGTGGAAGTGTGGTGGTGGCGGTGGAGATTACCAATTGGTCTTCTTCTTGTTCATGTTCTTGGTTTATGAGGTTGACTTGTTTTGGGTCTTAGTGTGTGCTGTGGCATGGGAATTGTTTGTATTTAGAAGTGCGATCAATAATTTAGGTGACAAATTGGTGAGAGTTTTGATTTTTCTTTTTTGGTGCAACTTGGTAGTGGAGTTGAATCAGACCTGTCGTCAATCGATTCAATCCATACCTAAATAAATCCAATCCTTGAGGGCTTGAGAATTCAATATCCAATTTCATAATTCCATGTGGAGACTGGAGACTATATGAGTGATGTTACCATTTTATATTTGTAAAAGATATTCCGTGACAAATGATTTTTTTTCTTCTACTAAATCACTTACAAATAAATCACACTTATACAAAATACACAAATGAAATTTATACAGACCGATTGGTCATTATCACAAATAAAATGATACAATATGAGATAAAAGAAAAATTCCAGTTGCGATTTTTCGGGTCACTATTTTCATTATACGAATCATTGAAAATTAAATCTATACTGCATCATGATTATATAATTTTCTCTATTAGTTTACAATTTATTTATAATCAAATAACATCAAAACTTGTTTATGGTAAACTACAAAATATCAACCATAAAGGTCAGGTGCATCATTTTCATTCCCTCAAACAAGTCTACAAATAATTATTGTATACTATGGCGGTAAGAGCATCTCCAACAGCTTCTCCATTTTCTTGATTTTCTCAATTTTTAATGATTTTAAGTCTTTTTTCACTCCAACAGCTTCTCCATCTCATTCCCTAAAATAGGGAAATAGATGAAAGAAAGCAATACATTCTCCAAATTTACAGAATCTCTAAAACAATTTGGAGATTGTTGTAGGAGAAATAGATTGATAAATCTCTCTGTGTTTATTCATTGATAAGGAGGCCTTTATATAGGCATTACATCAAGTATCCCTGGCGAACAGGGATTCCCTATCTAATAGAGTATCTAGACTACAAGTCTTATTAGGGCAAGACACACCTCGGAAGTTACGGAGTTAACCTTCCTTGAACACTCCCCCTTGTGTCGCGTCCTCAATGGTGCATGAACCGTTGCCTCGTTAAAACCTTTGCCAGCAAACAAAAACCTCTTGGGCAAAAATAAAAGCATGGTCTAAGGAAAAAGAGTACAACGCACCAACTACAAGTATGTGAGACATGCATAACTAGGCTCCCCCTGAAGTCTAGATGAGAACTCCCCCTGATAGTCAATCAGTCTTTGAGTTCGGATAAGCGACACATTCCAATGCGCTTTACATGCTTCATAAATGTAGATTTAGGTAGAGACTTGGTGAACAGATCCGCTGCATTTTCTTCTGAGCTGACTTGCTTCACTTGAATATTCAAAGTCTCTTGCTGCTGCTGATTGTAGAAGAACTTAGGCGAAATGTGTTTAGTATTGTCACCCTTAATGTATCCCAACTTCATCTGCTCAATGCATGCTGCATTATCTTCAAATATGCAAGTTGGTCCCATCGTAGTAGACTCAAGTCCACTAGACTCTCGAATGTGAGATATAACTGAGCGAAGCCAAATACATTCTTTGACTGCTTCATGTAGTGCAATAATCTCAGCATGGTTCGAGGAGGTAGCAACAAGGGTTTGCTTGGTTGATCTCCAAGATATCGCCGTATTCCCAATGGTAAAAACATAACCGGTTTGGGAACGTCCTTTGTGTGGATCTGACAAATATCCAGCATCAGCAAATCCTACCATTACATCATTTGGTGTATCTGAGTAGGAGGGGGTATCGCCAAAGCCGTATCGGGACCACGACTTAGCATCCGCGGGTCCGGATAAGTTGGCGGATATGGCTGCAGGATGGCGGATGGATGAACCAAAGCCAGTCCTGGCGGATATGGCTGGCGGATGGCAATCCGAGCCATGGTTTGTGCTGTTAGATGCAAGAGATCGACTATGTGTCGAATCCTGATGAGTGTATCGATAGTACAAGCCCATGTCAAGGGTTCCTTTAAGGTATCGGAAGATGTTCTTGATTCCAACCCAATGACGTTGTGTTGGCGCAGAGCTAAATCTAGCTAACAAGTTCACAGAGAAAGCGATGTCTGGTCTAGTACACTGAGCTAAGTATAACAAAGCTCCAATCGCACTAAGATATGGATATTCAGCTCCCAAGACCTCTTCGTCATCTTCTTTCGGACGAAAGGGATCTTTGTTGATATCCAGACTCCTAACGACCATGGGAGTGCCTGTAGGATGCATAACTTTGTCCATGTTAAATCGCCTGAGCATCTTTCGGACATATGCAGACTGGTGTATAAAAATTCCACCACTTCGGTGCTCTAGTTCTAAGCCTAGGCAAAACCGAGTCCTTCCCAGATCTTTCATCTCGAATTCGGATTTCAAATAGCTAGCGGTCTCATTGATCTCATTCAGAGTTCCAATGATGTTCATATCATCGACATAGACGGCTATAATGGCAAATCCTGAACTTGTTCTCTTTATGAACACACAAGGGCACAACTCATCATTCTTGTATCCTTTCCCAATCAAGTAATCACTTAACCGTGTGTACCACATCCTACCAGATTGTCGGAGTCCATATAGAGATCGTCTCAACCTGATAGCAAATGAACTTCGTGGTTTTTGCTCACTTGACTTGGGTAACGAAAGTCCTTCTGGCACTTTCATGTACATCTCCGTATCTAGATCCCCATAAAGATACGCAGTTACAACATCCATAAGCTGCATATTGAGTCTCTCTGAGACTACCAAACTGATTAAGTATCGGAAGGTAATAGTATCCATGACAGGAGAATACGTCTCCTCATAATCAATTCCAGGGCGTTGAGAAAAACCTTGCGCCACGAGTCGAGCTTTATATCGCTGGACTTCGCCATTCTCATTGCGCTTTCTGACAAAGACCCATTTATGTCCAACAGGCTTCACGTTCGGCGGTATAGGCACAACCGGTCCGAATACTTGCCTTTTCTTTAGAGAGTCTAGTTCAGCCTGGATTGCTTCTTCCCACTTCGGCCAATCCGCCCTACGTTGACATTCATCAACAGTGCGGGGTTCCATATCGTCGTCGTCAATAACTTCTTGAGCAACGGCGTAGGCGAATGCATCATCGATATACATGGAATTTCTTTCCATCAGATTGTGCATGCATAAGTAGTTTAGTGAGATTTCCTTGTTCTCCAACATCAACAGTGAGTCTGAGGCGTCCCCCAGATGATTCAGAGTTGATTCTTGGACATAGGTATAGTCGGAGACAATCTCGTGTGACGGCGTCACAGTATCGATGATGAACGGATCGCTTTGTGCCTGGACACATGCCCTCTTTCTAGGTACATTGTCTTTGGAACCGATTGGTCTCCCCCTCTTTCTAGGAGGATCCGAAGTCGACGCCGGCTCTCCACTTGGAGGTGCCGAGCCTAGGCTGCCGATGGCACCTAGGGCTGCGGGTCCGAGACCGGCGGCGCGTGCTCGCGCATGGCGAGGAATGTTAAGCCTTGCAGGTACATTCGCAGCAGGTATGGTTGATCTTGTCACTTTCGCAATATCAGTAAAGGAGTCGGGCATCGTATCCGCCACCTTTTGTAGTTCTAATATGCGTTGTATTTCAGTCTCACACTGAGACGTACGGGGATCATAATGAGACATAGTGGGAGAGAACCACGTCAATTCCTGACGTTCATTTGGGACGGATGCGGCCCCATCTCCCCCTAACGGCGGGAAGGATGTCTCATCAAAGTGACAATCTGCAAATCTTGCAGTAAATAGATCACCTGTCATAGGCTCTATATAGCGGACAATAGTTGGTGCTTCATATCCAACATAAATAGTTGATCGTCGTTGTGGACCCATCTTGGTACGCAGTGGAGGCGTGATAGGCACATATACGGCACAACCAAAAGTACGCAGATGCGAAATATCAGGCTCGTAACCAGTTACCAACTGGTACGCACTAAATGGTTGGCTATCTGTGGGTCGTAGACGAATAAGCATAGCTGCATGTAATATTGCATATCCCCATGCCGAAACTGGCAAGTTTGTGGCCATGACAAGAGACCTAGCTACAAGCTGTAGTCTCTTGATAGCGGCTTCTGCAAGACCGTTCTGAGAATGAACGTGGGGTACGGGATGTTCAACTTCAATCCCAACTGACATGCAATAGTCATCAAAACACTTTGAGGTAAACTCTCCAGCATTATCCAGTCTGATGGACTTAATCGGATTGTCCGGGTGGTGAGCCCGAAGCTTAATAATCTGAGCTAGGAGTTTAGCGAATGCAGCATTCCTCGTGGACAACAACGCTACGTGTGACCAACGCGTTGATGCATCAACCAGAACCATGAAATATCGAAATGGTCCGCATTCTGGTGTCATAGGTCCACAAATATCACCTTGTATTCGTTGTAGAAACGGAATATTCTGTTTATTATCAATAGCAAAAGATGGTCTTGCTTGAAGTTTTGCTAGTGAACAAGCTTTACAAAACGAACGATGAGCATTAGACATCGCTACAGAAGCATGAGAAGCAGGAGGGGACCGAACCTCTCCTTGGAAGCGAGAGGCGGCTATCGACGGCACGGCCGAACCGAGGCCGAGGCGCCCTCTGTGCTTTTGTGATCGGAAAAATGGATGACCGTGGGAGCATTTCAAAATACGGATCATCAGATCACGACCCGGATGACCGAGTCTATCATGCCAAAGCTTATAAGCATCAGAATCACATAATATAACAACATGAGATTCGTTGGCTCGAATGGTTGTGAAATACATGCCATTGCGAACTCGCTTACACTTCTCCACAATGCGAGTGCGCATAGATTGAGTGGAGGTGATCAACAGATATTCAGTTCCATCTTCAACATAAGTGCTGAGGTGATAGTCATTGTCACGCACATCCTTGAAAGCTAGCAAGGTTCTTGGCGCCTTAGGCGCATATAGGGCGTCCTCTACCCGAATCTCAGTGCCATTTGGCAGTAAGAATTGAGCAGTGCCACGACCCTTAATTACGGGTCCAGTTCCTGTCATCGTAGATAACGACGATTCTCTTGGCGTAAAATCCGAAAACAATTGCCGATTCCTCAGAATCGTGTGAGTTGTTGCACAATCCAACAAACACTCAATCTCGCCTTGATACATCTACAAAAACAATGTAAATTGAATCAATAGTCTACTTTAGACTTTGGCGAACACTTTAAAGTAAGTGTACTGAGACAATATATCATCACAAAATGAAGTGCATTAAGGCCAATAACATAGCCATGGCAACGACAAAACTTGAGAGAAAGATATAAGCCGCATTTTAATCACCGAGTATCACCATTGATAATCATAGCCTAGTTCAGAGATTGAGACCGGACACCGTCGTAGGTGGCGTGGCCGAGCCAAGACCGAGGCCAAGGCAAAGGCCGAAGCTACCCAGAGGCCGAGCCGAAGCAAGGCGAGTGGTGAGAGTCGGTCAGGCATTGAGGCAATGCGATGCGACGGTTGAGCTAAATCCGAAGCATGGCGAGTCCGAAGACACTTCGTTGCCGAGCCATTGATGCAAAAGTTGCATTTGTTCGATAGGCTATCGATTGTTGGTTTCAAAAACCGGATTCGGTGCTGAGCCAAGCTGGCGAATGGCCATGGCGAGTGAGGCCTAGCGAGTCGCGGCCAAGCGCTTATGGGCTTTGGCGAGCGAGGCATGGCGGATCGCAGCCAAGTTGGCGGATCGCTGATCGCGGATCGCGGATTAGTTGGCGAATAGCCATGGCGAGCGAGTCCTGGCGGATCGCGGCCAAGTTGGCGGATAGCGGATTGCGGATCACGGATCGCGGATCTCGGATCGCGGATCGTGCATCGCGGCTCGCGGATGGCGTATCGCGTATCGCGGCTCGCGTATCGTGGCTCGCGGATGGCGTATCGCGTATCGCGGCTCGCGTATCGTGGCTCGCGGATGGCGTATCGCGGCTCGCGGATCTCTCCTTTTGTCTTTGTGATTTTTTTTCGGATATGAGTTAACATCACCAGAATTTTGGTGAACTCAAAATGATTATGCCATTGAGAATTGGACGCATTGAACCAATTTTGCTTTCAGGGATGTAAAAATCTCAAATCATTCGTAGAATAAGATAGATTTTATTGATGACAACTCAAAAATACATCATGGTTGTTCTAAATAGAACGACTTATCGAACAAAGTCGTGATTTATTGACTATTCTGTCAAAATAACAATCAAAATCAAACTTGAACACGTATCTCATGACCTAAGTCAAATACTTATTCATAGTCTGGAGTATCATACTCCTGAGTCCTACGTTTCTTGGTAGGTTGGGAGTCATCGATGGCGAAGTTCGTATTTTCCTCATCGTATACTTCTTCCTCAAAGTCTCCTACATAGTGTGCTTCTTGTTCTATGTATTGTTTGTGTTTCTTGTAAGCGGCTTGAATATCTCTGCTTGCTATGCAATCGCGTTGGAGATGATTCATAGAACCACATTTGAAGCAAGGAGCCGAAGCATTGTTCGGCGGATGGCCACCACGCCTGGGACCGGAACCAAAACAGTTCCTCCCTCTGGGAGCGGCGGCTCTGCCATCATCCCTTGTCCAAGAAAGCGGTCGGCCACGGCCGACGCCTCTTCTCCCTCCTCGTCCGCCACGTATTGCTCTTGGCGTACGTGGTGGCGGTGCTTGACGTTCATGAGGTTGATGCTTCTGCTTAAAAGCTTTACCACGGGCTTGATGAGATTCCGCAATGGATTTCGGTCCTCGAGGCCTCTTATTGGTGGTAAGAATCAACTCATGGTACCTCTCCTTTCTTTGAAGGACATTCATCAAATCGCTGAAGGTTTTGATAGTGCCTTTCTCGCGGAGATCGCGGTACTGATGCGACAACATGGACGCAGATTCTGGGAACGTCGTGAAAGTCTTCTCCATCATATCATCATCGGTCTTTTCGACCCCACAAAAGCTCAAATCAGATTGCAAGTTTAGCATAGTCTGATGATATTCCTGGACGGAATCAAAATCCAGTAAGCGGATTTGCTCCCAATCAGACATGAGGTCTGGGAGTTGTGCGTCATGCACATTGTCGAAGCGGTCCTTGAGGATATCCCATAGCTCTTTGGGATCAGTTTTCCTCAGGTATTGCTTCTTGAGCGTCGGATGGATATGGCGCCTGAGAAACATCAGGGCTTGTGCTTTCTGTTCAGGAGAAGCGTGTAAGCTTTCATCCTCAGGAGGGTTGATGGTGGCAGTAAATCTTTTACCAATGAAAGTGTTCTCAACATCTGAGACCCACCTCTTGTATTCCTTGCCTTGGACATCCAAGATGTCAAATTCTGGACGCTGAGTGTCAGCCATCTACAGAACACAAACAGGGAGACGTTAGTATGTTTGAATACTAATCAAGTTTGATTGTTCTTTTAGAACAGTGCCAAGATATATCATGGTCACATAAATCGATGCTTAACGTGACTTCAAGTCACAATCGATATCTTCCCTTTGTTTTCTTTCCAAAAAAGAATAATACGTTATGGTTCACAGTGACATCACAGTCACAAGCATAACGGTGGCCGGTAACATCACAGTTACCCCAATAAACGTTGGCACCGGGGTGACTAAATCCCCGTATGCCGTCCCGAGAAGCGTTAGAATCGGGATGAAGAAGCAGGGACACGGAAAGGTCCCGGAAGAAAACAAAACCCAACTATTGAAATTTTCATAAGCGGGAACGTTTATAAAAATATTTACCTCTTCAAGAGAAGCTTGATCAAACGAAACTTGACTCTTGGGGAAGCTTGTTTTCTTCGATTTTTCTTGATTTCTTCTCAACCACGAATAAGGGTTCGCGGATCGCTTGCTTGGCTTGCGAGCAATTTTGATCGTCTGGCGGATGCGTGCAAAAAGTAGCACGCAAGGGAGAGCTGCTGGCGAGCGGGTTGTCTGCCTAGAGGCAGAGGAGGAGCAGTACTCGAGGGTACAGTGCGGCAGGCGAGTAGCGCAGATGCTGCTGAGAAGAGGCCGACGGTGCCGAAGAGAAGAATCGGCGGCCGACGGTAGGTTAGGGTTTCGAAGAAAAAAAAAATTCGGAATTAGGGTTTCTAGGGCTATCAGACGGGAGGCTAGAGCAACGTGCTGATAACGTGTTGTAGGAGAAATAGATTGATAAATCTCTCTGTGTTTATTCATTGATAAGGAGGCCTTTATATAGGCATTACATCAAGTATCCCTGGCGAACAGGGATTCCCTATCTAATAGAGTATCTAGACTACAAGTCTTATTAGGGCAAGACACACCTCGGAAGTTACGGAGTTAACCTTCCTTGAACAGAGATAACTACAATATTAATTTTCACGTATTCCAACAACTCACAACCAACCAATTTTCAGCAACATTAATATCTATCTTGCTTAAATAATTTTTATAATTCAAAACTACTTTTTCTTAAATGATTTGTTTTAAATAGTTAATATTTTGTTGTTGTAATAAATGCATAAATCTGCAAAATAAGGAAGCTGTTGGAGTTGAAGCATAAACTTTTTAGAGATTTTAACTTTTGTTTCCCTATTTTACAAAAATTTTGGGAAAGCTGTTGGAGATGCTCTAATGATATTTGGTGGACGTTGTTTTAATTTTCTTCTTCTTTTTAGGTTGAGGATTTTAGTGGTTTTGTGCTTTCTTTGTGAATTACACTTTTTGGTCTCTGCATGATTAGTACTTTGTAATGAATTTTCTTTATTCAATGAGCTCTATTAAATTCATTTTATTGACCGCTTGATGGATGTTTGCCTTAAACTCTTCATGTATAGTCCAATCTTAAAAATTCAGAAAAATAAAAACTAGTACAAACCAAATTTATGGTAGGCCAATTGAAATTGATGGGCACCCAACCTTGATATCTTGTCAACATAATTCTATAAAGGAGCCCAATAATGAAAACCATGGGAGAGAGCTACACTGTAAGACCTAGGAAAAGGCTAAAACAGTCATTTCGGGTATCACAATCACTCGACAAAGTCCGCATCAGCGGAAGCCTAATAAAACTGGCAACTTTGAAGTCTCCCTAATCCATGCAATTACATGATCCAATCACAAAATTGAACAAAAAAAGCTCATATTTATTTCCTTCAATCAATCAAGCTGCGATTATGACTTCACGATAAAAGTGAAGTTTCCCAGAGCCATGCGTCGAGCACATACTGAACATAAGAAAAGTTTCAGGTTTCATTTTCATCAATCAATCGAGAAAAAAATTGTGTTCCCAACTTTCCACTGCTTATAAGAAAGAAATGTTGAAATGGTCAGAAACGGTGAGTGTGTCCCAACAAACCAAAAGGCCTGGTTTCATATCATAGGGCCCTTAAGACCAAAACAGAAAGCATACGGGCCCAAGAGTTCAGTGAGAGTCCGATGTACAATCTTAAAAACAAGAGAGTCCGATGTTTTAAACTGGGGCCATATTCACTTCGGCCCAATTTGGCAGCTGAAAACAGTGAAAAGTGTAAGAACCTAAAATGGGGAAGAGCTGAAGAGGTATGAAGGAACTGTATGAAGGAACTGTGAATTGATTGTATGGTTTTTTATTTCTGAACTAATGAAAGCCTGAAACCCAAATTTCACATTCGTAAGCGGAAGAATCTAATTTTCTATGTAATAGTTGACCAAAGAGAACACAACACTTCAAATTTGGCGAAAATGTTGTATGTTTTGTATCTGTTAGCTGAAGACTAGTATATGCCTCCCTGCTTATAGCTCATGGCAATAAGATATTAGATATGGATCATATCACTATCCTCTATATATCAGCTGTTTATGTTTTATGATCATTTTAGTAACTAGTTAGCTAGATATTAACCATGTGGGTATATATCACCAACTTTATATCAAAATGTTTCCAAAGTTTTTGATTCAAGCCAAGCGCATCTCCAACCATGAAGTCCTATAATGAGGTCCTATACCTATTATAGGACTTCACTTGCACACTATTCATTATAGGATTTTAACCATCTCCAATGGTAAGGTCTTATAATGGGGTCTTATATTTATAAATTTAAATTTTCTTTATATTATGTTGTAATTAATAATAATTTATATTTGTAAACTATTGTTGTACATGATAAATAAATATAATATTTATTTGACAAAACAAAAATGAATTTTAGACCCCTTATGCATTATCCACAATCCGACACGTGTACGATCGACATGTGTCAATGGATATGACTTGAAATTAAATTTTACATAGATATTATCACAAATCGGACAAGATTTTGGTAGACACATGTCGATGTTTAATTCGTTGTCGAGATTTCGTTATCTGCCACGTGTCAATTTCTATCTTCCGAGATCATGTTCATCTTCTATAAAAATGGAGTCGTTCACTCCATCATATCTCACTAATTCACAAACACTCCTCCTCCCACAAACAAATTGTGGTTTCTAAGTTATTGTTTCATACTTTGAGTTTTGTTTTCCGCCATGAATAGGTTGTGGAAATTACTAAAGAAGGAGGAAGCAGAAGATGTTCCGAGACGGCAACAACAAGCCCTCTTGATGTCTGCGGCAGCCCACCAAGTGGAGATGATGGAAGAAGATGAAGCCTCACAATGGGGCGGTTCTTCGGAAGGGCGGGAGTACATATAAAGAGATCGGGAAATGATGGATCAGCACTTGAAAGCTCTATATTTCACTGAACCATGTAGGTTTAACGACGACAGCTTTCGAAGGCGCTTCTGTATGCTACCTCGTCTCTTTGACAAGATGATGCGTAGCGTGGCCAACCACGACCCGTACTTTGTACAAACTATGGATGCCACCGGTAGACTCAGTCTTTCCACCGAACAGAAGCTAACATGCTATGAGGATGCTCGCGTACGGTCTACCAGCTGACTTGACCGATGAGTTCCTTGATATTGCTGAATCCACTGCTCTTGAAGTGTTAGACCATTTTACAAGAGCTATATGGGCTGTGTACCGTAAGGAATATCTTCGCAAACCAACTGCGGCAGATCTACGCAGATTGACAGACAAAGCTGCAGACCGTGGATTTCCGGGCATGTTGGGTAGCCTTGACTGTATGCATTGGCAATGGAAAAACTGCCCAACTGCCCATGTCGGGCAATTTCAAGGTCACAAGGGAAAACCTACAATTATCCTAGAGGCGGTGGCTTCGTATGATACTTAGATCTGGCATACATTTTTCGGACTTCCAGGTTCTCTCAACGATCTCAATGTCCTGGGAAGGTCGCCATTGTTCGATGAGGTGTGCAGAGGTGAAGCTCCTCAGGTGGAGTTCAAAGTGGGTAACAGTACGTACCATCAAAGTTATTATCTGGTGGACGGCATCTACCCTAATTGGGCTACTCTTGTCAAAGCCATTAAAACTCCTACCACTCCAGTGTCAAGACACTTTACAAGGATGCAAGAGGCGTTCAGGAAAGACGTGGAGAGAGCATTTGGTATTCTCCAAGCGCGTTTTGCAATTGTGAGGGGTCCAGCTAGTTTATGGAGTAGGGAGAGCCTACAATACATCATGATGACGTGCATTATTTTGCACAACATGATAGTAGAAGATGATCGTGATGAAGATGAGCAATATGAATTTGACGAAGACGACATCCCGAATCATCCAAGAAGAACTGCTATATATGATAAAAAGAATTATGATCATGAGGTAGAGCGTGATCCCCAACAAAGGCATGCATTTATGTGTGCCCGTTACAACAAGATTCGATGTCCAGTGATATCTGCTTCACTAAGATCGGATTTAGTGGAACACGGTTGGTCTTTGAAACAGTGGCGAGAGCGCAACAATGGCTAAATTGTGTGTTATCGGCAGCCCACCAAGTTTCTTCGTTTGTTTGTTTTTGCTTTCTTTTGGTTTGTTGTTGGTTTGTTTTTTGCTTTGGTTGTACTGGGCATTGTCATCCCCTCTTATTAATTAATTATATGTTTTTTGCATACATTATTAATTATGTGCAATGTTTAAAAAGGCGCGCCTTGGGGCAAGGCGAGCCTATTTCACCTCAAGGCTCCATTTTAAAGGCTTTATACACAAAAAGCGAGCCAAAGGCGTCTCAAGGCGCGCTATAGCGCGAAAGGTGTGCTGAGGCGCGCCGAGGCTTTCTGAGGCGTCGCCTTTCATGTTTTTTTTTTTTTCTGTTTACTTTTTGACTTTGACCAACTTATATAAGGTTAAAAAAAAATGGGTATTGTGCGCCTCTTACTTGTTTAGTAATATCATGTTTGTATTAGTAATATGAATGAGTGGATCTATATATTAATCAAGTGTTGTTTTTGATTAAAGTGAAGACTAACTGTATGAATTAATGTATTTTTATTATTTGTTTGAATTGAAATTATTTTAATTTATATTTTATTTATTATAATTTAAATATTTATAAAGCGCGAAAGGCTTCGCCTCAGCGCCTCAAGGCTTCGAAGGCTTGAGGCTTCGGCAAAACGCCTCGCCTCACGCCTTCGCCCTTTTAAACATTGATTATGTGTCAATAATTACATACTTCATTAATTAAAATAAAGTACATTATAAAATAGAGTACATCATTAATTTCAAACATACTTAATTAAACTAGAATACATAAATTTCTTAATTGAAAACATAATTAATTAAACTAGAATACATAAAGCTCTTAATTGAAAACATAATTAATTAAACTATAAAACATCATAAATGTGATTTCGTACCTCTCACGCTTCATCATTATTAGAATACCACTCCGTTTCATCGAGCCTACAATATGGGGAAAAACTTGATCCGCCATGAGGAGGTGTAGACACTTGAGGGGTACGGAATGACCGCCTAGATGAATTTTGTGACTCCACTTCTTCTCTCAAGTATCATTTTTTGCTTTCTCTCCCAATACCCTCTTTTACAAGGTGAATATATATTAGGATCCACCGCCATTGTGCGAGCATCTTCCTCCCTTTGTTAAGCCGTCATAGCCTCTTGGTAAAGGTGTTCCCTTCGTGCATAATCTCTATCATTTTGATCGGCAAACCTTTTCATTTGATCATGAATACTCATTGAAAGCTCTTGATTACTTTTCTTTTTGGGAAAAAGACCATTTGCACAAAATGGGTTTAAAAAATGCCCATTTCAATGTTTATATCCCAACCCAATGAATCTTAGGAAAATGTCTAAACTACCCAATTTAACACATTTACCCTAACCCGTTTACCCTAACCAATTCACCCCGATAACACACAAATCACAGCAGCAGCTTTCTCTCCCGTTTCTCCCTCGTTCTCCCACTCTTCCCGTTTCTCCCTCGTTCTCTCCCTCTCTCCCCCGTTTCTCCCTCGTTCGCTCTCTCTCTCCCCGCTGTATCTCTAACCCCTCAAAACCCTAAACTCTTCCCCCGTTTCTCCCTCGTTTCTCCCTCTAAACCCCTCTACTCATCTCGCTCGGCCAATCGCCGTAACTGATTATGGCGCCGCGAAAAAGGTAAAATGCGCCTTCATGGTGTTAATCTGTATTTGTTATAGTGGTTGCTTGATGATTCCAGGAATTACTGAATATATTGGGTTTACGGTTTGAACGATTATTGCGGGTCAATAATCTCGATTGTTGGGTGTTATTGAATGCGCCTTCATTGTGTTATTGATTAGAGGGATCCCTTGATTAGATTGGGTTTAGTGTTGGTTGATCATTCCAGGGTTTACTGATTAGATTGGGTTTACGGTTTGAGTGATTATTGGGGGTCACTAATCTCCATTGTTGGGGATCAATAACCTCGATTATTGGGGGTCAGTAATTCTTATTTGCTTACATAATTGTGTCTGTATCATATTTGCAGAAAGGCAGTAGATCAGCCAGATGAAGATGATTTTGAAGATGATAGAGCTGATCGTCATGACGATGGCGGAGATGAAGCTGATGATGATGACAGAAGTGATAGTGGTGAAAATAAGGAAAGTGATAGTGAGAAATCTGATGGTGATCAGGATGAGAGGTCTGCTAGTGATGATGATGAGGAGGACGATCATGAAACCACAAGGCAGTTCACCATTAAACATAGAACGCGAAGTGCAAAAAAAAAGAAGGGAGACAATAATGAAGCAGGAGGTAAAGGTGGAGCAACAACCAAGGGGACAAAGAAGAATAACTCAAGTAAGAAGAAGAAGAATGAAGAAGGAGGTAAACGTGGAGCAGAAGCAAAGAAGAAAAAGGTAAAAAAACAGTAACTTTGTATCTCAAATGCCTTTTGTTGGTTGATTATTGGGTGCCGGTAATTGGTTACTGAGCCCCAATAATCGATTATTGGGGGTCAGTAACCAATTAATGAGCCCCAAGTAATCGATTACTGGGGGTCAATAATCGATTACTGACCCCCAGTAATCGATTATTGGGGGTCAATAATCGATTACTGACCCCCAGTAATCGATTATTGGGGGTCAATAATCGATTACTGACCCCCAATAATCGATTACTGGGGCTCAGTAATTGGTTATTGGGAGTCAGTAATTGGTTATTGGGGGTCAGTAATCGATTACTGACCCCCAATAATCGATTACTGGGGGTCAGTAAACATGAAAATGAATGCTAATCCTTCTTTTTTTGTTCCTTTACAGAAGCCAGAAGCATTGAAGGAGCAGAGAGCACATCAGTTGCCAAGGGTGCAATGCAAGCCCCAAAAATGTGCCATGCACCAATTTTTTGTGTTGATCAGAGATTTAAAGGAAGAAGTACCAGAAGAATCTTGGTTACTGCTGCAACAGACATGTTTCTGGGATATGATTGCAGCCTTCAAAGATGGTAAGATTGAAGACTATCAAGTCCGGAAAAAAGAATCTGATTTGGAGATCATATTGAAGCACTTCGACAAGAAAAAGAAGGTCTTCAAATTCGGACAACAAGAGAAGCCAATCAAAGTTGAGGAAGTGCATCAGCTATTTCATATAACCAAGGAGGGGTTGGATTTCGAAGCTGTGGGCAATGCCAAGAATAAAGCATCTGCAATATTCACGCGAGAGAAACCCAACGACACCATTAAACGAAACCAGATAGAGTCGGCGCTGAGGGATGAGCTCCAGAAAAAGAAGATGGATCCGAAGAAGATTGCATCGATGATAATCATGTACTTGTTTGCGGTATTCTTCTTCAGCAAGACAGGAACACATCTTGATTGGGAGCTGATTACATTATGCGAAGACTTGGACAATATAGATAGATACAACTGGTCAAAGATGGTGATCGACTTCCTCCTGGATGGAATTGCGAAGTACAATCAGGAAAAGCCTCAAACCTACAATGGCTGCACACTGCTAATCATTTACTGGTTCCTTGAAAACACAAGGGCGCGTCCGCACATTAGAGAGAAAATGAATGAGAAACCCACATTCATTAGATGGTCAACCATGCATGTGCTGAATGAACAAGAGTGGTTATCAAACCCAAAAATGACAGAGGTAATAACCATTAACTTTAGTGCATATATAGTTTACCTTAAAAAAATATGTGTAATAACAGTTATTTATGACTATGTCAGGAACTGTTGGAGCATGGACCATATACAGCGCGGACCAGCTTTGTAGACGAGGACAGTAGAAAAGATGATCCAAGCTTCAATGAAGGGGTAAGATTGCTATGATTTAGTAGATAGTATCATATCCTGCTAAATTGTTTGGGATCGGCGTAAATGGTTACAGTGTCCTCGTCAGAGAGATGAGTATAATTGATTATCGACCCCCAGTAATTGATTATCGACCCCCAGTAATCAATTACTGGGGGTCGATAATCAATTACTGGGGGTCGATAATAAATTACTGGGGGTTGTAATTTCCGGCAGGGACTTGTAATTTGTATCTAATTACTGAGGTTGCAGGTTCCTCAAGCAAGCAAAGTGGAAGAAGAGCGAAGCGCTGTGCTGAATGCTAAAATGAGAGCACTTCTACAAGAGTTGGAAGTGAGGGCAGAAGAAACAGACTTGAAAGAGCCACTTAACCAGCTAAGAAATGCAAATGAGGAACTCTTGAGGCAGAATGCTGATTTGATAGGGATGGTCAAGCGACTAGAAGAAGATAAGAAGATTTTAGAGAAGACTATCCATGAGTTAAGAATGAAGTACTGTTCTGAGGATATGCAAATAGTGGTTTACAAAAAAAAGGAGCAAGAGGATCCGGATGAGGATCAGACCAGTGACATGGGAGAAGGTCGGGACGAAGGAAGAAGAGTAGAGGATGAAGCAGAACATGTAGAAGAACCGGATGAGGTGATGGACAACACACAAGAGTACGGTTCATTAGGTTCAGTAGATTTAGACACTCTGGCAAATGTGGTGGATGAAGCTGTGAGGAGTAACTTGGAAAGGTCAGAGATTCAGAGAGAGGAGACAAGCACAAAGGTGAGGGAATATTACTCATGTTTAGTGCAATATAATGTTTTACTGACCCCCAATAATAACAATTTTACTGATGGCCAGTAATAAACTTTTTTTTGTGGTAGATGGTATATTTTGCTTACCTTAACTTAACATGCAGACAAACATTACATGTGAGAAGGTGGCCATCTTCATTGAACAAACTCAGGAAGAAATAGATAACTCGGTTGCAGCATTTTTACAAGCTGCAGAAAAAAAGAAAACTGCTGACCCACATTCAATCGAGAGGAACGTGAAGGTATTTAAGAGGAAGGCAGAAAAAAAGCCAGAAGAGGACTTTGAATACCCGGCCAAAAAAGCACCAAGGATTCAGAAGACCAAGAATAGTATAGTGCTTCATGGTGTGTATTGCGAGACGGCAACCTGGAGAAATCTTGATGAGCATGTGGCACGACACTATCAGTCTTGGTTCAATGAACACAAGGACGAGAAAACGTAATCGGATCAATTATTAGTGTTTTTTTTTGTTTTTACTTACTGAGATTGAAAATTAATTGTTTTTTTTTTTTTAAAAAAACAGCCCTAACTACTGGAATACTAAGGACTGTTTGGTTGCAATAACTCGGGAGGATTTGGCGAGAATCATTAGAGAGGGAGACGTCGTCACAGAGGTGAGACATCTTACTAACCCCCATGCCCAGCCACAATATCTAATCGTGGTTATTGACCCCCAGTAACATTCATATTTATATGTTTGCAGCCAATGAAGGTGTACATCCATATGGTGAAACAACAGCTGAAAGCGACTCGTAATTCTAGAGCAGTGGGATTCCTAGGGTTTGACGCAGCGGTAAGCATTTGAAGTTAAATATTCTGCAAAACACTCATATTTTGAACCCCTTTTGCAATTGTCAATTGTCATCTTTGAAGAAACTGTTACTATCTGTGTTATATGCTTTCATTTGAATTGTTTGGCATATGAGAAAATGGTTACAGGAAGTCAGCAGGAAGTTAGTATGTGAAATTATTGGGGGTCAGTAATTGATTACTGACCCACAATAATCAATTACTGGAGGTCAGTAATTGATTACTGATCCCCAGTAATTGATTACTGACCCCCAGTAATTGATTACTGACCCCCAGTAATCGATTACTGACCCCCAATAATTGGTTATTAGGGGTCAGTAATCGATTACTGGGGGTCAGTAATCATAGTGATTCATTCCAAAACACTCATATGAGCTCATCATTATGAATATTCTGCAAAACACTCATATTTTTTCGCTTTACTAATCTTGTTGGTGAAATATACAGCATTTTGTATTGGCTAATGCTGCTAAGGAAAGAGAATACAGAGAAGGGGGACAACAAGGTGAATTCGAAGGCTATAAATTGGAGGTCGAAACCCAATTTATAGACCCATTGTGGTCAATGTTCTCTAAGCAGAAAGTCTTCATTCCTATCCACCACCACATACACCATCACTGGTCATTGATGATCATAGACAACGAGAAGAAATGCTTAAGGCACATGAACCCAATGACACCAAAAAGGGCCGAACACGCGGATCACTATACTACTCAGGATGCAGAAACATTGGTGAGTATTTTAATGACACATTTATTAATTTTTGGAATAGTGGTTAGTATGGAATCCTTGTTTTAATTAAAACCAACCTACAGGCGAAAGAGATAAGGCGGTTCGTTAGAGATGTGCACCTTTCAAATCAGTTCCCTGATAGTCAGGACCCTGAAGAATATAGAGAAAAAATTGTGCGCATTGATAGGGGTGCCCTGGTGGAGGAGAAGGTAAAAATGACGGAAGAGGAAAAGGAGACAAGAAGATGGATTCTTGACAATCATTTTACCGACCAATCGTACAAGTTAATTTTCGACTTCAAATGCCCGCAACAAGATAAAACATCGTAAGTAGCCTTAAATTACAATTATCTAATGATTACTCATATATAGTCAAATTGTCATATGTGAAGAAACTTGTATGGTCTTTGTTATGTGGTTTCAATTGAAATGTTTGGGATGTGAGAAATGCTTACAGGAAGTCAGCCGGATGCAAGTATAATGACTTGTTATGATTACTGTGGGCCAGTAATTGATTACTGACCACCAATAATCAATTACTGGGGGTCAGTAATCAATTACTGGGGGCCAGTAATCAATTACTGGGGGTCAGTAATCAATTACTGGGGGTCAATAATAGAATATTTTTGGTCAGTACTGTAATTACTCATGTGGTTTTTGGATTGAAAGAAGATGTTTTTGTGCAGATCTGACTGCGGACCGTTCGTGCTTCACATGATGGAGGAATTAGCAATGGGAAGAAGACCAACGAAGGCTGGTGGAAACAACATGAGGAAAAAAATGCTGGAGATGTTTATGAACATAGACATTCAAGATAATATAGAATAGTTTCAATGGAGATGTTTAGTTTCCCTTAGTACAATTTGCAGTATATTAAGACCTTATTTATTTTTATTTTTAACTCCTTTTGCAATTGTCAATTGTCATCTTTGAAGAAACTGTTACTATCTGTGTTTATGCTTTCATTTGAATTGTTTGGCATGTGAGAAAATGCTTACAGGAAGCCAGCAGGAAGTTAGTATATGGATCCCTTGTCCCCCAGTAATCGATTACTGCCCCCCAATAATCGATTATTGGGGGTCGATAATCATGATTATTGACCCCCAATAATCGATTACTGGGGGTCGATAATCGATTATTGGGGGTCAGTAATCGATTGCCGACCCCCAGGAATCGATTATTGGGGGGCAGTAATCGATTACTGGGGCTCAGTAATCGATTAATGGAGGTACAATAATCATGATTATCGGGGACATCTACTCTATTACTTAGGGACAATAATCATAGTGATGATGGTCAGTAACCTCATTAGTCGGAGTTAGTTAGTAAACATATTTTTGGAATCTTGTATGATCTATATGGTATGATGCTACTTAATTACATTTAAAAAAGGAAAAATAGAGCAACATATGTAAAAGAATCATTCATTCCAAGCAAATCTTAAAATATGAAAATTGATGAAAAAATT
This sequence comes from Potentilla sterilis, assembly GCA_963682095.1. NCBI lineage: Eukaryota > Viridiplantae > Streptophyta > Magnoliopsida > Rosales > Rosaceae > Potentilla > Potentilla sterilis. The sequence goes on from OY821762.1 coordinate 1,458,641, forward strand.
GTATAGAATGTCGACAATATTTCTTTCCAAAAACGTATTACTGACCCCCAATAATCAATTACTGACCCCCAATAATCGATTATTGACCCCCAATAATAGATTATTGACCCCCAATAATCGACTATTGACCCCCAGAAAACGATTACTGACCACCAGTAAACGATTACTAAACCCCAATAATCAAGATTACAGACCCGTGGTAGGATTATAACAAAGATAGTAAACAAAATCTCCTGGCAAAAAAAGGTGACAAACAACCAAACAACTAGCCCGGCAGAGGTTCCGTGCAGGTGAGCTTGTTATGATTACCCATTTTGTGACAACGACCACACTGTATCACCTTCTTATAGTTCTCTCCAGAAGACTTTATTCGCTTCACTTTAGGCCTCCCTGCTGGCCTCTTGCAAGAAGGAGGTAATATAAGCTCATCACTATAATCCGAAAAACAAGCATCAACATTGCTCACAGGATGAATGGGAAAACTGTAGCTCTTCCTATAAGTTTCGACATGGAAATACCTATCAAAAACATTTATCAGGTCTCAAAAATAACTAATAATCATGAGTATTGACACACACTAACAAAAAATATACCTATCAATAAAGTCATAAACATTCAAAGAAGCATATTGTATTGCCGAAAGACCATGAGGACAAGGAAAGCAATTGATTTGCCACTTCACACAAGAACACGAATGCTCATTAATGTTGACACTGTAAGAATATTTATCATTCCTAACCTGCACATAACAACTAGAGGTCAGTAAACAAAAAGTTATTGGCAAAACAGCAACAAAAATGGCAAAAAAGAAAAAAAAATTGTTATTGGGGCACATTTCGTGTTAGAATAGTACCTCATATACACCATTTTGAGAAGAAATCACTCTGTAATTTCGACTCTTCTCCATCTCAGTCTTGAGATGAGACTCCATCTTTGGTGTTAGTTGTGTTGTCCAACTTTCTGCATTTGCACTCCTCTCAGCCATCTGACTCATCTCTCTTAAGCGGGTTTGATCTAGCATAGCATAAGGAGGCATCAACCGCTCTACAGAAATCCACTTATTGAACGATTCAGCTATGCCATTGGCCATTATACCATAACGGCAGCCCTTAAAAAATGCTCTACACCAATGTTCCAAGGGGATATCATTAATGAAACTGTTAATAATCTCTGCACCACCCTCCTCTCTAAGTTCCGCCAATTTATGGTAAAACTGCTTCTCCGTTGAAGAATAAGCAACCTCACAAAACTTACCAATAACTTTATCAATCACCACACCATGACCCTTACCAGCATATCTACGGGTCAGATTATAGGTCAAATGCTTGAAACAATAGAGATGAGGATTTCCAGTAAACACGATATCAAAAGCTTTCAAGAGTCCATAACCTCGATCACTAATGAAGGTAATAACTCTTCCTTGAGGTTCTAACAAATTCTTCAAGTGTTTGAAAAAAAATAACCAATTGAATTCGGTCTCTGAGTCACAAATACATAGGGCCAATGGAAAAAAACCTGTCAAAACAACAAATAAAATCGTTAGTTATAGGGGGTCAGTAATCTTTTATTTAGGGTCAATAATCGATTATTGGGGATCAGTAATCGATTATTGGGGGTCAATAATTATTTTACTAGGGGTCAGTAAGCGCTTAAGCAGTACCTTTATTCCCATTTCTTCCGGTGGCTGATAGTATCTGCCCCTTGTATATACTCTTACCAAATGTACCATCCACATATAAAACAGGGAGGCAGTACTTGAACCCCTCAACTTGCCCACCGTAAGCAACAAAAACTCTTTCAAACTTATTAGTGCCCTCATCGACTTCAAGAACAAAAGAAGATCCAGGATTACTGTCCAAAACCACATCTCTATACCAACTAAGCATGTTAAAAGAAGCAGCATCAGATCCATAAAGCTTCTCCACAGCCTTTCTTTTCGTAGTCAAAGCAACTTTGTAACTGATATGAAAACCATAGGCAGACTTAAGCTTGTTGATGATATCACACGGCTTCAAACCAAGATTATAGCTAACATCAGTTTCAATCAAATTCATAACTATCTTAGACCCAAGCTGCCTATGCTTTTGGGTTCTAAGAACCCCTTTACAACTGTGCACGTTATTTAGCCCTCTGATGTAAAAGCAACCATTGATAGATGAAACAGCACCATGGACAAACCATTCGCACTTCTCAATACCATGATTTTCACATACTGCATGAACATAGATAGAATCGTTCCTAACTAATATTACGCAAAAACCACATCCCACTGCATATTTTCTCAAATTGTCACGAAAATCATCAATATTTATAAATTTTTGGCCTTCATTAGTAATTAGAGAGCTCCACCCATCAGACAAATAAGACTTCTTCGGCCCATCTCTGAATGGCTCACACAGAAAATCATTTTCATCAATTACGGCAGACACACTATACTCCAATGACAACAATCCTGAACCACAACCACTTCCAACCTCTTTCACAACAGAAACATCAACATGTTCCATCTTATATATCCTAGCACAACAAAACAGCATCTTCAAATCTTCCTCGCTATCCAAATAAATCACAGCACATGAAGGAGAAGAATAATGAAGACGAAATTTATCACTAGCACGGAACCTAAATCGTCGACGAATAGTAACACACAAATCAGCAAAAGTAATGTACTCATTCAGTGAATGATGAAAACCCTCTCCAGAACATATAAACTGAGCAAGCAATAAATGAGCCATGTTCCTGCATTGAATAGAATGTCCGTCAGAAACAAATACAAGCAGTACTTACCAAAACCAAAACAACATTACTGACCCCCAGTAATTGATTATCGACCCCCAGTAATTGATTACGGACCCCCAGTAATTGATTACTGACCCCCAGTAATGGACTACCGACCCCCAGTAATTGATTATCGACCCCCAGTAATCGATTATCGACCCCCAGTAATCGATTACTGGGGGTCAGTAACAAATTACTGGGGGTCCGTAATCAATTACTGGGGGTCGATAATCAATTACTGGGGGTCAGTAATCAATTACTGGGGGTTAAAAACCAAACTCGATTGTAAATATGAGGAATGCAGAATGTATGATGCACACGTAAAATATGTATCGAACGTAATAAACCCTAAATTCAACAACATCAACAAAACATCAAGAAAAGAGAAACCAGATAATCACCTGATGTTAAAATACTATTTCAGATATCAGATATCAGATTTCCAGATTTCAGATTCGATCCCAGCTTGAATCAACTCCAATCCGCCGAAAAAACATCACCTATATTTACCCGAATTCAACCCTGTTGTATCTTCTCGATCTGTACAAAAAAACCAAACTCGATTGTAAATCTGAAGAATGCAGAATGTATGATGCACACGTAAAATATGTATCGAACGTAATAAACCCTAAATTCAACAACATCAACAAAACATCAAGAAAAGAGAAACCAGATAATCACCTCATGTTCAAATACTATTTCAGATATCAGATTTTCAGATTTCAGATTCGATCCCAGCTTGAATCAACTCCAATCCGCCGAAAAAAAATCACCCAAAAATACCCGAATTCATATTGAAACCCTAGGCAAACCCTAAACCATCATTATCTTATCGATCTGTACAAATCGATCGCAATCTCTCTCTCTAATCTGCAAAATCGTCTCTTTTATTCTCTTCTCTTCTTCCGTTTCTCCCTCTTTCGCTCTCTTCTTCCCTGGAATAAGTCGTGCCCTAATGTTTTCTGATATCCCCTATCGGCAAGTAATAATTCAAAATCTATTAGATAGGGTTTGAGGGCAAAAACGGAAGACAAAAATTAAAGTTGTACTAGGGTTTAAAAAGATTTGTTCAAATGGGCAATAGAGTTGTTACCTTATGTTGAATAGGGGAAAAAAATAAGTTTGTCATTTGAATGGGCAGTCAGGGGGTCAAATTAGCACCAAATAGACATTTTCCCTTTCTTTTTTGCCGCCTTAGCCGCTTTTTGTCCCATTGGACGATCTTGCCTATCTCTAGATGGCACGCTTGGAGTTGCTCCATTTCCAAGCGAATCGTTATCATCCAAGTTGATAGACCTCTCATAATTTGTGCTATCCCCTTCCATTGATGGCGGATTTGAAAATTTTGGTGTTTCCTTCAAGATATCCCAACAATGCAAAAATGCAAAATACTCTCCATGGGAATCATCGAAGTAATTTGATTTGGCATTCCTTATCTAGAAACAATATACGATCAACATAGTAGTGGTTATTTATTTTAATTATATTTTAATCGACTTAGAATAATTACTTAAGAGCTTATTTTAACTATGAGGAATAAAAATACTTACACCATCAATATCATTTTCGCCACTCTTATGATTCGTGATGGCTTGGTTTATTGCTTGACTCCATCTCATGCATGCGGGATTGATTTTCTTCCATCGAGATTCAACGCTTGTAGGGGTTCGCTTCGGTGCATTGGGTGGCTTGATACTTTCAAAATACTCATATATACGATCCCACAAGGTTCCGCTTGATTGATTAGTACCAATGGCGGCGTCTTCACCAATACTCACCACGGCGAGGCACAAAGCCTTATCTTCCTCTTCACTAAAATTTTCCCTCGTGGTGCCCGTGGTTTTTGTGCCCCTCTCTTTGGACCCATGGTGCAAAAAAGAAAAATAAAATTTTACTAGATGAATAAAAATGATGGAGAGGAAAGAATGCTTGAAAGGATGTAAGAAATGGTGTGGAATGAATGAAATTTTGGGTTGGTATTTATAGAGGAAATGTAAATGTACTGTTCCAACGGGCAGAAAATTTTAAATAAATTTTAAATTATTTTTTTCGTCACTTTTATTACTGTTTTATATAAAATTAAAGTTAGTTTAAATGCGAACCGTCGATTAATTTCAAATCTATATCTTGAACCGTAATATCAAAAATTCATTTAAGAAAATACAAAAATAAAAAAAAAATCATGGATAAATTGAGGTCGTTGGATTGGATGAAGATTAAATTGTAGTCGTTGGATCGAGTTGACCGTTGGGGTGCAGGGGGGGCAACGACTCTCTGGCCGACCCAGGTGTTGCGGGCCACGTTGCAGGAACTTGTCTGCTACTCGCCCGAAGCTTCGCGCGTCGCGCGTCTTCCAACCGACCAACTTCTTGTCGTTTTGCGCGTCTGGCCTGCACTCTCTATCATGCTCGTGTCTCTTCTTTCCCGCCTCTCTCTCTTCTGCTCTGCGTCTGCCACACGGGCCCAGCCCAAATTTTTAGGACCCGTCTCAAATGAAGTCTCAAAATGAGACGGGAGATGAGACCCAAACCTAAATTTATAGGGTATATGACCTCTGTTTTTCACCATTGGAGAGGCTGAATGTTTTAGGACCCCTAAATTATAGGGTATAGGACCTCCCATTGGAGATGCCCTAACTAAAGCTAGGTGAATCTACTACTGATGATCAGGTCCCCCATAATGGACTTCCTCTTCTGATAAGTAAAGCTATGAGGATTCATGGTTCCCTCCCTGTGCCTTGAACAAAAATTTACGACCACTTATACACTTTTGCCTCATCAAACATTGGCTAGGAGTCTATTACTCCATTTGCAACTTGTGAGGATATGTCAAAAGCTATCAAACTTTATATATCCTGGAATAACTAATAAGCACCAACTGATGTAACAGATAATACCAAAATAGTGGGAGCTGATCTTCAACAATGCAGAACATAAATGAATATTTATGTTCCCCTTCAATTACAGATAGTAAAGTAAAGCAGCACCATGTACTGGCATAGCTTGGGCGAGTCGTCGACAACCAATATCTAGAGAAAGGCTTAAAATTGTTCAGAATAGACCAACAATTTATATCAAGTTCTGCAGAATGAAGCAAAGTATTATCCTGAACTGTTCAATTATATTTCGTGTTACTATGTGCCTAGAACTTGTAATGGTGTGGTTCGTTTTTTGGCTCAAACCAAGTTAATGCTCTGATATATGTTAGAAATAGTATTGAAAAGAAAATATTGTAGCAATGAAGTCTTTCTGTATAGACATATGTCGAGGGGTGTCTAGATCAGGGACTTTTTCTCACCCAATTGCAAATTAGAAAGGGATGGATTCCCCCATTGCCATCAGCTATGGCCTAACATATCATGAGGGAACCTATTGAAGTACCCAGTCTTCTCAGACTTCAAATCAAAGAATCCATGAAATATTGCAAAGGCATCTATCGACCTTATGATGATCATGGAAACCAACTTGCAATTAATTTAAGGCTACAAACAAAGGAAAATGGAGCTCTCAGAGCTTTTCAGAATGATTTGGAAAGGCATTTTCCATAGATATAAATTCTGTTTGAATTTGCATATAGTCGGACGTGGATCGATGATGATAAGGATTCCAAGAAATTATCAGACAATTATGTCTCTCTCTTAAGGGATCAGTACTCCGAAAAGATGCATAAGCTGTAAATTCAAATCGGTCAACCTAGCTCTTGCATATCCAAAGCCAATGACTAGGACACAATTTGATGTTGCATACAGAGCAGCAAACCTTTTCAGTGTTCCTACCCTAGTTAATTGCTGTAAGGAAATGTAAAGATTCTACATGAGTCTGGATTACAGAAAGAAATGTTTGCTTTCAGAATGCAGCACGCGCTACTACTTCATGAGACTAAACTAGTTAGCTGGTATTCTTATTCAGCAGTCACATACATACAGCTAGCCGTATATGCTTTTTCTCTGAAAATAGTTACATAGAACAAGTTCTGAAGAATAAAATATAAGAGATTTCATGTTAGGATTATTTTCTCAGTTACAATCAGAACTCGGATTCAGTTTGATCAGGTTAGGTAAACAAGCTGGCCTAGTACGTACTGAATGATACATTAATCTGAATTAGACGCTTGGCCTTGTATAAGAATTATACTGTTCGAGATACTTCCTTGCTGTCAGAGATATATGATATATAGCCAATTAGGTGTGAGAGTACGCAATTTGTAGAAGCCAAGAGCGAGTACTCACTCTTGAAATGTAATGAAAAAACAGAAAGAGTGAAGTGATCATCCATTCGTTTGAATCCAACTAAATGCAGTACTCAAATCTTTTTTTTTTTTCTTTTTCTTTTCGAAGTAATGCAGTTCTCAATCTTTCCCTGACAAGACCTCGAGGATCTATCGCTGCCTTGTTATTAATCTGCTGTTTGTTTACCAATTACAGTAGTCCACAGCTAGTTAAGTACTTTGGTTTTTGTAGTTAAAATATAATACTATCTTATAAGACAGCCACTTGATCATTTTGGTTCAAGTTGCTGCGGCTAATCACTACCATGTGCAAAGGCTAATACAAAAAGTTCATCTTGCAAGACTTCAGCTTCAAGTAATTAATATATAACCTCTGAAAGCTATTGAAGCTTGATTTTGGAAATTGAAGTGTTCTACTTGCTGCAGCCAGCTGCATACTATCTCTATCCTTATCCTTGATCATGAAGTTCTACCTATCACTTAAACTGATATGACAATGAAAGTAGCTATCAGAATATAAATCGCAAAAATGGTGGTGATTAGAAACTTTTCATAAGCCTAGTTTTTTTACATCATGCTTATTGTCTTCAATTGGAGACTAGTTAGGTGCCCTCCAACAACCACCATGGATCTATCTGTATGTGAACATAATTCTGCATTAGCCAGCTGAGATTTAACTACTCGAATCACACAAAATAACATTGCGCGGCTAATGGTTAATGCAAAGCTGGTTTTGGTAACATCAAGAAATTCCAGAACTAGAATGAGTGCAGTAACGGACGGTGAATGAATGAGGTTTACGATGCAGTACTGCAAGGAACAACATGATGAGCTGAACATAGAAATGAATGAAACATGACTTTATCTTGAACAAAGTGACAAAGTCGGCATGGAAATTCATATTTCTTGCTGTTTAAGCCTAATATTCAGCAAATCCATGAGTTTACTTACCTGGAAAGTTAAAAAGAAGAAACAAAAGCACTTAAATTTCAGGAAAAATTAAACAGAATACCCCATTGTTTTAAGAGGAAAGAAACAGCTAGCTGCGACCCCACCCCTCCCTCATTCTCTTCCCCAGTTCCCCTCCACACCTCTATATAAACAGCACCATTGCCATTCTCATTGCTCAAATGATCAAATCTACCTGAGCTCATCACCCCCATCAATCATTTCATATCATTAGCATATCTTTTCTCTCATTTCAATGGCCTCATCTGGATCATGGACTTCAAGGCAGAACAAAATGTTCGAGAATGCTCTAGCAGTGTATGATAAGGACACCCCGGATAGGTGGCACAATCTGGCAAGAGCTGTGGGTGGTAAGACAGCGGAGGAAGTGAAGAGACACTACGAAAGGCTTGTCGAAGATGTTAACCGGATTGAGTCCGGCGAAGTGCCATTGCCAAATTACACCAGATCATCAAAATCTGGATCAGCTGGGAGCAACAAAGCATCCTACACCAACTCCATGGACATTGAAGACCAAAGGTACGTACTACTACGTAGTATATCTATCTATATATACCGACATGTACGTACACATCTATAATCCATAATTTTGCTTCTTTATTTTCCGAATAGAGCTGATCATCTCGTTGGTTTTTCTTCTTGCAGATTCAAGAGTCTGAAAATACAGTAAAAATCGAAGAGCTGATAAAGAGGTGCTGAACCAGATCATCCGAGTGGGAATAATCAATAAAGAATCTTACATTTCAACATTTAGGACAGCAAGAGTTGAATTAAATGTATTTGCTACATTTCCATCTTGCTTTTAATTAGTTACATATGTTCCAAATATATATTTCCTTCTCAGTTCTCATCAGCTCCTTCAAAATGTACTGAGAACAAAGAAGCCATGTCGTTGTTTTTCACCTAATTTCTTAAATCCTTATTTATCTTCATGTTTATTAGTTTGTTTCTTAGCTATAGTTGGGGGAAGGAGAAATCTATATATACTGGTTAGCTACCTGTAGATACCTCCTCACTGCTAAACAGCACAGAACCACAGACCATATATAAAAACGTGCTCTGGTGATCTTAATATAAAAATTTACACAGATCGAATTTTGATGTGCTTTCATTCAGAACCGTCCATGGTGCTCACTTTTCAAATGTCGGAAAGAAACGACATGAATAACTACTTCAAGTTTAAAACATTTCCTTTCAGGTTTGAAAATAATCATTATACATAGTGATCATCGTACCAAAATAAGAAAATATTCTCTTTATCATTTTGCTACAAATGAAGCCAGAGGGAAGAAATTTATCTCTAAAGTTTGACCTTTAATGTGGAGGTAGATGAACCACCGATGTCTTCATTGAACATGACATACTAAACTTTGACTTGAACTACGATTCTCGGGTTTTGTATATTTGCCTCAATGAGTCGTGATCAAAGTTTGAAAACTCGTTAGCCACTTCTAGGACAGACAGTTGTCTTGAAACGCCTAAACGGTTAGGCGGCTTTCTTGGCGAATCTACATTTTTTAAAATTTTTAATATATTTTTAGACCTATTTATACGATTAAAAATGTCAAAAACTAAGTTGTACCGCTTAGTGGTCACCTAGGTCCGCCTAGAGGCTGCTTAGATACCGCCTACCCCACCTAGATCCGCCTAGGTTCGCCTAAAATCAGAACGGCCGCAAACCCTAGTGAGGCCTTCCTATCTAAGGTCTCTTTACCAGCTAGGTCGGTTACACACCCGAGTTTTAAAACATTAGTTGTGATACACAAAAATATCGTGAGTGAACATGTTTTATGAACGAGTATAATCTTAAAAACGTGAAATCGACTGAGCATAACACTAGTATCAAACGCTTTAGTGTTAGAACTTACCTTGTGTGTGTGGTAAATAATTTCAATATTTACCATGACTTGTAAAGTGCCGAGAATTGAACGTCAAATATTTACCAGCACTTGTAAAGTGAAATAAGAAAAATAAAATAAAAATAGAGACGCCGATTGACTTGGGTAGTAAACGGCGTTAAACGAAAGCGAGGAAACGACTATAAAAGGAGCCCAGAATTTCTGCTAGCTCATTTTCAAAGTGTTTTGGCGTCTGAGAGAGACTGGAGAGTAATCATGAAAACCAATTCCTCTCCTGCGTTCAAGGTACGTTTCTCTCTATCTGCAAAAGTTCACTTCCGTCTTTCTCATTCCTTAATTGAAAGCTCGAACGATAGCTAGGGTTTTGAGGCTCGTTACTAGGACGCTGTTTCGTTGCAGCTCCTAATTTGAGGGCGATAATAATGTGTGTATTAATGTTGTGTGCAGATAATCTTAGGTTCATCTTCGACCGCTCGCCGGAAAATTTTGGCTGAAATGGGATATGAGTTCACACTCATGGTACTGCGCTACTTCAATTTGTTTTGTTTGCTATGAACTACTTGAAACGGTGTCGTTTTCATTGATTTTGGAAATTCAACTGTGTTTATTGCTTAGACTGCAGACATTGACGAAAAGAGCATCAGAAAGGAGAAACCAGAGGATTTGGTTATGGTTCTTGCTCAGGCAAAGGTCTGGTGTTCATTCTAATATCGCGAATGCTTGTTAGTTAATGTTGAATATTGCTGAGATATTCTGTAATTTATATACTGTAATAAGTCTGTTAATTTGTTATAATGTTAGACAGTACTCGCTGAGATATATTAGTAGCTAGGTCAAAGGGTAAAATCTCAGTGCTTAGTTAGTGTGCGCCATGTTATGACAAGATTGAGCTACTCATTCTGTTGCTTTCTGTCTTGTACCGCCTGATGTTTTATTAAAAGGGGCATTTTAGTTCTAAGCTCTTATACTGGTTGAATGTGACTTGCATCTCAGGCTAATGCAATCATATCGAAGATACAAAATACACATAGTAAAGAGAAGGATGCTGAACCGACAATTGTAATTGTGGCAGACACAGTATGTTTTCTTTTGTAATATATAATATATCCATTCACCAGGGAATAACTTATATAGACATAGATAGATAGATAGATATGCCTACATGTATGTAGCATGATCTTTATGTCTGAAGACAGGAGGCATCAAAGGTCTGGTATCACCTAGAGCCATTTATGGAGGATACATTGGGCTTCTTTTATCGCTGAAGTATCATATTTTATATTTTTTGCTCCAACACATAGATCCTAAGCTTGTTTGGTTCTGACCTCCTTGTAGCTATAGCTGTTTTTGGTTATGCTTTTGTGTGTGTGTTACTGCTCTCTGTGATGTAGTTACGTGCTTATTGCATGTTGTTATCTACGTTACTGTCATTTCTCAATAATATTACTGGTTTCTGGTTAAAAGAGAACTTACCTGTCTTAGCTGATGGAAACTTCTCAGGCAGAAGCCATCCGGCCTAAGCTCCCAGTTGGTGATTACGTAAAGGATGCTGAACCAACACTATTAATTACCTCTGATCAAGTATAAATCACATCTCTTAACTTATAGTCTCTATATCCTTGTCAAATGAGTTTTGCATTGTGTAATATTGTCAAGAACATACCTCAAAAGATTTCCACATCCTTTTTTATGTAAATGGAGTGAAGTCAGAAGTATTAGTTTGAAGAAAGTTATGCTAAATTACTTGCTTAGGAAGATCAGTTTATGCCATGACATTATGAACATCAGAACTTTATTTTTGGCCCCTCTTTGCCTGCCACTTGATTTAATTCATTACAAATCAACTGTGTACTTTAGCTTTAACCAGATGGCTTGCTTCTCCTTTTTTTAATTTGTTATGGAGTCTGTGATCAATTTCATGTTTTGGATGCTCCAAAACATTAGAAGAGCCTTGGCAATACCATTTTCTTTTGCGTCTACGGATCTTCTGCTCATGTGTCCTTGAACATAAATGGCCTCCTGGTGATCTGACTTGTTTGTGAGAGTAGGACTGTAGAATTATCCCCTATACGGTGAATTTTTTATGTTATTACTTACTCTTATTGTAAAATGATGTGGAGGTGGTAGTCTATGAAGGTGTTGTCAGGGAAAAACCATCCAGCAAAGAAGAAGCACGGCAATTTTTGAAAGGTTGTTTAATGGTTGATTCCAGTCCATGTCCCTGCTTTTAACTTTATGATTCTGATAATTTCTCTAACAATAATTTGCAGACTATTCTGGAGGACATGCAGCAACAGTGGGATCTGTGCTTGTTACAAACCTTAAAACAGGATTCAGTAAAGGAGAATGGGATTGTGTGGAGGTACCCTTTTCTTCTTTTTCGTTTTTTTTTTAATTTTTATTTTCTGAAGCGTAGCTTCTAAAATATGAAATTGAGTAGCTTTTGTGCAACAATATGGCAATGGCCAGACTTTTATTTGAGGATAATACCTGTTTGGTAAATCCATGCAGATCTATTTCCATGAAATACCAGATGAAGCCATTGAGAAGCTGGTAAGAGTTGTTTTAATGCTGGTTGTTTCACTTCTTTCTTTGGTGACAAGACAACAACTGAACCTCTTGTGTCTATGTCAGATTGAGGAGGGGACGGTGCTCAAAGTTGCCGGGGGACTGATAATAGAGCATCCTCTGATTCTTCCCTATGTGAAAGAAGTGGTTGGTTTTCTAATCTGAGCTATGTTCAAAGTCGTAAATAGTAGTTCTAGAGGCATATTTGAAACTTGAAATATGTGAGGCAGTAGAAGCATAATGGTCCATACTGTGTCCATACTCTGTGCCCGTTGCAAGATATAAAGTGGTTGTATTTTCATCCAAAAGTCTACCCTTTATAATCAATCATGTTGATATGTGCATACATACATGTGCCTAATAGCATCCAATGTCTTGATAGCTAAATTTGAATCGGTGATACCTCTTGCAGGTAGGGACTACTGATAGTGTGATGGGACTTCCTAAAGCTATCACCGAGAGACTTCTTAAAGAAGCCCTGCAGGTGATTTGAGAATAGTTTCTTTACCTGGTATCTATCTAATTGGCAAGTCCTTGTGTTCATTTCCATTTCGGTTCCTGATGTATCATTTCAGAAACTTGAAAAACTATCCACTCTTAGTTTACGCATTTGTGGTGAACTAATTGTTTACCTTCTACTATTAGTCCTTAATTGCTGGGACTAGCCTAGAAATTCAGTAGACACTGTAGCCGATTCTTAATTTTGGGCTGCACAAGGCCTGGGTTCCCGTCACTATATTTCATCCATCTGTCCCTTTACACTTCAACAGGTCAACAAAAATCTTATCTTCATTTACTCGAAAAGTCGATCAGCCAGCAGAAGGCGACTGATCAATAAGACACGTCCCTCCCGACTGGAGAGGTAACTTTAACTTCCACACATGGAATTTCTTGCCGGCCTAAGAAACAAGGAAACAGAGACCTTTATGCACTTTGGTCTGGACTCTGAACAAGGAAATAGTAGTAGCCTAAAATTCTTTATCTTCATCATCTTTTTTCTTTCTTCGTTTCTATTTATTCCAGGCGGCGGTAGTGTCCGCTTGGTCACCGACGGACACTTATCCGGTTAAAAAAAAAAAAAAACAATTAAAAGTAAACAAAAATAAAAAATAAAAATTGGTTAGTCAAGGGTGGGCAGTGGGCACCAGCTTTATTCGTATATTCCAGGTTTCCCACGCAACTGTTATTTAACCGTCAAAATGAAGCACCCCCGTCCTTCTCTCCGTCATCGGAAAAGTCCAACCCCCTCCGGCCTCTGATTTCCCATTTGATATATAAAACTAAAATATAATCAGCACCCACCCACCCACCCACACTTGTACTTGGCTCGTCTCTCTGACTCAACAGCAAAGCTTAGTTTCTCTCCACACCTCCTCCCAAGTGGGCCATGGACCAGGGCGGCCCAGGCCACGTCGCCGAGGTCGGGGTGCGGATCCACCAGACACGACGGCTGCCGGATTTCCTCCAGAGCGTGAATCTCAAGTACGTGAAACTAGGTTATCATTACCTAATCTCGAATCTGTTGACCTTGTGCTTCATACCTTTAATGATCGTCACCATTATCGAGGCCTCCCAAATGGACCTCCACGACCTCCGCCACCTCTGGCTCCACCTCCAGTACAATCTCGTCAGCGTCATCATCTGCTCCGCCATCCTCGTCTTCGGGTTGACCGTCTACATCATGACCCGGCCCAGGCCCATTTACCTCATCGACTACTTCTGCTACCGCCCTCCCGACCACCTCAAGGCTCCCTACCACCGCTTCATGGACCACTCCCGCCAAACCAACGACTTCGACGACTCCTCGCTCGAGTTCCAGCGCAAGATTCTCGAACGCTCCGGCCTCGGCGAAGAGACCTACGTCCCTGAAGCCATGCACCACATCCCTCCCCGGCCGTCGATGGCGGCGGCGCGTGAAGAAGCCGAAAATGTCATGTACGGTGCTCTGGACAATCTTTTTGCCAATACCAATGTGAAGCCGAAAGATATTGGGATTCTAGTGGTGAATTGTAGCTTGTTTAATCCGACGCCTTCGCTGTCGGCGATGATTGTGAATAAGTATAAGCTCCGGGGGAACATTAGGAGTTTTAATTTGGGTGGGATGGGATGTAGTGCTGGGGTTATAGCTATTGATCTTGCTAAGGACTTGTTACGGATTCATAGGAATACTTATGCTGTTGTGGTTAGTACTGAGAACATTACTCAGAATTGGTACTTTGGTAATAACAAGTCTATGTTGATACCGAATTGCCTGTTTCGAGTTGGGGGGTCGGCGGTCTTGCTGTCGAATAAGGCTGTGGATAGGAGGTTGGCTAAGTACAGGCTTGTTCATGTGGTGAGGACTCATAAGGGTGCGGATGACAAGGCGTTTCGGTGTGTTTATCAGGAGCAGGATGATAAGGGGAAGACTGGTGTGTCTTTGTCGAAAGATTTGATGGCCATTGCTGGCGGCGCGCTTAAGACTAATATAACTACTTTGGGGCCTATTGTGCTTCCAATAAGTGAGCAGCTGCTCTTCTTTTCTTCTCTTGCGGTTAAGAAGCTGTTCAATGGGGATGTCAAGCCGTATATCCCTGATTTCAAGCTAGCATTTGATCATTTCTGTATACATGCTGGGGGAAGGGCTGTGATTGATGAGCTGGAGAAGAACCTGCAGTTGTTGCCAATACATGTGGAGGCTTCACGGATGACTCTACACCGGTTTGGAAATACTTCATCGAGCTCCATTTGGTATGAGTTGGCCTATACAGAGGCCAAAGGGAGGATGCGCAACGGCAACCGTGTCTGGCAGATTGCCTTTGGGAGTGGTTTCAAATGTAACAGTGCAGTCTGGGAGGCTCTGCGGAATGTGAAGCCATCTCGTAATGGTCCTTGGGAGGACAGCATTGACAAGTATCCAGTGGAAGTAGTTTCGTAGCGCAATATCATTCTGGTTAGACTCTCCATTCAGGGTACTATCTTGCATTTTTCTTTCTCAGTCTTTGATGTTGTACTCTATTCTGGTTATGTTGTATGTGTAGTTTGATATCTATTTGGCTTTTCTCTGCTCGAGTTCAGCAACCGTTTGCATGGGTTGGTAGCGAGATAAGTCCAGAAATTACCATTTTGAATGGTCCTGTATTTCTACTTTAATTGTTTAGGCATAGAGTTTAGCTTTGTATAAGCTTTTATAGTAAATAAAATCTATTCATTCAGAAGAACATTGTGTGGATCATTTCAATTTTGCTTTAACAAGTACTATGTTTTGGCTCTTTGCCTTGCACACTAGTCCTGAGTTTGGTTGGTTGCCTTACATGTATTTGATGACTAAGGAGTGTTGGTCTTTATTCTAGAAAGTGGGCAAATGGAGCACATGATCAACATACTTGAAAGAGTGGGGTTTATTCTTGTTTCTTGTTTCTCCTTTTCATAATCGAGACCAGGAAGGTGACATATCGAATAGGAATGTGTGTGTGCTCGCTGTGCTGCAAGTTGCCTGTCTATAGAATGTATTCTTCAGTTTTATACCATGTAAAAACCGGGGGGGGGGGGGGGGGGGGGGGCGAGAGGACTGAAAATACTGAAGCTACAGGAAATTAGGTTTTATCTTCAAGAACAATTAGGTTTCTGGAAACGGAGCTTAGGGTCTTGGGGTTTATGTTAGCAGCACAAAGGGCTAAACCCCTGGAAGATTGACATGTCTACTACCCCGTCATTTCATGATCCGCATAAGCTTCTATGCCCTTTTCTGAATATATATATATATATATATATATATATATATATATATATATATATATATATAAAGTTTTTTTCAGGTGCGGACGTCCGTACGGTGCGGATGTCGCGTTTCCGGCCACCGGCGAGGCGGCGACGCCGTATCCGGCCACTGGGCTTTGCTCCCCGGTGGCCGGCGACCCCGTCTGTGCCGGCCCGAGCTCCATCGCCGGCCGGCAGTCGGCCGGAAAACCCAAAAATGCAGAAAAATGAACAGTACTTGTCATTTTTCTGCATTTTTGAGTTTTCCGGCCGGCACAGACGGGGTCGCCGGCCACCGGGGAGCAAAGCCCAGTGGCCGGATACGGCGTCGCCGCCTCGCCGGTGGCCGGAAACGCCGCATCGGCACCGTGAACAGTGCGTGCGGACGTCCGCACAGGAAAAGGACTATATATATATATATATATATATATATATATATACGGAGCTTTTCAAATACGGACGTCTATATTTTAAGTTCCGTACGGATTTCCATTTTTCCACCATTTCCCGATCGAATTTCATCAAACTTCCTTCTAGACTTATCTAGATCATGTTGTGTAGATCATCTCTGCAAATTTTCAGCCAATTTGGTGATCGTTAAGACCCTCAAAATCAAAAAACAAACCGGACGGTCTGAAATCTGCCCGGTTTTGATATATAACAGAAAAACTGAAGTTTGAGGGCCTTAACGATCACCAAATTGGCTGAAATTTTACAGAGATGATCTACACAATATGATCTAGATAAGTCTAGAAGGAAGTTTGATGAAATTCGATCGGGAAGTGGAGCAAAAAGTGAAAATCCGCACGGAACTTTAAAATACGGACGTCCGTATTTGAAAAGCTCTATATATATATATATATATATATATATATATATATAAAATGCAAATCTGATCTTCTGCGATACGAGTTATTTGATCTGTATCATATGTATGGGATGGGGAGACTAGTAATTCACGTCTACCAGTCCTTTACAATCGGCTTGCTTTGTTACTTAAAGTGGATAGACAGCAGATTGATTGGTAAGGATGATGGCTCCGACCTTCTGATCACCTAAATTATAAGAAACAAGTTGCTCTGCCAAATCGTAACCAGTGCGGTTCAAATGAAACTGATCGAGTTCGTAATCGAAATCTGGTAGCTTGAAAAATTGATTTAATGAATTTAATAAAGGCATACGATAACTGTTGGATTACAGGCGACTATAGAGAACAACAATGAATGTAGCAATACAAAACGAAGTTCAGCGCATTGCTGGCTGAAGATGAGGCCTGCTTTTATGCCACAAAAAATATGCACTTTCGATGCCACAAGGCTTCTGTAGGAATTTCTCAAAATGGGATTGCAGAATGCAGAATTGTAACTGAAGAAGGGGAAAGGAAACCTCATCTGAAGGAAAACTGAATCTCTTCCAGAGTTCTGCCCTTTGTCTCGGGGACAAAAATGGAAACAAATACAACAGTGAGAGCACTCACAATCATATAAATGGTGAAGGTTCCTGTTCAAAATGGAAGACAAATCCTATTAGCCCGAATCACTAAAAGCTAAAATCATATAGGGGAGGAGTCAAACATCCAAATAATAACGAAGAATATAAAAAGAAAACATTAAAAGCATAGGCAATATAACACCGGAAGGGGAGAAAGAATGAGATACACAAACCTCCACTGTTCCATTCCAGTAGCAAGTTCGCAGTCATGGTGACCACCCAGGATACAGACCAATTGGCAAGTGTTGCTATACTTCCAGCAAGGCCTTTAATATTAATTGGAAGAATCTGCATTGCAAAACTTGGTCATTTGTATGAGCCAAACAAGGAAAACTCTGTAATAATGATGTGCGTGGCTCTCTCCTTCCTTTGTGCTTTCTATGTTAAGTGCAAACCACAACATGGAAGAAGGTTTGGCATAAAAAGGAGACTAATCCATGACCTTAAAGACAACTTGTAATATCAGAAGACAAGTGTGCCAGCACAAACATCTATTACCAGTCTGTATAGGACGAGGTATGTGGCTAAAGTTGTAGAAGAATGAATTGACGATATCCGTTCATGGTTACATTGACAACTTTTGCAATCGTTACAAAGAGACCATTATTTATCAAAAAGCTACATCATGGACATACCTCAGACATTATGATCCATGGAATAGCTCCCATACCCAGAGAGAAGGCAATTACCATCGCCTGCAAGAATAGTGCAAGCAATGGAATTTACAGGCAGAAAAGGAATGGCAATTTTCTTTGAACTATGATAATAAAACTAAAAACATACCACAACTCCAACCACTGAAATGATGCTCAATGCACTATAAAAACCGGAATCAACCACTGCATATTCCTGGGATCAGTGGAAATTACTTAGAAGATATACAAAAGATACATGTGCCCACAAGATTTCTCTAACATCATGAGAACTGTAGTACCTTTACATAGAATGCCACAGCAACAACAAGGAGGCTAATTGTCATTCCAACGGAGGAGATCTGCGATAGATAGCGTAAAATGTTAACACTTCTTATTAATAAAATTAATGACCCAAAAGTGTCAAAATATGTAATCTCACAATAAGCAGAAGTCGACGGCCTGCTCTGTCCACCAACCAGGTAGTTACACCAGTTGCTAATACCTAAATACATACAGATCCTTGTTGTATTAGAACTTGCAAATATTGGAGGAAAGAAGAAGACAAGTTTCAAGTTATTTTCATGCTGTACCTGAACAGCACCAACGCCACATGTGGCTGCGTTACTTGACGTAATTCCTATGAAGAAAATAAAAACTCATGAGACATTTCATGTGAAACTGAAAGCTGATTCAGAGTCACCTTTTCTAAGAATATACATGCACATGTGTGCACATATAATTGTACAAAACTAAAATCTTTCTGTTGAATGAGGAGATACCCATTTGTGCCAACTGCTAAGAGCTTACCAGCAGTTTCAAAGATGGTACTGGAATAGAATAGAACACCATTAATTCCACTAAGCTGTTGAAGAACGAGTAATCCAATTCCAATCTGCAGGATAACAATTAGTAAGAATGGTTGTGGTTCGATATAGAAATCAAGTTTGAGACAACAACATGACTAGGCAGAAAACCAATGTTTTGAACTGTAGTTAGTACCATTAAAGGAAGCCAGTATCTTCTTTGTTTGAGCTCTGCAAACCTTATTGTTGTTCTTCTGGTTGTGGATGCCACAGATCTCTACACAATACAAAATTATTTCTATAGATAATTTTCCTTCAGATCCATGTTTTTGAGTATGAATAGTGGCTTTTACCTTTATCTCATTCACTTCAATAGAAATATCAGTATCAAATCCCCGTAGAACTTGCAAAGAGGCCTCAAAATCCTCTGTCATACCCATTTTTGCCTATTGGATGTTAAGACAAAAAAAAAATTGAAATATTACAGAATTATCCCCCAACAATCTAAAACTCTAAAAGCCATAAAGGAAAATCTACTCTGAGAACTTACCAGCCATCGAGGCGATTCTGGAATGAAAAAGAGCCCAGGTATCAATATCGTACAAGGCAATATTCCTGAAAAATAACAGGTTAAAAAGGTTCATCAATATTGCACTGCCTATTTAAATAAAAAAGATCCTCTGGTCAATAGGATAAACATTCAATCATAATATGATCACATAACGGAAGTCTGCACTAACATTTGTCATGCCCATTAGCATGCTACCCAAGTTCATGATTCTTTCAAATCGATCACAGTTAGAAAAATTGTACGTGCATGACTAGCATCAACTAAGTAAAATCAGATTGGGAATATTAATGCCACAATACTTATAACAAGTTATGTGAACAGCAGACTGAACTAGAAGATTACCCAAAACTGCAAGATATCTCCATTGAACAAAAAGTCCAAGCAGATAAGCTATCAGTATCCCAATGGTTACGGAGAGCTGCAGAAAAAAGATTATAGTTTACAAAGTGTGATTAGTAATGTAAAAGAATAACAAGAAAGAACACTCATGTAAATATAGCTAGTAAGCAAGGGTAACCTGATTGACTGAACCCAACTGGCCTCTCAAATTTTGAGGTGATATCTCTGCAATATATACAGGCACCTAACAATATGATCACCAAGTTAGTTTTCCTCACAATAACTGTGAATAATTCCAATGTAGAATCACAGCATTGAAGGATCATTACCACGTACGAGATTATTCCCACGCCAAAGCCTTCCAACAACCTTCCCATATAGAGAAATGACGAATCCTACAGAAAAAATTCAACTAGATATTAGACAGACAGCTCAGATAGCATTTTTCACTAGTCTACAATTCAACAAACATGGAGATTCAGCTAAACTCACTTTGGCAAATGATATGACAAGCCAGCCGATAACATTAGGAATTGCGGCGATCATCAAAGACTGCAACAACACAAAATCAAGTAAAGAACATATCGCAAAGACAGGATTAATGTATAGACTAAGTGATCAAAAGTCTCACCCCTTTGCGCCCAATATACTCAGAAATCTGACCACTGGCTATAGCCCCCACCATGGCACCCACATTTGATAAAGAACCAAACAGAGAAAACTGAACCACAAAACTAGCATCAGAAAAGCTAACACAAACATAAATCACCAAACCCAAAACTCAAACATAACTAAGATTCAAACCTCTGACACTGAGAGTCCAAGATCAGCAATGATTGCAGACTGGGTCGGAGATGAATAGCCAGACTGCAACAAACAAACACAATTGTCATTAATTTGGGCACCCAACAATCACAAAAGCTCAGCTGATTAAAACACTGTGATTGCTTACAGTGAAGCCGAATTGGATAGGGCCCAAAGCGACAATAAGAACACAAGCTACAACAGAAACGGAGCTATCTCTCATGACCTGAGAGGAGCCCATCATACTGGATTGCCTGGAACCCATACGGTACCAGCTTCCAGTATGCAGGAAGGGCTTCCTGAGATCCCTCCCTTCTTCATTATCATCCCTGAAACTCATTCTCAGCTTTCTCTGCTGCGATCAGAGAAACCAAGATTGAGACTTTGAGAGCGCCCAGAAGTGTTTGATAAAATGCCTCACAGAAAACACGACGCGCCACCAGAATACCAAGAAGAAGCTCTGTGGACCAATAATAAGGCTCGATTATTATTGTCGAGGAGTCCCGTCATCTGTTTATCGCGGTGTGGTGAACCACTGCTGGGCTGTAAGTCCCCGTCTACTCGCATTGTCGTTACCTCCGGTGTCACGCTTTTACTGTGTTACTATTCTTTGTCTTCCGACACGTGCCTTTAAACGACTGAGCCAGTGATTGTACACGCCTTTGGTGACCCTAAACTGGCTTGACTGTCTGAATAAGCCTCTCTGTTATCTTGGCCATTTTAGCTGTTTTAACTCGAATTTTTTCTATTAAAAAGAAAAAAAATTCAAAATTGCTTGTCGATTCCAGAATATAAATCTTATTCTGGCGCAGTTTGTGGATATAGTTGTATTAGTTAAATGAATCCTCGTGGCTCTCATTATTGAATCCAAAATTCAAAGAAAACATCAATGTCTGCCTTGATTTTATCTGCTTGTATATTATTATATTTAGGCAACTATCATTTCACTAAATCAAGAAAACATATAATCTGTTATACCTAACGGTCCTCACTTCTTCAAGCATCGTTTTCTGGGTTCATCATTGCTTCAGGTAGCGTTGATGATGGAGATAGTAATTTCACGTGTAAAATAAGGTGTTATAAGATGGAATGTTTTTACTATTTACTGCAAAAGGCTTAAGGAAAGATTCACCGGTGAATAATAGTAATTTATAAAGCACATGTGGGTACCAAATTAGTACCAACAACTTTTGTTCGACTTGTCTTTGTCTAGTAAAGTGTATGGACTTTGAGTTGTCAATAATTGAATGTTGATACTATATTTTGTAGCTAAACACGAACTTTTTTTTTAGGCTTACCATCCCTTCAAGGTGGCCGGAGATCGGGTAGGTGGTGGATAGTTTATCTCGAATCTTCTCGTGCTTCTCAAGATGATAATAGCGTGACTATATCAAGTTTGAGTTTCTTGACTATGAAGGCATTTTATATCAGTGAATCAGTGATACAAAGTTTTTAGTCGATTCTAAATTGTGGTACGTACATACATCAATCACCGGAGTTAGTAATTCCTCTGCGCAATTTGAGTAAAATTGCAATATCATATTCGGAATTAGTGCAACGAAAAAATATGTGTATTAATCCTGCCAGGATTGTCAGCCGTGGACATGATCTCTGGATTTAGGCCCATTAAATGGGCTCTGCAAGGCTTAATCCACTAGCTTGTCCCGTCCAAATGGATTAAACTGGGCTCTTTCTTCTTCAATGGGCTCAATGTA
Organism: Potentilla sterilis; assembly: GCA_963682095.1. Lineage (NCBI taxonomy): Eukaryota > Viridiplantae > Streptophyta > Magnoliopsida > Rosales > Rosaceae > Potentilla > Potentilla sterilis. Next base: position 1,481,138 of record OY821762.1, read on the forward strand.
ATCCACACTCAAAGTCATAATGACGACTCACATGCCACACGCGCTAGAACAGAGCGTGAAGTAGCAGATTTTAACGGAGGAGAAAACGGATAAACCAAAAGGAAAATAATATTCAGAATCGTACTCGCAGGTGAGAAATTATTGTCCCTCTTTAAACTCATTTAACTAATCGCAGTCAATTTCATAGTCGCTTCTTCCAAACTCACTCTCTCAATTCCCGATGATTGGTTTCTCCCCACCCTTTTGTTAAACCACCACCGCTTCTCCTCCGTCGCCGCCGCCACCGAAACCCGACCCGCATTTTTATCCAATTACTCACCCCATGGGAGAGCAAACTCAGTCCCAACCCCAAGCCCAGCCTCAGACTCCATCTCCGACCGAACCTCAGTCCGAGACACCTCCACCGCCGCCGCCGCCGCAACATGACTCCATCGCCGCCACCACAATCGCCGAACCAACTCCGACCGAGCTCACCAATGCTACGCCGCTAACCTCCTCTCCCCCTTCCAAAATCCCCTTCCGCCCCCGAAAGATCCGGAAGCTCTCCCCCGACAGCTCCGACCCGAATCCCTCTCCACAACCAACCGCCACCGCCGCTGAAATCCCCAAGCCCAAGCCCAGGCCCATTAAGCCCAGGATCGTCCAGCCACGCGCCGTCTCGCTCCCCAGACCCGTCGGGCGTCCCCTCCGGTCCGAAGGCGAAGTCGAATCGGCGATCCGGCATCTCCGCAACGCCGATCTGCTTCTAATTCCGTTAATCGAGGCCCACCAGCCTCCGCAATTTGACAACTTCCACACTCCGTTTCTTGCCCTAACGCGAAGCATTCTCTACCAGCAACTCGCCTACAAGGCCGGCACGTCGATCTACACGCGCTTCATCCAGCTCTGCGGCGGCGAGGACTCCGTCACTCCCGAGACGGTGCTCGCCCAGAGCGCTATTCAGCTCCGCCAAATCGGAATCTCAGGCCGGAAAGCCAGCTACCTCCATGACCTGGCTAGGAAGTACCAGAATGGAATTCTTTCTGATGCTGCCATTGTAAATATGGACGACAAGTCGTTGTTCACAATGCTGACCATGGTCAGCGGCATTGGCTCTTGGTCTGTGCACATGTTCATGATATTCTCCCTGCACCGTCCCGACGTGCTGCCTGTGAATGATTTAGGGATTCGGAAAGGTGTGCAGCTGCTGTATGGGCTTGAGGAGTTGCCGAGGCCCTCGCAGATGGACCAGCTGTGTGACAAGTGGCGGCCGTATAGGTCGGTGGCGGCTTGGTACCTGTGGAGGTATGTCGAGTCCAAGGGAGCTTCTTCTACTGCGGCAGCGGTTGCGGCGGGTGCCATAGCGCCAATGCAGCAACAGCAGCAACAGGAGGAGCAACAACCACCGCAGCATCCTCAGCAACAGCAGCTTATGGATTCACTCAGCAGCCTAATTAATATTGGGTATAACAACTCTCACTTACGCTATACTACTGATTTATTTGCGTCTCCAATTGTGTATCTATATCATTGTTTTTTTGTTGAAAGGAAAATGCCGTAGCTCAAGTTTCTTCGAACATGTGAATTTTGCCCTTTCATCGGATAACTTTATGTTTGTTAAGACTATAAGCCGTTGAAGATTGTTTCGTTGTTAAATATAGGTTGAACGATTATAGAACTGAACCTTGCTACTTGTACATTTGCACAAACACAAAACTCATTAACGTTGTTATCAACTTGGTTTGGAGGAAGGAATCATGTTTGTGTACTTGGATAATGGTGATTGGCAAAATGAATTGTGTGAATTTCTGTTCTTACTGAAAAATGAATTTACCCAAAGGATATATATTACTCAAATGCACTATGGCCTTTGATATACTCTAGTCTTGTTGCATGTGTTTATTGTACAAGTATGATGATGCAAAGTTAGTGGAAATTCTAAGTATCTTTGAATTCTTAGTGATCCCTGCATTTCGTTGTTTTGGAAAAACATAAAAGGCAAAATTGGAAATAGGAGATGAAACATCTTTGGTTTATTTATTTTTTTTAATTTTTTTTGGAGAATGATGAAACATATTTGGTTTATCATATTAAGTTTCTGAAAACTTTTAAATGTTTTTAAACATCAGCATGGATTATGAAGCATATGGATCATTTTTTTTTTGTTCATGACTGAAAATGTTAAACACTGTTGCTGTAGCTTCCTCAACCTTTTCTTTGTTACACTCTCTCAACTCACCAACTTTTGGCACGTGTCTCTTATCTGAAACAGATTATAACCAGTCAATAGAAGATAACCGTAACTGTGCATTGTGTTATATTGAAAGAATTTGGTATTCTTTTATTTGGATTTCAATTATGTAAGAAAGAAGCCAACACTTTATACCTTTTCCTTACTGCTTCAATTCCTTATTATAAGTAAGTTTTCAATATGTTCTTTCTGCTTAGTTATCAGATACTCTTCCAAGCCATGCAGCAAGAGAAATTCTTGCTAGTAGCTCATAGGGGCATTTGCAAGACCAAACCATAAAACTGGCAAATTAATTGTAAAAATTGTATCTTAAAGCAGGGCCAATTTATATTAGGACCCTGGAAAGGGTTAACCACTTTTTGCATGTTTTATTTCTTTAAGCAATCTCATGTGTTTCAAATATTATCTTGTGTTTATCTCATGTATTTCAAAGACACATACCTGATTGGTTTCTGTGTTTTACCCATTTAGCTGATTTCCCAGAACTCTCGTGTCTCTGTCGGACAACCCAATTGGCGATTTGGCTTTAGTTTCTGGCAGAGCAAACAGTCGAACGATAAACAGACCAAATGAATGTTCTAATTTTAGAATGCTAGGCATTTCCAATTTGGCTAATTTGGTTTTTTGCTTATCTCTGCCTACCCGTTGGGTCCCTTTGTTGTATCCTTTTATTCAATTTCCAGATTTCTCATGTCAGACAACTCGAGCAATTATTTCTGTTTACTTTGTAGTGTCTATTTTTAGGGTTGAGCAAACCAGTTAATGAATAAACAAACCAAAATCATTGTTAAGTTCTAGAATGGCTAGGCGTTTCCCATATGGCTACTTCGGTTCCTGTGTTTATCACTGATAATTTAAAAGTGATTGGAATTGACACTGTAGCTCATAAGGTAAAACTAGATGTCAGCTGCATTTCGTAATTTTCATTTTTTTTATTTTAAATTCTTTTGACCGAGTTATGGTCTAATTGTGAAGGGGGAACTTGCATTTAACTATCCGGGATTCTTGAATTCCTGAGAGCCACATAGCTGTCTCCGGGCTGGATAGTAGAACTATCTTTCAAGATTGATTGTCGAGTCTCTTTGTTAGATCTGAGTTTTTATAGTTACTTGTTTGGTTCAATGGATAGTAACACTACATTTTTCTATTGTTGCATACTGATAGTTGATTCTAGTTATTTATGACATTGGTGGAGATAAGGAAAGTGTTATTTTCGCTATTAACTAGTTTTCTATTACATTGGTGCCAGCATTGAAACCTATTTACTGGATTAAGGTCTTGGAATGGTTGATTTCAGTTATTTATATGGTTCTCCTACTGTTAAGTTAATTAAGAGCTTTCCATCTTCTTTGTTTATATTGGGTATAATGCAGGCATTTTTTATGTTTTATTCCTTTGACATGTCGTGTGATACAGGGCCTGTACCTGGGGACCGTGATTGTGAGTGAGTGGAAGTGTGAAGTTTGTCTGTTACTCATCTTTATCCGTTTGGATCGATGGAAGTGCTTAACAGCAGTGCAAGACTGGTTCTCAGTGTGGAAATATGGTTTGCTGCTAGAAGTGCTGGCATTCAAGGCTTGTGAGGATGAGAGTACATTACGGAGCATATCAATTATGAGTTTGGATTAATAAATGTCTATGATTAGGTTTGTTGGTCTTTAGTTTGAGATATATTGGTTTTAAGTTTTCGTACAGGACTTACTATAGACTGCGATGCTTTTGTGCCTTTGCCTTAGGTTTAGCATAAAAAGCACAAAATCATTCTCCTTCTAGATGTATGTGGTATGGCAATCTTGGTGATTGTGGTTTAAATCCGAACCACATTACCTGATTTTGGTTGCCGTTGGTACCCGACACGACATTTGTGCATTCATGTTTATGTGAACTTTTAGATATTATTTTCGACGGATGAGCATCCAAGAGATTTTTTTTTTTTTTTTTTGGGCACTCTTTCTGGGTACCGGGCCTTTCAGCTTGGCATATAGTTGCATTTTAGTTCTTGGGTTTGTAATCCATTATGACCGAAGTTTAGGCGATGTGATTACGAACAAGAGGATAGTGAGGCCCAATTCCCTCTATTTACAAAACCTTTATTCATGGAATTCCAAAAGATTATGTATTCAGGCTTTCACTCGGCGTTGAGAGAAATTGTATGTTTGCCACTTCGTTATTTTTAGTTATACTACTAGAGAGTTCTATTCGTAAACTGCATTGTAAGTTGGAGTAAAACGAATCAATTTCGTGCTAGTCTCTGTATGAGATTTGCTCAGCAAATTCTACCGTTCAAATAATGCAAACATTGTCCGAGAGTCATAAACATTCTCTAGTGAAGAGAAAAAGAGGACAGAAAGTAGAAGTGAGAGATCACGAAATCTTTCTCTCATTCTCTAGTGTTACAACTTGTCCGTTCTCTCTCTCTCTTATGATGAACTAGATGAACAAAATTTGTGATAAAAAGATTTATGAATCGTCCAATTCATCAATTGAGTACTAAATAGTTCTTACTATTTGGACTCCACCAAATTAAAGTGGATACCTAGTATGTTTTGATGTATTGTAGAAATTTTTCAGGTTACTTCACGGTTCAACAAAGCTAATACGTGGGACATTACACACGCTACCCTGAACTCTGAAGAACACTCCAACCTACATTAACCTTGGCAAGCAAGAGGCCTCAATTTCCTCCTTTGTTTTTATTTCTGGGACTAATTTGTTAAGAACTTGAGGTTTAAAAAAAATCCATAAAACTGAATGTGATTATGGAGTTGGATTCCGTGTTGTGGATAGTAGCACGGGTGTAGACAAGTATTTCTTGCCCTTTTGAAGGTTGAAGGTTGAAGCTGGCTGGGCTGTCCTGCACAACTGGTGAACAGTATACTGTAGATACCAACAAGTACCAAGACGTGGAGAGAGGGAGAGGGACAAAACAAATTAGCCATCGATTGCATCACAGAAAGGGTTTCTCTTCCCTTCCCTTCCCTTCCTAATTGCTTAGGGGCAAGCGTGGTTTCTCTGTTTCTGTCTCAGACTCTCTCAGACTCGCTCAGACTCAGACTTCGCACCAATTACAAAAAAAAAAAAAAAAAAAATTGCAGAGGCCGCACGTTAGCGAGGAAGAGAGAGAGAGAGAGAGAGAGAGAGAGAGAGAGAGAGAGAGTCTGATGATGCTGCAGTATATGACTGTGCGAGGAAGAAGACAAGTCCATCACTGTGGACCATCAACAACAACACACTATAAGTACCTATTCACTTTTACCCATCCATCTCATCATCTCATCCCTTTCTTGTTTTCTTGCGCGCTCGTTCGGAATTACAGGATTTAGCCTAAGCTTAATGTCTGCCATGATTACGCCTTGATTGCCATTTACGGCGAGGCAAGAGGGTAAGACTAAGTTTTAAACTTTATTTTACACCAGCCGATAATCGAACCGAACTAAACCGAATCGACATGAATGTAGTAACTCCTGATTAATTATGTATTTTGTTACGAATAAAATACTAATCGGCATAGAGTGAAACCAGATTGACAGTTTTATACACCATTGCAAGTGGCCTAGTTGAGTATGTTCATCAACTTAGTTTAAACTCCAAAGCTGACTGAGTGGTGTGACATTATGGTGTAAAACATAATTGGAGCATTTTACATGTAACAAAAGATTAATTTATAAGTAGTGGTAACACTATTTAAAAAAAATTAAAAAATGAGAGTTTACACTAGAGTCAAACAAGACATATCACTTCAATTTTGATCGATACTAGTTTAGTGTAATTTGAGATTAAATTTTACTACTTTTGCTGGATCATAATTTAAGATTATGAGTTGTATTATATGAGTAACCAGACTCAATTTGTTGATATGTCTTTTTATTTTATGTTTTATGATACAATAATAGTGATTGAGTGAACTATGAGAGCAATTTAAGTACCGTCTTCCTCCAACGAATGTTTTTAATATGTTTGGGTTTAAACTAAAAATCTCTTATTATTGGGATAATCTTTACGGCTTTTTAGAGCATAGCACACTTCTACAAGACCAATCAAATCATAAGGTATGTGAACCTATCAACAATCCCCACCAAATTTGTAGTCTGGACTCTGGACGATTTGAATTAGATGGTATGAGAACTTATCAACTAGTTCAGATGCTTCTAGTTAAATTTTGGATATTTGGGTTCAGTTTGACCATCTGTGAATTGTTAGTCGAAAAAAATACCACGTACGCCCTGATTTGAATTAGGAGTGTGTGCTTAATTAAGGAAACAAGAGTGATTACGAGGAAGCGAAAAGAAAGGAAAGGAAAAGAAAGGGCAAATGCTACGTCGCATCAAAGGGCATGAGAGGTACTGGAAATATGCATCTTTGGGTGATGCTGGGGGTGAAGTGTGTTGAGATGAGAAATGGAAAAATAGGGCAATAATGAAGGGTGGGGATGGGTCCCACGTGTGGCAGGGCGTGGGAGAGGTCTGAACATGACGTTGTCGGTTTGTTTTGTAATCTGCAAACTTAGCGAACAGAGAAAGCAATAGTACACCCTCTCCTCCCCTCCCCTAGCCTCCCCTCCCCCTCTTGGCTTTCTTTGCCCTTGCTTTGGCCCGGCCCCTTAATCCCTCTCTCTCTCTCTCTCTCTCTCTCATTTTGCCATTGCAGCACTTTGAGGGGACTCGTCTCGTCTTTCTTAATAACTCTCTCTCTTATCTCCTTCTCTCGCTCTGGCCTCACCACAAGCAACCAACCTGTCTCTTGTTGGAGCCCCAGAAGCACACACCAAAATTTCAAACCCCAACCCCAACCTCAACCTCATCTCTCTCTCTCTCTCTCTCTCTCTCTCTGCTTGAGCTTCTGATTGTTTGAGATCAAGGCCATTAGATGATGTTAAACCCACTGCTCTAGCTGTTTGCATGAGGTTGTCTCTCTCTCTTTTTCTCCTAAAGCTGTGAGTTGGGTTCCCGTTTTGCTATTCATTTTCTTATTACTCATCCTGCGTTTTCATTAATCCTAACTGTGGAGAATAACGGCTATGGGTTTTAATCGGTTTAGTTAGCTTTTCAAGCTTCTTTTTGTCCTCCTCTATCTGAAAAATAACCTCTTCGAGTCTTCGTTCAGCTAGCTTCATTCCCTTTATTTTATTTTTTTTATATAGAACCCCAATAAAGCACAAGATCCCAGCTATTTCAGCTAGATTTGCGATGCTTTAATTCTTACCAGCTTTCCGTATTAATTAACACATATTTTAGAATCCCTAAAAAAAACATATGGATTTTAGAACGCATGACAATGAAGTGAGGACGTCAGGCTCTGCTTTGAGCTATGGTGGCACTCATTTAACCAAGGAATCATCGGGAGGCGGAGAGAAAAGAAGGCTTGGAAATATCCACAATGGCACTCCCACTGGCCTTTCTGCTTTCACTGCTACTCACCAAAACCTAGACCACCATCTCCACCCTCTTCAACCTCACCATGTTCAACCAGTCCCACTCCCAACCAGAGATCTAGATCCAGATCGAGTAGTCGCCTCAACCCCAGTTGCACCACCCAAGTCCAAGACTACACCAACGTCTGCAGCAGCAGCAACCAGCAACGTTCGCTACCGTGAGTGTCTCAAGAACCACGCCGCAACCATCGGCGGCAATGTCTTCGACGGCTGCGGAGAGTTCATGCCTTGCGGCGAGGAAGGAACCCTCGAAGCACTAAAATGCGCGGCTTGTGATTGTCACAGGAACTTCCACCGTAAGGAGGTGGACGGCGAGACCACGCCATTCGGTCCCGGGTCCAGATCACGCAGCATAATGCTGAGCCCTCTCCAGCTCCCACCGCCTCTGCCGTCACCTTCCTCGGCTCTCCACCACCACCACCGCCACCAGAAGTTCTCGATCGTTCAACCCATGAGCGTGGCTTTCGGAGGAGGGACGGAGTCTTCGAGTGAAGATCTGAATATTTACGACAATGTGGATGGAATAGGAGGAGGGGTGGTGGCGCCGTTTAGCTTGTCAAAGAAGAGGTTCAGGACAAAGTTCACGGCGGAGCAGAAGGTAAGGATGGTGGAATTTGCGGAGCGAGTTGGGTGGAGGATTCAGAAGCAGGATGAGGACGAGGTGGAGAGGTTTTGTGATGAGGTGGGAGTCAAGAGGCAGGTGCTGAGGGTTTGGATGCACAATAACAAGAACACAGTGAAGAAGATGCAGCATGACCACCATGATATCACCACCACCACAAGTCAGCTGGCATTGGAGAATGTTGAAGCTCATGAAGAACCAGGCCAAGGAGGAAGGACAGACACATAATCTATCAAGAGGGCTTGAACTTGATGAGTAAGATTGGTTTGTATAAAATGGACTGGCATTATTGCTAGCTAGCTAGATTGATCAGATGCATGATGATTCTTCTTCTGCTTCATTGGAGCTGAACTCCTTTGTTAAATTAATGTCTTTTAGAGCTAGTATTAGTTGTACTATTACTAAGCTGGTTTAATTAGTTAGTAGTTAATTAGTTATGTTTTTACAGAATGCATGCTGTGATATTAGTTTAAATTTTTCATGATTGAATGATGTTGTTGCAGCTATGTGGAACCTGCATTTTCCTTTTCTGTGATACTCCGGTCTCTACTTTTTCTGGTGGTCTCCATGCACTTCAATTTAGGGAAAGAAGTCAAATGTGTTGAAATACTGGTAATGTTGCACATTATGGACCATTGTTTTACTTTTATTTTTCATTTTTTTTTATCACAACCTTCCATTGAATTTTAAATTTTGGAGGTCCACTACTGTATGAGGTTAATTTGTTTTCTGTGACTTTAGAGTATTTTATCATGATGGTAATGTATGAATAAAAAATAGATGTTACTCTCTTTCTCTTTTGTAACAATAGTGACTCTAGGTTTATAGAAATGTAGTGAAAATTTATGAGGAAGTTTAGGGTTTTACTTGTTAGTGAGTTATAGAATTGTAGTGTGTGTCTGATTCGAGTACTCGTGCCACTGCATGTATCGTAAGTGTTAAAATATAGACTCAAGTTTGATCCAGGTCTAATACATTAGAGAATCCAAACTCAAACATGATCACTAAACAGGACGTTATCGTACTTGATTCACACTACTCGACCATTTGACCCATTGTATCATAAATTCATAGCACTGAAACTGCGAAGCATAAGACTCCAATTTCTTATATATACTAGAAGTAATAAAAGAAAAATTACACTATTGTTGTAGGAGAAATAGATTGATAAATCTCTCTGTGTTTATTCATTGATAAGGAGGCCTTTATATAGGCATTACATCAAGTATCCCTGGCGAACAGGGATTCCCTATCTAATAGAGTATCTAGACTACAAGTCTTATTAGGACAAGACACACCACGGAAGTTACGGAGTTAACCTTCCTTGAACACTCCCCCTTGTGTCGCGTCCTCAATGGTGCATGAACCGTTGCCTCGTTAAAACCTTTGCCAGCAAACAAAAACCTCTTGGGCAAAAATAAAAGCATGGTCTAAGGAAAAAGAGTACAACGCACCAACTACAAGTATGTGAGACATGCATAACTAGGCTCCCCCTGAAGTCTAGATGAGAACTCCCCCTGATAGTCATTCAGTCTTTGAGTTCGGATAAGCGACACATTCCAATGCGCTTTACATGCTTCATAAATGTAGATTTAGGTAGAGACTTGGTGAACAGATCCGCTGCATTTTCTTCTGAGCTGACTTGCTTCACTTGAATATTCAAAGTCTCTTGCTGCTGCTGATTGTAGAAGAACTTAGGCGAAATGTGTTTAGTATTGTCACCCTTAATGTATCCCAACTTCATCTGCTCAATGCATGCTGCATTATCTTCAAATATGCAAGTTGGTCCCATCGTAGTAGACTCAAGTCCACTAGATTCTCGAATGTGAGATATAACTGAGCGAAGCCAAATACATTCTTTGACTGCTTCATGTAGTGCAATAATCTCAGCATGGTTCGAGGAGGTAGCAACAAGGGTTTGCTTGGTTGATCTCCAAGATATCGCCGTATTCCCAATGGTAAAAACATAACCGGTTTGGGAACGTCCTTTGTGTGGATCTGACAAATATCCAGCATCAGCAAATCCTACCATCACATCATTTGGTGTATCTGAGTAGGAGGGGGTATCGCCAAAATCGTATCGGGACCACGACTTAGCATCCGCGGGTCCGGATAAGTTGGCGGATATGTCTGCAAGATGGCGGATGGATGAACCAAAGCCAGTCTTGGCGGATATGGCTGGCGGATGCCGATCCGAGCCATGGTTTGTGCTGTTAGATGCAAGGGATCGACTATGTGTCGAATCCTGATGAGTGTATCGATAGTACAAGCCCATGTCAAGGGTTCCTTTAAGGTATCGGAAGATGTTCTTGATTCCAACCCAATGACGTTGTGTTGGCGCAGAGCTAAATCTAGCTAACAAGTTCACAGAGAAAGCGATGTCTGGTCTAGTACACTGAGCTAAGTATAACAAAGCTCCAATCGCACTAAGATATGGATATTCAGCTCCCAAGACCTCTTCGTCATCTTCTTTCGGACGAAAGGGATCTTTGTTGATATCCAGACTTCTAACGACCATGGGAGTGCCTGTAGGATGCATAACTTTGTCCATGTTAAATCGCCTGAGCATCTTTCGGACATATGCAGACTGGTGTATAAAAATTCCACCACTTCGGTGCTCTAGTTCTAAGCCTAGGCAAAACCGAGTCCTTCCCAGATCTTTCATCTCGAATTCGGATTTCAAATAGCTAGCGGTCTCATTGATCTCATTCAGAGTTCCAATGATGTTCATATCATCGACATAGACGGCTATAATGGCAAATCCTGAACTTGTTCTCTTTATGAACACACAAGGGCACAACTCATCATTCTTGTATCCTTTCCCAATCAAGTAATCACTTAACCGTGTGTACCACATCCTACCAGATTGTCGGAGTCCATATAGAGATCGTCTCAACCTGATAGCAAATGAACTTCGTGGTTTTTGCTCACTTGACTTGGGTAACGAAAGTCCTTCTGGCACTTTCATGTACATCTCCGTATCTAGGTCCCCATAAAGATACGCAGTTACAACATCCATAAGCTGCATATTGAGTCTCTCTGAGACTACCAAACTTATTAAGTATCGGAAGGTAATAGTATCCATGACAGGAGAATACGTCTCCTCATAATCAATTCCAGGGCGTTGAGAAAAACCTTGCGCCACGAGTCGAGCTTTATATCGCTGGACTTCGCCATTCTCATTGCGCTTTCTGACAAAGACCCATTTATGTCCAACAGGCTTCACGTTCGGCGGTATAGGCACAACCGGTCCGAAAACTTGCCTTTTCTTTAGAGAGTCTAGTTCAGCCTGGATTGCTTCTTCCCACTTCGGCCAATCCGCCCTACGTTGACATTCATCAACAGTGCGGGGTTCCATATCGTCGTCGTCAATAACTTCTTGAGCAACGGCGTAAGCGAATGCATCATCGATATACATGGAATTTCTTTCCATCAGATTGTGCATGCATAAGTAGTTTAGTGAGATTTCCTTGTTCTCCAACATCAACAGTGAGTCTGAGGCGTCCCCCAGATGATTCAGAGTTGATTCTTGGACATAGGTATAGTCGGAGACAATCTCGTGTGACGGCGTCACAGTATCAATGATGAACGGATCGCTTTGTGCCTGGACACATGCCCTCTTTCTAGGTACATTGTCTTTGGAACCGATTGGTCTCCCCCTCTTTCTAGGAGGATCCGAAGTCGACGCCGGCTCTCCACTTGGAGGTGCCGAGCCTAGGCTGCCGATGGCACCTAGGGCTGCGGGTCCGAGACCGGCGGCGCGTGCTCGCGCATGGCGAGGAATGTTAAGCCTTGCAGGTACATTCGCAGCAGGTATGGTTGATCTTGTCACTTTCGCAATATCAGTAAAGGAGTCGGGCATCGTATCCGCCACCTTTTGTAGTTCTAATATGCGTTGTATTTCAGTCTCACACTGAGACGTACGGGGATCATAATGAGACATAGTGGGAGAGAACCACGTCAATTCCTGACGTTCATTTGGGACGGATGCGGCCCCATCTCCCCCTAACGGCGGGAAGGATGTCTCATCAAAGTGACAATCTGCAAATCTTGCAGTAAATAGATCACCTGTCATAGGCTCTATATAGCGGACAATAGTTGGTGCTTCATATCCAACATAAATAGCTGATCGTCGTTGTGGACCCATCTTGGTACGCAGTGGAGGCGTGATAGGCACATATACGGCACAACCAAAAGTACGCAGATGCGAAATATCAGGCTCGTAACCAGTTACCAACTGGTACGCACTAAATGGTTGGCTATCTGTGGGTCGTAGACGAATAAGCATAGCTGCATGTAATATTGCATATCCCCATGCCGAAACTGGCAAGTTTGTGGCCATGACAAGAGACCTAGCTACAAGCTGTAGTCTCTTGATAGCGGCTTCTGCAAGACCGTTCTGAGAATGAACGTGGGGTACGGGATGTTCAACTTCAATCCCAACTGACATGCAATAGTCATCAAAACACTTTGAGGTAAACTCTCCAGCATTATCCAGTCTGATGGACTTAATCGGATTGTCCGGGTGGTGAGCTCGAAGCTTAATAATCTGAGCTAGGAGTTTAGCGAATGCAGCATTCCTCGTGGACAACAACGCTACGTGTGACCAACGCGTTGATGCATCAACCAGAACCATGAAATATCGAAATGGTCCGCATTCTGGTGTTATAGGTCCACAAATATCACCTTGTATTCGTTGTAGAAACGGAATATTCTGTTTATTATCAATAGCAAAAGATGGTCTTGCTTGAAGTTTTGCTAGTGAACAAGCTTTGCAAAACGAACGATGAGCATTAGACATCGCTACAGAAGCATGAGAAGCAGGAGGGGACCGAACCTCTCCTTGGAACCGAGAGGCGGCTATCGACGGCACGGCCGAACCGAGGCCGAGGCGCCCTCTGTGCTTTTGTGATCGGAAAAATGGATGACCGTGGGAGCATTTCAAAATACGGATCATCAGATCACGACCCGGATGACCGAGTCTATCATGCCAAAGCTTATAAGCATCAGAATCACATAATATAACAACATGAGATTCGTTGGCTCGAATGGTTGTGAAATACATGCCATTACGAACTCGCTTACACTTCTCCACAATGCGAGTGCGCATAGATTGAGTGGAGGTGATCAACAGATATTCAGTTCCATCTTCAACATAAGTGCTGAGGTGATAGTCATTGTCACGCACATCCTTGAAAGCTAGCAAGGTTCTTGGCGCCTTAGGCGCATATAGGGCGTCCTCTACCCGAATCTCAGTGCCATTTGGCAGTAAGAATTGAGCAGTGCCACGACCCTTAATTACGGGTCCAGTTCCTGTCATCGTAGATAACGACGATTCTCTTGGCGTAAAATCCGAAAACAATTGCCGATTTCTCAGAATCGTGTGAGTTGTTGCACAATCCAACAAACACTCAATCTCGCCTTGATACATCTACAAAAACAATGTAAATTGAATCAATAGTCTACTTTAGACTTTGGCGAACACTTTAAAGTAAGTGTACTGAAACAATATATCATCACAAAATGAAGTGCATTAAGGCCAATAACATAGCCATGGCAACGACAAAACTTGAGAGAAAGAGATAAGCCGCATTTTTATCACCGAGTATCACCATTGATAATCATAGCCTAGGTCTGAGATTGAGACCGGACACCGTCGTAGGTGGCGTGGCCGAGCCAAGACCGAGGCCAAGGCAAAGGCCGGAGCCAAGCCAAAGCCGAAGCTGTGGTAAGGCCAAAGCGACCCAGAGGCCGAGCCGAAGCAAGGCGAGTGGTGAGAATCGGTCAGATATTGAGGCAATGCGATGCGACGGTTGAGCTAAATCCGAAGCATGGCGAGTCCGAAGACACTTCGTTGCCGAGCCATTGATGCAAAAGTTGCATTTGTTCGATAGGCTATCGATTGTTGGTTTCAAAAACCGGATTCGGTGCTGAGCCAAGCTGGCGAATGGCCATTGCGAGTGAGGCCTAGCGAGTCGCGGCCAAGCGCTTAGGGGCATTGGCGAGCGAGAGGTTTGGCGGATCGCAGCCAAGTTGGCGGATCGCGGATTTCAGATCAGTTGGCGAATAGCGGATCGCGGATCACGGATCGCGGATCTCGGATCGCGGATCGTACATCGCGGCTCGCGGATGGCGTATCGCGTATCGCGGCTCGCGTATCGTGGCTCGCGGATGGCGTATCGCGTATCGCGGCTCGCGTATCGTGGCTCGCGGATGGCGTATCGCGGATCTCTCCTTTTGTCTTTGTGATTTTTCGGATATGAGTTAACATCACCAGAATTTTGGTGAACTCAAAAATGATTATGCCATTGAGAATTGGACGCATTGAACCAATTTTGCTTTCAGGGATGTAAAAATCTCAAATCATTCGTAGAATAAGATAGATTTTATTGATGACAACTCAAAAATACATCAAGGTTGTTCTAAATAGAACGACTTATCGAACAAAGTCGTGATTTATTGACTATTCTGTCAAAATAACAATCAAAATCAAACTTGAACACGTATCTCATGACCTAAGTCAAATACTTATTCATAGTCTGGAGTATCATACTCCTGAGTCCTACGTTTCTTGGTAGGTTGGAAGTCATCGATGGCGAAGTTCGTATTTTCCTCATCGTATACTTCTTCCTCAAAGTCTCCTACATAGTGTGCTTCTTGTTCTATGTATTGTTTGTGTTTCTTGTAAGCGGCTTGAATATCTCTGCTTGCTATGCAATCGCGTTGGAGATGATTCATAGAACCACATTTGAAGCAAGGAGCCGAAGCATTGTTCGGCGGATGGCCACCACGCCTGGGACCGGAACCAAAACTGTTCCTCCCTCTGGGAGCGGCGGCTCTGCCATCATCCCTTGTCCAAGAAAGCGGTCGGCCACGGCCGACGCCTCTTCTCCCTCCTCGTCCGCCACGTATTGCTCTTGGCGTACGTGGTGGCGGTGCTTGACGTTCATGAGGTTGATGCTTCTGCTTAAAAGCTTTACCACGGGCTTGATGAGATTCCGCAATGGATTTCGGTCCTCGAGGCCTCTTATTGGTGGTAAGAATCAACTCATGGTACCTCTCCTTTCTTTGAAGGACATTCATCAAATCACTGAAGGTTTTGATAGTGCCTTTCTCGCGGAGATCGCGGTACTGATGCGACAACATGGACGCAGATTCTGGGAACGTCGTGAAAGTCTTCTCCATCATATCATCATCGGTCTTTTCGACCCCACAAAAGCTCAAATCAGATTGCAAGTTTAGCATAGTCTGATGATATTCCTGGACGGAATCAAAATCCAGTAAGCGGATTTGCTCCCAATCAGACATGAGGTCTGGGAGTTGTGCGTCATGCACATTGTCGAAGCGGTCCTTGAGGATATCCCATAGCTCTTTGGGATCAGTTTTCCTCAGGTATTGCTTCTTGAGCGTTGGATGGATATGGCGCCTGAGAAACATCAGGGCTTGTGCTTTCTGTTCAGGAGAAGCGTGTAAGCTTTCATCCTCAGGAGGGTTGATGGTGGCAGTAAATCTTTTACCAATGAAAGTGTTCTCAACATCTGAGACCCACCTCTTGTATTCCTTGCCTTGGACATCCAAGATGTCAAATTCTGGACGCTGAGTGTCAGCCATCTACAGAACACAAACAGGGAGACGTTAGTATGTTTGAATACTAATCAAGTTTGATTGTTCTTTTAGAACAGTGCCAAGATATATCATGGTCACATAAATCGATGCTTAACGTGACTTCAAGTCACAATCGATATCTTCCCTTTGTTTTCTTTCCAAAAAAGAATAATACGTTATGGTTCACAGTGACATCACAGTCACAAGCATAACGGTGGCCGGTAACATCACAGTTACCCCAATAAACGTTGGCACCGGGGTGACTAAATCCCCGTATGCCGTCCCGAGAAGCGATAGAATCGGGATGAAGAAGCAGGGACACGGAAAGGTCCCGGAAGAGAAAACAAAACCCAACTATTGAAATTTCAGAAGCGGGAACGTTTATGAAAATATTTACCTCTTCAAGAGAAGCTTGATCAAACGAAACTTGACTCTTGGGGAAGCTTGTTTTCTTCGACTTTTCTTGATTTCTTCTTAACCACGAATAAGGGTTCGCGGATCGCTTGCTTGGCTTGCGAGCAATTTTGATCGTCTGGCGGATGCGTGCAAAAAGTAGCACGCAAGGGAGAGCTGCTGGCGAGCGGGTTGTCTGCCTAGAGGCAGAGGAGGAGCAGTACTCGAGGGTACAGTGCGGCAAGCGAACAGCGCAGATGCTGCTAAGAAGAGGCCGACGGTGCCGAAGAGAAGAATCGGCGGCCGACGGTAGGTTAGGGTTTCGAAAAAAAAATTCGGAATTAGGGTTTCTAGGGCTATCAGACGGGAGGCTAGAGCAACGTGCTGATAACGTGTTGTAGGAGAAATAGATTGATAAATCTCTCTGTGTTTATTCATTGATAAGGAGGCCTTTATATAGGCATTACATCAAGTATCCCTGGCGAACAGGGATTCCCTATCTAATAGAGTATCTAGACTACAAGTCTTATTAGGACAAGACACACCACGGAAGTTACGGAGTTAACCTTCCTTGAACAACTATTAAGTTGTAGAAATTGACATTCACTATTTTTTAGTGATGTGGACTTACCTTTTTTCTTTTTTTTTGTGTGATATATCAATAATTGATAGCCTGCCTATTTCTAGTTGTCACATTTACTCTTGATTAGTTGATTATGCTCCCAGCCACCTGTAAATTACCCAACAGTAACAGTAACATCACTTGACAATCAGAAACCACTCGAAACAGTAACATCTTTTGACGTCCTTCCCTGATTAAACCATCTTTAAAACCCTACCAATCCCATCTCTTAACCCCCTGTAAAACCCTCCCCCAATCTCATCTCTCAGTCCCTCCCACTTCCATGGCCGCCTCCGTCAACAACATTGCAGCTACATTCGCCACCCTACCAGTTACCTTATCTTCATCATCCTCCTCATCCTCCTCAAATCCTCACCAAGCCAAATTCTCAATCTCAACCTCTCACAAATCCATCTCCGCTTCTCCTAGCTTCCGCAAACCCAGCCTCCGGGCCCAAACCTCCTCCCTTCTCAGCCTCTACGGCCCACCAGGCCCACCACCAGACCGGTCTATCTCCACCAGAACCATCCCCAAACCAACCAAACTCCCCTTCTCAGTCGGCGACAAGCTGCCTAACGCATCCCTCTCTTACCTCAACCAAAACGACGTCGTTAAATCCGTCGCTCTCTCCAGCCTTTGCAGGGGAAAGAGACTCATTTTGGTTGGCGTTACGGCGCCGTTCTCGCCGAGTTGCACTCGGTTCGTTCAACGAGTTAAATCGGCGAGGGAGAAAACTGCGGAGGTGATTGCGTGTGTCGCGGTCAGCGATGTTTTTTTGATGCGTGCGTGGGGAGAGATCCTGGCCGTTGGTGAGAGGGTGATGATGTTGTGCGATGGCGTAGGAGAGCTGACCAGGGCACTTGGCGTCTCTGTTGACCAGACCGTTCAAGCTTGTCTGGGTTTGGGTGTACGGTCCAGGAGGTTCTGCCTGGCTGCTTTTAACGGCGTGATCACAAACGTTGAGTTTGACGAAGAAGAAGAAGAAGGCTCCCTCATTTCGACCAAATAAATACTGATACCGTGTCCAGTGGGCCTTGGCCCGGACCACAAAATTTTTATGGTATTTACCCCTTCGTTTTGCTTCATCTTGATTTGAATAATTCAGTTTCGTTGTATTGAGATCTTATACATGCTATCATACTACATATTCGAGATTAATTTCTTTGTTAAGTTTAAAGTTTCTATCTTTAAAATTGAAAAATGTATTTTAATAAGGAATTGAGAGAGCTTCTTGAATAATGTAGTGCATGAAATTGCACTAACAGATCATTTTATACAATATATCTTCATGATTACAACAATATAAATTGAGACTTATGTCACTTCGCTACGAGAGTCGAGACTCTGAGCAGTGTTCTTCAATCTTATTGCTACTCCTAAGACCAATGGGAATAAGGGTATCCCTCGTACTTCAGCCAACAAAATAAGTTTATAATAGACCATATTTATGTATCTAAGTTGTCGTAGCAACCAGATTAGTTTCCTCCAGGTGCCTTTGCATCATCATCGTCACTTCAGAAAAAAAAAAGAAAAAAAGAGCGAAACACGTATAAGTAATAATGCGATTAGGTAATGTTGCACCACAAGACTAGTAGGGATAAGCCTGAGTAACTTACGAGAATTTGCCCTTGAACCAATCAGCCCATGATGAACCGGTGTCCTTCGCGTTCTGGGCGGCATCAGAAGCCTTGTTTCCCAAGTTCTCCGCTGCATGCTTTGCCGACGAAGCGGCGTCGCCTGCTTTGTCCATCATGTCTTTGTCTTCACCAAACACCGTATGGATGTGAACTGAAATGATCAAAACCAATGCGAAAATGCACACGAATGAGGTCTTTGCCATCTTTTCTGATATCAGAGTAGAGTTTCTTCCCAAAATACAATACACAAGGTGATTAAGTTTATCTGTACTGCTTGCTACGATGGAAATGGTTCTTGATTTATAGTCTTTGGGTTACTAATCCTGGAGTTATAATTGGTCAATGGCTGCTGTGGAGATGATTACAAATAGGGAGCTGAGAGGCCATTCTCACTTGCCAATTTTCTCTCGCATATGTGTCCACAGAAATGTTCCCGTTTTAGAAGTGAAATTGTAAGAAGAACGAGATAGTCGGGTAATGATTGGAAGAAATTATTTGGTAGGTTCTACAGTATCACATTTCTTGCTCCCTAACAGTATAATTGGTCTAAATGATCTCGACTCTACTTAATCTTTTCCCGATCAATAGATAATTGATAAGTTAGTATAATTTGTCATTGCTCAGCGTATGGGGATGTAGCTCAGATGGTAGAGCGCTCGCTTAGCATGCGAGAGGTACGGGGATCGATACCCCGCATCTCCATGGTTATTTTTGACGACAATAGTGTTAATGTCGTTCGTTTACGACTGACGCTGTTTATTGTTCCCGCCTTTCACGATTTAATGTCGTATATTTTCCAATTCAAAAAAAAAAAAAAAAAAAACTAGTTGGGGGTTTCAGATCTAACTGCTTGTTTAATTTTGCCTTAAATCTACGACATATAAGGTTGATGATGATCCCAGTGATAGTGTATTTGTGTTTCAGCTTTCCATATATATATAGGTCGGTGAGTTTAATACTGTTTAATTAGTTCCAATTGGCAATTAAGCTTTTAATTGTGGGATCCCTTTAATTGTGCATCTGATGCATTCTAATTATGCTTAATCGATCATATTAGAAGTAGTCCAATGTAACAGCTTTTGATGAATGACTA
Organism: Potentilla sterilis; assembly: GCA_963682095.1. Lineage (NCBI taxonomy): Eukaryota > Viridiplantae > Streptophyta > Magnoliopsida > Rosales > Rosaceae > Potentilla > Potentilla sterilis. The sequence continues at coordinate 1,500,771 of OY821762.1, forward strand.
CAAGTGTGACGCTATATATGGATTCTTATTTTTAGTTCATGTAGAATTTTGTGCTATAACCAAATAGAAAAACGAAATGAATGTACAGATAAAGAGATGGAAACACAAAATATATTACTTAATTTCTTGTAGGAATTCATAACCATAGATAATAAACACAGAGGGGGTTAGTCCTTGAAACTAGTAGCACTTCACACTTGGTTCTTGGAAGGAAGGAGCAACTAAATCCAGCATCACAGAGGGCATAGGGTTTTACATTTCTTCAGATCTTCAGATTTTTCATAAGCCTGTATAGATTAGAAGGAATTAGCATTACTAAGTAAACATAAAAGATATTGAAGAGTAATATAAAAACTCCTACTTGTCTTAGCTGACTAAAACAATCAGCATCTTTGAGCTTAACCGAGATTATCTTTAAGACATCCAACTAATTAGTTGAGGAGACACAATTAGCTAGTTTCTTCTGGGAGCTTCCTTTTAAAGTAAGCTGTCCAGTTTTTAAAATAATTTGCCGGATTCAATGTCGTTAATTATTGAACTGTCTGTGATTCTTTGAATCTCTTAGCTAAGATCCAAAATATATATATATATATATATATATGTATATATATATATATATCAGTGTCGCTAGCTAGCAATTAAGCAAGCCTCTGGGGATCAATAAAGGAATGTAATCAGTAATTTAAAAAAGGCTATGTATGGCGTCACACAACGATCCTCATCATCTGTTTTAGAAGAAGCAGCTGATGAGGAGTATATAAAACATAGGAAACCATGTGCATTGAGATCTAAAACAAGTTAGGATTAGATTTCATGTGGCGGATTTCTTAGAAGTTCAAGTTATATATAGTATGGAGTGTGGATAGAGTATATATATATAAAATTTAGAGGATATTGAATCAGGTTCGTGTCTTTAGTTTGATGCCAGAATGGGGATGACATTATCATGAGGGTTTACGTGGAAAGGTTATGAACCCCGAGAGCTTTCTTTACCAATAAATTTACCTAAACTCTCTTCATTTTCTTATGACTTGTAACGAATTAAACTGCACGTGTCTTGAATGGTGTCCTATACCTAATCACCATTCTTGGTTTATAAGCGGGATCCTACTCTATATGTTCACCAACTTAGAGATTTTCGATCAAATTTTGAAGTTTACTGCTATCATTTTTTTCAGACCTTCTGAACTTGGTTCGAAGTTGTTCATGCAATCCCATAAGAATATCCTATAACAAGTTCATATTATGAAGTAGTTTTCGGATCCGTATCTATATGACTTGGTAGATCGATGACATTCAGGTAGTAAATGAAGATTTTGATGCATGCACTAGCTTCTATGCTTAGACGCAAAGGGATCGATATCACGAGCATTGTTGCTTATTAAGAAATGAACAAATAGAGCAGAAGAAATGAAGGAGTTTCAGAGTAGAACATGGTACCTCTGTTCATGATCAGCAATTCCTCTAGAGCTGCTTCCAGTGTTTCTGTAATTGGGTATGGCGACTTGACCAGATTCTATATGCATGAGATCCTGCACCAGAATCTCATAGTGCCTCTTGACTTCCTCAGCTGATTTTCCACCCACAGCCTTGGCCACATTGTGCCACCGGTCCTGCGTGTCCTTGTCGTACACAGCCAGGGCCTTCTCGAACAGCTTGTTCTGCTTCGGCGTCCAGGAGGAGTTGGAATTTCGCGACGAAGTCAGGGATGCCATAACTCGAAGAAATGAACCACAGAACTTAGAGGAGCTGGGATGAACGATGCTAGTGGAGTTTGAGAGTGCAGAGAAGGGGTTTGGCTGGCTTATAGAGTAAAATGAGATAGAAGACTGAAGTCAAGGGGTGGATGATGGATGGGAAAGAGGATGCCATGCTCTCCTTATAAACAGGAGAAAAGGGCTGTGGGATATATTGTGCAAGTTGGCGAATATTTTAGGGACATAAACAAGATGTTGTAGATCAACGCTATGAAGGACAATAACCAAAAAAGGAGATAGATAGCAATAGCTTGTAATCTTGTACATTGTCTAACCTCATTTGTCTTCTCCTTACACCAAGTGGGATTTTGAGAATTTACAGCCTGGTTGGTATTAGATCCCAATTAGTGTGGGCATGTATGAGTTAATTGGCTTCTAAATTCCTCATTTGGACATCTTGTTATCTTCAAACACAGTCTTTTAAGATTATATATATACACACTATGGTATGATTTATGTGCTGTATGAGCTTTACAATATGTTGCTAGACTAATTACATTTTATAGTGTACACTCTAAATAGTTTTGTACATTTTTTCGTATATTGGATTATTGGAGAAATATATTGGTTCGATAAATATTTTCCTTCACTAGTACCATGACAGCTACGCGTAGAGTAGAACAACTACTTATTAAGTAACTACTCTTATATTATAGTGAAGGTAATCGTGCAATAAATGCCCCGGCGAATCATGGGACAAATGTTACTGATTTATTTTGATGGGATTTCCTAATTTTTTTTATATATATTAATTTATGTATATTTTTTTTTTATAATCGTGATTTGTTAAAACTTTCTAATTTTCGCATTCGTTAGTTTTCATGTTCCGCGTATTGTCTTTCTTGTCTCGTCTCTTCATGTATTTCCTTCTTTTCAATTTAATAAATTTCTCGTGTCATCAGAATATGACCAGTCTTGTGTAAGCATGACATCTAGATAAGTGCTAGGACTTAGGAGTTCGAAGCAAGATAAGATATACAATTTAGACGATGATGATCTGAATGGAACCAATGCAAGAAGAAGAAGAAGAAGAAAGTGTTGTCTTGCATTCATCATCATCGTTCAGAATTTACTCTTCCATGACGAACATGAAGAAAATCTATGTTTGTCAATTGCTTGTTCCATTTACTCTTCCATATCTTTTAGCATGTCAGAATCGAACAGCAAGTTTCGAAAAAGCAGTAGATCAGTGGGGTCTCATAGTTAGGGAAATCAATGGAGGAATAGATTTGGACGTAATTATTCTAACATTGGAACTTGGAGATGGGGTGAATTACTTGGGCGATGGTCGATCTGTATCACCAAGTTTTTGCCCTTTAGATTCTGTGTCAGTTTAGTATTTCAGTTTACTTGATGCAGTAGTCACTGAACATTATGCAATCTTCTTTGTTTGTCGGAGAACACTGTTTGCGACTTTGCGCGCCTTGCCCACATAATTGAATTTACCCGGTTGACCATTTTCTGTTGGCAAAACAAAAAGAAAAACGTTCAACAACATGCACTATCGAGACAATCGAGTGAAGCCAAGCCAGCACCGCTAAGCACGACAAGAAACCAGGCCAAGAACCATTTTCTTGTCACGCACCAGCGGAATCAACAAATTTCTGTTAGGATTAGTTTGTTAAATAGATCAGTTTGTTAAACAATCTGTTAATAACATTCTGTTAATGAGCTGTAATCTTTCTGTTATGGAGCTGTCAGTATCAGCCACGTGACTTGTAGTGTGTGGCCACTTTGCTTCGTTTATATACTGATTCTATTGCTGTAATAGTTACTTCTTCTTCTTCATCAATATAACAGTAATCTTTTCTCTCAAGCTTGATTAGCTTTCATGGTATCCAGAGCCTGGTTTCGATCTTGGAACCCTAATTGTGTCAAATCTTCAGGAATTTTCATCTCTCTTGCTTCGATTGCAGCTCGGCTTCATCAGATAAACCTTCTTTGATTCCAAAAGTTCTTTCTTTGATTCTGAAGCTCTGTTTTCATTTTCTTGATGCTCAAAGTTGATCAAGGCTGTGATTTTTTTTCTCGCTGTGATTCTACTCGATATGTGATATATAGTTGATTGTTCAGCTCTGTTATACTTGAATTGTCTTGAATTGGTTAAATTGACCTGGAAAACCTTCATGTTCATGAAATCTGAAAACCTAGATTTGTGAAGACCTGTGTTAATTCTCAATCTAAGCTCATATCTCTGCTTCTCCTTTATATCCTTTCCTTCGTTTTCAGTCTCATCTCGAATCTTGATTCAAACCCTAGCTTTTTCTTTCTCTTTCTGCTTCAAAACCATGACTAGCTCCCAAACCTTTACTCGTTCTTCATCTCAAACCACAGTGTTCCTTCCTAATGTTCAACTCGATGATTCGAATTATCCTACTTGGTTATTTCGAATGGAATCATTTCTTCAAGGTCAGAACCTGTTTGGATTTATAGACGGATATATACCTTGTCCTTCTCAGTTTATAGAGGGATCATCTTCTGTGGTCTCTCCTGAGTTTATTGCTTGGAAAGCTCAAGATAAATGCATTATTCATATGATTGGTCAGACCTTGAGTAGTGTTGCAATGAATTGTGCTGTTGGGAGTAAATCTGCTCAAGATTTATGGAATCGTCTGAGGTTGAAATTTGCTGATTCAAACAAACAAAACATTCTTCAGCTAAAAGCTAATCTGCATAGCCTGAAGAAGGGTTCAGATGACATAGAAACCTATCTAGATAGAGTTAAGGCAGCCAAGGATGCATTAGAAACTGTTAATGTCATGATTGATAATGATGATGTTGTGCTTGCTGTCTTGAATGGTCTTCCATCAGAATATGCTGCTATTAAGACTGTTATTCGAGCTCAGTTTACTAGTGCTCCATTAAGTCAGCTTAAAACTATGCTTAAGGCAGCAGAAATGGACATCAATAATGAGATGCCAGGAATTCAGGGTCTTCTAACTGCTATGCTTGCTAAGTGTAACTTGAATGCTTCAGACACCTCAAATCAGGCTTCTTTTTCATCTAGTCAAGCTCCAGTTTCTATTATGTCCTCAAATTCTGCATCTCATATTCCTACAGCTCCAACTATTCCTCCTGGTTTTTCTGCTCCAACATCCTCAACATATCCAGCTTCTTCTCAGAGTTCATACATGAATATTCCAACCATGCCATATGGTTTTTCTCCCATGCCTGCTTATACCATGGTCTCCTCTCCTCAAATGAGTGGCTTCTATGCTGGAAATAACAACTATGGTGGAGGAAGAAATAATGGGAATGGAGGCCAACGGTTCTACAACAACAACAATGGAGAAAGAGGGAATGGCAGCAGAGGCAATAGAAACAATAACTATGGTGGAGGAAGAAATAATGGGAATGGAGGCCAACGGTTCTACAACAACAACAATGGAAGGTCCTCTATTACATGTCAGTGGTGCAATAAAGTTGGTCAAAGTGCCAAAACATGCAGGTCTCTTCCAAATGCAAATCAGAACAGCAATAACACTCCTGATCAAGAGAAATGTCAGTACTATGAACTATCTGGACACTCAGCTGACAGATGCTATTTTCTGATTGGTTTTCCTGGGCAACAACATGATCAAAGCAATGGTCAGGCAACAGCAATGGTGGCAGCAACAAATTTGACTCCTCAATTCTGGTTAGCTGACACAGGAGCCACAAATCATATGACCAAAAATATGCAGATGCTCTCAAATGTCACCTCTTATCCTACAAATGAGGGTGTGCAAATTGGTAATGGTAAAAGATTAAACATATCACATTATGGTGATGCTAATCTGGGATCTCTTAAACATCATGATATTCTTTATATTCCAGATTTAGCTGCTCATTTACTCTCCATATATCAATTATGTAAACAGAACAACTGTGATGTCTGGTTTGATGAGTTTATGTGTATAATACAGGACAAGGTGCAGGGCAAGATTCTATTTCAGGGGTTGAGTGAGCAAGGGTTATATCCAATTCCATTTCAACTTCCTGTGTTGTCTAAGAACTCAAGTGTTTCAGCCTCAGTCTCAGCAAATCTAGGATCAGTCTCTTCTTGCAAGCAGCTTTCTACTTCTCAGAATAAATCAGTAAATGCAACTCCTCTCTCTGCAAATCTTGGACAGAAAATCAAGCAGTCTCTTTGGCATCAGAGACTAGGACACCCCACCAATGAAGTCATCAAGTCCATGCTTCAGAAAAATAGTATACTCTCTTCTGCAGATAGTGAAAGTTTAGTCTGTGAGTCTTGCTTACTAGGAAAGTTTCATAAACTCCCTTTTCCTAAGTCTCAAACCAGAAGTTCTAGTCCTTTTGAAATTGTTCATTCAGATGTTTGGGGTGCATCTCCACATCTTTCCCTTGATGGATACAAGTACTTTGTACTGTTCATTGATGATTGTACAAGATTTACTTGGATTTTTCCAATGAAGAATAAAAATGAAGTTTTCTTTTTCTTCAAGTCTTTGTGTGCAATTGTGAAAAATCAATTCAATACTTGCATTAAAACTTTCAGAAGTGATGGTGGAGGAGAGTTTGTTAATAATCAGTTCAGAGAGTTCTTGGTTCTTCTTGGAATTCTTCATCAGATTTCTTGCCCTTATACTCCTGAGTAAAATGGAGTAAGTGAAAGGAAGAATAGGCATATCAGGGAAACAGCAGTTACTATGTTACAACATGCATCTATGCCTAATCAATTTTGGTTTCATGCCTGTGCTACAGCTACTTTTCTTATAAACAGAATGCCTTCCCCAATTCTGCATATGAAATCTCCATATGAAATGTTATATGGACATATCCCCAAATTAGATATGATCAGGGTTTTTGGATGTAGCTGTTTTCCTCTACTGGCTTCAAGAAGAATAAATAAACTTCAACCAAAGACTATGAGGTGTGTGTTCATTAGATTTGTAGCAGGATTTAAAGGCTTTGTATGCTACAGTCCTGTCACAAAGAAGTACATTATCTCAAGACATGTGTTCTTTGATGAATCCATCTTTCCATACTCCCTAACTGATCGCGGCATCTCTGCAGTGTCAGTCAAGAAGAATTCTTCAATTAATAACCATTGCTTCAACAACACTCAACCTCTATGCTCAATTGACTTGCCTGCTCCTGTCCTCAACTCATCAGCTGCTCTCCATTCTCCAGGTCAGTCTTCTTCTTATTATAGTGATCAATCCATTGAATCTAGTCCTGAGAACTCATTTGATGTTCATATGCCAAATCAAGATATGGCAAGTCCATTACCCTTTTCTGAACCTCTTGCTGTAATAAATGTTTGTGACTTTGTTGATAATGAGCCATCCCTTAATGTTGCTACTGATACAATCTTTGAACCATCTTCTGACACCACAATTCAATTTACTGATGCTACTGGAGAACTGCTTCTATCTTCAAGTCCTGGATCTGGCTCTATCTCTATTAATCTTGATTCTGATTCTAAGCATATCCCTTCAGCTCAAGTCTCTGAAGCTAATATCTTACATCCAGTAGCTGGAATCTTTCATTCTGATCACAATACGCATACTATGCTTACTAGAGGAAAAAGAGGTATTCAGAAGAAAAAGTGTTATAATGCCATTTTAACTCAATTAAATCTTGATCCTAGTGCTTCAGAACCTCAAAGTTATAAAGAAGCTCTCAAAATCCCTGAATGGAAAGCTGCAATGGAGGAAGAATACAATGCTCTAATGCAACAGAATACATGGACTCTTACTCATCTTCCTGATAATAAGAATCTTGTGTCATGCAAGTGGTTGTTTAAGATTAAGAGAAATGCAGATGGTTCAATATCAAGACACAAAGTTAGGCTGGTTGCCCGGGGATTTAGCCAAGAGTATGGAGTGGATTATGAAGAAACTTTCTCACCAGTAGTCAGACATACAACAGTTAGACTTATTATGTCTCTTGCTGCTTTCTACTCTTGGAAACTGCATCAAATGGATGTTAAGAATGCATTTTTACATGGCTCATTAAATGAAGAAGTGTATATGACTCAACCTGGTGGCTTTATTCATCCCACATCATCATCCCTAGTCTATAAGCTTAACAAATCTATATATGGTTTGAAACAAGCTCCTAGGGCATAGAATGACAGATTTACTCAGTTTCTTCCCTCCATTGGCTTTGAAGTCTCAACTACAGATCCTAGCCTCTTTATTAAACACAGTCAACATGACTCAGTATTTTTGCTCTTATATGTGAATGATATCATAATTACTGGATCATGTGAATCTATGGTGACTGCAATAAAATGTGCTCTTCAAGATGAATTTGAAATAAAGGACTTAGGTCTCCTTCACTTCTTCCTGGGACTGGAAATTCAGTATTCTGCAGATGGGATTTTTGTATCTCAACAGAAGTATGCAAGGGATCTTATTAATAAGCCAGGTCTATCTGACTGTCACATTCATCCTACTCCCTGCAAATCAGGCTTGAAGCTTCTCAGAGACAATGGGGAAATGTTGAAAGCTCATGATATTTCTCAGTATAGGAGCATGGTGGGATGCTTACAATACTTAGCATTCACAAGGCCTGATATCTCTTTTGCAGTTAACTCAGTCTGTCAATTTTTGAACTCTCCAACTTATGTTCATTTAGAAGCAGCTCAAAGAATTCTAAAATATGTGAAGGGAACAATTGATCAGGGAATTCTATTCAAGAAAAGAACTCATGACAAGAGTCTATTACATCTCAAAGCCTACTGTGATGCAGACTGGGCCGGAGACCCTAATGATAGGAAATCCACAACTGGATTTGTTGTTATGCTAAATGACTGTCCTATCTCTTGGTGTAGTAAGAAACAAACTGCTGTTTCTAGATCATCAACAGAAGCTGAATATAGGAGCATGGCAGATACAACGTCTGAAGTAATGTGGTTACTGCATATGTTCAAAGACTTGAAGATATCTCTTGCAGATGTTCCTTTACTTCATTGTGACAATATTTCTGCAATTGCTCTTGCCACTAATCCAGTATATCATTCAAAGCTAAAGCATGTAGAAGTGGATGTTCATTTCACAAGGAATCAGGTTAAAGCAGGTTCTATCAAGCTACTCTTTGTTTCCTCAAAAAATCAACTGGCAGATTTGTTTACAAAGGGTTTGTGCTCTCCTCAGCATCTTCATCTCTGCTCCAGCTTGATGCTTGTTCAACCACCATCAAGCTGAGGGAGGGTGTTAGGATTAGTTTGTTAAATAGATCAGTTAGTTAAACAATCTGTTAATAACATTCTGTTAATGAGCTGTAATCTTTCTGTTATGGAGCTGTCAGTATCAGCCACGTGGCTTGTAGTGTGTGGCCACTTTGCTTCGTTTATATACTGATTTTGTTGCTGTAATAGTTACTTCTTCTTCTTCATCAATATAACAGTAATCTTTTCTCTCAAGCTTGATTAGCTTTCAATTTCAACCTAAGATCAAATTACGGAACGTATTTCGAATTCGACTACTTGATATATCTTTGGCCACAGAATTCGTATTACAAACACACATTGTCGATCTCGTATGATCTGTAATTTCTTCATATACGTACGTTAATGGATGATACATATGATTGATTTATACTATGCACGATATTTATCAGCAGGATTCCAATGCATGAGGTTTGTTCCATTCAGACAAGTTGCATGGATTCTGGGCTTGAGATGCTGCAAGCATGAAGGAGGGTCCGGCTAGGAGATAACATATTCAGGTTAATGTTCCAGAAATACCTTTAAACAAATAACCACCAAATCGATCTCTCTGGAATTTTTATGGTTTCCCAGTCCACTATTTGAGGAAAAGTCTGTGATATAGTTGAGTTCTTCTCAATTAGTTCTTGAGGAATCTATGTTCTTTATTCATTTGACTTGTATAGTAGTCCCACTGTATCAAGCTGGATCAATGTATAGAGCAAAGATGGGCGCTAGTAGAAGAAGAACCTAAACCTTTTGATAAATTGGGTCCAATTTATATACCCCCAGAAAGCTTCAAGCTTTGAGGGAGACCACTCTTTTGAGGGGAATTTCTGAACAAAGGGATCATATCTAGAGTGAGTGTGGACAATCGTTTCGATTGCTGAATCTACTTGGACAAAGAATACTTTGGTGATAGAATGTTCGAAAAGATAAGGAGGAGGAGAATGATCTCATCTTGAACCAATGGGAATTGCGAATTTTTTTTCCTTAAAAGAGGGTGATATATGGTTAGTTGAATTTCATGCTGGACATAACTATTTTGGCATTGAAGAATTGAATTTGAATCTGCAACTTAAACTTTGGTTGCATTCCCTATCAGATAGAGTATATGTTGCTTTCTACTTGAGAGGCAAAGAGTATCACGAATAGTGTTTGTTTGATACTTACTAGTTATGACCATATGAACTAGACGTTTTCTTTTGCCTGAGTAGTGACCACAAGCTGCATGCAGGTTCTTGGGAACCATTTGGCTGATTTGCAGAGATTATATTGGGTTTCACTTTGAAATGTGGTCTGGAAGAGTTAAACACAGGTGATACCATCGCATAAAATGATAAAAGTGATTGGTGGAGGTTTTTTATTTTATTTTTCTTATTCTGCACTTCACTATTCTTGCTCACACTCTCGCTAAGTAGTAGTTCAGATTTTCGTTTGATTGGATTATGTTTGGTTTGGAAGAAGTAAAATAAATGAAAGCCCGTTTAGAATCCGCTTTGCCCATACCCACTTATCACACTTTTAGTTCCACCTAAAACCCGCCTAAATTCCGCCTATAACACTTTTTATCCCGCCTAGCACCTGTCTAGCTTCACAATCTTTCTTTGTGCCGACATTCATAATCATTGCTGTAAGTTTTTCCAAGACGAAAAGTAATTTGGCCTCTTCGCCTTATTAATAGAGATTACAATGGTATCGGTGATGAACGTAAACTTGATGAAACTTCTTTGAGCTTTAATAGTAATCTCCTCTAATGTACTGATTTAGTTGCTTCAATTCCCCGCTTTGCTGCTCCACCACTGCTCGAACAACATCTTTGATTGAAATCATACCAACTAGCTTGCCATCTATGACTGGTACATGCCTTATTTGATTCTCTGTTAGAGATCACAGATTATCAATAAATTTGCTTCAAAATGTGCTTAGATTCAACCAACCGCTACGTCACTCTAACTTATGTGCTAATTACAGAATTAAATACCTGTCATAAGTTGCATTGCCTGAAGAATGTTTGTGTCAGATGTTACTGATATTAATTTGTTCTGTCAAATGTAAAAGACTTCGCTGAAGTTAGAATGCAAACAAGATAGAATAGTGTGTAGAAGGTAAACTTCAACTATACCTCATTAGTCATAATCTCTCCGACCTTAGTGTAGATGGGTGATCTATCCTGTCCAACTATTTTCCTCAGATAATCTAGTCATTTTGTATGCCAACACCAATAGGATCAGTAAAAACTCAATATCAGGTTGGATTCTACATATTGATAAAACTATATGAAGTTAGTTAGTTCTGTAACTAAATTACCTCTTTCTGTGAAGATTCCTGCAATATATTGTTGCTCTCCAGGCTTAAGTACAATTAATGACCCAATATTGTTCTTAGCCATCTGCAGTTTCATTCGCATCGATATATAAATTATAAATGGGTTCAGATTTCCTACTGCAGAATACAATATATGGACATCAGACTCGGGACATACATTTTTTACTGCATCAATTACAGAGTCATCTGTGTGGCACCAGAGCCAAGGTCCAGTTCCTTCACTCTTATTCGTTAGTACATCTTCCACAGTTACATTCTCCAGTCCTTTAAGGGCTGGAGAGCTAACCCATTTACAACTTGAACCCAACTTTTCTATCCTAGCAATTCCTCTCCAGTGAGAATGCTCCAAAGCTACAGCTTTGAGCATTTCCTGGCATGATCTCGCAGCCCTAGCGATTCCTTGCATTTTTATTCCTGTTTAAAGGAACTATTATCAAACTAAATCTTGTGCGCTAGGATTAGCAGACTTGTTTTGTGTGCAAACGTACAAGTTTGTGATAAATTATATAAAATAATGCTGGAATTTTTTTGGTAAAACAGACCTGTTGCAAAGAAGAAAGCTGCTGATGACTGGTCGAAGCTTCCCTGATGAAGGATGATGGGGCAAGATTATGAAGAAGAAGATGCAGAGCAAGCCCTGTTACCTAGGTGATCTGTTACTTCATTAAACCTACTTCCTCATATTCTTTTCTTGAAAAACTGCAGGATGGAAATTTCATTTCTTTCGAGCTTAGTTTTTCTCTGTATCAGATTACTTTTCAGGTGGGCATGTGGCTTGGTTACTTCATGCTTGATAAAGAAGGCAACCTAATGTTTCTGACTTTAAGTTTCAATTTCATAACAGAGACAATCCTCTGTTGAAACTGTAGCAACCTATCTCATCGCGTGCACACTATGACAATGCTTTTGATGGCAGCATTCCGGCAAGTATATATACTTTGCATGCCTTTTGGAAATCTGCCAAAACAAGTTGGAGAATAAAATCGAAACATAGAATCGTTGAAGCTAAGAGATGCTAGACCTATTAGATAAGGAAACTCTGCCTTCAGCAATTGTTTAATCTCCCATTCTAGTCATAAACGATGCCTTGGGAAATACTTAATTGTAAGAGAGGGTAAATGAAGCAGAAAAACCAGGGAAAAGGTAAGGTATCAGATTCAACTTTAATATATACTAGACTTTTACATGGTAAGCATCCATCAATTTCTTAAACAAAGCCAACCTTTTCATCTCTAATTCCAAACCATTCATGGCAGACAAAAGGCTATCCTTTCGCTTCCGGTTCCCCTGGAGTGGTAGTAGTACCCGTTCTAAAGAAGAACCAGAGCCACGTCCAAAACCTAAAACTCAAAACCCTGCACAGCCAACCTCCACAGTAGTCCCTGTTGACCGGCCACCATTTCGGCCAGCAGGAAAAGCCCCGGTTAAGGGTTCTCCTTCGCAAGCTCAGGGGCCTCAAAAAACTGATCCTCCATCTGGTGCAGCCAGTGAGTCCCCAAAGGCTCCATCCCCGTCTCGTTTATCTCCATCAAAGAAATCACATTCCACCAGTCAACAGAGTTCTTCCCCATCATCTGCTTCCTCTCAATCTCAACTAGTAAAAGAGGAGGCAATATCTCAGCCACAGAAAGCTCGACGAAAAATAGAAATCGTATCTCAAACTGATTCTAGTGCTGAGGACGGTACTCATAGAGAAACCATCTCTCAAACTCGTGAAACTTCTCCCAAGAATATAAATATATTTGCTTCATCTGATAAATCAGATTCTGATACCCCCAATGGAGATCACAAGCAGCTTTCGGAATCAGATAGAGAGTCAAAAGAGCACAAAGAAGCGGAGAAAGTAGTGCAGGTACCGGCTGTAGAAGAGAAACCCAATGGTGACACAGAACCATTGCAAGAAAGGATCACTCAACTTCATGCTGCAGCAAAGGACTCAGTAAATCAGGCCAAAGACCCACTTGGAGTTGCATTGCAAACAAATCAGCAACATGAGAAGCAAGAAAGGATCACCCAACTTCATGCTGCAGCGACAGACTCAGGGAATCACTCGAAAGACCCCCTTGGAGTTGCATTGCAAGCAGATCAGCGACACGAGAAGCAAGAAAGGGTCACTGAACTTCATGCTGCACCAACAGATTCAGGAAATCACACCAAAGACCCAATTGGAGATGCATCGCAAGCAGAACAGCAACACGAGAAGCAAAAAAAGGTGGCTGAACTTCATGCTGCAGCAACAGACTCGGCAAGTCACACCAAAGATCCACTTGGTGTCGCAATGCAAGCAGATCAGCAATACGATAAGCAAGATAGGGTCATTGAAGTTCGTGCTGCACCAACAGAATCAGGAAATCATACCAAGAACCCACTTGGAGTTGCAGTGAAAGCAGATCAGCGAGAGGAGAAGAAAGAAAATTTTGACAGAAAGGAGATACTAGGCACCACCAGCTCTGGCGAGAAACCTATCAAAACCGAGAGGAGCTCCTCAAGGGTTTCTATTCGAAAGATGGTTGCATCAAGTGGGGAACGAGCTCCCCCAAATAAAGAAATCAAGGAAGATGTCTCTAAGGTTGATAAGCACGCCATCACACACCAACCGCTTGATAAGCCAGTTGGTGTTGTGACCTTAACTGGTGAAAACAGAGGAGCAGCAATGCTCTTAAGCTCAGAACCAGAAAAAAGAGAAGAACCACTCAACATACGCCGCAATTACAAGCTCAATCCAGATGATAATGAAGCTACAACAACTGATGGAGAGGTAAGCACCAGGGAAGAAATTTTCGAGGACCTGATGAATGAGGGAGAACACCAAAGGAAGACATACATCAACAGCAATGTCCAGAGTGTCAACAACTCCATTGTGTTCAATAGTTCTGTCGCAGAAAGGAATCCAGGTGTTGCTCTTTTTTCTTCAAACCCACCAGAAACCACAAGTTCAAATAAAGAATCAGACTCCCCCCAAACGCACAAGTCTCAAGTCATCCAAACTCCTGCTAATAGGCTTACTCATGAATCAACTGTAAGACGTCGATGCCTCAGAGGGCTGTTACTGGAATCAAGTGACTCAGAACCAGATAATCCCGCCAAGCCTCGACGTCATGGCTGCCGCTATGTTTGTGGGAAGGAAAGCAAAGAGACAGAGATTGGAATTGTTTAAACATGTACTATCTGAACTCATAATATCTACCAGAGAGATGCAAAGGGAAATGGCATACATTACAGCAACCATGTTTGTACAAATTGAAAATAGTAAGTTTATTATATCGATTCAGGCATACTATGATGAATACATGCTATTGCTTATAAAAAAAAAACATGCATTTGAATATCAAGATTCAATCACACGACATTTCTAGCACACAGCTTGCAAGACATCTTAGAGCAAGCAGGGTTATAATGTATAGTCTCTGGAAAGTGAAACACTTTAAGTGGTCGAACAACTAACTGCTTTCATTTAAATTAACAAAGTGCCAACTTACATTATTATGCTTTACTGCCATTACACAACCTCGTGCGACTTCAGGTACTGCACTAGCTAATCACCAAAACGGCATAGCCTACAGTGCTTCGATCCAAAAGAATATTTACAGTTAACGGTAAGGGAAGATGAACATGATAGTCACATGATGAGAACAGACAGTAATCATTCACAGGCTGGTTTTGTGTCAAAGCTGCTCAAGCAAATTCCAAAGGCTTGGAAAGCAGAGAGAGGGTATCGATAATCCATTGTGAAAATGTCTTTACCAATTTTCCCGAATTGCAGTATAACCTTCTCTTGTTCAACCACTGAGACATTCTGGGAAGGTTCTGCAGCAGCTACAAGCTGAAAATTCTTTACCGAGGCCACTGTAACACGCCCCCTAAAATTTAAACACCAACACTGCAGCTGCTCATGCCATCTAGGAGCTTTGTTTTTCAAAATGAGCGGGTCACCCATGTCATCATGCTCCAAATCCAGCCTGGGCCTACCACAGCTCAAATTATCAAACAGCTTCTTTCCTTGTGAAACGGGCGATGGGGAGGTTTGCTGACTTAGACAGTCTTCAAAATCAGTTGGACCAGGCGCAACGCCTCCTTCAGTTGGAGTAGGCGCAACACCCCCTTCCTGAACTGCTGAGATGGGAATCGATTGCATCATGCACTGCATTCTTCTTGGTCCCCTTGTTCGGAGTATGTTGAGCTCATATGATACCGTAGCAACATTGTAACTACTGGTAGGTACCCTTGAAGTTACATGCTTTGAATTCATTTTTTTGTGCGACTTCTGACTTGTTTGGATTGCAGAGCCATGTGGATGCTGACTATCATAGATGGTAAACTTGGATCCCAGAAAATTGGATCTGTTCACCATTTCCCAATCAATCGCATAAAAAGAACATAAAAAATGAGTCCTTGCAGTAAAATAAGGAATCAATGATGGCAATTATATAGATCATCGAACTTGCCTCAGTTTTCCGACATAACTACTGCTTGCTCGCGAGAAATCATCTGCAGCCAGTGATATCACAAATTCTGTACATGTTGCCCGTCTAAGTTTCCTTGCTGTCATCAATAGCTTACTCATGTCCCCGGAGAGAGCTGTAGGTTTATACAGAGAATGAGTCTTTCTAGATAATTAACCTTCTACAAAGTCTCAATGAATCATAAGAATAGAAGGATTAAAAATTTACCAGGGCTTAAACCAAGAAACAGGCGATATGTCGATGTTTCTCTTTCCCTTTGAATAAAGCACTGGATCAGAGAATCTCTTGGCCCCGGCTACAAAAATCATATGCAATGCAAGTAATGAGGAAAGAAAGTAAGTAGTTTTCACTAGGAACATATGAAAGACTATAACAACTTCGAAACTAATATCATAAGAAACATACCTGCTTCAGTGAGATAGGGAATGTAAGCAAGCCACATTGCTCCGGAGTCTTGACAATCTCCTTTGTAATCTGCCTCCATGATCTGCAAACCGAAGCACACGCAACGACGTCCCTCCGAGCAGGCCAAGAGGTCTCGGCTTCTTCCACGCGTTGGATGATGTCATGAAGCAACTCAGGTGGCATGTTCGCCCATTGGCTCTGCTGCTCAGGCTGCGGTGACGGTAAAAATGGCTGTTCAGGTGCAATGTATGACTTGGTCCGGCGACGGCGCAACTTCTTTCTCTCCGGCCCTCCTCCAGCCGTCGGGTTCTTCTTCATCTCATCTCTCATGATGCAGAGATCACGAAGTATGGTTTTCAATTGCATTAATGACCGGTTTAACACTCCCACTGCTACCAAAATGTTAATATCGTCCGTAAGTTGGGAAGATCTAATTTACAAAGAACTGCTTTTTTCAGGAAATGACCTTATACCTGGTAAAAGAAAATCGAATCTTCACCATAAGCTGGAGGCTTGTTTTAAAAACGAAACGATTCAATGTGTGGAACAGAGGCCTTTGAAGATTGATTCTTTGAAGGCCAGAAATGAAAACAGAGGCCTTCTTTTTGGTAATGGTTATGGTACGAAACAGTTGGGCCGAAACGGCGGTCAGGCAAAGGCAATGCCCTCACCACCTGAGCCACCACCGCCCGCTGTGACGTCCCTCACCACTGCAAAAAGCGAATGCCTCGTCTCTCTCTCTTGCTCTCTCTCTATTTCTCCAAGAGGAGGAAGATCCCCGAGTTTCGGCTTTCTATTTAAACACTCATATTTTCTTAACGACCTCTATTTTCGCCGGTTAAATTACGAGGCTCCGGTCCCGTGATTGCGCTTCCACTTTTCCTAATTTGCGTCCCCGTTCCGTCAGTGCGAGTCTCCATTTATAGCCTTGTGTGTTTATATGTTATTCTTTTGAGGACATGAATGATAATTAATATGTTTAATATAATGTTAATTGGGTAATAGCGTTGATACTCATGATAGAGGTTTAACCTTGATTTATTTTCTTTTCCTTTTTATTTTGAATTTTAATTATCTTATACATATATAAATCTACAAATTAATCTATCGATATATGTAAATTATAATACTGAATTCATTCAAAGTCGAAGAGCATACCTAATTAGATAATCACTTGAGATTGAGTAATTACATAAATATATTAATTTTTTATGAAATCATTAACAAACTACGTAGTTATATTAATTTTTTCATAAAACCATTACCATGAAACAGAAAATAAAGTATATTATCAATGAAAAAAAAAAAAAAACTAATGTTAGTTTGGTCTAGTGGTTGGGACTAGATCCACCATGTGAGACGAATGTGTACAGAGATACTCCTAGTATCAAGGAGGTCTTTGATTTGATCCTCCGTAGTAACGAATTACATCGGGAGAATTTTAACCTTAATCTCTCTCCAGTTCGAGAGATTAGTGTACACTCCTGATTGCTCTTACAGTGGATAGAGATACTCTCGCCTAACTCAAAAAAAAATATATATATATATAAATTGAGCTCCAAAGCCACTGATAAAAGTAATCGGATCAACGTCTTCCGGTCCACGAAGAGGATGACAGGGAGCCGAAAGCACACACCAACCCTCTCGAGTCCAACACGTGCGAGCTGTGGATCTTGTGCACGTGGAAGTTGGGACTAGTGTGTGTGTGTAAAACCCTCGTTTTGGTCAAATCTCAAATATAAAAAATTCACAAATAATTTTAAAAAATATGTATTTGATTGCGTCGGGGAACCCAGCCGAGGAATATTTCTCGGCGGACGAGTTCGTGTGAGCCAAATCGCCGGCAACAGTCACGCTCGCACGTGTGGACGTATATATCTTCGAGCTTTCCTCAAATCTAACTGTTTCGTATACTGTGGGAGGGAAAATGCATGCATGGCTGAAGCTAGCTATGGGGGTTTTTTAAATTAACAGAGCAATCATTGTCCTGGATTAGCTCACTTAACTTAATTAGATTACTAACTCATATTATGCGGAAACACATGTTCATAGGGTGCGTTTTGGAGAGTTTATAAGCTCTTTTACTTATAAGTATAAGTCAGTAACACAACATGTCAGTAACTTTTTAAAAAAATAACAATCATTTTTAATAGAAAATGAAAAGCTTGAGAAATTTGAGAAGTTGTTCTCACCCACCTTATACTTGTTAAGATAAGTCAACTTCTGCACCAAACTCACCCATAATCTGTCACCCTCGATCTCAACTACCACTAATACAAAAATTCTTCCTGCAAATGAAATGACTCTGATCGGCCAATTGACTAGACGGTTTTGATTATCAACCATCTCATTATTTCTTCATTTACTTTGCAAATGGCAGAGGTCTACAAGGGATAGCATTTAGGTACATGTTCGTCCATTTGTTGTTGAATCATGTGGCTGTGGTTCCTATCTTTTTCGTTGGTTTTAAATCCTTGAATAGACAGGAATGAATCGTTTTTATGGGGATTGCTTGGAAGGTTACTCAAGTCTCAAACACAAGGGTCCACTCACCAGCTGAATTATAAGTCATATCTCATCGACATCGATCAGTTAGTTGCAACATGCATGGAAGATCATAAATAGGTAGAAGCAAGTATCTATTTGTATGTTTATGTTAGTCGAGTGTATCTATCTGCTTATATCAAACCAAGTCTGTCATTCCAAATGCTGGAACGGAGACAAGTAACCAAAACGCTAGCTTTGTCTGAAGACGAACGTACAATGTACGTGGATTTCTATAAACCATGTATGCATAGTACTGCCTAAACGTGGATCGATCCAACTCGTATATATGTTGCCGCAAGTTGTTCTTGAGTCGAGTTCAACATCAATCGTATGATATGTTGCAGCAAATGTTTTTTCTTTCTAATTAAGTCGAATTCTAAAGCGTGATGTATCTCTTACTCTATCTTAAGATGAGATTTAAATCGATCGATCACTTGAACAAACGACGACATGATCGATTGATAATACAATGTACGTCGAAAACTAAAGAAACAGAAAAGTCTCTGATAGAGCCTCTGCTAAAAATCAAAGAAAATAGATACTGTACGCACTTGATCGAGTTGATTTGAAATATTGCCGACGAGGTTAATTACGTGAAAGGTGCATCATACATATTATTGGTTAGTGATCGAGGGACAGATAACTGAGATAAGGTTGGGCAGCCATGACCCAGTTAGAGTTTCCTCCTTTATAGACAGATCTCTTTCCCTCACTCGATCTATTTCGTGGCCACCTTTAATTAATTTCATGATCATTAGAATTTAGAAATCACAAACAATGCCAGCTACATGGGTGTGTTTTTTGTTAATGGCTTTATTTTGATAGGTCCCAGAACTAAATAACATCATGCATGCATGCATGGATTATATATGTTCAGGGTCTACCTTCATGTTCCCTATTAGATCGATCAGTATGTGGTGCTAGCTTGAGGATATCGACTCTTAGCATGCAGATATATTTCTGTTCTTAGTATTATGTAGTGCTTGATTGTCTATTTGTCTTTAGATTCAAATGTAGAGCTTGATCTTAAATCAAAGACACAATTGAGTTTGATTGAAATCAGTTAACTACCTATTATTAGCGATGTTTTACGTGTATGTTCAAAGTATTAGTATTCGGACGTATTTCTAATACAATAATTATTAGCCGTCGCTAATAGTTAGATGTTAACGATAACAAGTGTATTCAAACTCCGAGTTTTAGTTGTTAAAAAAACAAAAAAAATTGTACTTGTCACGAAACAGATAACTATGACAGAATTGACGGAATTGACTCGTGTCACATGTAAAAAAGAGAATGGTGGACTATATATTCGTCACTAGCCCATCTTTTCCATTTGGGCCTTTGGACCTATCTCACTTTTAGATAAAAACAAAAGCGAAACAAAAATCCAAAAACTATGGTTTCGGGTTTTGGCGGTGCCTCCATAAATTTATAGTTTTAAAATCTGCGGGCTGGCTACCCGGTAAAGCTTTCATTCATGAACAGTGCATGCGCACATTTAAAAATGTGATCAAAGATAAGAACGAACTGTGAAAAAAGATAAGAGATAAGACCAGGGGCCAAAAGGTTTCGATATATACATATATATATATATGCAAGATTAGTTTGTAAACATCAAGCAAAGTTTACAGTACTGAAGGTTTGTGTTTACCTGAAGAAATATATATATTCGAGGAAGAAATGGGTTCACTAATGGCAGGATGGGACTCGCCGGTCCTGAAATCAAAATCAGGTAATTCTTAACCTTGATTGGGAGAGTGTGATTTGCTAGCTGCCTCGGCTATATATATTTGCTTGATTATTATGTATTTCATTGGTTTTGAGATATATACAAGAGGAATCATTCACTCACAAACGAGGAGATCGAAGCCTTCTGGAGATCATTCAATAAACTAGATGAGAAACAACATATGATCGATGATGACACCATATATGAGGTATATGTAGATCGATACTTGGATGTGTGGTGTGTGTTTAATTAGTATTTGTGTAAGTTTTTATTATCTCGTAAGAGCATCTTAAACTGTTTTTCTAAATCATTAATAGGAGAAGACGGCTACCGTTAAAAAGTCCGGCAAAAAATTTGAAAGATCAAACACCGTGCCTCCGGCTAGAACCAGAACAGAGCAGGGTCAGAAATACTTCATGCATGGTGAGACTGAAACCATGGCCAGCACCGCTCACAAACTCCCGGATAACACCGGCTGGTAAGTGGTACCGTTAAAAAAAAGTTACAACTTCTGCATATATAATCCATGTTCTCAATTGGTTTTGGCTACTTTACTGGTCAGGTGGACTAGCAGCAACTGGGCATTTCTTAATGAACCCCCTACATTACTTGAAGACCCTCCTGACGGTACCAGAACACGTTACGCATCACAGTTCCACGTAGCCAACTCCTCCGGCGGCGTCACCTGAATTAGTACTTGATTCATCTTGCTCTCTCCAATGCCTGGCTCATTCCAAACCAATGGGTCGTTCGTACGTATGGTGAACACCTAGCTGTATAAACCTGCTATTATATGTACGTAGTAGGTAATATTGTATGTATGTATTGTATATAGCTATGTACTCATAAAAAAAAAAACAATGTATGTATAAGAAAGAGTAGGAACATACATTGCGGCTGTACCTAATTTAGTGTTTCATCATGAGTTTTTCTATTTCTTGGTGGTATCTGTGGCGATTATTATAAGTAAAGAAGTGTTTTGTCGATCTCTTTTGTATATAAAAACGTTTGTTTGTTTTAGGAAAAATAATGTAAGAGGAGAACGATCGATTTTACATTTTATATTACACATGTCTACAAGTGAATTATTTGAGTTGTTGATAAATACCAAGATGACCAAAAGGTTACCAACGATCAACTGCATTTTGCTCATACAATGATAATGTTCACAGCCGTATATCAAACGAAATGTTGAGGTGAAGTCCCTTTGTTTATAGCTCCAATTCACTAAAAGTGGGGGACATTGTATATGATGAGGATCCTCTATTAGATTAGCTGCAATTAGGTATCATTTCAACATCTGATCCATAAGAAAAAGACTAAGCAGAACTCGTGAATGTTGTTAACAAATATTTATATAACCTCTTTCTAACGAGGGATTTCTCGTTTTGGTCATTTTGAATGATCGATCATTTAACCTATTTTTCGATCACATATTAACATTTTCGCTGTTTAACTATTATGTTTATATGAGCGACGATCATATCTGCACATTTTCATCCTATATGAGCGATCATATCTGGACAGATTTGATACGTTTATTGATTTAATCTAGTTGGATGACTTAACGATCACCATTTTGACTCAAAATTTACATGAATGATCTACACATATAAACCTAGTAATTAAACGGTGGAGATATAAAAATATGATCAATAAATTGGCCTAATAATCAGTCTCTTAAAATGAAGAAAATAAAATATACCTTAACCCTAAACATCTATAATCAGTTAATCACGCTTCCTTGTTTTGCAGCCTATTGTCATGGGCCGTAAATTCTATATTCTTATTATATTTAATGGGAAATAGGTGAGGTCATGAAGCCAAATAGGTGAGGTCAGATTTGTTTGTAACAAACTGTAAAAGCCATCTTTTGCCCCTCACCAAACCCCTCCCTGTGCACTCGTATGAGGTTAAATCTGACAAAATTCCACCTAAAATAGCCTTCAAAATGAAGCAACAATATGTTCAATAGATTTCCCAACCATACATTTGCCATGTTTATGGGTGTTAGGTAGATAATGGTGAAGAATTTGATGATAAGTGGCCTAGAAGGTAAACAGTCCCACCATCAAGCGCTGTAGCTAGCACCAGCAACAATGTAATGATCAATTTCTACAGCTTCTTCCATAAAATGAGCTCCTATAAATGGCACTTGAGCATGCACTAACAAAGCAAAAAGAAGTTCCACATTCTCTCAATCTTCTATATCTCACACTTGTTGCAAGGCCACAATTCCAATGGCTTCTCAGAAAAGCAAGATCTTGATCATCGGAGGCACCGGCTACATCGGAAAGTTCGTCGTCGAAGCGAGCGCAAAGGCCAACCATCCCACCTTTCTTCTTGTTAGGAAGACCACAGTCAATGACCCTGCCAAGGGAGCTCTCATTCAGAACTTCAAGAACTTGGGGGTCACGTTGCTCCATGTATGTATAGTTGTGTACATCCTAAGCTATAATATTCACTTTTTGAATCACATTTTGTGTTTCCAATAAATCGATTAACTCTATACTTGTAAATTGTATAGGGGGATCTTTATGATCATGAGAGCTTGGTGAAGGCCATCAAACAGGTCGATGTGGTTATATCAGCTGTTGGTCACATGCAGATAGCAGATCAAACCAAGATCATTGCCGCCATTAAAGAAGCTGGTAATGTTAAGGTTGGTGTCTCATACATCATTTTAATTAGTATTCGGTCATTTTATCGAACATCTTGTCACACTTCGGTTTGTAAGAAATTATTGATTCACCTCAATTTTTTATCTTCAGAGATTCTTCCCCTCGGAATTTGGAAATGATGTGGATCGTGTACATGCGGTTGAGCCGGCCAAATCTGCCTTTGCAATGAAAGCGCAAATCCGCCGCGCTATAGAGGCTGAGGGGATACCCTACACTTATGTCTCCAGCAACTGCTTTGCAACCTATTTTCTACCCACATTGGTACAGCCGGGAGCCACTGCTCCACCCAGAGACAAAGTCATCATCCTGGGGGATGGAAATGCAAAGGGTGATTAAGTTGCCGAAATACTCAGCATGTTATGTTATTTAGTTTGGTAGTAAATGTTTAATTATCTGCTTATCTTGTTTGGTACAGCAATCTTTAACAAGGAAGACGACATTGGCACCTATACGATCCGAGCGGTTGATGATCCAAGAACATTGAACAAGGTCCTCTACCTCAAGCCTCCCAAAAACATTTACTCCTTCAACGAACTTGTTGCCTTGTGGGAGAAGAAAATTGACAAAGTTCTTGAGAAGGTCTATGTTCCAGAAGAGAAACTCCTCAAGGACATTCTAGGTAGGTTTCTAAGATTGAAAGAGACCCTTCAAGGCTTCAACAATGAAAATGAAGCTATTGATGAAGACATTTTTTTAATTCATTTTTCTTTTTCTTTTTCAGAGTCTCCAATGCCGATCAATGTGATACTTGCAGTCAACCACTCTGTGTTCGTGAAAGGAGATCATACCAACTTCAAGATCGAGCCCTCTTTTGGAGTCGAAGCCTCCGAGCTGTACCCGGATGTTAAGTACACCACTGTGGAGGAGTATCTCGACCAGTTTGTTTAAGCACTCTATTGGGTTGTTGATTAAGATGCTTGCTGAATAAAAGTACTAGCTTCATCTGCGAGCGGAAGAGCATTGTGCTCTCTAGTTATGTTGTTTTCATGTCTTCTTCTGTCAAGATATGTACTTAACTTGAAATCTGGAATTCATGCATCTTGTTTCATAAGACCAATTTGCATCAAGTGTCATAGGACAATGCATGGGAACCAAAACAAAGTGTGAGAAGATAAGAGTTCACCCATCATGGCATACGTATGAATACATCTTTTGCCATTTTAATGTTAATCAGGACGATGACGGTGAAATGAAACCATAATTATATATATATATATATATAGTCCGACCGTTCAATAGTTTAGGTGCATCAAATGATACGCCAATATATGAAAATGTGTATTTCCCCAGATCGCACTCCTATATAGAGTACTCAATTTAACCACAACCCTGGAAAAGAGGAACTTCCACACAGCTCCTAGCTAACTCATTCTTCTGCCTCCACTTGTTTGCAAATTGCAATGGCTGATCCTCATAAAAGCAAGGTTTTGGTGATCGGAGACACCGGCTACATCGTCAAGTTCATTGTTGAAGCGAGCGCAAAGGCTAATCACCCCACCTTTTCTCTTGTTAGAGAAACCACAGTGAATGACCCTGCCAAGGGAAAACTCATTCAAAATTTCAAGAACTTGGGAGTCACTTTGCTCTATGTATGTATGTATGTATGCACAACTTAGCTACCACCATATCTGTTTCAGGCTTAATCACACTGGTTTACCTGAATTGAACAGGGAGATATTGCCGAGCATGAGAGTTTGGTGAGGGTGATCAAACAGGTGGACGTGGTGATATCAACTGTGGGTTACATGCAGACAGCAGATCAAACCAAGATCATTGCCGCCATTAAAGAAGCTGGTAATGTCAAGGTTAGGGTCTCCACCATTGATTATAGGTTTAAGAGTGAGCTAGTGAGTAGTGACCGTGATTTTCTTGGTGTTACTCACTAAGCAAAGACTAAGATTCACTGATGTATTAATTCATCTGATATTACATTCATTGATCATCAGAGATTCTTCCCATCTGAGTTCGGAAGCGATGTGGATCTTCAACACGATATAGTTGAGCAGGCAAAATCTTTTTTTGAGAGCAAAGAGCAATTCTGGCGAGCTATAGAGGCCGAGGGGATACCCTACACATATGTCACCAGCAACTGCTTTGAATGCTACTTCTCCACCCAGAGACAAAGTCTTCATCCTAGGGGATGGAAACACAAAGGGTAATTTACCTAAATACTCAACAATCCAACTCCTTATGCCCATATACATGCAGAGGCAACATTGATTCCTCTCATATAGCTAGTGTGCGAAATGAAAGTGAAGCATCAAAATTTTGGGTCCTTCATGGCTAATTTTGTTTACGTAATTTTGGTAAAGCAATCTTTGTCAAGAAAGAGGACATTGGCACCTACAGAATCCGAGCAATTGATGACCCAAGAACACTGAACAAGGTTCTCTACCTCAAGCCTCCTCGAAACATTTACTCCATGAATGAACTCGTTGCCTTGTGGGAGAAGAAAATTGACAAACTACTTGAGAAGGTCTATGTTCCAGAAGAAAAACTCCTCGACGATATTATAGGTCTGTTCAGTAAGTTTTTAAGATTTAGGAAAGGACCTTTAGATAATGAAAATGAAGTTGTCGATGATACTTGTTGATTCACTATTGTTTTTGCAGCGACCCCATTTCCAGATAATGTGATAATGGGAATCAACCACTCTGTGTTTGTGAAAGGAGATCTTACCAACTTCGACATTGAGCCATCGTTGGGAGTCGAAGTTTCCGAGCTGTACCCGAATGTTGAGTACACCACTGTGGAGGACTACCTCGACCAATTTGTTTAAGCATCATTAGGTTGTTGATATACATGTTTGTTGAGTATGTAGCTAAATAAAAAACTAGTACTTGTAATATTCTCAGCTTATGCATGTATCCTTTGGTTTGTCTCAGTACAATTCCCTGAAAAGAATGTAACATCTACCTACCCATGTACTGGAAAACCAGGTATATTGTTTTCCTTCCCCTTCACATTTGCAGTTTTCTTCCAAAGATGATCAGAGGCTTAAACCATGTGAGCAGCTTCAAGAAGCTTTCATACATCAATCTAAACTCAAAGAAAAAAGACTCACTTCAACCTGAGTTTATTCTTTCTGATCACCAATCTCAATGATTCTGCGAAGACTTTCGTAAGATCGATTCCACTAGTCCCTGAACCTTTCTCTGGAATTGGAGCTGGTGCCGGTGCAGGTGAAGGTGAAGGTGCAGAGTCTTGCGCAGTTGTGCTCATTCGATGTTTCACAGCGTATCCTATCAATCTTCTAGCCTTGAATCCTTCATGACTTCCCTCATCTGTGAAATACGAAGTCAGAAGATGCACAGGTTACATTGATTTCAAGCTACCAAGAAACAAAGCCATGAGAGCAGAAAAGGTAAGATACAAGAATATCAGAACATTTTGGATACGTCAGTGCTTCTTACCTTGTAATTCCGAGTAGGGTTTCGAAGTCTCCGATAAGATAATGAGTGTGGGGGTGATGATAGTTAGGGCAGCCCAGCAGAAGAATATGACAACATAAATTCTCCCACTCATTTGTGGAAAGAAAGCTAACAAACTTGGATCAGTAGGACGGAATGTTATGCTTGGCTTTGAATGTTTTTAAGCACTTCTAATGCAATCAGTTAGAAGAGAGAGAGAGAGAAAGTTGAAGGAAGAAGACCTTGGTGCAAATTAGCTGGCCCTGACCGCTTAATATTGTCACTATAGAATACTAAACTTCTTTTTCATGTGTATTATTCTTATTGAATAATATCATATAAAGTCAAGTAATAACAAATTAACAACTACACCTATGCTATCGTTATTAAGTTGTTGGAAGGTTGTTATACCAATTCTGTCTGATTAGACATCTATCTGGCACCTAAACCCAGGTCAGAAACTCCCCCTATCCCACCTGGAAATGCTTCCAGGAATTCTATACCATATGAATAATATGATCAGAATCGCTATAGGGAGATCATGTAAGTTCATCGGCAAACAAGTTGGGGGTTATAGTCAACCTGCTAGTTGTTGACCATTTCAATGTCATTGTATGAATGAATTCTAACACAGCTTGCTGCTGGAATTTAGAACCATACCATGTGAGTCTAACTGACAGCAAGAGCACGCGCTAATAGGCAGCGAGATGTCCTCAACATTCAGAAGTAATGCAGAACTAGAACGATAATTACAGGACAAAAACAAGAAAATTCATATTAATAAGAGGCGAGGATCTCAAGTTATGCAAGTTACAACCGCTTGTTAAAATCCTAGCAGCATAAAAAAGTCGACATATCTATAAGTTCTATAACCTTGCAAGAGTTGACAAGAAACGTGTTCAGAATAACTAAAAACATTTGAACACTTCACTTCTTCCAGTTCTGTCTTCCTAACTTCAGTCCGCGGAGCCACTACTACTTGCAGCAGGCTTCCCTACATACCTCTGCAATAATCCAAGGAAATCTGTTAGTAGATTGCAGTTACAGAAGCTAAACATGACAACACTGCAACAGAAAAAAAATCTAGAAATTTCAAGCCACAAATTGAACTTCAAATGGACTCAGAAGGGGGAAGGTGATGGTTTAAGATAAAATAGGGAACGATATTCCAAAGCTCTCACCTGCTTTCCAATGCTGAATGGAACATACTTGTACTTGATCATGTGCATGATTTGACGCTTCATTGTAAGGACAAAAAGAACAATCCAATAACAGAGGAGTATTGGCCAGAAAACAGGGACATCAAAAACAGAAAAGAAGGTCATCAGAAAGGCGACACAGAAAGCCTTGGTAATGGAATACCTGAAACCACATAAGTAAACGAATAAGTCACTTTGAGACTCGACTTATACTCGTGGAAACCCACCACACACATACATACACACATCATTGCATATAAGCAAGGATAGTAATGTGTTTGATCCCAGACAATTCCTTCACCAAAGAACCATCTTGACTACTGAAGTCATTTACACAGATCATTTGCAGTTTAGCTCTTGCTAGAGCCACTTCAAACCCCCACTATCCCTCATGCCTTATCCCACAATCTATTTCGTCACTTTGAACAAGGCCAAATAAACCTCAACTTCTGCAGGTCAAAATGTCTCGGAACTAATTAGGTTGATGTACAAAGATAAGCAAGTAACACAAAGAGGATAAAAGCCTTATCATTAGATACATAAAAGTATTGTTGTAACAATAGAGAGGCCTGCCATATGACGTCCATCAGCAATATATAAGAACTGAACTAAGGACAACAAACTTGAAAGCAAGGGATAAAGAGTATTCAATTACCAGACACAGACATTCACCATTTAATGTGGCAAAATTCTACCTCGTCACACATTTCATAGCCAGTTCCTACCTAATCAGTATATACATAGTACATACAAGACTATATATCATATCACTCCATAAGAGCAATCACAAGAATCCATAAACCAAAGTATCTTTACCAGAACTTGAACTCAGGAAGGCGGCGGATAAATGGTTTAAACTCATCGGATCCCCTTGTTGGCAATGCAGCCCCATCCAATCCCTCAAGCTCCGGATCAACCTTGGGTGACAGAAACCCAATCAATAGATTCAAGATATAAATCCCCAAGCCATACGAGACAATGTAGAATCCCTGAACCAAGTAAACTCGCAAGACGTAAATCGCAGCCACAGCAAGTGTCCCCAGCCACCTGTGGACCGGGTTGGGAGTCGAACGGTCCAAATAGTACTGAAATTTCTTTGCAAACTCATCTCTCCACTTGGCAAGAGGCGCCACCACCACTGAGCCTGCATCACTTGCCACTCCTCCTTCCATGAAAAACTATCAACCAAACCCAAAACTAGCTCAATTGAAAACATCACATTACATTAACAGCATCATTACAGAGTCCTAATTTCCTTTAGTTCAAATTCAGCTAGGTTTTAATATTATTATGGCAATCTCGATCCATATATAAATAAAGGTTAAATCAGAGAAATAAATCTTCACCTTGACGAAACGGCGACGTTTAGGAGTCCGATGAGGCGATGAGAGACGATGAAGCGGGAGAGGATCTGTTTCCTTTCCTGAGCTTGGCGCCGTTAAGCGGTTAAGGGCATCGAAACGGCCTTGGCTTTAGCCGTTAATTGGAAAGAAAACCAGGGACGCTTTGGTAAATATATATAATAGCCAGGAATTTTATTTTGAAATGTCCAATATGCCCCCTTGGGGATTTTATACAGTGCCGTCGCGGCAACCATTTCTTGATTTCTCGTCTCTCTTTTTCTCTCTCCGGCCTTAGTGGTGGTTGCGATATCGGAGACTGGGGCAGTGAGTGAAAAAGATGGGGACTTTGGGAAGAGCGATATACACCGTCGGATTCTGGATTAGGGAGACGGGCCAGGCCGTCGATCGACTCGGCAGCCGCCTCCAGGGAAGCTACTACTTCAAGGAGCAGCGTAAGAAACACTAGATCCCTCTTTTTGGATCAATCTCTGAGATTCGTAGTGATTTTGTTAGTTACTGATTGCGTGGAGTCTGCTTGGTTCACATTTGGTGCTGATTTCAAGATTGTAGCTGTAAGATTTAGTGTTTGCTGTGGATTTTTAGGTTTAGTGTTTGCTTGTATTACCTGAACCGTGATTGGTTGGTTGATTAGAGATGGTGTCTGAAATGTAAGAATGTGTGCCACTTTTAGATTATAATCCACCAAAGTATTCTACTCTGATCGTTACTGTCTTGCATTATACAGAGAAAGTGATAGAAGATGGTTTCAATTGTCAGAAAATTGTAAATGGGCTTTTGAGGAATCGTGAAATGTAGAAAATTTGGGGTTTTGTTTTCGAGTATTGGAAGCCATTAGGTGTTTCTTTATTGTGGTGGAAAGTGGTGGCGGGTTTGGGGGGTTGGATGAGGATTGAGCTATATGTTTCTTCATTCCTAAGGGGCAGGAACTAGAGACTGAGAATGTTGATTTATGACATGGTGCCGGTTATATCTCTATTATATGGATGTTCTTGCTCTGAGTTTCTTTGGTTTTGCCTTCTTACTTCCATGCAAGAGGGTATTGATGATGTTCTTGTTGTGCAGTGTCTAGGCATCGGACTCTTATGAATGTATTTGATAAAGCTCCTGTGGTAGACAAGGATGCATTTGTGGCCCCAAGTGCCTCCGTCATTGGTGATGTTCAAGTGGGAAGAGGATCTTCTATTTGGTATGGATGTGTATTGAGAGGTAAGAACTTCTTTTGAGAAGCAATGTCAGTTAAACAATATAGTTAAAAATTGCATTTTCCTTTTTTGATGAGCTGATGTGTTGGATCAATTCCATTATTTGACTTGTCACTAATCCACATTGGATTATATCACGTACCGTCTTTCATAGTATACAGTGGTATCCTTTTCTCATTTTATCTGATTTATATCACTGTTGGAGAGTTAACTATTGTAGTGATCTGCAGGCCTAGTTAATCCTTTAATACGAAGACAAGTTGCAACTAGTTAAAAGAATATTACTATTTCTAGTTTTGACACATTGGCATAATCATTGAAATAACTTGGCACTTTGCGTGTTGAATAAGATGGTTAAGGGTTTATTATAGAGTTTTAACGTATATGTCAATATATGATTTCAATGATTTGTAGAACTCTGGTTAGTGAGTATTGGGTGATCTCAACTGTATAGTTGCTTATCCATATTTATGTTCTACTCTTTACCTATTGTGGACTCTGATAATTTATAAATGTCTCTATGCTTAGGTGATGTCAACCACATTGTTATTGGAGCCGGAACTAACATACAGGACAACTCCCTTGTTCATGTGGCAAAGTCTAATTTAAGTGGGAAGGTGTTGCCAACCATTATTGGCAATAATGTCACCGTAGGTGAGTAATGTGCTGACAGATGATGAATGGTATCATAGGTCCATATGATGTAAATTTCCCTGATAGTTTGTATATGCAACCTATAATTGGCCAGGTCACAGTGCTGTTGTACATGGCTGTACGGTTGAGGATGAGGCTTTTGTTGGTATGGGAGCCACACTGCTTGATGGTGTCGTTGTTGAGAAACATGCTATGGTTGCTGCAGGAGCCCTTGTGAGACAGAATACAAGGATCCCCAGTGGAGAGGTATGTCAAGAAGCCTGCCTACTGAGTTTCCTTCTTTACTGTGTTCATATTCTTTTGAAATATGATAATTGTAATAAGCGCACAAAAGTAGCTCAGAGAATGGATCTATTGTAGAGTTGCATAACCTAACAGTACGAATAGGTGGATTGGGAGTCTCAAGTTTCTTTTCTTTCTTTCCTGTCATTATGATCTGCCTTCAGTTATCAACATTAATATCTGTAAATTCGAGTTGTTTGAATTTCTTATTATCTAAAAGTATATGAAAATTTGAGTTGTTATGACTATCAGAGCTAAGCGATTATGAATGAACTTTTATGATTTGGTTGAAATTAAAAGTAATGGCTTAATGATTCGGGTGTCATGCTGTGCAATGTAGCTTTATCCATGCAATCTGAATATAAATTTATTTATGCTGTACCATATACAGTTATTGAACATATTGCTTCACATAGATTAAGCAATAACAAATTGTATCGCAGGTTTGGGCAGGAAATCCAGCTAAATTCCTGAGGAAGCTCACAGATGAAGAAATAGCCTTCATCAGCCAGTCAGCCACCAATTATGTCAACCTTGCACAAGTCCATGCGGCTGAGAATGGGAAGTCCTTTGATGAGATTGAGTTTGAGAAGGCCCTTCGTAAGAAGTTTGCTCGTCGTGATGAGGAGTATGACTCAATGCTGGGTGTTGTTCGTGAAATTCCCCCAGAACTTATTCTTCCAGATAATGTATTACCAGATAAAGCACTCAAGGCTGAAAAATGATTTCGTAAGTTGCTTTTTTTCCTCCAACTCAAATCTTGAGAGATTTGATATAATGAAATATTTGTTGTTAAGTGCAAATATGTGGAAAAGGTATCATTTCCTTTCCTAATAATACCAAACATTATTTAGGGCAGAACTATGAATCTTTCTAGCCATTGGATCCACCCTTTTGCGGCTTTTCAGAAACTAGTATTTCTGCTTTTGCAGTTTGTATGATGATGATAATTTTTGTATCCAAAGTACTTTTTCTAGATGCTGTAGTGGTTAATTTGTACATCTATCAGGGAACTCTTGGTCTATTGCGCATTCAAATCAAATTCATCCATGACCAAAGAGTATACTTCAAACCTTGACCCGGGGCTTCCCTCTTGAGATGTTGAATGGTGTTGACTGGTAAAATCGTGGTTGTGGAAGAACATTGCAGACTAAACGTTAGAATCTTTTGTGGTCCATGGAGATGGTAGAATCATTACTGTATAGCATGTTGCAGCTACACTGTTGACCCCCAAAACCTACTTTGCCTAGGAAATAAAGCTTTAGTGTGAGCCGATGAATGTTGTCTAGTGTAGATGAAGATATAAAATTCTGGGGTATTGTAAACGAAGATATTCTATTGCTGATCGGAATCTTGTTATGTCGAAAAAAAACATAGCTTTCCGTGATTTCTGTCGAAAGCGACGAAAAGAAAATTTTGTCCCACCAATCAATCATGATCCCGGTGAATGTTTGTTATCGGCACCGTTGTTTGCTTCCTTGGTCGTTTCTTTCCTCCGACACCATATTCCTATTTCTTTTGAGCCAACTTGACAATGCTGACGCTTGTAGAAGTATTCACTCAACCTGAGTGAGCTACCACTTGACTACCGAAAGTAACTTAGCTATGACAGTGGAATGTGCTTTTAACAAGATGAGGTTTGAACAAGATTCCTCGGAGAACTCTCAAATGATATTATCGGCAGTGTTTGCCTCGTGGACTTGCAACCTAACATGTCATGCTACTCACTCAAAGATCATATGTTATTGGGGATAATCTAATTGTTTCCCATAATAGTCCTTAAGAGCAGGACTGGCGACCACAAATATCGTCACTAAATTATTGGATGCTTAAAATAATCACAGCTGCACCGGACCGGACCGGACCGGACCTGCAGCTGATGATGCAAGACTCATGCTGCTTTGGTCCCAAAGTCTATATATAGTTAAACATTGAGGCACTGAATTCCACCGAGGAGTCCCATAGTCATAGCCAATAAATCCAGAGGGACCCAAAACATGGGAGCAGAAGCCACCTTGCTCACCACCACCACCAACTCCAACAGCGGCGAGGCTCCTCTGGTCCTCGGACTCCAAGCCGCAGCCCTCATCGACCACGTCGCTCGAGTAGACTGGTCCCTGCTCGACCAACTCCCCGGCGAACGCGGTGGCTCAATCCCCGTAATCACTTTAACTTAACTTTGCTTCTTTGATGTCAAGTAAAACTTGGGTCTTGTCAATTATGGTGTTTTATGCCAATTTTAAGTTCATGGTTTTCTTAGTTGCTACTCAGTCTTGGTGGGCTTGTTGTTTTGTGCAAAAGATTTAAACTTTGTGAAAAAAGGTTCAAACTTTGGTTCTTTTGTGACGTGTAGGTTCAATTTGAAGAGCTTGAGCATATATTGAGAGAGGTGAAGACCCATGTTATATCATCCCCTGATGAAACTTTGCCAATGAAAACCATGGCCGGTGGGAGTGTGGCCAATACTATTAGAGGGTTAAGTGCAGGGTTTGGAATCTCTAGTGGGATCATTGGTGCATATGGGGATGATGAGCAAGGCCAGTTGTTTGTTAGTAACATGAGCTCTCATGCTGTGAACCTTGAGAGGTTGAGGATGAAGAGGGGACCTACAGCTCAGGTTTGCTTTGTTTTCGGTTTTTGTTTATGGCATTGGGTTGGTGAGTATTGATGATTATTGCTTGGTGCTGAAATTTTTGTTGGTGATTGGTGTAATGCAGTGTGTTTGCTTGGTTGATGCGTCTGGCAATCGGACAATGCGTCCATGTCTCTCTACTGCTGTGAAACTTCACCCAAAGGTACATGCTTCTGTTTGTGTCAATCTTTGTGTTGAGCTATCATTTCTTTGAATAATTAGCCATCGTTTTCCTTAAATAGGTTTTTAAATGAGATGACAAGAATTATTAAAATTATGTTAACCAGGAGGATGACTTGACAAGAGCAGATTTTAAAGGATGTAAGGTTAGTCTCTTTCATAGTTGGTACAATGTTACTCCTACTTAGTACAATGCCATTTTTCAGTAATATATTTCATGCGGTGAACTTGAAATGCCTCTTTTCTTTCAGTGGTTGTTGCTGAGGTACGGCATAATTAACATAGAAGTGATTCAGGCAGCTATACAGGTTGCCAAGCAAGAGGGTGTTCTTGTGTCCTTGGATTTGGCCAGCTTTGAGGTACAAGTATCCCTTCCATTGATTTTCTTTCGAACAATGGATTTGGGCAAGTTTGCCTTAAAACAAGTTGAGTGTATACACAATTTATCTATGGGGTGAAGTTCGTATGACACAAGATGATGTAATCTGCCCGGTGAATAGAGATCCATATCCCTACCCATTACAATTCTTGAGGCTATTTGACCAACAAACAAAACTAGAGGAGGTTTTTAAGTGCTGTAGCACGATATGCAATCCTCAACCGAAAGGTTATGTAATGGAGGTAGTGGACAATCAAAACTAAGAACTAGCATCTGCTACAGTAGGTTGTCTTCCTCAGAATGTAGTTAGGAATACAAGACCAATTCCTGTCCATAACCTCCTGCTGCATTTCTATGCAAGTAATTGAAACAAATCTGTTTCTTAAATCTGAAATAAGAAGGAATCGAATTGTATGTATATTGGGTTCTACTTTAGAATACAAGTGAAAGCTATATTTTTGACTAGTTTTTGTTCCTCCTACATTCTTTTTGAAAAAAATCTCAGGGACGTATATACTTATGTAGCTTCTTATGTTATCCAGATGGTTCGCAACTTCAAATCACCTCTCCTGCAGTTGCTGGAATCAGGTAATATAGACCTCTGCTTTGCTAACGAAGATGAAGCAACAGAGCTGCTAAGGTGACTTTCACTTGCTACAGTTTTAACCAGTTAACACAATTAACCCACTTTTTATGATATAAAGTTGAGATCAGGAAATTAAGGATTTTCTGCCAGTAGATACCACTCTAGTCTATTTTTCTGTTCTCTCCTTTTGACCTTATAAATGGTGTTTAATTTTTCCTGCAGAGGTTGTAATGGCGAACAAGATACTGACCCTGAGGCTGCACTTGAATATTTGGGGAAACACTGCAAGTGGGCAGTGGTAACATTAGGCAGTAATGGATGCATTGCTAAGCACGGAAAAGAGGTTGGTCATTTTGTAAAACTTGGCCCAATTGTGAACTGAACAAGGGATTCATTCAATGGTATTTCTGAATTTTCTTGTTTTCTTTTCCGTTTGTTGTCAGATTGTGAGAGTTCCAGCCATTGGGACAGCCAATGCAGTAGATGCCACAGGAGCAGGCGACTTGTTTGCCGGTGGGTTTTTGTACGGATTGGTGAAGGGATTATCTCTAGAGGAATGCTGCAAAGTTGGCTCATGCAGTGGGGGAACTGTTATACGTTCTCTTGGCGGTGAGGTGCCACCTGAGAATTGGCAATGGATGTACAAGCAGATGCAGATCAAGGGCCTCCCTCTACCAGACATCCAACTATAATCTTCTTTTTACAAGAGAGATTGTTTTTTAAGACCGTGGCTATTATATTTATCATTACAAGCGGCAGATGTGCTTGCATTTCGGTGAGCTGGCTCAACCAATATAGACCGCGCTCGGGCAAATTTAGAGTTGGGGGTAGCTTTCCATTTTATTGTTTGCTGCAATTCTGTTTGTTTTCAAGTATTGGTTGATCTGTTTACTAATGTAAAATTTTAATTATTCGCAATTCTCACACCAGTTATTCTCTTGAATCTCTTACAACAGTGGCATAGGAAAAGTCAACTACAACCTCCCCCTCTCTCTCTCTCTCTCTCTGTGGATTTGTTTTGCTTTTGACTACTGCTCTTGATAAACGGAGATAGAGATACAAACTTGGGCTGAGTTTCAAGTTTGGCCCAAGTTTATTCTGTTTTGAGATTTAAATTTAAGGTAGCTGTTGGGCTTGTATTCCACATTCTAAACCAAGTTTAGTCCCACTTTTCCGCAAGTGATCCCAGGATTAATAGTTCATAGTCTAAAGAGATTAAAAGGAAAAAAAATTAAAAAAGTTTTGATTTGAATTAGAGGTATAATGTACTAAGACACTCAAATGTTCGCTTGTGATGATGTCATATCGTGTAGTTAGCAGATGAATACTTGAGTTTGTAGTAGTAGTAGTATCAGCTATTATCTGATTCGATATTAAGCATGTTTTATGAATTCTAGAGAAAATTTAGAATATGATCATATATCATTCATTTGTAAAGATGAAAGATGAGAACGGGAAGAAAGCATTGGTTGACAATGGTAATTATTCGACTATTGAAAGATCAACAACTTGTCTATGCGATGGATGCATATGCCTAATGTTAGCAAACACATGCAATCTTTTCACTTGTGAAGTTGAACATAGTGAATTAGTGATCATCTAGGATAAAGAATGAGAATTAACAATGATTCAGTCAGTGACTAACTAACAACATTTGTATTAAACATATCTATCCCTCAGTTCTTTTCACTTTAAACAGCTCAATAAGCATATATAGGGGGTCATCTTATTCCCTTTGCAGAGTTCCCCAGTTTCCCATTCCCTCAAATTTTCTATTCTACTATAGATTAAGTTCATTACATTTCCCTCAGATTGAGCACTGGGGTATCGTCAGATTCCAAGAGCAAGGTCCGGTTTCTGCCGTTCCGAGTTGGTAGTCACCAAGTTAAAGGGAAAGCAAAATAACAAAAGGCATGAATCATGATACCTAAGCTAATATAAGCCTAATGATCACATGCTTTATGCTTTTATATTGTCACATTATTTAAGTAAACATTTGTTCTAAGATTTCTACAATATTCCACCCAAAGATCTGTCTCCTAAATCTAAAGTGTGTACTAGTTTTTAGCCCTTTCAATAACCTAAGATCATTGTTTACTTATTGTGGTTTGATATTTCATAAATTATGTCTATATATAGAAAACGGCAAGCGCCATAAAATACATATGTCATGAATTTATGACGTATGTATTAACATACGTATTAAAATTTATAATTTTAAAATAAATTAAATTATTATTTTTTCTATATATTATCTATTAATTTTAAACTTTCAAGCAATACGCTAGTTATAATTATTTAGCGTATTAATTTAGTCTTTTAATGTATTTATATTTTTATTTTATTATTCGACTCACAGTCGTAAACCGTTTAAGCGAATCAAGATATGAACTAACTATAAAAAAAAATAGTTGAATAAATATTTATATGATATCAGTCCATATTAGTTTAGAGTCTTTCTGATATAAACATCACATCTAAAAAACCTTGCACCCAAGCCTCGTTCACGTCAGATCATTAGCGTAGACTAAATGATTATGACGTATGCAAACCGACCATGATCCTTGAAACTTGAAATGATAGCGTGCAAAAGTGCAAAACTGACAACTGTGGGTCCTCATAATTCACTAATAATACATCAAAAAGTAACTAATAAATAAAAAATAAATAAATTTAAACCACCCTCCAATTACTCGTATATTACCAATCTACCCCTGCTCACCGTGTCGGTGTCCAAGCTCGAACCGACGCGTTGAACTTGGAAAGAAGTGTCCCCCAGGCTACACGACGGCACACTCGCCAATCATATTTTCGGCAACAGTGAGAGAGTCAAGCTCACTCTCCTCGCCGATTGGGAGGGAAAAGATCGCCGACTTAATCGACTTCCGTACTCCCCCAGACAGTTAAACCTCACCTTTCCACAATTTACTCGCTAAAAATAAATTATTCCCTCTCAAATTTTTCTCTCTCTCTTTCTTCTCCGCTTGTCTGTAAATTCTGGTCCGAACAGAAAGAGAGAGATAGAGACAGAGAGAGAGGAAGGAAGAAGCAGCTCAATTCATCAATGGATTACCAGACTTCGTCGGTATCTCTCTCGCAGAAGCTCTCCACCGGCCACTCCATATACGACGGCGTCTTCTCCGCTCCGTCCAAGTTCACGGTGCCGTCTTTCTCATCCAGACTCGAAGACTACCGCGAGATTTTCGCCGGCTCCGGCGCCTCGATTCCGGTGCTGGAAGTTCCGGAGCTGAATGAGCGGAAAGCCTCAGTCGATGTTCGGAGCTCGCAGCTCGATTACTCCAATGTCTTCGGTGGCTTCGCCGATTCCGATTTCGCTGCGCCGTATGAAGAGCTCTTTGCTGAGAAGAAGAAGAAGAAGAAAAGGACTAAACTGCACAAACAAACAAGGTACATTATATCTCACAAGTTATAGAAATTTTGTGATTTTTTATTTATTACAGTTAGCAGTATGAGTGTTGCTGCTGAAATAGATCGGCACTAAGAAATGTGAATAGAAGTAAGAGGTGGTTGTTAGATCGATTATTAGCGATAATTGAATTTATTATTTATTATTTTTAAATAGGAGACAAGCTGAAAGATTGTCACCTCCAAAAGAGGCAAAACGTTCATGTTCAGAGGAAAATATTGATTTAGGAAATGAAGCAGATTACGAATCGATTGATGGTGTTAAGAAGTTCAGTATGTCATATAATCAGAGCAACCATAGAAGCAAAAGCTTTGCAGGTGTGCATTCTGTTCCGGCGTATACCTGCCTGATTGATGAGACCTCTCCGTTGCGCGCTACCAGAGGAGATGGAGATAAACCGGTGTCAATGTCGTCAGTAGCGAAAGAGAGGAGAATGAAGGGCAACTTTTCTGCGAAAGCCGTGAGAGAGCAACCAGTTGGTAATGCCGGCAAAGAGGCTTCTGGAGGAGGAGGTGTCAAGGCTGAGGACAATTCTAATTGGAAGAATTCAGTTGATGAGTTATTTAACTCAAATAAATCGGGGCAAGGAGCTCATTCTCCAAGCAAGCCTCCATTTTCGAGTCAGGTTTCTGAAGATGTACCAGTGTCCTCAGTAGCAAATGATGTCGAGCAAAAAATTGGGGGCAACCGTCAAATGAAAGGTATAGGGGATCAGCCAGCTGTGGATCAAAGTAAACAGACCTCTGGAGGAGTTGCCAAGATTCTGAAAGGTTCCAAGTGGAGAAGTTCTGGTTCAATCGATAAGTTCTTTTATTCAGGGGAAATTGCACAAGAAAATCGTCCTTCAGACATGCCTCCATTTTCAAGCCCGCTAGCTACAGATGAAAGTAAACAGACCTCTGGAGGAGTTGCCAAGGTTCAGAACAGTTCCAAGTGGAGAAGTTCTGGTTCAGTCGATAAGTTATTTTATTCAGGGGAAATTGCACAAGATTCTCGTCCTTTAGACATGCCTCCAAATTCAAGCATGCATTCTGATGGGAAGGGTGAATTCGAGAAACCAATGGCTTCTATGTTTGGGGTTCTGAACCGTGATACTTTTAAAGGTGCTGAAAGTGTTTCCTCACCACCATACTTTGACGAGGAAGTGGACACAAACTCTGTTGCAGCTGCATCTGTTGCGGCTTTGACAAAGGCAATTGAGGAGGCTCAAGCAAGTATACAACTGGCTAAGGAGTTGATGGATCGAAAGAAAGTTGGTCCTCAAAGTCGAGTAAAACTGAGCTTTGACAACAGTATGAAACCTAAGTCGAGGAAGGTCAGTAAGTTTGCAGACAAAGCTAACATATCCAAAGAGACAAAAACTCGGGAACTATATGACAAAGTGGATGTTCCTGCCGGCGTCTCAGCTGGGCTAGAACAAGCAACTCCGGTACTTAGAAATGCATTTACAGTTAGTGATGTGATGGTTACTGGAGAGGAGATACGTGGAAAGAAAATCATAGACAATGCAAGCACATTTACAAAGAAGAAGACCCCTGAATTACAAGAAGTTCATGTCTCTGCTCAGCCAGAACAAGTAACTGTAGCACTTGCAGACACGGAAGCTCGAGGGAAAGTACATGGACAGGAATTTGAACCAACTCCAACAGATCACAGGCATGAAGAAGCTGATGACTCAGAAGCAGCAGAACAGTTTTATGAATTTGCTGACACAAGTGAACCAGACTCATCAGAAGCAGCAGAGCAGTTCTACGAATTTGCTGACAGCAGTGAACCTGATGTACCAGAAGCAACCGAAGAGTTTTATGAATTTGCCGACTCAAGTGAACACCATGATATAGTATTAGAGAATCTAGAAGCCAACAATACAAGGAAAATGTTCCGATCTATAGATGATGATGAACAGGAGAAGAAAACCGACATTGAAGCCTTTGAAAATCCAAAGCAAGTTGGCGAGATATCAGAAGAAGCAGAAGTCAATGATACAAGGCAAATGTTTCAATCTACAGATGAAGATGAACAGAAGAAGCAAATGGACGGCAAAAAATCAAAAGCAGCTACAGCAGAAGCACAAAGAGCAGCAGAAGCCAATAATACGAGGCAAATGTTTCAATCTGTAGATGAAGATGAAAAGGAGAAGGAAATGGACATGGAAGCCTTTAAAAATGCAGAGCAAGTTGGCCAGAAATTAAAAGCAGCTACAGCAGAAGAACAAAGTGAACTAGATAATATATTCAATGTAATTAGAGAGGTTTCTGAGTTTGAAGAAATTGATCCTTTATCATCATCTCATGAGTGTTCTGATCAGGAAGATAATGAGAAGCCACAGGAAGCTACCAGAGAGCATGAAGAAACTGGGAAGCTTAAAACAACACATGTAAAGGAAACATGTGACGAGAAACAAAATGGGGATGACAAGAGGTTTGAAAGTCAGGGGTTACCGAATACTGAACATGTGGAAATAAAAATAAAATTGGTGGCTCAGTTGTTGGTTGAAAATGAGAAGATTGACAGGGACGCTTGCATGCTGGAAATGAATGAGAGGGAACAAACATATACCGAGACTGAAGTAAACACTGACAGGAGTCTCAGTGATGAAGATAACAAGGAAGAAATTATTGAGACAGTGAATGACTTTTATGATAAGGAAGATTTTGCAAAGAGAATCGAAGATGACAGAAAGTCTGAAGAAAATGAGAAGTTTCAAGACACCAGACTGAACGAGAAGATACTCGAAGAGGCTACTTGTCAGGAGTGTGAGAATCGCCAAGAAGAGAGTTTTGAATTAGAAGCTGGGAGAATGCAAATGCAGATGGATGAGATCACAGAAAGTGAGAAAGGGCAGGCAACTCAAACGGATCAAATGAACTTGGATTGCAAATTTGAGGCAGCAGATAACTTGAATCAGCAGTGTGTACGTGAGGATCTAGACAGCAACCAGGGATCCGCTAGAGATGTAGATTGCAACCAAGATGCAATGGAAAATGTGGAATTTCCTATAAACAAAGAGGAGGGAGGGGTGAAAGAAGTAGCTGAAACTTTGATTCAACTCGAACAAAATGAGCAACAGACAGAACTGGTTGGAGAGGACAATGGCATGGTGGACAAAGAGACATGTGAATCAGATTGCTCGACTCCAGGAGTCCAACTTCCAGAGAGGCCGAAGCAAACAGAAGATGTAGCAGAGATCCATTCTTTTGACAAAAATGAAATAAGCGCAAGTGAAAGTGACACGAGCTTTGTGCAAAAGGAAGATGACCAGCTTGCCGGAGAGCCCAGTGTAGACTACAATGTGGAAAGGCAGGTTGAAGAATGTAAAGAATCAGGAGATATCAATAGTGATATGATGGGAGCTGAAGTTGGTGTGATTCAGGAAAGGAACAAGAATGGTTCCAAATCTAGGAAACGATGGTTTGATACTAATGAAGTTTCGGAAACTTTCATTAAACTTGAGGAAGATGGGAATCAATCGGTATCAATTGAAGAGGAGGATGTCATGGAAGAGAAAGTTATATGTGAAATAGAGGGCTTGGCTTCAGGTGTCAGACTTGCTGAGATACTGAAGAAAATGGAAGATGTAATAGATATCCATTCTTCTGACACAAATGACACAAGTGGACATGGGCAAAAGCAAGAAGCCAAGCTTGCCGGAGAGCCTGAAGTAGCCCGCAACTTACAAAAGCAAGTTGAAGAATTTGGAGATATTAATAAGGACATGATGGGGCCAGAAGTTGCTGCTGTGAGTCCGGAGGAGAACGTGAAGGTTACCAAGTCCTCTCACAGGAGAAGATGGTTTGACAATGAGAAGGATACAAAAGTAGCTCATGCTCCTCCTATATTTGGTAGAAAAGCAGGAAGGGTGCTATTGGATAATGACGCGGATACAAGCCTGTGTACAAAAAGAGATCAGGAGAATCATCATATAGTCATGACAAGTCAAAAAACAGAAGTAAATGAGGACAGCCGACAAGCAACCTTGAGGCCGAAAGAGAGTGGAACCATTTACTGTTCACTGAAAGAATTGGAACAAGAAAACAATGCAAATCCAGAAGCAACCTTGTCTAAAGATGATAATTTGCAGGAAGTGGAACGGGAGAGTCAAGAAACCATGAGAGCAAAAGAGAGTGAAACAAACTCCACTTCACAAAAAGAAGTGGAAGGAGAAAGGGAGAATCAACAAGAATCTGAGACTGCAAATGAGTTTGAAATTAGTACTAGTTCGCACAGGGTAGTGGAGCTTGAGAAAGAACAACTGAAAGCAGAAAAACGAAGGGAAAGGGAAAGACAAAAAGAGAAAAGAAAGGTTGCACAAGTAATTCGTGAAGCTCGTGAAAGGTCATTTGCTGATGTCAAAGAAAGAGTTGCTGAAACTCGTCAAAAAGTAATGGCTGAGGCCCAAGGAAGGTTAGGGAAGACTTCTGTGCAGGCTAATGATACTTCATCAGCTGAGAAGGCTTCACAGGAAGCCAAAGCCAAACAAAAATGGGAACGTGCTGCTGTTGAAAGAGCAACTGCAGAGGCTCGGGATCGTGCCTTAGAAAAAGCATTATCTGAGAAGGTTGCTGCTGAGGCAGGTAAGCAGGGGAAAAGGTCAGTTGCAGAGAAATATACTGGTGCCTGTACAGATGGAAACCAGGTTAAAAGATCTGTTTCTGAGAAACTTTCTGGTGCCTCTAGAGATAATGGGCTGAGCCGGTCCTTGGTGAGTGCTTCTGTTAGAATATTCTTCATAAGCATCAAAAAGCTTCCCTGTGACATCATAATTTAACGATATAAAAAAATTATTGCAGGATCTAGAGTCAAAAGGCTCATTCTCTTCAAGCACATCAAGATCTCCTAATTCTTCAAAGCAGTCTGGTAAGTGATATCCACTCTACATGCATTTGATGGTATGCATTGATTTCATTGTTGTAGGTTATTCGACCATGCAATTTCACTGCTACTTCTGACGACACTGTATTTTTCTTAATGAAGATCCTTCCCCAGCTGAGCAGTCTACTGGAACTATTGGTGAATCGGCTCAAAGGTGTAAAGCTAGGTTGGAGAGGAACCAACGGACAGCAGAACGTGCGGTATGCTTCCGGTTCTTTGTTTGGAAAGAATGTCCTGATATTGCTTAGACTTTAATGTAGATTGCTGATAAATAATGAGTTTTCTTCATGTACTCTTCTTGTCTCCTTCAGGCAAAAGCTCTCGCAGAGAAGAATAATCGTGATCTTCTTGTACAACAAGAGCAAGCCGAGAGAAATGTAATATATCTTTGTTAGCAAGTAAATTTTTTGCAAACAAAATGCTTGTTCTCACTGTTGTGAGTTTAATTTTCTGGCAGAGATTAGCAGAAGTTCTTGATGCTGAGGTCAAAAGGTGGTCAAGGGGGAAGGAGAGGAATTTGCGTGCATTGCTCTCAACACTACAATATGTATGTGCTGCTCTTTCTTTATAGGAGTTATAATTTTGGAATTCTTTAATAACCAACATAGAGTTTGAGCTGATTAATTTTTTTTAATTTGCTGGTTTTGACTGAATGGTTATAATTGGCAGATCCTTGGGCCTGATAGTGGTTGGCAGCCAGTTCATCTTACTGATATTGTTACCGCTGCTGCTGTAAAGAAAGCTTATCGTAAAGCTGCACTGTTTGTTCATCCTGACAAGTTACAGCAACGGGGTGCAAGCATTCAGCAGAAGTACATTTGTGAGAAGGTGTTTGATCTTCTAAAGGTATGTTGCTGATCTGTCCTTGCAGTACACTAGAAGCATGTAGTAGGGTGTTGCTGTACAAGTAGGAGATGCGAACCATAAAAATTTACCAGACTGGACCCTTATTACATTTACCGAAACACCATAGCTTTTGAGATTTTATAGGAACTTCTGTTTCTGACCACAGGTCTCAACATCTGCCTTTTAAAGATCAAGATTAAACTCACATGTTTTCTTTTTGGTATCTGTTTATCTCCAGGATGCTTGGAATAGATTCAGCATGGACGAGCGGTAAACTATTTATTTTGTACATAAGAAGAAAGATTCAATGAAGCATACCAAGAATGGTGAAATTCTTCACCTCCCAAGCCAACCGCTATCGTGCATCTTGGAATAAATAGTTGGTAGGAAT
Source organism: Potentilla sterilis (assembly GCA_963682095.1). Taxonomy (NCBI): domain Eukaryota; kingdom Viridiplantae; phylum Streptophyta; class Magnoliopsida; order Rosales; family Rosaceae; genus Potentilla; species Potentilla sterilis. The sequence goes on from OY821762.1 coordinate 1,545,267, forward strand.
TGTAATCTAGGCATTCTTTTATTTACATTATTGCAGCTCTAGCTAGATTCATGCTGCAACTCGAAGAAGCAATTGCATTGAACAGGACACTGGTTCTGTCATGCTATGGCATATGCTCTGTGACTTTTTTCGGGGATGTGCGCATTTAGTTTTAGCTTGTGCTCAAAAGCTATTTCCATAATGTAAACAACAGGTGCTTCAAAGTAAAGTTGGCGTGTTCTCAAGCCACATATAGTAGAAACAAACAACATTGAAGTTACAGCCTTCCGCTAAACTCTGAACCTAGTTGCACTGAAATGCCTCATAAACTTGTCAATACAACTGTGCTGATAGGGAATTACACGCCAAGCAGATGAAGCATTATGGCATTCTGTGCATGCATGCGATTCTCAGCTTGTGGAAAGACGATGGAATTTGGAGCCTCAATCACTCCATCAGTCACTTCGACTCCTCTTTCAGCTGGCAAGCAATGCATGAAATAAGCTTTTGGCCCTGCTATCTTCATAAGATTCTCATCGATCTGTAAAAACAAAGCACGCAATAGTCAAATATAATAAACTACCAACTACCTGAAATATCACATAGAAATTACACTTCTCATATGCAGTATGTACCAACTTTTTACATAAAACAAATAGAATGATGCATCAATCCAAAGTATTTATTTTCAGGTCCAAACCAATAGTATGAATCAAATTCAGACTAAAGCTGTGTTAAATTGTGTTCATGACAAGTTCTGAGGCACAGAAAAAAATGTACCACTACTTCAAGTTACTATCCTTATAAATGTAAATTTCCTTCTTTTGGATTTATGGCCCTTATCCCTTATTATGTGAAAACACCTTGGACAAGCATCAAGTATTATTTATCAAGTAAAAAAGTGAAAGCACAACATAACTCTTCATGAACAATGTAGCTGAAATGGTTATGAGAAGATATATGTACCTGAAATCCTTGAAAAACTTGATGGCGATAGGCAGCCTCTTCCTTTTGTCCCATGCTAGCCCACACATCCGAGTACACAACATCAGCTCCTTTGACTGCTTCCTTGGGATCATTTGTAATCTCAATCTTGCTAATACCAACCCGTTGTGCCTTCTCGACAGTTTCCTTATCTGGCTCGAAACCTTTAGGGCAAGCACAAACAAAGTGGAAGGGTATAACAGAAGCCATCAACAGCCAAGAATGCACAATGTTGTTTCCGTCTCCCACATAGACAACCTGAGAGTTGTGTAGATTTCACCACCAAAAAACTACATTCAGAACATGTATATGCATGTTAAAGATAACCATATTTAGCGAGCAGAACAGTGGACCGACCTTAGTTCCTTCTAACTGGCCAACGTGTTCAATGATGGTTAGCACATCAGCCATAATTTGACATGGATGGTTGTAGTCTGTCAGGCCATTGACAACAGGTACAGTTGCATATTTGGCCAAATCAAGGATGTCCTGCAACAGAACAGGAAGACCAAAACCCAATTGTAAAAACATGCTGCAAAAAGGGTCCAAGTTCACCAGTTTCGTACTAAGCCGTAGTATCGCCTTTACTAAATTGCAAACATAAGAACTCACCATCATACCTGATGAGCAAATACGCGTGCCATAATAATGTCATTATAGCGAGACAAAACACGTGCGACATCCCGAGTTTCCTCCCTCTTTCCCATCTGGATATCATTAGGTCCAAGGTATATAGCATGACCTCCTAGCTGAAAAAAGCCAGTCTCAAACGAAACACGAGTTCTCATGGATGGCTTTGCAAAGATCATAGCCATTGTTTTCCCCTTGAACGGGAGATATGTCTTGTCTCCTGATTTTAGTATTGCCTTCACTTCCGCTGCTCTATCTAACATCTTTAGAATTGTGGCCTTGTCAAAATCATCTATGTGCAAAAAATCCTTCTGTCCTGTTTTTGCTGGAAAACAAGTAAACAACTTACTTGCAAAGTCAGACAATAATTGATCCGATTCTTTATTTGCAATAATTTATATTCATACTAATCGCATGAGTACACACTATCACTTACACTCACTTTTCAATAGAAAAAACCCTAATTTTCCACACAGGCAAAACATGACATATAATAGGAACAGCACCTACATTATTCGAAAACCACACTCGATTCAATTATCATTGAGTAATTTAACTCAATTCATCAATTTAAGCACTTTAACTTTAGCAATTTAGCATCGTAAAAAACTGAGCATAAGATTAAAATCGTAATTAAGCAACTAAGCAAATCAGATTAAGAATCGGAGGCGAGCCTCGACCTGTTCCGGTCGCAACCGACGAAGGCGAAGAGGCGGTGGAGGAGGCCTGGCACGAGATTCTTCGGAAGGAGGCCGGAGATGAGACGGAAATGTTGGCGATCTTGCCGGAAAATGGAGGCGATCGTCGGAGGCTCTGGCCGGAGAAGGATGAGGGGGAGGCTTTGTCTGATCGGAGTAAGAGATGAGAGGAAGAAGAAATCGCCGCCATTTTGGTTTTGAGTGAGCAAAAGAGCTTAGTGTCTGCGCTGTCCGAGTTTTTATATTTTTTGAAGTTGCAACAGAAATGCACCAAAGGAAGGGTTGAGGGATTTATATGGGAGCCTCGCTAGTGAAACTACTTATTTACCCTCGGTCTGAATATTTGTCATAGCTTGCCAATTACCTATCCACCCTCGGTCAGAACAGATTTTACTGATCGCCATCCTCACTTTTATATTTCAACTCTCTCTCTCTCTCTCTCTCTCTCTCAGGTCTGCTTATAAATCTCCACTGTAATTACTGGCTTTTTTCTTCTTAATTTGTGATGCATGTTGATGAAAGTAGCTTCAACCTGCAAAATTGGAGATCTGAACTTGAAAATTTGGTCAGTTCGCAAATCTGGAAAGTTGGACCTGCATGCATGTTGGTAGAGCTTTCAATGTAATGGTAAGTTTGAGATCATATTGTTTTCTAGCTAGATCAATATTAGGAGTCACACACATTAATATTTATTCATAATCACAAATTACATAATCAGAGTTTCTGAATGAGTTCTCAACAGAAACAATTTATTAGCTAATCGATCAGACAGCAGTTTCTTTGAATCCCTCAACAATAGTAGAGAGAAATGAAGGTAATTTTATTAGCTGGAGCCATATTGGCGCGAACCCCCCACCGTTCTAACCAGCCCGCGTTTTTCAGCTTCTCTTCTTCTTCTTCTCAAGGAAGTGGTAGCAGACCCTTTGCTTTACAAGCATCAACAGCCCCTATAAACATGTCTTCCAACAGGGACGGAGCCAGGATTTTGAAATAGACTGGACTACATGTTTTTTTTTTTTATTTGATTGAAGGCTACACTTTCCTTTGATAAAACTTTCTAAATATATAATTCATAAATAAAATTTTGCATGGAATCAACTAATCGACTAGAAATTTCTGAAAAAAAAAAAAAACTCTTGAGTTTAATATGTAAATTACTAAAAAGAATCAACTACTAAGAAGAACAAAAGCATATCATGAAGACAAAAGAAAGAAAATCTATAAATTACTATAAAGAGTTTAATCGTTTGAGTTTAATATGTAAATTACTAAAAAAAATCTTCACCAAATAAAATTCTTCCTTTTAATTTTCTTTGCTTAAAAGGAGGCTTATGAATTTAACCCGGGCTAAGTATCAATAGCATGCTAAGTTAAGGATAATTAAGCTATGTAGTTAGGATTAAACAAAAAAAAGTCTCTGACTACAGCTCAGGTATCAATACACTATCTTCCGTCCCTGTCTTCCAAGCTGTATTGGAACTCGAACCCTATCTCTTTCAGCTTCTTTGAAGAAAAATGGATATTTGTCAACTTCTCCTCAATGCCCTTGAACCTGTGTACGTGCATGCACATATGTTCAAAGATTAATAACTAATTCAACAGCTTAATTAATTAACGATTACGGAGTCGATCATATACAGGGTGATTAGCGTGGGATAGCTCATTACTTGGTAGGAACATTATACTCGGGGTATTTTTCTCCTAGCAATTTTGCAACATCGATCGTGAATCGTAGCATCATGCGATGAACAAATGTAGCGGCCGTCGGCTTTCGGATGCTCGTACAGAAATATATGAGATTCGCAGAGGTCGTCCAGGTGAACGAATTGGCATTGTTTCATTATTCCATAATGAGCTTCATTTCCTGTAATAGTTCATTCATTCATGAGTCACACTCACTTAGCATAATATTTACCTCTTTTAGGGCCGGAGTTGGAAAAAAATTCAAAGAAATTAAATGTAGTCATATCCGCAGACGGCAATGGCAGATCTTGAAACAAAACTCCGAAGGGGGCAATATATACTAATTAAGTTCTTGAACTGAATACTTGTTAATACAATAATTAGAAGACATTTAGGCATTTAGGCCAATCATCAGTGACTTTAGAAGCAGGAATACCAGTGAGTGGTGAAAGTCCACTGATGAGGCTTGGTGGCATAGATAGCCCGAGGAAAGGACCGATTACAAGAGTTGGGATAATCGTAATGAAATCAATATTGTTTTCTTTAGCCTTTCGATGCTCTTCTATTGTGACAGTTCCGGCCGAAGATGTAAACACCACTCTCCGAACTGTCTTTGCTTTGAGACATGCTTTCATGATGTCTAACATCCCGTTAATAGTTGGCTTTATCACTTCATTCTGCCAACCAAGTGATAATTCTCTGTTAATTCTCTGTATGTATAGGATCAATCCAAAGAAAAGTCTCGTTATACTTGTATGCTACATATATAATCATTAACTTTCAGTTCCTCCACCGGTGTTACCTCAGGGTCCTCCGACTCGAAATCCATAGGCGTGGCGACATGAAACACTCCGGTGCAGCCCTTGATGGCTTCATCAAAACTTCCTTCGACGTTCAGGTCCGCCTTCCACAGCGTCAGATGCGTCGTCGCCCTAGGTAACTCCAGCAGATGCCCCACCTTCTTCATATTGTCTGCATGCATGTTACTTACAGTTTTACAAATACTATTTCGTTAATTAATATAACATGATATCCGTGCAATGTATGTGTTATTGTATGAGTTTGTATCGACGAACCAGGGTCTCGCACTGTGGCTCTGACGGTGTAGTCGCGCTCTAGGAGTCTCATGACGAGCCATGAACCGACGAAACCGGAGGCTCCCGTCACACAAACGGATCCCAACTCTGCTGCCGAACCCATGCCTAATGCCTTGAAGAATGATGGACTCTCCTGGATGGATATATATATATAGATATCGTCGATCTTGTCTTGTTCATGCATGGTTAGCGTCACAGGGTTTTAGTAAGGGGTAGCAGCTGGCTATATGCTCATGGTAAATATTGGTAGCTGCTCGTGACCGTTAGTTCAAAATGCGTGGTGCCGGTGGTAGTTGGAAGGCGCGCTCCGAGGATGTAATCCATTTGGTGGATATTAAATCAATAGATAGTCAAGAGACTACGTACGGAACGAATCGTTTACTTGTAGCCAGCTCCGTGAGGAGATGGAATTCATCCCCTTTTGTTGGATCTGGCATATGATTGAAGAGGTAATGATCGCCCTCGATCAATTGTGGGAGCTTTAATTTGGTCTGGTTGTTTCTGTACGACTTTGTGATTTCTTTGGAAAACGCCAAATAAAGTCAAGTACTTTGATTAGTGTGATAGTTACCTTGTTCGCCTTCACATGTTTGTCGCTTAAGTATGCATGGGGCATATGCGGGCTTCCAGTTTTCGTGCCCCTGTAGTTGCATGACTTGCATCAGTGCTGGAGCTTTGCGTTTTTGAGAGCTTTGATGTCCCTCGTAAACTTACAAGAGCTCCTCGAGTTATACAAGTAATCTGACTTCCTCCCATTCTTAATTGTATCAAGATTAATGCTTACGGGGGCATTCAGCCATGGTTAATCCCGAGAGAGAGTTTATTGGTGCTTAATTTTGCGTGTAATCTGGACATTCCTTGTTCAGTACGTAGATGCAGAGGTGATGACTTATTAAGGTTTCGAAGCATACTTGGCTATAGATTGATTCTACCATTATTTAAATAAGGAATTAGGCAATAATAGATCTTCGGAGAATGACGATGTAAAAAACAAGTCTCACCCTCAAATCCAAAAATTGATTCTACCCTTGCTAATTCTTAATTTTATCCATTCTCCTCAGCTTGTTCCATGAAGACTTCGTGCGGCTTGGTAGATTTGCATGTTACATGTCTCTCACATGCAATTTCGTTATTCTCATATATCCATAGAAAGAAATCTAGTAGCAGATACTCTAGCAAACTTCAGTTAATCTTCTCTAGTTTTGGTGTATTCGGACTCAAGCCCCAACCTTTGGCATTGAGATCAAATTTTTTTTATCAGGTAGTCAATTCATATTACTCAGTAAACAGTATAATGAATAAAACACTCATAAATGTCGACAATAAAAATTACTCCCTATGACAATTAAGAATTCAGCTGCACCTATCAATTTAATAATTAAAAATACATCCACCTTCTGAATACAGTTTATAACACTGTTATTTGCACATACTCTAATCACTCATGAAGAAACTGGAATAAAGGGTAACAACCCATGAGTTGAGTTTGACATTGATTCAAGACTAGATATGACTATGAGTCATAAACACCCAATCCATACATAAGACAAGCAGAAACTAAAATATTATTCCAACTCCAAAAAGAGTCAAACCAACTTAAGCCCAAGAAAAGAACCCATAAGTCAAAACTCTCAGAAAGCCTAACAAACTCCACAACCCCTTGGAAGCCACTGCCCTCAGAGGAGCCGCCGCTACCACAATTGGCACCACCACACCCTACCGCATATCCCATGAAGACGAAAGAATTCAAAAACTCGGTCTTCACAGGTAGGCCATCACCATTCCCCTCAAAGATCTGAAACTCATGACGATATGGTACATCACCCCTATGAATCATGGTTTCGCTACATTTTAATAAAAATAAATTCAGTTTCAAATCTAAAAATAGATATGAATTTCCTCCAACCGTCTAGGACAAGACCTGAATCCCAACACAAAAAATCCAAGCCAATGATACGAGTGAATGCCAAAACAGTCAAGAAAAGAAGACCAAAGCCGACAACATTTGAGTATCAGCAAGCCAAGTCGCCGACAATATGATTTGGCCAAGAGAAAAGAGTGACATTCTTCTTTTTGGTATATGATTTGTAGCCACCACCACGAAACCCTTGTCTGTGCTACCGATGAAACTCTCCAAGAGGAGAGAGAGCCATATAGAGAGCTTTTTGCAAGAACTTGTCACTTGATTCTTGAGATCAACTTAGCTTGCCTCATTTTTGTTCTCTTCGCTGAGTTTCATGTTCTAATTTTTTTCCCTTTAGAAAAAATTATTCAATAACTCACACATAAAGTTATTTTGATGAAAGTAGCTTCTACTTGTAATTACTGATGTATTGAGGAATTGGCTCTCTCTCTCTCACTCTCTCTCCACTGTGATTACTGATTTACTGGGTTCCGTAAAGAAGGTGATTTTGATGACAGCTTTTACTGGTAATCAATCTGCAAACTTGGAAATTTGGATATGGAAATCTATACGCATGCAATCTCAAAGTACAAAGAGTGGGAAAAGAAAATACATTTCTCATTAGGCACACCTATAAAATCAAACAGCAATTTATTTGTAGTTCTCAACAAAAGAGAGAATAATTAGGCCAAGATACAAAATGTTACCAACCAACACTGGCAATTTTAGTTAGCCAGTGACTTTGACATGGACAACACTGTTATCACCAGCCTCCTGCTTTTCAACTGTTTTCGTAGGAGGTGGAAGTAAACCCTTTGCTTTACAAGCATCAACTGCGCCTACAAACATGTCCTCCAAGCTGTACTTGAACTCAAACCCTGTTTCCAACAATTTCTTTGAAGAAAAGTGGACCTTTGTCAAGTTTTCTTCAATGCCCTTGAATCTGCACGCACACCACTTAGTCAATCCATTGTTCATTAACAACAACATAGCTAGGGTTTTCATGAGGCCGATGAGGCAGAATCACTTACGTTGTAGGAACATTGTATTCGGGATACTTTTCTTTAAGCAATTTTGCGATTTCATGAATCGTAGCATCGTGCGATGAACAAATGTAGCGACCCTCTGCTTTCGGATGCTCGTACAAGTATATATGAGACTGGCAGAGGTCGTCTAGATGCACAAACTGGCCTCGCTTTATGATCGAATAATGACCTTCATTTCCTGTCACAAGTAATGTTAACATAATGTAAGTAAACTTATTTCTAATCTACAAATGATAAACAACAATGTGATGTAGTAGTGGTACCGAAGAGAGGTGAAAGTCCGGTAATGAGGCTCGGCGGCATAGCGGGCATTAGAAATGGGCCGATTACAAGAGTTGGTATGATGGTAATGAAATCAATGTTATTTTCTTTAGCAAACTCCCATGCGGCCTGCTCAGCTAGAGTTTTTGATACAAAGTACATCTGAAACAGAACAAAGTACCAATGCAGAGAGTTAGAGTCGTTTTGTGAACAAAATAAGAAATCTAATACAGTGATGAACATTCATGTTCTTATTTTAGTGCATACCCAGCCAGTCATCTTTACTCTGCGGCAGAATTCGACGTCGCTCCAGTTGCTTTCGTTGTAGACCGGCTTTTGGACCTCTTCAACATTGACAGATCCTGCCGAAGCTGTAAACACCAGCCTTCTAACAGTCTTTGCTTTAAGACATGCTTTCATGATGTCTAACACCCCGTTTATTGTTGGCTTTATCACTTCATTCTGCCAAACCAAACAAATTATCAACAACTGCAACTAATAACCTTAACAAGTACTGCAATATCGTAAAAAAAAATATAAAAAATAAAAATAAAAAAATCACCTGCAAATGATTTATTCCGTCCACAAAAAGAAACACTATCAACTGTTCAAAAGTTTTTAGCTTTCAAATTATTTTTCTCTCCACAAGTATAAAAATCTTCAGTAAAAACTGTCATATTGCATGGTAATAATAAAAAAGTTTGAATTTTTAATTACTGAACTGTGGAATGACGTCCATTATTGAATTTAAAATTTATGATGGTGTTCTCTCTCAACATAGCTACCAAACCTAAGAACACTTCTTCTGTTTCATTGTAAGTTTGACTTTTTGATCGGGCTCCCACAAACTAGATTACGGCAACTAAATTTAGCTCCGGCCTCCATCGCCGTGGATGTTTGTGTTTTAATTACAATAACTCAAGAGATGATTGAAAATATATATTGGAAACCGTTGGTTATATATATATATATATACCTCAGGGTCCTTGGAATCAAAATCCATAGGTGTGGCGACATGGAACACTCCGGTACATCCCTTGATGGCTTCGTCGAAGCTTCCCTCGTCCGACAGGTCCGCCTTCCACAGAGTCAAGTGAGTTTCCGCCTTCGGCAAGTCCAGTAGATGCTTCACCTTCTTCACATTAGCTGTTACAACAATATACTCGATCAAAAAACATAACCAAATGAACCTTTTGATGATTAAAAACATCAAGTTATATAGGTTGAACCGTTGAACGTACTAGGGTCTCGCACTGTGGCTCGGACAGTGTAGCCACGCTCCAAGAGTCTCATGACGAGCCATGAGCCGACGAAACCGGAGGCTCCGGTCACACAAACGGATTCGGACTCGGATCCCATTGCTTGAGATGTAATCAAAGACGGAGATGATGGTCGGACACTCCGGGAGAGAGTGGCTAATACTATATTCTGAGGACGTCCAAAAGTATATATATATATATATATATATATATATATACACACACTGATGAGTGGAAGGACCCTTGTATAGCCCAGCTAACAATTAAGCTCGTGCTTAAGGGTTTGGTTTAGGCTCAGCTTCCGGGTCGATCACGTGGTTTCATAACCGTTAGATGCACGTGCGTGGTAGTTGATAGCCACAGTACCCCCATTCTAGCTAGGTTTCGATTTTAGAGCATGGTTTCGATTTTAGAGCATGTAAGGGCATCTCTAACAACTCTACTCAAAACTCATACTCAAACTCATTTTTTGACTCACTTGACCTATTACTATTAAAAATCATATTTCATCTCCAACCATTTTGTTAAAATTCATACCCATACCTAAATTTTAATCATTTTATATAATTATTTAACAATAAATGAATTATATAAAATATAGATATTAATTATATAATATATTTTAATATGTGTTGGACTTAATTAAGGGTTTATTTTACATATTTTTCAGTATTTTTTTCCTATTTTCAGCCACTTTTTATGCTTAAATATGATCATTAATCCATATTTATACATGATATATTCTCCACCGTTAGATCTGGACTTTCTATTTCAAAAACTCAAATCTGGACCGTTGGAAGCCCGCAACGGATACTGAAGTGGGAAAGCCCACTACTCTGACGCCCGCCAGCCTCCATCTCCATCCGCGCACGTCTCCTGCACTCACCCAATCGGCATTTTGTCTTATGTGCACATCGCCTTCTTCGCCCAAGTCAGACGCGTCTCTTTTTGGTGGTCTGGACTGCTACTGTGACGCGGGTCCCGCCCATCAACAAATGAGTTTCCTTTTTTAATTTCTCCCGGAAATGGGTTGTGTTTGGAAAAAGAACCCATAATTGGGTATGGGTTTCAATGATTGGAGATCAAATATTTTGAGTTTTGGGTATGAGTTTGGGTTTTTTCCTACTTGTTGGAGATGCCCAATCACTGGCTAGCTTAGGCTTTGAAAGCGTGTGTCCTTCATAACATCCAAACAACGACTTGGAAGGAATTCCGAACTTACATTAATGATTATATAGTATAGCACTACTTTTTCTGCAAGGTAAACTCGATACGAACTTATAAGTCTGATTTATATTTTTTGTCTTTAAACAATAGATTTGCAAATTCGAGTCAAATTACTATTCGATTTTGTGTTAAGTCTTGATTTTGTCTATTTTTACAACATTCTTTCTTATTACGAGTTGAAATTATTCCATCACCTAATACATGCATGTAATACCACCTACCGGCTACCGCTACAGTGAAACCAACAACCCGCTTTGGGAGATGTCTACGTTACTTTTATTAAACTTTATACTACTTTCTAAAATTGGGCTTTGGCTGCCTATCATTTGATGGCCCATCAAGTCGCGCTTTTTTATTTTTGAGTTGGATTCGTGTGCAGTGTGGATTCATAATCCCACTCTTAATTCGGCCCATAGTATCGAGTAGCTTCAAACAGACGTGGCCCAGAAGTCTGCTAAAGGAGTTTGGGCTTTAGGTCATCATTTCGTACTTCCATTGCAATGAAAAATATACACTTTACCACATTAAATTATTCGAGTCGAGTAGCTAGTATTCAAAACTCTCTTGCATTTTTTGTCGTAATTGGATCTATGGGAAACATAATCTTGCTCTTATAAATTCAAAATCAATAATGGGTCCTTAAAAAACCCAATTTTAATCAATAGAAACAATCATCTATTGCTATAACCTTTGATTGTTTTTAATGTCGGGAGGTGGATGATGTTACATGCACAATATCCATCTACAAACTCTTAGACTTAAATAAGAAACCGACCTTTTTCTTCCTCTCCCTCGTACGTACGTCCATGTTCTCCAATTCTAGATTCTGGAACCCTCAAAATCTAGCTATTGTATTTATATATAAGGTCACAATGGTGCCTCCTGGATTCGGTTCACATGCATTGTTTACAAAACTTACCAGCACAACCGTGAGGAGTGGGGGCACTCTGCTTCCTAGCAAGATAGGCTCCAAGTCGTTATATGGATTACATTCATTTGAATTTATCGTACATTAATGTTTTTTGTGAGTCGAACTCATGAATTTAAAAAAAAGAAAACTTGAAAATTTTCTGAAAATAAAAAAGGGTAAGATTTTGTCAAACGTGCCATACTATCACATATATAGAAACTTGGAGCTTTTCTATATCTGTTTCTTTATTCTTTGCTTTGCAAAAAGCAATTGCTCATACTATTGTTAATCATGTGTTTCAACTTGGAATCTAGGGTTTGTCTCCATAAATCCAAATTCAGATACCAAACCAAGCAAAAGTATTATATATATAACTACCAAAAAGGCAATCTAATACCAAAACCTGGGACAGAAGGAAGCTTCATCGTCCTCGTCTACAGAGGATAGCTCACTCTTCCTGGGCATTCAATAAGGGTTTCGACCAGGCAACTCCACGTGTCAACACCAGTGGACACGTAGGGTGTGGCGTGACGGTGGTTGCAGTTATAAAAGCCGAACGACGCCGTAATGTCCGGTAAATGATTTCCTCCTTGTTTCAATGAAGCTTTTACTTTCGGCAGAGGATCACCACCTTTACTAGTATCGGTCCATTTTACCCACAAATTAGGTCACCAAATTAAATGCCCAAATCTGTAAATTTTCTCATATCAGTCATTCATGTGAAGGGTGAAATCTCATGTTGTTAATTTTTGTAGTTTATTCAATTGTGAATGATCATGATTCGAGGACCAATATACGGATGATTACTACGTAGTTTTGAATAGCCAAGATTCGACATTGTACTTACACTGCCGTGTATATGACATTTTTTTATACGCGTATCATGTATCATGTGGTAGCCATATAAAAGAATGAAGTTGTACCAAATGACATAATAAGGTTAGAAAAGACTGATTACATCATTAGGTGTTGCTCTCACTGCCTTAAGTAACACTAATTACACGTTTGGTGCCATTGATTGTGTAACATCTTGGGAACAATATGCTTTTCATTCCTAATTAAGGAAATTAATTACGGGAATAATAATAGGAAAACTACAACAATGTACAGAACCACCATGTACACTCCTTCAGCTCTACACAGTTCAAAGTACAGGTTACACTTCCTTCCAAACCCTATTTATTAGACACACAACAAGATCAACAGAAGAAGAGCAACACAAAAAACAATGAAGAACTGGGGTCTGGTTTTCTTTGCTCTTCTGCTTCTTCAAAGTCAGGGAGTTCTTTTCCAACAAGCACAAGCAGAAGATGGGTTTGTAAAAACCAGAGGAGTCCAGTTTATCCTGAATGGAATCCCCTACTATGCAAATGGATTCAATGCCTACTGGTTGATGTACATGGCATCTGATCCATCACAGAGAAACCTCGTCTCCTCTGTCTTTCAACAAGCTTCCAAACATGGCCTCACAATTGCAAGAACTTGGGCTTTCAACGATGCTGGTTACAGAGCTCTACAGTCCACTCCGGGTTCCTACAATGAGCAAACTTTCCAGGTTATATTCGTTACAAATCTTGTAGAATTTGTAGAATAAATCAAAGTATATGATTATTAAGTTTACTGAAGAAAACAAAAAATTATCTTCATATTCGAAGGGGTTGGATTTTGTGGTATCTGAGGCAAGAAAGTATGGGATAAAGTTGGTGCTGAGTTTGGTGAATAGCTATGAGAACTTTGGAGGCAGGAAACAGTATGTGGAATGGGCAAGGAGCCAAGGACACCAGTCTATAAATTCTGAGGATGATTTCTTCACCAACTCTGTTGTGAAGGGCTACTACAAAAATCATATCAAGGTGAATCTCCTACTAATTTGATGAAAAATTAGTTAAGAAGCTCCATTTGTGTGATTTTTTTTGGTTTTCCTGTTTTTGATCTACCGGACCTAACTTTCAGTTATATGTGCAAATCAAAACTGGTAACAAGATTTAGTTTTGTTCCAGAATAGTATATGTTTTCTGATGTTGAGTTTGTGTGATAGACTGTACTTACCAGAAGGAATAGTCTCACTGGAGTTGCTTACAAAGATGAACCAACTATAATGGCTTGGGAGCTGATGAATGAACCAAGATGCACTTCTGATCCATCAGGAAGAACCATTCAGGTCTCATCACAAATTAACATCTCTTTTCTTTTATTTTTTCTTTTCCTTTCACTTTTTTATGTTCGTTCACAATAGAATATAGCATGTTCTAAATTTTTTGTTTTTGTGACACTGACAGGCTTGGATCACAGAGATGGCATCTTACTTGAAATCTATCGATGGAAATCACTTGTTAGAAGCTGGTCTTGAAGGCTTTTATGGAGAAGCAAAGCAGCAAACTAACCCAAAATACTTTCAAGTTGGAACAGATTTTATTGCAAACAATCAGATTCCTGGGATCGACTTTGCCACTGTTCACTCTTACCCTGACCAGTGGTGATTATTCACAAAATACAGTTGTTTAGAATTTTACAGTTTTATAAAGATGACAAGTTTCTGAATTGGGTTATTGATGATGTGCAGGTTAACCGGGTCAAGCTATGCAGAGCAAGTCTCTTTCTTGAGCAGTTGGGTCAATGATCACATCCAAGATGCACAAAACATTCTTCATAAGCCAGTTCTCTTTGCTGAGTTTGGAAGATCTTTGAAAGAGTCAGGCTATACCACCAGCCAGCGCGACCAAATTTTCAACACTGTCTACTCATCTATCTACTCGTCGGCTAAGGGTGGAGGAGCAGCTGTTGGTGGTTTGTTCTGGCAACTTCTGGCTGAAGGAATGGACTCTTTTCAAGACGGGTATGGAGTAGTGTTGAGTGAGAGCTCCTCAACAGTTGGTATAATCGCCGAGGAGTCTCAGAAGCTTATCAAGATCCGGAAGATGTATGCCAGGCTGAGAAACATTGAGAAGTGGAAGAGAGCAAGGGATATCAGAAGGGCTCAATGGTGGTCTGGGAATAAGGTGAATGATACTGGAAACTGAAATGAATAAAATACAAGACTCGGTAGTTAAAACCTACAGACTTTTGATGCGTGTAATCTGTAATGCAAGTGAATGTCTCACTTAGATGAGTTTTGTTCATCCAAAGGGGACAATTATAAAATTGTCCTAGGATTTTATAAGTGACAATTCAAAGAACTTTATTATATATAAAAGATAGCACTTTTATTTTACTAAGCAACTATCAGTTTTACATACATGATTGGAATTGGTGATTTACATAAATTAACTACTCCAGCTGCGTGTCAAAGCCACAAACGGTGACAAACCAAGTTCGTCCTAGTACCGAAAGTGCGGCTCAATGTGAATAAGTATCCAGTACTAAACTTTGTAGTTTATACTATAGTTCCATCTTTAATGGTAGCGTTCTTCAGTACGACTGTGATTCCAGACCTAATGTAAAACCCGTCCTCTGGCCTCTCTGCTTCGTCAACTCCCTGAGAAATTAAAGCATTTTGTTCATCAGTGTTTAAGTTGAAAATCAAATAAACAATGATCAGATATAAGAGTTTTCTTCAGTTTCAAGAGCCATAAATACTTACATCAGTATTTGTGATGACCACATTTCTTCCTATTTTTGCATTCTTGTCGATTATGCAGTTCCTACAAAAAATTTGTTAAGCAACATCAGCAAACAGAAGAAATGATAAGAACCAATAAATAGGGGAAATTATTGAAATGATGAATTTGCTTCTTGTTCTTTGTCTTAGTTGTGTGTAGTGTTTGCAAATTTACCAGATTTTGGTATTTTCTCCCACACCAACTGGAACCTTTCCATTAGCTAGCAGAGATGCAATTTCCTCTTCAGTTTGGTAGTAGTCTGCACCCATCATCATAGTATCCTGAAAGGTGGTTTTTCATAACAAAATAGATCAGTGCCCATTCCAAGGCAAGGAGAAACATTTCTTAGTACACGATCAAACCATTATTTACCCACTGAAGGAGTATGCAAAGGAACCTCACCTTCAGTTCTGCACCGTACTCCAATCGTGACCGCACACCAACTATGGAGTGTTGAACACTGCATTCTCGTAAGAAGCAACCATGTGATATTATTGCATCCATAATCTGCAAAGATCAACTGGCATTGAGCTGCAAAGTTATGGATTAAAGTCACTAAGTAAATTTAGCTTTCCAACATACTCTGCATTTTTCAACTTTAGTAGGTGGCAAGAATCTAGGAGAGGTGTAGAAAGGTGTCTTTGGATCATTGAATTCAAACTTTGGAGGCTGCACGAAAGAACAATGGATCAGTATGTCAACCATTTTTTCCTTTTTTTAGAAGTTAACTTTTTGATATACTAGTTAACCAAAAGAAATTTGATCTAGATTATCTGACATCCAAAACTGAGAGAGTTCTACATCTTAGTGTTCATTACCAACCTGTTCTGTGAGGGCCAAGTTGGCATCAAAAAAGGATTTTACAGTTCCAATATCCTCCCAGTAGTCATTGAATAAAAATGCCTGATTATGTAAGAGCATACAGTGTATTAATGCCTAAAGAAATAAAAAGCCTGGAAATAATATTATTTATACAAAATATATTGAAAGACAAAACTCACTGAAGAAAACAAGAGGAATAATTTTGTGTGAAGTACTATCTCACCTGGACATTGTGATCCCTCACAGCTGCTGGAATAATCTCAGACCCAAAATCATTGGAAGATGGGTAGCTAAATCGTAACAGTTTTAGCAGGACATCAGTTTTAAACACATAAACTCCCATTGATGCGATATAAGGATTTTTTATAGCATCAAGCTCAGAAAGCCCTAGTACAGTGGTATCAACTTGCTGCATCATGAAAATGAATTGTATGCAAAAACAAAAAAGCAACAACAATTAGGGAAATGGTTGACGCATAATAAATATAGAAGTCCTTAATCAAACTCCGAGTTTTGGAGCAAGACACAATGCGGGCAAAGCAAGCAGTTATTACCATTGCTTCTAGATCGATGCCTTTAGGTTTCTCAGCAAATTGGACAATACGACCGAACTGGTCAATTTTCATTAGACCATAATCTGATGCACGGCTACAAGAAAATTACAGTATATTTGTCAGTTTCCAGCATGAAACCAACTAAGGAACCGGGGAAAAGGTTAAGGAAAAACCACAGTTGCTGAACTAAAGGATAAAAACAGTTCTATTCATGACTGCTTGTAGTATATGTATAGGCAAGTCAAGACACTGTTCTCATTTAATCATGAAATATGAAACAATAGGAGCATCAAAATATGAACATGAAACACTATGGCATCAAAATATGAACATGAAACACCATGGCATCAAAATATGAGCAACTTACGTCTCATCCATGGGTATGCATGAAACTGTAATGTCAGCATTTGTGTCGATATGTTTCTGCAAGTATAACAATCATCAATAAGAACGATCTGATAGAAGGTTAAAAATAAGAACTATTGCACCAGTAAGTAGCAAATAAACACCTGCACAAAATCTAGATAGTTCATCCGATAGAGGTGATCCCCAGATAATATCACTATATGCTCGACATTTTTGTTCTTAGCGTCCTACAAAAGTCATCCAAATACCCCATTAGTTTCTTAGCATCTGAATCAACAGATATATAATGTACATTGATGACAACATACCTCAAACACCCATACAAATTGTCTTACAGCATCAGCTGTTCCTTGAAACCATTTTTTACCAGCTTCTCCTGGTGTTTGTGTGGCAGCCAAAACCTGTTGCTTCCATCTATTAGCCATTGGATTCATCAAAAAATTTCAATATACATTGCAACAAGCAGACACATATGATTGCCACCTTACCTCCACAAACCCATCTCCAAAATTCATACCATCTCCAAAATTGTAAGTACGAGCAAGGTGACGATTGAGAGAGAAAGAGTTGAATTGTGTCAGTATAAATATCTTTTTGATGCCACTGTTGATGCAATTACTCATAGGGATATCGATAAGCCTGTAACACCCTCCAATTGGAACCTGAAAATCAGATAAGATCATCAATCTCCCATTTTATGGAAGTTACTTTCAAGAATTAGTGCCACATTATATTAGAGAAGTTTCATTTCTGTTTAAAATTTTGAACTACAGTTCCTAGTCAATCAAGTCCAAACATTTATGATCTAACACGAAACCCTTCTGCAATATGGAAACCTTAGACTGAACAACAAAAAGGTAGTGAGTGATATCTTACCGCTGGCTTGGCTCTTTTGCTGGTAAGTGGAAATAGTCGAGTTCCAGCACCTCCACCCAAAATGATAGAAGCAACATTCTTTGGGTCTGCTTTTGGAGTTTCAAATAATGGTGCCTGAAAAGTCTGAAACCAAAACAAATAAATAATGCACACAGTTATTATCAATTCTTACCCAATAAAATTTCCGAGGACTTTAATTCTCAAATGTTAAGTAGTTAGCTGAGCACTGTGGAACTTACTGCATTTTCTTGGCCGACAGGAGAGGTAAGAACGGAGTGTACCACACCAGGCTTAATCTTTCTTACAGATTTCAAGCTTTTTAAAAATTGGGTGTTCAAATCTCTGCTTTTTAGACTCCCCTTGATACTCTCACCCCAAAAGCCATTGCTTTGGTTCTTAAGACCGCCTCCTCTGACTTTAATCGGAAGGGCATTACCCTTCAGAGTAGCACAGCAAGAATCCATTGTGAATATGCAAACTAGTTTACAGCAACTTCTATTGCTCTAAATGCAAAACATAGGAATCTTGGGAAAATGGTTTCGACTAACTCAGCTTTATGTAAAAGAGAAGGAAGTACTTTTCACGAAGAGTGACATAAAACAAAGAAAGTCCCAGATCGGAGGCAAAACTCAGCAATTCTCGGATCAGAAAAATATCTATTATTAGAAGAAACGAGAAGCAAAAACACACCCCAGAAGCCAAATAAAGATGAAAACTTTGGTGTGATCACCAAGAGTTGGGAAGAGCTTAAAATGATCAGTGTCTTCTGCCAAAAGTGGCAAGTGGAAGGGAGTGAATGCCGGAGCAATGAGGCTGAGATGGTGAAGGTGGGGATTGGTGAAGGAAAGAGTGAGAGGTCACGAGGAAAATCTCAAATATGACTATGACCATGACCAACCTTTTAATAATAGAAGTGTGCACCTGTTGTCAACTCAATTCCAATTCCAATTCCATTAACAACAAGAAGAAGAAAAAAAAAACTAATAATGCCACTCTGATTTGCGCAAAGTGACTTAGTGACTCAACGGTCTAGCTTTGGCTACCTCTCCAACTCAATCGGCTTCTCTGTTTTGAAAGAGTCCTTCTTTAACATCAGTTATTGTGCAAACCAACTTCTCTCATAGATCAAGGTATAGCCTTTATTATTTTTGTCCCAAAGAAAGAAAGAAGAAAATAATTTATTACTAAAATTGGGACAAAATTTCGTACATTTATTCAAAAAATGAAATTTATGGACGAGATTTTGATCTGAATCTAAGTGCGGAATGAACATTCAAACAGTTGCAGCAACGTGTTCTAGAATGGCATGGCTGGTCATCATCCTCCTTAAAAAACCTTACACTGGAGGACTAAAATCTCCCGCCAGAAAACAAAAGAAAATCATATGATAATGCTCCGACTGTTGCAAGAAATTAACATTAGTGACGATGTGGACCGTCGAGTCTGAAACTGGAAAGAGACCCCCATTGCATATGAACCGTAGAGAAATGAACGGCTTATATTTGCCATGACCACATGTTCATATCTCATGCTGAGATCGTTTTCAGTAATCAGTGTACCTCTTTTTGCACTTTGCAGGAGAAAAAGAGTATCTCTGCTGCATTTGTCAGATAGCTTAGCTACCTCTTCATCCTTCTCCAAAGCTGATGCTGGTCACCAAATCTGCTTTAAACTAACGACCAATAAAGCACCAGTTTAACTAACCTATAAAAGGACTAGAGAAAAGTTTTAGTTTAGTTTTGGTTTTTTTGTTTTGCCGGTGTATTTTGAAATAAATTTTTCTTGATAGTAGAAAATGATAAATTTTTACACATAATCTATCGAATTGATACAATTCGTTCAATGACTGAGTTTGGTCCCTCGAGACTAATTTTTGTAACCATTTTTGATAAATTCTGGTACTTTACACATTGCACATGATGAGGTTGGACCTAGAACTGCACAAACACCTACCAGAAAATGAGTATCATTGCTCTATCATTAAGGTTTCTACCTAGTAGTCTTTTCCTTGCCTTATCAATCACATGGTGGACACATGATTTGATCAAAATTCTAAGCAATGCAACACACAAACGCAAAGGGCCAACACAATTTCAGTCCCATTCTTCTTGTTCGTGTTGGCAATGGAGGGGCCATTTCGTGGAATATTCAGACAAGAAAAGAAATATATATCTGATAACAACCCGTTTGCCTGTTGATAGGCATGGTATAAAGAGACTTAGGGTTTTGAGGAAGAAGATGAAGATTTAAGAGAGAAATGATTTGAGAGAAAACCTCAGAGTATTTTTCATTAAGATCAAGCAAAAGCCTTACAAGCCTAAACAAAGAGAGGCTAATTATATACAAGCTCAGAAAAGGAAACTAACTGTTATCCTAACAGAATACAGCTGGAGCAGTACACGTGGCAGTCATTCTTTGAGTCTCTCCATTCTGTTAATCAAGGCTAACAGACTCAACAAACTCAGTTAACACCCCTCCTCAAGCTCAGCTAGGGTGACTAGCCTGAGATTGACACAATGAGTGCGAAAAATAGGAGAAGCAAGACCCTTTGTTAAGATGTCTGCAGTTTGCTCTTTGGTTGGGACATATTCCAGACACAAGTCATTGTGTTGAACCCTTTCTCTAACAAAATGAAAATCATTGTCCAAGTGCTTTATCTTTGAATGAAATACTGGATTAGAGGCTAAAGCCAAAGCAGACAAATTATCACACTTAAGAAGAGGGGCTCGAGGAACCTGAATTTGCAGATCACACAGGAGATGTCTTAACCAACTAACTTCAGCAGCAGTATTAGCCAAGCTTCTATACTCAGACTCAGTAGAACTGCGAGACACAGTTCCTTGCTTCTTTGATTGCCAAGAGACAGGACACATGCCAAGATAAACTACAAAACCTGTTGTAGATCTTCTCTGAATAACCTCACCAGCCCAATCTGCATCACAATAGGCTTTGACACAGACTGCATTATTCAAAGCTCCAGTTGAGCTATAGAACAAACCCTGCTGTAAAGTTCCTTTCAAGTATCTGAGAATTCTCTTAACAGCAGCAAAATGAACATCAGTAGGATTGTTCATGAATTGACACACAGTGTTCACAGAATATGCAATATCAGGTCTTGTAAAAGTTAGATACTGTAAAGCCCCAACAATGCTTCTATACACAGTAGGATCTTTAAGAGGTGTACCTTGATCTTTGGTCATCTGATAATGAGGAAGACAGGGAGAAGAACAAGAGTTAATAGCTTCCATCCCTGATTTAACAAGAAGATCTGCTGCATACTTGGTTTGACTTATGAACAATCCTCTTTGAACCTTTTTAACTTCCAGGCCAAGAAAGTAAGATAAATGACCAAGATCCTTCATGTCAAAAACCATACTTAGTTCAGATATAACATCTTGAATTCCTACAGAATCTGATCCAGTGATGACTATGTCATCAACATATAACAATAAAGTAACAATACCAGCAGTGGAATGTCTAACAAAAAGACTTGGATCAGAATGAGAGAACTGAAATCCCAAGCTTGGCAGAAAACTAGTGAATTTCTCATTCCAAGCTCTAGGAGCTTGTTTTAAGCCATACAAAGACTTCTTGAGCAAGCAAACATAATTTGGATGGTCTTTATCAATAAACCCTCTAGGCTGAGCCATATAAACTTCTTCTTTTAAGTCTCCATGCAAAAAGGCATTCTTAACATCCAATTGTCTCAATTCCCAATCATTCATAGCAGCTAAAGCCAAAATAACTCGAACTGTACTATGCCTAACAACAGGGCTAAAAGTTTCTTCATAATCTAAGCCTTTAGCTTGACTAAACCCTTGTGCTACAAGTCTAGCTTTATATCTAGAAACTGTCCCATCAGGATTCTTCTTAATTTTATATATCCATTTACTCCCAACAATATTTCTATCTTTAGGACAGGGAACAAGAGTCCAAGTACCTTGTTTTTGCAATGCCTTAATTTCTTCTAACATAGCCTTGTCCCATTCTGATTTCCCAGTAGCTGCTCTGAAGGTCTTTGGTTCAACAAACTCAGTTATATCAGATATAGCTGTAAATCCACTGAAGAAAGGATATTCATCATATAACTTTTGTTGAACAATAGCAGAAAAGCAATAGAAATCTTCAAAGGTTTTCTTCTTAATGATACCATTCTTTGCTCTTGTCATCATAGAATGTTGATTATAATTCTGATCTACAATAAAACCAATTTCTGGAGGAAGATTACTAATATCAAGATTACCTCCATACTGAAGAGCATTTACCTGACTTGGAACAAGTCCATCACTTTCTAGAAGTAGATTATTCTGAGTCTGCTCTGACTTCTGAGGAGTATTTTCATGATCACCATTCTGAAGATCAATGGCACTATGTTGAACACCATTCCCATCTTCATGAGCAGTATGCTGAATATGATTATCTTCCTGAGAATTGATATCATGAGCACCATCCTGGATATTTGCTGCATTATGTTGAACATTATTCCCAACTTCTTGAACATTAGAATCAGTCTGAGAAAGAATCATAGTCTGACCATTAGCATTGGTCTGAATATTATGACTATCATTGTGTTGCTCATTCCCATTGTTGTCTTCCATTACAATATCAGCAGACCTAGATAAGTTGTGATCACTACTGCCTCCTTCTAAGTTATTGAGACTCTCAATTGGACCAGGTATCCTTTTAGGAAGAGTAGTGAGAGGTACAGAAGAAGGAAAGAATGTAATAGGATCTATGGGAGAGAATTTGGAAACATGATTGAGACTGAATGGAAAAATGGTCTCATCAAAAATGACATGTCTAGACATCCAGAGTTTATTATGAGAAATACTATAACAAAACACCCCTTTGTATCCTAAAGCAAAACCAAGAAAGACACACTGAGTTGTTCTTGGATCAAGTTTATCATGATTATAAGGTCTCAGATAGGGATAGCAACTAGAACCAAATATTTTTAACTCTGAAAGATTTGGAGGTTTTTGAAAGAGTAGCTCATAGGGAGAAATCATATTTAATGATTTGCAGGGCATCCTATTTATTAAGAAACAAGCATGGGCAACACTATGGAACCAAAATTGTTTTGGAACAGAAGCTGTAGACATGAGAGAAATAGCTGTTTCTATAATGTGTCTATTTTTCCTCTCAGCAACCCCATTTTGCTGAGGAGTATATGGACAAGCTATATGATGAAGAGCCCCTTTTGAAATAAGAAAGTTATCAAAGGCTTTACTATTAAACTCTCCTCCTCCATCAGTTTGAAGTATTTTGATCTTAGAGTTAAATTGAGTTTCAACAAAGGCATAGAATTTCACAAAGTGGGCAAGAACATCAGATTTATTGATCAATGGAAAAATCCATACAAACTTGGTACAATCATCAATGAAGGTAACATAGTATTTATGTCCTTCTATGGACAAACAAGGGGCTGGACCCCAAACATCTGAATGAATTTTTGTAAAAGGAGTAGATGTTTTGGATAAAGACTCATGAAAGGGTAACCTATGCATCTTGCCTTCTAAACAGTGACTACAAACTGAATTACACAGTTTACTAGGAAATTCTATTTGAGATAAAGACAACATTTTTGACATAATAGGATGAGAAGGATGGCCTAAACGTTTGTGCCAGAGATGATATGAAGGAGAAGAAGAAGAACTAACAAAAGCACTATGAGTGAGCTGAGAGACAGGAGGTGACTTGAAGAGGAAGAGACCTTCATCACTACTCTTTCCTTGGTACAGAATTGCCTTGGATACCTTGTCCTGCACAGCAATATTGTTTTCATCAAGAGTTATGAAGCAGCAATTATCTCTACACAATTTTGTAAATGATAGCAAATTCATAGCCAGATTAGGCACATGAAGCACATTTTCCAAATTAAGAACATGCTCAGCTGGTTTTATGCAACTAGATCCAATATGAGCAACATCCAAACCTGTTCCATTACCAATGGTAATTTTATTGTCAGATGAGTATGGCTGAGCAATGGACAGGTTCCTGAGATCAGCTGTCATGTGATGAGTTGCACCAGAATCTCCAATCCAAACTTCACTATTATGAACATTGGATGCATTAGAAGAAGATGCACCACTGCTAGGATGAAACCCTCCAGGAAAACTAGATCTTCCAGTTGAGACCAAACAGCTGCTTTGAGACTGTTGAAAGTTCCCATTATGATTAGGAGACACTTGAGCAGACAAAGCTGTTAAGGATGCCGGAGGTTCTGAACCCTGATATGCAAAATTTGTCCTGTGAGAGCAATTTAGAGCAACATGTCCCTTTAAGCCACAGATTTGACATGTAGGAATGGATAATGAAGAATGATCAGATGCAACATCAGTTCTGTAAAAGCAATTGACTGCAGTATGACCTTTCTTTGAACATATTTGGCATTCAGGAGAAGGACCATTAGAAGACTGCCTGACTTGATTCTGAGGAGACTGATGAGACTGAGCCTTGTATTCCGGATTTTGATAACATGTATTTGTTAGATGACCATGTTTTCCACAAATTTGGCATTTATGAACACGAAAACATGTATCTACAGTGTGACCCTTTTTGCCACAAGCTTGACATTCAGAGCCACCATTCCTGTCACTTTTCATCTTAAAATCTCCCTTGTTGATCCAGTTTGTATTGTTGTTTTCTTTGTTCCAGTTTCTTGAACCATCTCCTCTAGCCACCATTGCATTCAGGCTGGAATGAAAAGAGAAGCTTCCTTCAATTCTTCTCTCAGCAGCAAGAAGTTGAGACCTTAAGTCTCTTAGATAGATAGGATTTTCTCTCCCTTCAATTACAGTTCTCACTGTAGAATACTCATCTGGCAAGCCATTTAGAATAACAATGATCACATCTTCATCAGGAACATGAACTCCCACTGACATCAGTTGATCTCTAGCATTTGACACGTTGAAGATATTTCTCAACAGATTCTGCACCTTTTCGAATGGTTTGTAATTCAGTTTTAAGTTGCATAATATTCACTCTTGAAACAGCAGAGAAACGCTCTTGCAAAGCAAGCCAAGCTTGTCTTGAACTCTTACATCCAATGATAACATCTACTACATCTTCATCAAGAGTTGCCATGAGTAGACTCAACAAGGCCATGTCTGTCTGTTTCCAGGCTCTATAGGCTTCATTCTCCTCATTAGTCACTTCTCCTTCATCAGTTAAAGCATATCTTGGTGGAGCAACCTCAGTTCCATCAAAATGACCAAACAAGTCATTACCAGCTAATGTAGATTGAAACTGAAAACTCCATTTTATGAAATTTCTTTCACCCAAACGCATAGAGATTACACTCAGGATTGAGTGTACATCAGAGTGAGTGAGAGCAACTTTTCCATCAGTAGTAGACTTAGATGACTTAGTAGAAGCTTCTGATGCCATTGAAACAGCTGAATATCCAACAGTCAAGATAGAAAATCTCAGCTTAAAAATACTCCAAATAACAAAGTTTAGACTCAATTTCCAATTCTTTGCTCTTCCTCAGTTTCCACAATCAGACTACAATCTGTACTCTACTTCTCTAATACTGCTCAATTTTCTTCTGCACTTTCTCCAATCTTGACTAAGCCACAATCTTGACTCTAATTTCCTCCTCAATTTTGCTCAATTTTCTCTGATCTATCTCAATTTTGCATACCTAGACCACAATCTTGACACTATTTTCCTCCTCAATTTTGCTCAATTTCTCTGATCTATCTCAATTTTGCATACCTAGACCACAATCTTGACTATACTTTTCTCCTCAATTTTGCTCAATTCCACTGTTCTATCTCAATTTTGCACAAACAAGCCACAAGCTATAATCTTTACTCTACTTTTCTCTCTGATTTTGTTTTGGAAGATTTGAAAACAACACAGCCTCAATTTTCAAGATTGAAGAACTTTACTCAACAATCTTACTCAAAACGTTGAACAAGAACACCAGAGAGAAGAGATTCACCTCAATTTGATGAACTAGAGTATGAGAATTCTTCAATCAACGATATCTGCTGCTCAACCCAAGCCTCGACACGATCAAGATCTGAAATCGGAGCAAGAAGAGTGAGAAATCTACAAATTAACACTGAGAACAACACTTCAGCAAGCAAGGAATAGATGCGGAAGCATGAATCAAAGGTCCAGGATCTATGAATGCTCTGATACCATGATAGGCATGGTATAAAGAGACTTAGGGTTTTGAGGAAGAAGATGAAGATTTAAGAGAGAAATGATTTGAGCGAAAACCTCAGAATATTTTTCATTAAGATCAAGCAAAAGCCTTACAAGCCTAAACAAAGAGAGGCTAATTATATACAAGCTCAGAAAAGGAAACTAACTGTTATCCTAACAGAATACAGCTGGAGCAGTACACGTGATAGTCATTCTTTGAGTCTCGCTCCATTCTGTTAATCAAGGCTAACGGACTCAACAAACTCAGTTAACGCCTGTGAGTCACCACCAGGCACCAGTATATCAATTATTTTTTGTTTCAATACACATGGTATACTGTCGGTCGATTTCACTAGATCAACCTAGAAAATTTATGTTTATCAATGCGGCCATTGGTGGAGCTTTGTACCACGTGGCACCACCTCAAGGGGCTCCAAGCACAAGAAGGTATCGGTATTTCTCTCCAATAATGGAAACAATTTCGCGACAAATGTCACATGGGACTTGCCCTGTTTTTGCTTTTTCTTATTGGGATTTTAGCATCCAACCCAATCTTTTTTACCTTAGCTCTTAGCCCACGAGATGCTTCAGCCCAAGTAACTCTAGAAAAGGAAGCCCATAACTTTGATAATCAGTAGTCTGGCACCTAATCTCGGGCGAAAATTACACATTTATTTTTCTTTCTTTAAAGGTAAAATTTTCCCTGAAATAGGATACGAGGATACGACTCATGTTCACTCGCATGTTCAATACGAAGATGGCGGCAATTTTGCTCTGACTCATAATATTAGTGTACTTATTGAATAATGTATACAACCATGAGACGATGCAATGTGGGTCATAAGTATTGGACCCAATTTATGAGTCCACAGTACTCTTCCATATGGGCCCAATTAGCGTCAGACGTTGCCATTAAATGAAATTCCACAAAGCCCATAAGGCCCACAGTACAGAGCCACATAAACCTCATCTTCTTCTTCATCACCATCACCATCATCATCCCATCATCTTCTCCGTCGTTCCGAAACTGACTGTACAGAAATGGCTTTCAGTCTAACCAACACCTTCCTCCAAGGACACTCGTGCCCACCAGTCCTCCCTCCCAAGCAGGTAAAATCCCCTAAACACCCCTCATTTCATTCCCCCCCTCAATCCAATTCACCACCCCTTAATTGTCTTTTTCAGGTCCCCAATGTCGGGTCGGGGAGTTACCGGCCGGTGGTGACGTGCAGGAAGAAGGAGATACACCCGGAGTTCTACGAGGACGCCAAAGTGTACTGCAAAGGAGAGCTGGTGATGACCACAGGTGGGACCCAGAAGGAGTACGTGGTGGATGTCTGGTCGGGGAACCACCCGTTCTACCTCGGCAACCGGTCTGGTCTGCTGGTCGACGATGACCAGGTCGAGAAGTTCAGGAAGAAGTACGGCGGGTTGACCGAGATTATGGAGATTCCGGTGCTCAAAGGAGAGATTGTGCTGCCTTCTAGGAAGAAGGGGGCTACTAAAGGAGGCAAGAAGAAGTAGAAGAACCGGAACAAACTATGTGCATTCTGTTTGGTTTTGATTTGCTTCAACTATTTGAGATTTTAGGTTATGTTAAAAAATTAAGGTTCAAGGTGTGTGTCCTGTGAAATGGAATAGAATTGAATTTCAATGCTGATTCTGATACTGTGCTTGCATACTCCGTCATTTCGCATTGACTTTCTTTTTCAATCCATTATAAGTTTTCGAGCATGTTTATTCTTTGTACTATATAGGATACCTGTGAATCCATGGAAATTAGGAAAGCCAACTGCAGTTTGTTTGTTTTACTGTAAGCACAGATATGATGAATGTGAACATTAGTAGGGGCTTAAGGTTATTGGTTAAGTAGCTCAGGCGAAAGTCATTAGAGAGAAACCCTTTTGTCTACAGATTGCAGGGTTATTATCTTGTTGTGTTAATGATCTGCTTATGGTTCAGTTAGTATGAACACTTGAAGAAGAACTTCTATGTTGCATACATATTGACACCATTACCAGATTAGCCAATTTCTTTGATTTGGTTGCTCATGTTAGACTGTAGAGTGTGAATCTTGAAGCATTTTGCTGAAGAAAACTCATTTCTACTGCGGGTTATATTACAAAAGCGAGGAGTTAAACAGCAGTGGTAGTTTTGCAGCGGTGTTATGCTTCTTATTTCTAACACAGAAGTAGTAGTGCTGCGTTAGTGTTACTTAGCTGCTTATCTGAAACAGTAGTAGTTCTGCAATCTATTTTCCGCTTATTATAGCAACGAGCACCGAAGTAGCGTTGATGTTGTCACCCCGTCTTATGAGGCTAGCTTATTTAGCAGGGGATAAAGCTAACTGTAGGTTATGTTTACACAGTACTAACAGGATATCAGAGCTTGATTTAGAGAAACTGCTGGCTGCTGCTTTGGTTGATAGACAATTAGCATTTGAAGTAGCAGAAGCATGCGAACCCTGGGAATTGAGCATGACACGCTCCACTATCAGCACCTTCCCGGTTCCTACACTGACGATGACAATTGCCGGTCTTCACACATACCCCTGTCCATGTTTTACTCCGCCTTTGACAGATTTTCGCTTCCGCCATTCCCAATTCTGCATGTCGTAGACAAAATTTCTGACAACAGTTACAGTTTAAGCATGTATCATACAAACACAAAGACACAACAGAAATAACAGAGACTGAATATGAAAAACTATTTACCGGTCGATGCGAGAAGGAAGAAAACGAAGAGAAAGAGGATGGGATAACCAAGTAGCTTAGCCATTTTCGCTTCTGATTGTCTTGCTCTCAACGAGTGAAGGCAGGGTCCGAGTTCCTATATGGACTGAGTTGGCGTTATTTATAGGCTGGAAACTAGTGATTATCCAAACCCAAATCCTCTCGCCATAGACAGGTGGATCGACTTCGTTCAGGTCAATCACACAGATTCATGCAAGCTGATCGATTTCGATAAGCATGAACATGACGAATTCAGCTGCATGTTTTTGAATTCAACTCTGTAGAGTTCAGTACCTCCACTTTAGTAAGTCGTAATGTTTGAAATGCTTCGTGCTTGTTCTCATTAAAGGCCTATACACTTATACAGAGATAGGTATTGAGCTCAAGAGTCAAAATATCATGTTCAAACGTGCACGGTGGTGATAGTTATACAATAACCCCGCTATGTGATCGAGCAATAATGGCCCAAAGAAACCCAAAGTCCAAAAAGCATGAACTACGTAGGTTAGGGTTCAGCTAAAAGAAGACGACCATCGCTGTCTACCTTTTGCCGGTACTATCACGGATCGATTTTGTCGGAATTTACAGCGGATTGAGCCGCAGCGAGTTCAAGTTGAAGAGCAATAAGTTTTTTCAAGTCTAAGCTCATTAAAAAGCACTACTATGATGCAGCTTATCTCTAACCCTAATGATGAAATGAACTGATTATCCCCTACATCTTTCGTAACAAAGCCATTATGGGTATGTTTGGTGCGGCTGGGCTTCTCAGAAAAACTGACTTCTTTTTTAAAATAAGCGGCTGAAAAACAAATTGGCTAAGTGTTTGGTAAACTGGCTTTTTTTAGTGCTATTAGTGGAAAGACATTGGCAAAATCTTTGGTAAACTGAAAGCTGGCTTGTGCTTTTTGTCTGTAAATAACCAATTTAGACATGAAAGAAATTTTAACTTTAATTGAATGGTAATACCTATTAATTTTAAATTTTATGACTAATTGAATCTTTATTATGCTTATATAAAATTATTTCTAAATATAATTAATTACTAATCATTATAGTGAAATTATTGAAAGAAAAACACATTATGTGCATTCGTCGATGTAACTGACGAGAGAGAATTAAGTAGTTAGCATTCAATTTTTGTCGGCTATATCTCTCTAACGTCGAAAAAAAAAAACCAGAAATTCTCTGCCGGCAACATTTTTGTCGGTAGAGAAGGCCTTCCCATAAACTCTTTTTCCCGACAACCTCCTCGCCGGTAAAAGAAAGACCAAGCAATCTGCCGACGAAACTTTGTCGGCAGAGAATGTTAATACTCAATTTGCTCTGGACACCCTTCCAACGTCGCTGATCGCCGCCGCCTCAAAACCGGCGATCCCAGCAGCATTGTCTCTGCAACCCGAAGAAGCCGCCAATCCGAACCCTGTCCAGCCCAACCCAAAAACCTTCAAGTATCCATCCAATGCCACACTGAAAATCCAATGCCACCAGCCTTGACGAAGCGGAAGCGGACGAGGCGGGTGTGGGAACAGAGGCGGCGGAGGGGGCGCGGGTCTTGACATCGAAGACCTGGATGAGACCGAAGAGGTCGGCGGCGACGAGGAGGAGGCTGTCGGAGCGGAAGGAGGCGGAGGAGATGACGTCGTTGAGGGAGAAGGTGGAGGAGGGGGAGAAGTGGGAGAGGGAGTTGTGGAGGGTGAAGGAGGTGGAGTGGGCGGCATCGGCGAAGGAGTGAGGGGCGATGGGGGAGAAGGTCGGGGAGAAGGTCAGGGAGTTGATAGAGGAGAGGAGGTTTGGGGTGAAGAAGAAGAAGAAGAACCAGAAGAAGTGCAGGTCAGAGAGTGAGGGCAAGGGCAAGCCTGGTATTTTGAAAATTTCATTTAGCTACAGTGCTCCCGTTACAGTGGAGAAACAGAAGCTGGCTTTCGAAAACTGGGGTTTCCTACTTCTGCTTTTAAGGGACAAAAGCCACAACTTTTCTGAAAAGTTGGGTGAGCTGAGTTTTACCAAACACTTTTTGGGGCTGGGCTTATAAGCAGGTGAGCTGAGTTTTACCAAAACTGGGCTTATAATTACTAATCACTATAGTGAAATTATTGAAAGAAAAACACATTATGTGCATTCGTCGATATAACTGACGAGAGAGAATTAAGTAGTTAGCATTCAATTTTTGTTGGCTATATCTCTCTAACGTCGAAAAAAAAAAAACAGAAATTCTCTGCCGGCAACATTTTTGTCGACAGAGAAGGCCTTCCCATAAACTCTTTTTCCTGACAACCTCCTCGCCGGTAAAAGAAAGGCCAAGCAATCTGCCGACGAAACTTTGTCGGCAGAGAATGTTAATACTCAATTTGCTCTGGACACCCTTCCAATGTCGCTAATCGCCGCCGCCCCAAAACCGGCGATCCCAGCAGCATTGTCTCTGCAACCCGAAGAAGCCGCCAATCCGAACCCTGTCCAGCCCAACCCAAAAACCTTCAAGTATCCATCCAATGCCACACTGAAAATCCAATGCCACCAGCCTTGACGAAGCGGAAGCGGACGAGGTGGGTGTGGGAACAGAGGCGGCGGAGGGGGCGCGGGTCTTGACATCGAAGACCTGGATGAGACCGAAGAGGTCGGCGACGGTGAGGAGGAGGCTGTCGGAGCGGAAGGAGGCGGAGGAGATGACGTCGTTGAGGGAGAAGGTGGAGGAGGGGGAGAAGTGGGAGAGGGAGTTGTGGAGGGTGAAGGAGGTGGAGTGGGCGACATCGGCGAAGGAGTGAGGGGCGGTGGGGGAGAAGGTCAGGGAGTTGACGGAGGAGAGGAGGTTTGGGGTGAAGAAGAAGAAGAACCAGAAGAAGTGCAGGTCAGAGAGTGAGGGCAAGGGCAAGCCTGGTATTTTGAAAATTTCATTTAGCTACAGTGCTCCCGCTATAGTGGAGAAACAGAAGCTGGTTTTCGAAAACTGGGATTTCCTACTTCTTCTTTTAAGGGAAAAAAGCCAAAATTTTTCTGAAAAGTTGGGTGAGCTGAGTTTTATCAAACACTTTTTGGGGCTGAGTTTATAAGCAGGGGAGCTAAAACCCCCCGCACCAACCCTGCCCCCCAAAACCACCCTATGTACTCCAAAGGAAAAGGTCTAATTTCATCACGTTGCTTCCGTTAAGAATTCGACACGAAGGAGATAGTAAGAGAAAACCCATACAATACTCCAAACTGAAAATATTATAATAATGCAGTTGCTTGTGGTCGAGTTCATCAACCTCATAGACGCGGCTGGCTTTGGAGTGCCGATGGCCCAATCTTTCCCCTTCGATCACCTCCGGTCCCTTGAGCAAGCTAGAGAGACCCCAAAGACTTAAACAGCCAAACTCCACTCATTTTCAAACGAAATGCTTTGCCAATTTAAGACTACGTACATAATCATCTTGTTTGTGTTTCTTCTTCTCTTCTGGTGAGTTTTTTTCAATCTCAAAGGAAATCGTGTATTTGCATTCTATGGTAAAGTCCAAGAAACAAGCTAGGTATATAAGGATCGAGATGGTTCTTCTATCATCTTCTTCATCTTGTTTAATCATTTTTGTTATGAAATTTTAAGTGACCTGTTATCCTAATCGATCAATCTATATATGTTTGAAAAATGTATCATTGTTAACTAAGAACATGAGGTGTTGGATTACAGAAACAAAATGACAACTAAATGAAATTACATTATAATAGGGAGTGGTAAAGCATCGTGGTTACAGAGAAACATGATCCATCCAATGTTGGGTACGGATGATATATATATTTTTTTGCATGATTGTGTTGGTGGACCTACAAATAAACCCGAATAGATTCATCGAAACCTTTTCTTTTATCTTAGAGGGCATACGATACCAACCGTAAAGTTTTACCAGGATATATTTTAACAATCAAAGACGACCATTACCTAATCTTAATTACTTCTTGTGTTAAACAAACACTCTACCTCTGTTTGGAGCGGAAAGTTTGCAATAATTAAGCTTTTTAAAGTTTCGGCTAATGAGAATTGCTTTGGAAGGACTATGGGGCGGATGTTTTATGTAATATATATATTGTCAAGATCAGGATCTGATTTTAGGGTATTGATTTTGATCTTTCGTATCAGAAATCGACGTCAATGGAAGATTTCCTATCAAAAGTACATTGTTGGTATCAGTGACTAATTACATTTCATTCACAAGAGAGATTTTATTGCAAGGCGTTACACGAGCAGTGTACGTGAATGGTTAAACTATGTAAAACTTTGCAATTTCGATCTAAGTACCATTATATTAAAAAGATCTAGTACTATTGGAAGAAGATGAACAAACGAAAGAACTAGAACCTCTAGGTTTCCAAAAAGTTAAGTAACCCTTTTTATTTTCTTTGTGTCTCTGCCCGTGGAGGGTTTGTTCTCTTCTCTCTCGCTTTTCCTTGGCACATCAACTATTCAACTTGCTATAGTGTTTCATGGGTTCCTTGTCAATAAAACTAAAATAAAAGTGTGTTTTTCATGGGTTTCACCATCTCCCTCAATCAAACTCATGATCATGTCCCAGCTCCTTACTTTGTCTCCCTTTTCTTTTCAACCATCACACACTCAATAAATATCTAGCTCTATCCTCTAATTTTCCTATGCAAACAAGAAAACTATAAGTTTTGGAAAGAATCACTGGAAAAATCGTCTCCTATATTATTGATTTTATCATAAGATATGATTAACTCACTGAAAATGTAAACTACGTACCGATAATCTGTTAGAGTTAGCAAACATCCGATTTTCTGAGAATTGATGAAGAAAATATTCCATGAGAGTGATCCTTTCTTGCTCATGATCTTCCTGTCTCTACTGAGAAATTGCCAAAAACAATCTTCAACTTAATTGCCAAGCAAGTTAATTAAAGCTGAAAAATAATTCTAGGGCCGTGTTACACTATCTATCATTCATCCAATCAGATAAAGCCACGTAATATTAGAGATGCCCTAACGTTCTCGATGGGGCACAGTCGGTCGGTCTTCTGGTTAA
Organism: Potentilla sterilis; assembly: GCA_963682095.1. Taxonomy (NCBI): domain Eukaryota; kingdom Viridiplantae; phylum Streptophyta; class Magnoliopsida; order Rosales; family Rosaceae; genus Potentilla; species Potentilla sterilis. The sequence goes on from OY821762.1 coordinate 1,579,058, forward strand.
GTCACAGTCGTCTTCTACTATCCTAATATTTCATAGAAAATTTCTGAGAAGGTGTTACAGTAATATTCATGATTGATTCTCCTTATTGTACGCATATTATTATTACCAACTTTTCCCGTTTTATTTTTCAAATAAAATCGATATGATTTCTCTGAGCTCTATATAAAGGGCCAAAACATCACGATCCAATAGAGACGAAGAACCACCACCAAACCCTCAAAGGCATTCACAGTTTTTTCCCCACTTTATCTCTCTCTGCCGATTTTGACAACCATGGATTCACAGAGAGTCGTCTTCGACAGTGTCAAGGCCGAGAAAGCCAATGCCATGAGACGTTACCGGTGGCGCCAGAACCTCCGGTGGTTGTTGAAGGCGTGTCTGCCACTCGCGCCTCTCTCTTACGCGCTCTGCCTCGACGCTCCCCGCCAACTCCTCATCGCCGTTTTCAGCAGCAACCTCTGCGTTTTCTTGCTTTTCAATGCCTTGCTTGTCGCCACGTGCGTCTTGTCCGGTGGAAGCGTCTCCGGCAGAGACAACTCCGGAGGCGTCACGGAACCAGATATTTACGAGGAGTACGTCGCCAAGGTGGAGTCTTCTCGCCGGAGTGACCTGGGGTCTGAGTTAGCCAGCCCGAAAGCGGAGGAGGATTTAGTGAAGGGTAAAGAAATCCGAAGCTTTGTTCCTCGCCGGAGTATGGTTGTCGGATATGAGTCTCCGGCGGAAACAGAAACGACCAAGTCGCCGGAGGAAGTGTCAAACCTCATGGGAACTGAACGTTATGAGAATGTGAGTGTGGAATCTCCGGTTCCGGTTTGTGAAGACAAAGCGGTTACTGAAAGTAAAATTGTGGTCGCTCCATTTTCTGCAGTTACTACAAATACTAGTGGTTGTGGTGTGGAAGGCGAAAAGGTGAAGAGTTACCGGAGGACACAATCGGAGAGTTTCGAGAAGGAAAGAAGTCAGAGAAGGGTGCCTAAGAAGGGTTTGCAGCGATCGGTAACAGAGAGGCACCGGAAAACTGAGTCAGAAGTGGGGAGCTCGGTGGAGGAATTGTCCGATGAGGAGTTCAACCGCCGGATTGAACTTTTCATTAATTCCAACAGTTGTTTCAGAGGCAAAAGTGTAGGGTAGATCAATGAACAAACAGAGAGGTGATTCTGTTTGTTTGGTTCGTTCTAGTACAAATTTAAATAAGTAGGGAAGGAGGTAATTTGCTGGTAATATTTCACTGGTAAGTTTTAATCTAAGAACAAACTAGTAGTGGCCTGTTTTACAAGGCTTAGCAGAGACGTCGTGTACATCATCATCATGTATTTTTAGTTTTTTTACTATTGTCTCAATCTCAGAGATTAAAAGTAATGAAAATCCTATGGAGTTTGAGCATTTTGAACTGGTACGTATATCGATCGATCTTGAATTCGATCTAGGTTCTGGATTTTGTGCCTCTTTGATGAGTCCTTATTCACTTACTAATAATTTAGCTCCCATGTTTCAGTAGTGAAATAGTATATACTGGTGTGTCATTTTGGAGCAAGAAGGGAGTTAAAGAAGACCGAAAAGGATGATCAAATTCAAACTACTTTGAAATGATGCTGTGAGATTCTGGGAACGAACTACCAAAATTGGTCAATTTTGATTAGCCATTAAACTGACAAGAATAATATCTTGAAGAATCGTTGGTTGTCTGTAATGAGAAACTTATAATGGCCTTTAGAAACAAAACAAAGGTCAATTGTCAAGATGAGTGGAGCTTCAAAGTGCCTTAGTTTTGGGGTAAAATGCACTGTTAGAAGAGTACTTCAAAAGCTAAAGAACAAAAATAGACTCAAAACAAACTGGCCGGGAAGCGGAAAAAAAAAAAAACAACCTTAGATTGTTCTTTCAGAAGATCGAACAGGAGGAGAACATATATACTTTTGAATCAAACGCATTACTTCTAATACGTATAAAAAACTTAAGACTTAATTATGCCGTTGCACTAACTATAAAATTATGTGCGCGAGCGAAATCAATAGTTATTCACATTCTTTGTAATTTCTACGTTATTGCTTCGTTTGCTCAATGAGACAATGTTTGTAGGCTTCTAAGTCACTTCATCGTTATTTTGTTCTCGGTTTACTATTAGAATTGCAAAGTAACAGTGATCGAAATTACCATTGCGCTGATGATCACGTATATGATTGATTTTCACTTTTGAAGCCGAATTCTGTGGCTTTTTGCAAGCACATGATAGCACTAAACTATAGTCGCTAATAATGTAGGGAATGATTTACCCTACTCAATGGGATTGATGTAATCTTCTTCTTACAGAAAGTCATTTTGTTTTGTACTTTAGGCATTCTATCGAATTAAACTACTAATGGCAATTGCCCGGCATGTCTTCCATTTTGGGTCTCTCATGATTACGTTTACACTAAGCTTTGGCTAGTTTGTCAATCTCTTACACACTTAGCTTCTGTGATCTCTAAAGCACTTCTGGCAAGATGTAGTGCAGGCTAGGTATGGCAAAGCTAGTCACCTGTAATAAAGTGCAGGTATTGAGCTACCTGATATTTCATTTCAATTCCTTTAAATTCACTAGGAGACCCATTGAAGAAAAGAGAAAGGAGACCTGTTTTTTAGTGGTGGTTGCAGAAAATAATTCCCTTTAGTGTGGTGTAGGAGTACAAGTCGTATTTGTTAGGACTTGAAAATTATTATTAGGAGAGCAAGCTAGGCTTCTTTGCAATGAAGCAGTTTGCTTCTTATCCACTTGATATATTGGCACTCATGGAACAAGAACCAAATTCCAAAAGCCATAATAGAAAAGAGTCTTTAGTTTTAGGCTTTCTTTCCCTTTAAGACTTTTACAAAACTTGTTTATGATGAACAACCTACACTGGTGTTTGGTGCTGTGCTGCTAGCTTTTCAAGCTTCCTTCTCAATTATTTTTGGTTTGCTTTGCTTTGCTTTGCTTGGCCAACCAACTCCATCCGTACAGTGACCCTTAAACCAGAAACCCCCCCATCCACAAAACGAAGAACCCTAAACGAGACACGTGTGTATGTGTTAGATTGGATCATCCATACCAGCTTTTTCAACTAGATAACAATTTGATCGAATACAGCAGCAAAAAACGTTAAGGACCCCAACATTATTGATCTGGAGCAATTCCAGTTTTATAAGCTGTTTATTTAACGTGTAGTTGTTCTCCTTTGTATATATATATTAATTCCAGCAGCACAAAACAATTGAGCAATGATATTTTTGTCCCTGGAATCCACAACTCAGTCCTTATCAGTACAGCAATAACCATAATTTTATACGAAATGCATGTATGCATACTCGTCCCACTCCCCCTTCCCCATTATTACCATAATAATTTAACTCGTCGCCTTCTTCGATTCTCTCCCTCAAGAACTAGATGAACCTATATACAAATCCATTACAGGATGATCAAAAGGTGTTCAGCCTAGCTACTCGGAAGAGCTAGGTAGTGTGTTCGATAAATCAATGAAATTTATGAAAGAAGTTACTTAAACCATAAATAGTTAGTTCTAACGCGCTACTCCTTATATCTTCTTTTCCCCCCTTATAGAGAAATGTCTCTTATTGATCTTCCGAATACGTACTACGTTGTTCATCAAATTATTATTGGTACTGTTTCATTATGTATGGATCAAATGTGTAATTCCCATTAACAGAGATATAGGATTTCTTAAGAACATTAGAGTTTCGTGACACCTGACAATTATGAGAGCTTTATTAATCTTTAAACAAATGAAGAGGCTAGGGGAGATAGATGGATTCATATATATATACATTGGATAAGTCAACATCAGAAACATTAGAATGCGTCCCAAAAGAGAAGAAATATAATCCATGTTGCAACAAATTATCATACTCAAAACAAGGTTTTTGGCCAATCTATGACATTATGCATTATAAACCCAAATTCTTAGTCTTTCCATGTGTCGAGATTAGGGATATACGCTTTAGTATAATAATTTTCGTTGTCACTGTCTGTATTTAAATAATTTGGTTTGCCTAACAATCTCACATGCAATTCCTTATATTAATTAGAGCTAAACAACGAAACTAAAAGGGCGGCATGCATGAGATGGTGAAGTAGATGAATAAATTGATAGGAGAGCTTCTACTATATATATGTTAAGTAAAGTTTAGATAAAATATATACAATGGAAGAATATTGAAACAGAAGTGTATTCCACCAAAGAGTCATCCTGCTGGTACTGTTTAAGGACAATGGCTTATGCAACGAGGAGAAATTCTTTGTATAAAGATTTAGAGACAATGATAATGGGACTGGCTTGGTGGGTGTTTCTATCACCCTAAACCAAAATTAGACTGGTTAGGGTTAGCTACCTAGCCTGTGTTGTCCTTTATTTGAAATTTTGAATGATCCCAAAGTTTATATAAAAAACTAATTGGGAATGGATGACAGACGGAGAAGAGATTCCATGCCAGGGTCAAATTTGGAGTCCTCTTGTGAAGTTTGCCTTCCGTCCCAAACGGCCAAACCCAAATGGGGGAAGAGGACAAGTTTTTGGTCCATGAATCAACCTTATACGAACCATATATACACCCCAAGTACATATATATATATATATATATATATATATATATATATATATAATAAAAGTTGGAACACAATATCGTTTGGGAATTACATTACATAATTAGTATATTTCTTCGTTGATACGAGTCACAATAACCGGACATCCACTTCTTAATTTTAAGAAGAGCCCCCATTTTTCAATGCTCGAATCTTGATCGATCACCTTCCACCTGATATGAATTCACTCACGAAGAGTTTCGTTAGTAAAATTAGTTTACCAAAATTAAAGAAGTCGATAGTTCGTTGTTTCAGAGCGATCTTCATATTTAGTGATAGCAAGACAAAGAAGTTTATGAAACTAATAAGAGCTTATATTTAGGTTAGGTTAAAAAGCTCAAAATGTTTCTCAACATCAAGCATATATGAAGTTTGCAAAATTGGTCTTGGAAGCAGTTTATAAATGCACACACTCACCAACTCCATCAAACCCTGACTAGTATAAATTTCTTATAGTTTCCTCCAGAATCGTTTTGTCATTTAATATTCCATTATTAATTGAATAATAGTGAATAGGTCTCAAATTCAATGGCAACGAAAAACTGAAGAAGTTGAGAGATAGTGACCTGTAAGTAGTGACGAGACGGTGAAGAAAAACAAGCATCATAGCCTTAGCCATGTTCATCCCTAAGCATGTCCTCCCTCCCATCCCAAAAGCTAAGAACCTGCCATATCCTCCTTTTGAATACTCATCCTGCATTCATGTTTACATTTCTTACTAACAATTACTCGAGTCCTAACATTTCATACAAGAATGAGGTGAACGAATGGTTTCTTACATCAAACCTCGAGGGATTGAACTTGTCGGGATCGATGTACACCGTCGGATCAAGGTGTATCGATTTCGCATCGACATTTACATTCCAACCTTTCTTGATCCTAAATCCTTCCCAAACAAAAACACATACCATGTGAATTATCCTAATTAAAATGATTTCATTTCATTATATGAAATTGTACGTAGAGTATGAATAATCAAAGGAATAAGGGATATGCATAATGAAATTCAATGTACGTACCTTCCATCTCGCAGTCCTCAAGAGCTAGTCTTGGAAACCAAGGCACGATCGAGGCCAGCCTTAGGGATTCCTTCACTACCTAATTCACAAAAACCATTCATTTATTCAAACTAATTAATTAATGTGTCCAGAAAGAAGGTTTTCTTCAGTGATATGACTATCTACTACCTTAGAAGCATACGGCATCTCGTTAATATTTTCCAGCGTTAGAGATGACTTTGACGAAGCTTTTCTCCCCAAGTCAAGCTGTTCTTTCTGTTATAATCAAACAAGCAGTACAAAACTGACTTCGAAACCAGAAAAAATCGAAGAAGAAATAAGCTAGTCGAGCATGCATTGACTTCATATTACCATAAGAGTGTCAAGCACCTCTGGATTTTCACCCAAGAATTTTACCATCCAGGTCATTGCACTGGCGGTAGTATCTTGACCTGCAATTACCATGGTTAATATATTGTCTCTGACCTCTTCATCTGTTAGCCCATGGCCATCTGCTTCATCTCTTAAAATCTGTTGTAGAAAATCATCCTCATTAGCTTTTAACCCGCTTCTTCGAGTTCTTCTTTCTCTCATTGCTTTATCAATTATGCTCATGATTTTCTTCCTCCCCTGAAGATTCCGATTAGGTTAAGTTTTGCTGAATGGACAACTTGGGCTTCTAGCCCAATAGTGTTGAAACAAAAAAGCCATTTGGGCTTCATATTACCTGAAGGCCCTTGTAAAATTTAGTAAAAGGCAACCTCAAAGGAAATGCTAGCATAGCTTCACAAACATGAGCTACCTCCTTCTGCAACACCTCTAATTCCAGTCCACTTTCCACGCTTAACAACATCTTACACATTGCTCTGCAAGTCATCTGCTTGGAAATTATGGAACTTTTAACTCTAATACTCTAATTTGTAACAACATTTAGCTAGTAAACAAGTAACGAACTCTTTTGGAAAGCCCATGTAATTGTTAATCTATTATTCTTTATTTTATGAAGTTCTTTTTTTGTGTACCTTGAGTGCTTCATCTTGTATAACCACAGTGCTTTGATGTTCCCAGCCTTTCAGAGCTTCGACAACGAGTTGATCAAACTGTTTGATGAGCACCGATAGAGAATTGATAGAGAAGAAACTGCCCAGTTGGCCACGAAGTAGTTTGTGGTGTTGCTGTGAAGCACAAAGCAAGCTTTTGTTTCCTACCAGCTCCGCTATAGACTTTATGTATCTCTTCCCGAATTTCCCCGAGTCATTGTTTAGAATTGCCTTGGCTGACTCGGTGCTCGACACAAAGACATGCCTGCCCCAAAATATGTTGGTCCTGAAGCAGTTGCCGTATCTATATTTTCATCATTAAATGTTATGTTGTTAGATTGTTAATGAGTCATGCATGTATTATATATATAAGACGAAAGAGATGGAGTATATGATACGTACCGGAGACGGCGCAGCCTAACAAACTCATAGAACCCTTTGCCACTATTGACAGCAGCCATGAAGTGTAAGGTCTCTCCGATCAACGGTAATCCTCGACTGCCTGGAGGAATATCAGCCTTTGGTTCTTGTTGAGAGCAGTACTGCAGGTGCTTCATAATCTGATAAACCATGAATATTGTTAAGGCAGTTAACACTACTAGCCCTGCCCAACATGAAAGGCAAAGACTTTCTGGAGGCAAATTTGAAGCCATTCTTTTGCTGCATGTACGCACGGCTATCTCTAAATGATCAATCAATTAGGAACTTTGTTCTGCGATCGATCTAACATACACTTCAACCCGGCCTGGATGGAATAGCTCAATTCGTATTCTTATATAGCAATTGAAGATCGAGAGAGACAGACGTGTGCGGTAGAGAGGGTGGGATTCTGGCCGACATGAGTTGCTGTGATTTAAGTAATGAGGTCCCAAGGTGTAGAGCTAACACCAGACATTTTCCTTGGTTAAATATTTAGGATCGTCAAACTTGTGTGTGGTAGCTTTATCATGATGAATTTTTGAGAAACTTTTTTGGTCAAAGAGTGACATGATTGAGCTCTAATGCTTCATCCACTGAAATTTCCCATTAATATTGTTCCTAGCCTATTGTTCTAACATCATCATGGGGCTGCCACCAAAAGCTCAACTGTACGTAATTGAAGAAAAAACAAGGTATTTAAGAGGAAAAAAAAGAAAAGAAAAAAAAGAACAACAAGTCGAATATTTGAACATGATAGCAGGTCATTGAAAAATTAAGGCATTTCAAATATGTTTCTTCCTTTATTTACACTTGAAACAAGTGATTAAAACAATACACACGTACAGATAAATTGATAGATGTTCATGAAATCCAAGAATGATATGGAAATATATTACATTAGATGCATATATTAAGTACTACAATAGCTCTTATTTCTTAATGAGTGAAATGACCAAGTTGTTGTACTTGGTTCTAGATTTTGACAAGCGATCGCTAACGTGCTCTGCGTACCTCTGAAACAAAGTATCCACCATTAGACCTTCTCCAAAATGAGACACGAGCATTGACTCCACCACGGCTCTTATAGTCTTAGCTACTCGCTCTCCACTACTTGCTACTGTCTCATTGGTTATATTATCAGTGTTCTGATCAAGATCAGCACCACCATCCCAATCAATTTCGAAGGCTTCAAGGCGGTCCATTACGAATGACCCTTCTTTCTGTAACTCCAGATTCAATTCCTCCGGACATGGAGCATGATAGGGAGCATGGAATGATTCAATCTTTTCTTCTTCAATGGAACCCTGCTTGCATTGCAACCATTAATATTCAAAAACATAAAACTAAAATAAGAAATGTCACAAAGAAGGTAATGTAGTAATCAAGTAACATTCATCGTCCTCAAAAATAAAAAGTAATTGATAATAGATAACTTTTTATTTTTATAATGTCACCAAGAAGCCCTAGCGATCATAACAGTTTGAATTTTTCTTTTCTTTTCCTGAACATCACTTCATCAAAGAGAGCCGAGAATCCCAATGATGCCAGCCATATACAATATGCAGACAACCTTAATTAGAAGAATCTACTCTCATACCTATCAGACAAAAAAAAAAAAAAAAAAAAAGAGAATTGAAAGAGAGAAAGAAAAACTCATTTCACATCGATCACTGTTGTGAAGACGACAGAAAACAGATCGCAGATCGAGGATCGAAACAAAAAGACGGACACAAAAAAAAACAACGTAGTTTCACGTTATAGCACAAAGATTCGAGAGAAGGAGATTGATGACAATAGCTAGCAAGTCACCACGTTACCTCTGAAATCAAGGACATCAAAGCTTGGGCTAAGAGCTCCCACTGGAGATAGCAACTCTCTTCAATTGTGGGGTCTGAGTATCGCCAATCCCATGAAAGACAAAACCATTGTTCCTCCGAGTACGATTTCTTCAGCGCGAGACTTGAGAAACACAGAAAAGTCCTTCTGAAATTGCTGTGAATACGCCTCCATCACACATTCTGGGCTGCTCTTAGATATGTAGATCTTTCCGTTGTTCAAGGCTGTGTCTAGTCCAGGGGCCGGGAACCTGCACCAGCGCACACATTAGTGTTTAAGTTATTGGCCGGAAATGATCGAAAGTTGGCGAGAGAAGTATAACAATTAAGCCGAAAGCGTATACACAAGAATAATAGATCCAAACTAGCTAGTTTGAGATCGAGAACTAGCTAGGGTTACCTGGGAGAGCCAGTGAAGACTAGAGGATGAGTGAACAAAGTCCAAGCCCTTGGTCTGCCATAAAAAGAACCGGGCACTGCAGAAATAAGGAGATTAGGTCCTTCACTAGCTAGTACTACTAGTATCCTCTAGTTCTGCTTGAACTTGATGTAGAACTCCGGCAGTGATAAGAAAATGGTGTTGAAGTCGTTGCTGAAGAGGTCATTGAGAAACACTCTAAACTCCGGTTTTGTTTTATGAGTACTCAGATCTTCAACTTCTTTGTGAAAATAAGAAGAAAAGAAACAACATGCATTTATTTATCATGAACATATTGGCATGGGTTTGCTGGCACAATTAATCTAATTAAACTGATCGATGGTTTATTAATTCCACGTTTGGCATTTATAGAAGTGATAGAACCTATTTTTATTTTACTTTCTTCTCCTCTCGTATTCCCATGAGGCCATGCCTCAACCCAGCTCCTAAACTTATCGTCGGCAACATAACTCGATCGCTTGAATGGCCATCAAACATGCAGATAGAGATTAATTCTCCGGCCAAATTAAAATTTCTCTTTTCTTTTTCATATTTTTGTTTCAAAAATTAACATGCTCCTGCATACAATAGCGTGCACCCGGCCAATTGTCATTCTGGATGAAAGGGAAGGTTTTGGTTACATACAAGAAATGGTAAATTGTGGAAATACATACAAGTAGAGGTTTATCGATCAGTAGTTTTGTACGAACTATATGTAAATGTCACACTAAGAGATTTGAGGTTGCCCACAATTATATATGATAGCAAACACTGCATTTATATATATATGCGGGCGTGTGTGTTTTTAGAATAGCAAACACTGAGTCTAAAGTTCTAAACCATATATGAAGAATATTGGCCACAAATGAGGGAATCAAACAAAATTCAATCCCTTCTGATAAGTGAAATGACCAAATTGATATACTTGGTTCTCCTCTTTGACAAGTGATTGGTGACGAGCTGCGCGTACCTCTGAAACAGATCGTCCATAATCTCTATCCCAAAATGAGCTTCGATCATTGACTCTACCACCGCTCTTATGGTTTTGGCTACCCGCTTCCCACTCCTAGCCACCATCTGATCATAATCATATGATTCAAATCCATTAACAGTAATAGCTTGATGATCATCAACAACATCAGCACCACCATCCCAATCAATTTCAAACGCTTCAAGTCGGTCCATTATGAAGGACCCGTCCTTTTGCAACTCAGACTTCAGTTCCTCTGCGCACGGGGCATAGTAGGGGGCGTTGAAGGAATCAACTTTCTCCTCTTCTACAAGACCCTGAAAACCGCATGTATATAAAGCTTAGTTAGGTTTTGCTATACTAGCTAGTTGTAGGTATATGCTAAAATGTAAAAGGAAAAGAGTGAACTACGTACATCTGAAACCATGCTCATCAATGCAAGGGCCAAGAGCTCCCATTGGTAGCAACTCTGTTCGGTTGTAGGGTCAAGTGTTGGCCTCCCCATGAATGACAAGACCATTCTTCCTCCTCCAACTATTTCTTCCGCCCGAGACTTAAGAAACATCGCAAAGTCCTCTTGGAACTGAAGTGAGTACGCATCCAATACACATTGCGGACTGCTCTCGGAAATGTAGATCTTCCCTTTGTTCAAGGCCAGCACCGCCTTGCTATCTAGGCTCGGGGGAACCTGAGAGAGCCAGTGAAGACTGGAGGACGAGTGCACGAAATGCAGGCTCTTTCTGGCAAATAATCTGCTGTAGAAAGAGCCCGGCACAGCGGAAATGAAGAGGTTCTGTTTAGCGCCGAACATTCTCTTGTAGCGATCGTCTTCTCTCAGCTTGTTGTAGAATTCAGGAAGTGACATGAAGACGGTGTTGAAGTCGTTGCTGAAGAGGTCGTTGAGAAACACTCTAAACTCCATGGATGACGCTGAGGGATGCAGCAGGCCACTGCTGAGTTGGGCATGTATGTAATCCACGATCCCCGATATGAGAAGCAGGGTGTTAGGTCCAGATGAGCAACCCAAGTCCGCTATGCCCATACTCTCCGTTGCCATAACATTGTTTGACCCCAACAGTCCGTGCAAGGCTTCCTCAATGATCGGCTTTGCAATTGTTATTATCTTGTTCTGCAAATATAAACGATGTATCAAAGAAGGCATATTATTGACATTAATCACATGCATGTAGCTGTAATATAATGATATAGAAAGGAAAGCAATATTATTAATTACATAGCTGTGTATATATAGTTACCTGAACTCTGGAGTTTTGGGCATAACTAGCCTCGCCGTTGCCTTTGTTCATGCGAAGTATTTGCACCACCTCCATTTCGAATTTTCGATGCCCAAGAAATCTAACAGAGAAGAGAAGAGAAGAGAAGTGAAGTGAAGAGAAGAGAAGAGAAGAAGAGAGGTCGTTGCTGAAGATGGTAGTGATCGGAGTACCGGTGGTGCTATATTTATAGAAGCATAGACCGTGTATGCTGTAGATCTTCAATATAGGACCATCGCGCGTTGTGTGGTGATTGTTACTTGGTACTGAGTCTACTGACTACGTTGTACCTAGTACAGTAGTGTTTTACATTTCTCACGTGCATAAAGACCAAATGCAATCAAGACGTGAACAGAAGTATACAATATAGAGTGACATGCACATTTGTCTGAATATTGTAGATTCTTATGCTTGGAAAAATCTACACATACCGGACGACGATTTCACTGTTGGAAAGAGACTATATGGTACTGCTTGGGAATGGGATAGGCTAGCTTAATTAGTACGTAATTAGTACCTTAAAGCTAAGTAACAGTGCGAGTTGTTATAAGTGACAATGGAACCATAGGATAGTACACTTGCGTTTAGCATATGCTGCGTGATATTGATCACATACATGCAACTGTTCGTTTAGTTGCTTATTTTAAACGTGCTGTGATTCTTTTGCATGCAAATTTGTTCCCATAGTACTCTCCGCGTATGAGAATAAGAGAAATTTGATTGAGATATTATCGAAATCGAATAGACTCATTTGAAGGGTGACACTCCTGATATATATATCCAAAGTGAATGGTTGTTTTAAAATTAACGTTTAAAGTTTTTTTTTTTTTACTTACTTTTGGTCACAATTTCACATCTCAACCTTTTAGGTGTTAAAACTTAATGTATAGATCATCTCTGTAAAATTTTATCAAACTGATAATCGTTTGATTTTTCGTTATAGTGATTTACATGAACAGTTCAGGCTGAATAGATTCGGTTTGTTTATTGATTTAATATAGTTTCGATACCTTAATGTTGACCAAATTAAATGAAATTTTGCATGAATGATCAATACATTATGTTCAAACATCACGGTGGAGATGTAAAAACATGATCGAAAAATGTGTCAAAAAAAAATTGCGCATATTAATTTCATAGCAAAGTTCTGGATATGAATTATATATGTGTGGAAACTATATATATGAACTAGCTGAAGTAATTTGCAAATATATATATATGCTAGTAGCTATAGGTGCTAACAAGAAGGGTTGCATCTATATATAATCTCCGTTATTTGGCATTTTTAGACATCATCTATAACTCTAGGTAGCTATATATACTCACATTAAGGGATCGCCAGAAGTTAAGAGAGTCCATATTTCTATGTAATCCTCACGCCGAGCGATCAACACACAACTTGGTTACCTGAATGAGGTAGCTAGTCTTAAAACGTCCTCTGATTTTCTCTGGATGCATTTATCAATTTGCATGAAAGTAACAACGATATGCACCTACAATTTCTGGACGCAACTATATGCTTGTTGTCATTACTGTTAAAAGAAAATAACGTTTAGAAACCATGCATGTATTTGATGTATATGCTTCCACACAACCAAAAGCATATGAAATTTCTTAACGAAACTACATGTTCTCATCTTAGCCAAGAGAAAAAACAAAAAGAAATATGGCAATAACCATACTGTTTCTAAATTCTTAAGTCATAATAATCTCCATTTTAGTCAAAAATAGATAAGTACACTAAAAAGAAAGATTGTTTTTAATGACCATCAATCGTGCAAGGGAAAAACCAAGTGGTTGATCAAGCATATAAGAATTTCAGCTCACTACCCATGATTTGGATTCGATCCTAATGATAATGAAAGCACAACAATTCGGATACAGTACTCACACGTTTAATAATTTAGACAACATCAATTGAATGCTTAATATTAGTGTGTCTGTGAAGTTTGTTTCAAATGATTTTGAGGACTCTATACAAAAATAAAGTATAAGGTTCCACAACAGACTGTGCTTTAGAGCATCCACACCGCCAAGCAGTTCGTCTCCATCCAAGAGGTGGGACCCGGCCAGAGTTGCTCGAGCAATCCAGAATCGAGCTCGCACCGGCGGCTTTCTCTCCTCCATCTGCTCGCCCAGTCAACCCTTCATATTTGCTCCATCAACCGCTCGAGCAAATTTTGCTCGACTCTTTGCTCGATCGAATGGCAGAGCCCACAGCAGGTGGGTGACGTCAGGCCCTTTTTTATTTTTTATTTTTTTATTACGGCTCCTGAAAGAGGGACAAGGACGATTGGAAGGAGGCTGCCTCGAGCTAGGCTTCGCCAGAGTTGACTCCGAGCGCCGCCCTCGAAGGTGGCGGTCGCTCCCGAGCTTTGCTGCACCTCTCACGTCGAGCGGCTCCGTTTGGGTCTTGGTTCAAACGAAAGAGAGGGTCGAGCTAGTCATTTCGGTTGGTGGAACCACGGCTGGCGTCGCCGGACGACGGAGAACGACGGCTGGGAAGGTCCGGCGTCGAGAGAGAAGACGATGAACAGTAATCGAGGGTTGCTGTGCTATTTTGACAATTTGTAAATTTTTAGGGTTTCCACTTTTAACCCTTCTATTTATACCCCTTTTCAAAAGATTATAAATAACTTTAACATGTCACAACTTCCTCATACGAAGTCCGTTTCACGCGTACCGCATGTCTACGAATTCTTATCGCCGAGCCCTACAACTTTCGTGAAGGAAGATTTTTGAAAATCACGACGGATTAAAGAGTCAACTTTTTACCTATTGAAACTTAAACGTTTTTTTTGAATTTTTACTGTTGGCATCACTAACAAAATTTTAATCATTATACAACAAGACAAAATTGAATTACTCAAGCAAATTGTGAATGGGTGTGTGAAAAAATCGATTTAGTTGAGCAAAATTTGAATTTCATTTACTTAAAGCAAATTTTACTTCTGGGCCCACCATTTGCTTGAGCAAAACCATTTTATGGGTGCGGATGCTCTTATTAGATAAAAGCATGAATAGCTCACTACTGTTTCACTATTTCACTATTTCACTATTTTTTTAGCAAAGTATTGAAGGAAAAATGTCATTAATGTGTATTCGTTAAAGTAACTAATATATGAAATTATTGTATTATGTAACGACTCATTCAATCATTATTATCATTATATATGTTTTAATTACCATTATAAAATTTACTCTATTATATACATTATTTATTTATATTCATTTTTTACAGAGATGATCTTTATTGATTAATTCAACATTTGAACGGTTAAAATCGTTGATTACATTGCCCAAGATATGTAAATTAGAGAGAGTATGGACGTATACAATCATACTGGTATTGACACAAGTTTTTTTTTTTTTTTTTACTTTAACATGTTATCAGCACGAAAAAAAAATGAGAGGACCAAAATTAATGTAGTTTCTGATTGGGCCAATGGGTGTCAGGCCCAGTTTTGTCAATAACCCAAGTTGGTACTGGAGCCCTACCAATCATCCAAAAGTTGCGGTGATACTTCATCGCCACTCAACCTGTCACTCCTCAACGGGTTTTGGGTTTAGGTCGCTTGAGAGTTGAGATAGTAGCAAACCTGAATCGGATTGTGGTAAAGATTCAAACTTTAGTGAAGTCTTTTGAAGGTGAAGGTTCTTGTGTGATGCCAGCTATCCCATAATTGTGTTTACGAGCTGTCGCAATTGAGAGGTTCCCACTGGCTTCACTTTGTTCGTCTTTGTCCTCTTCTTTCTTATCTATTAAAAAAAAACCCAATATTGGGTTCATAGGAGTCATCGATCAGGTAAATTCATATTCCGATTCAAAGTTGAGATTTTTATTTACACAAGTTAAAAGACTCAATTTTGGGGTTGCATTGTAGTGATAAGTGGATGTGAATATCGGAAAACCCAGTGAATGGAGGTCGTTTTGGAGAAGAAAGACGCAGTTGAATGGGTTTACAGAGGCGAAGGCGCTGCTAATCTTGTTCTTGCTTACAGTGGATCCTCCCCAGCTTTTGTATGTTTTTATCTAACTGTTCATTTACAATTGTTTTAACATTTTTAGTATTGTAGTGTTGAAAGATTGAAACTTTTTATTTAAAAGCGATTAGGTATTGAAAGTTTGAAACTTTATAGTGTTGGTGTTCAAGATTAAGATGGTTTTGTGTTGTTGGTGTCTGTGTAGATTGGGAAAGTAATGAGGATACAGAAGGCGAAAAGAAATGGGTCCAAACGCTCGAGCAGTCCCACAGCACTAACAATGCACGAACGATTGTTGTGGAAGGACTTGGAGGACATAGTCACTTCCTCTAACAAAGAGCTTGCCAGCCAGCTGTATGTGAAGCATGTAATGAGTCCATTGTTGGGTACCAAGTTCGTCGATTCTGGGGTAAGTATGGTTATTTTTACGTGCTGAAGTATTGAATAGTGCATGAATGTTGGAAAGTATACATGATGGTTTAGCTATCTAATCTTGTAGTTAAATTTTGGCAGATACATGTCCCTGCTTCCCGGGAATTTTTAGAGACAGTGGAGAAGAATGTAAATTGTCAGCGCCCAGCTTCTCGAGTTGATGCTGCCAAGGTTGATACAGAATGTGATTATGCGCTTCTCATGTCTGATCATTCTCTTTTTCCTAGCAGTAATTACCGATCCTTTGTCAATTACAAGTTTCATTTGTGTAGCATTTAAACGTTCGAAACTTTCTGTTATGCACTCATCAGTCATAGCTAGTCAAGTGTATTGGGTAATATGTGTGATGGTTTGGTCCAGCTAAGAGTCCAATGGTTTGGAGTTTGATAAAAATGTTTGTTTTCCATACCTGGTTTGATTGCTTCCACTTAGAATTCTTGTCCCTTCCCTTTTACTTTTCTAAGAAATGATACAAGGTAACTTAGACATTTCTACATTACAACATACAGACGCAGGGATAGAACCCTGGAGATGTTATTTTACCCAGCGTTCTACAGAATATGTATATAACAACATGTAGACACTCCTATCTATGTAAAATTGTCCTTTGATGCATACTACCAGAACTTTTTTTTCTTCTTTTTGTTAACGACTGTATGAGAAAGTTCCGGACACGTCCATAACATTATAAGTTGAGCAGTATTGTTTATTTTACTTTATTTTCCAGACAGTTGGATAGTGAATATGCCTTTTACGTTTCAGGTATTCAAGAAGGTGGAACCTGTATATCTGTAGAGATAAAGGTGCTTTTCCGTTAGTTGCCTCTTGCTTCCTGTTTGAGAAAACCTTTGAGTTATGCTTTCTCATTCCCATTTTCTTTTCAATTTCCCCAAAATAGCCAAAATGTGGGTTTCTCCCATCTTCGGAGTATATAGATGAAAGAAATGCCATCAAACGGAAGATTGCTCGTTTTAGGATGCACCAGTCCCTGAAGTTACATGATGGAGTGGTATTTTTTAGTCTATCCTTTTTTTTTTTGTCAAATTATCTAATGAAACAGGAATTGAATTGCTCATATGTTTCTATGTATTCAATGGGAATGTTGTATAATCTAGTTCTTGGATCTTTGCTGCACAAGTGTTAGTAAACGAGTCCATCTTTGTACTGTTAATTAAACTTCATATTTAATTCTGATACTATGTTACAGGTATCAGAATATAGTGACTATGATCCACTTGATCTCTTCTCCGGATCGAAGGACAGAATACATAAAGCTATCAAGGATCTCTTTGCCACCCCACAGAATAATTTCCGGGTATTCGTGAATGGTTCTCTAATATTTGGGGGATTGGGTGGTGGTGCAGAAAGTACTAATTTGGTGATTGGGGGTAAATTTGAAACAGCATTAAAGGGTGTCATTCAAGGAGGAGATGGCTCCCGCACAGTGAACTTTCTACAGCTTGTTGCTGAGACAGTTCATAAATCTGGAGTGATGGATCAGCTCCTGGAAATCCAGAAACTTGATAATCTTGACATAGATGGAGCTATCCACGCATATTATGACATTATTTCGGAGCCTTGCATGGTATGTACAGATTTGGGTAAAGACAAAGCGTCAAACAGATATTCTTCATTGCATTCCCTCCCTTTGGATGAAAGCTTAAAGATTGTGAAGCATTTTTTGATAGCTGCCACGGCAAAGGACTGCAGTTTGATGTTTAGTTTAAGACCAAGGAAAGATGGGAGTACAGGATCTCCATATAATAATGTGTACCTGGAATCAACCAACCAATTTTATGACTACAAGGTATAGTTACTTTTATAGCATATCTTTCAATTATTAGCATTTCAGAGCTGAATTGCTTTTACTTTTATTCCTTAAAGGGCCGTAGAGTTAATTTTCTCAAGTTGAAACTGAAGTTCTTGGTTGGGGAAATTATTCATAACAGCTTACTTATCTTGCAATTCCGTAGGTACATTTCATTGATCTTGATTTGAAGTCTTTGAGGAAATTGGAAGAATATTATGAGTTGGACAAAAAGATTGTAAGCTGCTATAATGAAATGGTGGAAACTAAGGAAAGACTAAATAAAACTACAAGTGCCGAGGCTTGTCAAATTGTGGACTGAGATTAGTTACAATGCCGTGGAGGATGCTTTACTTCAGAAATTGCGAGTAAGTTGAAGAAATCCTGTAGATTATTGTCGTCACTACTTGTAATATGTGTTACAGAAAAAATGTCATGTATGTGTATCGAAAATTGTAATGCTATGTGCAACAATGTAAACTTTGTGGCTTTTGGCCATCATTTCTATACCTCTCTTGGTTCTCTCTCTCCCGAGCAGTACATTTTGTTGTTGAGTTTGCTCATTAACTATAAGGCAAGCAACATAATTTGTTAAGGCATACAAATATATAAGGCAACTAAGGCATGTTCCTTGTTTCCTTAACGGAGTTTGAGGAGGGAAGGGAACACAGAACACCTTGTTAATAAGATTTGTGGAGTTTAAGAGAGATGATGGGAGATTGATGAAACAGAAAATTCGGGATCTACAGGGAAAGTGACGTATCAACCAACTGTAGAGTGATCCATCAAACCTCACATGGCCTATTTAATCCTACAGCTGGATCAACTTGTAGAGAAAAGAAAAAAGAGCAGCAACTTACTCATGGTATATTAAGTTTGTAACTTTTATTTTTGTTTCTGAACTGTTATATGCCTCTGATTTCATAACAGATTTCCTAGGGCATTACCTGTTTATATATTTTCGCTTAGTTGAACGTTTTCTCAACATGACAGTTCTTAAAATGTTTGAAATCCCTTTACATGATAATTCTCTTTTCCCTTTTATTTTGCAGCTTATCCGTTTATCATAAGCATCTTGAAGTTTTGGACAATGGAACCATCTGCCGGCAGTAACTTATGGAATTTCTCAATACTTTCTGAGCTGCAACTTTGTAGTTGATATTTTGTTACTGCATTGTCAAACAAAGAACTGCACATCATTTGGAAATATCCGTGAGCCTGATATGGAAGAGTCTGTACACTGGACGATCAACTTTGCTATTTTGATCAGCTTAGTATTGCTATGTGGAATATGACTCGGCTTTATCATGTGATGTAGAAAGAGCTTCTCAACTGTCTATAGGTCAGTGTCTCCCTGCTCTCTTCTCCATCTTTGTATCTCTTTGTGTGGGTGGATCTAAACCGATTGAAGTTACTGATTCAAGTAGGACAGAAAGAGGAATTAATAGGTTCCAGAAGTGGGTCATGTTTGCCCATTCAATCGAGCCCACTAAAGCTGAAATGAGAATGCCATTCCTATTTTCCCAATTGACCAAAACATTGTGTAATGTCGGGTCCTCATTATTTCTGCTGACATCCTAAATGCTAAAATCACATAAGATGCTAAGAATGTTTATTTGAATTAAAACTTTCTGTAAACTGACACGCTTGTATACATTTTCTCCAACAAGTTTTTCTCTTCTTAATATTGTTGTATAGTCAATCATTCATACGGGCATCATTTAAATTTGCTGTTGTTGAACTTTGTAAGAGATAGACTTTTAGGGAAGGATGAGCATTTTGGAATACTGTGGCTGATTAGAATGTTGGATGTGGGTAATGTAAATTCTGCATTGGTTGCATATTGGAAATTTTGAAGGGAGTAGGTGATCCAATAAAGGGCCCTTCTGATTGGCATTTACTTCTGGCCAACTACTGACTGTCATATTGTACTGAACAAAATTAGAAGGATCCGATATGCTGAAAGTATAATCAAGCACAATAGTGGAGAGAGAGCATTTCAAATATAGCACCTCTCCTCTAGATCTCTCTTCTTTCGTTAGTAGCTTGTTCTAGTTCACATTATAAATCTTCGCTTGCAGATTCATTATCAAGATCATGTCTAAGGTTCCATTTCTACCACTCTGTACCTGCATTATATCATTTTGTCTGCACCATGTGTTTTGTTTTTGCTCTCTTTTCCTGCCATGTAATTAGTTGTTGACTGGCGACTTTCACTGACACACTGCCATAGTTTCAAATGGTTTCACTGACACACTACTTTAGTTTCAGATGGAATTTATTTTCTTCTGAGCACAGAAGTATAAAATAACTGATCTGATCCGACCCTTCATGTTTTATCTGTACTGCAGAAAACTATAGTGTCAGTAGAGCTGCTGTGTTCAAAGTGCAGGAAAAAGGTGATGAAGTTGGTTGCAACAGTTGAAGGGATAACTTCCATTGTCCTGGACCCGTCGAAAAATACCGTGACAGTAACCGGGGAAGCCGATCCAGTGAAGATCATTCACAAGGTGAGGAAATTCAGAAGATCTGCTTCGGTTGTGAGTATCGGTCCTCCAAAGCCGGAAGAGAAGAAGGATGAGAAGAAAGAGGGCTATGGCCATGGCCATGGCCTTGTTCCTTACATACCAAAGACATGTCAAAGATGCGATGTCTGGTACGTAGTTGCTGAAGATGGTTATAACAATTACTGTTCCATTATGTAATTATATTTACTGTGTTCTATATGTGATATGAAACATCATCTATCAATAACAACCAGTTGTATTTCATTTCAAATTCAATTATTGCTGATGAGCTACATAATAACGGCCAAAAAGGGCTCCTATTGTTCTTGCTGTAATTGATGAAGGAGTTGGACGTGTGTGTGTGTGTGTGTGTTTGTGTTAATTCAGCAAAGTCCATAATTGTGTGTAGGTTTCCGACCAAATTATCACCGGTCGTTGGTATCTAAACACTCCAATTTGATTTTGATGTATGAAATATTTTAATAATCAAATAATGTCTTGTCCATAAATCAATGCCAATCTCAACCATGAGACGAAAGCTCCTTCCCAACGTTTGTGAAGAAACAGACTATGGAAGCGATGGTCATGTTTTAGATTCTGTTCACTTTCAGACAGCTAATCATATAAACCTTTACAGTAATGAAATGAACCCCTCTTAATGAAGAAGCCTTGCTTGATGAAGCTCCTTAAATTTATAATTGGGTTGGTTACTGTGTGACTATAGCTGCCCCATATTGATGGAAAAATTTGTAATTAGGTTGGTTACTGTGTGACTATAGCTGCCCCATATTGATCGAAAATGACACTCGATTGGCTCAATCAAACGCTTACAAAAGATTTAAATTGTTGAGTTAAGTAACTGGAATACGGTATTAGCAGAGTTATGTAGTTTTCAATTATAATTTTTTATTTTAATAAATAATACCACAACCTTTTTAATTGAAAATTGAAAATTGTAGTTGCTCAATGCATGACTCCGTTTATGTGTATTGACAATTATAGTTTTTCATCAATCAATATGCATTATTCTTTGATAGTTTATATTTATATATCTAAAAACAGTACTTGGACCTTCATATTTTTAGAGTAAAGTACAAATAAATATCCAAACTTTGAACTTCTTTTCAATTAAATACCCCATCTATAAATTATTTCAAATAAATACACGAACTATACAAAATCCTACAAAGTTTCAACTCCGTTAGACATTCTGTTAAAAAAACCGTTAACTTGTTTATGAGGAGTGTTTGACTTATTGACTGGACCCGCCATCAAGGGTATTTTAGGTAACACAAACTTCTTCACGCTCAGTGTCTCTTATAACTCTAAACTTTCAACCATTTCAATAAACGAAAGTACTACATTGCAAACTGCAAAATAGAAATCAACTTAATTGTATGTAAATAAATTTTTACATGTAGCTAATTTGTTTTGGCAACATAATAACTGAAATTGATATACATTCAACCAACAGAATCAAAAAAAAAATGCCAAAGAAAATGACGTGATGCCAAGGTTCATCATAACTGAAAATAGGCCTTCCCATTGTATGTGAGCTTTAAACGTTCAGTACTCAATTTGTTAAGGGAAATGACTGAAAGTTTAGGGTTATAAGAGACACTGAGCGTGAAGAAATTTGTGTTGCTTAAAATACCCTCGATGGCGGGTCCAGTCAATAAGTCAAACACCCCTCATAAACAAGTTAACGGTTTTTTTAACGGAATGTCTAACGGAGTTGAAACTTTGTAGGATTTTGTATAGTTCGTGTATTTATTTGAAATAATTTATCGATAGGGTATTTAATTAAAATGAGGTTCAAAATTCGGGTATTTATTTGTAATTTACCCTTTTTTTAAATTAGTATTGACTTTGTCACCGTATGTAAATTTACTTTATTTTCTCCCAAACATGAAGAAAGAAAAAAAAAAAGGGAATGACTAAATATTGCAACGCATTCTAAGTGGGCTTTCTTGTTCTGGGCCTTATTTTCATCAAAACATGAAAGGCCCTTTCTGATAGGGTCCACGTGTGGCTTTCATCCTAGAAGATCTAGAAAATCCCAACAGCAGAAGAGAACATCGAGAGAGAACTTGAATGTGAACCCACCTTGTTATGTTCTTTCTCCCCAAGAAAACCCAGAACTAAAACCCTCCCTAAAACCCTCCGGACTATAAATATACACCCCCTCGATCTCTCCCAATAACAAAACAGAATGTGGTGCTCAAAGGAAAACTTGCCGTCCCCAAAAACCATTTTCTCGGTGGCCGCCTCCGTCGCATCCTCCGCCGTTGTCCTCAAAAGCGTCGCAAACGACCTCGTCCCCATTGCAGTACAATCTTTCTTCTCCACACGCCTCAAAAAGCTCTCGTCCCAACTCACCGTCGTCGTCGACGAGTTCGACGGCCTCACCCCCAACCAGATGTTCGAGGCGGCCAAGCTCTACTTGGGTACGCTCTCTTCCTCAACGCAGAGAATCAAGGTCAACAAACCCGAAAAGGAGAAGCAGCTGCAGGTCAATATAGACAGGAACCAAGAGCTCGTTGATTATTTCAATGGTGTCAAATTCAAGTGGGTTTTGGTGACAAAAAAGCCACCGGCGGCGTAACAACGGTGTACAGGGATCACAGTCGGAGGTTCGACACTTTGAGATCAGCTTTCATACGAAGCATAGAGACATGGTGCTCAGCTCTTACTTGCCCTATGTCTTAAAGAAGCATAAGGAAATCATGGAGGAGAGAAAGGTGGTGAAGCTGCATACCATTGATTACAACGGTACTGACTATTGGGGGTCCATAAACCTTGATCACCCTGCGAGTTTTGACACCATGGCATTGGAGCCGGAGATGAAGAAGACATTGATCGAGGACCTAGATAAGTTCAGGGAGAGGAAGGAGTATTATAAAAGAGTAGGCAAGGCTTGGAAACGTGGGTACTTGCTGTACGGACCACCCGGCACTGGAAAATCAAGCTTGGTTGCAGCCATGGCCAATTATCTGAAGTTCAATATTTTTGACTTGGATTTGAAGGAGGTTCAATGCAGTTCTGATCTGAGAAGGTTGCTGATCGGCACAAAAAGTAGATCGATATTGGTGATCGAGGATATTGATTGCTCCGTTGAGTTGCAGAACAGAGACTCGGATCAGAATGAACCCAAAACTGTTGAGGACGACAAGGTAATATAATATGCTTGTCCCTGTTTCACACTCCCTCTGTGATTCATAAATTGATGACAATGGCATATATCTAACTTTCCTTTACCATTTTCAGGTGAGCCTCTCTGGTCTACTGAACTTCATTGATGGGTTGTGGTCAAGCTGTGGAGAGGAGAGAATCATTGTGTTCACGACGAATCATAAGGACAGGCTTGATCAGGCCTTACTCCGACCCAGTCCCTGCACCTGCACATGTCCTACTGCTCCTTCAATGGCTTCGAGACATTGGCTTACAACTACTTGCAGATTAAAGAGCACCCACTCTTTGCAGAGATTGAAGAATTGCTAAATCATATGGAAGTTACACCTGCTGAAGTCGCAGGAGAGCTAATGAAGAGTGACGATGCTCAACTGTCCCTTCAAGGTCTCATCGAATTCCTACAGAGCAAGTAGCTCATATAGGATGTCATAAAATCAAAAACCAATACCCTTAAGCTTACTGGTTTTTATTCTGTTTATCAAGCATCGATCGTCTGGTGCTCTTTAATTATCAATTTACACCTCTATACTGTGAATTTCATCTTTACATTCCCGAACCAAACATATTAAAGTAGGTACATATGTGGTATAAATTTTGAAATCAAGACTAAAAGCATAACATTACCCAGAAT
The DNA here is from genome assembly GCA_963682095.1 of Potentilla sterilis. Classification (NCBI taxonomy): domain Eukaryota; kingdom Viridiplantae; phylum Streptophyta; class Magnoliopsida; order Rosales; family Rosaceae; genus Potentilla; species Potentilla sterilis. Next base: position 1,603,181 of record OY821762.1, read on the forward strand.
AGCCATAGATTGAATACACTCATCATTTGATACAGAAGACCTTGGCACTAATGTACAGCACTGCTCATTATTTACAATAACGTAGACTTACAATTTGAGGTCTTATAACAGAACCAGCAGCCACTTGGGAAGACTAATTCTGCATATTGTAGACACCTTTTTTCACCAGCCACACACCACCAAGAAAGGTCTATCAAAATAGTGTCGTCACCAGCAAGACAATTTTTTCTGTTTCTGACCAGAGGAACAGACAATTTTCAGTTTCATTAGCAAGAAGAAAAGTATGTATTGGGAGTGCAGATAAAGTAAACTTTAACATACCCGAAGCTTAGCCTGTTCTTGCCTGTCTAAGTATGCGAGAAGTTCTTCCTGCCTCATTAAAGCGTCATGCAGAGCCTACTCAAGGACAAACACAAGTAAGTCATCAATATAACAGAAATGCAACAAACTATAGATGAAATATGCATGCCCCCAAAATAACCTCATAAGCCTCACTTAAAAATTAAACTATATTCACAATTAACTCTGTCACTGGACCGTCCAAGAGATCGTGAAAGTTACCTTCTTTGTTGCAATCAACTCTGCTTCTAATGCATCCACACGACAAACAGCAGCATTCAGTAACTCCTCTTTCTCATGAGGCATCCCATAAGGCTTTGCTTGTAGCATGTCTACCTTCTCTTCAAGTTCACCAAGCTTTCGCAAAGCAGATGAGAGAAGATCTATCCTGGTCAACCCTGGTGCCGGTGATGGAGGCCGAAACTCCTCATTTGGAATTGATTCAGCAGTCACAGGAACATTGTGGGTGGAATCCAAATCCGAGTGGGGAAGTTTCTTACTCACATGAAAGGAAACAGACTGCATGAACGTCACAAGGGTAAGAAGGAATGCCATAATCCTAGTCCAGAGATGCACAAAAATTCCAGTTGGTGTTTTTTCCTCACGTCGTGGAGATAATATCCCTGCAAATTATATACAAATATGAGCTTTTAACAAATATACAAATTATCTCTGATCCATGGTGAACCATAGAACCTAAGAAAGTGGGCAACCTAAGTCACATGGAAACATAGATTACTGAAACCAAAAACATTCAACATGTGTGGAGGCATAATAAATGTCTAGACTAACCTCCAGGATCCAGTGGATTTTGTTGCACAACTTGTTGTTTCCATCCCATATCCACAGCCTTGTCAACCATGGGAACGTATTCATCGTACTCGGACAACCCGCAAGCACTGGCTCCTTTCCCAACCGCCCTAGCCTAAAGAAGCATCAAGTGATGCTGACTATGAGTCCAAAGTTGGTCTGCACATTTATTAATGACAGATGTTTTTCAAATATAGACACTTACTTCTTCACAAACAGGAGTCAACTTGGGTTGCAAGTAACTCCTAGTTGCTTTGGGTGAAGCCATTTCTTCGACTTCTGAACCCGACTCTGCGGTAGATGTATCACTACTTCTTATCTGAATTAACAATATAAACAAAGAATCATATAAACTGAAATCCAAACAAAAGATTGCATATAAAGCACAACTTCCATCATACACAGTTAGATTTTCCAGTGGTCCATACATTTGCATAACGTGGCTTATCAGAAGCAATTATCCTCCCGTCACCATTTGAAACTGTTACTATCTGTCTGAAACATTGCGCCTCACCACTAAGTACCATCTGCACACAATAATGGATTCATTTCAGCCATATAAAGTAATGCTGACAAGGAAATAAAAAAAAATTGAAATAAAAATTATAAGCCAATATAATTGTAAAGCACAGTTAACCAAACCTTTAATATGTTGGGATCCTTCCATGGCCCCTTGTCAGACCTCATACAACCTCCCTCATCGGAACAGGTGCAGTTACCACCCAGATATTGTGGCAACTCACTAAAAATAACAAAATATTTTGACAGCAAATTGATTAACACAAGTGAACAAGAAAGACCTTGGATATTTGCATAGTAAAGAATCAATTACCTTGCATCAATTACTTCAAGTAATTTTGACTGGTACTTGTTACCCAGAACCTGAAATATAATAATATTAGTTGACCCTATTGCTTACTTCAGTCAATAGAAACATACATTCTTTGATGCAGGGCTTCAAACGTACATGAATCTTGGTGGTTGTTCTGGGATCAAGAAATGTTTTAACAGTATTCCAAAGCAGCCTAAAACTAGGGCCAGCATTAATTATAAACATTCTGCAAAGTGTCTGCACGGAATATTAGATATTAGGAGATTCTTGATGGTAGAAATAACAGTAGCCAAACACTAAAATTGTTGAAATGATCCGCACACCTCAGGGTAGTTGTCATTATCAATCTTCTGCAGTCTCTGGATGAGATCTCGTGCAGACTTGGTAAAGTTTTTAAAACCCTGAATATTTTCGGACCAATAAGAAAAGTTATTAAAAAAAGAAAAAAGGTCTTTTCTACATAGAAAAATGCAGAGACTAGATATCATGTCAAACAACAGCATACCACGCCTTGAACATCTAAGATTGTTGTACTTGAATCTATATGCCTCTTCGCAGCAATAGAGCAGGCTGGAAACTTAATGGCAAAACACTTTTCAAATTCCTGCACATGGTATTTCACATATCGCTCCATAGTAGTCACCTGCATAAGCTTATTGGGATCAACTTTCCCCAATCTTTCAATATAAACAGGTCTTCCCTCCTTGTCGACACCATGGTAGCACTGAGGGTAGTACTTCTGAACTTCATCCAACTCAAGAAACTCAAAATCCTAGAAAATATCGGAAACGTGATTATAATTTCTGCTTATATTGTTGTAAATACCAGGCCATCCAAGAATCACTTCTATGATGATATCACACCTCAAAAGGAAAATTAATTGTTAGCTAAATTTACCTCCAAAATCATATCGGTACCAAAATCTTTCCTCCATTGAATCATGTTGGCCCACATGTGCTTTGCTTTCTCTATATCAAACTTCCTCGCTACCAAAAACCTGAAACAAACCAAAAAGTCATACAAAAGGAAATAGAAACCGAAACTCACCACACTAAATTTAGAAGAAAAATCAAAACAAACCTCAACAACATGTGATAATCATCATGCTTTGGAGGCAGCAACTCCTCCAAGATAAGAGCCTGTCGAAATGCATCAACAGCTTGCAGCTCCTCGGCGTCTCGCACATCCTCAATGGAAACCGAAGCATGTCGGCCACTGCTCTTCCTCCGCTTCTTCTTCAATGAATGCCGGAACTTACTAGAAGCATTGATCGCCTTCTTCTTCAACGATCCAATTCTGGTCCTCCTATCCTCCTCTGAGTTCTCAAAATCCGACTTCCTCTCTCTCCTTTCCTCATTCCTCTCTCTCTTCTCCTCATGGCTAGAAAACCCTTCAAAACCTAAACAAGCGTCACAAGATCACCATCATCAGTCCTAAACGCCAAATCAATCTTACTAAACTCGACTCAATTTCGAATTTCAGTAACGGAAACACCAGTCCCCAATTCAAAACCCTAGTTTATTCAAAATTCAAACACATACAGCTCATAAAGAACAAGAAACAGTAAACCTTGCGTGACTAAATCAAACGGAAAACGTTAACAAACAAAACAAACGCAGGGAAAATATGAAAGAGTCAAAGATACAGAAGAAGAAGAACTTACAGGGCCTGGCGAATCGATCTAACGGCCCAGACATGGCGACGTTGCTGCGAGCTCAAGAACTGTGCGGATGCTGAAAAAAGCAAGAGAAGCTACTACTAATCTATATTCTAATATCCCTATAGGATAATTGAGGCCATAATTGGGGGTATTCTTCAGGCTGTTGGAATCTCCGAGCTGAACGAAGCGAGGTTCAGAGTGAGAAGAAGGAGAAGAGCCGGAGCGAATTTTATCGATTTATGAGGAGGAGAGATATTATTATTATTGTCTGGTGACGAAATAGTAACGGGCGGACTTTAAATCGAGACTAATTGATTGATAACGATTAAATGATTTAATTACGAAGCGAATAGGGTTGACAATTTAGACGGTACATATATCCACCCATATCTATATGTATGGGTCATGGGTCTACGTTGTTACTTTATCTACCACGTGGCAACCGAGACTTGGCGGGAATTCGCCAGCGCCGTCGGCGCGGTTAATGACGGGAGTGCTACCTCTGTTGCGCTGGAGTAAAATCTTCAGTCGGCAGCTCTTGCCAAAATACCGGAGCTGCGGGGCCGCTCAGTAAACTCTCAAGCATTTTATATGTCTAATTGTCGTGTTATCAAACCGATATTTTCTCCACTTAACAACTTGTGTCACACATACTATCCAAGCGGAATAACAAGGCGGATTAGAAGCATGCTTGAGGCTTTGTCTGGCCTGACTGAATGAGAATAATTTTCATGATGATAATTTAGCCAAAAGAAGATCTTCACTTTCCGGAGAGATCAATAATTTGGTGGTTGTTCAATCCCATTGACAGGTTCCGTCCTACATGATGCAATCGAACACGTTCAGTTCTGATGTCTCCTCGTTGGCTGAAGCTATTATAGACTTGCTAAATAGTGATCGAATTTGGCCCTTCAATTAGTTCTGAAGTATGATATAGATTAATCATGAAGCGTGAAACCAAATCAAAGTGGTGGTTATTATTATGTTTAGTCACACCCAAAGGAAAGATTGAACCTTTCGCGAACGCGATAGATCATAACATCTGCGCCCTAAGTACAGGGCCGACGATCACCCGTCTGGTTTACCATGATTACCATCCCATGCCACAAGTTACGGCAGATTTTGATTTAGACACGGTAATTAGCACAAAACTCTCAAGCTCCAGTTGATAAAGTACGTTAAATACAGCTGTAAAGGTGCTTGAGTGAAACTTAGAACACTTAACCGAGAGGATAACTCGATTAATCCATCAGGTCCGATGGACTTGTTCATCAGCACGCGTTTAACCACAGCAAGCAAAGCAATTCGAAAAATCTACACAGCATCAACATTAATATCAACATCAACACATGCAAGTCAAGAAGTCACCCAAGAGGTGCATATATCAGCAATTAAAGATCAATTAACTGTTAACAGTGAGAATATATAATAAACAGAAACCGACAAGTGCCATGTGCCTTAAGCATTACATTGCCAGTCACTTCTTATATATACTATTTATATACATATATGACTAGAAATTCACTTTTTACATGCGTATATATATAGTTGAAGAGCAGAGATGCATGCGGGCTACGAGTGGGATTGAACTTTATCGACCTGGAAGAATGGTGTCTATGTACAAATGTTCTAACTCTCAGGGAACAGCTTTCTGATCCTGCTGCAAAAAGAAACAAGACCTCAATAAGTTCTCGATAGAAAACAAGAGGGAACTATGAATTTGTGAAATCGATAATCACATTTAGTAAGTTTCAACTGATTTGGGAAAGATCAAGAGCTTCTTACTCGCTATGCCAAGTTCTTTTTAGCACGAAATTGGAGGAGTTTATCCCTCCACTGGGCTGCAAGTGATCATTAAAAATATGAGATTTCAGAAGCTCGAAAATCATCGGCCATGCACTAGCTACGAGTAGTGAAACAACCATAACATTAATAAATATTACATTCAACCGTACAAACACTATTCTTGCGTGCTACTTACCAGCATCTCTGTAACGTTCCTCAACAGCAGCAATAAGCATGTTGCGCACAAGATTGAACTCCTTTGTTTCAATACATGGCTGACCATTTGGCCTGCAACCAATCAACTTCCAATTAGACTCATCTACTTTGCTGTAATATAAATTGTCTAGAAGTTCTATATTCAGGTTAATATTACACACACTAATCCATACTTGCCCTGCTCAGAAATGGAGCCTGCCTAGATTATAAACACCTTTCAACATGAGTCTCAGAACGGAAGAACTAGAGGTGTAGATATAAGATAAGTAACAGTAATATCATCTGATGACCATCAAATATAAATAAGACAGTATGTTCTTCCCATTCGTTTTGGAGTACCCCAACAAAATTTACTATGCTACAAGTACTTAATCATCGAAACCAGATTCAAGACACCCGCAATGCTTCCTCTGAGACATGTCATAATAATTGCATCCAACACATTAAAAACTTACCGATCCAGTTCAGTAAACAATAAGCCATCTGAAGCAGGGGAATGCGTAGACAGCTTTCCAGATTCAATAACTCTCATACCATCGCTGTATGCCAGATACTTGTTAACTTGTATGGGAACCTGTAAAGAAGAGGAGAAGGCTTTGGTTACTGAACTGTAGATCAATAGCTTCATACCATGACTTGCAAAATAAAAGAACCTTCAAAAAGTGGTATACTGTAATTTGGTACAGTCCTCACACTGAATGAGTCAGGAGAAGACTGTAAACTAGTCTAGTCTAGAGAAAAACTGTTCAAAACACCTGTTATGTTTTTAAATTAAAAACAAGAGAAATGTAAAAACCAGGAGATAAATAAAAAATCAATGGAGCTCCTACAATATTCACGTAGTGTCCGTGAAATTAAAGAAACATCTGACCTCGCACACAAAAATTTCAAATGACCAAAATTTTACAGATATGGTGAACATTGAAAAAGCCACCCTATGCAATCATGTTAAAAGGAATGAAAGGAATTTGTCTTCCAGTTCAATACATAACATTCACCAACTTGTCTTTTCTAACCATCCTTTATGTCCAAAAAGAGTATAAACAATCCGACTTGAACACAAGGAAACTATATATCGAAAGCAGCATTATCAGAATACCTTGCATCTTACGGCAATGTTGATGGCATCTGAAGGCCGAAGGTCAAAGCTGACAAACTCTGTCTCACTACCTGCCTGTAACCACATAAAACACAGTGTCATCAACTCATCATATACAGATTCCAACCTTCCCCTGCTTTCCCAAAAGTCAGCCAAATGAATGAAAAATATGTTATAATGCAAGACAAGAAACATGCCTTTCTGAGGTATAGTTGAGCAAAATAAGCTTCATGCACTCTCTTAGTGACTCTAACAAGTTGGACCTGCAAGGTTGAAAACCTTTCTATAAACAATCATGAAGAATCGAGTGTTTTACCACACTAGCATTGTAATATCGAGTGTTTTACCACACTAGCATTATAATCTACATAGATATACCTCATAACCCATCTTGTCAATCATTTCCCTCACCACTTGATACATAGTTGGCCTAGCCTGGAAACAATACACCAAATTACAGATCATTAGAATTTCTATTCAAAGCCAGGTAAAACTGTGCCGGCTCAACAACTCAAGCACACAATGGGGATAATGTAAACATACAATAGGAACATTGCGCACTGCTGCCATGAGCAACACACTAGGCATTTCCACTGCAATCAATGGCAACAACAGCTTCAAAATAACATAAGTAACAAAATTTCTGATGAAAATTCCAAACATAAAATTCAGGTCGCAGTAGGAAATCAATTAGTAGTGCAAGATCAACATACAAACAATAATCGGAAGAAGAAGGCCAGTCCCATCTTCCATCTTCAATACAATAGCAGGATGTGGAGCATAGTCTGGCAGATGGCCACCCTGAGGGTTGTTATGGACACACCTCATGTGTCTGCCGTCCCTCATTTTGATCATGAACCCGTCAGCTCCACTCTTCACCTCAACTGCACCAAAAACCAAACCAAATAGTCATCACTCACAGCAATGTAATCCAGATATTCAAAACAAATTATCAACAATGTTAAGTATAATTTAGCCAATGTTATAGCATACCGGCTTCAAGTACGCTAGAGTTGACATAGTCTTCATCATTTTCATGGAAATTCTCCGCCATACTTCCATTTCCATTTGACGAAGAACTGTACGTACAATGCACTCTCGTGCATTTTCTTGCATTTCGAGGGCGAGAAGCAAAGCCTGCCTGAGTGACGCAACCACTGATTGCCTTAAATCCCCACAGCTCACTTCTAAGATGCCTGACCTTCAAGAAAGGGCCTACCATGGCCAGATTGTGAGTACCGGGTTGCTTTGCGCTCACAGTGGGGCAAATCACTGGCCCTTGCAAAGTCCCCATCGCAAATCCTACAAATCCACCAAAACGAAAACATCAAATTCACTTTTCATTGCTCCCAAAATATCATGAGCAATCCAAACACTGATGTCCGTTCGTCAATTGTGTATGTAACTCATATGACTATGGATCTTAATTAGCTTATGATTTCATCGATTCGAATTGAAAAACCTCCACTCTTAGTTGTACTAGTTACTTGAAAGATTTACAGCACAAGATTCTCGAAAAACCTCTATATCTTTCAACTTCTATATATCACTGATACGAATCATATACGATCATAAATACGAAACCAAATCAGAATTCAAACTCAGTCCTCAAGGCTTCGAAAGAGCTCTATATATACCTTGATGATCCGAAGCGCTTTGAATCACCGATCACCGCCGGAGTCTCGCCGATTCCGTCCACTGACTATCGAAGCTTCCGGTGATCTGAATTCTGAGCTGTAGATCGGAGCGATCGGATTTGATCTGAGGGAAATAGAGTGGAATCGGAGAAAGCTTGTAGCTGAAGCAATTGAAGAGAGCTGAAGGAAATACGGACAGCGAGGAATGAGAGACGAAGAAAGAAGATAAGAGATTCCCTTTCGGTACAAATTGGTATAATAGAGAAAACAAAAGGAAAAGATACTATAAATATACATACTGGGTTTACTAGTAGTTGCGGGACACCCTGAATCAAACGTGTCACGCCCTAGGGATTACTGAATGATGTGGTAATTGGGGAGGGGTAGTAATGGTATTTGAGTGGGGAGTGGATAATACAGGGTCTGAGAGTCTGTGTGCAAGTAGCGGCTTCCCGCTTTTTAATGACCTCAGAATAAAGCGCGGATGCGTGGATGGGCGCCACGTGTGATGTTTCGCCAGGATGATTTGGAAGTCTGGACAAGGCTCTCTTTTCTCACTCTCTCAAAAATATCAAATTTCTGTTTTCTTCTTCTGCCCCCCGAAATATCGGGTTTTTTGGATTTTCACTTGGTACTTTTTATTTTTCTCTCTTTTCTTGGAGTGGGTTTTCAGAGAGGAAATTATTGATGGTTCCCTTTGCTAACACTTGGTAGTTGGAACGTGATTGGAGCACATTGCTCATCTACACTTTCTAATGAATTTTGGGTTTAAAAATACAATACACATATCGTTTTCGTATGTTATTTAATCTTTAGTCATCAAAATTAATAATAATGATTATTTATTATGTATAACATGTAAATTATAATTTTTTTAGACATCCTAAAGCTAATTAGGAGTGCAACTTCTACAATCGAAAAGAAATGATATTGATTTTCATACATATATATACCTCAACGATCAACAAATTAAGATAACAGTAAAAATATAGTGGCATTATTTTTACATAACTCACTTACTAATCAATATAACGAGGTGTAATTTACAAGATGAAAAACGAACCTGATAATACATTGAGTAAATTTTGAATGGTTCTATAACAGTATAACATTAGAAATACCAATTGGATTGTAGATTATAGGATGGTAGGTCTTACCCAATCACAAAGACTTCCTAATTATCCAAACAGAACATTATAAATTAATTTATAGGTTGAACATTTGAACATGTCAGATGAGAAAATAATCAAAATATGCATATATAATTAAGATGATTTGTCAAAACAGCTAGCAGAATTGTTTTGACATGACCTGATGCGATCTAGCTAGGATTCCACTGGTGTGCTCCATTGATCGTGAGCTTGTATATATATTCAAACACAACGGCATGGTTTTCATCAAATTTCAATATTATAGTATAGGCAATACTCAATACTGGCTTCTGGCTTAGAAACAAAGCTGTAATCATGTCATTAATTTATGAAAAAACAAGGCCATTTCAAAGGATCCATTTTAAAATATGCACGATTAGAAAACCAGAGGAATCCCATCACCTTCATGCTAGTTAGGTGAAAAAATATTAAAAGGACGAGGAATTATATAGAAAGTACAAGGAATACGTCTTCTCTACCTGCATGTAACTATAAACAAAGATGACCAACCAGGATATACAAATTAGGATTCGATTGTGAGAAATGTTTCCCGATAGTTATATTACGTATATGATGTTTGTTATACTAAAGGAATAAGGATTAAGAAGACAAAGGGAAATGAATGAATGAAAACAACTTGGCAATTATTTTTATGTGGGGATCGATGGAGAGATGGACCTTTGCTCCTCTCTTTATATGCGTATGTATTTGGTGACGTTTAGTTTCTGGAATTATCGATCATGTTCAATAATTGCCAAGAGATTTACTGATATGCCTTGAATTTTCTTTTACAAATCTCGTTATTATTCAAGGTAAAATATTAAAACCATCATATAAGAGCGAGAGCAGGCACATAGGATTAATAGAAGAAGGAAAAACCAGCTGTAACAAAACTTCAAAAATATATGAATTAGCTTGTTTGAACCGAACTACAACCACGGAGTCTAATTGATGTGAAAAAGAATCGATATGAGAACAAATGAAAAATTGATAGGATGGTACGTAGTAGTCCATTTTTATAGGCTGGATGGCTAGCTAGAATATTGTCCTCTTGTTATTGGGTATTTCAAGTACGTGCATTCATATATAACGAAAAACAAAACAGAAAATCAAATCAATATGGTCCTAACCAGTGTTGTATTCTTCTTAAACGTGAAAGGAGGAGGAGTCCAACCTCCCACAAGAATAGGGAGGTTTCTTAAGACGACTCTTATTCTGGCAACGAAGCGATAAAGGGGCTGATGAGAGTAACCATGGCAGCCTCATATCAGGGAGGAAACACGCACCATATAGACAGCACGCAGGGATAGAAGCAAGAAAAAAGAACAGTACAAAAACTAATTAAGTTTAATCATAACCGAGCAACATAGGAATTTGACTGTGTGACGTATCTCACCCGTCTGTATGGATTACTGCTCTTCGACGTCTTTGATATATACACGTAATTTATCTGCACCAAAGCAAATGGATCGAGAGAAAAGCATAATTGTAGCTAGATTTTAGCTTTGATCAACTAACAGTTCGTTTACTATTCTGATCGATTCCCGTTGTCAGTTTGATTATAGGACAACGTCAACTAAGTCATCTAGGTAGCTGATTCGGTTTTTTTTTTTTTTTTTCATTTATATATCAGTTCTTGTAACAAACATTCTCTCAGGTGATTGATGATCCAGGGACTCCAGAGCTTTCGGATTTATTGAAGTGAGGATACCATTCAATAGGTTTCAACAACAGCATTTAGTGGAGATTAGCTAGGCCTTTGCAAGGTTCAGAAACAGTCTTACCTGAAGCCTTGTAGCATTGTAGTTGGGGATCGTGAAAGTCATGCTCACAGGTCCAGCTTCCTTGGTAATATTACCTACATTTGCAATACATGAGCACAGAAAGTGTCATTAATTTACTCACCAAAGCTATGTCTTTTATTTCATTATAATTGCATGAAGAAAATGTACCTCAATATAACTTAAATATTTAATATAACAGTTTGATGCTGGCTAAAAACAGTAGATACCATGTAATTCCTGTGCAAATGTTAGCTTTGCAAGTAAAGTATGTTCAGATCCACCAACGATCTGCAAATATAATATATGTGCCACACTACGTTTGGTCGACAAAGAAGATGTTTACTAAAACTGAAAATTAAAAAAATAGGAAGGGGAGAATGCCTGGTATTATTCGATCAGAAATCATATGCCATGCTAAACCTTCATTGTAAAGGTTGAGTTCAAAATAGTATAATTTGTAGAAACCATACCTTCTTTAGACCCCATTCAATTCTCTTGTTTGCTTCCAAATCGGTTGTGTTTCCAACTGCATGCTCCAGGTTCCAACTCAAAACTAACCCTGAAGTTATTCCACAGCAGATAAGGTACCTAATTAGTATTAAAGAAAAACCTGATATATGTCTAAGAGACTAAGGGAAAAATAAAAAATTTAGTCAAGGCCAAGCGTACTGAAATCACAACGAGCAATATGCCTAGCTACCTGATAAGGTTACTGAGAAATCTGTATGCTCTTCACTCATTGGCAGAAAAATAAAACATAAAGCACATTCTGCTACTTAGCAGAAACCAAACTATTCTTATTCCTGTAGTGTATGATCAACATGCATCAAATCTTTCAAAAGCAAAGGAAAACAATTTACATAGTTGTATATGGTGGCACTGGCAGCTGCACAATAATTTTATCTGCAGCGAAGCTCGATGAGAATTCAGCATGCACTTTAATAGTCACTTCAGCCTAAGATAGTATAACAGGCTGTTAGATGAAGTCAGATGTTAATATTTCTAAGATAGGAGTAATATATAGACACCTCAAGGGGCCCTGATTCTTCAATTGACACATTAATACGAAAGGGAGGCTTGAATTCCTGAGTTATGCGGTAATTCATGACAGGAAATTCACCAGCTGTTGAACCCTACATAGAATGAAGTATACGGTTTAGCTCCAAGATTAGCAGACAAATAGTTATAGTACCTCTACCACCCTCCAGAAATACTGCATATATCTAGTTCATCGTGTCTAAATCACACTCACCAGTGTTAGCGTTCTGTCAACGTCAAAATTATCAAGACGTACAGATTCATGGAAGTTACAATCATCAAGTATAACAGGTCGTATGCGTGAACTACCATAATCTGTTGGAAAAGGCAGCATAATCTTGTTAATATGCCAGTGCTGATAATACTGTATCCTTCCAAAGAAAGAGGAAAGAAAAGATAGGTATCGACTACGTACATATGACACTCCAATCACAAAACAAATATGAGAAAACAGCTTTAAGAATATAGTGAATTTGATGAATATCCTAAAAGCATATTATCTGGTGTAAAGTATATATTACCAAAAGTTGACCCTCCATCTTTTCCTATACTCACTAGCTCATTAAGAGCAATTCGAATGTTTGGATTGCCGGTCAGATGGTTCTTCAATTGAATAGAACCATTAATTTCAGAAGTAAGTATAGATCCCTGCATGAACAACATGGACAAAATAACTGCTAGCTTTAATTATGACATTATTAAATGAGTCAAATGACTGTATGATATACATCTTCGTACCATAAACGACCCATTATGAAATTAAAAAAACTTTTAAAAAAGGTTAAAATTATCTTGTGACAGAGAATCAAGAGCATTTGAATTTGAAATCGTCCGGCCAAATCGTCCAGATGGAAAAACTGTCCTAGAATCCTGTTGAATATCGCTGCATACATTTACTTTCCTTGTATATTTAGAAGATTGTTTCCTGTTAGGTTTCGCTTGTGAGTCTTTATACTCCTCCTATTTCGGAGAAGAATAAACAAATTGAAGCATTCCAGCATATTGATTTCTTTGTTTATAGTACTCTATTAGAAACAATGTTTACAACCGACCGGTATTGTCAAATAAAGAAAAAGAAGAGAGAGTAATGAAGCACAAGTAGTGCTTACACTGGAACTGAATGTGACACTCAGATTTTCAATTATGTCCACAAAGATCTCCTCTCTCTTCCTACCACCGCACTCATTTGCTACAACAGATTCTGTGATAGTTGTCGTGGCCATTCTTCTGGCCATGCATGTTTAACAAGTCAATTAAACCACTTATATACAAAATATCGAAATTCTATCATGAAAACACTATAATTAAAATCGCAGCACGACCAAGGGGTTGCAAATGGTCGGCATCAACCTCAATTGGCTCATTGAACAAATACGACTTAAGTCGAAGTTGTTTGCACAAAACCAAAACAAAAATATAAGATTCACTGTCGACGTTGCTAGTTGCTACCAGCCTACCAAAATATTATGATCCGAGAAATCCAAGATTTACAGCACAAGATTCTCGAAAAACTTGTGTATCTTTCAAATTCTATATACTACTGGTATAAATCCTATACGATCACCTATACGAAACCATATCAGAATTCAAAATCCGTCCTTAAGGGCCTATACCTTGATGATCCGAAGCGCTTTGAATAACCAAAACCGCCGGAGTCTCGCCGATTCTCTCCACGGATTATCGAATTTTCTGTTAATCTAATTTCTGAGCTGTAGACCGGGACGATCGGATTTGATCTGAGGGAATAGAGTGGGATCGGAGAACGCTTGGAGCTGAAGCAATTGAAGCTGAAGATAGTCAAATCCCGGTTTACTAGAATGAGAGATGAAGAAAGAACATCAGAGCCTTTCTGTCTGTACAAAGAGAAAAGTAAGAAGATACCAAACATGTCATTAGTTATGAAAGTTTCAACCATTTCGAACGAGCCATTTCAACCATTTCAAACGATCCATTTTTAAATCTGCACGAATAGAGAACCAGAAGAATCCCATGGTTAGGTGAGAAAAAATAATAATAATAATAATATGATGAGGAATTATATAGCAAGTACAAGGAAAAATTCTTTAGCATCCACCTAGAGTCCGCCTATGTATACGCCTGGCCTGCCGAACTTCAGTCTAGACCCGCCTAACTCCCGCCTAGAGTCTACCTAAGCACACTATCTCCCACCTAGCACTGCCTACACCCGCCTATAGTCCGCCTAGGCGTACTATCTCACACCAAGTGCCGGCCTAAATTCCACCTAGAACCGGTCGCCTAGGCACACTTGTTCCCGCCTAATGCCCGCCTGGACGCCTAGTGTCCGCCTAGGCATATTATCTCCTGCCTAGTGCCCGCCTGGACCCACCCAGCTCCTAAGTCCCACGGTACGTATAAAATGGGGTAAAGGCACAAGTCTGTAAGCCATTTCCCCATATAAACTATAAAACAAAGATGAACAACCAGGGTATACAAATTAGATTGGGGCTTTGGATACGATCATGAGAAATGTTGCCCGATAGTTTATTAATGGATTCAAAGATCATGAGAAATGTTGCATCAATGGTCATACACAATGTCTAATATAACAATATTGTTGATAATGGATTCAAATCAGATTAAAACTACATACATACGTTTTGATTGTGAAAGAAGGTCCCTTAGAGGCTAAAGGATCTATAATCAATATGCATGGGTGAATTGTTAATGGATCAAACTTGGTCCATCCTGGTTATGACTGCTCAGAGGACGACCAAATTTGCTCCATTAAACATGAGAGGCCTTATTGAGCAAAACTAGCAAACTTGAGAGGCCGGCCTTGCATACGGATGGAGCTGATCGAGTTCATCAACACGCGCTTACAATTATGAGCTTAAAAAGAATAAGCGAGTATTATAACTTAAAACAGATCTAATCCTATTTCAAGTCCCTTGACCATAGTTAGGGTTTGGCCAGTTAACGCCTCCAGTAACACCAGCAGTAGGGGTGGCGGCATCCGTACCAGCCGTGACATACGACATGCACGACAATGGCACTAAACACAGCCCTCTACTTCGCAGATCTCGCTTTCTCTCATGATCTCCATTTGAGCCATTCATCTCTACCACTTTCTGAAACAGAGAGATAAAAAATTAGTGCCAACGTACGGGGGATCGATGTGTGTGTGTGGTAAATCAGATCGATTAAACACTCTTATTTATCCCTGAAGTGTATAATTACATGCTTCTGCTATATCAGCAAACAGCTATCTAGGGTTAGGGTTATGATATATATGGGGTTGATTAGACTCATCATGGTCATATTATCTTATCAATATATAATTACGTACTCACCCCTTGCAACATTGCTTTAGAGGACTTGTTGCGTGATGACTTCATTAGTGTCTGCATGCACAAATCGAAACGTGTAAATTCAAAACTAGCTATCTAATTATGAATAAAGCAGTACAAGCTAGGAGAAATCAAATCAGTTTTCGTGATTGAAACGTACTAGCTAGACGTATTGATCATCCCCTTTCTAATCACGCTTACATCTTTATGCCGAAAAAGATAAATTTATGGACACTGGATGGAAGGACTGTCGAGAGATAGCGTACGTGATCAATGAGAATTTGACGAGAGATACTAGTGAGCAGAAGTTTAAGACCAGATCTGAAGTACGTACTTGACATGGGATATATAGTAGCTTTCTATTAGAAAGCATGGATATTGATACCCTGGTTTCACTAGCTAAATTTGATCTCTCAAGTAGAGCATATGTGCATGGCCTAATTAACAATTTAAGTTCTCTTTGTTTTATCAGGATGATATTAAGCAGTGGGAAGGAATTGAAAGTAATACTACGTACCTCGACCTGGTTTTGAAGGAACTTGATGTATCCGATAGCCTCCATTAGTACGGATGCTGTGTCGGTCTGCAAAACAAATACATATTTTCTTTTCACTTATTCAAAATATTAAACAGATAGAAATAAAAATTGATGGCTAGCCTTATTCATACTTAACTGTTTGAGGACTTTATACTGTGTGATGTATAGTCTTTTCGGAAGCAAATTATTGTCCGTACCATATAGAAATGCAGATGTACGCACTTATGTATGTTTTACCTTATAGAGTGAAAAAGGTGAGTTATTAAGCTAGCTACCTTGCCAAAGGGTGCAACCAATTGCTGAAGAGTTGCAATTCTATCTCCTAGTTTCTCCTTCCTAACCTGAAATTCGGAACAACAGAAAAGAGATCCATGAGTTCAAAGTCTTAGTGAATACGAATAGGGATTGTTAATTAGAGAAAGGAATAAGTTAATTACGTACTGGTACCTTAAGGGGTGGGCACGGAGTGCGCGACTCTAACCGCGACTTCTTAGATCCAGCTGCTTGTGTTGCCTTTGGCTCAATCAAACTGCCCGGTCGCTTCACTTCTGTGTATTCATTCTCAAAAGTCGAAATCTTCAGAGACAAACATTTCGATCATGATCAGTTCCCTCTTTCGATCACAGAAATCAGTCGTTTTTAAAAGAAAGAAAGAAAAGAGATCGAAAAGAAAAGTGTTCTCGGAAAATTTAAAGAGTTATATCAACACACATTGTATAAAGTTTGAAGCTATAGCTACCCCAATGTTGCAAAAAAGGAAGGCTATATATACTCTTGTAGAGCCACATGATTATTTGCTCAATTAAAGGGGTTTTTATACATTGAATAAAGTTATCTTTTCTCCATCTACGTATAGACCGCAGAATTTACTTAGAAGATAAATTATGTTAATATATGTGGTTAATGAACATTTGACTGAATATCAAATTGTTACAGTACGTTCATCCTTTTCCTCACAGTTATTTAACGTTTTAAATATTAATTTAGATAAATGAATTAAGCCGTTCTAGCTAGCCAGCACTAGAGTACATACCTTGAAAACGTAAATTTAAATAATTAAATTAATAGCACTAACATATATACTATTCCAGGCTTTCATAATCAGCGAGAACAAAATATTATTTTAATTCATAATATGCAGTCAGATATCAGCATTATGTGTTCGGCTAGGGTAACAGCTGTTGATGCCCCTCACTCGATCACTGGTAAGAAGAAGAAGAGAAGAGAATAGAATAGAATAGAAGAGAAGAAGAAGCTGGAGAAGAAGATACGATACTCACTTTACTACTGGTACCGCAAGATTGCAGACTATAATGATCATGAGGATTTGTTCTTGATTGTTGCATCTGTTGAAGACCAAAGGAATTATGCCTAATTTCCTTGTTGTGTATGCCAAAGGTATCATGTGAATTAGAAGGCTCATGCATACTAAATCTCGAAGAAGCTAAGAGATCCATAGCCTGTAAGTTCATGTCTAAGGAGCTGCAGCTTGAGATTGTCGACGACGGCGACGACTTTTGGTTTAAGTTGGAAATATTTATGCTGGGATAAATTTGGCTGAAGTATTGCCCTCCTGTTCTCCCAGGCATCAATTGAGCATAGTTCTGGACATGGTTGTTATTTGAGCTGTAAAATTGTTGATGATGGTGATCTCCAGCTAAGGAATGATTAATTCCAGAAGAGGACAAGGTCTTGAGCACGAGTTTTTCACTGAGATCATTCATCATCATTTCTTTCTGCTCATTCTTTGTAAAGCTGAGGCTTGTAGGAGTAGAAAAGTGGTAGTCATCATCATCAAGATCAATACTAGTGGTTGAGGGGCTGGTCAGCATCTGTGTAAATTTTGGGAAGGTTGAGTCTGATGAAGATGATAAGAGCTCTTCCTTAATACTGCTACTGCTTCCAGCTCTATTCAAATTATTAGTACTAGGAGGCCAGCAGTGAAAACCCAAATCTGGTACCATATTAATAGAATTACTACTGTTGAAGCTTGAATTTGATGGGTTGCTCCTGCATGCACAAAACAGTCAATCAAGAGAGAATTAGATTACTCAATTTTCAAACCGGAACCCTTGTCCCATTCTTCATTTCTTTGTTCCAACAAGAAAAAGAATTTTTGGCTAAATTTTAATTTTTATTTGTTATAACACTATCCCATCATCAGGTTTTCTATGATAACGTTGAGCCTATTCAAAAGACAAAAACAGAAAACATCAAGTTTTTTAAAATCCATAGAAAACTTCTTAAACCTATTTATTAAAGGTCAAAACATAAAGTTCATATTCTGAGAAGCAACAAGGACATGAGAAGTAAAGCAAATTCAAGGGACAAACGTCAATCAGAAACTGAATAACACAAGGAAGGATTTATCCAAAAAATTAAGTACATTAATTTACGTTTACTCTGATACTGCATGAGCATAACTACAATCAGAAAGAATGTCCACTGTTGAATGCTACAATCACATACAGAGAAGAGAGAGAGAGAGAGAGAGAGAGAGAGAGAGAGAGAGATACAGATTAGTGGTGGTGGCAGCAGTATGCTGGGTCCAAGCATGCTTGATTCCAACTCCATAGCAAGATGGCGCAGTAGCTAAAGAAGAGGAAGAAGAAGAAGACCCGAGATGACTAAGATTCTCTTGGAGCTGATGATGCTGGTGATGGAGATTTACAGACTCCATATGCAAGTATGTAATTTTCTGTTTCTCTTTAAAGGCTTGAAAATCCCAAGATCGATAAAGCAATAAAAATTAATTAGGGTAATCAAAGTATACAAGCTAGCGTTAATCTGCTCATGGAATTGGAATCTCTCTCACTCAAATCAAAGATGGATGGAAAACCAAGTACTCAGGTGACAGCCGCATATATATACATATATGCCTTGCCTTGCTGCTTTTAGCTAGTCACTTTTTTCTGAGTTTGCCCTTTACTCTCTTTCAAGTTTGCATCGATCTCATTAATTAAAGTAGAAGCCTTGAAAACAAAGGAAGAGGGAGAGAGAAAGAGAGAGAGGGAGGGAGAGAGAGAGAACTACTAGTTCTTATTCACTTCCATACGGACCAGATATATACATATACTTCTCTCTCTTTCGATCGACTTTAATTGTTAATCTTTTATGTTCTTTTTCTTTCAGCTCTTGTCCTTGTTTCTCTCTCTTATGATAATATGATATGCACACTCTCTGGTATGTAGGTAGCTAGCAAGCAACTAAAGCAAGCTGCAATTAGAGGAAGATGATTATGTACTTGAATTAATATTCATTCATTCCACTATGTCATGATTAATTGAGGCCCTGCCTTCGATCCCAAGGCTGTCAACTAATGCCTCAGAAGACAAATGATAATCACCACGCTCTCTTGCTCTTTTTTTTTTTTTTTTTCTCTCTCTCTCTCTCTGAAACCCCACATGTCGAGAGTTATATATCTCCCATCTGGGGTGGTCGGTAAGTATTTATCTACAAGATGGCAATAGAAGTTTTCGATCTGCAGTATATCGAAGTTATTCATTTCTTTGCCTTTTTCTTCTATGAGGAGATTGAGTGGAGAATTGGGTAGCCACAACTCACAACAATCTTCCAATACTGTGAAGAACCGAACATAAGATTGTAAGAAGAAATATCACAAAATTACATTATGTTCAAAATCACAATGCTATAATAGTAAGCGATTTACGTCCGGAAACGCGGCGGATACGGTCGAGACGAAGGGGGTGCGAGGATTCAACGTTGAGCCCTACGTACAGGCATGTATATACCAGGAGAACAATTTGACTAGGGCATAACTATCTTCACTATCGTTCTTGGTAGTGATTAATTGGTGAACATCGATCACTCTTCCTTCAGAAAAAGCGCAAGTCCTGCAAACGACCAAGGTAATCTTCAAGAGGCCAATTAAGGACAAAAGAGAACGATGATTGCACCACCCTCC
This sequence comes from Potentilla sterilis, assembly GCA_963682095.1. Taxonomy (NCBI): domain Eukaryota; kingdom Viridiplantae; phylum Streptophyta; class Magnoliopsida; order Rosales; family Rosaceae; genus Potentilla; species Potentilla sterilis. Next base: position 1,623,303 of record OY821762.1, read on the forward strand.
TCTTTTTGGTGTTTGAGATGCGCACGTACGTAGACTCACAAATAAAGCCACAAGTTTAGCATTTGATTTGAACCCATCCTAGCGACCTAGCTTGTTCGATCACAAGCTAGTTATTAACTAGCAAGACACCACTTCGACCACGCTTTACAGTTTAAACCTACAATTTTGGCTCCATATCTGAGCATCTGAAATTCTATTCACATGCATTGCAAGCCTACTATTACCACGATGATCAGAAGTTCATTTCAGTTATATGTTGACTGAGATACATCTTTGTACTACCGCTGATCAGTTATATCATTTCAGTTATATATATATAGATATATATATATATATATGTATGTATATATACATGAGATTAATATACTTCTATTTATATGTATGAAGCTAGATATAGCTAGTTTCAAGTGTATGTTCAACGACTGCACAGTTGCTTCTTATCTTGGTCAACCTACATGACTGGTCTGGTGATTGATCTGATCGACTTTTTAGCTTTTGATCCGATGTATAGATCCTCCATCTTTAATTTTTCAAAGCAACCTTTTTTTGTATGCATGGACGCTGAGTAGGTTTAAACCAAAACAAATTGAACATCACATCATTTCTAAATCAAATACTCGATCGATTTTGATTTTAACAATCTATATATAGCACATCATTTCTAAGATGCACGATGTGCATGGTTCCAAACAAGCTAAGTTAATTAAGAGTGATATAAACATCTATGATGAACAAATCAAAGAGATTCATGCAGTACTATACAGTTAATGAAGACCTAATCAAGAATAAAGACTTAGAGTTAATCTGGTTTAGATTCCTTTTTGTCCTAGATCCTCGGGAAGATTAGACTTGATAGTTTTCAAAATCAAAATTGTCCTTAATTACGTGTCCAAATTAAGAAGATAAAGAATCTCATCTAATTGCCCAATCATATCAGTAGTGGCAAACAAAACTCCAACCCAATAACCCTCTTGCCTAGACATATTTTTGTGTTTGATGCACACCCTGTAACTACACTTGTCTACTACTTTTTTTTTTTTTTTTTTTTTTTAGGGTGGTTCTCAATTTCTCACTATTTAGTAAGAAATGTATTAGTATTACATATATTCTTCTTCGATCTCATATGGATCGAGAGGAAAGGAAAGAAGGAGATCTTGGATAGATCGAGTAGATAAGATTTAACTCAGCAGCCATATAATTAACATATTGTGGTTACAAAACAGAGAAATTAAACATAAATTAGAGCATGATTAAGTTGTCATTGTCCATCATGATCAAACAAATAGGAGCTTAATTAAGCTAGCATGTGTATAATAATAATTTGATCTCAACCCCACAAAGTTCACATCAGACGAAAAAGGGGAATGTGAGATCAGAGCATGGGCAAGGGCAACCCTCACTTTACTTTTAGCTGCTCTTTTGCCTTTTTAGCAGCTAGCCTCCCTCCCCAGCATGCCCACCCATTCTTACTACTATTCTAATTTAGAGTCCTCTATGATTTAATTAACTGCAATATATACACGATCGAATTTGTTTATCTATGTATTTTTGTTCGATTCAAACTAATTATTTTTTTCTTCTTGTTTAAAGCTTTGATTCTGTATCGATCGTGAGCTTTTCCTTTCTTCTATCTCTTTCTCTCTTTATTTCTTTCTTTCTTATTTCTTTCATGACTTGCTTGTCACTTTTTTCTTATTTCCTAGTCTTACTATCTTCCAAGATTCATTTTCATTAAAGCTGCTTTTACATCTGGTTTACAATAGAAAATTTTCAATTATTATTTTCACTTTCGTGATTCTTGAAAGATCTGTCTACCTGTTAAGAAAATCTGTCTCTTTTTAGTTTTGTTTTTCAAGTACAAATTCAGGCGTCGAGGTCCAATTAATCACACCGCCTCCAAATGTAGATAGCAAGCTAGCTAGGCAGCTAGAACTAGCAGCACAATATGCAAATCGATAGTTCATATATATATATTTTCGTGTTAAGTATTAATTCATTGTTAGACTGTCAAATTATTATATCTGTGTAATGCATAAATAAAACAATACGAAAAGACAATACATATATATGTTGATTAAAACATACACAAAGCATTGCATAATGCATAAATCGATCTTATCCATGGATTAGAACTTTCACATATTTATGTGATCATAAACGAGACGCCAACTATACATTCCTGTCCAATAATGGAAACAAAGAGGGAATGAATAATCACATCAAACAGGTCGAGTTCTGGGAAAACAAATTATTAAAACTATGAGCATCGGTTGAATGGTCTTTTCCCTACCTTCCATGTTTCTCTAATGCATGTGATCGAGTCGTAGGAATGAGAAAGGAGGGAATTGAAGCAGATTAAACTTCAGTTTTCACAAGCATATATAATGACCAATAGTTAATAGAACTGAAGTCTTTGAGGTTTCCTTCCCCCGTCATACTTTCTTATCGATAAATAATATGTGCAACGCACTAATTAAGCAAGTTGCCAGGATTAATGTGTTTGGACCACAATTGAATTTATTTCAATTGGGCTTCCGCCCCAAGGCCCAGTAGGGGTTTTGATCAGATTCAAACCCTTGGAAATCGGGCTTTCCCGCTTCAACCAAAGAGGTTGAGTTCGAGGGAGAACATGGTTGCTTCCTAATCCGATTGGGGTTGTTTCGTAACAATCCATCAGTGAAAATATTTGTTAAGATTGAGAAGCAATGTAGCAATGATTTCACTACCTACGCTGGGCTATCAATCACTAACAACTATAAGCCACGCTGCACCATGCTTTAGGGAGGTTGTTAGAGGAACCGGCCATACTGCGCAATGATGAGTGATGAACAGTAACAGCAGCATAACAAGCAAGGTCAAGACGTGTTGCTCCGATCTTCGAAGCTTCAATACCAACTATACCTCTGATAATATCTTCGCTGATTTGATGGGAAGCAGGGTAGGGGAGGACATTCCTAATGAATCTCAAGGATCCGCCGGGCTGGAGTTGACAGCCCTAGGGGTCCTTGAGTCATATAAATATGAATCTGCCGGCATCTAGGAAAAGGTTCTCAACCAAAAACAAACAACCACAAGTTCTAGCGCAACGCTAACTTGCCAAAGCCTCTCCGGAGCAACTCACGCAACCCGCCTCCGCCCCACGATCGATCTAATCTCGTGCTTGTGCCGAGCGCTTTGCTGGGTCTACTCACGCAACTCGCCTCCGCCCTACGACGGATTCAACCTCGTACTTGCGCCGAGCATTTGCTGAGCCTCACGCAACCCTCCTCCGCCCTCTTACGATCGATCTAATCTCGTACTTGCGCCGAGCATTTGCTGAGCCTCACGCAACCCTCCTCCGCCCTCCTACGATTGATCCGCTCTCGTACTTGTGCCGAGCGTTTGCTGAGTCTATCGAGTCAGTCCGCCACCCCCGGTGGCAATCGAGTCTGTCAGTCCGCTACCCCTGGTGGCAATCGAGTCGTCACTCCGGTGACACACCCGTGGTCTTGGAACAGCTCTGCTTTGCTTCTCCGGATCAGAGTAAGATCCTCAATCCTCAAGGGGTTGGGAAGAAAATCCTGGTAGAGAGTTCTATTCAGGTCTTGTTCGAGCCCTGTACGCCGGCTTAGTCAGCGCCCGCGTAACAGTCGCTTGACCAGGAAGTCAGAGTCGAATTGGGAGCAGACGAAGCGACTCGCTCAGGGGGTCGCGCGCAATCGAGTGGCACCGCTCCAAGGGTGCTGGCACGCCTAAGCACAACACAGAGACACAGCAACCAACCACAAACCAAACAGCCGTGCTGACTGTTCGCCGGGTGCTGAACCCGCCACGAACATTTTGGCACGCCCAGTGGGACACGTGTCAAGGATTGCGGGATCCACAAGGGGTAACCCTTACGTAAGGGTGACCATGTCTTGTTTGAAGATTTCCCACAAAGGGCTGATCCAGCATGGAACAGCTGAGTGTAGGGGATTAACTGACGCTGAAGTTAAGGAAGTGTTTGGCGGGACTTTGGCCGACGCAAAAGCTATTGCTACTGCCCTTAAAGCCCTGCGAAGCAAAAAGGGTCTGAATCCGGTTTCCGAGCCGTCTATTTTGGAGATCGAGGAAGAGACCACTGAAATCACTGCCGCTTCCCAGGATGACGACCGCGCTATCGGTTTTGTTAACCGGGAAGCTACATCTGGTTTTTTGGAAAAGGGGTCCGCGGATGAATCCGCTGATCCAAGTGCGTCACCTGTGGTACAATTTACTGGGGAGTCTGCAACTCCCACGGAGGTGACGGATACTTTGAAGATGTTGATCGAAAAGTCTTGTCACACGGACGAGGCATTGAAAAGAGCCAATGAGGTGGTCATTGATCTAAGTGAATCCGTCAGGCGTATGCAGACGGAGCAACGGGGGTTCACTGCCAATTTCAAGTACCTCGCCGAACAGCAGGATCGGCTGGGGAGCAGCTTGACCACCTATGCCAGGAACTCCGAGGGCAGCTGGCAACAGCAGCAGGAGCAGCTGGCGGAAACCAATACCGCGCTCGCCAACCTGAGTGCCTTGATGAATCAGTTGCTGGAACGGGGTGACCACCCCGAGGGGTCCGGCAGTACAGTTACGGATCCAGCTCAGCTGAAGGACCAGCGCAAGCGCGACGCCGGTCGTGGTACTATTGGCGGATCTAACAACAGGCCCACTAATAGTCAAAGGGGAGGTCAGGTTCCTCCTACAGAGCCGGTTAACAACGATCAGTCGGTACCTCCAGCGAACGCCGTGGCTCAGATAACCCTGGAGGACATTGGCAGGATCTTCGCTGACAAGCTCAGGGAGCTGCAGGGGTTGCCCGACGTCGACAAGACGTACGAGAATCCGTTGACTCCCGAGATCAATGCGGTGCCCTTCCCGGTCGGTTTCAAGCCAATCCGTTTTACGTCGTTTACTGGCCAGACATCCGAGGATGCTGAGACGCACATCATGCGTTTCACCAACGAATCAGGTCAATATGCTGAGAACCCGATCATGAAGTTGAAGCTCTTTCCTACATCCCTGGCAGGGGAAGCAGCTATCTGGTATAAGCGTTTAAGGCCTGGGTCAATTCCAGACTGGAAGACCATGGAGGTCATGTTCAGGACCATGTTTGGGGTCGTGGAAGCAAAAATCGGACTTAAGGACCTGGCAGAGACTGAACAGAGGCCTGACGAGTCCGCCACTGATTATCTGCGACGTTTCAAGCTGGAGCTAACTCGCTGTGAGATGGAAATCCCAGAGGAGCACGCCGTGCGGATGGCGATTGACGGCTTGATAGACGAGATCCGCCAGGGGTTCAGGCAGGTTCATGTAACCACGATGGCGGATCTGACTAATCGTCTGGGTCAGGAGCAGCACTATGTGGATCGGTCCAGGGAGAGGAACGAAAGAAGGAAGGGGATTCCGATGTCCTACTATCCGGGGACTCTGAAGCCCAAAACTCCGATTCCGACCGCGGCTCAGACCGTGGCAGCCGTTCAGGCGGACGCAATTCCTAGGCCAATCCTGACATGGGTTGATGAGGAGAAAGTAGGGGTCGAGGTCGCAGCCATCGAGAGGACTGATCAGAAGCCTTTGCAGTCCCAGGTAGCGAAGCCGGTCAGGGAACCTATTAAGCTAGTTACTCCTCTTCCAACCAAATCAGCCTTTGATGCATACACCTATAACGCCCATAGAGCTCACGAGATTTTGCAAGAGTTGTTCAACCAGGGGCGTCTGCATCATGACGGATTTACCCCCAAGCCTGATTATATGGCGGGAAAGACATACTGCAGCTATCACAATATGAACAATCACAATACTAAGGATTGTGTGAAGCTGAAGGACCAGTTGCAGATATGGATCAATGACAACGTCCTGCAATTGGAGAATCCTAAGGAGCCTCAGTGGACAAAGGCTAGGGGTGCACCGCGGGTGAATGCTATCGAGATCAGTGTTGGTCCGAGTCTGCCGCAGCAGTGTAGGAAGCGGGTTGCCAGGTTTCAGGAGTATACTTACGACGCAAACAAGGCGGAGGAAATCTGGGAAACCATGGTGTACCATAAGGCGCCAGAAATTCAGGAGTTTTACCAAGGCCATCCTATCAGTGGGAACGGCGGGTTTACGTGTCTCTTCCATAGGTCCTTTGACCACTCTAGTTCTGAATGTGTAGGTCTGAAGGATCAGTTGCAGGAGTGGCTGAACGAGGGCAAGCTGGGGTTCGACGCCAGCGAACCTAGGCCCTGCCCAGAATTTTGGGTTGGGGCGATTGAAGAAGAGGACATGGTGATGGTCCCACGCTCCAAGCTCTGCCTCACGTGCAGACTAACGACAGGGCAGCCGATTACTTATGAGGAGTTTCAGGCAGCCTTGAGGGAAGCGGAGCAGAAGGCTGAAAGGAGAGCCCTCGAGAAAGCCAAGTTAGAGCGTCCGCCGCCCGAGAAGTCAAGCAGGGAGAGTTACAAGCGGATGAAGTACCATCACGGGTCCGAGGACAGTTGCGCCAGCAGGGCAAGGCCTAGGCAAGGTCCAGGACCGTCCGAAATCAAGTCAGCCACGGCTGGGGGTTCGCAGAAGGCTGCGAATCCAGAGCCATCCGCGAGGGTCTATGTTCCGCCAGCATCTAGGAACGATCCGAAGGCGGACACATGGTATACCCAGCGGGCCGGCAAGGCTGTTGAGCTTGCAGCGGTGACTACCCGGAACGAGCGGAGACGCTTTGGCAAGGCAAAAAGAACCTTGGCGGATCTGGCATCGGGAAGGGTAACCGAGGAAGAGCTGTCAGTACCCGTGGAGCGGGTGGAGGAGATCCATAAGCGCTACAAGGTGAGAACCAAATCATACATGGACTCTAGGCGACAGCGAACCACGGACGTTCCACCGGCACCTCGAAAGAGTGTGCACGATAGGATAGCTGATCTGCCGAGATCCGCTGGGGCACCCCAGTCCAGGCCAAGGAGAAAGCTGGTTTTCCCTCCTGAGCCTTCGGAGACGAGGAGGTCCCCTCCAAAGAAGCCACAACCGGAAGCTGCCGGGAAGCAGGGGGCTTTGGAGGCCCAGGAAGATGTGATGGTGATTGACACCAGCAAGGGTTCCACCGTTATGCGGTGGGTACCAAAGGAAAACAGCGCGTCATTGGCGGCGAGCACGAGCAACGTGGGGGTTTCTGAGAGGGAGGTTGTTCCCAGGGAATCCAGATCAGTTCCGGTGGAAACGAGCGGGCCGTCCGCTACCACATCGCGGGCGAGGCCAAAAGGGCCTAAGGCGCCAACCAACTTCGTGGAGTACGCGGCTAAGAAGCTGCAGATGACGGTGCCAACTCGGACGTCCTCGGTCGCCCCCAGTATACGAGCTGACTCCGACTTAGGAGACCTAGCCCTGGATAAGGAAGAGGATGTGGTCGACTACGAAGATGAGCCTGAGGCGGTAGACGAGGGTGAGGTGCCAATGGACGAGGAGCAGACCGGGGATGAGGCCATGACGCATCATTGCAACATGGTCTTCATTCTGTCATCTGCTTATGCTCTGCCAGAGCCTTTGCCCACTGCTCACTTCATCACCGACGAAGAGGCTTCTCATCCTGTTTACTCAGTACAGGAGCCTGAAAAGGGGGCTCAAGCGGAAGCTGAGCCCGGGGTTTTTCGGTCCGGTCATCGGTATCCGGAGGGGGCCGGAGACCTTCTGAAACAATGCGTGATGTTTGCCAAGCCTACGTTTGACATGTCCCAGCATCTGAAGCCTCTATACGTGACAGCAGAGGTGCAGGGCATGAAGGTCCGCAAGATCTTGATAGATACAGGGGCTGCGGTAAACGTCGTCACCACTACTCTTGTGGAACAACTGAAGATCCCGAAGGACAAAGTCATCCAGACTGTCTCCAGGGTGAAGGGGTTTTCGGGGGAGGTAACTCCAACCGCTGGGGTGGCTGTGCTCCGAGTCAAGATAGGACCCTCTGATGCCCATCACGCATTTTACGTGGCCAACGCAAACGCTCCCTACCATATGATCCTAGGGAGGGATTGGATCCATAAAGCGCTGGCAGTGCCTTCATCTCTCCACCAAGAGATGATCATGTGGGATCCAGTCACAGAGTTGCCAGTGCTCATCAAGGCGGATGAGCGCCCGTATTCGATAGCGGCCATCCAGTTGGAAGCCAGCTATTACAACAGAGACATGAGACCCCTCCGGATTGGGGGAGTCGACCATAGGGGGCATCCACTCGGGGTGACCCAGAATGAGCTGTCTCAGTGGGGAATTGCCCAGGCTATGGCGGATTGTAGTCGGCCAATTTCCATTGAGCTCCGTCCCAATACTTCCAATGAGTGACGCCTTCTCGCAAGAGGAGTCGGAGGCCTTTGCTAGCTTTCTGCAGCGATTGGCGATTTATCGATTAGAGCGAATGGCTTGGGAGGAGGTGGCACTGGTGGAGTGTATTGAGGAAGAAGAGTTCGAAGTTTCAACAGGGGTGGAAGTAATTCAGCCTGCTCCAGCAGCGCTAGATGATACTCCGCCCAAGGTACGCGATCCGGTCGAAAAGATCAACCTGGGGACAGAAACGGAACCCATGGAAGTGGGGATCAGCCAGTACCTTAGACCAAAGTTGAGGCAGCAACTGATAGGGTTGCTGCATGATTATAAGGACTGCTTTGCCGAGAAGTATCAAGACATGCCGGGGTTATCAAGAGAGCTGGCTTGCCATCGCATCCCTATCAAGGAAGGGTGTAGGCCAGTTAAGCAAGAGCAGCGGCGGATGAACGCTGACACGGCAATGGCGGTCAAGAAAGAAGTTCAAAGCATGCTGGACGCTGGGATAATCAGACCAGCCCTTTATCCGGAATGGTTATCCAACGTCGTCCCTGTTCGGAAGAAGAATGGCAAAATCAGAATATGCGTGGACTACAGGGATTTAAACGCTGCATCTCCTAAGGATGTTTATCCTATGCCCATAGCGGATATGCTGGTGGATGCAGTAGCGGGGCACGAGTTGCTCTCATTTATGGATGGGACGGCAGGGTATCACCAGATTCCAATAGACGAGCCAGACATTCCTAAAACCGCCTTCCGCTGCCCAGGGTTCACAGGAGCGTTTGAGTATCTCAGTATGCCATTCGGTTTAACCAATGCAGGGGCTACATACCAGCGTGCAATGAACGTAATTTTCAGCAGAATATTGGGGGACATCCTTGAAGTCTACATTGATGATGTAGTAGTAAAGTCCAAAAAGAGGGAAGATCACATTGATCATCTCCGAAGGGTGTTCACAATCATGCGAAAGCATCAGCTTAAAATGAATCCGGCCAAGTGTGTCTTTGGGGTTTGTGCTGGTGACTTTCTAGGGTTTGTGGTACATGAGAGAGGCATCGAGGTGTCGGGCGACAAAGTGCAAGCTGTGTTGGACGTGCCAGCACCGAGAAACAAGAGGGAGCTGCAGAGCTTGCTTGGAAAAATCAACTTCCTCAGAAGGTTTATATCCAACTCAGCAGGCAAGGTAGCACCTTTCTCGTCTCTACTCAAGCTCAAACCAGGAGAAATCTTTGAGTGGGGTCCTGAGCACCAGGCTGCCTTTGACAGGATCAAGGAGTATTTGGCTAGTCCGCCGGTCCTTCGGCCGCCGACACCGGGTATCCCTCTCAAACTGTATATTTCTGCCTCTGATATCTCTGTCGCAGGGCTGCTAGCCCAGGATGAAACCCTGGCCGATGGAAAGAAAGTTGAATATGCAGTAGCCTACGTCAGCAGGACGTTGTTGGATGCAGAGACCAGATATTCGCCAGTCGAGAGGCTGTGTCTAGCCCTGTACTGCGCGGGCATTAAGCTCCGCCATTACATGCTTTCATTCACAACAATAGTGGTGGCACAGACTGATTTGGTGAAATATATGCTAACGAGACCTATCCTAAGGGGTAGGATTGGCAAGTGGGTCTTAGCCCTGTCAGAGTTTTCCCTACAATATGCGCCACTCAAGGCCATGACGGGCCAGGCCATCGCGGATTTCCTATTGCACCATCCTATTGAGGGGGAATTCGCAGAACCGCCAGAGTTCGTTAACGTGATCCGATACCAGCCTTGGGTCCTATACTTCGATGGTAGCAGTACCAGTAAGTTGGCGGGCGCAGGGGTTTGTATCCAGACTCCAGCAGGTGTCAAGTATTTGTACTCTTTTCAGCTGGAGTGGACATGCACCAACAACCAGGCAGAGTACGAAGCCCTACTCATTGGTTTGGAGCTGTTACTCGACCTGGGGGCACAAGAAATTGAGGTACTTGGAGATTCCATGTTAGTTATTAATCAACTGTTGGGGATCTACAAGTGCGTTTCCTTCCATTTAGTACACTACTACGAGCGGGCTATTGAGCTACTGGATCGATTTATTGATGTTTCCTTAGACTATGTTCCGAGGGAATTGAACTCAGCAGCCAACGAGCTGGCACAATTGGCCACTGGAATCAGCCTAGCCCAGGGAGTGAAGGAACGAATCCTTAGGGTGGAGCGCAGAACTCTACCATCCTTTGTTATCCGCCAGAGAGAGCGCGGAGGTTGCTCGGTCGCTACAGTTGAGCCTGTCGACACTGACTGGCGGATACCAATCATAGCGTATTTGCAGGACCCATCCGCACCATCCGAGAGGAGAACTCGACATCTCGCAACAAGTTATCTTCTCAGGGGAGACGAACTCTTCCGTAGGGGGGAGGATGGAGTCCTATTGAGGTGTATCTTTGGCGTCGAAGCCAAGCGGATCATGAGAGAGGTACACCTAGGGGTCTGTGGTTCACATCAGTCCGGACCCAAAATGAGATGGCTGATTCGTAGATATGGATATCATTGGCCATCCATTTTGAAAGATTGTCATAGTTTCGCTCAGGGTTGTCAGGAATGCCAGCGACACGGGCCAGTGCAGCGGGTTCCTAACATTCCTTTGCAGCCCATCATCAAACCTTGGCCTGCTAGGGGCTGGGCATTGGATTTCATAGGGGAGATCAATCCACACTCATCTGCGCAGCATAAGTTTCTTTTGCTGGGTACCGATTTCTTTACTAAGTGGGTTGAAGCTATACCAACCAGGAACTGCGATGCAGATACGGTCATCCGCTTTGTTTTCCAAAACATAATCTGCCGCTACGGCATTCCAGAGTGTATAGTAGCGGACAGGGGGGCAGCCTTCATGGCTGAGAAGACCCAAACTTGGTTAGCAGATTATGGTGTCCAGTTCCTCCATTCTTCTCCTTATTATGCTCAATCCAATGGCCAAGCGGAAGCTACTAACAAGGTGATCATATCCATTCTAAAGAAGATGCTAGTGGATAGCCCGAGATCATGGCACACTCAACTTGACAACACGCTTTGGGCCTATAGGACCTCTAAGCGGACGCCTACAGGTACTACCCCGTATTCGTTGATGTATGGCCATGAGGCTGTCCTGCCATTGGAGATCAATGTGGCTTCTTTACGGGTTCGCGAGCAACATCAACTCCTGGGTGAAGACTATGTCCAAGCCATGTTCCAGGAACATGAAGACCTCGACGAAAAACGACTTGAGGCCTTGGACACTATCATCCAGGAAAAGCAGCGGATCGCCAAGGCATATGACAAGCGGACCAAGGGTAAAACATATGGCGAGGGAGACTTGGTCTGGAAGGTAGCTCTGCCCCTAGACGAACCGGGTCGTGGTAAATGGAGTCCTCGCTGGGAGGGTCCATTTGTCATCGACCGAATCATGGGAAAGGGGGCATACCAGCTCCGAGACTTGGAAGGTGAAGTTCATAGAAATCCCATTAATGGGCGATATCTTAAGAAATACTTCCCAAGTGTTTGGGAGTTCGAGGTCCCTCCGGCAGACGACGGGGCTGGACAGAATTCTTAGCCCTCCGGCAGTGCGCTCAGACGGCAGTAAGTTAAGACGGTACATCCGCCTGGGGTGTTCCCGCCGTGTTCGAAGTGTTCGTCTTTTTCATTGCGAAACCGTGGGGGTTTTGTTCTTCTTTTACCTTGTCTTATTTCAACATCCGCCAGGGGTGTTGATGTCCTTATACTTTTCATTAACAATCAAATTCATATCTTGGTAAGTGTTAAGTACGAAAATTGCAAATTGCTTTATTCTTACGCAGGCTTTGCGGCCAAGGGCATTACAAGGAAAAGAAAATACAACGAGAGCTACTAGCTAGCTCTGATACCATCCTACGTCTCTCTTAGTCTTGGGGGACTGGCGGATTCCTCGTGCTGCTGCTTGATCTTCTTGCCCAAATCCTCTTCTTCTTCGGAGCTCTGCTAATTCCAGGAGGGGAAAAGGAGTTGAAAAAAAGGAAAAGATGAGGATGCAGTGGCGGTACTGGAGGGAAAACGTACAGTTCCGCTGAGGGAACGTATGGATGGATTGCTCGGGATGAAGGTCATCGGCCGTGTTGATGACATTCATCCAAGCACCTAACCGGGTCACTAGCGTTAGACGGGCCGGGTGTTGTTTAAGCACCAGGAAGCACGGCTTCAGGCCGCCTAACGCTAGGTGACCGGGGTTAGGATTTACTTAACGCTGGGTGACCGAGGTTACTGGGGCATTTAACCAGGATTGCGGTTTCTCTGGTGGAAAGGCTTGTGGCAGCCAGAGGGCTACGCCAATCGCTAACCACTCTACGATTGCCATATTTGTTCTAAGCAGGGTGATCTGGTGAGGTTTTTGCTGCAACCAGGGGGTTCCTTTTATACTACATATGCGAGAGGATCCAACGGTTGGGGGTCACGCAAGCTTTAATGCTTCGATCTACCCATCTTTATGCATCTATCCGTTTTCGGCGCCTGCTCGCCTGGGAATCGATGCGTGATCAATAGGGTTTGACTGGCGCCTTCTCGGTTCTCCCCACCGTTTCGGTAACTGTCAAATCCTGCATTTATACCAGTTTGTGTTTCCCAAGCATCTGCTTAGGGCTACCTGGCGTGGGGGCTTCGTGGGCCGGACAGGGGTTCGACGACGAACGGGCTTTCACCTTTTCGTCGAACCTAGCCCATCATGGGGAAACCACTTGTGAATCCTATCTAGTTTACTCGGCTTGGTTCTGGCTTTGCCCATCCGCGCAGCCCAGCAAACTAAGGGGGCAACATAAGGGCAATATCCGACTTATCTTTCGCGCTGAATTTTTCGGGCCAAGCCTGGTCGTCCTTTGAATAGGGGTTTTTAGGAACATCCGTGTTGGGGTGTGCCCTAAAACCTTTGCCGTTGGTAAGAATTGTGCGATGCAAGCCTTGATTCTAAAATTTTTGTTTTATTTACAAAAGTAAAGGGGGCTTTGCGTCCATGGCGATTACAAAGGCAAGAAACTAGTAATACATATCCGCCAACTAGCTCTGATACCATCTTGGTATATGGGGATCCTCGCCACCTCCTTCGATCCGAACGCGGGCCGAACAGGGGTTGTAGAGTAAGATCCTGAGAGATCAGCGGATGAAGCGTAGAGATAGGGGTGGCAGAGACTGTCTTGATGCCGAAGCAGAGTGGCATATAGACGTCCGCTACCCATAATCTCTCGATCATGCAATGAGTTCAATAGCCCAGCGTTGTCCACGGTTATCCAATACCCTTCATGTGGAGGTGGACAACTGGCCTATTGAAGCTCATTGCGCCTCTCTCCGGAGAGGAGGGTACCCCGAACCGCATCCATGCTGGACTTCCGGCCGATGCGCTAGAGGGGTGCCAAATCGACAGCTACCAATCTATAATCACATCCGCCCGGAACATAACATGGAGTGTTATGGTTCGAGATTTGTTTAACATGGGGTGTTATGATTTGGGGTGTTCAGCGGAACATCCGAACTAGATCGGGTGGCAAGGATCGAGGAGGCCATAACGGCTGGTAGCAGAACCTAAAGGAAGAAACGCTGAATAACATTCTAAGGCAGTTTTTTGGGGTTCTCGGGTCTAGCCAGGGGGTGTTGCTTTTATAGCCTTACTTAGAAGCAATCCAAGGGCTGAGATGAACTTGCGCAATTATTGGGCAGTTGGAGGTTGAAACAGTTTCCCGTTTTAAAATTCAAATGCAAATTCATGGGAAAAAGTTCTGCAGTTTTCTGACTGCATGATAAGACTGATGCGCAGGGTTTGGTTTGCGAATCAAACTGAATAGGGCTTGGTAAATGGGCTCATATCATTAAACTTAGTAAATGAAATACATCAAGCCAGTTTTTACGGGCTAAGGCCGAAACTCATATAGATGCAGGCCCAACCGTTTGATGGTGGCCTTGGTCTTGCCTACCCCACGATCAAACTCAGCTGTTTCCCTCTTTGCTCGCGTCCGCTCCTCTTGTAGCTTACTCCCCAGGGCTTTCTGTTGAGTTATTTCATTGGCGCGCTGGATTTGTTTCTGGCGGAGGAGGGAAATTTGCTCTTCAAGTCTAGCTATCTCAGCCGCTTCGGGGTTGCTAGTAGCCAGGGCAACCAAATCTTTGTAGGCACGAGCAGCATCCGCGAAAGCGGTCTCAGCTCCCTCAAGCTTAGCATGCTGAGTAGACCGGACAGGCAAACGCTCGTGCAAGCTCCTTAGCTCCGCGGGCAGCCGGAGGAGAGAAGCGTTAGCTTCAGCTTGGACCTCGGGAGGCAGTTGCTGGAAGTGGCCTTTGAGGATCTCAAGGGCAGAGGAGAGCTCCTCCGCCACTTGAACATCGGCAGGGTCCCTCTCTCCTAAGCGTTCCAAGAATCCCCACGCCTTCTGTACCTCTTCAGGTTCCTCTTCTGGGCTTCGAGGAGAAAGGAAAGGGTCTTCGGCCAAGAGGGAAGCAGAGTCAACTTGCTCCGGAACCGCTGAACCCGATCCGCCAGGGGTCGCGGATGGCTGATTCAATGGAGACGCCGCGACCAGACCTTCGGGGGTTGGGGCCTGCGGCAGGGAAACTTGTGCAGTTACAAGTCCCACAGGTTCCGCGGAACCAGAGTCCGTTGCCTGCGGGGCGGAACCGAGGGTCTCCACATCATCATCACTATCATCCACCTGTTTATAAAAAGGGGTTAGGAATGGTTCTAACTAAGAAAAATCGCTCTTCAAGTGGATTTTACACCACATACCTCAACAGCCGCTGAAAAGGGGATTTCCTCTGGCTGACTCAGAGGAGAGCCCTGCTGCCCTGCTTTTCCTTGCTGAGCTGTATCAACGGGAGCAGCGGCAGGGGTGGGAGTTGGTTCAACCTGGGGGGCAGCATCCACCACCAGCGGGGTGGCATTCTCGGTTGCCACTATCTCTTCTTCCACCTGCTCATAATCGAGGAGGATTGGAAGCAATTCAGACCAAGGGAGGTACCAATTTAGAGCATAAGGGATATATACCTCCGTCAACGGGGTCTCTTCGGGCAGAGGAGATCCGGGCCACCTTGCTGGTGATGGCCGATCGGCTTCAATACAAGAGTCAGCAGGGGTTGAATCTTGTTCAACCTGGGGGGCAGCACCGGCCAGAGACTCCGCACCGGCTAGAGCCTCTTCCTCTGCCGGAGATAGGTCATCTGCAGGGGAGGATGGCTCGTCAGCAGCTGGTTGGTCTGCGCCCTGAATCGGTTCCTCCTCTTCTTCTCCTTCTTCTACGTCCTCTTCGGCCCCGTGCTCTTCCTCCCGAGTCGAATCTGAGGTCAGCGGATGTGGAGTTGAAGAACTGCCAGGAGCGCCACATAGCATGAGCAGAGGCCTATCGGTTGGGGCCTCCGCCATGGTAGCATCTGGATTTTCCTCCGCCTCCGGTCCAGCTTCTGCAGCAGCACGGAGAGTCAAGACGGGTTGGATAGAACTCTGATTAACTGCGAGGGCTAGGCTGGAGGAAGTACCTGCAGCAAGACAGCGCAGAGGAACAGGTTGAGGAAGACTATCGCCGCAAAGCTCACGAATACAGAAGTCCAGATAGTAATCGTCGGAACTAGAGGAACCTGGTTCTTCGGAAGGGTTAGAGGACTCACCAGAAGAGAGCTCTATTACCGCAGGAGCTCGGCTGGTGGCGGCGGCGGACGAGGAACGCTTCCTCTGAAGTATCTGCAGGGAGGGATAGAGATGGGATATCTACGTTATGTAGGTATCTGTTTGAGCTCATAGTTAGAGACGCAAGGGGAAAATGGAGCTTTAAAGAGTACTTACGGGTATGTCCTCCTCCTCATCTGATTCCTCATCCGCCTCAACAATAGTTTTGCTCTTCTTGGGGGGCGGAAGAGCTTTGCATTCGGCCTTCCGTTTTCCTTTGTCCATTGGGGTTTGCTCAATAGCCTAGTTTATTAAACAATCGAGATTACGCGAGAATCATGGGCAAACCGAAACAGTAGTTTCAAATGGGGGCATATTACCTTTCTTAGGGGCGGGTCAACGTATAGGGGACCGCCGTGTAGCACCTCTTGGTCAGCTGGGGTAAGTTGCCCACCCCGAAGGTGAAAGAATCTTCGGAAGTAGAAAACGGGTGGTTGGCGGAAGAGCGGGCTTCGCATGCGCGACCACCAGACGCGATAGGGGCCAGTTGCGTCCGTGGAGGCCTGCAGGTTAGGGTAGCAATCTTCGTTATGTATGATGAGAAGCTGCAGGCATGAATTGTCACTGGCACTTGAGGGTCTTTTGGACTTTCGGCTATTCCTCCACGCTGAGAAAAGATTCAGACTTCTCAGCGGCGGATAGGGCAAGGTTTGAATAAGACCAAACTGCCGTGCAAAGAAGTGAGGCGCGTAGAGTTCATGGCTCGGATAGCCTTTCTCACTACAGAGGAGTGGCAGGTCCGCCATGGAGACGCAATGGATGAAAATCCCTCGGCCTTTAGCTGCCTGAAGACTGTTAGGGAGAAAGCCTCGGGCTAGTCCGCGGGGATACTTCACGTGGATCAGCTGCTGTGCCTCTGTAAAAAATTCCTGAGCGGATGTGTTGAAAAAGATGTCGAGGCAGATGGCATAGCTGAGTTCGGGATCAGCGGCACAGCCGGCATACTCTTGCCCCACAACTTGGTCAGGCCTAGGAGCTCTCTTCGTGGCCGGAGAAAGTTGGGGAAAGTACATCTGGCACCAGATATCCAAGATCCAGAGCGGACCAGATTGGGCACAATTCATGGGCACGGCGGATATCTGGTGCAGACAGCGGTAGAGGTGTGCTAGAACGCATTGGGCAAGACCAATCTCTTGGCCGGAATAGATCACCTCCGCCATACAGTGGTAGTGCTTGGTCATTTTGTTGGTGGTAGAGCAGAACACGAATTTGTTTAGCCAAAAGGACAGAAAGGCTATCCCGCTGAGCCTGTCGTCACCCATCTGGGAGGTTTCGTTCCTCCACTTTTCAAACCCACTGGGCTCGAATCCCCAAACAAGGCTAGAGGGAGATGTCCTTTCGGGATAGTAGCCCTCGTCGAAGGCTACAGAGCCGAGAGGGAACCCGAAGCCGGCGTAGAGGTCTAGCAGGGTCACGGAGGCGTGACCGAATTGGAACTCGAAGGCATTAACCGTGGGGTTCCAAAGGCTGATCAGCGGAACTAGGGCGCACCTGTTGCCTCCTTTTGGGCTGAGGCTGAAGCAAAGCTGGATTGCATCAGCGACCCCGGCTTTCTTCCAAATTGCTCCGTCGAGAGGAAGCCGTTCTTCATACCAGGTGGTCATGTAGGGCCTAACCAGAGGCCAGGCGGAGTGGTTTACGGTGCATTGGTGAGCGTCTTTTTGAAAATTTGGGCACTCCGCCGGTTCTTCAGAGCGGAAGAGCGCCGGCAGCGGGCGCGCCGGGCTGTCGAGCATCTGATGGGCTCCGTTGTTATCATCAGGATGATAGGCCACCACAAAGGGACCTAAGGTGGCACATTCCTCATGGGGAAGACTAAGGTGGGTCCGGTTCTCCTCTACTTCAGAACATTTGAGGAGGGGGAGAAGTTGAGTCTGGGCTTGTTCCGCCAGGGGATAGCGAATATCAAAGTTCTTTTTGGGAGCCATCAGTCTCAGATCCGGGTTTCTTCTGATTTCGGGCTAGGAAAGAGGGAAGCAAGGTGGTACGAAGGAGAAACCGAGGGGTCTCTGTTGGAATTTATAGGAATCCGAAAGGGGTTCTTGTTTCGTGAGGCGCTGGGTTTCGCAGCAACCAAGGGTTTTAGGTGAACAGTGTTACCGTTTCGAATTGGGGAATCGTGATTGGCGAGGAAACCGCGCAACAGTCCAGTTATTTATTTAATGGCGATTGAGGTTCAGTCTCTCTTCTATCTCGCTATACCTCAATATCGGAGACTGGGGGGCAATGTTTGGACCACAATTGAATTTATTTCAATTGGGCTTCCGCCCCAAGGCCCAGTAGGGGTTTTGATCAGATTCAAACCCTTGGAAATCGGGCTTTCCCGCTTCAACCAAAGAGGTTGAGTTCGAGGGAGAACATGGTTGCTTCCTAATCCGATTGGGGTTGTTTCGTAACAATCCATCAGTGAAAATATTTGTTAAGATTGAGAAGCAATGTAGCAATGATTTCACTACCTACGCTGGGCTATCAATCACTAACAACTATAAGCCACGCTGCACCATGCTTTAGGGAGGTTGTTAGAGGAACCGGCCATACTGCGCAATGATGAGTGATGAACAGTAACAGCAGCATAACAAGCAAGGTCAAGACGTGTTGCTCCGATCTTCGAAGCTTCAATACCAACTATACCTCTGATAATATCTTCGCTGATTTGATGGGAAGCAGGGTAGGGGAGGACATTCCTAATGAATCTCAAGGATCCGCCGGGCTGGAGTTGACAGCCCTAGGGGTCCTTGAGTCATATAAATATGAATCTGCCGGCATCTAGGAAAAGGTTCTCAACCAAAAACAAACAACCACAAGTTCTAGCGCAACGCTAACTTGCCAAAGCCTCTCCGGAGCAACTCACGCAACCCGCCTCCGCCCCACGATCGATCTAATCTCGTGCTTGTGCCGAGCGCTTTGCTGGGTCTACTCACGCAACTCGCCTCCGCCCTACGACGGATTCAACCTCGTACTTGCGCCGAGCATTTGCTGAGCCTCACGCAACCCTCCTCCGCCCTCTTACGATCGATCTAATCTCGTACTTGCGCCGAGCATTTGCTGAGCCTCACGCAACCCTCCTCCGCCCTCCTACGATTGATCCGCTCTCGTACTTGTGCCGAGCGTTTGCTGAGTCTATCGAGTCAGTCCGCCACCCCCGGTGGCAATCGAGTCTGTCAGTCCGCTACCCCTGGTGGCAATCGAGTCGTCACTCCGGTGACACACCCGTGGTCTTGGAACAGCTCTGCTTTGCTTCTCCGGATCAGAGTAAGATCCTCAATCCTCAAGGGGTTGGGAAGAAAATCCTGGTAGAGAGTTCTATTCAGGTCTTGTTCGAGCCCTGTACGCCGGCTTAGTCAGCGCCCGCGTAACAGTCGCTTGACCAGGAAGTCAGAGTCGAATTGGGAGCAGACGAAGCGACTCGCTCAGGGGGTCGCGCGCAATCGAGTGGCACCGCTCCAAGGGTGCTGGCACGCCTAAGCACAACACAGAGACACAGCAACCAACCACAAACCAAACAGCCGTGCTGACTGTTCGCCGGGTGCTGAACCCGCCACGAACATAATGACTTTAGGGTCCATAACCACCATTAAACTATATAAGTAGATAATTAAATTAGGGTTTTTGCCTTTTTGGAGTCCTTGCCAGTCAACGCCAAGGTCATACACTTAGTCTGTGGCACTCAACCCTAACCTTTCTATTTTCCGATCAAAAGTACAAAAACCCTTGGCTTCGATCAGTGTGCACTTGTTCAAATGACATAAACAATTTCTGCGTGCTCGATCACTCAATTTGGTATATAATATATATATATATATATATATATATATATATATATTGCATTCTAAAAAAAAATAAAAAATTATAATTGGTACGATATGTTCTTATTTCTAAGTTAGTTAGTGTCAAATTATTTTCCTTATTTTTTAACTGTACGTATAGAACCTTCTTGATTCACATCCAAATCACTAACCAAAGCGGTCAGCTTTACGTTCCAAGTTAATTAGTCTTAGAAACAAATAGTTACTGAAATCATTGCTAAACCTAGAAAGCTTAAAGCCTTAATTCTTATATTATATCTATATAGTCTACTGATCTACTGGCTGGTGGAATAGATAATAGGCCATAGAAGATGTTAAAACAACTTTAAGTGCAGCAAACAAGGGGAATATATTGTTATTCTTTTCCAAATAAAGTAATTTTAATCGATGTGATGGTAAACTATATGTTAAAAACACAAGTAATTTTTTACCCTAATTAAAAGTGAGCACTATTTTCCCTTTCTCCTTCAATAAAGAAACTCTCAGGGTGAAGTTAATTAAGCACTGATCATTTTTAGCCATGTTTTATTAGATCATTATTGGGTGATGCTTTTCGACTCGAGTATACTTTTCAAGTCAAATAATACATGGCAAAACCCTTAAAAGGAGGTCTTAAAGTTGCAGACTTGCAGGATTTGATTTAATTAAGGTGTGTTGAGATAGTAGACAGATAACTGCAAGTCTGCAACAGAAGAATATATGCTCGTTAAGTTTCAGGGCATGAAATCAAGCATCGAGGGGTTGGCCATACGCCCCTACCTATAATTCTTAAATTACTTTTCTATTCCCACTGAACAAAACTTATATACAATTCATTGTTTTATGCGATTCCATCATCTTGCTAGCTTTGGCTCTACATAAATTAACAAATCACTAACATCGATCTACCTATTCTTTGCCTCTTTTGAACGAGAAATGCACTATCGTCTTGCAGAAATGTTTCTGCATTTGCATCGATAAATGGAATTGCTTCAAAAGTTCATACCAGAATAATCAACAATTCTGTGATTTAGTTAAGCAGGAAACACAGAAGATGGCATGGGTTGTTAAATCTATACAAGCAAAGATACTGTGTTGGTTAATTCAGTAAAGCACAGATTATCATATTAAACCTAGAAACTTCTTACTGCAGCGATCCATGTACACTGTGAAGAAGATCTGCGCAAGTATCAAATTTACCAAACAACAGTCATTAGTCATTAGAGTAGTGTTGATAATAGATAGTAGTGAAAATGAGAATTTGCTATGAAATGAAGAAAGGGTGCTGAGTAATAGTATACACACCCCTTGTGTTTGGATCTGATACCTCTTTGAGAATTTTGGGCCCAATGACGTTGTATCTTTGCAAATTCAAACCCACCTTCTCAGCGCGTAGTTGACATATTTAAAAGCCCATTAATCATCTAAACCCGTGCCTATGCAAACCCTCTTTGTATGATTGGAGCAGAGAGCTGATAAAGGACAATTCCATCAAAAGAAAGAATGGTAGATTTATTACTATAACGAACTAAAAACTTACAATCGTTCATACATCTGAAACATATACGACCTGCGCATTAATTTAAGGGCTAACTTTGCCTGGAGCAATGTGATCACAAATATGTAAATGCAATTTTAATGCTTACCCAACTAGTGAAATGTGAGACACTTTGAAATATATAGAGGAAGATGACGCATCAAACTCCTCATTGCTCAACATAAAACACATTAAACCATCCTTTGTTTCTTTGCTGCAGATGCATCTTCAAGCTCTACCCCATTTTCAAGCTCACTTTCTATCCAGGCTTCAGGATCTAACTCATCAGTTATGGAGTCGGTCAACTTCTTATTTACACCTTTATCACATCTTCTCCTTTTCAATTCTCGAATCCGGTTAATATCGATCTTACCACAGCTTTTAGGAACATCAAGAATCTTGCATCTTGAGCTCTGATCATCCGATTCACCTCTTATTGGCTTGATCTCAACACCACTATCCTTGACAACACTACTATCATTCGTCTGACATGGTAAAGCATCCTTCCCACCAACATTGTTCTCACCTCCAGGATTTTCCCTACATGCAGATACAACAGACTCTCCTCCCAATTGTCTATCATCCACACTTGTACCATGCCTACAATACTGGTCTACTATTGCTTCACTTGAAATACATGATTGAGGGCTAGTGTCGATTGGCTTTCTGGATACAGTTTCAGGTTGAACGGCCTTCCCAGTTTTAGCTGGTAGAGGCTTGAACATACTATGCATACGCTGAATGACATCTGACAAATAGTAAAGACGACATTAACATGGGAAAAGGAATCTGTTGAAATTTAAAATCAGGGATGCAATTAGGACACTATGCCTGATCGTTAAGTTTACAACTTGACGAAACCTACCACAAATAGTATACCATATATAGAAGATAATACTGATTTTAAAAAATAGTAGAAGGGCATACTATGATAGGAAACTAACACTAAAAAGAGATCAATCACGCTTCTTATATGGCCTTGGCTAGGTTTTAAAAAGACAAATCAATACATGACTTGAATAGAAAATTATACAGAAGGAAATAAAGAGAAGAAAAGGAGAAAGGAATTGCAACAAACCATTTAACTGTTTCGGCGTAACATCAAACTCCAGCCACCAAACTTTTCCCTTCTCCTTAGGTAGTTTAACCTTTTGAAAATTGGCAGCAAGAGCGACTGAACCAGCTGCAATGTAATGGGGCTTGTACTGCAAGCATAATGATGTGCGAAGCCTATCCATCCATTCATAAGAAAGATATTATCATGCAAATGGCAAACATAAAATCCAACTTTACATCTCCACCAGGCATACACAGAGCTCTGCCAATAAGGTAAGAATAGATCCTCACCAATCGTTAACAAAACTCCAAGCTGCCTTAGCAAGATCAGGGAGAAGATCTAATTTCTTTAGAGCAGCAACAAGTATCTTGTACGGAAGTTGAATGTCCAGATCATAGCCAATTGTTGATAGCAAAAGTCTCTCCGCAACTAGGATCAATTCCTTTTGCTTATTAAGAAATTCCTACATGTGGAAAGGTGAATTTAAGCAAGATTGATTACAATGAACCATTGCATCAAACGAAAGTCCACATACTTTTTGTCTGATTTGGTGCAAGGCAGATGAATCAAATTTGTGCACCATCTCATATGCCACCACCACAACATCATTCAGATAGCGTGGTGTATCTTCTGCTTTGCATGCGAGAAAGATGCTCGCAGTTGCCACTGTCTGAAAGATATTTAAAATCACATAATTAAAAAAAGTCATACTTCTATAGCTAAATAAAATGCAAACACTGTTGGGAATCTATATGTTTTTTAGCGTGCACCCAAGGCATGAAAAAACAAAGTTTTATTCAACATTACTCGCACAAAAATTTTACCTGCCAACCGTTCTTAGCGTGAGATTGACGCATATAAAACTGGTGGCACAACATCATTGCAGATGATATTGTCAGCTGAGGCCTGAAGGATATATAATATCAACCACGTTTGTTATTAAATATTTATGCCATGGAATTGCAATGATGTAACTGATGAGAAGTTGCATGACATGAAGGGAAAACAGTAAATGAGAGATATTTTTACGAAGACAATTTAATATAGGAAGCTGATACAGTCATTGGAACGTCAGGAAGTTAAAATCAACTTGAGCAGGCAAAGCTAGTACATAGAGGCACAGAACAGATGACCATTCTATTCAAATCAATGAGGCATTTTATATAATCAAAGAACCTGAAAGATTCAAAACTAAGACAATAAACATCTGAAGCAGAGTTTCTGAAAAACTTACACTTTAAGCTTCATCCCAATTTCCTGAAGAAACGAGCAGTATAAACTCCGCAAGTGCGACTCTTTCTTGGTGCTAATCCCATCCCTCCGCGATGGAGAGTCTTCGATTTCCTGTTTTGTAAAGTACCACTTGCGCACAGGGCACTGGGACTCTGGTGTAATGCACATGCTCGTTGAAGCTTTTGCAATGCCCTGCTCACAAGGGTTCTCAGGCACCGGTCTCGCCATAGTCCCCTTCTCAATCCTATCAGTTCAAACCATGACATTAGACTCCACAAGGATAGACACAACAATCTCGCATATAGAAAACTCATATTAACATAATCATTACTGCAAACTCGAATCAAAACAAAACAAGCCAACAATTGAACTCACTGGGCAGTCTAAAACCAAGTAAAACAAGCAAATTAAGAGCTAAAAGCTAAACCCTAACAGCAAAATTCCAATTCATAATTCTGAATCCTAATGCCCAAACAGTAATGATCGAATAGGGAACCACTCTACACTTGGAAATTTCAAATCTTTACTAACAAGGCAAGTTCAGAGCACCAGGAGTCAGTAAAAAACGAAACTTACCAAATCAGAAATCCGAATTTCGCAGCTGAGTGAACAATTACAGACCTCTAAAATCAACAAATCGAATTTCGTACAACTAAGCTGAGAATAAGAAGAAGAAGAAGAGGCGAATTGAATTGGGTGAAGGTGAAAGAATGTGGAGCGATTCGAAGGCGGCGTAATTGGGAATCAGGAATTTGGAGAAACCCTAAGCTTCCGCCGTCGGGCGGTGAGATAAGGAGAGCAAAATATCTTCGTAAAGTTTTAAATTTTTCAGATTCAAGTGGACGACCGACTTGGCGTTGACTCAAACTTTTTGTTTTTGTTTTTTTTTAGTGAAGTGGGTGGGTCTCTTTCTTCGCAGGCACGCAATACGCGTAGTAGTACGCGCTGAATTGACAAGTGGGTCGTAGAATTTGGGCCACTTGAGAGCATGGATTAGGCCGATTCATAATTGGGCTCAAGGCCCAAAAACGTTTTGCTGTCCTTCCTAATTTTCCAAAATTGAATATCATGTTTAGCAATAGGGAGTTTCTTTTCATACATCTCAAATTGACACTTAAACCTCTCTTCTTTTCCAACTTTCAGTTTACTTTATCAATTTATATGTAATTACTAATTAGACCACATAAAGTTAAATATATTATTTTGGGACATAAATACTTAAATATACTCTACCACAATTTATTTTCTAAAAATTGAGGTGTATGCTATAATTTTTAGCTTATTTTATAATAGATTGTTTGTTCAAAAATATATAATTTAATAAATTTATGTATGTTAATCGATTATTATCAAAAAATAAGTGTATTAATTATATGTTTTGTAACAATTTACATAAGCTCTTGTTCATAATAAAATGAGGCTTTAGTAATTAATTAATTTTTCTATCAAATCAAATTGAATGTTTCATTTTTTTTTTTTTATTCTTCATAAATTGGAAGTGAAATAATATTGGAAGTATTAGTATAATCTTCTAAAAAGAAATTTTTTTTATTGATTTAATTGCCCAATGGGTATTTTGAAAAGATTAAGAATATGTAAATAGTATTTTACGTACAAATAAATTTGAGGTGTATTGAATAAGGAGGTCTAACTGCTAATTTGAGATGTATGAATAGAATCTCTCTTAGTAATATAAAGGTTGCTAACATGATTACGTACATCTGACATCCACTTTTGGAAGATGATTATATTGTGTTCAATTCCTGTTTCTATATTAAATGTAGAGATAATTGGCTCACGGCCCGCAATAAGTTTGTATGTTAGAACTCAGTGCGACTGAATTAAGCAATTGGTAAGATAATTGATTGTCACGAACTTGTGGCAACCATGCCATCAGAACCAAATAATTATCATCATTATCATATAATGGATGATAGCCATCGTCGTCGTACTAATAAATTCTTGGCTGACCACTAACACTACCTTAATACCAAATGTGACTGAAATGACAACTAAATCAATATCATATAATTATACTTCACACATCCACTAATTGCCGAGTGATTAGTCACTCCCGCACTTCTCAAAGAAAGCACTGCCAAATATGGTAATTAAGGCTTTCACTTTTCTCGCCAAACAAGTATTGTTAATTTCAATGGGATTGTTGGCGGTCTATCATTTGTTCAAGTGGTATAGTCTGTTTTTAATACGTAAGAGAGGTTGTGAGTTTGACTCACGAAAAATAAAACTAGCCGTCATAGCATTGAGTTGTTGGTCATCCATATTATAGTTTGCATAATTTGTTCTTTTGTAATGAATATGAGCCTTTAGTTATGTTTTAACTTTCGGAGTTGACCAAAAGTAATCTCATATAGCTGAAATAGATGCAATTATATTGATTCATAGATCACGAAAGTGACTACTTGATTCACGCGAGTGAATGATATCATAGTTCATCACCTACATCAAACCAAAGATTCCTTGAATTTTCACCTCTTCTTATCTAAATATTTGCTCTTTTGATCCCCACTAAAATTGTCAAGTCACAAGTCGACAGCTACCTAAGTCATGATAATAGAAGAACTTTCTTATTTTAAATGGTATTTTTGTCCACCAAACTTAATTAAGTCTAGTGATGTTTAGTCGACTAACAATAGTAGTAGGTGAGATCTCATATTCACATTCTCTTTAATTCATAAAACTATCACCGGATTATATATCGAAACACTTCATGTTATATTTCAATTTTTTTTTTTTTGAAGAAAAGACTATATGCCTTATATTAATCAAATGTATGAGAACAATTACAAAATGAACACGATCCACACCGACATATTTCAATACTTAATTTGTCTATAAAGGTGAGAAAACATCGATGAGATTCGAGTAGAACGACCAGATTCCGGAAATTAATTAAGAGCAAAGAAAGCAAAGCACACCAGCCACACAATATGGTCATCACTTGATCGAGTTGAGGACAGTTGGAAGTTTTAAAATCAATGTGAAGCAACAAAGTTTTCACATATGGATCATAATTTTATTTGAGACGACACTTTTATGTAGGTTTCATGTGGGTCTATAACGAAACCTAGTAGTGCATGCCATATTGCTCAACTGCACTAGTGCCCTTAAACCTATCATGCAATTATATATACAATAAGCACGAAAACAACTATATGCTTTGCTGCTATATATATATATATATATATATATATAAAGGCCGACGCGACAATGAACCCCGTCATGACGACTACTCGCCAAGGCGCAAGGAGGACGACTATTCGTCAAAGCGCAAGGAAGCGAGCTCGAGTGTGAACAAGTCGAAGGACATCGGGTGTTACTTGTGTGACGGTTCTCATTGGACGAGATACTGCCCACAGAAACGAGCACTGAGAGCACTCGTAGCAAGTCGTCAAAGTGAAGGAGCAGCCGAAGACGACAGTGGTGTCGCACGCATAGGGTCGATGCAGCTGCTCAACGCGATGCGATCGACACCGAAAGTCCGAAGTCGGGGTCTACTCTATGTCGACGTTGTTATCGGAGGCAAGCCGACCTCAGCAATGCTCGACATGGGTGCGACAAACAGCTTCATCGCCATAGAGGAAGCGAAGAGGCTGGGACTTAGGTGGAGTGATGGAGGGGGCTCCGTCAAAGCGGTCAATTCGCCAGCGCGACCTATTTATGGCATAGCTCGAGGAGTCAAGACCAGTGTGGGAGCTTGGTCGGGGAAATTAGACTTCTCGATTGTCCCAATGGACGACGACAAAGTCATCCTTGGGTTGGATTTCCACGAGCAGGCCAAGGCATTCCCGATGTCGTTTGCCAACAGCTTGATCATCACGGGGTGTGATGAGACTTGCGTAGTACCCACGAGGAGAGGTACAAGGCAAGATGTAAGGATGTTGTCGGCATTACAACTCCGAGGAGGCGACATCATAGGGGAAGGGAAGCGCCCCCCCCCCCCCCCCGCATTTGCCGAGTTAGGGCACGAGCAAGGGATAGCTCGAGCGGCTTTGGGCGAGGCTGCATCGGTGGAAAGGAAGAAGGGCAAGCAACCCTCTTCGAGTAAGGAGCATCGCAGCCAAGGAGAAGAGATCTTGGTTGCCGATGTCGTCAGCCGGTACGACACCGAGCGGGCGTGCAGTAAGAGGAAGCGTAGGGAGTTCAAGGAAGGGGACCTTGTGCTCGCGAGACTCTTGCCACGACAGTTCAAGACCTTCGAGAAGGTGCACCGAGGCTTAGTACGAGGGTACAAAGGGCCGTTTGAGGTTGCCGAACGTGTGGACAAGGTTTCGTATAAGCTTCATTTGCCGCCCAAGTTGGATATTCATCCAATCTTCCACGTTAGTATGCTGAAGTCATACGGGGGTGACGAGGAAGACACACCAAAGGAAGTCTCACATCAGGCATCGAAGGCTACCGACACTTCAGTCGAAAAGGGAGTAGATGAAGTGCTTGCGGGTGGAGCCAGCCGACATCGAGGTGTGCGAGGGAGTACATCATCGAGTGGAGAAGGCTGCCTGATAATAGACCAAGTTGGGCGTCCGAAGAGTAGGACACCTTCAGCCGATGTCGCGAGGACGAGTCCACGGCGATACAAGTCCAGCGACACTACTGGGACGCGACGAGGGCGTCGCGAGTTTAGGTGGGGGAGAGTGTCACGTCCCGCCAATTCGCCAACAATAATGCCAGGCCGTGACAAGGGCGTCGCAGGCATTAGCTAAGCGAACGTGTCACAACCCGCCGATCTCCTTGAGCATTGCGGAGACAAGCATGTCTCAAGGGCAGCCTTGAAGAATGCAAGGCATTCTCAAGTGATCAAGAGTGTCATGGAGATCTCCGAAAGGTTCCGGACGACTCTAGGCAACTCCGGTGCACTGCATAGGGCAACGCAGGGCAACGCAGCCCTATGCAGGGCAGTGCAGGGCTGCGCAGCACTGTGCGAGGCTGCGCATGGAGGCGCAGCGTGTCGGAAGACGACACGGCGTGGCGGAGCAACCGAGCATGCAGCATCGGGCCACGCAAGGCGGAGCAGCGTGGTGCAGGGCCACGCGAGGCAACGTCGGAGTGGCGCAGGACGACGCCACACTCTCCGAGAGGTTCTAGAGAGGACCTCGGCGTATCCGGGACTTTCTAGGATACGAGGTGTCTAGATTGTTCTAGGATACTCATGTATAGTCTTGGCATCTCTAGTGTGTGTGAAAAGATCTAGAGTGCCCTTGTATATATCTAGCTAGGCCTAGATAATTCCGGAGGCATGCCAAGGTCGGTTGGCCATGTCTATATATAGGCTGCCGGGGCGACATTGGCTTGGCACGGGGAAAACATCCATTTCAGGAATTTTTACAATTCTTGTAAAGTTTCTCAAAACTCAATATAACTTCATTTCTTCCATTCTCTAGCCTTTCTAACATCGTTGTGAGTGTGTTGGGTCTATTCCGCTGCGTTGGAGGTGAAGGCTTACTTAGGGTACTCAAGGAGCATAAGAGACTCTAAGGCCGCACGAGCGATCGAGTCGCAGAACTTAAGCTCGTGACATATATATATATATATAGGTCTTTCCGGCGACCTTGAACAGTAGGTGCGGATGCGGCGTTTCCGGCGACCGGCGAGGCGGCGACGCCGTATCCGGCGACTGGGCCGTGCTCCCCACACGCCGGCGACCCCGTCTGTGCCTGCCCGAGCTCTATCGCCGGCCGGCAGCTGGTCGGAAATGGCAAAAATACAGAAAAAGGACATTTTACTGTTCATTTTCTGCATTTTGCCATTTCCGGCCGGCTGCCGGCCGGCGATGGAGCTCGGGCCGGCACAGACGGGGTCGCCGGCGTGTGGGGAGCACGGCCCAGTCGCCGGATACGGCGTCGCCGCCTCGCCGGTCGCCGGAAACGCGACATCCGCACGGTGCGGACGTCCGCATCTGAAAAAATCTCTCTCTATATATATATATGCAACTGGCCGGAACTCCATTGTATATATACACCTATAGATGAATATGAACGTCCATTTCCACATGAATATCATTATCTTCCAAGAGTGCGGTTGCAAACGTGCAAGTGTTGACGTATCAGATCAATTTAATTATACCAAATCGAGCTCGAATCACTCTAGCTAGCTCATAGTGTAGATCCGATCAAGCACTCAGGGAAAGATAACGATCTGTCACGGCTAGCACAATCACTTACTTTATGGATACATCAAACATATCTATACCAACTTTACCACTTACTAACTATAACTTTTATTTTGTATACTTTTATTTTGTATGTATATATGTCGGTGAGCCGTAATTTTAACTTAATTAAAAACATATATATATAAAACTGTGTGAGTTATATATTCACCTGATGCAATTATTCATGTTAACTAGAGAAACACTCCAAATTCTCCGCAACTATGCTTGATCAGTCATTGCTATGCAATTCTATATCTATGTGTGTATATATATATATATATAAAAAATTGAATTTTCGCTCCTTTCTCGATTTAAGTGGGAGTCAATTATGACTATGTTGATATGCATGCATAATGGAGAGGAGAATCAGATACAAATGCTTCTAGCTAGATCACTGTGGCTGGCTCTGAGAATGGGATATGCGTCATATGCTGCAATATGCAAATCCATCAACTGCAGGCATTCGAGCTGGTTAATTATAGTGACACCAAGCATCTGGAAATTTATGTTGATCGACTTGTGGTAATTAGAGAGACAAACAAAAATAATATTTGTCAACAATGACGAGACACTAATTTGTCCTCGCACGTTTTCACGTGGAAAAAAGACTTATAATGCTCGATCATTAGCTTTCCACTACCAGATTAATATCTCATTGTTGACTTTAATCTCAGATTAGACAACTTAATTAAGCAAAATAACAAGAAAGTTAAGCAACCCTGCATGTGTGGAATGATCGAGATCGATAAGAAAGCAATCTGATATATATATATATGGGAAAATGGCTGATTTGATCACTAAAGTATGCCCCATTCTAAACTTTGCTCACTGAAGTTTGTCTAATATCACTTTGCTCACTATCGAATTACACTTGTGTTCACTTTGATCACTCCGTCTAAATCAGCCGTTAAAATTCAAAAAACTTTATAAACGATCGTTAGCAGTAGGGGTATTTTAGTCACATAATATTTGTGGAAGAGAGGATCTGAAATATTAAAGAGAAAATTCGTGGAAGCTGGGAACAAGAGAGGATCTGAAATATGGATGAATTTTTGGGACACCACCATGGACACCACTACTGTTATTGTGGAAGAGTGGCTCTTCTTCAATGTTCTTGGAGGAAGCATAGTGCTGGGAGAAGGTTCTATGGTTGGCATCACTGTTTAGTTTGATCACAGTCCTTGAGAAGCAAATCAAGAGTCGGACCATAGTCTGTAAGAGTCCTCATGTAATTCATCACATATCTAGTCAGTGGATGTACACCCCCACCAGTAACAGGGCTTGTGGAAGGGTTTGATGCAATGGCATTTTCAAATTCAATGACTGTTGCCTTCACAGAATCACCCAATCTCAGCAGGACATCATGACACTCCATACTTATAGAAGAACCAGCCTCACCAAAGTATAAATCATCTATATCAGGAAGAACATCTGCTAGCACCTCATACATGTCAAGAATGCGAACCAGCTTTTCTGGCTGATGAGGGCCAATGGACATGGCTTCAGCGAAATTGAGAAGCTGCAGTATTGAAGCCTTTGATGCCTCAACAAAACAATCTAGCCGAACTGGTCCAAGCTCCTCAAAAATCTGTTCACTGAGCCACTTCTCGCTAGCAAGATAAGTCCGCACAAAAATCTTCATAACCCAAACCCATCTTCTGATTTTGGAATTCAAAGACACCCATTCCATTTTCCTCACATTTTCGATGCTCAGTTTCTGAATTTCAAGATAGGAGAGACACTCATCCAAGGCATCCCTTCGGAGGGTGGTATAAGCTTGAGTACACTCCCTCTCATAATTGCAATTGAACATCATATTTGCAATGCCTCTGAGGTCAGGAATCACTTCAGGGCGAACCAAATCAATGACAGAATCTACAGAGGCACGGCTAAAACTATCCCTTTGAAATGAGTCCTCAACTGAGTCATCCCCAAAAGACATCAACGAGTTAGCATCCACAACATCCTCTTCACATGATCGAAAAGACATGTGCTCCGGTGCACACGGCTGCCTGTTCTGAACAAGCATGTACCTGAACTCATCCTCCAGCCTAGTCATCGCCGTCTGCAGAACATCATTAGCCTTATGCAAAAGCTCATACTTGTCATCATCTTTACTCAGACACGAACTCTCTAAACTCTCAATCAGCTGCCTTGTCTCCTCCACAGTGTTCAAGTACTCATTCGCTCAGTCTCCAGAACCTTCTTCTCCTCCCCAAACCTACTCAGCTCAGATTCCAAACCCTTCTTGGCCTTCACCAAAGCCTCCACCTGCTGCCTCCGGTCGTGGGTCTCCTTCAGCAGCAGAGAGTTCAGCGACTTCAGATTGGCGACCTTCTCCGACGAGCCGTCGTCCATGGCGGTGGCGGCGGCGGAGTTGGGTTTCTGGGTGTGGTGGGTTGGTGGTTCTTCTGGTTTAGTGGTGTCTTTGGGTTGATGGGTCACTTTCTTTTTGGCCATTTTGGGGATTGTGGAGGATTGGGGATTAGGGTTTTTGCTAGGGTTCTTGTGGTTGGAGATTAATTGGGAAAATAAAAATGAAAAGGGTAAAAATGAAAATGAATAAGAAGAAAAGAAATGTCAGTTTGGTGAAATTCCCAAAATGTCCTTAAGATTTGCACATGAGTGGCACGTGTCATTGTTTTTAACGGCATAAGCAAAATTTTAACGGCTGATTTAGACGGAGTGATCAAAGTGAACACAAGTGTAATTCGATAGTGAGCAAAGTGATATTGGACAAACTTCAGTGAGCAAAGTTTAAAATAGGGCATACTTTAGTGATCAAATCAGCCATTTTCCCTATATATATATATTTGCATATCAGATTTGATTAGACTAGAACATGAAAAAAAATAACAAATAGAATTAAAACTTGTCAGTCATTACGTTACAATAATAACAACTCAGGTCACAGTGAGATGCTCCCATGCCATTTTATGATAATTATATATAGTGGCTGGATCATTGAAACAGAAAATTAAAAAGAAAATAAAAAGAATTTATCAAATACTAGCTTTAATATTCCATAATTCCATTGTCTGCTGCATGATATCCATTCATAGCATGATGTTCATCTCCATTGTTGAACTCTTTATCCAAAAACTCAGTCATGCAGTATCCAAACTTCTCCGCCACTCTCTCCGGCACCGACACCAGCACTCTCACCGCACCCGAGTCTCCGATAACCGGTAAAAACAAGCAGTAAACGTCACTGGTTACGGGACCCATGTGAAGTGCCTTCCCTTCTCCAAAATCCAACTCCTCTAACCCTAGCTTAGCCCACTGCGATATAACCAAACTCGTCGACAGATCCGTTTTTACCGTTTTGTCCTCCAACAGATCAACCATAGACCTCACGTAGTCGTCACTGAGCTCTGCCTTGGCTTGCTGGACCAACTTAACGCCGTGGTGCAGGTTAGCAGAGACCAGCTCCTTCACGGTGGTTTGTGCGCATCCTAGCACGAACCCGTTACCGTAATAACCTTGTGGAATTTCCGGATTTACCCTCCTCCGGACGTTGACGGAGAAGAGGAGCTTTATGTTGAGGGAGGGTGACAGGTCCAAGGATCGAACCCACGAGCGCCACGTGTGGGCTGCTAGGGCTTCGAAAGCGGTGCATTTTAGCGAAGGTGCGCACCGGCGCTTGAGGTGCAGGATATGGGAGTGGGTGAAGGTTAAGGATATGGGGACGAGCGACTGGGACTGGAGGAATCTGAGGACGTCCACGTGGGTGTTGTCCTTATTTGCGGTGAACTGCGGGTGAGGGAAGGTTACGTCTGGAGGAGTGCGTGACCGTAACACGTGGCGGGAGTGGACGGGTGCGATTAGTGGAGGATGATCTGGTTTGGCTGTAATGTGGGCCCAATCTCGTAAGAACTGTGACGTGCCGATGCCGTCGCATAAGCAGTGGTTGATTGCGGTGCAGAGGATCATACCTCCGTAGCGGAGATTAGTGACCTGCAAAATAGATTTTATGTTCAAGGAAGGTTAATACCGTAACTTCCGTTGTGTGTCTTGACCTAATTAGACTAGAATAGTAGTTACCTTAGTAGATAGGGAATCCCTGATTACTTGGGATACTTGATGTAATGCCTATATAAAGGCCTCCTTATCTATCAATAAAGTAACGCTTTGCATCTATATTGTTTCTCCTACAACACGTTATCAGCACGTGGCTCTAGCCTTCGTCTAATAGCCATGAAAAATTCATAAACCCTAGGGTTCCAATCTGAAAAAAAAAAAAAAAAAAATTCAGAAACCCTAAATTCTCTTTTCTGCCGGCAACCTACTTGTCGGCAAAGAAGGCCCTCCCCAGAAATCACTTTCTGCCGGCAACCCCTTCGTCGGAAGAAAGAAAACAATCCCAGGGCACCAGGTTCTACCGACAACTCTTTGTCGGAAAAACTAAGAAGCCCCCAGGAACTATTTGTCGGCAAAAGATATACTGCCGAACTCTGCCGACGACATATTTGTCGGCAGAGACTGAAGAAATTGATCTGGGCACCCACCTACTGCTCCGCCCCGAGGACGCTGCCTCCTCCCGCTCCGGTGTCCTTCCTCAACGATGGTCGAGCCTTGCTCGACTACGCCCCTCCGCGAAGCAAGCCAGCGCCGCCCTAAATTCGGCCGCCCCAAACCCATCGAGCCCATGCAGCTCCAAAGGCACCCCTCCTCGCCGTTTCGACGGAGGCCCAGTGCACCCCAGCCTAGCACCGACGATATCTGCCTCTCGACGACGGTGCACCCTCGTCCTCCGCTCGTTCGGGCGACTCGGATCCGCACGCCTCAGCTTCGACCCGGATCTGCTCGACCCGTGTCCAACCCGACCCGATTCGGCTGTTAAACGAATTCTACTGTGCAAGGGGCAAAACGGTAATTGTACTTACCTCAGTTAAAAAGTTTTTACCCTACGGGTTAAAAACAGTTACTGTAGTAATTCTTTTATTAGTTTTACTGCTCCATATATGGTGAATATGACTAACCATATGTTTTTTTTTTCCATGAAACTTATTGCACGACGCATCGCGATGTAATTGCGAGGATTATTTCGTTGCACGTACATGGAAGAGCATCTCAAAATTGCACAAGGATCATAACCGAGTCCTTAAGCGCAATTTTTAAACGCAGTTCATTTGGCGAACTAGCAAGTATGATTTAATAAAAGTTCCCGTTTTTCGCAATTTCAATTATTTGAACTTGTGTATATGTGTTGGAACTTGTGTGTTTTTCAGGACGATACAAAGGGGCCCCACCCACCCCTGCGTATCACAGTATTTATGGGGTAACTGTGATGTTACCGTCCAAAGTTGTGCTTGTGGCTGTGATGTCACTGTGAACCACAACTCTTCGTGAATATTTAATCACGATTCCGACATAATATTGTCGATGCTTGTGACGATCCTAAGGGAGTCACAAAGGGGACAAACTCATGATGTGTGACGGAAATTGTCACTGTAACATCGATATGTGACGGAAATTGTCACAACAAATTGAATTGAGTAACCAGAATCTTGGTCTCGACCATTCAATTCCTTCCCTCTTGTTCTTTTGATATAAAGAAACAATTGACCATAAAATGCGCCTAGAGAATGGCCATTGAAACAAAGAGAGAATCATGTCATTGATATGGTTCTATCGGTTCACTAATTGCAAAATTGCAATCATATGGTCAATGTACACAAGAGATACATGGAAGAAGATGAGAGTATATCCTCATGATTACGGATTTCAACAGCAAAAGATAATTTGCAATAAATATGAAGCATATGACTTCAATTTCATAGTCAAAGTGACTACAAATCCGTTGATTTTGTGCAGGCATAGACCTCACATGTGTGACTAATGCTACTTAGTCGATACACTCTTTATGGTCAAGATCTCGATATAACCGTTGGCATTTTGATGCATATATGGTTCGATTCCCTAAAAAGCTATATGTGAATGCAATGAATCGCATTACACATTTACATGGCATGTTGATTGAGTTCACCAACCTAATTGGTGATGTTAACTCGAAAAATCACAAGAGACAAAATGAGTGACTCGCGAGAAACTGCGATCCGCCAACTTGGCCGCGATCCGCCAGGCCTCGCTCGCCATGGCCATCCGCCAACTTGGCCGCGATCCGCCAGGCCTCGCTCGCCATGGCCATCCGCCAACTTGGTCGCGATCCGCCAGGCCTCGCTCGCCATGGCCATCCGCCAACTTGGCCGCGATCCGCCAGGCCTCGCTCGCCATGGCCATCCGCCAACTTGGCCGCGATCCGCCAGGCCTCGCTCGCCATGGCCATCCGCCAACTTGGCCGCGATCCGCCAGGCCTCGCTCGCCATGGCCATCCGCCAACTTGGTCGCAATCCGCCAGGCCTCGCTCGCCATGGCCATCCGCCAACTTGGCCGCGATCCGCCAGGCCTCGCTCGCCATGGCCATCCGCCAACTTGGTCGCGATCCGCCAGGCCTCGCTCGCCATGGCCACTCGCCAGCTTGGCTGCGATTCGCCAGGCCTCACTCGTCAAGAAACAAATTGACATGCTTGCGTACATAAGCGGATGCATGCGCATTGCCCGGCCTCGGCCTCGGCACTCTTGCGCCCACCAAAGCCCGCCTTGCCTAGCCTCGGTTTCGGCCTTGGCTTAGCTTACGCGTTGCTTGGACTACAGCTCCGCCACAACCACATGCTGCCGCCCCCTCGGTCTCCGGACCTTGGCACGCACACGGCCCGCCTAGCAGCGCCCCGGCCTCGGCCTCGGCGTTGGCCTGAACACGGCCCGGCCAGCAGCCATCTCGGCCTTATAAGCCCATGCACTCACTCCGGCACGTCTTGGCTTCGGCCTCGGCATGCCTTTGGCTCTTTAGCATGGCATCGGCCTCGTCAGGTCCTTGTTTTATGCCTCGGTAAGCCTTCGCTTCGGCCTAGGCTATCCATCGGCAACTCGCATGACCTTGACTCCAACATCAAGCCTCGGCCCCAAAAGCCTTTGCTTTTGCCTCGACACGCCTTGGTTTCGGCCTTGGCATGCCTTGACATTTGCTCGGCCTCGGCCTGCCCGTGCACCACCTCGGCTTCGGCCTTGGCTAGCCTAGCACGCGCCTATGCTTGACCATGGCCCTTCCTTGCCTTGTTTCGGCTTGGCTCCCATTCTAGCTTGGCTTCGGCCTCGGATAGCTAGCTCATGGCCTCGGTCCTGGATACTTGGTTTAGACATTTATGTCTCTATAGTATCGATGTTGGCTCATTCTGGTTGTTTTCCGGCTCTATTTTTGAGCGTTAACGGATGTGTCTAGTACGCCTTTAAGCATGCCTATGTTTTATCTTGTGATACTACACGCCATGTTGCACACTCTATAGGAATTGAGTATATATTCCGGTTTATATGTCTTGGCATAAAACCCTTGTCTCTACACTCTTATGAATGTATCATAGAGACATTAAGTGTGTAGCTAATCTTCATCGAACCTTGATCACCACTTCAAGATATTGGTGCCAACGTTTATCACCTTGAAACTCATTGTGAAAATTGAATTGATTTCTTATGTATCGCTTCTACTGAATGCGCACAACTTATGAGTCAATATTGTGAATGTATTTCACGTATACTATGATTCGGATTCTTTGAATCGGCGACTCATGTAGACTCTTTCATACATAGTCCGGAATTTTGGACATGTTTTGATGAATCCATATATGCAAGAAAGCTATGGACATCGTTTCTTTTGAGCAAAGAAGCTATTGGGATCAAAGATTACCAAAAGAATTTGGTAGCGTCATGAGCAATGCTCAAGGCTCAAGGATGGCATTAACGTCACCCAAGTCTTCCTCCAAGTTAATGGAAGCACCATCTATGCATTTAAACGTGCATATGATCCCCCGTTATGATCCCTCATTAGCTATGCTCAACATATGGAAGCTTAATCTTTAGCAAAGTTTTGGAGTAACGCCCTCCTACGCTAAAGGCAATGATACATAAGACGATGGCTTTGATGCCTTCTCATAGTCCAACTTGAGATACAATGATACTATGGTGATATACCTCATGGTTAAACTCAAGCCATAACACTTAGATGTTATGAAGCACCTTCACAATGATTGAAAAGTAGCAAAAACCTAAAATTTCTGGTTTTTCAGCTCGCGGACTCGTCATTGTGAGGACCGGTTTACCTACTTTTAGGCCGGTTCTTGAGGTGAAATTTGGTCCACCGATTCCTAACATCCATGGCTACCTGCTCATAAAATTTCAGAGCCATTGGACACCTGGAAGGTGATGAACCACTCGACACAAACGTTCACTGACCTCCGGCGACTATTCCGACCGGTTCGGTATGTTTCCGACCGGTTCCGGCAATGAGCCCGGCGGCGTTGGAATCCTAACACACGTGCCTACCTACTATTAAAATTTGGTGGCATTTGGTGTTCCGGAACATAGTGAAACGTTTCAGGAAGCATACATGCATGTTACATTTTGTAACGGAATGCATCTTGTTAACGTATAAGTGTTAACGATCAATACCCTATACCGTCCACATACTTTATGTGCCATATTGCGCTACCACAAGCGCTCAATGATGGGTTATTTGATTATGAATAACGTCTTTGAATAAGACGTCAGCTTCCACCTATAGTCCGCTATATATAAACCTTAACAGGCGATCTCGTTTATGTCACTTTTTTGATGAGCCAGTCTCCCCGTCGTTAGGGGGAGAGAAGAACAAGTTTGTTCAAGTAGAACGACTTGGCATTGCCGTGGTTTGTCCCCACTGTGCCTCATCATGTTCCCAAAGTCCCATAAATCAAAGTGACGAGATTTGATATACATGCTGCAAAGAGCAAACTATTGGTCTTTCAAGGAAAAGATCGGAATAGTACTCTTGTATCAACATGCCTGTAAGGATTGATGTCCAAATCAATGGACATATTGTCATTCATAAATGGTGACATGGTGACTCCACAAAAGTGGTAGATGGTGTCACTAGGCCGTGACTCTCACAAGAAGTGTAGAGAGGGCACTTTGTTCGATATACACTCGCCGAATGCGAGTATGGCACAACTTGATCCTCGGATCAATGACAACTCATTCGTCTCATGGATTTTCTGGATTAAGGTTATTATTGGGGGACGCCTCAATGAGAAGCCAATCCATATAGAGATCTCTACAAATGCGAATTACACTAGTGTACATGAGTACGTGGTCTATGAGTTAGATATCGAATACACTCACTTCGTTGAAGCAAATACCAACGTTGTGAATTGGCCTACACGGAAAGATATGCGATCCAGTTTATACAAAGAGATAGGTCCTTGGTCAGGTGATGCCGACACCGCAAATGTAAACCCTATCGATAATCTTTGATGGAAAGCGTAGTGAGA
Organism: Potentilla sterilis; assembly: GCA_963682095.1. Classification (NCBI taxonomy): domain Eukaryota; kingdom Viridiplantae; phylum Streptophyta; class Magnoliopsida; order Rosales; family Rosaceae; genus Potentilla; species Potentilla sterilis. Next base: position 1,662,407 of record OY821762.1, read on the forward strand.
AAAAGAGCATAAACTCACCTTATGGCGCAAGGTCTCTCACAAACGCCCTGGAATCGACTACGATGACATATGCTCTCGTAATGGAGTCATATTGCACTCCACTACCTTGTCAGTTAGATAGTTCCGAAAAACTGAACATGCAGCTTGTATCATCTCTATTGGGACTAAGTGAAGAGATATACATAAACATCCTAAACGGATTAGTTTTCACCCAAGTCAAGTAAGCAAAAATCACGATTGAGTGACTACTTGATTGGAGATGGGATGAAAGAAATCATGCCTATTTGCGTGTAAACTTTGGATGAATTGTGATTGAAGTATCACTAATCCAACGTTAAGAATGAAAAGATCTTGGGAATACTTGGTCTCAAATGTGAGAACCGTTAGTGATGAACTTGTTCATCTATCGGCTTATGGCAAACTAATGGACGATAAACCAAAGCCTATATGTATCCCATGATTAGTCGATGTCTTGAGAAGACTCGTTTCGTCTATGTGACGAGAAGTCTTGGGAGATGAAACTCTCTATCTAAGTATCATGTGCGCAATCATGTACTTGTCATAATATGCTCGACTCGACATCTCATTCGCTATAAACTTATAAAGCCAAAGTGATGGCTAGACGCGCCCACGCAATGCCATGGTATATGGCGGTACTTTCTTTTAAGAGAGAAAGGTTTAGGCTCATTCGATCCCATCATGAAAGACACATCAATAGGCAATTCCAGATTCTGCCTAGTTCTGTACGTCAACTTCCCCGTGACCTACATGACAGCTCACTCATCGGAAAATGGTAAACTTAGTACCGTTGGAAAGCTCTATGTGTCTACTTTCCAGGGACACCAACCATTTGATTATAGCTATCATATTGAGTGAGTTATGGCTGTTTTAGCAAAGTAGGACGAATCTGTCCGGTAATTTGCAGATCAGTCACCTTCGACAGAGCTTTGTGATCAGCTCAGAACGAACCACGTTGTGTACTTTATATCACTGGAAAGATATGGGTGTCTAGTTTCCAGAACTCTTTACGGTTTGTTCATACCTACTGTATCGAAAGAGTTATGACTGTTTAAGTACACGAAGGTCATGCTGCGCGTGAATCTGATTTTCAGCGCGAACTCTAGTTTTGAGTTGTTGAGCAACCTTCTTCCTTAAGACCAAGTAAAGCTAAGTGTAGCTGGTCTGATACAAGGATAATGTGGCCGTATTCAATGACTCGATCATTGGCCACACCTACTTTTGAAGCTTGTAAGGAGCGTTTGTATACGCCATTAATCTGAACTCCAAGATTGAGTTACCAATCAGGGGGAGTTATCTTGTAGACATCAGGGGGAGTCTACCTCACATGTAATCTTCAATTGTAGTTGGTGCGTTGTGCTCTTTTCCCTTCGACCAAGCTTTTTATTTTTACCCAAGAGGTTTTGTTTTGCTTGGCAAGGTTTTAGCGAGGCAACATGTTATGCACCGTGTCACATTAGGTACGCGACACAAGGGGGAGTGTTCAAGGAAGGTTAATACCGTAACTTCCGTTGTGTGTCTTGACCTAATTAGACTAGAATAGTAGTTACCTTAGTAGATAGGGAATCCCTGATTACTTGGGATACTTGATGTAATGCCTATATAAAGGCCTCCTTATCTATCAATAAAGTAACGCTTTGCATCTATATTGTTTCTCCTACAACATTTTATGGTTTTTCTTTTAATTATAGCGAGTTGTATTTCTTATTTTTTTATTTCCACAGTATATATACACGTACACTATGGTAAGAAACATGTGTTTTGAGTCTAAATTACAACTTAGGTGACATGTCGATTTCGCTCATCACTTATGAAGTCGTGTACTAGCTAATAGATCGAAGAACAAAAACAGATCCTCCCTTATATATAATCCTAATTAATTAGATGTAACAGAAGTACGTACACTTTAAAGATTATGTATCCATGCATGTAACAGAAATTGTACGATGAAAGAAATAGGGATCACTTACTAGTTTTCGGCTCTTGGGTCCCTATCTTAGGCAACATGCATGAATGAAGGATATGGGCCACTTCACTATGTGCAATGCAATGTATTGTCATATATAGTTGATCAGGCAAAAATTATATGCAACTTTTGCAGTTGGATGATTTACGACGAAAAAATATTCCTATCTAATATTCAACAGAGAATATCTAAAATTGTAGCTAGCTAGTATACTTTTATTCATGAGGTTTATGCTTTTTTCTTCTTCTTTCTGATCCTCCTAATTCTGTTTAATTGATAAAAGGAAGAGATGGAAAAGCAATAAACGTACGTTGAGGATTTAACTAGATTTTTTTTTTTTTTTTTTTTTTGGGGAATGGATGATTTAAGTCATATAACTAGACTGATTTAAAAATTTTTTGAAAATTTGAAAATTTGAAAATTTTGCGTCACCTTATCTGAAAGGACAAAAGTACCCTGTCTTGGGTGGTCCTAGTGTAAAATGTCAGGTCACATTTCTATTTTTTTTCCCTTATTTTTGGGTTGTCATTTGAAAACTAATTAGAGCAAGTCCAATTGATATGTCATTTAGAAAGTGTCAAATTTGAATTTGACATGTGACTTGGCAAATTTGAATTGTTATTGTTTGACATTTTTTTTACTCCAATGGATGTGTCAAAATTTAAACATTATTATAATATAAATTAAGAGGAAGAGCTAAAAGAGAGAATAAGAAAAATAATAATAAAATAATAAGTGACATAAAGGTGAGAGAAAATAATGATAAATAAGTAATATTAGCCTTGGTTCATGTCAAATTTGACATGAAAGGACTCTATGTCAAATCCACATCAGCTTTGACTAATCGGTTGGAAATGATTTTTTGATCTTTTGTTACCGTTTTTGCTGAGATGGCAAAAATGACATATCCATTGAACTTGCTCTTAGATGTATGCAAAGCCAACATCAAATATAGAAGAAAATAGAATAACAAGTTGGAACTATGAAAAAGCCATTTTTTTTTTTCTGTTTGGGGGTGTGGATTTGAAAAAGTTTCTAGCACAGAAGTGATAGTCAAAACAAAGATGACTAGTTTGTAGAAAATGAGGGGAAAAGAAAAGGACATTGAATCTGAAATAAAAGAGATTGATGGAGCTAGTGATCTAGTAGTATAGTACGTAGTACCTGAACAACAAGAGGAGGAACATCGAAGAAAGTGAGAGCTCCTTCGACCCTGTACAAGAGTTTCTTCCAAGACCTGTTTGGCTTCTCGGAAAGCTCAAGGAACTGGTCAGCAGTGATATCCATGAAGCCCTCAGCAAACACAGCACCTTCTCCATTGCAGTCGACCTCGATCTTCTGATCATTGTCAGGGCTGCTCCTCAAGCGCCCGGCCAAAGGGTAGTAGAGGAGCAGGAGTTTGGAGAGGGCGTATTTCATGGCGTCTAAGTTGACAGAAGTTTTGAAGAGGTAGAGATATTTAATCGAGAATCGGAGAAACTTCTGGTCATCGAGATTGGAGAGAGGGAGGCAATGCTTGGGAGTTGGCGTGTTTGGGCGGATGAGAGTTGGTTGTGTTGCATAGAAACAGTCTGGTAGTTCTTCTGGAGGTGTTAACATCCTTATTACTTTCGATCGATCTCTCTGCTTATCTTGGCGGTGTAATTCAAAGCTAGCTTGAAGACTTGAAGCAGAGAGAAAAAGAGACGGAGAGAAGAGATATTGATTGAAAGACAAGGTAAGTACTGAGGAGTGGCTGGCTGGGCTAAGTAGAGTGGAGAAACAATATCTACGGTTGGAATGGGGGCCGGTGGTACTATGAGATTCCTTTTTTGGGTGAAGATAGGAAGAGGGCACGTGCATTGCTCTTGCAATATGCCCACATTTGCTACACTGTAAACTAAATAGGGACGCGGATCCTCTCTTAAGAAATCTCCCTAGCTCCTCACCCTCCTCATGAGATCTGGACCGTTGGATTAAAATTGGACGGCCCAGATTGCTTTACAGGGGTTGTGTGAATAGTAACAGAGAATTTTGAACTGTTAGATTAAAATTGGACGGTCCAGATTGTTTTATGAGGAGGGTATGAGGAGGATCCCATTAGGAGAGGATCCCGTTCCACTAAATAGTAGTAGTTCTCTCAATAAGTTATACTTCATTCAGAATTCTGGTCGTAATTTTAGCTTGATAAGTAATATACAACTCTCAAAAGGCGTCGATTATTACAGCAGAGAGAAAAGTTAGAATCGATCAAAACAATTGCACATTTTTTCCTCCTATGTTATAAGGACAAAATCAGCAAAATCCCCATAGAACTACGATTGTCCATGGATTGGTGGCAGAGAGCAAAAGGAAACGGAGGGGAAAAGGTGATCACACATATTGCTAGCTAGCTAGCTTGGCTAGGGCAAAGTTCTATTCCATTTGTTTGTCCCAAAAGGCAATACCTAATATACCGAGGAAACTTATTACTGTATAGATAATATACGTATGAATTGTTCTACCGAAGTATGCATGGTAAGCTTTGGGGGAAAGCCTCCATGATTACAATTCAGACGTGAAGATAAAACAGAAGAAGAGGCAAAAGGTACAGAGAATCTCAGAGGAGCAATGAGCTAGCGTTGGATTTAGCTTAGGGAAAATAGACAAGCAGCCTTGTGCTTCCTGTTTGGAGGTTAATTAGAAGGCTGCATGCATCATCAACTACCAGGTTGTCATTCATTCAAGTTGGGCACTTGGGTCACTTTGGTGATAGCCCTAACCCACACTTGTATTAATGAGTACTAACAAAACAGAAGAAAGATGCGAGTCATTTGATTAGTTGAACGTGTATCAGGCTATCAGCTGTGTGGAGTACTGAACGTGTTCCTTCTTTTACGAGCTTCTTCAAACAGTCACTACTCCACCCATGAAAGGAAATAGAGAATCATACCATTGTTGACCTGACCCAACAAAATCTTCTGGAAAAGAAAGGCACGTCCCCATTTTCCTGTTTTGCAGTGTAACAAAGTCCCGATGATGATTATACAGAGATCCTCATTTTCTAAACGCACGAGAATTCTCCTCCACTCTCTGACGATACCGTGCCAATTGTTTTGGCTAGACCTTTATTCGATCATATAATTTTTTTCTTGGCTATTAATATTTTGTATTGTTTTAGTAGTCCGGCAGGAGTACTCCTTCTCATAAATATCATTCCTAATAAGAACCTAGCTAGTTGCCAACCCAAAGATTCCAGGTTCCATGTGTATAATACACTAATCCATCCCATGTCAAACTGAATCCGCTTTATGCTTGAAATCATGCATCATCACCATGGTATTCAAAATGTTTCGTCGATCTCCTGCTGTATTGTAATCCATTCCAGGCTGCTCTGAAAACAATAACCATTCTCGATGATTCCTATTATTTAGGTAACAACTTGAGAATATTTAACCACGGCAAGCTTTATTCCACCCCCTCAATGTATTATATAAGCTTTGAGATTTAGTTTATCTTTCCAGTTTCAGTAACCTTTTGCGTATGAAATGATTAAGACATTGATTCCTGCCGTTGATAATAATGAGTCAAAATAAAACAACATAACAAGTATTCATCACTAGGCAAAAGGGAAAGCTAAAGATCTTGAACAGAAAAACAAAGTAATGGAACTAGCATCAAATTCCTAAAGCTACATATATATATATATATATATATAAGTAGAAAATTGATCATGTCAAAGATGATCAAGCCTTTGAATTCAAGGGCGGCAAAAACTTTCCAAAGATATCTCAGTCTAGATTAGCTGAATCTATACTTTGATTAGGATTAGCCATTAGCAATTGGCCCTTTCTTAAGGGTATCCCAAGATAACCTAAAGATATATGAGATGAGACCATCCATTCCTCATCTCAACTAATTACATTCAGGATTGAAATGGAATCCAGTCCCCTCGGAGCCATCAAAGTTGACGGTATATATACCCTAATATCCAGCAGACAAAACTATAAAAAGAAGAACTCAACATTTTTCTTTTTATAAGTAAAGATACTGAATACTATCAATTGTCAAATGTCACTAAAATCTTTCCATAGGAAGATGGGGTAACGCCATTTCTATCTCAAACACAAAGAAATCAGTTTACTACTGTACTAGCATGGTTTAGATCTAAGACTGACCCCCTTACCTTTCTAATGCATCCCCACATCCTTTACCAAAGAGACTATACTTGACTACTGGGCAAGAAAGTCCGGAAATTCGAAAATCCGAAAATCAAATACTGAAGGCAACTCTAGATGTTAAAGGATGTTTCAAGCTCTATTCAAATGCAGTGAGTATCCTTAGTGAGTCAAATATGACAGCACACAGGGCAAAGACAAAGACAAAATCTTTTTGTTTAACGAACTACATGAATATTCTTGGGTTAATCTATGAACAATGGTCACAGAAGCAAGAAAAATAACAGAACAAGATTATAACCGAGCAACATAGGAATTTGACTGTGTGACGTATCTCACCCATCTATATGGATTATAGCTCTTGGACTTCATTGATATATGCAAGTATTTTACCTGCACCAAAGAAAATGGAGAAAAACAAAAAAACATTTTAACATCACTGAAAGCGCACAATTGTAGATTTTATCTCGGATAAACTAATGATTAACAATTCTGATTCACGTTGTCAGTTTATTTCTAAAACAACCTCAACTAACTCATATAGGTAGCTAATTTGGCAACTCATTTTTCATTTATATGTCAGTTATTAAGAGCAACAAGCTCTAAGGTGATTGATGCCGCAAGAGTCATCAATCAAAGTATTGGATGAGATCCAAAGGCAAGGGAATCCAGAGCCTTTTGAATAATTGATCTGAGGATACTATTCAAGAGGTTTCAACTTTCAAGTATGTATTATAAGTCCACAGAAATTATTGGATATTAGTTCTTTGCAAGGTTCAGAATCAATCATACCTGAAGCCTTGAAGCATTGTACATGGGTATTGTGAAAGTCATGCTCACGGGTCCAGCTTCCTTGGTTATATTACCTGCATTTGCAATATACGAACACAGCAAAGTGTCATTTACGCACCACATTTATGTCTGTTCTTTTATTTTAATTGCATGGATCGAAGAAAATGTATCCATACAAACTTTAATATTTAATACAGTCCAGACACTCCTTGATGATATTGCTGGCAGTGACTATTCTAGAATTGTAGGTTCAAACTCTATGTCCTGTAGTTAGCTTCTCTTGTCTTCGGCCCTTTAGGGCTTCCTTGTAACCAAAACAAGAAGGAATAAAACAGTATATTACCATGTAATTCCTGAGAAAATGTCAACTTTGCATGTAAAGTATGTTCAGATCCACCAACGATCTACAGATGTAATGTAATATGTGTCACTAAGTTTGAATAATAACAAGATGTATACTAAAACTGAAAATGTAGGAAAGGGGAAGGGGAGAATGATGGGTATAATTCAGAAAACCTCATTGTAAAGGATGAGAATAAAGTAATAACAATATAGAAACAAATTTGTATAAATCCGTACCTTCTTTAAACCCCATTCGATTCTCTTGTTTGCTTCCTTGAAATCGGTTGTGTTTCCAACTGCTCCAAGTTCCAATTCGAAGCTAACCCTGAAGTTATTCCAGAGCAGACAAGGAAATCAGTAATTAAGACACAATTGATATGTCTAAGAGACTAAGGCAAAAACTCTGTTTGTCAAGGCCAAGCGTACTGGAATCATGACGAGCAAGAAATATTTGTGCTCTTTGCTCACAATGACAGAAAAATAAAACATAAAGCACATGCAGCTACTTAGCAGAAACCAAGAAATATTCTTATTAACCTAACTATTTGATCTTATTCCTCTACAGAGTATGAACATGTATCAAATATTTCAAAAGCAAAGGAAATTATTTACCTAGTTGTATATGGTGGCACTGGTAGCAGCACCATAATTTTATCTGCATTGATGCTTGATGGGAAGTCAGCATGCACTTTAATAGTCACTTGAGCCTAAGATAGTATGATAGGGTGTTAGATGAAATCAGATGTTAATAGTTTTGAGATAGGAGTAGTATAGTCACCTTAAGGGGCCCTGATTCTACAATTAACACATTAATGCGAAAGGGCGGCTTGAATTCCTGAGTTATGCGGTAATTCATGATAGGAAATTCACCATCTGTTGAACCCTTCATAAAAACAGGTATAAGGTATTAGCTTCAAGATTACCAGAGAAATAGTTATAGTACCTCCACCCTCCAGAAGTGTGGCATATGTTTATCTAGTTCATTGTCTCTCAATCACACTCACCAGCTTTAGTGTTCTGTCAACGTCAAAATTATCAAGACATACAGATTCATGGAAGTTACAATCATCAAGTATAACAGGTCCCGATCCAAACGAACTACCATAATCTGTTAAAAAAAGGCAGTACAATCATATTATGTGGCAGTGCTGTGAAAAGTATATCCTTCCGAAGAAAGAGGAAAGAAAAGATAGGGAACAACTACATATGACCACTCCAAAATCACGTAACAACAGAATATAGTGAACTTGAGGCATATTTCTTGATGGGAAGTTGGGAACGAGCTCTTGGTGCTTCAGTATGTTTTCTTTCTTTATCGTGGATAAAACTTTTCTTGCTTTTACGGTTGCAGATTTCATGTTACGATTATCTAGTTCTGTCATATCTAATCCATACACGTTAGACCAAATACAAGAAACTGTGAAAAAATGACAAGAATCCTAATCTGGTGTACAGAATTACCATAAGTTGACCCTCCATCTCTTCCTATACTCACTTCCTCATTAAGAGCAAGTCGAATGTCTGGATTGCCTGTCAGATAACTCTTCAATTGAATAGTACCATCAATTTCAGAAGTAAGTATATATCCCTGCATGAACATCACAGTCAAAATAAGTGCTCTCAAATTTTGACAGAAAGCCTTATGAAAGGAATTCCAAAATAGATGAAGTTATCCTATGACAGAGAATCAAGAGCATTTGAATTTGAAATTGTGTAGCCAAATCCTTCCAGAATGAATATCCATCCTTGAAATCTCTTAGAAACAATGTTTACAACCAGTAAATTCTAATGAAGGATTCAAACAAAAAGAAGAGAAAGAAAATGAAGGACAAGTGGTACTTACACTAGAACTGAATGTGACGCTCATATTCTCAATTATATCCACAAAAATCTCCTCTCTCTTCCTACCCCCACGCTCATTTGCTAGAACAGATTTTGCAATAGTTGTCATTGGCATTTTTTTGGCCTGATGCAAATATGCACATCTAACAAGTCAATCAAACCTCAGATATAGAAAATATCAAAATAACAAATTAAGAAAAGAGTGCCCACAAATGAACTGTATCATGAAAACACTACCATAAAAATCGCAGCAGGACCAAGGGATTGTAAATGGTCAGCATCAACTGCAATTGGCTCATTAAACACATACGACTTCAAAACCTCAGTCGAAGTAGTTTGCACAAAACCAAAATCCTGCCATACATAATAAACCGTTTAACAAGCTAGTCAGACGCAAAACGTCATAAAATGTAGCATGCAGCAATGTAGTGAATTTCTCAGGACACTTACAATAACTTGGTCCAGCAACTCATACACAAGCACAAAGTTTCTTCGCAACGATTCTTCACTAAGAACCCCAAGGTAATCTTTAATGACTCGAGCAATCCTCTTCAAAAGCTCCAAAACCAGAGAAGGTGACACATTCACTCTCGTCGTCGCAACAAACAACAATCCAGCTTCCTTCACATGAAAGTAGTGCACACCATCCACATTCTTTCCCACACCATCAGAACAAACAATAAACAACACCAATTCATACGTACGCGAAACTAATTATGAATTAATCAATAGATAAAATACCTACAAAGACAGGTGGCGCGTCCCCTTCTCCATCCTCCTTCCAAAACTTGACCTTCCTGAAGAAAATCTCCGCACTCCCCTTCGCTACTTCACCGCGATCTGCATTGATTTAAACAAAAAACAAATCCAATATATATTTTTTGAAAACCTAAAACTTCAAAATCCCAATTCATCACAGAATACTGAAAGTGAAGGACTAACAGTCACGGAAGACGATATTATCGCCTCTCTGCGATAGAACAAAGAACTGGGAAATCATCACTGTTGTTCTAATGGCTTTGTTTCCGATCAAAACCCTTCAAAAATTTGCAGATTAATTACTCCAAGTCTGAGGAGTATCATCTGAGAGTTTCTCTTGGAGAGTGACAAGTGGAAATAGAAACCAAAACCATCATATTTTGCGCCACGTTTTAAACGTCACGGGTGAGGCACGTGAAGTGTCACTGAAGAAACGACGCATTGTGTAGGGTCGTTTTTCTGCGAATGGGTCCCGCCGGTGATTAAAAATAGTCGTTATACGAGAGCGAAATCCGGTGAGATCCATCGTCAATTGGAGGAAACAAGAAAAAATTAAATAAAAAAAAATAAAGATAATAATGAGGAAAGACAAAAAACCCGCATAATTGTCTGGCCGGGTTCTGATCGCGACGAGATAACGAATCTCAAGCGCTTCTCTATATTTCACAATCCGATTTCCCTAGTTTCATTATCCAATTAGCACAGTCTCTCCGTCCGGCGACAATTCTGGCGCGAAATTGGTTTGAAATTAGGGCTGGGCGAGGTAATTGATTCGATTGAGGCCCAGGTAATGTTTGGTTTGGTTATGAATTATAATGATTTGTGATTACGGGCAGGTGAAACAATAATTATGAATCGAAATTAGTATTTGAGGGGAATGGCTACTCCGGTTGAGCCGCCGAACGGGGTGAGATCAGAAGGGAAGCATTATTTCTCAATGTGGCAGACGCTATTTGAGATTGACACAAAATACTTGCCTATAAAGCCGATTGGGAGAGGAGCGTATGGGATAGTGTGTTCTTCTGTGAACAGAGAGACCAATGAGAAAGTGGCTATTAAGAAGATCAACAATGCGTTTGAGAATCGGATTGATGCTTTACGAACTTTGCGAGAATTGAAGCTACTGCAGCATCTCCGGCACGAGAATGTGATTGCTCTCAAAGATGTGATGATGCCGATTCAGAGGAACAGCTTCAAGGATGTTTATTTGGTTTATGAGCTCATGGATACGGATCTCCATCAGATTATCAAATCCACTCAGCCACTTTCGAACGATCATTGTCAGTATTTCCTGTTTCAGGTACTCATCATCACCATTTATTATTGTTATTAGTCAAGTTGTTACTATTTTTGCTAAGTTAACTACTTGGAATGATGGCTTTGTTGTTACATAGGAAATGAATCATTAATGCATCTCAGAATCAGTTATCAGTTATAAAGCCATTACCTTTGACAACTTATATGGCATCAACATAGAATGTAATACTGCACCACTTCTTTTCCTATTCTGATACAACTTAGGTTACTATTTTGCAGTGTTTCTATCAACCATAAGTTAGGTTGGTTGCAGGTTTCACAAACAGTCATACTCATTCCATTCTACAATGAACCTGTATTTATAAAATATACTGATATATAAGGTGACATGATTTTCAGTTTTTGATTAGGGTGCACTATAGTTCGTAAGAGACAAGTGTGATGGATAGACTATTGCCTTTGTATCTACTGTTCTTGTTTCGATCTGCTTTCTATTCCATTCTTAGAAAAAAAATCTCTTTCACCGTTATTTTTATTTATTTATTTCTTCTACAGAATTAGAGTTGCCCTCCATGATCTTGATTTTCAAACTGTGGAAATTGGTGTCCAGTTTAGGGGCTTCTAAAGCTCCACTAGATAGATTGACTTCTGTTTTTGCATTCACATTTTTCACCTGTACTAAATGAGATGCTATCTTGCAGCTGCTTCGAGGCCTAAAGTATCTGCATTCTGCAAACATTCTCCATCGTGATTTGAAGCCTGGAAATCTTCTTATCAACGCAAACTGCGACCTTAAAATATGTGATTTTGGGCTTGCACGTACTAGTAAAGGGAAGGACCAGTTCATGACCGAGTATGTTGTCACTCGTTGGTATAGGGCTCCAGAGCTCCTCCTGTGCTGCGATAACTATGGAACTTCCATTGATGTATGGTCTGTTGGGTGCATCTTTGCTGAGCTTCTTGGCCGGAAGCCTATCTTCCCTGGCACTGAATGTCTCAACCAACTTAAACTTATAATTAACATTCTTGGCAGCCAGAGGGAGGAGGATATTGAATTTATAGACAATCCAAAGGCGAAGAAGTACATCAAGTCTCTGCCATATTCTCCTGGGACGCCCTTCTCCTGCCTTTACCCGGATGCCCATCCTTTGGCCATTGATCTACTACAGAAGATGCTTGTTTTCGACCCATCAAAGAGGATCGGAGTTACTGAAGCACTTCAACACCCTTACATGTCCCCGTTGTATGATCCCAATGGTAACCCTCCTGCTGAGGTACCAATTGATCTTGACATAGACGAGGACTTGGGAGAAGAGATGATAAGGGAGATGATGTGGAGAGAAATGCTTCTATACCATCCTGAAGCTGTTACAAGCAATGGTGAAGTGTATTCCTAAACATCATGTTTTAGCTTCGGCAGAGGCCTGGAAGCTGATTTTGGTGTGAATAGGAAGGGTGAATATTTTTGTTGTTGTTCCAGCTAGCTTCATATTTATCGCTTCCCTCCTAATAATCTTGAAGCAGAGCATGCAGCAGTGGGTTTCGTCTCCTCCGATGGCTTGCTTATATGTTATAAGCTACGGTGAGCCGCAGCCCTGCATGTAGGTGGTTGTTTAAGACTTGAGTTTTGTATATAGGGCTGTTGTTGTATGTACTCTTATGTATCTGGGAGTTATTTCCGTTTGTAATTAGAGACACCCGAACCACGTTGATACTATTTGATTTATGTTCACCTAAATTTTTAATTTTGTATGGTGGAACTGCACATTTACCATCTATTCGTCTCTGTAAAATTACATTTTTCCATTTTATCTGTTCTCATGTGAGTGGGCCAAATACCTTTACCTGGGCCGTGTTTGCTCCAACACTATAAAGCAGCTGAGTGAGATGAGAAGCTTTATTTCGGCCTAGAGCCCCAAATTGAAGCGTAGAGCCAACGTGCAGATTAAAAACGGATGGTCCCTTTCGTTGTAAAAAGGAGGACGGTCCTAACTCCTCTGACCCAGACAGTGGATAAATCGGAGAACCTCTCACGTGGTGGTGCTCGTGAACTCCAGAAGAATTCTTTGCCATGTAAATGAGGAACAGAGAAAAGGGAAAGCAATTAGTTCATGGCATTTCTTTTTTAGTGTTTCCGGGAACTCTTTTTCCTTTTTCAAAGGTGCATTGTAGATCTCAGACCAAATGAAAAAAAAAAGGTGCACTCATTCAATATAGCATGTTGCATTTTTGTATATCATTTTTCCTTTGATTCAAAAAGGATACCTAGAGAGAGATTTTAGTTAGACTGTCTTACTAACAAGTTTGTCCGACCAACTATTCTCAGCTATTTACATAAATTTGAAATGAATGACTATATGTCTAGGGTTTTCTCGCGAGTTATGCTGTTATATATTTGGACATATGGTATTAGGTTAGGCCCGTCAAATTGTCTTTTATTAAGAAAAACGGTTTGAGAGGCTTAGTCAACATGTCTACCGAACCCTTATCGGAAGAAAAAGAGTAGTTTTAAATATTCGAGACCAAACATGAAATGTATTAGGTATAAGATTTTGCGTCTTATCTTAGTGTTGATATATGACTGGGATCAGACCAATTTCTCAAGCAAATAGTAGAGTACAAGCAGTGGCAACTAGGCTCTAAGTGGAGTCACCTAAACACTAGAATGAGCTACGTACGTTTTTCCCTGGACGTCCATGTCCAACAAACGCAAACTCTGGAATTTGGTGGCACCAAACACAAGTTGCATTGCATGCCCTACCTAGTTAACTTCACCTCTTTTGTTTAATTGATAATCATATATACCTGAGGATATATATATATGTGATAAGATAAGAGCACCAAACGATCGAGCCTATGGATGCTTTGTCAATCGGTTCTAATTTCCAAGAACAATATCACTCGAATCATAGATAAAAGATCTCAAATACAAGTAATGTATGCACTGTGATAATTTACAGTATTGCAGAATCGTTAGAATTAGATTATGTCCTCGCTATAAAACACAGGTAAAGTTCATCTTGCGCGTGATCTAATACAGTATATATTGTCACATGCATGAACATATATATAGTGCCATGCATTACCAATTTAAGATTAGTAGATTGAAAGTAAGTGCATACATTAATTTGATTCTCTTGTCTTGTTTTGGTTGTCGACCGTTTTGATTGACTAATTGTCCGTATATAATTTGATTCTCATCTCTGTGGGATTTTCTTTGAACTTCTGAATTTTGCAAATCCATCCTGATCTTCCATCGAATTGGATTCTCATAATTATCGATCGGTGCCAATTGATGAAAAGCTAGCTAGAAAATCTTGATCCTTCTTGCTGGGTTTAGTTTCTGAGCGCGAGTAGATCAGCTACTTCGCAGGGAAGGTAGAGGAATGCAATTAGGGCAAGTAAGAGGTAGCCCTATAGTTTTATTAAGATAAGTGAGCTGATTGAGAAAGATGAAACGACAGCACTACTGTGTGTACGTAAATGAATTCTTTACCTTTTTACGTCCTCTGCAAGTTTTTACTTTAAGTACACTCTGATCTTGTTCCAGATAAAAGTTTGATCTCAGATGTCGGGAACCCAGTAGCTAACTTGCTTTCTGGAATGTGGAGGAAAATCATCCATGCATGAAGATATAAAGTTGACTGTGACTTGACAAACACTTTTTCCTATGAAATTAAATATGTAACACATGCATGGATTCCCATCATAATTTCGCCTATATCCCAAATTCAAAAATTGCTCGAGTAGATATTCTGCCGATTGAAGATTATCAGTTGCAGACATGCAGCTCTCAGAGACAGACAGTTAGAGTGGCTGTGAAATCTTCTGGTTGATTAGCAGCACGAAAAAGCCATAAACTTCGTAAACGTAGAGAAGAATCTCAAGCTAGCTAGAAAGCGTGCAAATGAAGAAATTAAAGGGGGAACAAATTAAAAGAGAAATTGATGGTGCATTTATCAGAAAGTACGTGAGTTTATGTATCAATCAAACCCAACTCGAACTTTTCCAGAGAGATAATTGAACCGAAGAAGAAGCACAAACTGGAGCAAAGACCAAAGAAGACTTCCGAACAATATATACGAATAGATTCACAAACCAGTAAGTTTAATTTGGGAACATTTACTTTTCACTGAAATGAAGGAAACAAACAAAAATAAGGAAAGGAAGAATGTGGAACTCATCACTTCTGCAGAAGAAGAAAGAAAGGGAATGGAAAAAACCAAATATATTTTGTTTTTGGGACACCAAATTTGCAAAAAGCTGAACCAGATCATATATGTTTGTCCCTACAAACCGACCATGACTTCCTTTTCTTTTCCTCTCAATCTTGCTTGATCAATCAACATTAAAGACCCATGGCCGACTGCTTCTGCTGCCTTCTGGTTTCATCATATATTTAATTTTCAACAAATAAAATGATAGAAAGGAAAAAGAAATTCTCTTTCTGGCAAATGTTGTTGTTGTTAATGGTTTGAAATCTCGGAGAATCAAAGCTCATATGATGCTGATTTGAGAATTTTATTTTTGTATTGGGCACCAATCCAAAAACTTTTCCTTACTGCTCCATCATATATTCTCGTTTCAGGGTAAACGACAGTTGGTATTATTATCACTGTTTTGTTTAATGCTGATCATCATCGGGTTCTGTCAAAGCAAACCCTATATTTAAATAGTTGATGACAAAGGGAAAAGATGAGAATCATAAGGCAAATGCAGCTGGAAGAAGAAAGGAAATTGAACGATCCACAATCAATGTTGTGATCAGATAATCTTCATTAATTCAATATTGCTTTCACTTGATTAAGATCTCTTTCTGGAACCTTGGAATATTGAGGGATACGTGGTGCCATACGATTCATATACAGTACATGATTCTTACTCAACCTTTAATATATATATATGCTTTCGATCTGTACAAACTGTATACAATTATAGAGCTCCTTCAACCATCATCCCAAAAAGTTATGGAGGACCTATAGCTAGCTCTGAAGTTAGCATATCTGCAAACTGTTTTTATCGGATAAACAATTCAAACCTTACAACTAATTAGGCTTTATAATCCCAACTCAAAACTGTTGACGTACGAGACTATGTCATTAGACTAAATAATACTATTTGTTCTTTTATAGATGTCGGTTACAAGAAACAAACAATATCAACGGGATGTGTATAGATGTCGGGTGATCATATATTGAACAACTGCAACATCACGACTGCCCTACTGAAAACCTTATCGTCGACATGGTAGCAAAAGTGCATTGATGAATCGAATGCATGGAAGTGGGTGGGGGTACAACTAGTGTCTCCTCAAATGGATCTTAGGTACTCTATACGATTTGCCCTAAGCTATTCTCTACTCTACAAATATATATATATATATATATATATGTATGGACACTTGCTTGTGGCTCCAATTCGACCTTTTAGTCTTCCACCAGATTTTCAACGGTGGGCTTTTCCTCGCCGTCGCCGTCGCCGTCGCCGTCGCTATCTCTTCTGGCCTAGCTCAAAAGGACCACTTCGTCATTTCAAAATCACCATGAGTGTACATCACAACCCCTCCTTTGTTTAGTGAACACTCACTCGACTTTAGCCTCCAACAACAATAATTGAGGTGAAACTCATATGAATATGGTAAATATTTCAGCAACTAGAGCAACCAACTCAATCTGGGTATCGTTGGATCGATCACTTGGCATCAATTTGCGCTACTTGGTCACTGCCAGGAATAATTGCCAGCTCCATATAAATTTGAGTTGGCCGTAATACACAAGTTGGAGGGTTAAAGATAGAAAGCTCACCCTTTCGTAATACACCATTTAATTCTTCGATCTTTCTCATTATTTGCAGGGTGCAAGTGTGCAACCTGTGCAATACGTAATATTATACGTATAGAAGAAGCAAGGGTAATTACTAATAACTGTATTGTATAGAATGTACAGAAGTGGTAGAACGCACTACTAGTTTCTTGGAGCCAACTTCCTTGCATTATTAATACGAATAAGAGATCAACGTGCTTGATTTGTTACGAATTAAAAATCATCTTTGGCGTCAAACTTAGGGTCGACTAGCTGGGGTTTATATATACGAGAAAATTATTGTGGATTGAATTTTTAATATACAGAAATCGAGCTATGCGACTTTACATCACTTTTGTAAAGTGTGTGCAAGTATGTTAGAGATGTATACGATACTATAAATATACGAACTCCATACATAAAGCAAACTAGTAGAAGCATCTGGAATCACTTTTTTGGGGTAACTGAAGAAACTGGTGATGAACATTTCTCATGATCATGGGCGGCTTCATTGGTTGAAAAAATCATGCCAAACTATATGTATACATATATAGAATACATATATTATTTGACGAAGTGAGATATATAGCTCAAGTGGTAAATAGTACAATTACTTAGGAAGTGTTGTAGGAAATACTGAATTGGTCTACTCATTTCATTGATAATCCCCTTTATATAGGGTGAGTATTACAACGGTAATAGGAAATACATTAATGACAATAATGACTACATAATTATCTATCGTCAGTTACATTGACGAAGGCACATAATACGTTTTTCCTTCAACACTCCCCCTTGTGCCGAGTCAGAGATAGAATGGTGCATGTGGTGTTGCCTCATTAAAAACCTTGCCAAGTAACAAAAACCCAATGGGAGAAAATAAAACTTTGGTCGAAGGACAAAAAGAGCGCAACGCACCTATTACATTTGAAAACAACATGTATGTGCTAGACTCCCCCTGATGTCTGCACCTCCCCCTGATTTTTACATTAATCATGGGATTCTCCCTGATTCTTTCATTTGATCAAGGGAGCTTCAGTAACATTAGCATAGTTATGCATTTTCACATGTTTTTCCAAATATGACTTTGAGCAATGATTTAGTAACTAAATCTTGCCACATTGTCCTTAGATCCAACTTGATTTACTTTGATCTTGAGGATAAGGTTGTTCATGAACTGAATACATAGGTTCATATTGAACATCAGGTTCACTCGTGGTATGACCAAAATAGTCATAACTTCGTCTAGAGTATGAGTGAACCATTAAGAGATTTGAAATTGATCTGTGACAACAGATTTTCTTATTTCACCTTTAATGTGTTTTTCTTTACGCATAGTTAGCTATGACGTGGATAATTTCTTTATCATGTCACATTCTATGTAGAGATTGAATAAGCCCAAATCTTTCATATCTTTAATGAAAGAACGATTTGCGTTGCGTAGGCGCAGAGCTAAATATAGCTTTACAAATTTACATCGAATGAGAGGTCGAGTCTTACATATTATGTTTAAGTACAATCATGCGTCATTGCACTTGTATAGGAATTTCATTTCCCAATACTTCTTCGTCATCTTCCTTTAGATGAAAAACGGATCTATTGTTAGAGTAAAGACTTCGACTGATCATGGGAATATCTGTAGGCCTCACTTTATTCTTTAGAGTGCCTAAGCCGATTGATGGATGATCACCATCATTACAGTCCTTGAGTTCCATTTCAAGACTGTGTATTCCCAAAATCTTTTTCATTCTCAACTTAGGATTTACAATACACTGAGTTTCTCTTATTTCATTTAGAGTTCATATATATCCATAATGAAAACGCAAGGGCATAATTCATCAATCCCTTTCCAATCAAGTAGTCACTTTAGTGAACGTTTCAATTTCTTTTGCAAACGTACTCATGTGATCTAGAGTCACTTGATTTGGGTGGATGAAGTCCGTTTAGGATCCTCATGTATATCTCTTAATTTAGATCCCCATAGAGATATATGTTTTGATCACTTTTCGTAAGCTGCATGTTCAGTTTTTCGGAAAACTACCAAACTGACAAGGTAGTGGAGTGCAATGACATCCATTACGAGGGATTGTCTCATCGTAGTCCATTACGAGAGA
Source organism: Potentilla sterilis (assembly GCA_963682095.1). Classification (NCBI taxonomy): domain Eukaryota; kingdom Viridiplantae; phylum Streptophyta; class Magnoliopsida; order Rosales; family Rosaceae; genus Potentilla; species Potentilla sterilis. Next base: position 1,681,434 of record OY821762.1, read on the forward strand.
ATATCTCCTCGTAGTCGATTCCAGTGCGTTTTTGAGAGACCTTGCGCCATAAGGTGAGTCTGCATACTCTTATTCTCATTACGCATTCTAACAAAGATATATTTGATAGGGTTTATATTTGCGGTGTCGGCGTCACCTGCCCAAATACCTATCTCTTTGTTTATACTGGATCGCTTCTTTCCATTAGGCCAGTTTACTAAGTTGACATTTTTCAACGAAGTATGGTTCGATAGTAGACTCATTATTCCACGTCCTCATGTACACTAGTGTAATGTGTTTGTAGAGATCTCTATACTTTAAGGATTGGTTCTAACATTTGAGGCGTCCCCCAATGATAACCACAATCCTTAAATATTCTCATGAGACGGATTTGAGTATCACTGATCAATAGATCAGGTTGTGCCAAACTTGTTTTCTTCCTTTACACAAGTATGTATCGAACCTAAGGTGGCCTCCCCCTCTTCCTTGGAGAGCCACGGCCTGTGACACCATTTATGCCACTTATGGCGTCACCATGCCACCATCCATGGTGGCAGTGCAATACCCAATTCCTCTTGGGTGGTACCATGTCCTTTTGATAAAACACAATCCTTGCAGGTATATTTGCAGCAGGTTTATGTGATCTCGTCACTTTAATGTATAAGATATCTACACACCTTACTTTGTGTGATTTTTGGGGATCGAGATGAGACACAGTGGGGACAAACCACGACAATTCCTGTCGTTCCACTTGAACATGCTTGTTCTTATCTCCCCCTAACGACGGGAAGACTGTCTCATCAAAGTGACACTCCGCAAATCTAGCGGTGAAGAGATCGCCTGTCAAGGTTTCGACATAGCGGACTTCCAGCATAAATATTTATTCATCTCAATGGACCCATCATTGTGCGCTGTGGCGGCGCAATTTTGGCACATAAAAACATTTAATGGAGCTCAAAGATTGTAGATCCGTGTCAATCCAAAAGAGTTCAAGGATTATAAGTTCGTTTGAAATCCTTAAAAATCCTCACACATAGTCACTAGCTATGGTGTAAATTGGTTCAATGATATGGTTATAGATGAATAAGTAACGCTGCATGCAAAAATTGCATAACCCAAAACGGAAGTATTGGTGTGCTTTACCAATATTAAGACCATTACTGTAGTCGTTTTCCGTGAGACCAATTGGGTTTTTATATATAGGAATATGATGTCCATTACAAATCCCATATAATAAGCCATAAAATCATCACACCTACGGAAATTAACCCGGCCTAGGTGCTTTGACTTTCTAGCATAAGCAGCATAAATTTTAATTGTGGATGGTGTCATGACACGTGACCAGCGTGTCGACACAACAACCAACACCATAAAATATCTATGGTGTCCGCAATTTGGTTGAATCGATCCACTGAATCCTCTTTTGATTCAATATAACAACATAATGAGGAACTCATGTGTCCTTTGCATATGATGATCTCAATCATAATTGTTTTAACGAATAGGCTTTGAATGATGTACTTTTATCCATAAAATCACGACGGATAGGAGAAGCATAATAAGGTATAAATGCATATGCTTGTGCATCAAATATATTATAATGCCACATTGGGGGAGTGGCGGGATTTAGGAATTGAACATACGTCTTCAACCCTATATGACAATATTTGAGGATCAAATGTTCATTGATCGTCCTCAGATTCGTATGTGAACCATATTCTTCTGGTGTTTGCTTCTATTTATCCAAAAATATGGGTGTCCATAGTAGTTTCTTTAATGTATGGATCACCAGATCAAAGCCAATCTATGTCAGAATTCCAAAAGATCATTTTCTTATGACGTTGGATTTAATTAGCGGTTACTTAGAACCTACTAAGTTGACATATAATATTCTCTAATACTCGTTTACATTCGCAGTCATTTAGAGGTAATGCAAAGGAGCTCAAATGAATTCTCACTTGTGTCTTTTTCACATGAAAAATCGTGGCTTAAATTTCTTTATAATGTGGAAAACAAAATTCAATTTTCTCTTGGCATTATTTGTCAATTTGACATATGTTCAATATATATCGAAACGTAACTCAAGTTCTTTAGAGTAACTCGATTGGGAAATGGGAATTGTAATAAAAAAAAAGATTTTAATCCCAATTAGGCATGTGTATTATGAATCCCAAAGGAAAATATATACTGATCCTTATTACTTTCTTTGATATACTAATCATTATCATATACTACTGATATAGTACTACTGTTCTTCAGTACTATTATTTTAGGGATTACATTGTGCGTTTCTTTACACACGGTTCTTTGTTTCATGCCTATATTATGATATGTTGCTTTACTTTATGCAATACTTTGCAAAGTTAGATGTAGAAAATTGAATCATGTGTATTATGAATAAAATTTGAATAATCTCAATTCCTTTAGAGAAAATTCAAAAAATTATCATGCCAACGATTACATTTAGTCTTGTCCAATTTAGAGAGAGAAACTTTAAGACCAAAAGTCTAATTTATGACAAAAAGTCGTATTTAGGCGTAATAGCCTTTATAAGGATATCTTGTAAATTTAAAAGTAGACTTAATCAAAGTCTATCTTGGATTGAGCAAAATCCTTTTTGCTCTTTTAATAGCTGCAATGATGAGATGTGTCATTTGACATATTCTTCCCATATGTTATGTCTTCAGTTGTAAATTCATTTTCGATGTTCTTGTTGGATATTGAAGATACTTTTCCAAAATCCGCGTATTTATATGATTCTTCATATTTATTAAAAGTCGTAGCTAATTCTTTGCTAGCTTATAATGTATGTATCAATACTTCATTGATTTACAACAATGACAGAGTGCTTCACTGCACATGACATGTCCCCTATGTCATCTTTTAAATGTTACATTGTTTCCACTTACTTTTGGATGATTATATGAATTTTACGTCCATGGTAATTACCCTTTGTTTTAGGGTCGTTGTATTACTTTGTCCAATAATATATATATATATTTTTCTAAGACCTTATATCATCATTGCCTTTTGATTTAGGGTTGTTGCATTACTTTGCAAAATGTGTTCCAGAAAATTTCTTTTTCTCATACCTTACATTGTCATTGCCCTTTGGTTTAGGGTTGTTGCATTACTTTGCACAATTTGTTCCAACAAATAATTTTTTCTCAGACTTTACATCGTCATTGAAGATATTATAATTATTTCTTAGCTATTTACATAAAGCAGTTTGCATAAATATATCATGCTCAAGCCTTAGTTGGCTCAATAGGGGAATTTGGTACTCAAGTTCTTCAGAGTCCAATGTGTCAAAGTCAAACTGTGATGGTTAAACCATCTGTAAAATATAGGAAGAATAAAATGTATTAGTTTCGCGGTCTAAATGACATTCACGACAACTAATATAAACCAATATACTTTATGGAAATCAAATGCTTTGTGAAATTTCGTTATCACAATAAAATTTTTGATTTTTCCATATTCATTGCATGTAAAGCTAATGAAATTTCATTATCATTGCTTTTTATATAATCAAGAAGATATCCATGATGAAAAATTTTCAAGAAATAAAAATTGGATCTCAAGACCGAAATTTGTAATGGTCATATTTTTCTTGCTTCGTGAATATGCTTTATCACAATAGTTGGTTTGTCCATTTTATATTGTATTGCTCATGAGATTACATTATCATGGCAATGCTCAAATTAAATAACATGTTAAATAAAAACAATTATTTAACATAATAAAATAGACATATAATGATGCTCAAATTTTCATAAATATATGTCATAATATAATAAGATAAGTTTGAGCATTATATCATTAACGATTTAATGAAAATGATAACGTTAATTAGATCTTACTTGTTAGTTTGCCAAATAAACTGCATATTAAGCGATTGCTCGTTCTCCGACTCCAAATAGTCGTCACATATTAATCGCCGCATCGTAATTGATAAGTCACATAAAAACAAACAATATTCATATGATTAGTCACTTCAATCATATATATTTCACATTTACTATATAAATTAAAAAAAATTCATATTTACTATTAAATTCGAAAAACAGTAAATAGTTATATAGTAAATAGTTATACAGTAAATATAAATTACTGTATGGTAATTTCAAAAATTACCTTTAGATTTTTACCAAAAGAGATAAAAATTCCTTGTTTTTTCGTGGGTTGGGTCACTCAGATCCGGGTCAGGCCCAACATGTCCGGGTCGGATCAGGCCCAAAAAATCCAGGTTGATTTTTTTTTTTCTCTCTGCTGCAGATCGCAGCGGCGTCGCCGGAATCGGCCGATCTGGGCAGACAATCCGGGTCGAGGCTTCGCGCTGGACGTCGAGTATCAAGGTCCGATTCCGGGTGAGGTCCGATCGAAGGCTGGACTGATCTGGGTCCGGATCGGGGAGCCTCGGGTCGAAAAATCGGGGAACCTCGGCTGCTGCTATCGTCGAGGCGATCGGAGGAGCGGTAAGGGGGGGCTGCTGCTAGCGTCGATCCACGTCGATGCTGCTAGGCCACGGCGGCGCTGGGCTGCGGCTTCAAGATTCAATGTCCGGTTGAGGGCGACGGCGGAGGAGGGCACAAGCCATCGAAGGCGCCGATCGAGGGGGACCGGATCGGGGCGCCGATCGAAGGGGATCGGATCGGGGTCGAGCGGCGGGCCGGGACCGGAGTGGGACGGGCTGCTGCTGCGGCTAATCGAAGGGGACCGGGTCGGGATCGGGGCTGCTGCTAGGAAAAAGAGGGGCAGCGGCGGCGGCGGCGGCGGCCTGGTGGAGGGCTAGGGCGGCGGAGGCAGAAAAACAGAAAAAAATTAGGGTTTTTTTTTTCTGTGTTGTTTTTTTTTTTTCTCTCTTTTTTTTCTAAAAAAAACTCATGGTTAGGCAAAGTGCTGATAACGTGTTGTAGGAAATACTGAATTGGTCTACTCATTTCATTGATAATCCCCTTTATATAGGGTGAGTATTACAACGGTAATAGGAAATACATTAATGACAATAATGACTACATAATTATCTATCGTCAGTTACATTGACGAAGGCACATAATACGTTTTTCCTTCAACAGGAAGTAGTTATTAGGTCCTAAGTTCGAGTCACCATAGGGGTAGGTGTGAAATCCTTAAGATCCTCTTTTAGAAAAAAAAAATTAAAAAAAAATTAAATCTAATCTAAAGCGATATTTTATTTTGAAATTAAAACGCATACCGTGATTGAAAAGTGAGCCAAATAAAACTATATGTATCATGTCTCCTGCATAATTCAAAAAAATTGTTTTTAGAATTAACTTCAGTTTACCTACTTGAACTTTGGTCAAATCATCATTTCAGTCCTTATTATTTTGATTTCATCAGGTACACCCCTATTTTTTCTAAATTAATCAACTGCTACCAATTTTGTAAATTATGTCTAAACGATCTATTAATACTAAATGCTTTTTGGTACCCTTTGCATACATTAATGAACCGTTACTATATTACGATTATAAATAAGACTAAACAAATCATATAATTAAGTTGAACAATAGAAAATAAATAAAAATAAATCATATGGTAACTGTCAATTATTGATTAATTTAAAAAATTGGTATAGGTTGATTAATTTAGAAAGCATATGGGTGTAGCTGGTGAAATAAAAAAAATAAGGACTGAAATGATAATTGGATCAAAATTAAAGTAAGTAAAATGAAATTAATTCTTAGTTATAATAGTAGTCGATCATCTGCCGAGTTATAATTTTCAACTGTTACGTGAGTTCGATGGGTGCGTATGATCGTGGATGTGCCTCCCCTTTCGGAAGTTTCCCAAATTTCCATCCTTTGATGCCTGAGCTAGCGAGGTGCCTAGGTAACCCCTTCTCTGTAATGCACCTCGTCGGCCTTATGTTATTGGAGTCCAACGATTTCAAAACGAATGTTTTAGGTTTTGTGAACATTCTGTGGAAGCCTTATAGTTGAGAGGATTGCCTACATTGTTTTTGGCATATGTTAATTGCCAATTACAAATGGTTCAAAGCCTAATTGCCTAAAAAGTGGTTATCACTTATTTGGAAGTATAGCTAGCTAAAATATGGGTCAACTTACCCCAAATGTCTAGCTCGACTGTAAAACATAATTATCGAAAATGATAAGATCTCATAATAGTGTTTAGTCCATTTAATTGTCTAATAATTTTGTCTTCAATGTCGTCGATCTTACACTCTTTGCTGGCCCGAACTAGTGATTCTCTTTTCTAAGCCAAGTTTCATGCATGTTGAAGACGAAGGTGTTTCATGCATTGTGGAAGACAAACTAAGACAAATGAAAGAAAGAAAAGATCGATGGTTTGGTGGTTTGAGGTGAACAATTTAAATGTGGCCCTCACATTTTAAAACACATTGTGCACGTTTGTTATGCAGGAGTATTATGTACCTCCCTATTTCTTAATACTGGCCAGGACTTGTGTGAGTGAGCTTAAGATGCACTGATTTTGTGCAGTGTTTGGTGTGGTGAAGGACTAAACCTCTTCTGCTAGATAGTTTCTGTCTTAATTGTTTTGTTCTGAAGAAAAGTGAATCTGAGAAAGGGAACCGTGGCGAACTTTCATCAATCATCGTTTGTATTGATCCCTCACACCAACTGATTACAAAACAAACCACACATTACCTCACTTTCAAATTCAATTTCGTGAATACCAACACCGTAACAAGACCGTAACTTGCAATTTCATTGTAAAAACTGGTCGGTATTAACAAAATTGCAACAAATATATGTTGAGAAAAAGTAGTTGAACACTCAGAGAAACTTCTTTGTTCTTGTGAAATCTTCTCATACATATTAGCAATACCCATACTTTAGATGAATCAAATCCAACAAAATCATTCCATATTGGTTCCCTATTCGTCATCGTCTGCAAATTCTGAATCTCATGAATTCTTCATCGGCGAGATGACTTGTTCTTAATCCCTAATCTGAACCTAGACCTCATCAATTCCATTTTCTTTTAAGTGAAATCAATCCCAATTTGAGGCAATGGGATCTCTGTACATAGAACTCACATTCGATTTGGTAGGTGCAGAAAAATGTTTTTGAGCATATCTTTGTCATCTTCAATCAGGTCATCTCCTTCTAGGAGAGAGAGAGAGAGAGAGAGAGAGAGAGAGAGAGAGAGAGAGAGAGAGAGACATATGAACTTTACCTTATGCTGAAGCTCCGATTGCTGAGAAAAGTAAGCAAAAGAGAGCTGCGCTGGGTGAAGTCAGTCTTATCTAAGGGTCAGCAAAAGCAGTACTCAACTTAACACCACCTAAGGAGGTGAAATTGAAAACAATTGAAAACACGGCCTTAGCTAAGCTCATTTAAGTTTATACCCACTAACACCAAACATAGTATTAGGTGGTTTGTACTGCTTATTTAGCACTGTCCTGATTAATACCATGAAACAAACATGCACATTATGTACTATTAAACTACAGCCAACGTGACTTGAACTTAAGACCTACTATAGGCCTTATAAATCTACTACCACTGGACTATGCCATATTTTGGATTATTTTAGACGAGAATCAGTATATAATGTCATTTTATTACGTATAAATTGAAAAAATAAAATAAGAAGAAAAAAAATTCATCGGAGACCGGTGGCTGAGACAACCGCCTCAAATGGCAACCCTCAGGGTCGGCCTTGCGAAAGAGTGGGAGGAGGGACATATATGAAAAGGAAGTGAACATGGCCTTATTCAAAACTTCTATACTGATTAATCAACGAGTAGCTAGTGTTATGATGAAATGAAGAAGAAGAAAAAATGCGAGTTTTGAATTATATTAAAGAACAAAATGCCGTTCATTATCATCAAGTCTTGATATGTAATCTCTAAATATTTGTGATTTGAAATACGCCCGAGAGTGAAAATTTGGTAACTAAGCGGGTGAAAATTTGGAAATCAAACTGAATAATTTCAAGTGTAATCCTATTAAGAAATTTCAAGTGTGATAACAAAAAATTGGGTTATTCCCTTTTCTGCATATTTCCCTTTTCTACAATTACGACACATGCCAACAAATATAACCGACCCACTTCTTTCTCTCTCAAATTTAATTCAAACCCTAAGGCCTTGTTTGATTTCCGGAAAAGAAACTAGTTCCTCCTCCTTTCTCATGGAAAGGGAACTTGAGGAGGAAGTGAGCTTTCATTTTATGTGTTTGGTAATATAAAAAAAATTAGTAGGACAGTTGTAAAAAGAGATGTAATTAATGTAATAAAATAATAGTTGTGAGTAATAAATGTAAGAAAATGAGGTGGCAAAGTGATTCCATTAGATTTTGGAAGGAACCACTTTCCTTCCTATTTTCCCTTGTATCAGGAAAATGTTTCCGTTCCTTGTAGCATCCCAAACGCATAAAAGGAACAACTTTCCTTTCCTTTCTTTTCCTTTCCTGAAGCTTACTTTCCGCGAAACAAACGAGGCCTAAGTTCTGAAAGGAAGGTGCGGCGCGAAGTTAGGACTTTGTGATGAAGAGAGGCGGTGGGGCGGAGATTCGTTTATGAAGGTCATTAGCTTTAGTTCTGAAACAATTTCAATTTTGATTTCATTCAATTGTGATTCTTGATTCATCTCTTCACTGTAATATTGGATCTAGGATAAATTTGTATAGTTATGTTGATAGATGTTTAGATCTGATAGGGAATTGGTTTGTGGTTTTTGAATTTGAAGATTATTATATCACGCACTTATAAGAATGATTTGTCTCGCTTTTTTACAAATCTATTTGATAGTGTATTGATTTGAACAAACTATAGGCCAAAGATTATTGTTGATCGGGAAATAGAATGAAAGTTGATTTGATGGTCTTAAAATAAATGAAAACAGAATTCATTTATGGATATATCGGGTTAGTATTCCGTTGATAACAAGATTCGACTGATTTTCTTTAGTTAGTCATGACCTCAATCATTGTTTATATTTTATGGTTTATGTGTGTTTTATGGTTCACATTATTTATGTAGGTTACTGAGGGTCAATTTACTATTGACAGTCAGAATGGTATTGAGGTTGATGTGGGTTTTAGGGCTTTGAGGGTCATTAATTATGTTTTAGTTTAGTTATTGAGGTTTAATAGTTACAATTTTAGTTTTAGCTCGATTGGATGTTCTGTTAGTTTTGTTATTAACGTTCACGAGTTATAGTGTTGTTATTGAGGTTCAGTAGTTATTCTTATACTTTTGTTATTGAGGTTCAGTAGTTATGGTTTTAGTTTTACCTCGCTTGATTGGACGTTTTATTAACTAGGACAACTTTTTAAGACATTTTTCATGGGATGTGTTATCTTGTGACTTTCTTTGAAACTCAATAATAATGTTTTAGTTTATTGAGGTTCAGTAACTTTAGCTTGCAATTGTTTCTATAAGATTTCATATACTTAATTACGTACCCCATTAAATGTCAGTAGTTTTTGAAGTACTCATATGCTAACATATTGTATACACATATTACATACAAAAAAGGTAAAAAGGAACGGAGCTGTAATTGACAAGGAGAACATACCAGCAACAAAAACACGTAATGAAGTATCTCTCATATGATACGATTTTTTAATATCATGTATTTTACATAGATCATAATCATTCAAATGCTCTTTTGATGCTATTGTATTTGAGTTTAGAAATGTTTGATTGATTGAGAATTTCATTAATATCTCTCATACTAAAACCCAATAACATTAACTTATTGTATCTCGTCATATAAAGTTATACAAATAAGCAATTCAGAATCAATTCCATAATAACATCAATTCAAAATACAAATGAGTGTATTTTGAAAACTCATAAGTTGTCACATCCCAAATCATAAGTTTCTTAAAAACTCGATCAAATTTAGAAACTAAACACACTAACACATAAAACAGGTTGTGGGGACTAATTGTTATACCACATGCACGCTGATAAATTGTTGGAAATCGCAGATTAACGCCAAAAAGAAGGATTTGAGTGCATCTTTATCTTACCTTCCGTCGCTGATTGGTCAGATCACAAAGCTACGGTGCGACTCACACCCCGCCGTCTAATAGCCACCGATAACACGATAATCCAAGGTGGCCGGAAACGAAGGAGAAGACTAGGAGGGGCATCTGTAGGAATAATTCCCTCGTCCCTCCCGTGGAAGGTCGGTGAGGTCACTCCCCACCAATCAGACCCTCCTTTTTATATAGTTCCCAAATGAGCGGCTAAGATTGAAGGAGGATTGTACGTACACGATTGCAGCGTGCTAAATCTCATGTTTTTATTTAATTATTCTTATAATTCCAAATATCTCCAAAAAATCATACTAATTAGTTAGTTATAAGATTTTCAGGACCTCTCAATTTCTCTTTAGTAAATGAAGCTACTTCATTAATGGCATGTTTACTTCATCGGAATGGAATTGTATTCCCCCGGAATCGATTCAATTCCGGTGTTTACTTGCTTATGGGAATGGGAATGGTGGTGGGGCCCACCTCTGAATTTGGTACTGTTTTCCGGGAGGGAATGAGAGTTGTATTCCGGAGAGGGGAGGTGGGAATGGGGAATGGGAATGAGAATGAAAAATTTCTTCCCAAAATATCCTCATGATTTATTAAAAATGATTTTTTTTGTTATATTTTAAAAAGGCATTTTGGTAATTAATTTAAATTTAATTACAATTCCTTATCGTAAGTAAACAACAACAATTGTAATAGTTTCATTCCCATTCCTCCCATATTATTCCATTCCGTTTCCTATTCCAGATGAATTCCATTCCAAGTAAGTAAACGTGTCCTAAAGGGTAACGGAGCTACTTCAGTACTAGTGACATGTTCTATTTAAAGCAGACAAGGTGAACTAATGGTGCATAACACGGGGAAAATGTATATGCGGCCTGTTAATGGTAATTATGTTTGTAATTCGTAGTTGTTGGTAATTTTATATTTTTAAAATTAGGTCAGTGAGAGCGGACCGAACGGAAAATCTCAAATGACGTTATTGTCCTCGCCAAACTTCTTTATACCACCTCCATCCCTGAGATTCCCTCTGCTACATTCTCAGGTGCCACTTGTTTCTTCGCGCATCATGGAAAACTACAAACCGGTCAAAATAAACAAACTGTGGGCCGTAACGGTTAAAATCCGGTACTGGCCCGGCGGTGAAAGGGAGGTAAAAAAAATCAGCCAATAAGAAAATTGCAAAATAAAAGGAATGGCTTTTTTCTACTCACCAGCTGGAATTGGACGGTTGTGGAAATTTCTGGTCACATGCCCAATCAAACCCGCCCTTTGGAGGAGATTCCAATGCAGCCCTTTACTTTTTTACCCTTTAATTTCTAATTATTCATTTTAATATGGGGACCTTTTCCTTCTATAAATTGGCCCCTCCTCATCTTCCTCCTCCTCTCTTCTCCTTCCCTTCTCTAGTTTTCAGATCTTAGCCTTCTTTTGAGGGCTGAACAAGGCCACATAGATTCAATCAATCTAGGTTTGTTTTTTTTCCAAAGCAAAAAAAAGACTCTGGAAAAATAAATCTTAGATGCTGACTATTTTATCGTTGATGTTTGAAATTCATGTCTCCGGTGCTCAGTGAAATCCTCCGTTCCGGGTTTATGGTAGATTCCGCCCTCCGGCGCAGGACCCATTTAGTTCAATCCTTCTCCGTCGTCTTCCTTTACTGGTTCTACGTGTTTTCATAAATCAGCTCCCAACTCAGTTTCCTAATACTATTATATATATTATCATTAGTAGCCTATTATTATCGCAATAATCGGGTCTGCGTCGTGTTAAGTTGTTAAATTTATAAGGGTATTTCTGTATTATTTATCATGGCTTCTTCAAGTGGAAACTCATCGGCGTCTCAGCTTCAGAACTCCGGGTCGGAAGGGGACCTTCAGCAGGTGATGGATCAGCGAAAGAGGAAGAGAATGCAGTCCAACAGGGAATCAGCGCGGCGGTCGCGGATGCGAAAACAGCAGCACTTAGATGAGCTCACGGCTCAGGTGACGCAACTGAGGAAGGAAAACGGTCAAATCCTGACCAGCATTAACATCACCACCCAGCACTACATGAACGTCGAGGCCGAGAATTCGGTTCTCAGGGCCCAGATGGCAGAGCTCAGCCAGAGACTCGAGTCCCTCACCGAGATCCTCAACTACATCAACAGCAGCAATAGTAATAATCACAATATTAATAATGGGGTGCTTGATACTGAACCAGCACAGCTGCTCCAGACCGGCTCCACCGCTGCAGATCATAATAGCTTCATGATCAACCCTTGGAATAATTTGCTCTACTCAAACCAGCCCATCATGGCCACTGCAGACATGCTTCAGTACTAATTGTTGATGATTATCACCACCATGGCCCCCAAAGAGGTCTGTGATTGGTCTATTCATTGTTGTTGTCTTGTACTAGGGTCTCAATGAGTGGGAGAGGAAAGAACAGAGTGTTCTTGTATTTTGTTTGTTGCTATATATATATATATATATATATATATATATATATATATATATATATATATATATAATGTAAAGCTAGATTTATGTAGCAGGCAAGTGTTTAGGTGAAGCAAAATGACTATGGTGACGAGAGCTTTGGCCTGATGGAAAATTGGAAAGGTAGCTAGCTTAGCAATGGAGGGGACCCAGAAAAGGGAGTTCTTGATTTGTAAATGGAATTTGGGTCATTAATCAAGTATTATTATTCGTATTTGTGTGAAGTGATTTTGTTTAATAGTTCTGTATTATACTTTTCTTGGTCTTAACTTGAGTAATATTTTAGTTTTCCGTATTTAATCTTCTTCTTTGTTCTAAGGTAATACTTTTGACTGGAATTTTCCGAGCAAATTGTAATATATGATGTTGAGTAGATGACCATTCTTTATCAAAGGGAGGCTCACACCAAAAGAGCTTTTGGTTGCTTTCAAAGAGTTAGTTCTCTATATGCTGTTGATGACAAATAATTGACAACTTGTCAAACCATATTGGTTTGTCCAACCTATCTTTTATTGTCCATGATGGTTACATGAGAGTTTGGTTACTGGTTTTTAGTAGATGATTGTTACAAGCACTTGAAAAAGGGTAATTTTACACTCCAGAAAACATGTCATTTTCAACTCACAATAATTACAATGCAGGATTGTTATTCAGGAGTGCAGTATATAAAGTCTCTGAAATCTTGTAAACCTAACAGTTAATCTTTTTTTTTGAATAAAAATGTTATCTATTATGAAGCTCAACATGCGGTACAAGTACGCAAAACGTATTCTCTTCGTACAAGTATACAATTTAACACCTTGCTTTCTCATAGTAATTGTGCAATTCTGAGTAACAATATACTTTAACACAGATTCGGTAATGTTGTTCGTCAAACCCACAAGCAAGAAATTACTTAACGAAGCAATGGAGACATGAAGTTGTCAACTCGGGTTTGTTTTCTTCCCTTTCTTTTACCCCGGTCCCCTTTGGTTTGTAGATACGTACTTATAATCATAAAAACAGGTAGTGGCACTTCCAAGAAGGAAATCGGCAAAAGAATATACCCGTTTTACAGCTTCAAAATTACTACCCTGCTTTCGAATATGAATGATAAGTTAAACTATATATATAAGAAAACATTATCAATCTGCCTTTGATGGATCTCGACCTCTTTCCCATGGTTCGTTCATTGCGCCAGTTGCTGGCTGGCTCTAACAAAACCAATCATTCTTCAGCTGCATCTGGGTTCGATTCAGTGTATTCTCTTCTGTGATTGAGAAAGGTTTCTGATTTCCTCCATTTTTGAATTCATCATGTTAATATTGCAAGTTGCAGTCAAACCACCCAACACAACCGAATGCAAGTGTTCCATTTTGATTTACCTGGTAGTAGGATTGGTGGTACATAATGATGCACATAGTGATTTACCTTATCTGTGTATCATATAAAAATAGAACATCATGTTGATGGTAGCAATGGTAGGTAAAGTTCATTGCATAGCGACCATGATCAAGAAGCTCTGCTTGATGCCTCCATATCCCCATGGTATATGCCACATAAACAGGTATATTCCATATCCTCCAGATTTGGTTCATAAACCAAACCACTTTAAAAGATTTGTGTTTAAATACGATCCGAGAGTATTTCATATCGTAATTTGCTTTAAAAGTAACGTATCAATATATATCAATACATTAACGTAATGCTGTCTACTTTTCCATGATATGTACATGTCTGCAAATCAATGAATATTAATGGTGTTTCGAGATAGAAAATATTTGCTATATCCAAACAGGGTAGTAACCAATGATCAAAACTCAAAGAAAGTTGGGAGAAGTGGGCAATTAGGTAGATGATATCTTTGATTAATGCAAAAGAGGAAGCAGAGGATGATGAAATCAATAGTAAAAAGATTGAAAGTTGAGCTTAAACAATGTAATAAGGAAGCTGATGATGATGAAAGTAAGTTACCTTACCAGGTATTAAACAAAACGCAGTGAGGCTTCTCAAAGATCATGATGTCGTTTTCGACCTCTATCGATCTCGGACTTTTGGTGTAGTGGGAAGCTTAGCTTGTAATTGTTTATAGTGAATGGCTTTACGTATTGGGGAAAGGTTGTGAACACATATACATTATACTATATCTATACACACACTCCTGGAGTGAGTTTTGGGTCGTCATTCACAAATTTTAAAGAAACAATAAAATGGTGGGCATATTGTTGTGTTCTATTTCGTTACATCAGCCCCAATATCTGTTTCACTAATAGTTTTCCTAAGTGATATTCCACTTATACTATGATGACGAAAACGACATCGGAGCAGCACACCTCAATCAACGTTAAGATGACCAAACGTTTGATATCTCTCATTTGATTAGAGTTGAGGTTATGCTTTTGAAATGGATTGCTCATTGCTGCATGAAAAAGCCTAACCTATACAGTGATGTGAAACTACAATGACATCCCCACCTAATTTGATAAAAAAGCTAGTAATTAAAGACTAAAACATAGAGGGCTCACACCTTCGGCCTCGCATCATTTAGTATGCAGCCATTGTTAATTCAAATAGAATTTTATTAATTAGTAGGTTAAGTTTACAAGATTTCAAGATTTCCACGACTCATTAGGGCAATGAGTAATAGGGAAGGTATGGTAACAACAGGTCAAGAATCTAATAAGCTACCAAGAAGTTTTCTCAACTATTCAAATGCATATCAAACTGACCCTGTATAGGGCAAACCTTTAGTACCCTTTCCTCTATAACCACAACACAGCATAACATTAGCATGTGAAACTACAAAAGATAATGCTGATTAACAATGAAGCAAATAAACACCACGGCGGTAAGAATTCTGCTAAACAAGAAAGCAACCGATCCAATTAAAACCTCTAACACAAAGGCTGTTTCAGAAGAGAACCACTTCTACTAATAAGTTTCCCCTCTTACAACAAAATTCAAACAAATGAAAGGCAGCTGATTTTGCTCCTACACTTGCCTTTGACCTATTAGTCATAGGGAATTTGAATATATGCAGCATCACAAACAAAGGGGATATCAGCGTACATACCAGCAAGAGCACAGCGTATGCACTCCAACACTGTAAATAGGTACGCAAATGCAACGGCTGTCCAGAAGTGCATCCCGAATTTACCCCAGTAAACAGCAAGTGGCATCCAACGGCTCACAGTCCCTATCACCTGCAAGGCAATCTCCAGCAGCATGCCCATCACCACATGAAATCTGAAGAAGTGAGGCCACTCCTTTCTCCTCACAATTCCAAGATATGCAACGAAAAAGTAGGCCATCAAAAACCAGCTGGGCAAGCTCCCAATGGCGCCAAGGAATGGGTACGTGAAGAACTCAAAGTCTTCCAGGAAAGGATGCAGATGATAGGCTGTCTCAGCATACATCCATGTCTCATGTAGGGGCATTAAGTAGGGGAGACATGCCAATGTCCTCCACCACCACTTTGGCTTCTTCATCATAGGAGGGAACCGAAAACTGTACGGGACATCCTTAGATGCTCGAGGGGCCATACTAGATCTGCCTCGCCTTTGCAATGTGGGGATCGTGCGTGGAAGGCTGCCTTGATCACCACTGAAAAATGGGCTTGACGCAGCACAAGGGTGCACAAGTGGCATAGCTACAACCAACATACTATACAAAATTAAAACAAGCACTCACCATATGTATAAGCATGAGCCGCCAGAGATTGTGAAATCCACTGTCCTAGCTTTCTAACTTTGACAAAATCCGTGACTGTTTAAGTAAACATTAAGTTTAATGTGTGTAGAACAAATTCATAGAATGCTGCCTCAAACTGAGAAGTGTATATAAGAGCTAATACCACCCAAAACACAGTTAATCAAGCACAACGAAAAAACGACTTGAATTACTCATAGTGTCCTATACAGCAAGGATAAGGCTTACCTTTCTGAGGAGAACTCCATGAACTGATGCATTGGAAAGCACTCTCACTCCGAAAACGAGGAAGGCATGACAACACAGGACTACTGCATATGGATGGTTTACATACTATCGAATTTACAGGGATTAACCCATTGGGTCTGGCAAAAGCATTTGGAATCATAGCCAAGTACCTAATGTAAAACCAACTTCATAAGCGAAAACTCAAAAAGCACCGAAAGTACCTAATGAAGAATCTAAAAGAACAAAACTAGAAACCCAGTTACGTAATCCGTAATTATATATAAGAATCCACCGAAAAAATATGTAATTTGAAGTAACATTTACAACTACTCCAACCCCAAAAGAGAAAGAAATGAACCCTAAAGTACGAATCTTGACTTCAATTCCAGGCCTAAAGAGGATAAAAGTTCAGCAACATAATCATAATGAAGCTTTTGATATAAACAATGCTCAGCGAAATGAAATTAACTGTAACCCAATCTCTAATTTCATATAAAAACGAAGAAAGGAGCTACCTTTTGGTGATACAGAGCCGCAGTAGCTACTACGAGAGCTCCAGCTCGATCAATTTAGGGTTTTCCGAAACCAATTTCTTGTTGGGGAGATGAGACTGAGACTGAGACTGAGAGACACCGTATCTGAATAGAGAGCTTTAGAGCTAGACTAGACAACAGAGACAGACAAAGCAGGCCGCCTAATATGGGCCTCAAGCCCAATTAATGATTGTGGGCCGAATGAGTCGACTAATAGTAAATAAATAAATAAATTAAGAAAATTAAATCCTAGTCCTGGTGGGATTATATTTCCTAGTCAGTCGATGTTTTTCCTACTCTGGTTTGATTTATATAATGAGGGGAGTGTGAGGTTGTTGTGATCGAAAACCATTTTTCTCAAAAACGAAAACCCTAATCAAAGAAGAAGAAGGGAATTGATGACATTCCGAAAGGGATCCAAGTCGAGGCAAAAGCAGAAAGCTGATGAGAGCTCAAGTACATCGGACTCAGATAGTAGTGATCATGTATCAGAAAGCCTTTCTGATGTTGACGATGCCGAGATTTCTCGATACCTATTGACCAAGGAGGAGGCAGTCTATAAAACGATCCTCTGGGAAGCAATGAGCAAGGATTATGTGGAGAGAAGAAATACTAGAAAAAGAGGCAGAAAAGCCAATGAAGCCGGTCCTCGGAGAAAGACTGCTAAAACTTCTACCAAGTCGACGGATAACAGTAAGAAATCGAATGAAAGGGATAGTGATCCGGCACCGGGAGTCAGACGGAGTTCGTAGATCAACTACAGTGTCGTAAATGAAGAGGATTACGGGTTGGAGTCTAATGAGAAAATCATCAGTGCAGAGCACAGTGAAGAGGTTCAAGAGGGACAAGGCTATGACGAATATTATGAGTCTGAGCATGAAAATCAGTACAATGAAGAGGATGAGTCTTATTATGCAAATGATGATGATGGGCACAATGATGGATGGTTTTGACAAATTCCGACTTTAGCCATCAACCTTATATGTAATTACTCTAAACTGTAATTTCATGATTTATCTAGTAAGTATGCTCTGTATTCATGCTTGAGTTGCATTATTTACACAAAGAAAAAGAAATGATATAACAATTGACAGGAAAGGGATTTGAAAGGCTTATTGTACACTAGTGTAAGTATACATTTTAACATCAAATCCGAATATTTGTGTTAAACAAAGCTACAGCTTGACTGAAAACAAAGGGCTGTTTCGAATCCACTACATGAACCAATTCACTATGTTGAAAATGGTTTGTCCATTTGGTCAATAATACTCTGTAATCCTGATCTATAACTAGGATGGAGAAGCTTGATTCCTAGCTTCTTCTTCATACGAGCATTGCAAACTCTCTTCTCACCCAGCAAACCATCTTTTATAACAGTTCCAGTAGATTCTATTTGTTCAGAAGACTGTTTGATCAAGCCTGGCCATTTTCTGTCCACCAAGTCTCTTGCATACTCAAACACTGCTTCCCTTGGGGCTGGGTCATCATCAACAACATTATAAATCTCCCTGAAAGTAGTTTAACAAGCCAGTGAACACAGTACATTATAGTAACACAAGTCTGCAGATAGGTTTTCTTGTACACATCCGAGTGTGCAATGGAAATTACCATATAAAATGTGTGCTCTGTATGCAAATTGCATGGTGAAATACATATTAGATAGGTCAAAAGAGAAAAATCAGTGTGAATGATAAAGACTTACCTGGAGGAAGATGTGCAAATACTGGCCTTAATGGCTTGACAAATGTCCTCAATATGAATCCTTGATCTGAACTGCTTATCTCCCCTCATTCTCTGACTATTTGACAAGGCTTCCTGCCTGATTATGGTGTCGACAGCACTGTAGTGGGAAACAATTTTATGAATCTTTTAGCATTAGAAAGAAAGAAAATTAATGAATCTCCCAACAAGAAATGTCATACTAGTTCAAAAATTCTGAATCTTCCTGGCTACAGGCAGACATTCATTTTTCTTAAAAACTTCTTTCTGAATTTGCATTATATTGAAGGAGTACTTCTCACTGTTTCAACGAGAACATGAAGGAAAGTTTCCTATTATTACTATTGATTAATGAAGAATGAAAAGGAAGGACAGGCAGACAGCATAGTATCATACTGCTGTAATATCAATCACAACCTTCTACCAGGACTATAGATACCTCCAAGCCGAAATACTTTTGTTGAGAGGCCCAGACTCTGCCCCAATTGTAGCCATCCTTTCTCAGCAACTAACCTTGATTTCCCCACCTCCCTAGTGGGGTTAGGGGGATAACTGGCACATTATACTTACAGATTAGTGACAGTTAATATTGTTTATGATATAATTTGCACATCCAGAAATTCCACACGCACTCACTTACTCCTCATCTACCCACGCACCTCCACAATCTCCATATACACCTAACAGAAGCAATTCCACGATAGTCAAAACTAAAATCCAGAAGCCTCACAAAATCAAAATGACACATTTATCACCATATCAGATTGCATTACGAATAAAACAATATGTCCATCGGTGAATGAAGACGTACTAGTTGAGGACAAATAGCAAAGCCACTGAAGATTTCCACCCAAAAGTGCTTCCCTTAGAAGTTGCTCATGTTGCAGCATCTAAGATACAACAGTCAAAATCAGTTGCAGCTAAAGAGTTGTCACTACAAGCATTTAGAATCCTAAACCACATTAACTAAGAACTTATCAAAATCGTACCGGATCACCAATACCAGTAATTGGAGGGATTGAAACAACCATGTGAGTGTGGAACTTCATAACATCAATAGTGGCCACACTGCACAGTAAACAATATTGGGTACCCATATTAAGTAGAAAGAAACAAACTTTGCATAAGCTCATCATTATTTTAAAGAAGCAAGAAGTGAAAATTTCACTAACTCAGGTTCATTTGCATCAAAGAGGTACATATCAAAGCCCATCTCTTTCTCTAGTTTCTTCTTCTTGGTAATGCTTGTACAAGTCCCAGAGACACCCCTAACAATTGAAAGACTTGAGCTTTAGCTAAACTCTAAACCCTATATATGAAAATGAGTTTAGAGAAATAATTACCATCCCTGTTTCTTGAGGTCAACAGCCAACGCCTTTCCGACGAAACCCATTCCGGCGATGAACATTCGGTTCGGAGATTTTACGTCCGGTGAGCCGGTCATTCGAATGACGGATTTTCGGGGCAAATGACCCGATTCGAATGCGAACTGACCCGAAATTTGAGTCAGCTCCATCGGAGAGAGAGTGAGGGTCAAGACCCGACTGAGCTGAGATAGCAACAGATTCACACCCAAAGTTGGCTAGTTTTACAAGGCAAACAAGTACTTTTTTACATTTTACTATTTACATTTTGATAAAAAATAAAGGCTAAAAAATTACATTTCTGTGACAATATGTTGATGGAGTGAAACAGAAAATGCCGGTTCTTCTTTACTACTTACTAGTGCATGTTTGATTTTGAGAATTGACTAGGATTAGAGAAAAAGGAATCTTACCAAACATGGTGTATATAGTAATGCACAAACTCTAGAAGTATTAAGAAACAAGAATACTCCGGATCACAACACTGGACTATTCTAGCAACAAATAAACAAAGCTGATGGTATATGATGTTCATGTCAGCAAACATGCGTGATTCAAATTTCAAACAGAATGCTTCAAATAAATCAATTAATTCTTGTTTCCAGGTAGATATTGGCTATATTAAAAGTTTGGTCCATAGATGATAGATCACTCTTCTACCTTGAATCCTTGATGGAACAACTAACCTACTCTTCCACCCACCAGCTCCGAAATTAAATGAACGAAGTGACCATGACCTGTCTCTCCTCTCGTTTTCTTTCTCTAACTAGCTCATTGATTTGAAATTAACCCAGAAAGCCAGTTTATAAAGCTTCAGTGAAGAAGAAGAAACTAGAAGAAAGAAAGATGGAAGAGCAGGGAGTTACAAGTCTTGTAGTGTTGGGAGTTATTTCATGGACAACAGCATTTCTATTCATCAGAAAAATGTGTCCAAAGAGATCATTTGGATTCTGCAACCGCCTTGTTTCGACAATCCATGCAACCATTGCTGTAACACTTGCTTCGCTCTCCGTTGAAGACTGGAGTTGCCCAGTTTGCCCTCTGGCTGCTCAGTCTTCTCCTCAGCAGGTTTCATGAAGATTAATTATGTTTGTAATGGTGTGCTTATGAACTTGGTTAGCTGGAGTATTAACTTTTGGGGGTTGTTTTTGAATGGTGTTGGAGCAGATGAAAACACTAGCAGTGAGCCTTTCGTATCTCATCTATGATCTCATATGTTGCCTCTTTGACAAGCAATTCAGTCTTGACAATTTTTTCCACCATCTGGTGAGCATTGTTGGAATTGGAGCAGGCCTTTCATACCAAAGGGTTAGTACTTTACATTCTTCCCAAACTTGATTGTCATTTTTCATCCTAGCTTTGAAGTTTGAACAAGTGCTTGGGTGTTTACTGAGGTGGAAGTCCGGGTAATTTTTGCCCATTTAGCAAATTAGTTACATTACTTTTTTGAAAATGATGGATTACTATCTCAGTGTAATGGTACTAAACCTTCTATTGCAATGGACAACTCACAACTCCATGGGGAGATGATGTAAACCTATACAGAGTTGGTCCTACCAGTTTAGTTTTGCATAATATTATGTTAATTTTTTTTGTACCACTATTCACTAATAGTACATTTTGTTGGGTTCAATAGTGTGGATCAGAGATGGTAGCAGCACTGTGGATAACAGAGGTTTCGAGCCCTTTCCTCCACTTGAGGGAGATTCTCAAAGAGCTTGGTTACAAGGACACCGACCTAAACTTAGCAGCAGATGTATGCTAATCTCTCAAACAGATTCCACAATGTTATAATCTTTCGTTTTGTAGCACAAACAGAAACAGAAGCTACACTGATTTCCTTTTTTCATGTCTCTGTATAGATATCATTTGCAGCCATATTCTCGGTTGCAAGGATGGGAGGCGGACCTTATCTCACCTATGTAACACTATATGCTCACAATCCTCTCATCATTAAGGTTCGTATTATGAACAATAGAACTAACAACACAACAGTAATCGTTATAGGCCTGAGGCCTCAAAATTTATCTTCAGATATTGAATGAATTGTCTATGAATCTATGCTCTCCAGGGAATGGCAGCTGGTCTGCAGCTGGTCAGTACTTTCTGGTTCTACAAGATTGCGAGAATGGTGATGTACAAATTGACCAAGAGGGCTACTAATGCAACGACAAAGGCTGACATCAACCAAAAAAGTGAAAATTGAATACGTTTGAGACAGATTTTACATTTGCAAAACTGTATGTATACCATTGATGAATAAACATTTAGAAACTCAGTGACCAGACTTGATTTTCTGGTATCCATTTCACTTTCTCAATTTACCATATATCTTGCTACATATGATACAGATGACTTACAAAAGTATGAGGTTCAATCTCGTCGGAGGGAGCAAACATTTTTAACTAATATTGTGCTCCAACTGCAAATTAAGAATTGGCGTGGCTCTTTGCATTCTGCAACACCTCCTTTAAAACCAAAGCAATTCTTTGCACCATGTGCGGTTCCAAAAATCTTTCTTTCACTCTCTCGTATCCCTTCTTGCCCATTGTCAATCTCCTCTCTACATGTGTGGCCAATTTTACGATGTTATTTGTTAGAGATGACACCCCTTCTTTACCAACAGGATGCAGCAGGCCGGTTGTGCCATTCACTACAATCTCCATGGTTCCCCCAGCTGCTGTTCCCTGGAGTGATTCACAAAAGGAAAGAAAGAGAAAGGGAAAATTAGTTGGACCCTGTTAATGGAATCTACCAAACAAAAGGCAATCATAAACAGAACATAAGCATGATTTTTGAACAATAATACAGGTAGATCATTCGTTGGAAGACCATGTATGGTTGTTATTAGTAAAGGCATACCAGTACAGGGAGCTGAAAGGCCATTGCTTCTATAGTTATCCTTCCAAAGCACTCTCCTCGAGCCTACACATGATTATAAAGTTAAGCACTTCCCTCCATGATAGACACCACAACACGACTGAGATACTTAATATTTATTCCCTGAATTTTCAAATAAATCCACCAAGTAAGATAACATCTCTACAAAAGTGGCTAGAGCAACGTACCTGAGAATTCTGGACAAGAACGTCAATAGAAGCCAGATAAGGAGCTACAGTCAGGGTTTTGTTCACAAAGTGAACGCAATCCTGAAGCTTCTTTTCTATCACAAAATTACGCAGTTCCGTTTCAAATTTAGTCTGCTTATCCATGTCACTCCCCACTATTACTGCATGCATAGATGGCACTTGCAATTTCTTCTCCTTAACAATTTGCAGACTTTCATGAAAAGCGCGAAGAAATAGATCCTGTCCCTTCCCACGTGAAACACCTACAGTTAAATCACGCATATCATTCAGGTGCAAATGCAAATGCATGCAAAAGAGAGTAGTGCGTAGATAATTAGGGCTCACTGATGCAAAGCAAAATGGAGCAGGTACATTTTTAGACATTTAAGGTGAGGAACTGATGAAAATTCTTTGACAAAGGGCTTATAAAGAGAGAGTTTAAGCCCATACAGAACAGTAATCTTTCACCGAATGAAAGTGTGAACTTTGGGCTGAGAATAAGTAATTAGGATTGTTAGTTTACCTAAGCCCAAAGTATTCTAGTTATCAGCATATGGGTCAAGTTATGTTATATTCAAACTCTTCCCTGGAGAACTCACAGGCAAGCTCGTTGTTACCATGTTAGATGAACTTGAATAGCAATTGGTTGCAAGGATTCAAACTATAATCTCTCACTCTAATTATAGTGCATGCAAATAGAAACTCATGTAATGACAAAGGAAGCATACTGTTTATGATGGCAAAGACTAGATCTTCATTCCGCACTCCAAGAGACTCCCTGACATGTTCACGGAGAACCCTCCTGGATACACTATCTTCTGCAACTTCCATTAGCTCCTTACTATTTCCAAGGTGCACAACATAGGTTTTAGGCATCATAATCCTGCAAATCACAAGGAGAATAATACAATTTCAGTATCACCAATGCTAAAATAACACTGACAGAACAAACTAAGGTGCATGTAATCTTAAATATCATGCGATTCTTCTTACCCCAAACGTTCCAGAGTCCTAGTCTTCCAATACTCTGCTGTTGTGTGTGAATCAATCATGGCACCTGCAACAAAAGGGAGGTGCTTAACATACTCCACTTTGAAATAATGCCCTCGCATTTCATGAATCCACCACAACACCTTAGGAAGAACACGCGGAACGTTCTCCTTGAGCACAGCATCCAGCCATTTTCCAGCAACAGCAGTATTCAAAACAACCAAATCAGCCTTAAGAGCTGTATCTATAGCCTTCTGACCCTTTGCAGACAGCACCTGCCAAGTAATTACCATTCATAAAGCCATTATCACAGTAAATACAATTTCGCAGAGGCGAATCGATTCCAGAAATTAAAAGATGAATTAAGATAAATCGATTACCTGTACTCCTCTGTCCAGCATTTTATTCTCCAAACTGTAAATCACCTCGTCGGATTCCGGCGGCTTCTGGCTTGTTATCCAAACAACCTCCGATCCCACTCCTCTTAACAAGAATGCCAGCTCCATCAACAACAATGGACCTCCTGATTTATTTTTTTTACCATAAACAAAAAAATAATTAACCAAAAATTGTAACCACTTCAAAAGTTTGTTAGCTTCTTTAGTTCACTTTTCTCATTCCTTTTCCAGAAAACACAAGCGAAAAAGAGAAAGTGAAATTGAATTACCGGAAAGAGAGAGCTCGTGGGAGACCAAGAGCACCAGCTTGGACTTCATGAACCGGAGACCGCTCGGTCCGGAGGCGGCGCCGTCGTGCCGGATAACTCCAACCGCCGGGGAGGCTCTGTTATCGTCTTCTTCAAAAAGAGTGGTGGAATTTGCGTTGCAGGAAGAATCGAAGGCGGTTCGCATCAAGAAAACCATGGCGGTGGAGAGAGAAAACAATGCCAGAGCCACCAGAGACCATTTCTTCTTCTGCATAGCCCACGCATTACTTGCTTGCTTCGCCATTGAAGAATCAATCTTTCAATTATTACTCTGTTTTGGATTTCATGGATTTGAGGTTTGGTAATTCTACATCAATATAGATCTGCAATAGAAGAGTGTAGAAGATCAAATCTGGGGTCTTTGAGCGTTTGAGAGTATTTTATTTACTCAAGAGAGAGCTTCAGCCTTGTGCTTACTTGATGTTGGATTTCTACTACTTAGTGTGGGCTCCCCACACCCCTTTAAGCTCTCGTTAAAAAGTTAACCCACGCTTACTGGGCTTTCCGGCCGGATAAGTTGAGACTCGAACGCTAGACATATGTGTTTTATAACTAATGTGATCTTTTTAGGTATTTGATATAGTCTTAGTTTACGTTAATGTTGTTATTTTGTGAAAAATAAGTAAATGTAAACAATATATAGAGTGAGACGGTGTGTTACATAATCTAATCTTATGTATCAAATACTCGAGAAATACATATTTGACACATAGCCGATGAGTTATTATATGTTTCTTGTCTAATTCCATGCTTAAGGTGTAATTAGTGTGGGGTATTATGAATCTAGGATATTTAGGTGCTTAGTGTAATCAGCAAGATGGTGGATTATTAAAGAAAAGAGGAGGAAAAATATGGGGATAAAAGAGGAAGCAAAGGTTACAAAGAAAAGAACTTTGGCCTTAAGAGTTCATACACGTGAAAAGGTAGTCACATATTCTGAAGAGATGAAAGAAACCAATTTATACCTTCTTTTCTTGTATGGGGAAAGAAAAGAATTATACTTGGTGTGCATGAAGTTTCTGATTCCTGAAACTGCATATATAACCACCAAGAGAGAAAAGGAACAATGATTAAAGATTTGCATGTTTAACTTTCTTTGATTAAGATGTGCTTAACTTTTTTTTTATTACAATGTGCTTCGCCTTTCTGTATGTGAAAGGAGGGAAAGAAAGCCGAAAGTGGAGAGCTGGAAAAGTGCTTGTGGATTTGTTACGCAGCTTGCTAAAGTTAATTACAGGATTAACTAAGTAATTAATCAAAGTAATTAGTAGGAAATTCTCATTCATTGCCAAATTAATCTCCACTGGTTTACAGGAATTGAAGGCTATAGATCACACCAACTTAACAGTTCTGAATTATTCAGCACATAAAAATGAAGAAGCTAGTGCTTCTCAGTTAAGTACTTAATTAACACGGCGACAGTTCTTCCTAACTTGACCCTTAAGTCCAGTGAGAGGCCTAATGTTTCCCATCTTAACCATGGACTTAGCAAAGTGCTGGAAGAAGAGGCCCTCATCATCTGAAAAGTTCTTGACCAGCTCCATCGTCTTCCCCACGTTTCCGGTGAGAAGCACTTGGTCCGAAGTAAGAAGTCCTTTTCCCAAAAGTATGAGCTTGAAGTAGGTGTTGTCAAATCTTGCAGGGGAAGCAAAGTCCAAGGGGCTTATGTTGTTGTCACCACCTGTTCTAGGGCAAACCGATTTCAAACCAAACAAGTAGGATCTTTCAAGAGTTGAGTCAGGTTGGTTGTTCCCGTTTTGGTTGTACAGCCTTTGCTTGAATGTCACACACCTTGCAATCCCAATTGTATGCCCTCCTGCATTAACAAATTTTAGTGCCAAAATGAAAATAATTTAAGGCCGCGACGAGGTTCAAGATTGAATGACATGAAAGTTCAGTACCTGAGAGTGCAACAAGGTCTACTTCATCAAGGCCTTGACGCTGGAAGAAGCTTAAGAGGGTTGTGAGGGTGGAATTTGGTGCAGGAATGCTTCTGTTTGCACCAGTTAAACTTGCAGTGGTCGAGTCCCTTCGTCCTAGTGGCAACTCCCAATTCGGTCCCCCACTCTGTTCATACAAGCTTGTTTGATTAGTAGAATGCAGGGATGATCAAGTAGATCAAAATTAACCTAAGCTTTAAAGCTTAGTTAATGAAAGGCTGCTTACTAGTACAGTGGAGCCTCTAGCAGATAGGGCAAGAATGTCAGCACAAGAAACAGTCTGAGGGCAAGCTTCTTCTAACTTGGCCTTGATCTCATCTATCACTTCAAACCCTCTTAGTGAGTTCTTGTTTGGACCAGCGTTCTTTTCGCTCGAAACTGTCCCGCTGTCGTCCAATAGCACAGATGCATCACAACCCTGTCACAATAATCTCATTTGTTAGCGATCAAGTATAACACTATAACCAGTACAACTACTACTAGAACCAAAAACATAGTGAACATGATCGACTAATGTAGACCTGAACAAAGCAGTCATGGAAATGAAGCCTAAGCAAAGAGGCAGCGACTCTTGGATTGTTTATGGCCTTGTGCAACACAGACATAACAATGTCATTAGCTTGAGGGCATGAGAACTGATAGTGTCCTGGAGAAAGGCCAGAAGAACCCCCTCCACCATTGCCACTGTTTCCACCGTGACCGCCATTTCCACCGGGACTGCCCCATCCCCAGCCAAAGTTGAATCAGACCGGGTGAGATACACCGAGTGTGGCCGAGTAGACCAATGTCATTGCCACAAGAGCTAAACAAGTTACTTTGAAGACTGCCATTAAATATTTTCAAGACTTATTGAGTCCAAGTTTGAGTGTGGCTTACTACTACTTTGCACCATGACAATTTATAGAGCTTCATGGATCGGACCAATCGAACCACTCTTCTACCAAATCCTCTGTGATATACCTAATGAGGATAACAAGAGCCAAGACAGTGTCAAAGTATTCGTAGCCTGCCTTTCTGGTATTACCTGCTCCAATCCAAGTAGTAATATCTACAACATTTTTTTTTTCCATAGACCCGAATCTTCTCCGCCTCACTAGTGCCACAATTGAAGACCCTTCATTCCTTCTATGGGTAAGTGACATCTTCCTTCTGTGAAATGCTAGTACTGAACATACAAAACTGGAATAGCTTAAACTCCTAACCTCAGACACTGGAGCTTCCTTCTTGCACAAGATGGCAAAGAAGACAACACAACAATATGAAACCGCGTATTTGGTGAGTACATTCAGACAGTATTGGTGTCACATTGTTGATTTTAGTATCGGTGTTTGAATGCTTCAATGGTGCAAGCAATCGATGACCATGCCTAAGCACACCTCAATGGTTGATTTCAGCGTGTTGAGTTGAGATGCTATGCATTGGGTTCAAAATAAATCTAACAAGAGATGCTGTAATTTACTCCTGATAATCTATTAGACCATCACTAGTTTGTAAGCATCTTACACTTGTTAGTAACAAGATACAAGACCATATGTACAAAAATAATTACAGTTTCTATCTCCGGCCATCGATTCAAATATGAAATGACCTCCCACTGCATTGGATAATGCTCGATGGAAATTAAGATCATGATATACACTTCTGCCTCAATGGTGTTAGTAGCCTTGCATACCGCAGAGGTACGTGTGCCTTGATCAGTGTCCCGTCCTCGGTATATTCCTACAAGTATAGAGAATGTTAGGACTTGGAAAATACTAATTCCTACACTTCAGAAAATGAAAAAGATGGGAAGCTAGTAGGAAAAAAAGAAAGTAACCAACATCCACTGGATACTTACTGTTTTCTCCACCATTCCAACCTTATGTATGGTACTAAGAAGCTCTCCTTTTTCAAAAGGGATCAAGGCTTCCACCCATACCATAGAATCCTGTTAAACAAAATACATTCTTATCTTTAACTTATAGGAGCATAGAAAACACTCAATAGTATGAATACGTGACAGAAAAACAAGCACAAGTACCTTCAATTTTTCCAGGATTGCACTGCAGAAATCATTTAAGCCCTGGCCACTCAGAGCAGAAATGCAAACAACATCATCTCTCTTTTCTGCTTCTATTCTGATGCTGTCAGGATCGCTCACCTTATCAACCTGCAAAAATGTTAGCTGTCTGTCATCAATGATGTGTATAAGTTAGAGGAAATAAAGCTAGTACATTACATATACCATTACTATAGTTAGTATAGTCTAGCAATTTAAAACTAAGAAAACTTAGCATGCAAATCGTTTGTCCAGCAGGCTAAATGGAATCAACAAAATAGCTTCTCATCTAATTTAATAATGATCTGACTGAAATACCTTATCGCACAAGAATTACTGTACCTTGTTCCACACCATCAACCTTGGTATCGTAGACACATCTAGTTCTGACAAAACTCTGTCCACAGCTTCTATCTGTTGCTCAGCCAGTGGATGACTGAAGTTGATAGCAATATAATAAGATCTCGATGTCTGTTGCCATGAATGTATCATTTTAATAGGTTGCCACTCTGTACCTGATATCAACCACATGCACCAGTAATGCTGACTCTGATATCTCCTCAAGAGTTGCTCTGAAGGCAGCAACCTGTAAGACGCAGTTGGAGAAAATAAGTGAAAGAAATTATCAGCTTGACTCTGAAATTGGATTGGCCTTCATCAAAAGCTTCTCTTGCCAAGTTCAATATGAACAAGGGGAGAGAATTAAACAGCAAAACTGGTGGTAAATTCATCAATAAATTGTGCAAGTAACTCACCACAGTAGTTGGTAACTTCTGAATGAAACCAACAGTATCTGTAAGGAGAAATTCTGACCCATTCTTCATCTGGAAGAAATTGAAACAAGAGAATAACATCCCACAAATTATTCAAGATAAAAAATATCAAAAATCCTTCATACGACTAGCATGTCAATGGGAAAATTGAAATGATTCTATATAGCATACAAATGAAGTCCCAATGTTTCTGCCATAGCAGATCCATCAATGAGTGATAACATAAGCCCCCAACATTTGGACTACAGGCCATTGAAGGTAGTTCATAATCACTTAAATAAAAAAAAATATCACATGCCAATCAAGCTTTTGCGCAATATGCAACGTTATGATACTAGTTAGAGTCACTCGACTGTTCCAGTTTTTTAGACGGTAAAACTCATACTCGTGCTGTAATAAGAGATTCCTCAAGTGTGATCAACCTACCTGAACCCTTCTTGTGGTTGGATCTAGTGTTGCAAATAATTGATCCTCGGCAAGCACATTGGCTCCAGTCAATTGATTTAAGAGAGTACTCTTTCCAGCATTAGTGTACCCAACCTAGTTTCCGAGAGCATTACATGAACAACATCAACAACAGGTAGAAACAATCTATAATATTGAACCATGATGATATGTATTTACTTACCAAGGATACCACTGGGACCGGTACTGAACTCCGATGATTCCGGTACTGCTTTCTATGCTCCCTAACGGATCCTAGCTCCGCCTTGAGAGCACCAATCTAGCATGTGAAACACGTTTACCGGCAAATCAATTTCAAAAAACAAATGCAAATTTATTTAAAAAGAACTTACAGTCTAATATTGCTATACAAAGAACTGTAGTATCAAGATAAACCATATTGGAATACTGATGATTCGATTATGAGGGATTACTTGAGTACGTAAGATACGTTTATCCACTTCAATTTGTTTCTCACCCATACCCTTCACTTGACCTCCTGATTGACGCTCAAGATGAGTCCACATTTTTGTTAATCGCGGTAGCTGGTATTCCATCTGTGCCAATGCAACCTAGAAAAAGCACCATTATCACTGTGAGAATTCTGGAAATATAATAGCCTTAGTAATGAACAACTAAAAACCCTCAAAAGGAGGTCTAAATTTCCAACTACCGCCAGTTAGTTGTTCACATAGCTTCAAATGAATACTAATTAAACAAGAATAATAGATTGCCTGTAGAGCTGCTTCATGTGTTGCTGCCCGCTGGTTAAAAATATCAAGAATGAGGGCAGTGCGGTCACAAACTCTAACATCCCCACCAAAAGCCTTTTCCAAATTGCGTAGTTGCCTAGAAAAGTAACACTTGATTAAAAAAGTAAATGAAAAAGAATCTTAAGAGAACATGGGCATAATTAAGGCTTATCATATTGAGCCTAATATTTCCTATAAATTAAAAAGACGCTGGTCATATCATCTATGTAGCTTTCAAAAATATAACACCGTTGAAGGGTGTGTATAATAAACATATATTTGCTGGTAAACTTTTCTGAAGGATTGGGGTCAAGCAGGTGAAATCTAAACAGGTATCAAATCAACCTCAAGAGAAGACAGTTCAATTCTGGTTGAAACTCCTCTATTACATACTAGTACAATTCCAACAGGCACAGTGAAACCAATGGATACAGGGGAGTGGAGACAGGGGACACAGTCAGTATTGGCAAAATAAGATCCCTTAGAAATCAATTTCGACAGAATCACACACACACACACACGTATGAAACAACTATAATGGCATTAAGTTCCATACCCTGCTGAGAGCTCATCATCAAATATCACGGTCTCAACACCCAATGCATTGATTGCAGTCTTGATCTCTGCAACCTTGCCAGATCCAATGTATGTCCTTGAATTTGGAGTAGCTACTCTGCATTACACACAAGCAATTTAAGCTAAATAGCTAAGTTGAAAAGCTATATACTAGTAGCATTGAACTACATAAGCATCGAGAACTACTCACTTCTGATATGTGGAACCAACTACCACTAGTCCAGCAGTATCAGCTAGCTGGGACAATTCCTTAAGTGAATCCTCCACACCAAATAAATCAATCGACTTTCGTTTGAGCTCAACACCAACAATGTAGGCTTTCTCTTCAAATATCTGTTGAAAATGAACAAAGATGAAACACAATGCAGTCATTTAACCATAGCCAAAGTGTAACTATCCACTAAAATTCTTTACTTACTCCAAAGTAAAAATCCAATCTCATAGTAAAAAAGTAACAGTAAAATCAAATTTTACCTCCTTCCCGTTCCTCAACTTGAACCGATTCTCTAACCCGTCCTCATCCTCCTTCTTCTTGTACCTCGTCGCCGGCCGCAGAGCCTTCTCCTCCGATTTACTCTCCGCAACTCCATCAACTCCTCCCTCTACCTCTCCATTTCCTCCCTCCTCAGCCTCAACCGCCGCCGCGTCCTCAAACGACAAGTCGTCCGGCGACACGACTCCGACGCCGCCGCCGGCGACGGCTCGTACGACGACTCTGGCGGAATCACGGACCTCGTCTCTGAGCGTGAGAGGCCAAATCTGGCGGCGGCTAAGTTTGGGGAGAGGCCATGAGAGATAGGGTTCGTGGTGAAGTAGAGGTGAGGGATGAATCAGAGAGCAACACAAATTGGCGCTCATTATCTAATCAATGCCGTCTCGTACTTGCTCTATGCTCTCTCTCTCTCTCTCTCTCTCCACCTTCTTCAACTTTCAATTTCCAACCCTATTTAATGGTCGTTTTTTGCAGTTATCTCGCGCGTTCTGCAGACGACACGTCGTGTACCAGGCAAACTGGGCCTCAGCGGGCTAGGCGAAGCGGGGCGTGCTTTTAGATCCACCTAGGGGTATAATCGTCTTTTCAGTATGTTATGAGAATTTTTCCCGACCGGCATTTCCGACAATTTACGGCACGTTTCCTTGCGTTTCCATGGGTGCAAAAATATTGCACGCTTGAATATATATTCGGCTATGTGTCAGAAGTCAGAACCACTCGGACGTAGCGTTAAGTAAGATTGGAGACTTGTGAAAAGACACTTTTACCCCTGCAGTGGAGGTAAACTGGGCCTATGCTAGCCAGCGAAACCAGGGCTGTGTTTAGATCGACAGAGGGGTAAAACCGTCTTTTTATTATGGTATGAGAATATTTCTGACCGTGTCCGGCACGTTTCGAGGCGTTTCCATGGGTGCAAATATATGGCACGCCTAAATACTATTCGGATATGCTTCAGAAACACTCGGAAAAAGCAATAAGTACTATCGGAGACATGTGAAAAGACACTTATACCCCTGTGGTGGTTGCTGCCAAAAAATAAAAAATAAAAAGGTCAGATGAAACCTAAGTGGGCTAGGCGAAACCCAATTTGCGTGGGTCAAGACAGGCTGTGGCAGTTCACAAAAAAAAAAAAAAATAGAAAAAAAAAATAAAACGGGACCAAAATTTCAACCCGCCGGAAAACCCGAAGGTTCATTTTCGCAGTCATTACAAAACCGGTGTGGAATGAACTGCTTGTCGCAAGTCTCATCATACACGGCGGCGATTATCCGTACGGCACGTCGTTCCTTTGGGACGGTAGCTCTGTACTCACCGTTAAAGCCAAAATCGAACGTCTACGCTGGGGTGAAGCCACTCAGCTTCGAATCGTCGGTTTCGCGAATTCAGCTCTACTCGTCTCAGAGCAAAGCGACGTCGTCTCGGCCGCGGAAGAAGAAGTCAGCTATGGACCCGGAGAAGGACGCATTCTACGTCGTCCGGAAAGGGAACGTCGTCGGTGTGTACAAGAGCTTCGCTGATTGCCAAGCCCAGCAAGGCTCTTCGGTAATTTGATAAACCCTAAACCCTTAAATTTTGAATTGAATTTGGGTAAAGTTTTGATCTTTTATTGTTTGATTGAATTGGGTGTGGTAGATATGTGATCCTCCTGTCAGTGTGTACAAAGGGTTCTCTATGAATAAGAAGGATGAGCAGTATCTTGCTTCCTGTGGACTTCAGAATGCCCTTTATACTATTTCGGTTTCGGATATGAAAGATGAGATCTTTGGCAAGCTTGTGGATTGCCCTCTTCAAGTAAGCATGTTTTTCCAATAAGAAATGTTTAGGTTTGAGCAAAGAGGAATTTTTGTTTAGGGATTAGGGTTTAGGCTTAAGTTTGTTTTGCTATGTGATGTGATTTTGTTTGACATTTTAGGATCCGGCAGCTTCGGAAAGGGAAACGTCTGTTAAGACTGCTGCCAAAAAGAGATCCCACCAAGAGGCTGAATCCGAAAATGTGGTAAGTTAGAAGCATATTAACCTCTGAACTTAATTGCTGTTGTTCGAGAAAGTAAAGAACCCTGCATTTCCAATTATGTATTGAATGTGTTATATGGTATTGTTATCTTTTGTGACTTTGGTTGTTAGGTTTATTTATGTAATGTGCTTACAATTCATTGCTGTTGATGGTTCTAGTATAGATTCCTTGAAGGATATGTGTCGGATGGACTTTCATATGGCTGCATTGAGTTTACACACTTTCTAATGCTTTGTAGGAAGTAATTGGTTCAACTTTCGTATCAGATACTCCTTCCAGAAAGCAGGCCAAGAAAAAGGCTGAAGATGAAGTTCCCCCTTCCGGCCGTGTAAGTTCAAGTCCTGGTGTAAGATAATGTGTTATATAATCCTTGCACCCCGACTGTCACTCCAACAAAAAGGGAAAAAGGAAAAAGACTAATATGCCGTGCTACAATTGTAGGGCTGTACTCTTCAATTTGATGGTGCATCAAAAGGAAATCCTGGAGCAGCTGGTGCTGGAGCTGTACTGCGAGCGGATGATGGAACCTTGGTATGAACTTTACCTCATGAGTTTATTTCTGTGTTCATTTGTGTCTTTTGAAGTCCTGACCATGTACTTCTGTTAGATCTGTAAACTACGTGAAGGTCTTGGAGTTGCAACCAATAATGTTGCCGAGTACCGAGCTATTATTTTAGGTTTGAAACATGCGCTTGAAAAAGGTTTTTCCAGAATTTTTGTCCAAGGTGACTCCAAACTCATCTGTATGCAGGTTCGTTATGTAGCTATTTTAATCTCCAGCAGTTTGTGTTATCTCTGATTCATGGTCTTCAATTATCGTCTTTGAATACTTTTTCTGTTTTGAATAATTTTTATGAATCCCTGGACCTCTGCTAACAAATATATTGGTGTACTGAGATGGCATCTTAGGTTAAACAATCTATTTGATATTATTTGTATACACAACTGATAAAGGCTTCTGGCACAGGTTCAAGGTTTATGGCAGGTGAAAAACCAGAACATGTCTACTTTGTATAAAGAGGTGAAGAAGCTGAAGGATAGATTTGTTTCCTTCAAGATCAGTCATGTTCTTAGGGTGAGAGAACTTGATTTTGTTCGTCTCCTCCATGGTATTTTTTGTTGATTGCATGCGTATATTATCTGCCCTCATATCTGAAAATTTTACTGCCTCATTGGGGTTGCTTTTCACATTCTGACATGTTCTTGTATACCTGTAAAGGAGCTAAATTCTGAGGCAGATGCTCAAGCGAACTTGGCAATCACTCTTGCCGGTAGGACTTTCAAATTTGACTTTGCATTTATGCAGGTACAAGATCCTTGAAACGTTCAAATTAGCTAATGTTGTTACCTGTTCTCTTTGCAGATGGTCAAGTCCAGGAGGAGTGTGAGAAGTAGTCAAAGCGATTGTCTGTTGCTGGTTATGCTCTGGGTGCATAAATATGATATAATGAAAAACCATGACGAGTAGAGGAATCTTTGGCTCCCCTCTTAGTAATCTGAGTATGCGGCTTGGTACTTGCTACTTGCTACTTTGTGACCTCTGGCATAGCATTAAATATAGCAAGGCATAATTCAACTGCAAAACTGAAGCCTTTGTGGATGTAGAGCCAGGTACACCAGGATCAGATTACTCGTTACACATGTGCATTCAGATTGACAAGCTACTATATTTTAAAAAGAAAGATGTAGAATTTTTGTTTATAGAGGGAAGGATGTGAGCAGAATATGAAAACTCTTACTAGCATTATTAATAGTTCTTTCATTTTGCAACAAGGTTCTTTTGGTGTTTCCATAATTCTTTTCTAGTCCATGGAGCAGTTATGAATTTTTTATCTTCAGCAAGACTAACAAATAACTCTACTCGATATTTATATAGCCTCAAAATTAAATATAATTAGTAGTTCAAAGTACATGTAAGCAAACCCTCGACTTTCTAAGAGTTGCTGATCAACTTCACAAAACAACCTTCTAACGCCTAGGTTGGTAACTTCAACACTGAAATTCACACTTGAAATTACTGCCAAAATAGAAAACTTTAGACTTGAAATGACAGTCCATTCTATTTCTCTTCCAATTTACTCCTCCGTTTGATCTGTGTTGCTTTCACCGGTCATGGAACTACTAGCTACTGGATTCGAGTCTTGTGAAGAATCCGCAAATTCTTCTTTGTACATTTCCTCTATCATGGGTTTCCAAAGTCGAACCCGTGCATTTATGAACCAATTTGAAACCTGAAATTAACAACAGACATTGTTCATGAAATCAGATCAACATGATCATAGTTAAAGTAAAGAAAAGACGATGACACAATGAAATCAAGGCATAGACAAAACTGTTGGGAAGTATTACTTGGTTCTTGGAGAGGCCTGTTTGTGATGCCAGCATCAGCTTCTCAGAGTCATTTGGATAACTGCATGAGCACCATAAGTTAATACACCATATTACCAGTATAGTTAACCTGAATAAACCTCAAAGAAAGGGCAAGTTACTGATTAGATTGGGACTGATAACTTACGGATGAAGAAAGTGTTCGAAAAGCCAAGTGCGGAGAATTGCCACTGAGGTCTCAGGCAGCCCTCTAATTGGTCTCCAAGTCGCTTGCCTCTGGCTATGGATAACCCCAAGCTGTTGAAGCGACATTCTCTTCTGTCTACTCTCTCGATCAAACAAGCTGAGTTGCGCTAGTCCGCTGCTCACTTTCGGAAAATCTTGCATCAGCTTTCGCTTTTCTGCATATATGTGTGACATTATAGCATCCTTTAAGCTGCCAAAGTGCCTGGACATTGCCTTGAGAGCCAGAGCTGTGTAAGACTTGGCTGCCCCTGCTCCCACTACCATCTCAAATGATTGCATCACTTCTTCCATCTGGTGGTAGTACTTCTCACACCTGCCCTCAACCTATCAAAGTAGCAAACCATAAGTATCACACACATTAGTTCAAATACAAAAGCATTCCAATAAATTAAAAATCAAGATCATGTATACTAAACACAATGCACTACCTCTTCCAGCAAGGTGATGAGGTTTGTGATTTTCGCTTGGAATTCATGTTTGTCAGCTGACACGAGGCC
This sequence comes from Potentilla sterilis, assembly GCA_963682095.1. Lineage (NCBI taxonomy): Eukaryota > Viridiplantae > Streptophyta > Magnoliopsida > Rosales > Rosaceae > Potentilla > Potentilla sterilis. Next base: position 1,718,293 of record OY821762.1, read on the forward strand.
ATTGCTACACAACTCTGCTTTCAATTCAGAACAAAGGCTCATTGAACCTCTCCTGCCTCCACCGTACATCTTCCCTACATGTTTTTCACTGCTGATATCAACTGACTTCCCACCAACACTAACTATCTCCTCTAACAATGACTGAGCTGGCTTCAGATACCTTGAATTCCCAATGACAGCTGCCAAAGACTGCTGATTCAGCGAGTTTGACGACGAAGCAAGCACATTCCCCATGAACGAGTAGTCATCATTTACATAATGAGTAGAATGAGAATTAGGAGGAAGAAGCATCTGTGAGCCAAGGGACAGTGAGAGTGCTTGGTGCTGATCCATTAGAAGCCTCGTGTGGCTCATATGATCCTCAGTTGGAGGAGCATGAAGAAGGTCTAGTGATCTAGACATTCTCTCCTCAAGAGAATGAATGCTGGGAAGTTGACCAAGAGAATGCTGAGGGTATGTGCTAGTGCTGGTTCGAAAGTTGGAGTAAGCAGCATCAAGCTGGTGTTGGTTTCCCATGTGGTTTTGAGCAGCCATGGAATCTGAGACAATGAACTGGTGAAGAATACCTGAGGCTTGGTTAGGGGGTGAGTCTTGTGAAACCATTGGAGGCCAGAAGTTGAAGGCTAAAAGGTACCAAAATTTAAAGGGCTGTCAACTTGTCATACACAGCAATGGTAACATGTCTATGTCAAGTTGTAAAGCAAATACATTAGGAAATCTAGGAATGGACAGAAGAAGAAATCAATGTGATATGGGAAAGTGGGTGAGACCTAGCATTCAAGAAGAAATCTTATCTGAAGCCAAGGAAGTTATAAGCAAAAGCCATTAAGATGAAAGGAGAACCCTTTTGATAGGACAGCAAGGAAAACCAACCTGGTTATGAGAATGTACAAGCTGGGCTGAGATGACCCATGCCAAAACTCAATTGATGATCACAACAGTGAAAGAGATGGAGTGAGATGAAAACAAGATGAAAAGAAATAAAGTTGATTGATTAGACCTTGGGGCTACTAATAACGAACTCTGATTGGTAGAGGAAAGGAGGAAGACCTACCTAGCTAGAGCATGGAAATGAATGCAGAAACTAAGCAAGGCAAGCACCAATCTATGAATTCAAACATGGCCTTTAATTTTGTTGAAGTAATGATTCTCTCTCTCTCTCTATATATACATGTCTTGTCCTAACATGTACAGGTCTAATCCAAGCAGCAGAAAGCTATGAAACATAGACTTGTACTAGTTCTTCAAAAGAAACCAAGTTAATTGGCCAAGTTAAATCTCAGAAAATGACAGGAGAAGCTGGTCCCCAAGAGCGAAAGCACTATCAAGCTTCCAGCTTTAGTGTCCTGCAATGCAATGCTCACATTTCTTTGGGAAACTCAAAAGGTGGTTTCTTTCATCTCCCCTCTCTCTCTTCAACAGTGTATAGTGTAACATTTCACAGATTCACAGGGGCAATGTCAAAAATGAATATTGTACTATTCACTAGTCTGGTACACTCTGCATTCTGTAAAAGGCAGAGAAAAAAGTGTGCTGTCTTTTGCACACTCCCAGTTCTAGGATTGTCAGCTTCTGAGCCTCTAAACATATGGGAATATCTATCTTTTTCCCTGCTAGATAATGAGAGCACATTGCATTCACAATTGAATTCTCTTGAATTGTAAATGAATATGGGTTCTTGTGCAGTTAATTAATTGGGGATTGGGTACTAATTCTTGGTTTTCTGGGTGGATTGATTCTATTTTTGGTTGGTCTATTGAGCTGCGCTAGTAATCATTGCCATCTTTGTTCCTTTGGCCTCCTCACCAGTTGTCACTCTCTGATTCTTCTGCTTTTGTAGCTTTGCTATTCAATTGGGCCCTAAAGGCCCACAGTCCTTTCTCCTATTACTATGATTAAAGCTGTGTCTGTCTCTGTCACTCTGTCTTTGTCTCTCTCCCTGCATAATCCTGCATCATCAAGCATCGCAGTAAATTTCAAATCTAAAATTTGCGCCAGAATTCAGTACTGTCCCCCGTGATTATGCTTTGGGATAGTCACCCTCCAATTCTGTCCAAAATAAAAGGGTACCCTTTTGTTTTTGGGACAATTTGATTGTAAATGCACAAGAAGGTCCATCAGAAAGATCAAATCCTTGGATGCATAGGGTTACTGTTATTCTACTCTGTACTCACTCCCAAGTCTTAAAGCTTGCCAATCAGTTCTTAAAAACATGGTTAAAAGAAGCAAAACTATAAACGGGTTAGATTACATTATCCAAAGAAACGATCACATATTCAGTTAAATTCTAAGTCTTTGTACATCCATCAGAGTTCAATCCTATAACAGGTAAGTTTACGGCTCAGTTTCGTGCTCACAATCCCGGCTTTACAACTAAACAACTGATAGTTAGTGATCTTTCCTCACATGAAAATAAGCCACTTCCTGTCACATTTATTTCCAAATGAGACTACACTGGAGTACTTCAGCATAGTGCAAAGTTCAAGTACCTTATTCCATGGAATGAACAAGATATTCCTTCATCTTATCTTTACATTTTATCTTTACATATATGACTAGGACTAGGGATTCACCAATCTTTGTTATATTACATGTTGTTGGTATTACACACGCATCTACATCTATTTCCATTGCTAGCAGCTTCAATTCCCTTGAACTATGAGCAACCGAATTTGGCACAGCTAAAGCAACAAAACAAGGGATTCCCATTTATGTTTTTAATGCTGGAGGTAACAATGCAGTTCCCTCAGACTACAAAATCATGTAGCAGATGTGAATTGCCAAACCTGTATTGCTGCTGACCTGGATCTCCATAGTAACAATCTAAAGAACCTTCTGGATCGTTACCTCTTACTTCAGATCCATTAGGTGCCGGAAATCCATCATGTTCCTCACAATGCCGCAACTCCAATGCAAGTGAGACCTCATTACCAACTACATTCCCCAACCCTGACATATCATATGTAGAAGCAGCATTCTCGTTGGCATCCACATAGAGACTACGGTCATCTGCATTAGGCCTATGACCATGATTCTGTAACTTTGTTATTCCAGACTTCGAGTCGTGCAGTTGCCCCGGTTCAACACTATCAGAAGGTGCAGACATCAGGCTTTCCTGTAAATCATCTCTCCTATCCTCGGACAAGAAATCAACTCTCGATTCTTTTAGCCTATTTTCTGGGGATGATTTCGAATCCATGTCTTCACCGAATTCTTCTTTGTACATTTCCTCAATCATGGGCTTCCAAAGACGTACCCTTGCATTAATAAACCAGTTGGCAACCTGAACAAGAATAATGTTAGTTTCACTGTACTTTCACTTTGACAAGTCACAGTGGATCAATGTTACATGTTCAACCTACGAATAATTGAATCCCAATTGCAATACAAAGGGATGTTGATGAACCCATTACAGAATATATACTGGTGATCAAACTGTAACAAAGCTTGAAGTCCCCTTTACCTGGTTTCTGGTTAACCCGGTCTGCCTTGCTAGCATAACCTTTTCAGCATCCTTTGGGTACCTGACACCAAAACCATGAAAGAATCAGTTAAATAAAGTTCATAAATATTAGGCAAGTACATACAAGTTTCAAGAATTCAAGGTTTTGAGTTACTTACGGGAGAAGGAAGTGTTCAAATAGCCAAGCGCGAAGGATTGCAACAGAGCTTTCAGGGAGTCCCCTTTGAGGTCTCCAAGAATGTTGCATTACACCATGCTGCTGAAATGCCCTCTGCTGTCTGAGCTGCTGGTCCACATAGCGGAGGCGAGGTATTACCTCTCCTTGAGCATCTGATGGAGCATCTTTCTCTCCCAGGCTTCTCTGCGCCGCTTGAATCTGGCCCTTGATCGCATCGTGCAAACTGCGAAAGTGACGTGAAATTGCTTGTAGAGCTAGTGCTGTGTATGGTGCGGCAGCACCATTCCCAGCAGCCTTGTCAAAAAATGACACCACATTTTGCATTTGATGGTAATAGTGCTTGTATCTTCTATCTACCTGCATCAAGGACATAACACTTAATTACCTTACAAAATATGTGCACCTCACAACAAAACTATATGATCAGGCTAATAATTTGAACTACACCCAGTTACTTCTATCACAAACAAGTGAAACAACCAATTTTTGTCTCGATCATATTTTAGATGGACAGTAAATCTCAGTAGAGACCAAGTAATAGATGAGTACTTATCAATTAGTCTTGTTTACCTCATCCAACATGGACAAAAGTTTGGTCTTCTTGTTCTGCAAATCCTGCCTTTCTGCTGGTGATAACTCAACCAAAGATACAGCATTTGCCTCACTAGGATCAGATGACATTTTTGTCCCATCAATCTCTTTCGAGCCATCTGTTCTTTGATGTTTGTTCGATCTAGACTGCTTCAAAGCCTTTCGTACATTTACCACTTCATCGAGCAATTGCTGAGCTGCCTTGAGGTACTTGGTGTTTAATGAAGAGTTTGTAAAACATAACGAGTCATACAAGTATGCTTCGGAGTGCATTTCTTTGGGAACCATGGAGCACATATGATTGGAGAAATTCTGTGTTTTGAGAGAGTCATATAAGCCGGATGTCAAATTTTCAAAGTTTCTGAACTCGTCACTTTGGCTGTATTCATCACCTTTACATTGAAACTCTCCCTTCCCTAGGATTTGAGAAGTGCCCATAATTGAAGGGAGGCTTGAATTCAGATACTGGTACTGAAATGAAGGAACAGAATCAGGTGGAATTTGTGTGCCAAGGCTAAGAGATAATCCATGATCCTGAATACCACGTTTGCCATCAAGAGACCCTAACAATGAATCTCCACCAACACAATCTCTGACTGGGCCACTTGTAGGTGGAATAAACATCATCTCATTCCTACCACCATCAGACTCGGCACATTTGCTAGGGGAGAAAGAGCCACCGGACAAGACCTCAGTGTAGGACCCGGGATATGAAGCTTGATTCAGATACATCATCATGTTACTAGGCTGTTCAGGATAAGAAGCAAGCTTTTCATCCCCTGGATAGGGGGTCAACAAATTTTGATTACTTAAATTTTGGAAATAGGTAGCCATAGTTTGCTGCCCCCTTTCTCCAAATACTTGACTAATCTGAACTTGAAGGCAGCATCACCAGTCTGAATTGGTGATAACCATCTAGATCATCTACTGATTCCTAACCAAACAAAAAAAACAGAATTCAAGTGATAAACATCAAAAAGGATCAAACTTAGCAAAGCACAAAGCAACCAAACAATCAACATCAATTAACTATCTTGAAGAACAACACCACATAGATCTCCTAAACCCAATAAACTCATGAAACCTAACTAGATGGAAAGCCAAACTAAACCCAAAACCAAATCACTAATATACTTCAAACCCTTGTTCAATACTGCTAAAAAGAAGCATCTTTAACTAATTAGACACACAATCAAGCTCTGATAGAAAGCATCTTAATCTAAATAGAGACACAATCAACCTTTCAAAAAGGCCATGACAGAGAAGTCTTCTTGATCACTATCTATAACTAACAACTGAACAACACTTAAAAAGGGTAAAAACAGAAACATAGAGAAAGTGAAATATCCAAAAAAGAAATACCTGAAAGCAAGCAAGCTCTGGGAAATGAATTGTGTGCAGCTAAAATTGAAGTAGAGGAAGTCTATGCAATTAAGCAGAGTCGACTATGATACTATCCCAGAATCGGAGACAAACAGCAATCCCGAGAGATATAAATTCCTTCCCAAACAAGACCAACCTCCTTATGATTGGAGCAGCGGTTACCAACTCAAACAATACTAATCATATAAAACTCGAAAATCCAATAATAATAAAAGAAAGGCAGGGGGGAGAATAATCAACACCAACTTGAATATAATATTCCAATACAATACTGTTTCTTATATCTTTTTAATTGTCTTGACCATTTGTATACGCTAACACCGAAAAAAACAAGCAAAGAGAAAGTTCCTGAAGAAGAAGAAGAAGATGAAGAGGATGACTATGACTAACAAGAATAGAAGAGAAGGAAGGTGGCGATATTGGTGGTGGTGGTTGTTTGCTTAGCAGGGTTTTTTAGACGCTATTACGCTAACGGCTAACCAGTAACCACCAGTTGGTAAGTTTAGTGGTGGGAGGGGACTGTTTCAATTTAATTTTTATTTTTATTTGATTATTATTGTGTGTTTGGGCTTTGTTGGGCTTGGTGTGTTTGTGTTAGGCCTATTAGCTGTAGGGTGTTAGAGGGTGGTGGTAGGTGGTAGGTAGTAGGTGAAAACGTGGAGATGACGAAGTGGAAGGAGGGAGGAGTGCAAAGATATAGACGTGTTTAGTTAAAGACTTCACAGGTTAGTAGCTTTGTTGTCATGTCTGAAAGGGTCTGCATAACCAGCTTCTAACTTCTGTTTCTGTTAGACCAAACTAAACCTCACAACTCATTATTTGATTAGAGTGTAGGGTTTAATGCCTTGCATTTCAAAAACATGGCATATTTCATCATAGGTATGAGGTCGGTGGCATAATCCAAATCATTGTGGATTTGGATGTTTAATTTAGCTTCTTGCAAATTATTTCTCGATTTGTAAATAATTGAAAATTTCTAAGTCTTTTTTTGTTATAAAAGAAAATTTTAAACAAATACATATAAGTTAACGGAAAGAAAATATTAAACACTTCACTTACAACACAAGTCGTGCTACAGTATAGCGATTCGCCAGATAACAGGTGACGCGACATTAATCATTAAGTATTTATATACACAAAGCTTACCACCTAAATTATTAAAAACTTTATTATTTTGTCGCACTCGAAAACAATTGTTCTCAAGCACATAATAAGCACAAAGTGTTTGAAGAAATCCAAATCATTATTCATACATCACAAAATCTGAATATGTTTGTTCGCACAAGATCACTGATAGAAAATTGAAGTCAGAATCTCTCACTTACCACACCATCGTTTTAAAGTAAAAAGTAGGTCACTAGACCAAACGGGCATTGAAATTAAAATGAGCTAAAGATAAAAGTATATTTAGTTTTTAACACATTATCTGATCTGGAGAAAAAGACCTTTTGATCCACTAAAAGAAACAAGAGAAACGATGTAACCGAAAGAAAACAAAAAAACTAAACCCGACGACGACGATTACGCAACCAGACACGACGGTGGCAACATCCCCCACCTCCAAAAACCCAGATATTTCAACACACACACACACACTCAAGCATGCGCGCGTGAATCACCCACCTCAAAAGGCCTCCCTCTTTCTTTATTCCCCACTCTTCTTTTGAAAGAAAAAAAACAAAATCCAAAATAAAAAAGAGATTAGTTGTCGCGTAAAACCACGACTTATTCTCAATCCCATTTCATTTGACATTTCTCGATGAGGAGAGCAAACTAGAACCCCCAGACTCCAGCCCCAAAACGCCGCCGTTTCCGCCGCTCACTTCCTAAGGAAGCCATGACCAGCTCCTCTGCCGCTTCACGCAAGGTTTGTTTGTTTTTGGATTTTTAATTTTTATTCGCAATTTCTTTTATAAATTTAAAAATGAGAATTTATTTGTGCTTAGGCTTTAAGCAAGATCGCCTGCAATCGGCTCCAGAAAGAGCTCGTGGAGTGGCAGGTGAATCCTCCCACCGGATTCAAGCACAGAGTCACTGATAATCTTCAAAGGTTTGTTCTTATTTCTTTTCTTTTTTCTTCTTTTTTTCAATTGCTCTGATCGAATTTTTCATTTTTTTTTGTGTGTGATTAATTATCTTTCTGATTTATTTGGATTAACGATAAAGATGGGTGATTGAAGTCAACGGAGCTCCGGGGACTCTGTATGCTAATGAAATGTATCAGCTCCAAGTTGATTTTCCTGAGCATTATCCCATGGAAGCTCCACAGGTCCTTTAAAGATTCCTAATTTTCTTTAAAAGATTCCAACTTTTGATTATCTTATTGTTGCTTGCGCACTAAGAGTGTGGAAATGAAAGAAATGGTGAGTTATTTATGATTTGGGAATTCGGTTTTCACGTTGGGTAGAGTGTGGTTGTGTTAGTGTTTGAGAGTGTTGAAGAGAAACTAAAGAGTTGGATTGTTTTGTATATGTGGCAACTTAACTGTGTTTTATTGAATCATGTTTGTGATTTGTAGTGTTCATATTACGTTTTGCTATTTCAGGTGATATTTCTATCTCCGGCTCCTCAGCATCCCCACATTTATAGCAATGGCCATATCTGTTTAGGTACCCTTTTTACTCTTTAAACTTTGTTTTCATGCTTCTTCTTTTTTCTGTCGATTTAGTTGACAATAATTGCGGCTTTATCTATTTGCTGTTTGAAGAAAATTGGTTTATTTGGTAAAGACGCACTCTATGAAGCAAGATAGTTAGGTACCTACATGTGTGTCGTTGCTTTGACTGATGTTGCTATGGCAAGATGATGACACTGGTTGTTAGGTTGTTCGACTGTCAGTTTTTGCTGTTTACTTACAAATTGGGTAACTTCACAATAAAGTTGATTTGAATTCTATTGAATTCGTAGACCATGCAATTTTAGCCATTTTGTGTTCAACTAAGCTTGAAGAACTTACCGTGACTGCCACTTGCATTTGTTTGGATCATAGCACAATTCAGAATGTTTCATTTCTTATCTCATTCTTATTAACTGTAGAGAAATCATAAGCCGATGCAGGTCTCGTATCTGAAAGAATAAATCAGGATTAGAATTACAGTAGTGATTAGTGAAGAAAACAGTATATAACTGAACTCCAGCTCTGCTGGCTGAGGCTGTTAAGTTATAATGACCAAGGTCTGTAGCTTGAATGAAAAAGGAACCAAAGGTTCCAGTGGTCACCCACAATCAGGTCTAGTACTCTAGTAACAAACTCTTTAGTTTGACAGATATGTGTATGGAAGTTGAATATTTAGTCTTTGGTACTAAATCCTTCTCTGGTTGCTTATGATTCAAAACTTGTGACTCTCATCGTCATGAGGTCCCGGAAAGATCATAGTCCAAGTTTTGAGGCGGTTCTAGATGGAATGGTTTGAGCTTAAAAGCTCAAACTACAATTGCTTTGTAAACAGGCCCCATGCAGTAGTGCAGTTTTAGTCTAAATTGAGTTTGGTTTCTAGCGAAGATTTGACGGGACTATCCTGCAGTTTTATTATCTATTATCTTTTTATTGAAATATCAGCTAAGGGGAGCAGAGTTTGCTTTAAGCAACGATAACCTTCAGATTACTTTTATTTTTTAATTTAGTGTCGTCGCCTGTATATTCTTCCTTCTGCGATAGAAACTTGATCTCTTTTGGTTGTTATCTGATTGTGATACTTGAGCCACTTCACAGTTTCTCTGTGCACTTACTGGTTCCAAAAATCATTTGCAGATATATTATATGACTCATGGTCTCCAGCCATGACTGTCGGTTCTATCTGTATCAGCATTCTCTCCATGTTGTCGAGTTCCCCTGCAAAGGTTTGTGTCGATTTGTTGAATTCAAGTTTTTGATGATTTAATCTCTTCCCTTTGTGTAATCGAAATAAGCCCTTGACCAGCACTGATGTGATTCATCATTGGTGCAGCAACGCCCAGCGGATAATGATCGATACGTGAAGAACTGTAGGAACGGCCGATCTCCCAAGGAGACGAGGTGGTGGTTCCATGATGACAAGGTGTAACAACATAACAAATAATTGTTAACTTATGTATGAAGAAATAGGGCTTTGATCCTGAATACTATTTAATCAGTGCCATTCGAAAAGGGGAGCTGGCAGGGGCCATGTCTCCCCCACCCTTCTATACATCTTGCCTACCATTGCATACAAATACATATCTTCGGTCAGGTGTTTATATACCAATGGAAAGAGCAATGCAGCAGCCATATCTGCAGCGATCAGAGTCTAGGTTTTCCTTGTTGGCCATCAATGGACATTACTTGGTTGATCAAAGAAAATTATGTGTCTATGATGATGAAAAAGACGAGGGTTTGATGCCTTTGCATCACTTTGTAATAAATCTCCCACCAAACAAGATGATATCATGGTTATTAAAATTCATAAACTCACATCATTTTTACATATGTCAATAAAGTTTAAAGTTTTTATCTATAACCTCAACGAGTTCAGCTAAAGCTGTTGGAGTTGTTCAAATGAATATGTGGGTTCGGTTTCGGGTTGGAGCCCAAACCGTCTCGTATATTTCGGGGCATATAATCGGCCCATTCGTGTTTCTTTCCCTCCATTAAGGGATAGGAGATAGTCTTCTCGACACTGAACACAAATGCTAACCCGCCGACTTCCGTCTACGGCGGCCGCTCTCTCACGCCGCTGGGCCGGACTCCCCAAATTGGGCCGTACGCCGATGTCTCTTCAATCAGTCCCTCCTTCCCCTAACAAACTCAGCCTGATTGCCTTATGTTCCGCCGCTCAAATCTCCGCAGAACTCTCCGACTCAATCCCCCAACCCTCCTTCTCAAAACAACAGGGCGCTCTTAAACCCGGTTTATACTTGGTCGGAACTCCCATCGGAAACCTCGAAGATATCACCTTCCGGTAACTCCTCTCATCGTTTTTACTTTTTACTTTTTTACTATTTATCTGATGGTGAATTTTGGCAATGCAGGGCTCTGCGTGTACTGAAATCAGCTCATGTGATACTCTCAGAGGACACTAGACATTCCGGGAAGTTGCTACATCACTACAATATCAAGACTCCTCTTGTAAGTCTCAGTTGTTTTCGGGGCGGTTGATTATATTTGTTGGTTGCTTAGTTTTAGTCATGGTGTGGGATTTATGCTTTTAGATTGCAGCTGAGCTATCACAAGTTCAATGAAGCACAGAGGGAACATACTGTGCTCAAGAGGTTGAAGGAAGGTGAGATTGTCGCGCTTATAAGCGATGCTGGGATGCCGGGCATTAGTGATCCTGGCACTGAACTGGTGAGGTTCTTCTCCTACATTTTGCTTTTTGTGTTGTTTTTACTACTTTTCATTTACTATATAGTTAATTGGTGCATATAAATTGTGAGTCTTGATGTAGGCAAAACTTTGTGCGAATGAGAACATTCCTGTTATTCCTATACCTGGGCCGTGTGCTTTCGTGGCTGCTCTCTCTGCGTCAGGCCTTTCTACAGATGAGTTTACTTTCGGTAAGATTGACAGATTCCATGACATAGTTTTGGGCGGATGTGGTATGACTAGTGATGTACTAATTATACTTCTTCAGTTGGGTTCCTTTCTAAACATGCTGGAACTAGAAAAGAGAGGCTAGCAGTTTCTGCAAGTGAGGCAACAACACAGATATTTTATGTTCCTCCCCACAAGCTTCTTCAGTTTCTTCAAGAGACTTCTTTACTTTTCGGTGTGACAAGGTATTTGTTTCTTTGCCTTCCTTAACTCATTAATAGAAGGATTAATATTTTTCAAGTGATTTAGTGGCTTTTCAAGTAGATCATTGTCTAACTTAGGTTTAATTTGCAATGCAGACAATGCGTAATAGCTCGTGAACTGACGAAAATTCATGAAGAGGTAACATTTATTATTTACCTCTCTCATATTGTCTTCATTATGTTCCTTTGATGGGTTTCTTAGAATCTTAACTGTGATGATCACTTTTTACTTGTGAGTGAATTATTGAAGATGTGCACAACATGGCATCATACCTTGTAGGGTTGTAAAATCAGTGTGTTTTCATATCAACAAGTGCAGTATTATAGTTTCACAAGTAATTTGATTCTTCTTTAGATGATACTAACTCTAAAGTTCTCAACATAATTTAAGGCCAGTGAGTGATAATATGAGATATTATCTGATTCAATAGTTGAATCTGCACTCTTCTGACTGTACTTATGTTTTACTTTTTGTCACTGTTGCTGCAGTTTGTTTATTTGAGCAGGATAAACTACTGCGTACAACATCTACGGTTTTCTAACATAATCTAAGATTATGGACTCTTAATAGCACAGATCTTTGGGGATGGATAGATTATTAGGTTTAGAGGTAATCTATCCAGGACTAGGAATCCACTGGGAAACAAACTTGTCAACCTTGACCAATATATCTTCGATGTTGCCACGAGGAACTTTGACAGACCTACTATCCACCAATTAAAGATATTAGGTTCAAGACTTTTGACAGACCTACTATTCAAATTCTGTACTTTTGTATCTTTATTTTGCAGGCTTTTCCTGCAATCTTTGGATTGGGCAGGATATAACCACATTAATGCCTTAGATATGTGATTAAAACCTCTTCAACTGAGATTGAATCTTTCGGGAATAACTGAGTAAATCAACCAGGTCGACTTATGATACAGAAGATGTTAAAATATTGCTGTTTTTTCTTTCCCCTTGTTCAGGTGCTGTGATATGTATGATGCTCATAGAAAAAGCATGTTTCACAACTACCACTGCTATTTAGTTCATGTACAAATCTTGGCTTATGTCATGTGCACTATTGATGCCTCATCAGTTTTGGCGGGGTACATTGGGAGAAGCAGAACAATGGTTTACAACTCACCAGCCAAGAGGTGAAATTACAGTATTGATTGAAGGAAAGGAAGAAACTCCAGTTGAAACTCCATCAGAGTCTCAGCTTGAGAATGACTTGAGAGAATTGATCTCCAATGGGCACAGTCTTTCTATGGTAATAACATTTATCTTGCATGTTTATTCTACTAGTACATAATTCCTTAGTAGTTTATTTGAATCAGTTTTTTTATACGTTTGCTAGTTGATTGGACTTGCTTATTGGTGTAGTGATGCTTCTTCCTGGTATATCTTAGAAAGAAGAACTACCAGTGATTGAGAGATCAGAGATCCACTTACCGTTTCTTACAAAATCATTAGAAGTTCGCACTTGTCCTGTTCCAATATATATAGGCGTCGCAGAAATTTCGAGTGATTATTATCAAATTGGAAGTAAATTTACTGTAGTTACATCTTATTTAGTTCCAGCAGACCATCTCATCATGATCCTTGTCTGTACGTATAGGCTGTCAAATTAGTAGCTGATGGAACATCGGTCAAAAGGAAAACAATATATTCAATTGCACTGAGAAAATTCGGGAACCAACTTCTTGTTTCAGAGGGTGATTCTTCAGATCCATCGAAGCCACATCGAAAGTAACCTCAGATGTTTCCTGGTGTTATAGAACAATCTGCTGAGTGAACTACTGACTCGTATGTCAAGTGTGCTGCACATTTTTACTCCAGTATGAATGTCTCCTAGATTACAGGTGCTGCTAAAATTAGAGCAAAAGCAGAGAGATGTAGTAGACACTAATATTGTCGCTGTTTTACTGAATTATGTCTCTAATGAATTACAAGACTATAGTAGTTCTCATATTTTTACATGGGGCACCAAATCAGAAGAGGGTGGAAAGGGTAAGACAGTAAATTAACAAACCGTGATGTACAGGGCCCAGACAAACTGGCCTGTCGGGTTCACGGGCACTGCATGATACAAACAACATTTCCGATGGGACACCCTTTAAAAAACCCTTTTAGCCTTTTCTGGTTTTCATTGTCAAAAATACCGACATGCGAGAATTAATTTGTACATCGGGACTAGTTAATCTTAGAGGCTTATCCCTACCTAAGGTTGCTGCTGCTACTACTACCGAGTGGTTTGTACATGATGGGACAATTCTCCGATCAGAGTTGATCGTGACCGATGGAGGAGGGGCCGGCGAATATACGTTGGCCGGTGGCTAAAATCCACCGGGGATCGAACTTCATCTTCCGCTGGTAAAACCGAGGCCACTTATCTCCAAAATGGTCAATCCACTCTTGCTGTGTTGTGTAGTGGGGGAGGTATTGCTTCACCTTGATCCCTGCTTTTTCACAGAACTTGAATATCCGACGGTTCTGATTGGTCAGGTACTCCAACGTGCGAGTCTCGTCCCCGGAATCCAACGCCGATCTCAGCAACGCCACCAGGTAAAACACATCCTCATCCGGCGTCACCACCGAGCTCCGCTGGTCCCACCTACATACAATCAAAAGGGTTATAACCAGAACCACCACCAAACGCCAAAAGCAGCGGCATCGTATAAGGTGGTTGGGATTTGATGCTTCCGATTGAATCATCACTGAATGACATGTCGCTCTATGCCCATGCAAAGCAACGTATGCATTGAGCTGGTTTTCTGGAACTGTCTACGTTAAACGACATGGATGCCATCGTAAACTTGATTGGCTTTTTTCATTCATATCTATGATAATACGGAGCTGTGTTCTTGAGGAGGGAACTTACTTGTCTTTGTTCATGGGGTAGATGAGAACGGGGCCGCTTGTTTTGTTTCCCAAAATGCCCTTGAAGACTCCCTTATCGAAGTCAGAAATCCTTGATTTGGGGACAAAAAGGTTGAGCCAAGGATGGGGAACATCCCACAGTCCCTTGGACCGGAGCTTCAGCTCGGCCTTGTGAACCCGGTCCAGAAAATCCACGTAAGGAAGATCAGTAGTGAACACTGATGTCGGTACAAAATCTAGTTTTTTTAACAAAGCCTCTATTTCCTGCGTAATTAAATTAGAAAAAGAAACAAGGGCCAACTCATCAGAACTTTGAATTCATTGTCGTTTTGAAAAGAAGGATTTAATAAAACGTAATCAAAGTACACAAAAATGACCTAAAGCTGCTAACAAACAGATGCTTTTGTCAGGATAAGTTCCATTCTAATTAGTTGCTAGCTACTTAACTAGAAGAATAATTCGGTGGGTGGGCGGCTTAGATTTGGTAATAATATATCTAGAACAAATTAAACAAAGCTTGTATTCAATCTTAGGTTTTGGCATATAATAATAGATCACAGATCTTCCATGTTTTCTTGCGTATGTCTTATGCATTATTTATAGTAACAAATGAGTATACTACACACTTAAAGGACTCTAATCTCAATCATATAACCTAGCTTTAGTACGTAGAACACTAGGACACCATAATCTAGCTAGCAAATTAAACTATATATATGCTCTCATTGGATTAAATATGAACAATGCCACGCCTACAAGCCACTCCAAGTCTCTAACCAAGCACAAATTAAACAATGTGATGTTAATTATCTAGTCTTTTATTTATGTTTTGGAGCACGAACCATCCAATCGTTGGTCTTGCTTGTTTAGCATGCAGCAGGTTAATAGTGACCAGACCTTGATTTATATATTTTTCCAGATTAATCACCTTATTTGTTAAAGGGTTCTGATGTATTGTATAGTATATACACAATTACCAGGCCACTTCCGATCCATTCTTTGATTCTTTCTAAATTTAGTTGGTAGGTCTGGATAGGCTGTTACTGTATATAACTTGCAAGCCTTCAATTTCTATCTTGACTAATTAATTAGATCCACTGAATGCTGTTTTGTCTTGTAAAGGAACAATAAGGTGCTAATTGAAATCCTAATCATTCATGTAAATATATATACCTGGTCAATAGAATCAACGGTTGAATCATCGTAGTTTTTGGTTATCTCCAAGCAATATAAAACACCTCCATTTCCATTAGAATCAATGGAGGAAATCTTTACAGGGTTGCTCGGGGAGAAGAAAGACGACCTCCAGTTGTTGATGAGGCCCTCGTCGACGATAACGAAACCCTCAACGTAGTCGAATTTCTGGCTGCTGGGTTGCCCATGCAGAGAGATCAGATACTCCTGGTCTTTGGTAAAGGCCGAAAAATTTGAATACAGTACTCGGATCCACCTCACCTATTGACAATAAGAACAATACGAACAAAATAGAAATTAAATAAGCAGCAAAAGGAAGAAAGTTAAACCCAGATTATATAATTAGCACAGCAAAGAACTGGGACACGTCAACAACATTGCCAGCTATGGAAGAATGGGTTTAAAAAGCAAGCTTTCGAGTAAATGGACTACACATTTGATTCGAAATCCCTTAAAAGTAGTACTTCATATAAGTTTTGTGGAAGGGAAGGGGAACCATTAGGTCATGACACCTTGGCTTTTTAGGTTTTGTGGCTTTTGTGCAACATAAACAAAAACCAGGAATTACTAGCTTCCTTTCTGCAAAAGCAGTATATATGTATGTCTATCTGTCCCACTAACAACGTGGAAGGCGGAGCCAACCAGATTTAATTGGTAGTGATTAATCAATCATTTAAGTTTTGGAAAAGTGAATTGTACCCTTGTGGGTGTTGGTTCAAGGGCAATTCGAGCCCTAGTGATGATTCCAAACTGGCCGAGCCCTCCAAGAACAGCGTGGAACAGCTCTGCGTTTCTCTCTTCCGAACATGTCATTAGCTCGCCTTTGCCTGCATCGCAACATTGCTTCACATGTTAAGGACATTTAACACATGCTAATTAGCAATTTAGAGTAATTACGCAGTCGATTAATGACAGCAACAACTACATGATTTTAGAGTGTGTTGGTGTTGTGTCATCAATAATACAGTATCAGGTAGATAACAAAAAGATCCCATGTGATGGAATATCTTGTTGTACCAAAAAGTGATTTCATCAACTACCTTGCTACTTCGGACATTTCTATTAATTAGCAAGAACAATAGTTGTACCAGAATTGTGCGAAATGATTGAAAAGAATAGAATGTCACTAAGGAAACGGACCTGTAACAACGTCAAGCTCAAGAACATTACTAATCTGAGGTCCATGGTTGAAAGCTTGGCCACTGATTCCGGCGTTGGAGAGTGTACCGCCAACTGACAAGTACAAATAGTCCGTCCACGACTTGGGGGCGAGTCCATACTCCAACGTTGCCCTCAACACCTCTATCCACAACGCCCCTCCCCACGCGTCCACGTACATACCCTTCTCCGAAACAACCGGACCCACCGTCTCACTCCGGCCGGCGCCTGCGCGATTCCCACCGCTCATCTCAACCACCACTCCGTTTCTAGCCTGTGCCTGGCCGTTGATCGAGTGTCCGTGCCCACGAGCCGAGACGCTGAAGCCCTTGGCCGACGAGTACGCGGCCCTTATGAGCCGCGCTACGTCTTCGGCCGAGGCCGGGTGCATAACGGCCAGGGGCTCCGCTCTGCTCATGAGACCGAAGTCCTTGGACGCCGTCTCCACGTCGGAGGGATCCAAGCTGAGCTGTCCGTCTACCGTGAGACGGAGCAGCTCCGCCGGGTCCATAGTCAGCCCCACCGTAACAAGCAACCTACATATGGCAAATATAATCAGAACGAGCTTCGTAGCCATCTTGGTTCTTCTTCTTGTTCTCTACAAAACACCGGCGGCGACAGAGGTGAAGGAAACAGTAGAAAGGAGTGAAGGAAAAACTTGAGGCAGAGATGTTGGGATCTGGGGGTCGTGATTGAGAGAACGTAAGCTGTGATTTGGCTTTATTTTGGAAGCAACCAACATGCACGTACGGAGATTCGATCTTAGTACAAGTACGATGGAGTGATGGACAAGTGTGGGTTTGGTTGGACCAAAAACTACTACTGATGCATCACATTCTAATAATACTATTGAGACTAACGAGGAGGAAGGATTTCAGATCGATTCAACCGAGTCGAGCCTGGCTGTGTATGTTTTTGTTTCTGTGCTAGCTGATAATTTTCTCTGCGTCTGTGTCTAGGATATAACATGCAGGTCCTCAATTTAAAGGACAGAGGGCTCCGGGGAGGGTCCGCGGACACATGTTCGTTCACGTGAGAGGGGTGACGAACACGTGTCGGGAGATAGAGGATGGGACATGAGGGAGATGATATATCCACACCCACTCTTTGAGGAAGTGGATGCATGAGCTGGGGCCGAGGGGTTGATACGGAGGATCTGTGTGGGGACACGAACAAGGTACAGTTCACGTGGGTTGCAGACACAGGCGACGATGTTAGGCTTATGCTTTAAGCTATGCCTTATGCAACAACGACGACTAATCAAGATTCTATTGCTCTTTCTCTTTGCTTTTCTAGGGTTTTAGGGCTTTTTTTTTTTTTTTTTTTTTTCGGGTCAAGGCTTTAGAATCGATACTCATTTAACGAAGCGGATAAATTTTGTTTGTTTTATTTTTTATTTTTTATCAGATTATATATTTATTATTCATTATGTATTTAAGAGTATATATACAATAACGTTATACACCGCTTGATAATAAAAAAAATATCACATTACATTTTTACGTCAACTGTTTTAATCTTCTAACATTAGCCGATAAGAGAGCGAATTTGATATCATTTTCAAAAGTTAAGGACAAAGCGGCCCTAGCAGCACAATGGGCGGCTTCATTAATTACATATGCTTGGAGAATATCTCCAACTACAAGACTACTACAATGAATTGATTTATGATGTTTCACTAAGTGGATCTAATGAATAATTTATTAGTGCTCTCGATATATAATCAAATATGAATAATCAAGTCCTAAGAACATCATAGAATCTAAACCTTAGATTGCAATGAGGCTAGCGGGCAGTTATGATTCTCCAAAGCTAAGGTAAAATATGAGAGCTTGGCGAATCAAGACAATCATACACAACAAGTGGCTACGTGTGTTTGGAGATAATTAGTCAGTTGGTTAATTAAACTAATTCAAGTCTAGGGAATATAGTCAATTTTGCTTCTATAAGATCAAGTGGGTTTCAATTAATATGGGAGCCACTTTTGGATTATCTGAGCTATACGAGTCTAAGTTCTCCATTTAATTAAGTCGTTAGCTAATGACAAATACAATAGATCGAGATGGCATACCGATTAGGAAAACGCTGGTGGATAAGAACATAACTGATATGACTAGAAAGTTTTTAAAAATACCGTTGTTGATTTTATAAAAAAAGAGAAAAAAAAAATCGATGATAATATATCGATTTTCTAAAAGCACCACCTTTTTTATCCAATTAGCTACCTGCTTCCAAAGAGTAAGTTTTCCACTTAGTTGCGTGTGGAAAATTGTTACACAACCTTTTCTATGAAAGTTTAAATTAACGTGAATATCTCTCACGCACCATGTCTAACGTGCATACTGGTGTGAAACTTCCATGACTCAATTTCGTGGAAATGGAAAGAAGAAGAAGAAGAAGTTAAGTAGCAAACGCATTATTAATTATACAATGAAGATCGACATATGCATATGGTCATTGGCAAATGTTGTTTTACATTGTCTAGAGCATATATATATATGTCAGAATAACGAAAACGATCGTCCAATCGATCAGTATATCTTGATCTTTATGCATGCATGGACCACTAAATAATTGCTCGTCTAAAATCTAAACAAAGTAGTCTTCATTTAACTATAGATGTGGTTGTGCATTTTTTCAAAGTTCGTTTTGTTTCTTTCCTTTTCTTTTATGAGAGGAAATAAAACAAATACCACTAACTCTACTCATTTTATGTCCGTCGAAATTCAAGATCGAGAGTCTAGTACCATTTGGTCTAGTAAATTATGAATTTCACTCACAAAAAGACTCGTTGTAGCATCTCAAATGTGTCTGATAAAAAAAGTAAATTCTAAGTTCGAGATGATTTGTTTAGAAAACAAACACACACACACGAGTTCTAAAGATTAAGATAGGAACGTGGTGTTTCTCGCACTTGCGTAGTTTCTTGGGCAGTAATTAACCAACGATATCAAATAATTGGCCGGCGTTGAAAATAGCTCAACTACTAGCTTACGTACATAAACCAGATTGATATTGACTGCTATGTATGAAGTGATCAGTCGTAAACGTAGGTAGGCAATTCCTTTTCTTCGAAGAAACATGCCCACATGAGATGGGCACAACTGCATTAATATGTGATATATTTTCTTGGTGTCAACATTGATCGAACACCGTGAATGGTAAGGTATAACACAAGAGCTGTAGATAGCAGATCTTTCTTCATATGTCAGATCGATCATGTACATGTAAACGCAGAAACCATTTCCAAGTCAATAAGACTGATCTGTTTTCGTAAACACCTTGAAAATAAAGCCTTGTCTCTGTCGATCGGGATGACCAAACTTGCGGAGGACAACAATCGAGTGGCTTTGCCTGAAGTGCGAACACTAGCCAATAAATCAGAACCTAATTCTTTTGTCTGTGGATGGATTGTGGCTAATGTCCTCGAGATTTTGGGATTGCATCATTTGCATGCAACACGAGTCCTGTCTAGGGACCAAGACAACTACCAACAACTTGGACATATACTCTTTAACATTTCAACACCCCAATCGGTTTTGTCACAATCCAGTTGGTTAATATATAATGCATGTTTTCCATAAGGCAAGGAGTACGACACACACGTCTAATACTAGCTATTATTCAGTTTCACAAGGATAATAAATCAGATGACACACACGTCTAATATATACTAGCTATTATTCAGTTTCACAAGGATAATAAATCAGATGATTGATTTTAATTTACTATTCTGAAGTTTAGGTCATTAATTTATTAATTTTGTCTCTTTTTTATTTATTTATTTTAATCACGTATGCTTTTGTATTATTGAAATCTATTAAATTTAGACAAAAAATCAAATTTCTTCCGGTATCTGACGTTAAAGAAATAAAGAAAATATCTTAGAATAATATTATTGTGTCCTTAAAGGGTTAGAAACGGAATTGTGGGGTCTCCTTGTCTCCTCCACATTAGATCATGACGTCACCATCGGGAAAAACTTGAGTTTTTGTCCAAATTTGATAAATTTTGAAAGTGCGATGGCACACATGATTAAAATGAAAAAAGATAGACGAAACTGATAACTAACATGAAATTCAAGATAGCAAACTGAAATTAATCTTAAATCAGATGTTCAACTCAATCTTAGGGTTATAGAACGTTAACGGATTATTTTCCGGTTGAGTTTTGGACAAAGTTGAAGTTCTTTAGCAACAAATGTTGCTTCATCCCCATGCTCAATTGCCAGATTGATGTTTTAATTCCTAGTTTAATTATATTGAAGCCTGAAGATCGACATATTATGTTTGATTATTAATGTTCTTTTGCCACTAGGCCGGGTTCTAGTTAATTGGAATCAAATATTTATATTTAGGTCTTACAAATATAAGAATTATCTACATATATTATGCTATAGTCTCAACTTGAAAAGTGATTGCTATATAATCATACGAGAGTGACACGAGCTTATTGCCCTAATTTTCTATTATTCAGCTCTTCCAGACTAAAAAAATTAAGTTTGAGGTATAGGGAATATACCTCATTTATAATCACTATATGTTCTTCCCAAACGGTCATCTCCTAAATAATGATAATGCATTATTGTACATGCATGTTTTTCCTTATCCAGACTCTACCTTCAATCTTAATTAGCTGGGGGTCAGAGGGTGTACGTAGCAACCTTGTTTTTCAAACAAGTTTATTCAGTTTTATATATAAGCTGCTAATTAGTATCCTCATATACTGACCAAGTTATGTCAAATACGACCATGAACATGACGATGATAATTGACCCATCGACCACATTATAAATTATATATATAGGAAAATAAGTGCAAACCTATCATGCATGGGAGATTAATTAAGCTTCAAGGTCATGTAGATGAGGATCCAAAGAAAAAATAAAAGCAATGTCATTCAAAAACGTTTTGTTCCTCTTAAATACTAAAACCTACTGCAGAAGCAGGTTAGATCTAGGAGATCATATAGATCATTCAAGTCCTGCTATATATAGAACCGGATATTGATCGAATAGCCAACTCGATCAACCGGACTATTTGTGTTTTTGGCAAGTTTGTTATTTTAATTTGTTGCATATAAATTAAAAAATTTAGCTGGGAATACATGCAATTTATGATTTTATATAATGAATATAAAGGAGTACTGTTATTAATTTGTAAAGTGCCTGTGATGATCGGAAAAGAAAGACATAATTTTGTCGATTTGCTTATTGTGCGCTTTGTGATTTTCTCATGTTGCTGTCTTTCTTTTGAGTTTAAATTTAACTTGAAGCAGAGGCCATCTTTTAGAACCAGGAACAGAGGCAGAACCCAGAGTACAAAGTGCAGCAAATCAAAGCACGAATATTTGGTTACAAATCAAGGACCTACAGAGAGCTTTGGCTCTTTACAGGCAAGCTGCTCAGTAATTAAAGCAATGCACAATCTCTTTTGTGTTACTGCAAAAGATAGCAGCTAGCTCCCACTGCCATGCATGCCCTCTTTTTCCCATCCTCACACCATTATATTGCATCCTTCTTTACATCAGATTCTTCTTCACTCCTTTCCTAAAGATAATCACTAATTAAATTGCAGCAAAATCGCATAGCTTGCTTGGTCTATGTATATTATATATCTCTAGCTCTGTGTGTGTGTGTGTGTGTTATAGACTCGTGTAGCCTTTATAAAGGAAACAGCAAGTGCTTTCAATCTTAGATATAAGCTAAAGTAGATTTCCTCAGCTTCGGTTCTCCTGGTTTTCATTACATGCATTATACATACAGAATTACAGATCATCCCCAGTAGGCCAATATATTTGATTTTAATCATAGATTCTCCATTTTCAGTTTACAGATCGAGAAGACAGAAGCATCCAAAGGCGCCCCTGGTAATCCTAAACAGGGGAGCTGAGACAACTCAGCGTCGTCGATCAGATGAGAGAATTTAGCTCTTCAACATTAATTATTAGTTAGTTAGCTACCTAATTATAACCAACAATTTGTTAGAGATCGATCGGGTTAATTATAACTCCACGTTATTGCTGTTAGGGTTTGTTATATGGGAGTTGCACAATTGCACATGCATAAACGACAGCAACTATCTGAAAGCAACACAACACTCCCTTTTCATTTTTTTTTCTCTTCCTCCGTTAATGAACTCTCAAGCAATCTAACAAGATTCGATTTCCATTAATTAAAGGGACCCTTAACTAAAATGGGTTAATTTTTCTATTGTCGTCTTCAATAAACTCAATTACAGAACAATTGCATGCAAACAGTCCCTTAATTATATATATACAAATTAAACTATGAAACTTACTCTTCATCCTTCTCAGACCCTTAATTTTCCCCTCGGTTTTCTATTAAGTTAAGTAATATATATGTAGCCTTTTGTTTCTGGGCATCCATTGATCCAGTATACGAAACTGGGAGCCCCGTGACCCGCACTGAAACATATTTGATCCCCAGAAGGGCAGAACGAACTTAATACGTATGCTTTTAGAAGCTACGTTGTATATTAATAAAAGTAAAATTCTGAAGTGCTTGCATTCCCCCATGCAGAAGATAGCTAGCTACAGAAATAAAATCTAGCACAGAATCTTGGTCCATCATCCAGGGCCAAGACTGTGTATGGTATATATAAAATATAGATAATATATGGTAGCAGTCTACCCTAGCTAGCAGTGGCGAAGATTTCCCCAAATCCATTTTGTTTCTTGTAAACAATTAGTTGCATTCAATCTGACATCACTTGTTTCTGGAATTGCCCACAACACAAGTGGTACTGACAGGTATATATGCATGCAATTAAGAATTTTATTTCTTTTCTTTTCTTGGCAATGCATTTTATTTCATTTCTAGCTCTAAACTAATTGGCATCATATATCCAATGTTTTTGTATATAATCAATTTGTACTTACTATGCCATTTTAATATTTTAAGTTTTTGTTCTTGAGAATGACGTACTACATATGCCATTGCATCTTTTATATATACATATATACACATATACCCTATTTAGAGCGGGATTCTGCTTTGAAATTTAAAAACAGAGCTCTTTATTTGATCTATTTTCCTGTCAAATTTGTATCTCGTTCGTTCAATATTTAGGTATAAAAAGTGAAAACTTTGATTCACATGAAATATGTACAAGTACAAAGAATATAAGTATGGGAGAGTTAATAATGACGATCCAAAATCTAAAACAAAGTGAAAACAAAAGTGTGTATCTAACATAAATATTTATAACCAAAATTGGAAAAAGTGGAAAAATCCGAGAAAAAAGTACTACCTAAAGGAGTAAGCCCACGTCTTTTGTCCAACCCAAACAAAATGGACACTAATAAACCAGTTGCTCACAGGCCCGGATAGAAACTTGTGAACCCCGAAAACTGAAGATCCATATAACAAGAAGAAACTGCCATTGACAACCACACAGGTAACTGCCCACAATTCAAGTAAACGTTCAAAGAGAACCACCTCCGGCCACCGCACCTCCCAGTGTCAGACGCAATCGCCGGCTCGCCGCTGTCGGCAGTAACATAGCGCCATTGAACTTGAGAATTGCACAGCGATGGTCTACCACGATCTCCAGATGTAATGAAGATGCCGAGTACCAACTCTGAAACAAGATACCACACCCGAATTTGACGCGTGCATCAGTATACGTTTCCATACTTGGATTCAGCATGATTTGAATTGAGATCCATATGGCGCGCCATGCAGAAAAAAACAGAACAGAAGTGAAGTAAGAAAACCACTATGTAAACAAAAGCATACCAAACTGGAAAGTGGAAACAGTACACATAATCATTGAACACCAATTAGAGGAGATGTAAACAATAGCATACCAAGCACATTACGATCAGAGAGAACTTACTTCCAGTTTGGGGTTTGCAGAACAAATTTGGGTTTGCTCTGCTGGTTTTGGTTATACCCAGAAAGAAAAAAAAAGAAGAGATCGAAGGGATAGTAATCTGCTTTCATTTTGTTACTCCTCAGGACATGGAACCAGGCAATCCATGCCCTCGCGCTGCATCGCACTTCGTTGCTCTTCGTCGCACTTCGTCCCCTTTTTGTCGCGTTGCGTCACACTTCGTCCCCCCTTACGACATCGTCTTGTTTGATCACTTCTCGTCTATGTAATACTTTCTTGACCCAAATGGCGGATCGTATGAACAGGTAAAGAAGACTTCCCAGCATATATATATTCTCTGTTAGTTTTTCTCTGGTCAAAAACCATTAGACTTGAAAAACTAACCTGCCAACCAGGAGTGGAAGTTGCCAACCAGGAGTGGAAGTTTCTCTATATATATAATCAGAGCTCTGGCTAGGCATGACTACATGTTCTCCTTCTTGTTCAATCTTTGTCTAGTATCATCTTGTACTCCATTCTCCATTTCTCTTGCTGTTTGGGATTCTTGAAGCCTCTTCTTTCTGAAATCTTGTTTCCGACTTGCCATTGCACACGAACTCTAAATAATCTTCAATTCTCCATAGTGCAAATTGTGTCAGTCAAAGCTATCAGAATATTGATAAGGGCCTTTAATTAGTTGCATTATATAGTAATAATTAGACAAAAATCATGGTGCTGTTCATTTCAGAGCACTATCCTCGGCGAGGCAGAAGCTGCGAGTTCAAACCCCAGCAGTTGGGACCTGAAAACCGCCGAATTGTCATACTGAAGAAGTACTTGCAGCTATAGAAGTGTAGATCAATTCTTTACAGTTAGTTACAGCAGAAGCCGTATGAGGAGTTGTGTAGTTATATCATTTTCTGAACTCAAACAGAAGAGGGAAAGCAAGTATTTGCGGCTCTGTGCTTGTAAACGATGAACTTAAAGGTCCAGATGAGCAAAAGCTAGTTCACTACCGTTACCGAAAATTGAACAACACGTGCTGAAAGACGACATGTAAAATCTAATGACTCAGCACGAAATCAAACACACATAATATGTTTTTTCCAGCACACATCAGAAGTTCTAACAACAGTGAGCAGACTCCGTACAAGTCGAGCTATTTTGCTTTTTTGGTTGTCCGGCTCAGTGTTTATGTAAGTACAACACTATGTGTGCCTCAGGCTTCTGCCTGATCACAGAGCAAATACAAATAAGGCACTTTCAAGGCACCTTCGCCTAACCTAAACGTAACGTATATTCGCACTGGTTGGCACCGGCAAGATACAATTTTTGGGTTCTTCTAGTAAAAGGTTGAAGTTCAGCATCAGAGCTACGAGTAGGAGCTGCTTGTTCTACCATCATCGGCGCAGCAGTTGGCATCTGAAGAATGACACTGAGAAGTTAAATGATGATGGTTCAAAACCATAAGGACATGAATAATGAAGAAATTTCTCACATTGTACTTAGTTTCTGCACCGAATAACTCTCCATATTCAGTATGCTGCGTTGAGAGTCCGTTCGTCGCTTCAGGGCACTGTCCCAAAGCACGGGGGTTGCACACCTGTTGAGTATACGCGCACTGTCCCAACTCAACAGGGGTTGCACACCTGTTGAGTATACGCGCACTTAGCACCCCATGAAGGTGTGTCGAGGGAGGACTTTATGTGCATATATATGATCATTTTGCAATTTAGTGTATGATGTATAGTGAATTACAAATGCTAATTTCTCACCTTGTGTTCGGTTTATTCATCACTTTGTTCTGCTTCATCATCAGATTCATCACTATCACTGGATTTGTTCTGCCTCCCCCCTCTCGCAGCACAAGTGTACGCTTCCTTGCATTTGGGCTCTGAAAGGAGTGAACGCCGTATACCAATGCCTACTGTGAGTGCGGGGGGAATACCTAATGCTGCTCTATACCGATTTTCGTGGTTAATAAATGACATCCGATTCCCACACATAGTTCCCTATTATCAAGTAGAGCACCCATCTTGGACAAAAGGAAAAAAAAAAAAAAAAAAGTAAAGCACCGATCTGGAGCCATTCTAATCCGCATGCCATAGAAAGGTTTATATACAGATAATTATCGTTTATAATATTTGTTAGTGCTCGATCATATCACATATATGAACCTGATTCCGAGCTCCAATATTGATACGAAAAGAGAGATCAAACCTGAAAGATCCTCCAATTGCAGTTAGCTTTATTCTGCAGAAGAAATTCCATGCCTCTCATCGTGCCCAGGTCTCGAATTTCATAAAATGTTATTCCATGCAGCAGAAGGGATATGATCAATCACAACACCTGTCCCTACAGAAATCCAACTTGTATCGTCTTACCCTCATCATCAATAGGCCAACTCGAATGTAGTACTCGGTATAAGTGGAACCATCTTTTATAGAATTTATATTTTCTATCTCTTCATTTTTCCTGCTTTTTTCCATACGAGAAATGAATTTTTGGACTATTACCCTCTATCTCTATTGGCTTCTTAGGACTGAACATCTGCTAGAACAACCAAAGCTGTGTGACTGACTGATTGATTTAGTAAGGTAGTTTGCTGAACTAAGAAACTGGACGATTAAGTAAAAGCCTGCAAGAAGATATACATTTTTTTATGTGCTCGGGTATCAAATCTGTATATATCCTAGGCCCCTGAAAAACTAGACTCCTTTTTATGAGAAAACCAAACTTTTTTCTGTAAAGTACTTCCTAGCAATAGATTGAACTAGACTGTCTTAGACACAGTAGCCAGTAACATTAAAATTGATAGAACAGATAAGTGGGATGAAGAGATTGCACTGTACCTGTCAACAAAATGCAGCAAGAAGGAAGGGTTAGACACACATCTCTCTGTCAATACCAAATGTTTATATTGCAATCTCTGTTTTGCTCGACCACATTTTCACTAGTGGCGGTATGCAAATACATAGAAAAAGTTATCATCTTTGTATTCATATATAATCAATCAGATACATGACAGATACAAGGTTAAGTAGGGCTGGAAAAAAAAAGAAGCATCACATCCGGGAAATTCACCTCTAGAACATGGCAATCCTTCAACACAACCCTGTTTCAAGTAACACCAATCTTTACAACTCCTAAATTCTATCCCCACCCTACCAGTAATCGCCACAAGAACAACGTCCGTTGCTAAAATGGTGCAAGGACTTTGGATCACTTAAATATATATCACATCCAAAAGCCATGGATATATATTTAGCTGTCCTGTGGCAATCTCCACACATCCTCAGATCTTTTACTATCCTGATACTTTTGGGTATAGATGGTGAGCCAATAAGGGCAAAAGCAAGTGCAAGTTTTTCACTGTGGACCATGCTGATTCCCTCCTCTTCTTCTTCCTCAACACCATGCCCACAACGAAAATCAGGTCCATTTACCTTTTCTGCTATGTCTTGTAACCACGAGTTTACATACTTTGAGCATAATTTCGACCTATCACCTGCAATAAATGTATGCATGGTGTTGTTGACTTCCATCCAGCACTGTCCTAGACATCTCTTTATTGTTGCATTCTCTTTACCAAACCTTCTCAATTTTGAGGTATCATCTGGCTTCCCTGATAAAGCATATGCCTGCCACATTAGCTGTTGAATCAGAACATTCCCTGGTTCCAACTCAATTAAGTGCTCCCCTGCATGAATTGCCAAGCCAAGGCTTCCATGATTCCTGCATGCTGTGAGTAAGGCAGACCAAACAGAGGAGTCTGGTTCTGTAGGCATATCTTCAATAATTTCCATTGCTTCTTGAAGCCTACCTGAACGTCCATATAGATCCACAATAGCTGAATAATGTTCTGGACCTGGTATTATTTGATATTCTTCACTGATGCTAGAAAGAGCTTCTGTCCCCTCGTTTACCATTCCAGCAAGACTGTAAGCATAGAGAATACTAGCAAAGGTACCTCTATTTGGTTTCAGCCCCAAATTCTTCATCTGGTCAAAAAGATCAAGTGCAACATCTGGATGACCATGTAAAACATAACCAGAAATTGCCGAGTTCCAGGTAATAATATCTTTGGATGACATTCTATCGAATATGGTTCTTGAATACTCTAAGTTTCCTGATTTTGCATACGTGTCTATTAGAGAATTTGCAACAGGGACTTCAGACTCCAAATTTCTTCGAAATACACTACCATGGATCTCTTTCACCTTTTTCATGGCAACTAAACTCGCACAAGCGGGCAGGATACTTAACAATGTAACTGAATTGGGGTTAACACCGAAGGCCTGCATCTTCCTGAATATCCTAAGTGCCTCGTTTATTTCCCCAAGTTGAGCATAACCAGCGATAAGAGAGTTCCACGATGCTGTATTTCGCTTAACTTTCCCATCTTGTTCCATCATTTGGAAGAGATCCATCGCTTGATCCGCATCTCCATTCTGAATGTATCCCGTGATCATCACATTATACGTTATGGCATTAGGTATTACATCTGATTCCTGCATCTTCATGAACAGTTCATAGGCCTTACCACAGTACCTAGCTTGACAGTACCCCCCTATCATGGAGTTCCAAGTATACACATCTTTCTCTGATATCATAGCGAATACTTGCTCAGCTGCTTGCAGGTCCCCACACTTGGAGAACATGTCGATGAGCGAATTCCCAACAAGTACATCATCAATGAGACCCCTCTTCACAGCAAAAGCATAAATTTCCAAACCTTTGGTCAGTGACTTCAAAGACGTGCAAGCCGAGATTGCACTAGCAATCGTAATGCCATTCGGTTGTACCCCCGACAAAACCATCTTCTTCCACAACTCCAATGCCTGATTCGTCCTGTTGTTTTGAGCAAACCCCGAAATCATAGAAGTCCAAGTATACACATCAGGACTGATCCCACAGCTCTCCATCTTCTTCATCAGCTCCATGGCGACATCACACTGCCCCGACTTATTAAAACTCGAAATCAATATATTCCAAGTAACCAACCCCGGCTCAATCCCCTGTCCCATCATCTCATCAATCAGCCTACGAGCTTCTACATTGTCACCATTCTGGCAATAACCAGATATAACAGTGTTCCAGCTCACCCCATCCCTCACTTCCATCTTCTCGAAAAACATCCTCGCCGACTCCAAGTCCCCACATTTAGCATAAACAGCCAGCAACGCATTGCTGACATGAACATTCCCACCCAAACCACACTTGACCACCATCGAATGCATCACCCTCCCCGTCTTAAAATCGCAGCAATTCCCACACGCCTGCAGCACCTTCGGAAACAGAAACCAGTCCGGCAACACTCCATCTCTCACCATCATTACAAAAAGCTCGACCACCTCAGCCCATCTCCGGTCTCTTAAACACGCCCCGATCATAGCCGACCACGTGTACAAATTCCTCTCACGCATTTCGTCGAACACCTTGCGTGCGTCTTCAATGGACCCGCATTTCGCGTACATGCTCACCAGCTTGGTCTCCACAAAAGGGTTGACTTGGTCAACGACGCCGATTCTGTGATGGAGCTTCCGGCCCAATTGGAGAGAAGTTGAATCAATGCAAGACTGGAGGAGGTTCATGTAGGTAGTCGGGGGTACCTTGGTTGACCCGGTTTGGGCTATGGAGTCGAGGACCGCGACGGCCTCGGTGAGCCGGCCGTTCTTGCAGAGGCGGTTGAGGTTCTCTAGGGGTGGGTGGTTTGGGCGGGTTTTCTTGGAGAAGGTGAGGGTGGGTCTGTCTGGTTTGGAGGGTATTATGGGAATTAGAGGGTTTGATTTGCATGGGAGAGTGAAATTCTCCATTTTTGAAGGATGGACAAGACAAAGATGTAAAGACTTGATCTTTTCAGTTTCAGTGTGTTTTTGTGGAACTCCTACACTGGATTGTGGAACAGAGTTTAGCCACTATTATCGAGCCACGTGGAAACAAACAATCATCGTGATTACTATTAATAATAGACCCAGCAACGGAATTATGTTTTGCATTTTTTTATTTGCTGTATTTAATCCAAATCATTGTTATGCAAGCGTCTAGGAGAGTCTAGGACTCTAGAAATTCTATATATAATCCAAACAAATCATTGTTCTGCAAGAGAACTAGCAGGACAGAAAGGCAGGCTTCCCAATCACACATGATTGTTCTGCAAGAGAACTAGGAGTACAGAAATGGTAGACATCTTATGAAACAAGCAAACGATATGAAAGGCTTAGTGTTCAATCTCTATGAATGGTTAACAACTTCATAACTTCTTAGTATTGAAAGCAATTGTTCGTTAGGATGACTCTTGAGACCTTATTTTCTTTCGTGTTTATGTGATGAAGACTTTATTGTATGCTGGATCGCTGACATGATCAGAATTTCTTGAAGATAGAGACCCTGGTGGTTTTCTGAGTGCTTCCTAGCCAATGTTGCATGTGAACTCCGATGGCATCCAAATACAAGCTGCTCCTGCCATGGAAGCCAACCACTTTTCCCTCAGTGGTAGTCGAAGTGAAAAAGGTTCCAACTTCCTCTCCAAATGGACCATACTTGCCTCTACTGGTATAGAATGTCAGTGACTTTATAATCTGAGGTCGTTCATTTTTACTAATGCAACCATAATAGCCTGATATACAAGACAGCACTTCATGTGGATACTCTAATTTTATCTGCAAAGTATTAAACAACCACAATTAAATTTCTTTAGTTAGCCCTTCAGATGTACATTTATATTAAAGATTATTTGGATCAAGGAATAAGGTTTACATACTCGATGTGGTGTAGCGCCTCCATTGCCTCCATGCTTAACAGACCAAATGAATTGACCACTTCGATCATATTCAATCTGCATTGAGCAGATTCCTTCTGCTGATCTTGTCAAATGTATCTGCCTAATCCCGGTGAACACTCCATCATCCCATGCTCTCCCTCCATCTCCACCCCAAGGCCCCGGTCCACATGGAGCCGGTTCTTTTACCACACCACAAGTAACCTGCTCCAAACAAAAACATAATTACTTACATAGCAAGCAACCTTACTCCGCAGTCAATTAGTTTTGGATTGGATGCGCTTACCTCTTCAACTCGTCCTTTGTTTGTGCGTACTAGTTTGCTAGACCAGTAAGAATTTTCTATCTCACTAATGGCACCTGCATGTTCCTTTGTGACCAAAGCACCTGCATGTTCCTTTGTGACCAAAGCACCTGCAGATTCCTTAAGGACCATAGCTCCTGCAGGTTCCTTTGGGACCATAGCGGTGATGGGATTATGGGGAGAATTTGTGAGGGACGAAGGCGGTGATGTCTCAGTAGTCTCTACCTTGACCTTTCCTTCTATGGCATGGACTCCAATAGCATCTAAGAACAAACCTGTCCTCCCATGAATTCCAACAATTTTTCCTTCTCTGAGCTGAGTGCTGAATTGGGTTCCTTGTTCTTCTCCATATGGCCCGTGCTTCTTCTTGTTTGTGTGGAAGCACATTGACTTGATCACATTAGGCCCCATCCCCATTACAGGTCCAAATGTTCCTGTGATGTGAGTCAAGATTTCGTTCGGATAATCAAAAGTGATCTGCATGAGAATCGTAATATGCAAATACAGCATTAGTAACTATGCAAGTCATATTTGTAATTGAGATACTAATATAAGAACCAACTGACCCTGTCACTTTTATATCCTCCAGTTCCTCCATGTCTGGCTCCCCATACAGCTCCACCATCACAATCATACTCGACCTTTATATATACAATTCCGATGTTTCTGGACAACTTGATTTGTCGAATACCTGAATAAACTCCATCATCAAACACAAAGCCACCATTCCCTCCCCAAGGACCATATGTTACCACTCCTTCAACTTTTGAAGGAAGTCTCTCCATGGTTGGAGTCTGAAATTAGAAACTTCATGTTATATAGTTGAAATTGAAAGAAAAAAAATATTGATCTCAGAATCTTATTTACCTTGTGTTTGATTCCTTCATCACTTGAGTCTTCAGAACTAGAAGATTGCCTAGAGAACTTTTTGGGCACTGAAGCTGCAGGTCTAGTAGTAACAGAGTCATCCTTGGGTCTTATAGCAAGAAACACATCACAGTTTTGGAGTAGTGAGTAGCCAGCAGGGATGTCAGTACCACCAGTCATATAACTGTACTGTGTTTGAGCCATAACTACCTTTGAGAAGTGGTTTTGATCATTCTGAACTGGCTGGAGGTAAGCTCCTATTGCATCAACATACCAGCCAGACTTCCCATGAAACCCAACAATTTTGTTACCAGGTGTCACTCGGAGTGAAAAATAGGTTCCTTGTTCCATTCCAAAAGGCCCATAAGATCTTTTGTTGCTAATGAAAGTAAGCGATCGGACTGAGACCGCTCCCCATTCACTTATCTTACCATAATATCCATGAACTGAAGTCAAAAATTCCTCTGGATAATCAAGTTTCACCTGCAGTACTATTATACAATTAGCTAGCTAAGTTGGTAAAGTATTCAGTACTGTTAATGTGCATGTGACAAAATGAGGGCTAACCTTGTCTGTCTTCCAGCCTCCATTTCCACCATGCTTGTCTGACCAAAATGAGCTCCCTTTGCTATCATACTCAATCTGGATGGAGTCGATCCCAGAGCCATGAGATATCACAAACTGCCTCACCGATGAGTAAACTCCGTCATCCCACACGATCCCGGTGTGGCCTCCCCATGGACCAACTGATACCACTTTCTTCTCCGGTTCCTCAAAAGTACTCTGTAGCATATTTAATGTCCAAGGAGTACTCTAATTAGTTAGTTACAATGAACAAGAATTCCAATAAGTAATGAATGAATTCCAGAAGACGTATAATTAGTTACCATTTCGGAATTGTGATCGCTGAAAGAGATGGAGAGCTAAGTGATGCTGTGGATGAATTCAGTCTCAAGCTGAATGAGGAATTTATACCAAGTAAAGTGTGTTTATAATAAAAATAGAAGAAGCTAATTCTGTTTTCCACTATGGAGCGATGGGTTTCCAAGTTAAAGCATCAAATGACTCAAATCCTGTATGGTATAGGAATGATAGACCTCCATATTGACAAAAGGAGTCTTATCTTTGCTTAGCTAGAAAGCATTGGTAATTTCTGTTTCATCGAAACGAAACTCGTGAATAGAAAAGCTTTCTGATATGCGAATATAGGAAGCTAGCTGCTTTCTGGTGATAGCGTATACGCACACCTACGTAATCTGGAAATATCTGATATTCCAACTTATATTGATTCTATTCCATAGAATTTTCGACACGTACATGAACAATCATGAATCATATATTCCTCAGAATTTCTGAGGCACAATGTTCTTCTTTCTGACAGTCCTGGTTAGCTTTACAATATACCATCAACCATCTCCACTGTGCAATATGTTGACCACAGTTGATGTCCATAGTCTAGTTTAGATTAATCCAGGACAGTATACCTAGATATGATTGATATCATTGAAATTTGTTTACTAGTACTTTAGCACCGACTTAATAGAGACATTTATTTTGATAAAAATTACCAGTAATCTGCAAATAACATTATATCGAATAATCTGCAAATCAGTGTCTGATGACAAATTGAAAATCTGGTTCACTAACTTTTATCCATTAACAGTAATCAGTATATTGTTTTTCAATTCCTTATGTTATGTACGGATCAAGTTTTTTTTAAGATGGATCATAGATGTACAGCTCTAGTATAAAAACTAGCTAGGATTTGTATTGGAAACAGTTTACCGAAGAATACATTCAGATCCATAACCATATTTTTTGTTTCTTCTGTTCTTTACATACATATAATTACAGAACAAATTTGCAAACCTAATTGTAGTACCATTCAGCTGTGGATAAAGAAATTATGGAAATAATGGAATACATGCGCCCACTGAACCATGTATTGAGAACATATATACTTGATGATACAAGATATAAGGTTTACCCTGGTAAACAAATTCTAAGCTGGTTTATCTAGCTTTATGATTACCTTTTTATATCTTTCTCATATTTTCATTAACTAGAACTCAGAAGTATGGATATGGCTAAATCCAAGGAAATATCATCATCCTCATCTAGCATGGAGTTCAAAGAAGGATCAAAATTCTCAGGAATTGAGGCAAGAAGAGCTACAACCTTGTCCTCCTCGGTGATCCTCACCTTCGAGTCAGATAGTTCCTTTAGCAACTTGTCGAACTCCTTAATATGGTCCTCCATTGTTGTATGTTCATCCATGGTAAACCTAGGAAGCTTCTTCTTGAGGTTAATCCTCTTTGCGCAAGTTTCTACATTACAAAATTCAAGTTTTTCCCAGACCTCCTTTGCGGCCATTGTCTCACTTGTGATAGTAGACTTGATCTCCATCGGTAGATAGCACCAAATTATAGAACAAGCATAAGTATCAAGCTTACACCACTCGTCTTCCTCCATATAAGAAGGTTTTCCATCCAAAACAACATCCAAATCCTCCTGGGCTAAGATATTCCTGACTTCACGTTGCCATGTCCTCAAATCGTTCTTCGCATCATATTTATCGATGTAATCAATTTCATGCATTGTGGATTTACCCACTTCTTGTACCTTGACCTCTCACTAAAGCCTCAGACATTACTTGAACACACAACCCTATAGTACTATTGATCTGTGCGCCACAGATATATATATATATATATACACACACACACACACACTATATAGGTTCTTTTTCTGTAAGACTAACCTAACTTGAGGAGGAATCTAAACATAGTAAAGAGAGAAGAATAAAATCATCAAACTTGCCAATTTTATTTTTACTATCCTTTTCAAAACAAGAAAATAAAGTGCCTTCTCCTCCTTTATCAAAACAAGTAACTAAATCCCAGAATGGATTTGAGAAATCTATTTCTCCTACTAAATCATACTCTGTAATGACCAATTTTTTCCGTGAGAATCAAGATTCATGAAACTTATGTACCAGAAAATAAACTTGAAACCTTTGTGACGGGTAAAATGAATTTCTTAAAGCATTAAACTATATTTTCAACATAAGCACAATTGTTTGTTTTGTGTTGTTGCTGGGGTTGCTATTTTCTTTCAAACCATTGGCCAAAAATTAAAAAAGATTTCATACCAAATAACTGAAATAATCCGGTGCTGAATTTTTTACCATCTGTCATAATAAACTTCACAACCTTTAATTTGAAGTATCATGAAAACTGAAAACTTCCAGGTAATGTTTGAAATATTGATAATCCAAGGAAAGTTAAATGTATTCATAATGCCATTAGAAATTAGCTATGCCAGACACATTCAACATTAGTATAAATTCATATTCCTCGCTTTCTTCAGCTCCAGTTTGGGACAGTGATTCAGAACATGTCCGAGTTCGTGACAGTAATGGCACTCTACTACTTTATTATTTCTGGACTTGGAAGACCCAGAGGAACTCACTGCAACACCACAGTAACCCTGATCTTTGTTTCCTCCAGAAGAGCCCTGCAAACCCTGATCTTTGGTCACTACAGAGGAACCTACAGCATTACCACAGAAACCTTGATCTTTGTTCACTCCAGTTTTCGCTTCAGCATTCCAGTTTTGATTTCTTGCCACTGCATTCCTATTCTCATTAAAGAGGAGCATTTCTTCGACATCATAACAGACAGCACTGTCCTTGGCATACAGCATTCCCATCACCAAGTCATTATACTTCTCAGGAAGCGACGCCAGAAGAATCGAAACCTTGTTTTCCTCACTCAGCTCCACATCAAACTCTGATAGCTCCAACACCCTCCTGTTAAACTCCTCAAGATGGTCCCTTAAACTAGTAGTGTTCTCATCCATCCTCATCTTGTAAAGCTGCATCTTGAGACTGATCCTCTCAATGAAGGATTCCTTCTTCAAATAAAGCCTCTCGAGTTTTTCCAAAATGTCCTTGGACGTCTTCTCTGCCGCCACTTTTTTCTGGACATCTTCGGACAAATAGAACCGCAGAATCGAGCAAGCTTTCCCATCAAACACCTTCCACTCCTTTTGATTCATAGAGTCTGGCTTCCCATCCAAAGCTTCCGCAACGTCCTCATATTCAAGGATGTCACATACCTCAACTTCCCAAAGCCTGAAATCACCTTTGCCATTAAATGTATGGGGCTCTCTCGATGGACCATTGATGTAATAGTCCATCTCTGGCTCGTAATCCGGGTAGTAATGATAGTGCCACTGAGACATTCTCACAAGTCACAACACCTACAATACCGAACAAATAAACCTCGTCTCTCAAATTCCAACATCAGACATTATGATCTATTCAAATTCAAGAAAAGGTCATGTGCCAATGATAATCCAATTCACTACGCGACCAACATTACAAAACTGAAGTACTATATTGAGTATATTCCATGTTTTCATTATTCACACACACAAAAACTAAGAAACTACTCAGACACGTTCATCTCCTCAAATTCAAAGAAGAGTTATGTGCTAGCAATGAACCAATTCACTACGAGACCAACATTACAAAACTGAAGCACAATTTGAAGTTTTATATGTGTTTCAATTTTCACACACATGACAACAATGAGATTGAAAAGTCTATGTATGTTTTGTACAAAAGGCAAAGTGGAAAAGAGAGAATGATAGATACCCTGAAGAAAACGGCGAAGGTCCTCGGAGAATGTGCAGCAGCGACGGTAGTTGCTGTCTCTCTCTGCCGCACTGGTTTAGTCTCGGCGTTAGACTGTTCAAAGACCACTCGGTTTTTATATGGCTAACTGAAACCTAGTTACAGTTATTTCAGGACAATCGGGAATCGGGTCCAATACTGCAGGCTTTGATATTTCATATTATGGGCCTATAAGTAAACGGTAAATTTGGTCGAAAAGTTCGTTAGTTAAGTTAAATACAGTAGAATTTTGATAAAATAATATTCGATTAATCTAAAATAATAATTTTACCGGTTCTGACTTAGGGCCAACATGTTAAATTAATATTTAGTTAAATCTATGACATAATAGAAATTAGAGAGTTCACATAGAGCCCAATTAATATATATAAACTAATAATCACTTATTATATATAAATAATTTTACATTTCATAAAAAAATGACTCAATTGTTACTTGTTTACTCTTAAAAATGATGTCACCTTAAACAACATGATACATCGAATAATATAGTTTATCAAATAAAATAATACATTTAATAATGTACACGTAATAAATTGAATAATATAATACATCGAACGTACAATTAATAGTGTATACAAAATTAAGATATGACATATATTTTTTTCTGAAAAATTGAAAAATATTATAATATTTTAATAACTCGTTAAATTAATAATTTTTACCAGTCTTAAATGTTATTAATTTATCGAGGTTTTACTATATTGTTTAATTAATGGTCGACCTTATTAGCTTTGGTACTATTTTTTATTCTTATTGAAATTACATAGATATCTTATTCAATTTAGAATTTAAATTAAAACACATTTGATTGAGTTGATTATCTTTAGTTACAACTTACAAGCATCAAACTCTTTTCAATTTCAACAGGGATGGTGTTAAAGTGAAGGACTATTTTGCATGGTCATTGCTAGACAACTTCGAGTGGTCTTCCGGTTACAACGTGCGGTTCGGTATCAACTATGTGGATTAAAAAAATTCGAAACAAAAGGCACCCGAAACTCTCAGCACACTGGTTGAAAAACTTACTCAAAAAGTACTAATCATCAAGAATTCGTACTGTAGTTTGTAGACATATATGAATTATGCATATCTCTTCAGATTTAGTACAAATTCTTATTTCTCTTCTTCAGCTCCAGCTTGGGACAGTAGTTCATAATGTGTCCAATTTCATGACAAGTAATAACACTCATTGCCTCTATAATTTCTCAAGTTAGAAGCCTGCCGGAACTCTTCGAACCACCGCAACTCCGTTCATTTGTCACTCGAGCTTTAGCTTCAGCATTCTTACTCTCCTTACACAGAAGCAATGATACGACATGATCAAAAACCACACCGTCTTTCCCATACATCATGTCCATCACTAATCGTTTTACTTCTCAGGCAGCGAGGCTAGAAAAAACGCAACCTTGTCTTCGTCGCTAAACTCCACACCATACTCTGCAAGCTCCCACACCCTCCTGTTAAACTCATTAAGATGCTCCTGCTAGCTAGTAGTCCTCTCATCCATCCTCATCTTGTAAAGCTGCATCTTCAAAATCCGCTGATCAAACGAGTTGTTCAGATAAAGCTTCTCAAGCCTTTCCAAAATCTCCTTAGCGATTTCGCTGCCATGAATTTCTCCTTTATCTCATTCGACATATAGAACCGAAGTATCGAACAAGCTTTCCGATCAAGCACATTCCACTCGGCTTGCCTCATGTAACTGGGCTTCCCATCTAGAGCTTCAACTAAACACTCAACGGCTAGGACATCGCATACCTCAACTTGCCACATTTTGAAATTGTTCTTTCCATTAAACTTATCGATTTCCCATGATGGAGCGTTAAGGGTATAGTCTTGGTCGCACCCTAGTTGCGGATGCCAAATATCTTCGTGGCAATTTGGTATAGGCATTTTCACAAACACCTTGTGGGCATCATTATAAACGCCAAGTTAACAGCCACAAGAGTCGTTATAGGGTTTAGGTGATGGAAAATTGATTATTATGTAAAATTAGCACAGAAGTGATTTTAAGAAAGCAGAAAGAAACTTACAGATTTAGAAGAAAGCAATGACCACCATCTTCAACTGCTCTGTTTCTTCTGTAATTATAAACTCTCCAGCTCCAACAAGATCAATTAAGAAATGGGCTATCAGAAATTGGAGGCCCAAAACGCAACATCGTGATCGGGCTTTACTTCTGGCATGTTAGTTCGGGGCCTCAAGCCCATTCTCGGACTGTTGCTGAGATGGATCATGATGATTCGCACCGACGTAAACGGAACGGAGATCTAGCGTAGCTGAGTGAAGTGGGACCCCACTATTATAAGTAAGAGGGGAAGCAGACGGCCGTGAACGGTGGCCCGTTACACGTTTCCTAACTCATCGTTTAATGTGATCTCAAACTTTTAACAAACATTTCAAACTTGTGCTTTAAGTTTCCGCCGAACTTTTTAAATATAAGATAATGAATAATTGAGTCATCTCTTAATGAATGATAATTAGACATGCACGGTCCTGTTTTTCTCATAGATTTCTAATTATTTTGAACGATACAATAATTGTAATTCATATATATCGTTAAAATTATATTAAACACGTTAAAACTCTCAAATTAGAATAGTTCTATGTATAATTATGGATAGTAAATTATTTTTTCCTTTGGTGATCGACAGAGAGTATCAATAATTTCTTGTGCTTTCCTTTTTCTATGAAATGGTGATGATGATTAGACTGATTTGAAACTATCAAATCTTACGTTGTACTAATATGTTTACAGAAGCATCGCCCTCATAAGTATATTATAAGTCTTGTGCATAAATAATAAAGATTATCTAATTGAAAAACATCAGTCATCACCGTCTTCCTCCCTCTATGATTTCATGCTTCAGATTCAAGTTATAATAGACATAAATCTTAATCACATGGCCTTTGCGTAAAAATAACCAAACTCAAGAACAGAGATATAGCTTCAGCTACATATTGGAATCATAAAAGAACCACAAGAGAGTTTCATGGAGTGCTGAGTTTCCACCTGTTTACAAGGACCATAGTGCCTTAAACATTAGGGTAGGTGTCCTCCCGCACTAAATGAACGACCAGCAATAAGAGTGGAAATGAAGGAAGCTGACTGAAGGGAGTGGACCAGACCAGTGTCAATGACTTTGAAGTTTGAACATCCATCATGTTCCTGCAATATCTGGGCAGCTGTTATATATAGTGTCGTTGCTTCTTATCCAACCCTGCTTTATTGCCTTTCACTATTCCGGAAGACGTGACAGAAAATGTCACAGAATTCTAATCACCTGGCGAATATGAGAATCAAATGACGTGATCTGATATAGTATATGATCTTATGATATACTACAATTTTTATTATTACAGGCTTATAGTAGAAAATACTACGACCGACATAAAAAACGTCTGAATTCTATACAAAATCTTCAAATTATGTTGGTAACTATAATTATTAATATTATCGAGAGGGTTGGTGTTGAGTCAAGAGCAAGTTCCAATGAGTCAGCCCCATTTGGATTTAAACCTGTAAAGTTCATCGTCTCCCCCAAACTGGTTGGTTCCATATCATAAATACTTTGGTTAACGATTTAATATGAAAAGGATTTGTTATCAGAAGCTCAAGGACATATCACAAGGTCACCAGACAAAGACAAGGCTCTGTCTTTGGCGAGGAGCCTTGGATATAGATATGCACATATGCAGCCATGCATTACCCTTATCATATAATACATTGATAATTTGAATGGAGTTGGCCAACTAAACTAACAAAGGCAAAGAGCACAATCGATTGGGCTCCATTTCCAGAACTACTATATAGCAATTGCATTATCGGACATGGAAAGCACGAGAACTTGTTTTACATGCTTTTGGGAGCATGTGGGTTCATCATGGCCATGTGCGTCATCATCTTCCTAATCCAACTTCCAACCCACCTACTAGGATTTGAATACTGATCAATGATTAATCACTGTAAATTCGGGATGTTTTAAAGTGATAAAAGTCATTTAACCAAATCTATAAGATAATATAACAACGTATGTAAAAATGCTCTAGTTATACATTACAGTAGTATAATGTCTAATAACTTCGACAAGTTCGAACTTGAATTGTGGCCACTTACACTGTGTTGAACCGTTCTGTCAGTTCAAACTTCAGTGTTATAGTTAGACACACCTCATAAGTAGTAATTAGCATATTACATTTCCCGAGTTTCATACGGTAAAACTTTAGAACTTCTGACTAGAAAAACAAATGCATGCTTTCTTGTAGTGTGACTTTTTAGCTTAAACTTAGTCTAGTGAAGATTTTGTTTGACTGTGAATCTTACAGTCAGTTTTAGATCTGAACAAATACTTAAACAAATACCATGGCCAGAGTATTGATTATAAAGGTAGGCGGTTGCTGTACTAGTCAGTACAACATATTTCAAAACAAGAACTCAGTGGTTGCTGTCAGCTTCTGCAGAGTTGCAGAGTTATAGATCAGAAAGCTCAGAGCTTCTTCTTCTTCTCTTTCACTCTACCTTTCCATACATTCCACCATTAAAGCTCTCATTTCAAATTTCCCTCCACACAAAAAATGGAAACTCACTCGGTTTCCAAGCTCCTAGCTTTGTCATTGGTGGTCTTCTTGTATTTGGGTTCTGAGCTGATCCAATGCACCACCGTGAGTTACGACAGGAAGGCCATTCTGATAAATGGCCGGAGAAGACTCCTCATTTCCGGCTCAATTCACTATCCCAGAAGCACCCCTGAAGTATACACTTCACTGAGTTCACTCTCTCTCTTTTTTGCTGTTGTCTGGTTCTTTTGTAATTCTTGTGGAATTTTTGGTGATTTTGGTTATGTGAGTACTAAATAACTGTTGCAGATGTGGGAAGGTCTTATACAGAAAGCCAAAGATGGAGGGTTGGATGTGATCGACACTTATGTGTTCTGGAATGGTCATGAACCTTCTCCAGGCAATGTACTATTCTGGATCTTCACTCTCTCTTACTTCCTTCTATCAAAGTTTCAGTCTTGAAGTTCTATTTTTGGTTTCTAATTTTTATTTTGTTTTGATTATAATTTTTCAGTACTACTTTGAGGGGAGATACGATCTTGTACGGTTCATAAGGACAGTACAGAAAGCAGGGCTCTACCTTCATCTGCGAATTGGACCTTATGTTTGTGCAGAATGGAATTTTGGGTACAGTACTGGTTATTGTCTTTATTAATTCTAGACATATGTGAATTACTGTTGGAAGAGTAAACGATCCATATCAGATTTATTTCTTCTGCTTCATTTTTTTTTTCTGGCAAAAGAATATATCTTATTTTCACTGCTTGATTTGACACAGAGGATTTCCTGTTTGGCTGAAATATGTTCCTGGAATCAGCTTCAGAACAGACAATGGGCCATTCAAGGTATTTCTCTACTCCCTCATCTTCCTAAAATTTTCAAGAATCAATGTGGATTTGAAATTTATAAGATTTTCCTTTTTATTTTTTATTTGAAGATGGCAATGCAAGGGTTTACCCAGAAAATAGTCCAGATGATGAAAAATGAAAGGCTATTTGCATCACAAGGTGGCCCCATTATCCTTTCTCAGGTAACCAGATTCTTGATGTATATGCTTGTAATATATGTAAAAACCATGAATTGTCTGTTGTAAATTATTAGCACATTTTATCTTAACTGCATTTACCCCAAAACTCATGAAGTTGTTGGTTATTTTTGTGTGTGCAGATTGAGAATGAATATGGGCCAGAAAGCAAGGCACTTGGAGCTGCTGGCCATAACTACATAAACTGGGCTGCCAAAATGGCTGTTGGAATGAATACCGGAGTCCCATGGGTGATGTGCAAGGAAGATGATGCCCCTGACCCTATGGTGAGCTATTTTGGTGGTTTCAGTTTTCTCGAATGGTAAATTAACAATTGGTTCAAGAGTTCAATCCTGGGATTGATCTAAATATATCTTGCCATCTTGGTGACAGATCAATACATGTAATGGGTTTTACTGTGATGGTTTCACTCCTAACAGACCTTACAAGCCTACTTTGTGGACCGAGGCTTGGAGTGGATGGTAAGTGTGATCTTTACCCTTACCTCTGAAGTTGATTGATTTCCTCTGCAAACTTAGTCTTCTGATCTCTTTCAACACAAAAAACACGATCAGGTTTTCTGAGTTTGGCGGCACAGTTCCCCACCGACCTGTTCAAGATTTGGCATTTGCAGTTGCTCGCTTCATACAGAAGGGTGGCTCGTATTTTAATTACTACATGGTTGGTTTCCTTGTTAATCAGTTCAAAGTGCAAGACTAGATTGTGCAGCTGAAATGTTGAGCCTCACTTTTTATAGTCTATGACAGTATCATGGTGGCACCAACTTCGGACGCACTGCTGGAGGCCCATTCATTACAACAAGCTATGACTATGATGCTCCAATTGATGAATATGGTAAGTCTAAAGACTTTATCTTCATTTCCAATAATCCAAGTCTTCAAAGTTCCGAACTAAATTAAGGACCTTACATTAACTTCAAAAATCATGGATAGTTCCTCAAGAATGTCTTGGCACACAGGGATTTGGTTTATATCGTTGACCTCTCAGTTGGACATAAATGCTTAACTGTTTTCAGGTTTGATCAGAGAACCTAAATACACTCATCTGAAGGCGCTTCATAGGGCTATTAAGCTATCCGAACATGCTTTAGTTTCTTCTGATCCTACTGTTACTTCATTAGGAACCTATCAGCAGGTACGACTTTTCCTATGCATACTTTTTCTGTTTGTAGGAAACTTCTGGCTATGATGACCTTACAGAAAATATTTACATGTGGTATGGTTATTGTGCAGGCTTATGTATTCCATTCGGGACCAGGAAGCTGTGCAGCTTTTCTCTCGAACTTTCATATGAAATCTGCTGCAACAGTGACTTTTAATAACAGGCACTATGATCTACCTGCATGGTCCATCAGCATACTTCCTGATTGCAGAAATGAAATATTTAACACTGCAAAGGTAAGTAAAGATGTAGTGGCCATCTTGCAATCTCCATTCATTTATAATAGGAGTCTGCAAAACTATGTGTCTTAATTGTTACATCTCTCTCAAGTTAATGACAAATTGTCCTCGTTTCATCAAGGTGGGAGTCCCAACTTCACATCTGCATATGACCCCAACTCAAAGTCGGTTGCTTTACTGGGAGACTTATGATGAAGATATTTCCTCTCTACATGATAGGTCGAGCATATCGACTAATGGACTTCTAGAGCAGATAAATGTCACTAGAGATACCAGTGACTATCTGTGG
Organism: Potentilla sterilis; assembly: GCA_963682095.1. Lineage (NCBI taxonomy): Eukaryota > Viridiplantae > Streptophyta > Magnoliopsida > Rosales > Rosaceae > Potentilla > Potentilla sterilis. The sequence continues at coordinate 1,762,656 of OY821762.1, forward strand.
TACATGACCAAGTGAGTGCTGCTTTCTTTTCAATAAGAAAACAATGTCATAGTTAACATTTGCCATATTGGTTTTCGTACCAGTTGTGGTCTAATAGTAATTTATTCCGCAATACATCATTGTGATCATACTTGACCTTTTCTGGGTTCTATGTTATTTAGCGTTGATATCAATTCATGGGAATCATTTCTCCATGGAGGAAAATGGCCAACTCTTACTCTACAGTCAGCAGGTCATGCCGTCCATGTCTTCATCAATGGACAGTTCTCAGGTATGTCGTAGCATTTCTTTTCTACCACAGAAAGTGAGCAGTAGCTTAATTTCAGGTTTGTTCTATCTGATTCGGGATTCAAATTTTGCATCTGTCTTAAACTCCATTCTGAACATAAATACAGGATCGGCCTTTGGAACTAGGGAGGAGAGACAATTTACATTCACAGGACCAGTGAACCTCCGTGCTGGAATAAACAGAATTGCACTGCTCAGCGTAGCTGTTGGACTACCGGTTAGTTCCATCTCTACCTCGACTTTCAGATGGGACAGCATGAGCTGAACCAGTCTGCAACAATAAATTCAGCACATACTGTAGAAACTATATTAGTTATCCCAGTCACTCATGAAGCTTTGTTTTGTTGTTGAAGAATGTTGGGTTGCATTTTGAGACATGGAAGACAGGAATCCAAGGTCCAGTTTTTCTGGATGGACTTAGCCGGGGAAGGAAAGACTTAACGATGCAGAAGTGGTTCTACAAGGTCGGAAATAGAACTTGTCCCACCTATGATTTTAGGCACTTGATAGTGTATTCTCTTTTTCTGAGGTTTTAATAAATCTCCTAGAAACGGTTTCCAAACAGGTTGGCCTAAATGGAGAGGCAATGAATTTGATATCTCCCACCGAAGCCTCCTCCGTTGATTGGATCAGAGCATCACTAGCTACTCAAAACCAGCAGTTAAAATGGTACAAGGTAAGGATATGAAAACAATGAGGGAAAGAGGAAGAACAGGAACACATAAACAGCTATTTCTAATAAGAATTAGTATGAGCTAAAGTAACTGTTGGCTTTGGATTTGCAGGCCTATTTTAATGCACCGGAAGGAAATGAACCATTGGCTTTGGACATGCGGAGCATGGGAAAAGGTCAAGTCTGGATCAACGGGCAGAGTATTGGAAGATACTGGATGGCTTTTGTCAATGGCGACTGTAGTACGTGCAGTTACGCCGGCACTTACCGGCAGACAAAGTGTCAACTAGGCTGTGGTCGACCAACTCAACGATGGTAATGCTTAAACCTACTGAGCTGTTAAGACAAACATGAATTCTTCTCCTGAGTCGTCAACAAAATTTGGTTTTATTGTGCAGGTATCATGTCCCTCGGTCCTGGTTAAAGCCAACACAAAATTTACTAGTAGTGTTTGAAGAACTTGGTGGGGATCCCTCGAGGATTACCCTGGTTAAGAGATCAGTGACATGACTGACATCCTATCCATCATCATAGAAAACATTGTCCGCACACCAAGCTAGCCCTGAAACAAAGAATCAGAGCATATAGTTGATTGTTATTTATCATTACCTATCAGAATGGGTGTTTGGCATTCTGTTTAGTAGCTGAAGTACAGGCAAGTGCTTTTGCCTCAAAGTCCAATTAGATGGCTCCAGTTTGTACACGAAATAACGCAAAATATGATTCTTGATTAGCAATTTAGCAGATGATTGAATGAAAATTATGATATCAATGCTTCTTTCACAATACACAGAATCCATATTTTGATGCCAAGATCGAAACAAGTATAATCGAAATTGCTCCGAAGCATAAGGGCTCCTGACTCAAATTTAAAACATTGCATAGCTAGAAAATTATTTTAAGATTCTGAACACTGTAACCAAAGCATTCACAGATGCTTCACATAACAAGGGAACTAGAGGTAGCAATATACATGCACATAGTAAAACACTGAAATTGTAGGAGGTTCACATTCTCTCCGGATAGAAACTAAGCAGAAGCAGTTGCAGCACAAGCAGCAGCATGCTGGCCAACTTTGAGAACAAGCTCATCTTTCTTGGCACCAACAACTTTGTCGACAATCTTGCCTTCTTTAAGGAACAGAAAGGTAGGCATTGCCTCCACAGCCCAGTCCTCAGCAACCGTCTTCAGCTCATCAACATCCACCTTCAGGAACACAAGGTTCGGGGTCTTCTTGGCCAGCTCCGCCAAGATTGGGGCAATGAAACGGCATGGTCCGCACCATGAAGCAGTGAAGTCCACCACAATCTATTGAAACAGGCACCACAATAATGCATTTTAGTTCAACTCAACTCAGGCAACTTAAGTCAAGTATAACATCTGAGGGTATAACACTAAAACAAGGTTCCACAGGACCAATTCTTTGTTCCAGATTACCTAAATTCCTAGCCACGAAACTAATTCCATCTACTGACATTGACGACATAGACTAGTTAAATCAATAATATAAGTCAACTAGTTCTTGGTTACCAAATCTGGACCTCATTCGAAACCAAAAGTTCTCGATTGACATTGGCAACAAAATAGAGTAATCAATTTAATCTACATTTTAAAGCCCAAACACAACTTATATAGCAGATTCAGACAAAAACTTATACTACAACAAAAAAATCCCAATTTTGCTTTTGCATACCAAAGAACAAAACTTTAACCTAAATCTGTACCCACAATTTCAACATATTCATAATATAAACAGAAACCAAATCAAAAACAGCACAGTATGTAAATCCAATCAGATTAATTTTACTCTCTTAAATTAAAATTGGGAATTGAAATCGAGAGTAATACCAGTTTCTTGATCTCGTTGGCCGACCTGAGTTGCTCATGCCAGGCCTCAGTGGTGTGGCAGGCGATGACTTGTCCCTCTTCTGCGGCCATTTTCTTCTTCTTCTTCTTCTTCTTCTTCTTCTTCTTCTCTCTTAAGGTTTGTGATTTTTTCTTTTTTTTCTGTAATGAATAAAAGTGGGCTGGGGATGCTGTTTATATAGCCCACGGCCGACCAAGGAGTCAAAGTTATTACGTAAGTACCATTAGGTGTGATTATCGTGGGTATATAACGCGGCGTTTTGGGGTTGCGTGTGACGCATACACATATGTCAGTGACGTTCTGTGTTCGGGTCCGTTTGGAAAGCCCAAATCGAATATATTCACGCGGCGTGGATTTAATGGGAGCCCAATAAATAGCCCCGCACGCAAGCAATGTCAATGCGAATTCGCCACGTGTTACGTATCATCCCTTGTACAATTTTCTCAAAGCTCTTCTTCATAGTCGAACAAGAAAACACAAGTCCTCCACTTGCATCTGAGTTCAAATCCATCTGACATGCTTTGGCTCCAGCAACTGTTTGAAGTCCTCCTCTTCACTTATGAATTACGATGCTTCTTTTCTATATTCCCCGAGAATGATTGCATTGAAGATATTTGTGTTGGACTGGTGGTATGAAAATGACAGCCCAAACATCACAAACCACCAGGCCCAACTTCCACGTGGAGGCCCCAAATTCCCTCTATATTCTCTCTCCATATTATCCACAATCTCCCTCTTCAAATCCACCACAATTTTTTCTCCCAATTATTATTATTTCAAAAATAAAAATAAAAATTCAGATAACCCAGAAAGAGTGTGTAAAACACTCTCACTCACACTAATGGCGTTCTAGATTCTCCAGAATCTCAAATCCTCATTCATCATCATCAATGGCTCTCCCTCAGCTCATTCCGTCACCTTCTTCCTCCTCCTCCCTCCACCCTAAACCCTCCTTCACTCCCTATCCCCTAAACCCTAACCCTAATTTCCTCTCTCCTCTCCGCCGCCGCCGCCACCACCGCTCCTCCTCCCTCAAATGCTCCTCCTCCTCCTTCTCCGAGCGCCGCCACACCAACTCCAAGTCCGACGACGTCGTCGAGCTGCCGCTGTTTCCGTTGCCGCTCGTCCTCTTCCCCGGCGCGATTCTCCCGCTGCAGATCTTCGAGTTCCGGTACCGGATGATGATGCACTCGCTCCTCCAGACCGATCTCCGCTTCGGCGTCATCTACTCCAACGCCGTTTCCGGCACCGCCGACGTCGGCTGCGTCGGCGAGGTCGTGAAGCACGAGCGCCTCGTCGACGACCGGTTTTTCTTGATTTGTAAAGGTCAGGAGCGGTTTAGGGTTACGGACCTGGTCCGGACCAAGCCGTATCTGGTGGCGGAGGTCAAGTGGCTCGAGGACCGGCCCTCCGGCGACGGCGAGGAGGATTTGGACTCGTTGGCGACGGAGGTTGAGTCGTACATGAAGGACGTGATTCGGCTATCGAATCGGCTCGGTGGCAAGCCGGAGAAGGAGGTGCAGGATCTGAGGCGGAACCTTTTCCCGACGCCGTTCTCGTTCTTCGTCGGAAGCACTTTCGAAGGCGCGCCGAGGGAGCAGCAGGCCTTGCTGGAGTTGGAGGACACGGCGGCGAGGTTGAAGAGGGAGAAGGAGACTCTAAGGAACACGCTCAATTACTTAACGGCGGCCTCCGCCGTTAAAGACGTCTTTCCGTCGTCGTCATCGTCTTCGTGATAGGATCAAGTTAAAGATGTGATATTGAGGTATCAGTGATCAAAGGCCCAAACTTGATATATGGAAGTAAAGCAAACTTGTGTAAAATCTTTCAATTTTGCTCTAGATTTTTAGATATAATCTCAAATTGATTAGATGTTTGGCCACTTTATACAAGAATGTTGAATTTGCACATATTTGAAACTCTATATTGGAATGTTTGTGTGTTAAACAGGTCGATCTTACGGGGTTTCCTAGACCCTATTGGTCAGGGTTTTCCTAAAGGTACAGGGTTTCCTACTATTACTGTGATTCACTTCCTCTATGTAAATATATGTAAAGTTTGCCATACATAGCTCGCTCCTATTTATAGTTAGATTTAAGATGCACCTGTAGTTTTTCCAAGGCATAAACACAGAAAAAAGGTAAAGATGGCTCCATTGAAGGCTATCCCAGAAGCCTCAGACTTCATCACCTGTGTACAATTCTGATCAGTCTAACCAGCTGCACCTCTGTTGAACATTCTGCTCCGGCGGGAGAAAATGGTGATTCTGATTATGAGAAACCCTTGTCGTACGGCGGGTTCAAATGAGGCAGAAGATTCGGATTCGGAGGATGATGATAATTTGCCTTTATCATCAAGGTTGTTAAAGGGTAAAGGGAAAACTTGCAAGGGGCCTTTAGATCACCAGACCTGTATTTCCGAGCAGTCTAAACCTAAAAAACCCAAAATTTCAGGTTCTTCTCTCCCCTTTTAAGAATAAGCAGGTATCATCAGCAAAACATGAGCCAGCAGAGGTCGATTATGATAACATTACGCTTGCACAGAGAATGAAGAAAACTAGATCAGTTGACAAATCACCGACGAGGACAAAGCAAAAAGTACCAAATATCAGTTCATCCTCCAAAACGATCAACAAGGGCAGAAGGCTAGATAAAGTATACAAGGATCAAGCTAGCTCTAAATCTCATATTAGGCATACGAAGTGGACTAGTTTAGTTCACAATGGGGTTATTTTTCCACCACCTTACATGCCTCGTGGGGTAAAGATGTTTTACAATGGGAAGGCAGTCGATTTGACTCCTGAGCAAGAGGAGGTAGCAACAATGTTCACAATGATGACAGATACAGATTATGTGAAAAAACAGAGATTCAGAGACAATTTCTGGATGGATTGGAGCAAGTTGCTCGGGAAAAAGCATGTGATACAGAAACTGGATGCTTGTGATTTCCAACCAATATATGAATGGTGGTGCCGAGAGAAAGAAAAGAAGAAACAGATGAGTACAGAAGAGAAGAAGGCTACAACGGAGGAAAGATTGAAAGAAGAGGAGAAGTATAAGTGGGTTACCATTGATGGTGTAAAAGAGGAGGTTCAGAACTTTAGGGTGGAGCCCCCTGGATTATTCCGAGGCCGTGGCGAGCAGCCACAGTCAGGAAGGTTGAAAAGGCGGATTGTTCCAAGTGATATTACAATCAACATAGGAAAAAATTGCCCGATTCCTGAATGCCCCATACCTGGTGAAAGGTGGAAAGAAATAAGGCATGACAATACTGTTTCATGGTTAGCTTGCTGGGATGATCCTATTTTTGAGGAGAAAACCAAGTATGTAATGCTGGGAAGTAGCAGTTCCTTGAGGGGTCTAAGTGACAAGGAGAAATATGGGAAAGCGAGGAAGTTGAAGGACTACATTGCAGATATCAGGGCTGCATACACTAGGGCTTTTACTATACCTAGTAAAGAAAATGGTGCAAATTTGAAGCGGCAGATAGCAGTAGCAACTTATCTCATCGACAAATTTGCGCTGAGGGCTGGGACCGAGAAGGATGTTGATGTGGAAGCTGATACTGTTGGCTGCTGCACATTAAAGGTAGATAATGTAAAAGCAACCCCCCCTAACTTGCTGGAGTTCGACTTTCTTGGTAAAGATTCCATCAGATATCACCAAACTCATCAAGTCGAGCTTCCTGTTTACAATGCAATCAAGCAGTTTCAGAATGGAAAGAGTGGCAGTGATAAGCTCTTTGACCAGTTGGATACGAATATACTGAATGCACATCTAAAGGAATTGATGCCCGACCTTACGGCAAAAGTGTTCCGAACATACAATGCATCTATCACTTTGGATAACATGTTGAATGAGAAGACTAAAGAAGAGGGAAATGTTTCAGCTAGAGTTGAAGTTCACAAGAATGTAAACAAGCAGGTTGCCATCCTTTGCAATCATCAGCGTGCCGAATCAAAGACTTTCGGGGAGCAAATATGTAAGCTAAATAAGAAGATCGAGGACTTAAGAGGCGTATTGGAAGCTCTGGAAACAGATTTGGTCAGAGCAAGAAAAGTAAAGTCCCCACTGAAAGACGGTGACGGAAAACAAAAGAGGAACTTGACCCCAGAAGCATTGGAGAAGAAGATGGCTCAAACAACAAAGAATATTGAAGCCATTGAAAGGAAAATAGCTGACAAAGAGGACAAGAAAAATGTTGCAATGGAGACATCCAAAAACAATTATCTTGATCCTCGAATAACTGTTGCATGGTGCAAGCGACATGAAGTTCCCATTCAGAAGGTATTCAGCAAAATTCTCCTCAAGAAATTTGCTTGGGCAATGGATGTGCACCCCGACTTCAGATTCTGATATGAGATTATATTTCAAGTGACTTTATGTCTTCCATAATGAATATAAAATGTACCTTCTCATTAGTCATAATGAAATGCATGTTGGTTTATGGAGACTCCATTGGATAAAAGTTCTATAGTGGGTTCGGCTATTGTGTAGTTGTTTAGTTTTGGATACAAGCAGTTACTCCATATTATTTCCTTGGTTCTCTTGGCGATTTCTTGAAGGATCAATCTTCATTGTAAGGTAATAATAATAGTTTGACAGAAGAATAACAGAGAATGAGCAACACCTTCTGAATAATGCGCAGATTAGCATCACGTTATAATCGTCGGTGAATGATATTGTAGTCTTACTTGAAAGGATGAAACTGTAGACGTATTCTGCTTTTCAGTCTGAGCAGCCATTACAAATGTACATGTCCATCGCAATGATCTGATACTCTACACTTTACAGAAAATCAGTAATGTTGTACACTAGCTGACTCAATTCTATTGAACAATGTGTTTCCTAGATGTGTTTCCTAACACGTCATAGCACAATGCTTGAAAAATTTAAAGCTGAATGGATTGGGATGCGATCAGCCGATTTATTCCCTAGCAAGAAGTATGACAGTGTGTCCGTCAGTAGTACTTGAACAGAGCTGGGAGGGATAGGTACATGCCAATCCTCTATTACCGCAGCCCGTTTTGGTGGTTGCCTTGACTTCTCAGCAACACTGTGTGTACCTGTTTTCCCAGCACTGATTCTACTCTCAAGCACTTCCACTGTTAAGTTCTCATAAGCCTGCAACCACATCATTTCCATTACTCTATGCTAGTTTGAAACTTCAATCAGAGAAAAATAGCTTAAGAGATAAAGGAATCAAAGTTGTACATAAAAGAAAGTAATCTAGAAACTCAACGACCCGAAAGTAATAGAGTTTGTACATAAAAGGCTTTGTGGACTAGATCGACTGTAATAATATAGGAAACTACGTCGAACACACAATGGGAGTACGATGTCCAGAATAAAAAAAAATGACTAATAGAAATCAAGATTCATAGTTCTTTCTAGCTTGAATAAGGAACAGTTGTTACACACCTGTAAGCACAATTTCCTTTCTGTATCACAAATTGGATAATCAGGGGGGGCAACAGTGAATGAGATCCTCACAACAGACACCAAAGTTGTCACAGCATGTCCAAGAAAGGCATGTTTCATGAAACCACATCCAACAACAGCAGGTTTCCCCTCCATTACAGTGCCAATTGGCATCACAATTCACAGAACCTGGTGGAGGAGGATTTGCACCAGTCTTTATTGGATATAAAGCTAGCATGTTGATACTGTAGAGCCCTTTGCGATTTCCATGATCACGCAGCAGGTGCATATAGCCATCCATTCCCCATTGTTTTCCCCATGAATTCTTTAAGATCCAATAGTCCACCCCATTTTCTGAACCATACCCTACGACTAATACAGCATGATCCAACGAACCATGGTCCAACAAATTTGAACGTGAACCAGTGATAATCCCCTATCACAGAAATAAATGAATAAGTAAACTTGAGACATCTGATGAATATCAGTATATTTAATGTCCTGTAGTTAAGACCATTCACACAAACCTTTGAGTAGAACTGAAAACCAAAGGTACTGGCAGCGATAGTTGCACTCACAGGTTGCCTTGCCACAGCTTGTAGTAGTTGTTCCTCATCATACAGGGGCACATATTTAAAAGAATCAATTGTCACAACGCGCCTATTTACCTAAAATGCAAACTCAATTTAGTAAGTGTAAGAAATCAAAGCATGATACTTAAAAGAAATGTTAAGCAAAGTAAAGAAGTAATTGAGGGTGGAGGCAGCTTAAAGTGAAAGAAGTAGATACCTTTTCCTCATTGCAGTCCATATCCCAAGCTTGATACGGGTAATCCACATCAGTGTTAATTCCATTGTTTTTTATGACAAATTGAAATGCTCTGCTTACTTCTCCGCCGCTGCAGCTGCTAGTTGTGGGACCTTTGTTACAATCCATCAACTCTTGTTCAGAGAGGCTGATAAGTGATCCAGTCACAATCTTGTTGATACCTTCGATGGCACCAATAGCCGAGAACGCCCAAGAAGAACCTACATGGTCCAAAACAAGAATTTCTCTGAATTATCATACTCACACGGTGACACCATTACCCTGAACTGATTCAAGAAGACACTTATACTGACCATGAGCTCCAAGAATGACAAACAGACAAAGCAAGCAATCCATTGATTGGTTAATGCAACCATCTCTCCACAATAGCACAAAACTCAGATGATATACAGCATCTGAGTTTTGTGAAGAAGACAAAATCAAACCCAGTGCCATGTCTCACTAATTGCCTCAACTTCTCAGTTACGTGCTAACATAAGCTAACTGAGGTGTGCAAGAAGCTAATGATTCAGGAAAACAATAGAATCTCCAAGATCATTAACAAACCCAAATCCAGGCAAACTCAAAATCACCAAGAAACAAGAAAACCAAAGCAAAAAGCTAATAAAGACAACATCTTTAGCCAGAAATACAATAATCGATAATCAAGAACTGAAATTTGTAAAGATTGAGAACAAGAACCAACATACCACAAGAGCCTTGATCTTTAACACTAGTCACAGCCCCTTTCTCCCTCCAATCTATTTCAGAAGGCACATCACTAGCCATACTGGGTTTCTTCTCTGCATTGTGGTCAACACTGAGAAACATAGGCCTGTATCCCAATCGAGATGCCATGAACTCTTCTAGAGTCATATCAGAAAACGAATTCAGGGAAAGGGTATAAGAAAAACCCATCTCATTGCGTTGGGTAATCAAGGCAAAGTTTTCCTCAAACACACTGCGCCTGTAAACCTCTTCTTCCTCTGAAGAATACGACTTGCCGTACTCTTTGCACCAAGCTTCAAACAGTTGAGAATCTTCAGAAGAAGAAGAAGAAGGGTTAGAGAGAAGAAGAATGGTCAAGAGAGTCAAGAAAAGAAGGGAGGAGTTCATTGTTGAGAAAGAAGCAAACTTTGGATTTTCGGTTTTTGGAGAAAGAAGCAAACTTTGGATTATATGGATGATTTTCTTCAAGGGTTTTGGGAAATGGGAGTTCTTGGTGGGTTTTATATAGTTGGGATTAACTGATTCTGTTGGGGAAGATTTTGGGCGGGAAGGTAAAGAGAGTCTTTAATCGACGTCATTTTGGGTTGGGGGCAGTTTTGGGTGATAAATGCAGGCTGTGATGGAATGGTGACGTTGGAGTTGAAGACATTGTGATTTTCGGTGAAATTGGGATTCCGGTGCCGGGGAGGAGCCTTCTTCAGACTTCAGTGATAAATGTGAAGAGCAGTAACAGTTCTTGTTTCATATATTTATTTATTTAATCAGGCAATTTTAATTTTTAAGAAAAAACAAAGGAAAGTGGGCTAGGCCCACGAGGATTGTGGGTTGCAGTCGTTCTCCCCCTCTGTTCCTTTTGTGATTTGTCCTACTGCGTTTGTTGTTGCATGTCGGATTATTGTGTTCCCTTTGTTTAGCTGCATCTCAGTTCTAACTTCTAACTTGTAAACAGGAATCATTACAAGTCTTTCATGATAGAAATACTTGAGATAGAAAAGCGGTACTTTTCATTTTATTCATATATATGTTGAGTTCAAGGCATTACATGAATAACCAAATATTTTAACATCGAATTTGGTGCATACAACAGAACTATTTTGTTACAGAGTTATATACAGAAGAAGACTCACATCCGTCTGGCAACAAATATGACGACATAGCTATGGTCATTACCAGTAGGACAACTTCGCCTTCGACCGGCTTGACTTTCCCAAACTGCTTCTACTCTCATTTGCTCTCATTGTTAAGTTCCCATTTGCCTGCAACCACATAAACAGATCTATCAATCTTGCATTATACATTTGATGGAACAAATGAAAGGTACCAAATTCAGATAGTAGGGTAATATATAAGAATGCCAATGATAACATGAACAAACCGAATTCAATAAAAGGACCTATATGATATGTGTAGTGCACTAACAAGCAATGCAGTTTTCAGAACACATCAATTTGACTCTACAACAAACAAAATCAAAACAGAAACCAAGCTTCATATTTATGTTAAATAAAAGAAAGACTAGTACAAACCTGGAGGCAGTAGTTCCTCTGTGTATCACATATAGGATAATCATGAGGACAACAGTGAATTCGATCCTTACAACAAACTGCAGACGCTACCTCGCAGCATCTCCAAGAGAGGCATATTCCGAAAAACTTCTTCGCACAACAGCAGGTTTCCCCAACTCCACACTTGGAAAATAAATCACATTTAGTTGGACCTGGTGGAGGAGGAGGTGGAAGAGGAGGGTTCTCCCCAGTCTTTGAAGGATATGAAGCCAACATGTTGATTCCGCAGACCCCTTTGGGATTGGTATGATCACGCAGCATGTGAATATACCCATTCATTCCCCAGTTCTTCCCCCATGAATTTTTTACAATCCAGTAGTCCACCCCATTTTCTGAACCATAACCTACAATTAATACAGCATGATCCAAAGAAGTTGAACAAGGACCAGCGAAAATTCCCTGTCACACGAATAAGTAAACTAGTTGTCAACACACATAGTGATCAACAGCTGGTGAATCTAATACCTTATGGTTTAGATCATTGAGACAAACCTTCGAGTAGAACTGAAATTCCCTGCCACTGCCAGCTATGCCTACACTCACAGGTTGAGCTGCCACAGCCTTTAGGAGTTGTTCCTCATTATTTAAGGGAACATCAGTATAGCCATCAATTGTCACAACGTGCCTCTTCAACTGAAATGAAGATTAGCAGCATATGAAAACAGAACGTGATACTAAAACAAGATAAAAACATTATGAAGTACATTGGATGAGATAGTCCAATCTACTCTATGAAGTTAACTTGTACTACATTATTCGAACCAGAACAATATAGGATAACGATCCCTCTAGAAACATGGAACGGTGACATTGTCTTGTGCAGTGCTAGAGGTCTAGGATTGTGCAGTTGATTGTATAGACTACTGGGAGGGGAAGACAAGGAAGTAAATACCTTTTGCTTATTGCAAGTGCCATCCACACCTCGATATGGGTAATCCTCCTCAGAGTCAATCCCGTCATTATCTATGATAAACTGAAATGCATAGTCCATCAGTCCGCCATTGCAGCCACTATTTGGTTCAGCTCTATCACAATCGATCAACTCTTGTTCGGAGAGGCTGACAAGTGATCCTGTGACAATCTTGTTGATGCCTTCAATGGCACCAGTAGCTGAGAAGGACCAACAAGCACCTGTACAAATATTGAAATTGTTTAATTTTTTCAATACGCCTTAATCCCCAATATAACATCAGTTCAAGACTTAAGAAGACACTTATCGGATATGTATCGTATTAGCATTATCTAACATTTGCATATGATCCGACTGAAAATGGGCACCACAAATGTAGCAAATCACACAGCAACTTAACTTCAAGAATTTAGAACAGAAGCAATTATGCAAACATGTTTACTTCACTAATAGTACCAACAAACACCTCTATCTAGGATTGACAAATCGACACACACACAGTTCGAGATGAAAAGCTTTTTGCTTTATCATTCTGATAGTGCAGAAACCTCAGTTGACTTGATGCAATTAGATAAGCAACAGTAAGTTGAAGCAGGCAATCAAACATTATCACATGGTTACAATTTCTCATTTCTCTGTTGTTAATATAGCAATAAAGTGTGCCAGTGATTCAGAAAAGCTCAAAATGTACGGACCACAATAAATCCCAGATCATTAACAAAAGCTAATAATGAACTAAAAGACAATATCATTAATCAAGTATATGTCACAACAATAATGGAGAGAGTTAGGAGAATGAAAAGACTCAAAAGAGAGACCAACATACCACAACTGCCTTGATCTTTAACATTGGTCACAGCTCCATGCTTCCTCCAATCAACGGAAGAAGGAACATCACGAACCACACTGGGTTTCGGGTCTGATTTCCGGTTAAGTCTGAGAAACGTAGGCGAAAATCCTAAGCGAGATGCCTTAAACTCATGGTGAGCAAGATCAGAAAACGAATTAAGAGAAAGGTTGTAAGAAGAATTGCCCAAATCGTTGTGTTGGGTAATGAAGGCAAGGTTTTGCTCAAACACACTGAGCCTGTAGAGCTTTTCCTGTTCTGAAGAGTATGACTTGCCATACTGTTTGCACCAAGCTTCAAACAGTTCAGATGATGATGACGAAGAAGAAAGGCAATGATGGGAGACAAGAAGAAGAGTTAGAAGACAAAGCAACAGAGGGTTCATTTTGTGTGAAGGGATGTCTGGTTTTTGATGTATAGTTGGTTGTATTGGTGCCTAGAAATATGGAGGAACTGTATGATTGGACCGAGTTTGTTTCATGAAGGGTCTGACGCTGACCAGTTAAAACTGGACATTGAATGGTAAATAGAAACGTTGATTATTCCTCATTTTCCCAAATTAGAAATAATAGTAGCAACTAGCAAGTGATAATAAACTCTTTTCTTTGGGATAGAATACCGTTGTTATAATTACGTACAATAATTGTGTTTTATTTGTATAATTATAGTGTTTACACGATTATACGGTGATTAAAAAATTATAATCACTTATTAAATTTAATTTATGAATTCTTTTTTTTTTATTAAATAAAAACTCTATTAATAATGACTTAACTACGATGAGTTGTAGAAAAATTCGAAACATTCAAACAAGTATATCAAAATTTCTCAAATTAAACTTTACACCGTTTATATTGAAAATTTATAGCGACGCGTTCCTAAAACCAATCAACCAGACTCCAAACAAAAAAAATACCAACCAAATTTCAGTGCTTCCTTTGCCAAACGGTAAGCAGCACCATCGCCTACAAGAATTATAGTAAGAGTTGAAATTAATATACTCGTAACCTAATTTTCCAATTTCAGACATTATTATTTAAATTACTAATTAACCCAGGAAAACACATGGTTAAATTACTAAACCACCCTTGCTATATAGACTCGAATCCGAAGGCACGTGTGCAAGGACCCCTAAAGGCGCTGCAGAGAAGCCAGAGACGATAGCGGTTAACTCATAGAGTTGGAGTTGGATAAATACAAATAGCAATCAGATCAGACATCAGACAGACCAAAGCCTCACGAACCCAGCAACCCTAAAGCCCTCTTCTGTCTTCAAACCCACCAAGGTTTTTTTTTTTTCAAACCACACTAGTCAATCATGGACGTAGATCCTAGTAACTACGATCAACTCGTAAGTATCCCTTCTTTGTTCTCGGTTTTAGTCATGGGAATTTTTTCAGGGTCAACATGACCTCCCAATCACTATGATTATCGCACTTGATTACATCTGGTTCAGTCAATTAGCTTCATGGTTTATTGTTTATGCTCTGTGATTTTCTACATAGTACTGAATGCAGCTGTTGTGTTGCTGATTAACTTGTGTTTTTGTTTTGCTGATTAACTTGTGTTTTGGGGCTTATTGAGTGATTAGGGATTATAGTCTTGTTTCTTACTTTTCTTTGATTTTTATATCAATGCTGTTTTTGGTTGTCAATTTATGTTTATGATGGTGATTTTGTGTTTGTGGAATGGGCAGGCTATCAATGAGAACGACACTCATAGTGTGGTCCTATCATATCTCGTGCACAACTGTTATATAGAAACGATGGAGTCATTTGTTGCTTCTACGGGGATGAAACAGCCTGCCGATTGTATTGATGATATGGAAAAAAGGAAAAGTAGGTGAATTAATGTCGAGGATTGTCACGTTTATTATAACTTGGAGTTAATGTTTTAGTGCTTGATTGTTGTGGATGCTAATCAGATATTTTTTCTTTTCTCAGGGATTTATCAATGTGCAGTGGAGGGGAATGCTCTTAAGGCGATTGAACTGACAGAACAGCTGGCGAATGACTTACTGGAGAAAAATAAAGACTTGCATTTTGATCTTCTGAGCCTTCACTTTGTTGAACTTGTTTGCTCCAGAAAATGGTGAGCTAAATTACATTTTTCCAAAGCTTGTGTTAAGTGTTTCTTGCTTTTATAATTTGTTATTTCTTTGGCAGCACAGAAGCTTTGGAATTTGCTCAGACCAACTTGACCCCCTTTGGGAAGGTGGAAAAATACGTGCAAAAACTTGAAGTATGCTTCAGAATCTTAACTGATTGTCCCAGATATATTTTGTAATCATGTATGATGTATGTGCGTATGAAGCTGAACTATGTTTTTGCTTTAGGACTTCATGGCCCTGCTTGCTTACGAAGAGCCAGAGAAATCCCCAATGTTTCATTTGCTTAGCAAGGACTATCGGCAGCAAGTAGCAGACTGTTTGAATAGAGCAATTCTAGGTTTGTTACCTACCCAACTCCCTTCATGCTTATCTACAATGTACTTATGCTGCCATGGATATATTTGTATCCTTGGAAATAGTGTAACTTGTTACTTTGTTAGTAGTTGTCATTGAAGCATTATCTAAATTACTCCCTTTTACCTATTGTTTCTAGCACATTCAAATCTTCCCAGTTATACACCGATGGAAAGGCTAATACAACAGACAACAGCAGTTAGGCAATTTATAAGTGAAGACAATGCCAAGGTAGCATGCAGCTTGTTATTCATCTTTAGTTTTTTTTTCTTTTTTTCTTTTTTGTGATTGGCTTTGTTTAGAGCTTAAGTATCACTTCTTATCTGCCCTTCTTTGAGCTGTCAAAACTTTATGTTTGCATGATACTGCTAAGTGGTTAGATTATTTTGTTTATGGCTCAAAGTGTTTAGTTGGAGTACCAACTTGGTCATTCTGTTGTACATATGCTATTAAGAATCAGATAATGGTTCTATGACTTCTGTCAGAACACAATTGAAGATCCATTTTACTGAATGGAAATCACATTGATTTCGTATATATTTTGTTTTTCTTGGGACTGAGAATTAAAATTCATATGGGTTCATTACTTTATTAGGGCCATGGTCTCTTTTGTAGCCTGTGTACAACGTTTGAAAAGTGAAGAGAAGTTGAGAACGTATGCCCACAAAAGGATGGTGATTGGAATGAAGTTGCTGATTCTATTAGTATGGATTGAACGCTCTTGTTTTGATCCATTACTCTGATTGTGCTCGAGTGTGTATGCTTGTGTGTATGTTAGTGCATAATTAAAGGGATCATCTTCATAGATAATGATTTCTCACTCTATTCTCTGTGTGGTTTTGCAGAATGGGTCACAATCATTTTCTTTGAAGGATTTTCTTAGCAGCTGAATCGAGGAACGCTTCAAATACAACGGGTGCGGAGCTATTGCGGCTGATGAGCAAAGTCCTACTGTTCAGCATGTATGCCAACTTGTTTGCTTCTTATCTTGTTGCCAGAAGTTGAGTCTGGGTCACTGATTGTTTCTTGTATAGAGTAGTGATCAATGCTCTATGGATTTTCAGATTAGCTGGCCATATAGAAAATCTACAGTTGGGTAAAAGATTTGCGCCAATGAGTTTGATTATGTGAGGATTGTTGGTAGATTTGAAGCACAAGGTTTGCATCTGGTATTTCTCTTTTAGGACCTTATTTCTCACTCTTTGAGTTGCAAACTTTTGTGATCTATCTAAATTATAATCTCATATTGCTTGATGTGATGTAATTTTTCTTGTCAGACTGGATGTTTTTATTTGTGACTAGTTCTTGGAAACCAAAATTGTAATTTAGAAATCAGTAATCCAGTTTACAAAACACAAGTTTATCAACCAATGAGTTCCTACTGAAGCAAATGACCACAGAACTGGGCTTAAATATGGGCTTTGGAATAGCGAAGACAAAGTTAATGGGCTGGATAGGGATAATCCTACCCGGCCCGCCACGCTGCTTAGTCTAACCTCACTCACACACGAGTCTCAGTCTCAGATATGGCGTCTCTCTTCTCCACTCCAACCTCAACTTCCTATCTCTTCCGTGAAAAGTCCTCCTTATACGGCACCGTTTTACCTCTCAGGCTCAGGTACCAATCTCTTATCACTAACCTCAAAAACTCAATTTAAACGCCGTTAAAACTCACGGCTCGTTCTCCACAGGTGTGACCGGAAACCCTGCAATTTGAGAAGCTCCGGCCACTTTAAAATCAGCTGCCGACTCAGCACCAGAGCCAAAGAGAGTTCGTCATCTCCGTCGTCTCCGGCTTTAAACCCCGACAATTTAATCAAGGAGCCTCACAAGTACTTTGACCAGGTCGTCATCACGGTCCGCTCCGGCGACGGTGGCCACGGCGCCGTGCTCAACATGCCGAACCAGAGACCTTCCAAGACGCCGCAGGGGAAGGTTGAGAAGGAGAAGGCCAGGAGGAGAGGATTGTTGAAGAGGGACTTCGGTGGGTCCCTCATTCTTCCTACAGGCGGCCATGGTGGTGATGTGGTTATATATGCTGATGAAGAAGAAGATACATTGTTGAAATTTCATAATAAAGGGCGTTACAATGCGAAGCGTGGCGGCAATGTGGCTGCCATGGGAGTGTTGACATCACAGTTGAGGGATGGACTCGCTGCCCCGACTCTGCGCATTGCTGTGCCTGTAGGTTTGTGGTGTAGAATTCGGAGCTTTGTTTATCCAACAATTAGTGTTGCTATTATGTTTGATAGGATGATGCATTTGATTAGAATGCAGCATTGTTTGGTTCTATTTTGGCTTATATATGTATCTGTGGTCATGTTAGGTACTGTTGTGAAGCGGAAACGAGGGACTTTGTTGCGTGATCTAGCACAGCCAGGTGATGAAATCCTCGTAGCAAGGGGAGGACCAGGAGGGGTGAGGCATTTTTTATGTGGAAATTTTCAGTATTTGATTTGCACAAGGCCAATATGGATGTAGATTTGCGTTTGCATTTGGTTCTAATTTGGTTTTGCACAGATTAGCTTGGTAGAAATGCCGGAGCGTAGCAAGAAAAAGGTGATGGCTTTGACCACTAATGTGATGAGAGATGATAGTGATAAGGTAAAGTGGTCATGCTTATTTTCACTTAGTATTCCAATGTGAATGTTGTTTGTTGATTTCCTGCTCAAGCAGTTATTTACCTAACTACCTGTTTCTGTACCATTGAAACACTAAACTGTGTGCAATAATCACATTCTGTTCTCTATTTTATATTTTAGAGAAGTTGTATAGTGATTTGTAGATTGTTGCAGGTTTTATCACTTGGTCAACCTGGAGAGGAGGTTACTTTGGAGTTGATTCTACGAGTTGTTGCTGATGTTGGTTTGGTTGTAAGTATTCTTCCCTGTTTTCTATATTGATATGCCTCCTATCATGGAATGAGAGGAACAAAATTATAGAACAAGACTACTTGTAGCAGGTATTAATATGTTCTATAGACTGTTAAAACTTACGTTCAATTATTAAAGGGCCTCCCAAATGCTGGAAAGTCAACCCTTTTGGCAGCTACTACACTTGCAAAACCTGACATTGCTGATTATCCTTTCACAACCTTAATGCCAAACCTCGGACGTCTTAATGGTGACCCAAGTTTAGGGGCCCAGATGTATACTACTGAAGCAACATTGGCAGATTTACCTGGTCTTATTGAAGGTGCTCATCTTGGGAAGGTAATGTCTAGTAGCTCATTTATGTACATGTTTGTAGCTAGGAGCTGCTCAATTCAAACTGTCATCCTTTAGGGTCTTGGTCGTAACTTCTTGAGGCATCTGAGGAGGACTCGGCTATTGGTCCATGTTGTTGATGCAGCAGCTGAGGATCCTGTTAATGACTACAGAACCGTCAAAGAAGTATGTGTTCCCTTATAAATTATTTGTATACTATATTCGCGTGATAGAAAAATCTATTCCCTCTAATAATTCAAAACAAATTGGAATCTTGACTTTATTTTTATTTTTTTTATATATGGAAAGAACCAGTTTGAGTTGTTATTATTCGCACAAGACTCTCAACTTTTCTATACTTCCAAATGTCAATATGATCTTACACTGATTATAGGTTTCATAATTTCTAGGAATTGAGAATGTACAACCCTGATTACCTCGAACGACCGTACATTGTGGTATTGAATAAAATTGATATTCCCAAGGTTTGTAATTTTTTATTTTATTTTCTTTATTATGGCAAGGGCAATGCTTTTTCAAATGATCTCATTGTCACTGCTATCTGTTTTACATATCTGTATATCAGGCAAGTGAGAGGCTTCCATCTCTGACTGAAGACATAATTAGACTTGGTAGTGATAGGCCATCTACTTTAGATACAGCTCAACCACTGCCAACCGAAGGTGGAAAGGCAGATGTACCTTCTTCAGGAGTTCGTAGTAGAGACAGAAAGGAAAAAGGAATTGAAGACTATCCACAACCCATTGCCATTGTTGGAGTCAGTGTTTTGTAAGTTTATCTCTACTATATCACTTGGGATGCTTTGTCACATTATTAATTATAGGCGTAAACTTTCTTTCCTGTTCTGCAAGTACTATCTTGTTTCTCTTGGCACCTACAAGATGCGCATATACTTTACTGCAATGCCAAACAAAAGGACATTCCATTCCTATTAGAAGGATTTTACTATGCCAGACCCAGATTTCCCTGTTTAGTATTGTTTATACCTTGTAGTCATTAGAACTAGTTGGAGTTATCAGAACTACGCCTGCTTAGTTCCATGTATGTGTACTATAAAAGCAGCAACCTAATAGAAAGTTGCATTATTTGGGTTTTGCAGGAAAGGCATCAATATCAATGAGATGCTGAAGGAGATAAGGGCAGCTCTGAGAATGTGCCGTGACTGAAATGAAGCATTAGATTGAGTGTGAAACTATGAGATCTGCGTAGAGCAGAGACAACGCCCTTTATGGCATGAGGGTCTTCTCAGTTAGATAGGTTAGACAATTTTGTGGTGTATTTGTATATATGTTGAAGATGTATAGTTCATGAAGTAGACATTATAGTGAAATCATGAATATAATCCTCTTTCTTTGTATGGATTTAACATAGAGAAATCCTAACTCCAAAATTTCCACTGGGATGAGTATCTGTTGTTTATACACTTGAATTCTCATTCCTTTCAAAATATAACTTACATTTGAATGAAAAACGCATCGTTTACGCTTGAGTTGTGCTCGCATTGTTTGGGCCGCGCGCTTCATTTACACTCGCATGGCAGTCACATTGTTATTTTGTTTACGGTAGAATCACATTGCCGTTTTTATTTATGATCACATTGCGCTGGCATCATTTGCACTCACATCGTGCTTACACAGTCCCTGCTCGCGTCGCGCGCCTTCTGTTTGTGCTCACATCAATATTCCGTTAACATCTGAAACTATACCTTTTCAGCTAAACATTAATGCATTAGATTCGATCAATCATGATACTTTTCCGATTCTTCTACGTTTGTGCGTTTGTGAGGACTCTACAATTATCATCAAGTCACAAAACATTCCACTCGGTAACAGGAAAAGATCCCTACTTTGCGTACTACATGTACAAAGGAAATTGTTGCAAACCAAAAGGCACCCTCATCACTCGTGTCACTTACCAAATGGAGCAGTGAACCATGATTGGATAAGAGCAAACTGAGAGCGGGCGCAATGATTATTTACTGGGAAACCAATACTTCTTCTTCGGGCCTAGGATTCCATCTCTGATATGACTGCGTACGGCCTTATCGGAAACTTGGTGGGTCCCAACCAGACTCCATTATAAATATAGAAATAAAAAATGTTCATCCCACGTATCAATCTTATAGCACTGCTAATTGTCAAGTTTCCGTTTTGGGAAGTAACGCAAGGTCTTATCTCTTATCCCACAAGCCCTTAATTTCAGCACCGCCCCCGATAGTAAATGACGATTGTCCACAATCGCTCCTCTCTTCTAACTTCTAATCCCATAAACACATTTCTATAAACAAAGAGAGATCGAAAGGAAAAATATATCAGAAAAAAAATGAAAAAGCAGAACTGGAATGTTACTCCTGGTTCTTTGCCACCTGAGCAAGTATGCAAACAAAGTGTTTGGCCATGTGGGTATAAGACAAGTAAACAGTGAGGCTTGGCCATGGACACGATCTGTCTTGGTCACCTTGACAAGTATCACTGCAGCCCCAGCAACGGCCACGTTTCTGGTATGTCCCCGATTACTCCAATCTGGCTCCTACTCCTCTTATAAATCCGCCGCCCTTTCAGTTTTGGCTCAGACAACTCTTTCTTTCCCTCTCAGTTTTCTCTCTGAAAATGTTGAAATCAGGGATGAGTAGCAGTGTTGGGGTTGGGGAAAGAAAAACGGTGAAGAAGCCGGCGCAGGCCAGCTCTAGGAAGGGATGTATGAGAGGGAAAGGAGGGCCGGAAAATGCTATGTGCACTTACAAGGGTGTTAGGCAAAGGACTTGGGGGAAATGGGTGGCCGAGATCCGCGAACCTAATCGCGGAGCTCGGCTCTGGCTTGGGACGTTTGACACGTCCCATGAGGCCGCCATGGCCTATGATGCTGCTGCCAGAAAGCTCTACGGATCAGAGGCCAAGCTCAACTTGCCGGATCAGATTGTACCCCAATTTCAAGATTCTCCTCCTGTTCAGAACAATAATCTCCAGATGGCGCAGATGGCGAACAACACATCAGCTAGTACTGCTGCATGTTTTCCACCGGTGACCGGAGTAGTGAACAATGATATTTCCGTATCGATTTTGCTCCAGGACGGTACTAGCTTCCCGGTTCCGATTCCGTTTCCTAATCCGAGCATGCAAACCTCCTATGGGAACGCATACGAGCAGAACAACAGCAACAGCAGCAACAACAACATC
This sequence comes from Potentilla sterilis, assembly GCA_963682095.1. Classification (NCBI taxonomy): domain Eukaryota; kingdom Viridiplantae; phylum Streptophyta; class Magnoliopsida; order Rosales; family Rosaceae; genus Potentilla; species Potentilla sterilis. The sequence goes on from OY821762.1 coordinate 1,784,629, forward strand.
AAGCCTATGGAAACAAGAAAGGAGAAGAATGAAGCAATTGACCAAGGGTTCTGGGAGAACGTAAATATGAACGTGTTGCCGGTGTTTGATGACTCCATATGGGCCGAGGCCGCCATGTCCATCGATTTTCCGGTGATCGAGAATCACGGTATTTTTGCCAGCAACTTCGTCGATGGAAATGCTTGGGAGGCTTTACCTGCTTCTTGGTGCGCTTAGATACCTGGGAATCGAAGCTACCAACACCTCAAGTCTGAAGTTTCAAGTTTCAATACTGAAAATGGTGGGCAAACTAAGTTGGCGACTTGGCATAATGTAAACTAGTACTTAGAGCATATATATACGTATGTACGATGTGTGGGCTGTGTATATCTATACTATATATAGTAGAAATATGTAATCTATATATGGAACCGAACTATATATGGGCGGCATCGCCGAGTGGGTTTCTGTGGACTTAGTCAGGCTCGATGGTTCATTCTATCATTGTGTATATATCCAAACCCGATCGACCGTCGGGTTCTCGATCTATGCTTCTGTTCTGTTTATCTTGTTTTAATTTCTACTCGGTCATTCTGAGTCAGCCCTTGCAACTATATTATAATCTGCAAGAGCTATTGTACCTTGTTTATTTCTCGTATATGAACACTCTTTCTACCGTACCACTTTACAAGTAGATGCCAATCTGTTTGTGAATCTGCTACTGCTTCTTCATTCTCTGCCTAGCTAATTTACGTTTTGTTTTATTCGACTACAGATGAGATTTAGCAAAGCTATAAGCTACAGTTTTCGTCCTGTTATGAATTTTGTTCCGAACTTTTATTTGAATGCATGCCTCCTACTATAAGTTTAGTTCATGCAGGACTGTATTTCTGAAGTAGGGATGTACCTCTTTAACCTTTGAAGTTTGAGCCTATCCAAGTGAAACTATTCCTAGTGAGTTGTCTGTAATATGGCGCAATATCCTAGTGATAAAACTACAGCTTCAATCTAATGCAATCCTCTCCGGTGCTAAACAAGAAGGAAAAGACTGAAAGCAAGGTGACGGAAAATTACTTTCCGGCAAGTAACTCACCGATAATAATCAGACCCTAAAATGATAAAGAGGCATGATCCTCTGTTACATACGAAACTGCCAAATACAGTTTGCTGAAGACACAACCAGCTAGACTAAGAACTTGACAGCAGGACCGAAACTCTGGCCGAATTAATGAATTACTCTCCTTTGTGGGGAAGATAATATAGCAGTAAATCGAAGCCAACTTGATTTGTGCGTTTGTGCCTCTGTAGTTTTTCTTTATTTATAGCTCTCAGATAGATATGTGAGTTCTTATCCAGTTTGTATAACTCCGATGTCGTCAGCTTTTGGCTGCATGACCTTGAAATTGTTGGCGCAGAGCAAGAACTGAGAGCTATTACGTCTTCTTATCGACTTTCAGGTATCCTTTTCCTAGTTTGCTTACAACTTGTATTTGAACGTTTCCGTCTTATTAGATTTAGGAGTCCGTTACTCTTTGACCCTTACATCTTATAAGTTTGAACTTTATCCCTAACACAGCTCAGGCTGGAGTACTACTAACATTGCATCTGCAGCACTACACATAAATTTACAATATTTGAAAGTTACTGATTCTTTGTGGAGGGAGTAACTTGTTTTGGGCCAAGAATTGGGTATACAATTTGCAATGCAGTTATAGACTTATAGGGATGATGACTGCTCCAAAGTACTTTTCCAATATCTGTTGCTTAACAATAAAGAATCAGCTTCTACTGCTTCACCATCTTGATTCCTATGCCAACTGAAGAAGGCATGGCTTCGGTTTTTGATCTCAAGAATCCCATGGCCAAAGCTAGCTTCACGAAATGCCGAGTAGCTTGGCTGCGGTTCAGTCATTCTGCATATAACAAAAATTTAACCAGTCAATACAAAATAAGATTCATAATATTACTAGTATGTTTGCACTCATACTCAGTAACCAATCCTTCAAGATTTCCTCCATCTCCAATTGTTATGTAAACTGGGGCTGATTGGTCACTAATGGGAGTGCAAAGTCCATTCGTTATGTTGTATGCAATGTTTGATATCCTTTCCTGTGTGGATCACAATATGGCTTTAGACTAAAATCACTGAAATAAATCATCATCATAGTGTAAATTATTGTCTACTTACAGATCGTTCATAGGCATGAACATGACCGGAAAAGACAACGTCTACTTTATAATCCACAAACCATTCCTCATACATGACCCTCATGGTTTCACCTTCCATATAATGATGCACATAGCTACTATATATTGGACAATGCACAAGAACTATAAGCCATGGTGTCTCAGTTCTGTTCACTTTAGGCAACTCCTTTTCAAGCCACTTATACTGAGGAGTATATTTTCCTGCAAATTAAAGTTCTGTGAATGCTGGGACTTTTGATATAAGATATGGAAGTGATGAAACTAAACATTCATATTACCTACCATATGCTGAGTAAGAGGACAACACTATGATATATGCTGAAGCTCTCCTGATGGAATACCACAGAGGAGATGAACTATCTGAAGCTTTGTACGGAACAAAATACCGACTTGTATATGGCTTGAACGGTATACTTTCACCCTGCATTGACATTTTTAGTGTTATTTTAGTATGTCTCAACTGTTAACTAAGGCGAGCATCTCAATTGTTAACTAAGGCAAGCTTTGGTGAAGCAAATTCTAGAAGTAATATTAGGCACAATCCTTCTGTAAAATTGTAAGCTGTAGAACAAATAACACATAAATAAGAGGCATACATATTGAGGAGCATAATCAAGTTCATGATTTCCAGCAGTCCAAATCCAAGGTTGATAGGCAGCATTTCTCTCTACGAATCTCCCCCATGTATCCCATCTTCTATTGTCATGAAATGGATAAGCATCTGCATAAGAGAGGTCCCCAACGAACAACACCGTCTGTCCTTTTGCTGGGTTTAACTCATAATGAGCAAGTGTTCGATTTGAATCAGGGGTCTGACCAATATCCCCTGCTCAAAATGCTCAGCTAAGTAAGAAAAGATACAGTGCACATCTATATGGTAAGAACAAGATACAGTGCACAACTATATAGTTAAAAAGCTTAATAAAACATGTCTGCTATGCATATATAGTAGATGACATGTTAACCTTAATCTGATTTAGCAGCAATGCTTAGTAAGCTCAATGATTTCATTAACTGCATATGAATTAAGAGAACATAATAAACTAGAAAACAGAAATTAAATTACCTATGAGGCCAAAAGTATAGGGAACATCAGGACCAACTTTAGGAGGCGTTATAAACCAAAATAGTCTTGTGGTATTCCCAGTCCCAACTTCATAGTAGTATTTGGTGTCAAACTGCAGTTGTCATGCAATAAAGTATGTACGTTCAATTCGATTTGATTCAAAAACAAAGGAAAATTGGGACTAGTACTAAGTACTTAGTACTCACCTCTAAATTGTAAATGGTACAGTGATGAATGTAACCAGAAGTGTAATTGAAATAGTTGTAAGTAAGAACAATGCCATGAGCAGTCTTTTTCAGATTGCTGCTATTCTCTGCCCAGTAAACCACAGTTCTTGAACCAGGTTCATTTGGAGTCACCCAAGACACAATCACTCCCTTCCCCTCATGATCCCCTTGGGTTATATGAACCTTCACCAATCAATCAATCAACCACAATTTCAACTCCCAGAAACTTAAAATAACACTACAATCGCCCAAACAAATCAAAACCCACAAACAAAACTCATAATCAAAGCAACGATCTTGCACTGTCCATACCTGTTGAGGGGCATTATAACCAGGAGGTGGTCGGAACACATCAGAGTTCAAAGGCATATCATGGACCAAGTCATCGTTCCTCAAGTAACTACTTGTGATCCCACTTTCACAAAGCTTCATAGAAAGAATCAGTACTAGAATCGTAACTGCTTCAAGCCCAGTTGAGTTGTCCATCTCTGTCTTCCTCATCTGTTGCTTCATCCAAAGTCTGATACCTCAAGGGTGGACTGTAAATAAGACAATGGAGTAGACACTACTACTTCTGCAAGTTGCTATTTTTGGAATGTATTGCGGCTAACAGTTGGTAAAAATGGCCAATGGCTTTCCATTTTTACGCATCGAATATTCACTGCTGGAAACGAATATGCGTCTATTGGGTTCTATTCTAATCATTGATGGATGAGAATTCTTCGTTTTCGAATATTCACCATCATTGAGGAAATGCGTTCAAAGAATTGTGTTTTACCAGACACTGAGGATCTCAGTCTGATTTTACTCAAATTCTAGGAGAACTCGATGCCTATGTTACAAGATCATATTCGGGCTCGTGTTGCAGGCTCGTATTACAGGCACGGGCTCGGCCCACTTTTATTGGGCCACACAAAATTCTTTACATGGTTTCTTATTCTCTAGTGGAATCTTTTTGTTTGAGTAGTTTGCTTGCTTCACCCCATTATTTCAAATTGTTCCAATTGCAGTGCATACGTACGTTATAAGAGCATCTCCAACAGATTTCCTATAATAGAGATTTTACTTAAATTTGGAGATTTTGGGCTCTAAATCTCCTCCAACAGATTCTCCATCTCATTCCCTAAAATGAGGATTTGGATGAGAGAGAATATATGCATCCCTATATTTGTAGAGAGAGAAAGAAAAATTTGCAGAATGAAAAATTAATTATCAAATCAATTTGACATAGAAAACTAAAAAGTAATCATTAATTATAGAATTTTATATAGATTTTTATTTAAAATAAATAAATTTATTATTATAGAATAAATTAAAAGTAATCATTAATTACAACTTACAATAAATGTATTAGATATAGAGTATTTATTGCATGTTTGAAAATAAATAAATAAAAGAATATTATATTGTTGAAATAAATATGAATGTAGTTGTAATAAATGTGAAAATCTCCAAAATGGGGAAGCTCTTGGAGTTGGAACATAATTTTTTTAGAGATTCTGATTTTTGCTTTCCTATTTTACAAAAAAAATAGGGAAGCTGTTGGAGATGCTCTGAGCATTCAGCTAATGCCATATGGATACATGTAGACTTAGATTCTTGTCCATCACTTTGACAAGTACTCACGTACATAGGCGGCAGTCTGACTAGTTCCTACACATCACTCTTCTATTTCTTTCATCATTGTAATGTCCACCATCGCATTTGCCTTATTCTGCAGCATTTTGCTAGCTCACATAGCCCTCAAACTCTTGGTATTGAATCATACCTGTTCTCTGCCGCCCACCAGAAACACTTAAAAACAGAAATTACAGTCCAGACTTACTTGTCAAATACTGCGTAAACGTCCAAGTCATATAAAGTCATACACAAAACCTTTCTTACGCAATGACAGCGACCGAGTTCTGATTGTTTGAATTGATTCTTACACCAGACGGAGCTTGAATATATAGCTACTTGCAACATGCATGTAGCATCATAGCCTGAAACTCACAATTCTGATAACTTGAGCATCAATGGAGAAACTTGAATCATCTGCTGCTGCTGACCAATATGATAAGTCCTTCATTCAGCCTTCGATGGAGAAGTTTGAACCAGCTGATTATAGTGAAGATATTAATAGGGTAATATTTCCTTTTCCTTTTCATTTTCCTTTAATTTTTTCGATTATCGAAGGTATTCATCGATCACTTGAATACTATTTTTATTTTTTCAAACATAAATACGTAGGAAGGAAGCTTATCAACAAGTCTGGTAAGCAGTGGATGCGTGGACTTTCGCGGATATGTTGCAAACAAAGAAACAACTGGAGGATGGAAGGCCTCTCCATTTATCATCGGTACTTAACTTTAGTTAGTTACAAGCAGAATATATTAGTTGCAAGTTCATCTAAGTTACTGTAACATCTCGTCAATTGATTAGTTGTACATAATTTGCATGACTGCAGTGAATGAGGTAGCAGAGAGGCTCGCATTTTTCGCGATTGCCGTGAACATGGTGGCATATCTGGTGTTTGAGATGCGGCAATCGATACCGAATGCAGCTACTCATGTAACAGATTGGATCGGAGCTGCCTACGTTCTCACTCTGTTTGGAGCTTTTCTTGCTGATGCTTACTTAGGCCGCTTCAAAACCATCATTATTTTCTCTTGTATTTACGCAGTGGTAAGTATAAGTATTTTGATTCCCCACCAAAACAAAGATATTTAAACTTCGTTGGGCTTGAGCCCGTTCTCATAGTGGACATGGTCTTTATCATGATGGGCCTGAATTAAACTTAAATCTTTCCAAATATAGGGGATGGGTTTGCTGACTCTGTCAGCCTCCGTGGACAGCTTACGTCCCTCTCCATGCACGGCAAGACCATGCAACAAAGCAACCGACGGCCAAACATTGTTCCTATACGCTGCACTCGGCCTCATAGCTCTCGGAACCGGTGGCATCAAACCGTGTGTCTCGTCTTTTGGAGCTGATCAATTCGATGAGGCTGATTTTGATGAAGTACAAAAGAAGTACTCATTCTTCAACTGGTTTTTCTTTGGCATAAACATGGGTGCGCTCTTGGGCATCACACTACTCGTTTACATACAAGACAATAAGGGGTGGACTTGGGGATTCGGAATCCCAACAGTTGCCATGGTTTGCTCGATTATCATCTTAGCTGCCGGAATTCCTAAATATCGTTACCAAAAACCAATGGGAAGCCCCTTCACTAGGTTTGTTCAGGTCATCGTTGTCTCATTGAGTAACCACTCGCGTGGTGTTGAAGTTGGGAGTCAAGCAGCATTATACGAGGTCAGGACCGAGGAGTCTGATATTGTGGGTGCGCGAAAGCTACCTCATACTACACAATACAGGTTATTTACGTACCCACACTAAACTAAATTAATGAAACTTTGTCACAAACTCACAATATATTTTACTTACAACCAAAATATATACAGTGTACAGTAGCTCTATATCTAATATATATGTGCATACTTGCAGATTTCTGGACAAAGCAGCAGTTATAACAGACCTAGAAGACATCCAAAAGACTCGTTGGAGGCTTTGCACAGTGACCCAAGTTGAAGAATTTAAGTGCTTCGTTAGGGTGCTCCCCGTATGGGCATCAACCATAGCTCTCTCCATCTCTTTCGCTCAACTGTCGACCTTCTTCATCAGCCAAGCTGCCTTAATGAACCGCAAGCTTGGCAGCAACTTTGAAATCCCTGCAGGTTCTGTTCCCGTCTTCAGCGCCATTAATGCTCTCATTCTCGTACCTATCTATGAAACATGGATTGTTCCGGTTCTACGTAGGCGGACAGGCCACCACCGTGGCATCACATCGTTGCAAAGAATGGGGGTCGGACTCTTTATCTCCATCTTTGCTCTGGCTTCGGCCGCTTTGGTAGAGAAGAAACGCCGAGACCACTACTCAAAACCGTTTAGCATGAGTGTGTTCTGGTTGCTTCCGCAGTTCTTCCTAATTGGTGCTGCCGAGGTTTTCACTTACGTGGGACAGTTAGAGTTTTTCTACGACGAAGCTACCGATGGTACGAGAAGTATAAGTAGTGCAATGTTCCTGAGTGAGATAGGAATTGGGAGTTGGTTAAGCACTGCGCTCGTTAAGATCATACAGAGTGCAACTGGTGGGGAAACAAAAGGGTGGTTGCAGGGTACTCTTAATAAGAGCAAGCTTGATAATTTCTACTGGATATTGACGGGCATTAATGCCCTGAATTTCGTGGTGTATATGTGGGTTTCACGGCGTTATAAAGGCAGACGTGGAACCGGCACAAGTGTGAGGGACGGGGAAGAGGTGGAGAACTGATCATGAGTATAGGGAGGGCATTAACATTTGAACTTTTTAAGCGTGATGAGAAGTCTTAATCTGTTTAATGTAATTGATTTTTAGTTTCTGTCGTAATTTAATGTAATTTTGAAGTGTTTGCATTCATTCATTTTTGTTGTTAGATACATACAATTGTTTGATTTGTTTTATCAATTGAGAAACTTCCAAACAATTCTGATGCAGTGGCACTACAACACATAGTCGGAAATAGATAACCATGGTTGAAGGTGACACACTCATTCACAAAATATCCTCAAGCAGGTTTGTAAAATCTTCTTTTGTCCCATTAAAAAACATATAAATCATTGAAAAATGAATCACTCAAAAATAAGATATATGAAATTTAGAACATACATGCAACTACCTGTTTGGGCCACAATTGGAATTAGTTTCAATTGGGCTTTCACCCCGAGGCCCAGAGGGGTTTAGGTTGAACCGAATTCAGTTTTTTGTATTCTCCCGTTTCGTTTAGGGAAGATTTCTTAGAGGGAGAGTATCGATTTATTACCTAATCGGATCGGGGTTATTTCGTAATAATCCAATTACACAATATACGAATTACCTTAACGGATAATAAGGTGTAAACTCTGATTGGGATAACTAGGGATTGTTTTGGGTAGCAATCCATCTGAAAAGATATCTTTGCCGAATCAGTGATTGTTTCGCTGTAGACTCGATTTGGTTTATCTCAGCATTAATTGAATGGTGATCTTGATGAGAAGTGAGTTCCCTAAATCAAGAGGAAGTCTAATCCCATTTAATTTGTTGTCGATTTGATTGGAGGTAGAATAAGGAAGGAGACTCCTAGTTGATCTCGGAATCCGCCAGGTTGGATTTCCCAGCCCTAGGGTTTCATGAACCATATAAATATAACTCTTTTACAACGAAGAAAAGGTTCTCAACCAAACACAAACACACACAAGTTCTAGCGCACTGCTAACTTGCCAAAGCCTCTCCGGAGCAACTCACGCAATTTGCCTCCACCTGCGATCGATCTTATCTCGCATTCGTGTTGAGCGGTTGCTGAGCGACTCACGCAATTTGCCTCCACCTGCGATCGACCACGTCTCGCATTCGTGTCGAGCGGTTGCTGAGCCAATCGAGTCAGTCCGCTACTCCGGTAGCAATCGAGTCAGTCCGCTACTCCGGTAGCACACACCCGTGGTCTTGGTATAGCTCTGCTTTGCTTCTCCGGATCAGAGTAAGATCTTCAATCCTCCAAGGGGTTGGGAAGAAAATCATGTTAGAGAGTTCTATTCAGGTCTTGTTCGAGTCCTGTACGCCGGCTTAGTCAGCGCCCGCGTAACAGCCGCTTGATCAGGAAGTCAGAGTCTATTGGGAGCAGACGATAGGACGCACCAGGGGTCGTCCGCAATCGAGTCGCACCACTCCAAAGGTGCTGGCACGCCTAAAGCACACAGAAGACACGCGAGGAGCACGCATCCTCCACCCCCAAGTGCTGACTGTTCGCCGGGTGCTAAATCCGCCACGAACATTTTGGCACGCCCAGTGGGACCCAGTGTCAAGATTGCGGGATCTACAAAGGGTCATCCTTACAAGAGGATAACCATGAATTGTTTGAAGAATTCCCATAAGGAGCTGATCAAACATGGAACAGCTGATTGTAGGGGATTAACTGAAGCTGAAGCTAAGGAAGTGTTTGGCGGGACCCTGGGAGATGAAGCAACTATTGCTGCAGCCCTCAAGGTCGTGCGAGACAGGAAGAATCAAACCCCGTTATCCGCGGCACCAGTTGTCGCGACGTTGGGGGAAATAGTTGAGGTGGAGGCTGCTTCTCAGGATGATAACGGCTCTCTTGGCCTTACCAACCGGGCAGCCTCATTTGGTTTTTTGGATGAGGGGTTCGCGGATGAGTCCGCGGATCCGCCTGCGTCACCCGTCGCACCATTTACTGGGGAGACTGCATCTCTTACCGAGGTGACGGACACGTTGAGGATGTTGATCGACAAATCTTGTCGTACGGATAACATTCTGAAGAAGGCCAACAATATGGTCGTTAATCTAATTGAATCCATGAAGCGAATGGAAACAGAGCAGAAGGGGTTCACTGCCAATTTCAATTATCTTGCCGGACAGCAGGGTCGTCTGGCGGATAACATGGCTGCCCATGTTCGGAACTCCGACACTTGTTGGCGATAGCAACAGGAGCAGTTGGCGGCTACCAATGCTACGCTCGAGAGCATGAACACCCTGATGGGACAACTTTTTGATCGGGTCGACCAGTCTGAGGGGTCTGACCGTACAAATCCGTCAAAAGACAAGCGGGGACGAGCGGCTGGCCGTGGCGGGACCGGCGGACCTAATGCCGGGGCTGTTAATAACCAAGCGGGCAACAATGTCCCTCCTACTGAGCCAGTGGGCAACAATCCGCCAGAGCCACCAGCGGATGTCGTGGCCCAGCTGACCATGGAGGATATCATCAGAGTTTTTACTGAGAAGCTTAGGGAACTACAGGGGTTGTCCGACGTCGACAAGACGTACGAGAATCCATTAACTCGAGAGATTAATGCAATACCATTCCCTGCCGGATTCAAGCCAATCCGCTTCACTCCTTTCACCGGCCAGACTTCGAAGGATGCCGAAACGCACATTATGCGTTTTACTAATGAGTTTGGTCAATTTGCTGAAGACCCCATTGTGAAGTTGAAGCTTTTTCCCACCTCTTTGGCGGGAGAAGCCGCTGTTTGGTACAAGCGTTTGAAGCCTGGATCAATACCAGATTGGAAAACCATGGAAGTTCTTTTCCGAACCATGTTTGGGGTTGTGGAAGCAAAGATTGGCGTCAAGGACCTAGCGGAAACGGAACAGCGACCTGACGAATCCGCCACTGATTATTTGAGAAGGTTCAAGCTGGAATTAACCCGTTGCGAGATGGATATTCCAGAGGAACACGCAGTGAAGATGGCGATTGATGGCTTGGTGGACGAGATCCGCCAGGGATTCAGGCAGGTTCATGTGACCACCATGGCGGATCTGACTAATCGGCTAGGTCAAGAGCAGCATTATGTTGATCGGTCCAAGGAGAGGAACGAAAGAAGAAAGGGGACTCCTATGTCCTACTATCCGGGGACATTGAAGCCCAAAACTCCACTTCCTGCTGCTACTAAGACAGTGGCAACTATCCCGGCGGATGCAGTTTCTAGACCAATACTGACATGGGTCGACGATGAGGAATTGGAACACGAAGTGGCGGCTATAGAGAGAACTGATCAAAGACCTTTACAGTCCAAAACCGCAAGGTTGGAGACTGTGAAGATAGTGACCCCGCTTCCAACTAAATCAGCCTTTGAGGCATATACCTACAACGCCCACAAGGCTCCGGAAATTTTGCAGGAGTTGTTCAACCAGGGGCGTCTGCATCATGATGATGGATTCATTCCCAAACCTAGCTACATGGCGGGGAAGACATACTGCAGCTATCACAATATGAACAATCATAATACCAAGGATTGTGTGAAGCTAAAGGATCAGCTGCAAATATGAATCAACGACAACACCTTGCAGCTGGAGATTCCTAAGGAGCCTCAATGCGCAAAGCCTAAGACCGGTCCGCGGGTGAATGCGATAGAAATTAATGTTGGTCTGGGTCCAACACAGCAGCTTAGGAAGCAAGCTTCCAAGTTTCAGGAGTATTCGTATGATGTCAGCAAGGCGGAAGAAATTTGGGAAGCTTTGGTGCACCAGGGGGCACCAGAGATTCGGGAGTTTTACCAATGCCATCCCAATAGTGGGGATGGCGGACATTCATGCATTTTCCATCGTTCTTCTGATCATTATACTTCTCAATGTGTAGGTATGAAGGATCAGCTTTAGGAGTGGCTAAACGATGGAAAGCTAGGGTTTGCTGAGAACAAACCTAGTCTGTGCCCAGAGTTCTGGGTCGGGGCTATAGAAGAGGAGGACATGGTGTTAGTTCCTCGGTCTAAACTTTGCTTAACCTGTAGGCTGAATACAGGGCAGCCGATCACCTACGATGAGTTTCAGGCGGCTGTAAAGGAGGCAGAGGAGAAGGCCGAAAAGAGGGCCTTTGAGAAGGCTAAGTTGGAACATCCGCCTCCCGAAAGGTCAGGAAGGGAGAGTCACAAGCGGGTGAAGCATCACCATGGTTCTGAAGATAGTTATGCTAGTAGGGCGAGGCTCAGGCAGGACCCAGGGCCTTCCGGAGTGAAGTCAGCCACGGCTGGGGATTCGTACGGTGCTGCGAATCCAGAGCCATCTGCGAATGTATACATTCCGCCAGCTTCTAGGAATGACCCGCAGGCGGACAGATGGTATACCCAGCGTACTGGTAAGGCAGTCGAGCTTGCTGCCATGACTACCAGAAATGAAAGGAGGCGCTTTGGCAAAGCGAAAAAGACTCTGGCAGAGCTGGCTGCCGGGAAAGTAACTGAAGAAGAGCTGTCGGTGCCAGTAGAGCATGTGGAGCAAGTTCACAGGCGGTACAGGGTCAGGACCAAATCCTATGTGGATTCCAGACGGCAGCGCTCAACGGAGGCTCCACCTGCTCCTCGGAGGAACGCTCATGACAGGTTGGCAGATCTGTCGAGATTCACTGGAGCACCTCAGTCTAGGCCAAGGAGGAAGCTGGCATTCTCTCCGGAACGGTCCAGAGCCGAACAATCTTCCCCAAGGAGGGTGCAGCCCAAAGCCGTTCAGAGACAGGAGGTGGCAGAGCTTCAAGAGGACGTGATGGTGATTGACACCAGGAGGGGCTCCACTGTTATGAGGTGGATGCCTAAAGAAAGCAGTACGTCAGTGGCTACAAGCACGAGTAGCGTGGGGGTTCCTGCGGAAGGTGTCATTCTCAAGGAATCCAGTTTAACAGTTGCGGAGCCAAACAGGCCGCTCACTATCTCATCGTAGGCCAAGCCAAAGGAGCCGAAGGCGCCGACCAACTTCGTGGAGTATGCAGCCAAGAAGCTGCAGATACATGTGCCGACAAGGCCATCCTCGGTTACATCTAGCGTAAAGGCTGGTTCTGAGGTAGGAGACGTGGACCTCGACAATGAGGATAAAATGGTCGACTACGAGGAGGAACCAGAAGCGGCGAAAGTGGAGGAGGTGCCTATGGAATAGGAACAGGCTGAGGACGAAGCTATGGTTCATCACTGTAACATGGCTTTCATACTGTCGTCCGCTTATGCTTTGCCAGAACCCGTGCCCACTGCTCATTTTATCGATAATGAGGAATCAACCAGACCTGTTTATTTAGTACAGGAACCTGAGGATGAGAGTGTGGCAGAGGCCGAGCCTGGGGTTTTCCAGTCCAATCATCAGTATCCTGAGGGGGCTGGAGACTTTTTGAGGCAATGCGTGATGTTCGCTAAGCCAACATTCAACATGTCCCAGCACATGAAACCTTTGTACGTCACAGCAGAGGTGGAAGGGATCAAGGTCCGCAAGGTGTTGATAGACACCGGAGCCGCGGTGAGTATTATTACCACCACAACCAAGGAGCAGCTCAAGATTCCCGAGAAGAAGCTCATTAATACTGTTTCCAAGGTGAAGGGGTTTTCGGGGAATGTTACTCCTACTGCTGGGGTGGTCATGCTCAAAGTGAAGATAGGACCATCCGACACTTATCAAGGGTTCTTCGTGGCGGAAGTAGACGCTCCCTATCACATGATTCTAGGGAGAGACTGGATCCATAAGGCACTAGCAGTTCCTTCATCTCTTCATCAAGAGATGATTATGTGGGATCCAGTCGCGGATTTACCAGTGCTCATCAAGGCGAATGAGCGTCCTTATTCCATAGCGGCCGTCCATTTGGAGGCCAGCTATTATAACAGAAATATGAGACCTCTCAGAGTTGAGGAGGTTGATCATAGGGGGCATCCAATCGGGGTGACCCAGAATGAATTGTCTCAATGGGGAATTGCCCAGGCTATGACAAATTACGGCCGGCCAATTTCCATTGAGCTTATTTCCGACGTATCCAATGAGTGACACCCTCTCACAAGAGGATTCAGAGGTTTTTGCTTCACTAATGCAACAATTGTCTATCTATCAATTAGAGCAGATGGCCTGGGAGGGGGTTGCGCTAGTAGAGTGCATTGAGGAGGAAGACATTGATGTTTTCATAGGGGTGGAAGTAATTTAGCCTGCTCCAGCAGCGTTGGATGACACTCCACCCAAGGTACGTGATCCCGTAGAGAAAGTAAACTTGGAAACTGATACAGAGCCCATGGAAGTGGGGATTAGTCAGTACCTTGGACCAGTCTTGAAACAGCAACTGATAGGGTTGCTGCAAGAGTTTAAGGATTGCTTTGCGGAGAAGTATCAAGATATGCCGGGTTTATCCAAGGAGCTGGTTTGCCATCGCATCCACATCAAGGAGGGATGCCGACCAATTAAGCAAGAGCAACGGCGGATGAATGCTGAAACTGCAATGGCAGTCAAACAAGAAGTTCAAAGCATGGTTGAGGCAGGGATAATCAGACCAACTCTTTATCCGGAATGGTTATCCAACATTGTGCCTGTCAGGAAGAAGAATGGCAAGATTAGAGTCTGTGTGGACTACAGAGACTTAAATGCTGCATCACCTAAGGACGTCTATCCCATGCCTATAACGGATATGTTAGTGGATGCAGTAGCGGGGCATGAGTTGCTTTCTTTTATGGATGGAACGGCGGGCTATCACCAGATTACTATATACGAGCCGGACATCCCTAAAACGGCGTTCCGCTGCCCCGGATTCACAGGTGCATTTGAATATCTCAGCATGCCATTTGGCTTAACCAACGCAGGTGCTACGTACCAACGTGCAATGAATGTTATTTTTAGCAAGCTTTTGGGGGACATCCTGGAAGTCTATATTGACGATGTGGTAGTAAAATCAAGGAAGAAGGAATACCACGTTGATCATCTTCGAGGGGTGTTCACCATCATGAGAAAGCACCAGCTTAAAATGAATCTAGCCAAGTGCGTTTTCGGGGTTTGTGCTGGTGACTTTCTGGGGTTTGTGGTGCATGAGAGAGGCATCGAGGTGGCTGGCGACAAAGTACAGGCAGTGTTAGATGCACCAGCACCAAGGAGCAAGAAGGAGTTACAGAGCTTGCTGGGTAAAATTAATTTCCTCAGAAGGTTTATATCCAACTCGGCGGGCAAGGTTGCGCCTTTCTCTCCTCTGCTCAAACTCAAACCAGGAGAAGCGTTTAAATGGGGTCCTGAGCACCAAGATGCTTTCGATAGGATCAAAGAATACTTGGCTAGTCCGCCAGTCCTTCAGCCACCCGTGCCTGGTATTCCTCTCAAATTATATATTTCTGCATATGATATTTCCATTGCAGGTCTGCTGGCTCAAGATGAGACTCTGGCGGATGGAAAGAAGATTGAATATGCAGTGTCGTACATCAGCAGGACACTGATAGATGCAGAGACCAGGTATTCACCAATCGAGCGGCTGTGTTTGGCCCTGTACTTTGCAGGTATTAAGCTCCGCCAATATATGCTTTCATTCATAACGATAGTGGTGGCACAGACGGATTTGGTGAAGTATATGCTAACGAGACCTATCCTAAGGGGTAGGATTGGCAACTGGGTGTTAGCCCTTTCCGAATTTTCCTTGCAGTATGCGCCGCTGAAGGCTATGACTTGGCAGGCGATAGCAGACTTCCTTCTCCACCATCCTATCGAGGAGGAATTCACAGAACCGCCGAAGTTTGCTAGCATGATCCGATACCAGCCTTGGACGTTACACTTTGACGGTAGCAGTACCAGTAAATTGGCGGGTGCAGGGATTTGTATCCAGAATCCAGCCGGTACCAAGTACCTTTACTCTTTTCAGCTGGAGTGGGCATGCACCAATAACCAGGCAGAGTATGAGGCACTCCTCATTGGGCTGGAGTTACTGCTCGACCTGGGGGCACAAGAAATTGAAGTACTTGGAGACTCTATGCTAGTCATTAATCAACTTATGAGGGTCTACAAGTGTGTTTCTTTCCATTTGCTGCGTTACTACGAACAGGCTATCGAGCTGCTGGACCGGTTCATCGATGTTTCCTTAGATTATATTCCCAGGGAGATGAACTTTGCAGCGAATGAGTTGGCGCAGTTGGCCATAGGGGTCAGCTTAGCCCATGGAGTAAAGAAAAGAATCCTTAAGGTAGAACGCAGAACTCTACCATCTTTTGCCATCCGCCGGGAGGACCGCGGAGAGTGGTTGGTCGCTACAGTTGAGTCTATCGATACTGACTGGCGGATACCAATCATCGCATATTTAAAGGACTCATCTGCACCATCTGAAAGAAGGATCAGATACTTAGCGACTAATTACCTTCTCAGGGGTGAAGAATTGTTCCGGAGAGGGGACGATGGGGTCTTATTAAGGAGTATTTTTGGCTTCGAGGCTAAGCGGATCATGAGGGAGGTACACTTAGGGGTCTGTGGTTCTCATCAATCCGGACCCAAGATGCGGTGGCTTATTCGAAGATATGGATACCATTGGCCGTCTGTTTTGAAGGTCTGCCATAGTTTTGCCCGGGGTTGTCAGGAGTGTCAAAAACATGGACCAGTTCAGCGGATTCCAAACATTCCTCTCCAACCCATTGTCAAGCCTTGGCCCGCCAGGGGTTGGGCATTGGATTTCATAGGGGAGATTAACCCCCATTCCTCCTTACAGCACAAGTTTCTTTTGTTGGGAACTGATTTCTTTACTAAGTGGGTCGAGGCTATTCCAACAAGGAACTGTGATGCTGACACTGTCATCCGCTTTGTGTTCCAAAATATTATCTGCCGGTATGGCATCCCAGAATGCATCGTAGCGGACCGGGGGGCAGCCTTCATGGCTGAGAAAACCCAAACATGGTTGGCGGATTATGGTATTCGATTCCTACATTCGTCGCCCTATTATGCTCAATCCAATGGTCAAGCAGAAGCTACTAACAAGGTTGTTATCTCCATCATGAAGAAGATGCTGGCGGATAATCCAAGATCATGGCACACTCAGCTTGATAACACACTATGGGCCTATAGGACTTCCAAAAGGACTCCTACGGTCATGATGCTGTTCTGCCATTGGAGATCAATGTAGCTTCTTTAAGGGTTCGTGAGCAACACCAGCTACTTGGTGAGGATTATGTACAGGCCATGTTCCAGGAACATGAAGACCTTGACGAGAAGCGGCTTGAGGCCTTGGACAATATCGTCCTGGAAAAACAGAAGATCGCCAAGGCATACGACAAGCGGACCAAGGGCAAATCTTATGGTGAGGATGACTTGGTCTGGAAGGTAGCTCTGCCCCTTGATGAGCCCGGACGGGGCAAATGGAGTCCTCGCTGGGAGGGGCCATTTGTCATCGATCGTATTGTGGGCAAGGGAGCCTACCAGCTCAGAGACTTGGACGGAGAAGTTCATAGAAACCCAATTAATGGGCGCTATCTCAAGAAGTACTTTCCAAGTGTTTGGGAATATGAAGAGCCCCCGGCGGATGATGACACTGATCCAATTTCTTCTTAATTCACTGGACTCGGGGGGCATCGAGTCAGAGCGGTACATCCGCTAGGGGTGTTTCCGTTGTGTTTTTGGGGTTGCTAGTTTTTATTACAAAACTGTTAGGGTTTTGTTGTTTTCTCTGTCTTATCTAGACATCCGTTTGGGGTGACTATGTTCTTATATTTATCAATCAATTTCCCATCCCTGCCTCACGGCGGATGGGTTTTTCCTCAATTATTCGATCTTGACCCACTTTGGGAGAAACCATTTATATTTACTATCTAGTTTACTGGGCTTTGCCTGGTCTTCCGCACATCCGCGCAGCCAAGTAAACTCGGGGGGCAACATAAGGGCAAGATCCGCTGTATTTTCAGACTTTTCGGAGGACAGAATTCTGAAACTTTTTGAATTTTTGGACATTCTGTGGAGTTAGTCCCTTCCATCCCCTGGATTAGGGTTTTAAGGAGCATCCGTTTGGGGTGCACCCTTATTCTCGCCTTTGGTATTTAAAGCGATATTTTATTTGCTTAATGAGGGGTTTTGGGGCCGTGGCTATAACAAAGGCAGAATTTAAATAAAGAGGCATATCCGCCAACTATCTCTGATACCATCTTGATATCTAGGGCATGTCCGCCAGCCCTTCAATCTGGAATTCCGCCGAGCGAATGGAGCTTGAGGATTGGTTGGCAGAGTCAGTATTGGTTTCAGAGCGGAAGTGGCGGATAGGGGCTCGCTGCCTTGAATCCTTTGTAGTTCCAGGAGCCCATTAGACATGCGCCATCTATCTCCGCAGAGGAAATGCATATCTCAGGTCCGGAAGAAGACAACGGAGACAGAATTCCCTTCATAACGAAGGAGATGGCGGATCTTCTGAAGCTTGACCATCCTCACGCCGGCGTGGCCTCGACTCAGGTGAAGACTGATGGTAGCATGAGGCGTGAGGAGGGTACCCGAAACTGCATCCGTGTTAGGCCTCCGGCCGACGCGAGCAGAAAGGTGCCAAATCGGCAGCTACCAATCTGTGATCACATCCGCCCGGGACATAACATGGGATGTTATGGTTCGGGATTTGTTTAACATGGGGTGTTATGATTCGGGGTGTTCAAGAGAACATCTGAATTAGATCGGGTGGAAAGGATTGAGGAAGCCATAGCGGCTGATAAGAGACCCTAAGGAATGAAATAAAGAACAACATTCTAAGGCAACTTGGGGGTTCTCAGTTTCGGCAAAGGGGCGTTGCTTTTATAGCCTCGTTGGGAAGCAATCCAAGGGCTGAGCTGGAGCGGTGCAGTTATTAGGCAGTTGGGTGTTGGAACCGTTTTGGCGTTTGAATTTCAAATTTTTGGGAAACGGTTCTACAGTTCTGACAGTAATAACGAGGCAGTTACGCAGGGTTTGATTTTTGAATCAGACCAAATTGGGCTTGGTTAGTGGACTCAAATTGTTAATTAAGTAAACAAAGTAAATACATCAAGCCAGTTCTATTACGGGCTAGGTCTAAATTCGTACAAGTGCAGGCCCAATCTCTTGATTGTGGCCTTGGTTTTACTGATCCAACGATCTAGCTCTGCCGCTGCTTTCTTTGCTTGAGACCTCTCTTCTTGTAACTTGGTCGCCAAGAGTTTTTGCTGGTTTACTTCGTCTGCGCGTCGGGCTTGTTTCTGGCGGAGGAAGGAAATTTTCTGCTCTAGGGCCGCCTTCATGTTCTCAAGCTTGGCTATTTCGGCCGCCTCCGGATCACTAGTAGCCATGGCGACCATGTCTTTGTAGGCACGAGCAGCTTGGGCAAGGGCTGCATCCGCTTCCTGGAGCTTGGCGTGCTGAAGGGATGGCGCAGATAAGCGCTCCTGCAGGCTTTTTAGTTCTGCTGGGAGGCGAAGAAGGCAGGAATTGGCCTCGGGCTGGTGCTCGGGGGGCAGCTGCTGGAACTGACTCTTAAGAACTTCAAGGGCGGAGAAGAGTTCATCCACCACCTGAGCATCTGCAGGATCCTTTTCTCCCAGGCACTCTAGGAATCCCCATGCCTTCTGTACTTCTGCGGGTTCCTCTTCAGGACTGTGAGGGGGAAGGAAGAGGTCTTCAGCCAGGATGGAAGAATGGGCAGTTTGGTCCTGGATTTCAGAACCAGATCCGCCAGGGGTCGCAGACGGCTGAGCAGTTGGGGAAGCAACAATCAATCTCGCAGGAGATTGATTCTGTGGCATGGGGATCAATGCTTCAGTTGATTCCACAGGGCCAAGGTCCGCTGCCAGTAGGGTGGTGTTGTCAGTTGCCATAATATCATCGTCCACCTGTTCATATAAAGGAGGGTTAGGAGCAGTTCTAACAAAGGAAAATGGCAAGGCAGGCGGATATATATATCATACCTCAATAATTTCTGGCAGAGGGGTTTCTTCGGGTTGGACCAGAGGAGATCCTGGTTGCCCTGGTTGTCCTTGCTGATCAAGGTCAGCCTGGTCATCCGCAGGGGTTGGAAGTTGTTCAACCCGGGGGGCAATATCTGTCAGGGATTCCACACCAGCAATTGTTTCCTCTTCTGCTAGTGAGAGATCATGTTCAGGGGAGGATGGCTCATCAGCTGCTGGCTGCTCTGCGCATTGGTTTGCTTCTTCTTCTTCTTCTTGCTCCACTTCATGAGTTGAGCTTGAGGCCAGCAGATTTGGAGTTGAAGAGCTGCCGGGCGCACCACTTGTCAATTGCAGAGGCTCGTCTGCCGGGGTCTCTGCCACAATGTCATCAGGGTTTTCCCCCACCTCCGGTCTAGTTTCTGTAACGGCAGAGAGTGTCAGGGTTGGCGCAATAGGGCGCTGACCAACTGCTAGCGCTAGACTGGAGGAAGTACCTGCATCAAGATAACGCAGAGGGACGGGTTGGGGAAAACTATCGCCGCAAATCTCGTGAAGATTTTGATAGAGGTCTGGGTAGTCCTCATCGAAGCTAGAAGAACTTGTAGATTCTTCAGAGGGGTCAGAGGACTCACCAGAGGAAATTTCGATAACCGTGGGGCCTCGGCTGGCGGCTGCAGCAGACGAGGAGCGCCTCCTCCGAGGTATCTGCAAAGAGGGATAGAGTTGGGATATCTACGTCACGTAGGTATTTATGAGCTGGTATCTAAAGACGCGAGGAGAATAGGGAGAAGTTGAATTCACTTACAGGTGTGTTTTCCTCCTCATCAGATTCTTCGTCCGCCTCAACGATAGTTCTACTCTTTTTCAGGGGCGGATGAGACCCACTTACAGCTTTTCGTTTGCCTCTATCCGTCGGGGTTTGTCCGGATGCCTGTTTCATTAAACAATTAAGAGTTACACGAGGTTTTCTGGCGAACCAAAACATCAGTGGGAAGCAGGGCGTATTACCTTCCCTGGGGGCATATCAATATACAGCGGATCGCCCTTTAATACCTCTTGATCAGCTGGGGTAAGGTGCCCGCCCTGATTCCGAAAGAGCCTCCGGAAGTAGAAGACGGATGGCTGATTAAAGAGCGGGCCTCGCAGGTGTGCCCACCATATCTGATATGAGCCAGTAACATCCATAGAGGCCTTCAGGTGTGGGTAGTATTCCCAGTTTCGCAGGTCAAGAAGCTCCAGACGTGGTCTCTGGCTAACACCGGACGCTGGTGGGAACTTTCTGCTATTCCGCCACGCCGAAAAAAGATTCACACTCTTCAGTGGCGGATATGGCAGGATTTGAGTAAGGCCGAACTGCCGGGCAAAGAAGTGAGGCGCGTAGACCTCGTGGCTAGGATATTTCTTGTCACTACATAGGAATGGCAAGTCCGCCATGGAGGTGCAGTGAATGAAGATCCTTCGACCTTTAGTGCCTTGTTCACTGGAGGGAAGGAACCCCCGGAATAGTCCGCGCGGATACTTCAAATGGATCAGCCGCTGTGCCTCTGCGAAGAACTCACTGGCGGTTGTGTTGAAGAAGATGTCGAGGCAGACAGCGTAGCTGAGGTCAGGACTGGGGGCGCAGCCGACATATTCTTGCCCCACAACTTGATCAGGTTTGGGATCTCCCTTCATGGCTGGAATGAGTTGGAGAAAATGCATTTGGCACCAGATATCTAGGATCCAGAGCGGACCAGATTGAGCACAATCCATTGACTGGGCGGATATCTGGTGCAGGCAGCGGTAGAGGTGTGCTAGAACATATTGGGCGAGGCCAATTTCGTGGCCGGCATAAATTACCTCCGCCATACGGTGGTAGAGCTTGGTCATCTTGTTGGTGTTGGAGCAGAACACAAACTTGTTGAGCCAGAAAGACAGAAAGGCTATTCCGCCGAGCGCATTATCCAGCTGGGAGGTATCATCTTTCCACTTCTCGAACCCACCGACGTCGACCGTATTAATAGCGCTCCGGGTAACTATCCTTTCGGGGTAGTTACTCTCATCAAAGGTTTGGGGGCCAATTGGGAACCCGAAGCCGGCATAGAGGTCTAACAACGTCACGGAAGCATGACCGAATTTGAACTCAAAGGCGTTGACTGTGGGGTTCCAGAGGCTGATCAGCGGAATGAGAGCGCACCTGTTGCCTCCTTTTGGGCTGAGGCTAAAGCAAAGTTTGATCACATCAGCGACCCCAGCCTTCCTCCAAATCTCTCTGTCGAGAGGGAGCCGTGCTTCATACCAGACTTTCATATAGGGCTTGACCAGAGGCCAGGCGGAATGGTTTACGGCGGCTTGGTGGTGGTGGGTTTGAAAATTTGGGCATTCCACTGGGTCTTCAGAGCGGAAAATCGCCGGCAGCGGGCGTGCCGGGCCGTTGAGTATCTGGTGTGCTCCATCGTTATCATCAGCATTATAGCCCACCACATAGGGACCTAATGTGGCACGTTCCTCTTGGGGAAGACTAAGGCAGGTCCGGTCGTCAACCCCGAAGCAGGTGATGAGAGGGAGGATTTGATTTTTGGCGGTGTTCGCTGTGGACCAGCGGATAACGAAGTTCTTTGATGAGGCCATTAGGTTCAAATCTGGGTTTCTTCTGAGTTTGGGCTGAGGAAGAGGAAGAAGAGTGGTCTGAAGGAGAAACCAAAGGTCTCAACTTGATTTATAAGAATCCGAAAGGGGTTCTCGAGTTTTGAAGCGTTGGGTTTTTGCAGCAATCAAGGGTTTAGGTGAACAGTGATACCGTTTCGAATTGGGAAGTCGTGATTGGTGAGGAAACGGTACAACAGTCCAAATATTTAAATGCTGCGGATGGGCCGGCGTTTGGGGCTCAGTCTCTCTTCTATTTCATTAAATCTCTCAATATCGGAGACTGGGCGGCAATGTTTGGGCCACAATTGGAATTGGTTTCAATTGAGCTTTTACCCCGAGGCCCAGAGGGGTTTAGGTTGAACCAAATCCAGTTTTTTGTATTCTCCCGTTTCGTTTAGGGAAGGGAGAGTATCGATTTATTACCTAATCGGATCGGGGTTATTTCGTAATAATCCAATTACACAATATACGAATTACCTTAACGGATAATAAGGTGTAAACTCTGATTGGGATAACTAGGGATTGTTTTGGGTACGTAGCAATCCATCTGAAAAGATATCTTTGCCGAATCAGTGATTGTTTCGCTGTAGACTCGATTTGGTTTATCTCAGCATTAATTGAATGGTGATCTTGATGAGAAGTGAGTTCCCTAAATCAAGAGGAAGTCTAATCCCATTTAATTTGTTGTCGATTTGATTGGAGGCAGAATAAGGAAGGAGACTCCTAGTTGATCTCGGAATCCGCCAGGTTGGATTTCCCAGCCCTAGGGTTTCATGAACCATATAAATATAACACTTTTACAACGAAGAAAAGGTTCTCAACCAAACACAAACACACACAAGTTCTAGCGCACCGCTAACTTGCCAAAGCCTCTCCGGAGCAACTCACGCAATTTGCCTCCACCTGCGATCGATCTTATCTCGCATTCGTGTCGAGCGGTTGTTGAGCGACTCACGCAATTTGCCTCCACCTGCGATCGACCACGTCTCGCATTCGTGTCGAGCGGTTGCTGAGCCAATCGAGTCAGTCCGCTACTCCGGTAGCAATCGAGTCAGTCCGCTACTCCGGTAGCACACACCCGTGGTCTTGGTATAGCTCTACTTTGCTTCTCCGGATCAGAGTAAGATCCTCAATCCTCCAAGGGGTTGGGAAGAAAATCATGTTAGAGAGTTCTATTCAGGTCTTGTTCGAGTCCTGTACGCCGGCTTAGTCAGCGCCCACATAACAGCCGCTTGATCAGGAAGTCAGAGTCTATTGGGAGCAGACGATAGGACGCACCAGGGGTCGTCCGCAATCGAGTCGCACCACTCCAAAGGTGCTGGCACGCCTAAAGCACACAGAAGACACGCGAGGAGCACGCATCCTCCACCCCCAAGTGTTGACTGTTCGCCGGGTGCTAAATCCGCCACGAACACTACCAATAATGCATCCGAAGTTTATACTCATTTAGATAACTATGTTTTTCTTTTTCATTGACGGAGGGACAGAATGAATACACAATGGATGCCATTCACATCACTAAAAGGCAATCTACATCATAATAGAAATGCATGCTTTGGCAAAAGTTACCAATGTTATAATTATGGGGAATATATGGAATATTTTAACATTACTCTTTGATGATGTGATCTTGGGATCCAAACTACAAATCATACAAAAAAATCTTACCTACTACTTTGTCACCACACCGAGTCGAAAAGGGTATAGAATTGAATTCAACCCATATCTCTCATTTGTTTCACAAGATGTACGTGATAGTATACCTTCACATAAACGTATTGGGATAAACTAGATATGCCTATTGCATTCTTGTGAAATTGTAATTTCTAGTTACCATGGCAGCTCTTGAGTCTCTTTGTAACCAATTCGTTGCTCCCTTGGTAATAAAATAGAGCTATCAAAGAAAAAAATGCATGACTTTAACCGATTTCGGATCCATTGGTACAATGTGGGCAATGCCTTCTGGTAAAAACAAACCATAAACTACCATAATATTAAAGCATACTGTGTGCTCCACATAGCTGACAATGATCTTGATACTGATCCCCTGAGATCTCTCTCTTTGATTTTCCCTCCCTCCCCGACTAAGAAAGCGACTGAGTAAAAGTGCAAAACCAACAAAAAAGGAAGAAGAACACCTTCATTACACACACATGCAAGTTATCTGATCATCATATATAAGCTACTGTAGTACTACTGGTACTTCTTCTTTTAGTTCCTCCTCCTCTTCTTGAAGGACAAAAGCTTCATGTCGTCAATTAAAAGATATAAGAACGAGGTGGATGGATGATCGATCAGACATTTTCGGTGGATGGAGGAATGAGTGGTTCAGTGAGGGACGTCTTGGTTTGGCTTTTCCTGTTGTTTGAGAGCACATTATCACTAGGAGTCGATTGAATTGGAACTCTTAAGCCGGCCGCAGCAAACTTCCTTTCTTCGCTTTTACCCCACAACACCGCGTACAGTCCCACTATGATCAGTATCGCTCCGATGATCCTGTACGTCCAAAATTACCATCCAATATTATCAGCATCAACATGCCTGTATATATGAACTAAACAATTACCGAGCAGTTGTGTTACCACCCAAAAGTGCTTCCTACAAAAGCACTCCCCTGGATAAGTTCTAATTAATTGAAATATCGTTTTATTCAACACTTTAGATGTGTCTTTAATTATAATTTTGAAGGCGTGCTCGTGTGTGCATTATTACTTTACTAAAATGGATCAAAACATAAGGTCAGGGTACGTGTGTTTGTAGGCTTGCAATCCTACAACTGGGGTTTTGATTCATGAATATGGAGGTGGCAGTAAAGGCTAGCTAAGAGAATGATGGATTATGATTTCATGAACGGAGCCAGGGCTAAGTGGTTAGGGCTTACCCCCCCAAGTAGAACTCCTCGCCTAAAGCGACTGAGGCCATAATAGCGACAACGAGAGTCTGAACAGGTTGATATACAGCAACGAAAACAGGGCCCCCTCTGTCGATGCACCATATCTGTACAGCGAATGCGATCCCTGATGCAACCACTCCCTGCAGATTAACTTCCATTAATTCACCAAAAACAGAAACATTCAATTGAAACTGCAAGTTAGTGAATCACTATCTATCATGCATCATCATTTCACTTTCGACACCCACCACCCTCCTGCATTATTGCATTTCCACAAAAACTTCCTTTTCTCTTTCCCAGTATTATCATGGAGCCTGGAAACTACTGGCTAGCACATGAACAAGGTACCCCTTTTGTTTCTGAGAGACTTTCTTTGTGCCCTGACAACCACCGTTAACTAACTATGAAAATGACACAAAGAGCTAGACGCTATGAAACAGAGAAAAAGATTTTGATCGACCACAAATTATAAAGGAGAGTGACTGATAAGGCTTCAGGGAGGTCGTTATTGACCGAAAAATCTTGAGTGAAGTCATCAAGGATAGGAAGACGTCAAAAACTAATTAGAAAGGCTATTTAAGTAGAAAATTGTATAGCATTAGTTATCAAATTAGAATTTTCCTGATTCAATTTTACTATAGTACTGAGTACTAACCGCATATAATATGCTGAAGACTTCTCCACCATTATGGAAGATCCAAGCCTGAGCGTCTCTCTCAAAAACCGCAGCGATAATAATGAACTGAATAAGACCAAAGAAACAGGTGTAGGAGGTGACGGAGAGCCGGGCCGGGTACTTCTTGAGAACTGGGGCTTGGAGGACGAGCCAGCCGGACCACGAGAGGCAATGGCCGATCAGGTAGAGGCAACCTAGAGTCCAGCTCTTACCCTTTGCATCACCAAGTACTGACATGGCGCTAGTAGTAATACTCGACATTGATATTGATGACGACGCACTGCTCATCATCATCGTCTCCAGTGGTTTTGTTGGGCTGTATATGGCTGGACCTTTGTATAGAGTAATCACTGATGCTCCGGCCACGCAGAAAATAGTTCCGGCAACCTTTGCAATACCGTCCTTGCGGTCTAGTCTTACTTTCTCGATTCTGTTTACAGACAACGCAGTTTTGGACATGAGCACGAAACAAACGGTAAAACAAAAATAAAATTAATTACAATAAACTAACTAATTGTGGCCTAATTACCAAACCTGAGTAAGGCTGCCATGAGAAAGGTAATGGCTGGCACAGAGTTTTGTATAGCGGAAGCAAAGGTGGGTGATGTGTTGTCTAATCCCAGTAAGTAGAATCCTTGATTTGCTGTTATTCTGTTTGATAACAAAAAATATCATCAGTAAATTTATTTAATTAATTAGCAGAAACACCTTTACTTATACAAAAGGGTTTTCTTTTGTCCAAATTTGTATATCTCTTTTCTCATACCCGATAAGCGCAAGGCAAAAGAACTGAACGAGAAAGTTGAGATTGATCGGAGGCCTGTCCTTCCTGATCACCACAGAACAAGAAGAACGTTAATTACTAGTCAAGTAATCATATTATTGTAAAAAAATACGCTCATTTTAAGAAGATACAAAAGGAAGTTGTGGATCTGTACTTTTCCAGAAAATAGGCAAACGGCAGGAGGAGAAGCAAAGCGATGATGTTTCGGTAAACTGGAAAAACAAGCTTAGAAATTCCCATATTGAGAGCAAATCTAGAGACGACATGGAAACCGGCATAGCCGAACTGCAAGGCCAGCATGGCTCCATGAAGCTGAAACTTCTCAGGCACCGAGCACCACATCCTCTTGTCAGAACCACCAGGTTCGGCCATTTTTTTTCGAAAGAGTGAGATCGATGAGCAGGTAGAGGATGAGGAAGAAGGGTGATGGATGATGAGTTAGGGTAAGAATCGGAGGGTATAAATACAGAGGGAAGTGAAGACTGTGAAAGAATATCTGACCCTACAAGGCCCTAAAAATAAGTAACGTCAACTGTTGCTAACCTTCAAATGTTTTTGGCTGTCTCCCACAACCCGCATACACATATATTCCTATTCACTCTTTCAAATCTCAGTCACTCCCCAAGACAACCCTAATCGATCGCACTCCACTAAATTATATATTACCTTCTTTGCATTAGGAAATTTGACGTACAGGTTTCTTTTGTATTATTGTCATAGTTAGGGTAATAGTGTAACAGATGAACAGTTTCTGTTTTGGCACCACGCTATTAATGATGATAGTTAAGCCGTCGTTGAATGCATATTTGGTTTTAGGAAGAAAGATAGCGCGCACGAGGGGAGGTGGGAGCACCATGCGGACTCATCCCTTATGATCAAAACCCTAAAACCCTACCACACCCACATATCCATTCCCTACCACCCTCAATCACAAACAGGCCAGCTTTATTTAAAAAAAAATTCTAGCATGTATTTCAATTATTTATTTCTGTTAATCATATAGGGTCATCATCATGAATGTATAAATAAAATCAAGAACATTACATTCCCCTAGATAGAGCCATATTTTAGTATGATAGGTAGCGAATACAAGTATTAATCTATATCGGCCGTACATTCATCACACATGGATTGACACCCAGGAATATCCTTGTAATGATGTTTCCATTACCTTCACTATGACGCACATTGTATATATTAACAATTTAAGAAACTGATTAATTTGGTTTAAAAATTGTTGTAATTTGAATTTTTTAAATATATTTATTGGACTTGTCAAACTACTGAAACTAGTCATTGCAATATCAATCACTTACCTTAATTTAGTTATCATAGTCAAAGGACTACATTAAATTTTGCATATTGGAAACATGTATGTTTTCTAAAACACTATTAATTAAAGTTTAAATCTCAACATAATTTTAATTATTAAGAGAAAAGAAGCGTTTTAACACGACTGAACGGTACATAATATATGTTGACAGTAGCCGCAGAGGGGCTACAGCAAGCCCACAGACCCGCGGCAAGTACACCAGGGCTCGGCCCAGGACCCAGGATCGGATCACCAGCACCAGGCCTCGGGGCCCAGCGGTCTATCCTGCCTCCAAGGGTCCTGGGACCAGGGGCACCTGCCTGCCAAAGAGGGCACCAGAATATCCAAACAGAAGGGAACCAGTCCCACATCGAAGGGTAAGGCCAGCCCTCACCCTCAACCACCTATATATGGGCCTCGACTACCACCATAAATAGGTAACTTGTCTCTCTCCCTGCTTACATACGTGCCCAGGTTATATATATTCCAACTATACTAACTTAGGCATCGGAGAGGTGAAGGCCGGCCCGCCCGGTATTCCCCTTAGTAAGCAGGATTGCAGGAGATCGAGTTGGATTCATCAAGTATCTACCAAGACCCCCGGGTTTAGGCAGAAACAATTGGCTCCGTCTGTGGGAAATCTGAACAAAAAGCCCTGCGAGCAACACCGCTGGCTGAGATTGTGGGAATGAGTCAAGAGAAAGGAACTACTGAGGAGGGGCGTGTTGCAGCTGTGCAAACGCTCGCCTCCACCCCTGTCGTCACGCGGGAGCTGCGTGGCGAGCAGGGCAGCGATTTGGGAAGGAGCCATGGAGGGCCCTCCGGTGATCCGGAGCCCCGCCACGAGAGCTCGCACGGGAAAGACCCGATAGAGGACGAAGGCAGCCCGGTGCTTCGTGGCCTATCCCTGACGTTCTCGGATGATCCGAGTGATCAGTCTGAGAGCCAGGATCAAGACCCCACGTACAGCCCTGACCATGACGGCTTGGCGGGAAAGGTACGGGCGATGGCCGCAGAAGTTAGTCGTCTCAGAGAGGAGAACGACCGGAACCGAGCCAAGTCCCAGGCCCGATACGAAGAGATAGAGGCAGTAAACGCCGCCCTGGTAGCCGCCCTAGAGAGGGGGCAGCAGCGCAGTGCTGCCATGGCCGAGGCACAAGCCGCACCCCTGCTAGTCCGACCCCGGCAGCTAGAGGCAGGGCAATCTTCGGGCGCCCGACCCAGCGAGCCTGTGCGAGAGAAGTTACGAGCCGGCGAGGACCTGCCGAAGAGCACGCCCGCCTCCCACCAGCCGCACGCTTCGTCCATGGGTGAAGTGGATACTCCAACCGCCCGGGCGC
The DNA here is from genome assembly GCA_963682095.1 of Potentilla sterilis. NCBI lineage: Eukaryota > Viridiplantae > Streptophyta > Magnoliopsida > Rosales > Rosaceae > Potentilla > Potentilla sterilis. The sequence goes on from OY821762.1 coordinate 1,813,876, forward strand.
TGCAGCTGCTAGCCAACACCGTGTCGGACCTGAAGGCCCAAATGGAGGCAAACGAGAGGAGAGCAGCCCGACCATTGGAAGGCGCCCGGTTTAACGAGCGCATGGGCCCCTTTTCACATCGAGTCATAGAGTCGGGGAGATCTGGCAACCAGAAGTCCCTCAAGCTCACCTATTCCGGGTCCGGTTGCCCGTATCAACATCTGGACAGCTTCCGATCCCAGACCTGCGCCAAGGGTTACTCCGATGCAATCTGCTGCAACATCTTCCAGGAGACCCTGTCCGGAGAAGCGCTCAGTTGGTTCTACGAGCTTCCTGCGAATTCAATCGAGGCATTCGAACAGCTGGCTGACCGGTTCGTAGGCCGCTTCATCCTCCGAGTCGAGGGAGCACGGACGTCCACCGTCCTCTTCAACTGCATCCAGGCCCCCGGGGAAGAGTTGAGAACCTTTGTCAACCGGTGGCAGACGGCCACGGCCGGGGTCCGGAACTTGGACAAAGGCATCGCCGAGATGGCATTCAAGCAGGGGCTTCGGGCAGGGAAGTTTTCCTACGCATCAGGGTAGAACTCCCTCAGGGCTACGACGAGTTGATGGCTATGGCCATCCGGCATGCCCAGGCTGATCATGAGACCTACGGGAACCACCTGCTGAAGAGGAAGCGGGATGAGCAGTCTTTGGACCATCCCCGGGGGGAGGATCCCCCGCGCAGTCACGAGAGCAAACCCGGCCAGCGAGCCGAGCACGGGAGTCGCCGACCCGGCCGGAACAACAACAACAACGGCAAGACCTGGCCGCAGCGACAGCAGAGGCCCTTCTCTGACAGGCCCCAGTCTCGGGCCGAGAACAAACCTGCACCGTACCACCAAGAGCGCCCCCTGGCAATTATGCCAGCACCCCCGGCTAATCAAGAAGTCTTCTCCACTCTCACCGCATCCTATGAGGACATCCTGCTGGAGAATGCAGACGTCATTGCCCCACCGCCCCAGAGAAGGTACCCCAAGGGGAAGCTTACGACGGCGCAGACAGGCAAGTACTGCTCGTACCACGATGAGGCAACTCATCGGACGAACCAGTGCTTCGCCCTCAAGACTGCAGTGCAGGGCTTGATTGATAGCGGCCAGCTCCAGAGATATGTAGGGGAGAGAGGAGCAGGCCCCGACCGGGAGGGTAACCCGGCTTGGTAAACCCGCTGGGTCCAGGCGGTTAGTTTGGCATATCGCCGGTTCAACCGATTGTAAAGATCAAATATATGCAAACTACTTTTGAAAACTCTGGCCCCGCAAGCTCAGATATATATTCATAGTTAATTAAAGTATCCAAAAAGTAAACCGCTCTGGAGAGTTTCTTTTACAAGCAAGAGCAAGAAAAACATCCTAAGGAGCCGCATCTCCAGCGGTAGCTTCGTCGTCGACCTCAGCTCCGGCAGGTTCGGCACTGTTGGTAAAAGAATCCAAGTGCGAGCGATGCTCTGCTCCTGGCTGTTCCTCCACCACCAGCTGCTGCACGACCGGCTCCACAGGAGCATTTCCTTCGGCAGAGGTACCTGGCATCAGGGAAGTATTTAACCAACCCTTCGCCGCCCATTCCGTGTAGGCATCCGAGATACCTTCTTCCCGGGCCTTTTCCAGGCAGTCCAGGAACCGATCGCTCTCCTCGTATTGAAGAACGAACCGGTCGAACTGTCCCGGATCATCTCCACCAGCAGCAGCAGCGGTGGCACGTGCCTGGAGCTCGTCTATCTTGGCTTCCAGCTCGGCCCTCTCAGCGTCAGCCCGCTCCCGCTCCCTCTCCATGCTCCGGTTCTGCTCCTCCAGCTCCCGGGCCTTCTCCTCCATCTTCCTGGCCTTTTCCTCCATCTTCTTGGCCCTCTCCTCCGCCCTGGCCTTCTCCCGATCCGAGCGGGACTTCTCCACCTCCAGAAGCTTCTGAGACTTGGATAGCGCAGTTATCTGCCTCTTCAGCACCGGAAGCCTCCTCGCTTGCATCCGGCTGGTACAGGTGGTAGAGCAGCTGCATGGCAACAAAGGCAGTCAAGTGGCAAAGAAAGAAGGCAGGATATAAGCAATACGGTGGTACCATGCGGTACTTACCCGGAAGATGGATTCCTTGCATTTTGGCCGGTTGCCACCCGCCAGCACGCCATCAACCCCGGGCTTGTCCAGGCCGAAGCTGGCCAGGTCCGCCATCATCTGCCGAACGAGAGCATTGTCCGGACTTCCCCTCACCGCCTCCGCAGGCGCAGGACTGCCCTGCCGGTCAGCTCCGGCTCCCTCCCCAACATTGGATGTTACGCTGCTGGTTGTCCTGACCCGCTTCGCCAGGACCTCCCGGGATGACCCGCCGGTTAGCGTCACCAGCAAAGGGGACGGACCGTCCGGCCCTTTCCGCTTCTCTCCCCGCCCTTCGGAAGCAGCGGCACGTGCGCTCGCACGAGGAACGAAAGCAGCGATACCCAGGCTCGCCGCACGGTTGGGGACCCTGTTTTCTCCCCCAGGAACCCGCACCGGTCCCCCGGTGCTCTTGCCCTTCCCCGGCACCGCTGCTGCCGCAGAGTGATGGGTCTTCACTCGCTCCGGCACGTAGGACGATTCGTCCAGATCCCGGGCCTGGGGCTCCGCATGCAACGTAACCCGCCCGTCCGCTTCCACCGAGGACCGGGCCACGCTCGCACCCTTCTCCGTAAGATGCTTCAGGAGATCTTCCCCGTCCATCGAAAGAGTGTTTTCGGGCTTGATCACCGCCCGGGTTGACGCACCTGCAGGACAAGGAAAAACGTTAAATTGTTAAGCAAAACCTAGTACAAGTCCCACCGCTAGGGTTTGTTACCCACCGGGATCCCGCCCAAGCCCACAGTGTTCCAGCACTTCTCGCCGGATGAAGTTGTACGAACTTCGCTCCAGGTGGTCCCAGCAGCCGAGAATAGTCAAGACCCTCTCCTGCTCCAACTCGGACAGCTGGAACGACTGGTCACCTATGGGCTGGAAGGCGCCAGGCACCCGGTACCTCCTCCTCTTCACCTGCCAAGCCCCGCCAGCCATCACCACCTTCTTTCTCCAACTGTTGTCTACCCATGAAGGCATAGTGGTGATAACCGCTTGATTGTTGCAGGAGTTGAAGGATAAGCAGCCTTTGGACCCCGCCTTCCTCGAGTAGGACAACCTATACAGCGCCCGGAATTCATTGATCGTAGGCATACTCATTCCGGACAAGTCGTATAGGCAGCCTAGGCTTAGTAGCCGCCTCCATTGAAGACCGGGCAGCTGCGCGGGCGACGCTGGCAGGGCACTCAGAATATACTGCACAAAGTCAGGCAGCGGTAGCGACATCCCGTGCCGGAACTGGTCCGGATGCACGGCAACCCAACCCTCCTCCGGGTTACAGGCCGACTCTCCAGGGTTCAGTGGACGCAAAAAGATATCGTCCGGGATACCCCACGTTTCCCGGAACGCAGCGATCTCCGCGGGAGTCAGGCTCTCCTCCGGTTCGTCACACACCACGGCAGTTCTTCCCCTACCAAGCGTGTAGCTTTCAGCGTGCGCACCGGCCATTCGCACCCCGTGCGGTATCTCAGTTTCCGAGGAATCTGACCCGGAATCTGAGGACGTGGACGAGGCACCGCTCCCGGAGCGGTCCGCGGCTTCTTGCTCCGGGGCTTCAGAATCGAGCCAGTCCTGCATCCTCTCCACATCATCCACCACAGGACCTCTTGCGGCAGATTCAGAAGCCTCCTCCGAGCTCGAAGTGTACATCTTAATCTAGGGGCAGAAAAGCAAAACCCTAACGCTCGTCAGCAACAGACTACAACACCACCTTCAACGGCCTCTCCCCAAAAGTTTGCCGCTGAGCAACCCAGTCAGCGACACAGATCCCTCCCCCCCGCCGCAAAACAACAAATCAAAAAGCAAGAAACACCGGGACAAAGAACACAACTTACCGATTAGTATGCTCAGCCGAGGACAATCCGCCCTGCGAAAGCAACGAGCAATGGTAAAAGGAGGCTTGGGAGCGCTTCAAACAACGGATCTCTTGAGGCAAGGAACTTAGGGTTTTTTCGCCGGACTACCTCCTTTTTCTCTCGGTCTCTCTTAAAAAGTACAAGAAGCAAAGGTAGAAAGAAGAGCAGAAGAGACCTATTTATAGAGGGGACCGGTGCCCTAGGCATTTAGAAATCCCTCCAAAAAACGCAATCAGAGCAACTCAAACGCCTGTGAATCCAGGCCCTCCATCACAAAACCGTTCCCTGATGGCACGTGTCCCAGCATTTGTAAAACTGCCCACGCCATCATAACTGACGGGACTGATGGACTCCCTCCTTAAATGCATGTCAGCCACCTGTCCCACACGCTGGCGACAGGAAGGTAGGAGCAGGAACCAGGGAGTCACGCTCCCCTACGCTTCCCCAGATTCCACGGTTGCACGCCATCATCATTGCAATTCAAACCGCTTAGGAAGACCTCTCACCGGTTATGCTGATCCAACCGCTTCAAGAGCACCTATCCGGGTTTGAGCAGGACCTCGCACCGATATGGCATGTTGCCCGCGTGAGTCCCGCCCGGTACCATGGCAGTCCGCGGTTATGATCATTCAACCGGCTCCATGGCATCTTCCCCGCATTTGCACCAACGACCTCGTTTCGATATGGCAACACGCCCGATCGAGGTCCGGTCTGCAAGTTCATCCGGGACTCGTCTCGATTTGGCAGAACGCCCGTCGAGCCCCCATGAACTCCACCTCGCACCGATATGGCAGAACGCCCGGACCAGGTCCACCCCGTCGGTTCCGTCATGTCCCACCAGCTTCAGAGTACTTTCCGGAAACATAATCACCCGGACCCATGGCTTTTCACAGGGGGACTCGTTTCGATAGGCATGTCGCCCGTCGAGTCCGCCCGCCTCCATGGCAAACGCATGGGCTTTATAAACCGGGCGAGTTTACATCTAACACATGTACTCTTGTCCAGCAGGATAAAAACCCTGCGTCGCATTGAACCGCGATACTGTCCAGCAGGATAAAAACCCTGCATCGCACTGAACTGCGATACCTTTGGGAACACATGGGGGAGACTCGTTATCTCTACACCATCCCACCGGGCAGATTGTATCTCTAACACAGAACAAATCTCCCCGCAGGCTAACAAACCTGCACATTTACCTCATCACTTATTCAAACACAAAGCTGAGAAGAACTAGCAAATGTTTGCACCGCTCCGTTCTAGTTTGGCAGAACGCCCGGTTCTGGCCCAGTTGGCACCGCTCCGTTCTAGTTTGGCAGAACGCCCGGTTCTGGCCCAGTTGGCACCGCTCCATTCTGATTTGGCAGAACAACCGGTTCTGGCCCAGTTTGCACCGCTCCGTTCTGATTTGGCAGGATGCCCAGTTCGGGATCAGTGAGCTCCAAAGGGCAGCAGACCCAATCAGAATTCCGTGCATTAATCTCTTGCATGGCGGATTTCAACGCCTCATCATCATCATTCCATGCATTAATCTCTTGCATGGCGGATTTCAACGCCTCATCATCATCATTCCATGCACCATCTATCGCATGGCATCATCTCATGCCCTCTTCGGGTTTCCACCCCGTTCCATGCTCTAACACTCGAGCACAATCCTGTTTTACATTACCCAACATGTTTATAAATTATTTCTTGCCATCAGTAACAGGTACTCACCTCGGTCACGCCCAATCTTTAACGCGGACTTGGGGGACTGGGGACCTGTAGGTTGGGGTAACCCCGCGGGTCTGCGGGACAAGAGCAAGACAGATAAGTCCCCATTCAAGATTGCACTTGACCGGGAACTTGGGGGACTTGTTGACAGTAGCCGCAGAGGGGCTACAGCAAGCCCACAGACCCGCGGCAAGTACACCAGGGCCCGGCCCAGGACCCAGGATCGGATCACCAGCACCAGGCCTCGGGGCCCAGCGGTCTATCCTGCCTCCAAGGGTCCTGGGACCAGGGGCGCCTGCCTGCCAAAGAGGGCACCAGAATATCCAAACAGAAGGGAACCAGTCCCACATCGAAGGGTAAGGCCAGCCCTCACCCTCAACCACCTATATATGGGCCTCGACTACCACCATAAATAGGTAACTTGTCTCTCTCCCTGCTTACATACGTGCCCAGGTTATATATATTCCAACTATATTAACTTAGACATCGGAGAGGTGAAGGCCGGCCTGCCCGGTATTCCCCTTAGTAAGCAGGATTGCAGGAGATCGAGTTGGATTCATCAAGTATCTACCAAGACCCCCGGGTTTAGGCAGAAACACTATATATAATTAAAAACGGTACATACTATATATAATTAAAAAAACACGTGTACTTATACATTATTCATTTTAAGTCCAAGTCGTCTCATGTTTTTATGACATTGTTCGACAAATAAGTTTATTTAGCGGGTTGAAAGCGGAGACCAAATTAACCATATGTCACATGTCAAGTTAAGGATCAAGGCTAGGGATCTAGAAGTCTTCTTTTGGATTAGAATCAGGGTTGTTTTGATATTGGAATGGGAATGAACAAAGATGTACATGCACCCCATTTTGTTAACTCTATAGCTATCTCAGGACCATTGAACATTTGTTTTCGAAAAGATAAAGGAGCAGCCAACAAGCGGAATCCCCATCTTTTCTGCGCGCGCTTTTCTTTTGGGATATGGACCATCAAATTTTAAAATGACCTATACAACTTAGAAACGTTAGGTAACCTTAATCAATTGAGTTAAAGCATTTTTAACTTTGGTCGATCGATCTTAATTATAAGATTGCCGATCCATCATCCTCTAAGCAAAACCCTAATGAATGAAATAGTGCTTCCACTAGCTAACTGAGTACTCCCACTCCCACTCCCTCCAGGGCCGTGCAGTACTCCGATATGAAAAATGAAATGAAGCCTCTCTTCACTTTAAGAGACATGTTGCCGGCCACCCCTTCACTTGAGACCACCATCATTTCTAAAGCAAAGAAAGAATAGCCAGGCCTGCCTTGCGCAGGAAGAAGATCGAATATATTTGTAGGAGATTTTCTGGAGTCGTTAAAAGGTGTTTTTATCTGACAAAAAGAATTTGTAATAATACTTGATTATTGTTCTTGGTACAGACTCAATAATAATGTTAAACTGCAAAAGTTAAGAGGAAGGACACGGGGGTCTGACCCGGCCTGCATGAACCGGTCGGACAACACCCTGACCAAGCCAGTTGGGTTGCTAATTGCATTTGCCCTATTCACAAATATTTCTTTCTTTCTTATTAGTAAGTACATGCCTGACAGCTAAATTTAGATTTGCTTTGCACGAGCGAATCTTCCAACCCAGTTTTTGGTCGACACCCTTTGACTCCTTCTCTTTGACTCCTTAAACACTAATTTGATTCTTCTCCTTCAATAATTTCGATTTCAACACTGTACGTTGTACGTAGAATACATGAGATATACACAGATACTTTATTAGAAATGCTTAACCAAGTTTCTCTGGGGTATTGCCGTATTGGATCCACATTCTTGGCTAGTGCATGCAAATATCTTTCAAGTACATATGGTGAACTTGCTGGGCTTTATGTATAATTATATACTATGATCCTATCTTGAGCTAGTTTTATGTATATCTGCAGCATTTTAAAGTAGCTAGCTAGAGGAACATGGAGCTACGTATATTATTTCAATGCCAAAATTTGGAATCTGGGTGCATCAAAATTCAAAACAGAAAGAGAAGAGAGAGAAAAAAAAAAAAAAAAAAAACTGGGAATTAACATATATAGTGGATGCATCAATTATTGCTGAAGATATATATAGTTTTAATTTTCCTATATGTGTGGCTTTACTTTTGGTAGGGAAGCTACTTGTTTTTTTTTGGTCAAGAGTACTAACATAATTCCTCTTACAAAAAAAAAAAAAAAAAAAAAAGAGAACGAAAAACTTACCCTACAAACATTACATGTGCATTACTGGACAGCTAGGGTTTTGAAGCTTCGCATGCAGTTTTGAATTGATTCATTTTATTAATGCCAATGATGTTGTTAATAGACTTGCGAAGTGTAATTAACCTAAGCATGGATTAAGGGAAAACCCCATGATTAAGATGTTGGAATTAAATATCTTGGGAGGCAGCCATAATGAACTGGTTGAATGCAACTAGAGTCGTCTTCCTCATGCCTTCAATTTCATGTTTAGCACTTTCGAGACAAGGTGTGAATCTTGTCTTGATTTTTCCCATATATACTTAGCGAGCTAGGTGCTCTTGTACCTCGACCGCAAATATAATTGATGTTAAGTCACCTTCGGTGCTTGTTAGCTAGCTAGCTAGGGTTTCCTTCAAATGAATCTCAATACATAGTTTGGTTTTGTTACATATACTCAAACTATATGTAGTCCAATTCAATTTTCAGCTTAATTTATATGCCAAACAAGGGAGATTTATCTATCTTCATCATGCATGTATGAGTCATTGAGTGAATGCAACACTACAGAGGGGTTCACTAAGCCAAACAGCTAGTCATGCAGCTATCACTACCACATAGCGAGAGCGCGATCAAAAAGCAAATGCAGACCTAATTTAGGGGATCAAAGTTTATGCCAGCCTTGATTATTGACTAAAATAAAGTAATTATTGGCCTACTATCATTATGGGTGGACGTTTTTCATGCTTGTTCTTAATCTTTGCTATTGTCTCCGGCCACCTTAATTAATTATTAGCAACAGCCGGATATTGAACATGAAATTTGCCGGACACACATTATATTTCAACCGCCTCTCAACTAAGTTTAGACCCACCTATATATGTACAAGGTGATGATTTGAAGTGACAAATGACTAACGTTTGAAACTCTTAAGCAATATGGCGAAGTTCATTGAATTGATCACTAAAATACAAGAAGAAAAAGAACTAAACCCCTATATCTTCATGTTTGCATGGTAAATGAAATCAATGATAAGCCAAACCGATTGATCCGACCTTTGGAAAGATCCTTAGAGCTTTATGTGGGTTGGTTTTGATTCTTTCCAACAAAAAATGCAGTAGCTAGTAGAGTGAGAAATCCACTAGAGATGATCTATCTCTTTATTAATTGCTTTTGTTTGGCATCTTTTGGCACATAAAGTGATTCCCACTCCCCACGAACACTTATGTAAACATTGCAAAGGGACTAAAGACGCATATGGTGTGTATATACTACTAAGTGTAACTATATATATATATATATATATATATATAACCAGCTAGCTCTTTGTCTTAGAGATCGACGACGACCCTACATGATTAGATAGGGGTTTCATGTAGATTTTCTTCAACTAATTGCGTGTCTAATAATGCAAAGAATGAACAAGTGCGGCCGATTCGCTAATTAAAGTCATCGATCAGTTGCCTTCCTGCTCCGATCCCTTTTTGACTGGAAATCTTCCATATGCATGAGGAATCAGGGTATTTATTATCAAGTATAACATATATAAAACAAATAAGTACCGCTTTCTTGACACATGAACAAAGAAATGAAAGAATCGCGCAGTCAAGTATATATATAAGAATGAAGGATTAATAACTTGGAGTGAATATGCAGTGTATGGTAAGAAACTCGATCGATATATTCGAGCCCTAAAAGAAGCTGAAAGAGGAAGACACGTTTTACCAGAAAGATCGAACTGTACGTGTCATTGGTATCTTGTAGGGTTTAGATTTTATCTGTGCAACATGCTGTGGCAGACCATCTCCAACAGAGAGTACCATCTTTGAGATTTCTTTCAATCTTAGCTTTTCCATCTATCTTCATTAATTGGTTTGCCACTTCTTGCATCCACGTTCATGGGAGTGACAGAGTTTCCATTATCCTTCACTTTCAATTGCACCATTGTGAAAAAGAAGAAGAAGAAGCAGAAGAAGAAGGCCGGTTAGGGTCCCAGAACTAAAGGTATACATCCCAATAACTCACTAGTTGGCCGGCCTCCTTCATCATCATCGATCACCATCATTCCTCAACTTGATCGAACATATACCTTCCTCAGTTGATCGATCCTATATTGATCTTTGAGAAGATAGCATTGGAATCTTTTGAAACCAAACTAAAGGGTGCTTCAAAAATCTTACAAAGTTGATGCAGAAGATTCCTAGTTTGTCAATTCCCGACCCCTCTTTGCTTGATTCTTGACATTTGACGAGGCCTGAACCTCTACCTACGGGCATCATGTCAATGTATGTTTAATTAACCAACCCCCACCGACAAATTAACTAAATTCTCAAGACTCAAACCCTAGATTTAGCAAGACTACCAACGTACTTGTGACTATATTTAGCCACTCTTTTTTTTGCCTAGTGATTTTTATACGTTGAACTTAGAGAGCTTGCGTATAGGTTGGATATTCGGAAATAGATTAAGTGGTGAGGTGATTCGAGCTTGTGAGTTAACTTTGGGTAAGTTCGATTGATAACATATTAAGTTCCTTACTGAGTAATTTCAAATGAAGAAGTAAGTGGTGGAGCAGGATTCCTTGGGTTAACTGTAGATGATTGTACGTGAAAGAATATTGAAGATTCTGTCTACTTCGGGGTAGAGATAGTGCAAGCAATGATGCTATTTGAGAATGATCAGTCTACGATCGATGTGTATCACACTCGTCTGAGTAAGAGATATACATGTTGCTTTAGTGGCGGGTGCTAAATAGAAGTTCAACCAAGAAGGTCTTAGGGTCTTTGATGTTACATTACATGCAGATTGACACAGATTCATTATAAGCTTGTTGAAAAACTTGTTAAAGGCATGCAGATACGCCAACATTCATTTGATTGATTGAGATGTCCTGTAACTGTGTTCCAAGACAGTACGAGGCTTTATTCCATTCCGTCCAAATTTCTCCAATATCTAAGGTAGGCAGGAGTGCAGGATATATATGATATATGGAGCAAGCCTTGCAATTATTGAAGTTTTCCACTGTTTTTGATATATCATATAGTGACAGCGGCCTAATATTTCCGATGGAGTTTGAGCTTACATGACAATGGGTGTTGCTTTGGAATCAACTAGACGGGCATTGCCCGGTTTTCTGGTGAAACAACAAACAAGTAGCTAGGCACGCTGGCTAAGAAATCAAGGTAAAATAAAATCAGTGGCATTTGAATTTTCAATTTTGTATCGATACGATTGCATTTGGCATTCAGAGGGGGTAGCAAGTAATTCAGCTATTCTCAAACTAAAATACTAGGTAAACCGGTATTATGGATTTATGGTGTACACGTTAAATCAAATCGATGAATGTTCGTCCTGTACGTTTAAGGAAGCGTTTCTATCACTGGTCAGATCATATAAGAGAATATAACTTGTGGGAGTTAAACAGATGAAATGGGACTACTGTCTCCCGTGTTTACAGTTATAACTTTTGATGACGTTACTTTCTCGTACAATACCTCAAGCAACCTTTCTTCGGCAATTGGGAACTCGCGGTTGATGAAAGGGAAGGTGGATGATGCTCAAATGGAGCAAACGAAACTCATTCCGCAGGTGTATCATCAACAGAATTCTTGTACTCCGGCTTAAGCTCATAAGTACCCTGGTTGGTTCCCCTTTTGTTGTATACACACAGCTCATTTAGTATCTCTTTCAAGAATTGCTGCAGATGAAACCATCAGAAAGTTGTGGATATTAATAAGAACCAAGTTACTAATCAGTAGTGAGTACTAAGCAAATGGGTAGATAGGTAAGAAGACATACAGCAGGTTGATCGGTCTCTTGCACAAGCTGCTTTAATGCCCAATTTGGTTGTCTTTCAAATAACTTGAACATGATATCCTCCAGTTCCCCACGATCCCTTCTAGTCCTCTTGACATCTGATTGTTTAACCGGTACTGGTTTCTTCTTATCCTGGCATATCGAAATTCAAGTATTATTCCTATGCTTCTTCTAAGAATGTCGCCAAAGGGAGCATAAACATAATCCTTCATATCTGAACCAACATTAATATCTGCATAACCACACTTTGCACATCTAGACTCTAAAAGAAAGAAGAGGTAAATTTCATTCTACTCGTTCTTGTAACCACTATGACTACGGTTTTCCTTCATCATGGAAACCATCGCGATCACATGATCACCATAAGAAGCTAGAAAGTTTCTATGCTAAAAACAATGCATCTCAAAAAAGGGTAGGAAACTAACAACTGAAACAAGCAAATAAGCAGGACACACTTCTGGCATTCTGGCATTAGTTGTCCAAAAACTAAATGGAGTGAAGGAAGTTGATACCTTGGCATTGGTAGAAATCAAGCCGATCATACCAGGCATGGGCCTCATATGTACTCCTCGGTCATTGTCGATCACCTTTCAACCGGCAAGAGAGAATAAAAAATAAGATCTTGATAGACTTAGAAATAAGCTGCCATAACAGAAACATAAGCTGCCATAACAGAAACATATGGAAGATATGGCTACCTGTATTTGTCTATTCTTGATCATGGACTTGTTTGTCCTTTCACGACACATCTTCCCATACTCCTCAAAGTTTGTACCATGGGGCTTCATGTCAAACTTGTGCTCAACTTTTCCTTCCACAGCAATCTTGCCTAAAATGAAGGCAAATGTTGACAACCGTTTTAATACGGCAATTACAACAGAAAGGGGAATCATTGAAAGGTGCAATATATGACAGGTTTGACAGACATATGGAACCTACAAGTAGTTAGTTTGTACTAACTGTGCACCTTAACCCAGTAATTGGACTACTACATGCATGTTCATGTTCATGATTTTAGATGACAAAGGAGAGTAAATATCTACAACATAGACAACTTCAATAGGCGTAACAAGTAATTGTCTTATACCTATTTCAAGTGTGTAGTCATTCAAATTAGTTTAAACGATCATATGAAAGACAGTCATATGAACTTCAATCAATCTACTTAAACAGCTAGGCAAATGTCGAAAACGAGTAGAACTGTAGATGTACTAGTCTTTCGACAGATGTACTAATTTCTGATCCTTACCTTGATTTGCCTCAGAGAAAACGCACATAGGAACAAAGTCTTTCGACATATTCATCGAATAACTCTTCGGCTTCATCCCAGCCTCAGTTGGGGCAACCTCCATTTTGAACTGATTGCAAATTTTCAAAGGCATAAGCACCAGAGAATAGAAACTTAAGAACAACAAGTATGCACTCCAAAACCAAATTCAGTCACGAACAGAATCCCTAGGAACCTAAAATCTAGCCTGAGTAATCTTCCATTCTCAATTTCAATGTAGTTTACCTAATGTTCTAAAACTACAGAGAACACCTACTGATCAAAATTGCAATACAAATTAGGGTTTTGCTGAAGAACACAGAGCCAACAATACATGATTCTAACTAGTCTCGCTCTAATTAAACAAATTCAGCGAAGAATTAATAGATTGCGAACATTGTGAAGCTTCTAGAATCAAGAACGCGATCGGAATTGAGAGAGAGAAGAAGTAAGTACCTGCACGGCGGCGGTCTCATCGGTTTCGAGCGGATCGAGGGAGAGGACGACTTTGGCGACGGGGTGAGGATCGGAGGAAGGGTGCGAGTTCCAAGACTTAGCCACCGCCTGCGGCAGCTTCATCAGCCACACCAGCTTCTCGGCTTTCGCAGTATCCAAGCTTTTGCTACCGCCGCCGCCGTGGTCGTCCTCCGTCTTCACCTTCTTCGCCGCCACGTGGTCTTCCTCCGACTTCACTCTCTTCCCCGACGGCTTCTCCTCCATCTTTTCTGAGCTCGCCGGAGCTTGATTTGACCGGAATTCAACTCTATTTTACTGCCAAGTCAAAATTGGCAATAGACGCGAGTTCAGCCTCGTTGAGGTTAAGAGGAGTAACATTCGGTGCGTTGGGCACGTGTCGACTGTGGATTGGGTATGTTTAGAAGGGTATTGTCGGTTTTTGGGACTTAACAAAATTGTGACGGCAGGCGATAAAATTACATTGGACCGGGAAGACTCGGGCCTTTTTCTCTAGTATGTCTTAGCGGATCTGGGCTTTGCAAATACGGGCTTTTCTCATTATAATACAAGACGTTTTGAGTGGCATCTTCCATTGTTGTGTAACTGGAATACTTATTCATTCACGTTTATGATGAATTGGACTACATACATATATGCCTAAGGCCTTTTGTATTGAAGTTATAATTACGTATATTCAAGTGTACACAAAAATCAAAATGCTGGATACATGAGTATAGCCTATTTGAGACTCTCACACAACAATGTATTTCTAATTTCATATCAATAAGCATGTAAACGAACACCTCATACTCTATTATACAATGCCAAAAGAAAAATGTGATGTACACTCTTGCGAATGATAAAATTATACACCTCATACTTTATTGTACAATTGACGCTCTCAACATGTACAATAAAAATGTGATGTACACTCTTGCGAATGATAAGACTAGTTCTAACTTTACAATTCAAATTCAAATTCAAATGTGGAGAGAATAAAGAAGGAAAACCTTCACTATCTCTCCATTGATGAGATGCAATATTTTCATTACGAAACAAAATTGGACTAGCCAGAGATGAAGAAAAAGGAGGGAAGTTTGAAGAAGACAAGCAACAATAATGGAGTAGCGCCAAGCCGTCAAGACACCCAACCAACCCCATGATTTTCTCCTATCCGTTTCCTAGCTCACCACTTGGTGACAAATACTCGTACCACAACAAACCACGTGTCTACAATTTCTGGGAAGCTCGCTATGTCGCCCAGTCCACACAAAATAACTAAACCCCACAAATATCTCATCACATTTTATATTAATCCCCCTCATCTCATTTCCTACCCTACACTCCCAACTCACTCCAACAATGGATCATCATCATCACGCTCTCCTCATTGCTCTACTTCTATTCCTATCCTCCGCCGTCGCCGCTACTTTAACCGACGGCGGCGATCCTTTAATCCGACAAGTCGTACCGGGGGCCACCGTGGATGATGACGCGCTCCTCCACGCGGAGCGTCACTTCTCAAACTTCAAAGCCACGTTCGGAAAGAGCTACGCGAGTCCGGAGGAGCACGACTACAGGTTCGGCATCTTCAAGGCCAACCTCCGCCGGGCCAAGAGGCACCAGGGGCTGGACCCCACCGCCGTCCACGGCGTCACCAAGTTCTCCGATCTCACTCCCAAGGAGTTTCGCCGGAATTTTCTCGGCCTCAGGAAGCGTCTCCGGCTGCCGGCCGACGCTCACAAGGCGCCGATCCTTCCGACGAATGATCTTCCTACCGACTTTGACTGGCGCGAGAAAGGTGCCGTTACTCCGGTGAAGGACCAGGTACTGTGTAACTCATATGTGATATTAAGATTAATTAATTTTTCGAAAATTATTTGATGTGTATAATATATTGATTGTGTGTTGTGGGGTGTATAATAGGGTGCATGTGGATCATGCTGGTCGTTTAGTGCGACGGGAGCACTGGAAGGAGCTCATTATTTGACAACAGGGGAGCTTGTGAGTCTTAGTGAGCAGCAGCTTGTGGACTGTGATCATGAGGTTTGCTCATACTATACAATTACATCTATATAGTTTAATATCTGATGTTTATACTTAAATTATTGAAATTTATATCCGGAAAAGGCTGAAGCTTTAGCTGATTGCTTAACTGTGTTTAAAGTTTTGAGTTTTGAATCTAGTTAGTTAATTTGGTGGTAGTAGAATCTGGAACTCCATGTATAGTATGTTGCTTATGTAATATTAAGTTGATCTATGATGTATTTGTACTTCAAGAGTGGTTGAGTGAGTGGGCACTAGAACCTTATGCAATTCAAGTGTGTTGGAATCACTTGTTTTTTTTTTTTTTTTTTCCTTAAGTTCTTATCTTTAATCTGCATATGGAGATGGTTTGTGTAATTTGTCCTTTTCATTGGTATAAGTCTCGTTATAGTGCTGTTTCTCAAGTATAGTTCGCGTACATTCATTTTATTGTAACTGCATAGTTTTTCGGTACTGGTGTTGGTAGTATCAGAGATTTGAGGCAGTTGGTTGCTTTATTTTCTCTAATGGAAAGGTGGTGCTCTATATTTGATTTGATTGTTATGATGGCGTGGCGTTGTCTTATAGAGAGCATGTATATTTTGCAGTGTGATCCAGAAGAATATGGTTCATGTGACTCAGGCTGTAGTGGTGGACTAATGACCAATGCCTTTGAGTATGCACTCAAGGCCGGGGGTTTGGAGCAAGAGAAAGACTACCCTTACACTGGGACTGACCGCGGCACTTGTAAATTCGACAAGAGTAAAGTTGTTGCTACTGTCTCCAACTTCAGCGTTGTTTCCCTTGACGAAGATCAAATTGCCGCAAATTTGGTCCACAATGGCCCTCTTGCAATTGGCATCAATGC
Organism: Potentilla sterilis; assembly: GCA_963682095.1. Taxonomy (NCBI): domain Eukaryota; kingdom Viridiplantae; phylum Streptophyta; class Magnoliopsida; order Rosales; family Rosaceae; genus Potentilla; species Potentilla sterilis. The sequence goes on from OY821762.1 coordinate 1,830,193, forward strand.
AGTGTTCATGCAGACGTACATAGGGGGAGTCTCATGCCCTTACATCTGCGGAAAACATCTGGATCACGGCGTGCTTCTGGTGGGTTACGGCTCCTCTGGATATGCCCCGATCCGATTCAAGGAGAAGCCTTACTGGATCATAAAGAATTCATGGGGACAGAGTTGGGGAGAGGAAGGATATTACAAGATATGCAGGGGTCATAATACCTGTGGCGTGGATAGCATGGTCTCTACCGTTGCTGCTATGCACACATGAAACCAGAACCATTAGGAAATCAAGGAGTTTATTTACTGTATTAGACTTGTGGGGCTTTTGTACATATATCCTATGATCTCCTAGATGATAATTTCAGGAGGATTTGTAATAAGTCTGGTTGTCTGATGTTGAACTTGTATAGTAATGGATTCTTATCCTGATTATCATGTTATTTTACATAGTTTGAGATGTTTTAAGCATATGCTATGAATTTTTTTTACAATTCACCTCTTTTGTGTGTTATATGCATGAATCCTTCACCCTAGTTCCTAGCTTCCCATCTCCTGTATCATAAATTTAGCCCTCTGAATTGAGTTAAACTGTTAAAATAGAACTTTCGCTCCTAAAAAAATTAATTAAAATAAAAAAAATAAAATCACTCATAATCTAATTGGTGGGCCAGACTCTGTTGGGCTTTTTTGGAATTTTGTTTTCTTAAAAACTATAAACATCTGACTTTCGGCCCAGCAAACTTTCTATGGGTTTATGCCGGACCCGAACACGTATGTCTCTGGTGTAAGCTTTAACGGAGACATAATGACATTTAGGCGGCCAATAATCTGCTTTTTTTATAAAGAGTCTCAAATCCAATTATGTCGGGCAGTGGACACCATGAAGGCATGAACTGCTAGTCATACCCTACCTCACAACTTGACGTTGGACCCACCCTACCCTACAAAATATACGTACAGTATGGACTTTGAGTATGTTATAGATGTACACCACCACCTCGTACACATACGTATTTATGTATTTTCTAAAGGTATTCCCTAATTTGATCGTGATCTTTTTTCTTTGGATAATGGATCGTGATAGGTAACTGCTATATCTCTTACTGAACGAACACTGTATGCCCTAGACAAGTCAATCTGTATCGATTTCATTGACCGACAGCGTCACGTACTCTGTCTCTTACTCAACGAAAGGGAGAGTTACTGGGTATGTGTCTGGGTAGTGATACATAGAAATGGAGGAAGAAAGAAATTTAACGGAAATGATGGTTGTGAACAAGCACATAGGTACGAATAAAGGTTTTCTAGTCATGATGATTTAATTAATAAACAATAACGTCGATCAACTCATTACAATTAGATATAATGATGATTAAACACGTATCTAGCTAGAACATATCATGAAATATATGTAATCTTGTACATCATCGTTTAGGTCTCGTTACATCAATGCACAAGACTTGTAATGATGATCGAATACATAATGATAGTTCATGATTTGTGTTAATTTCCGGTACAAAACAAAAGATTTATTCTGCTGCATCCGATGGAAGTGGAGCTAATGGTCAATGTAGGAGAAGTGATGCAAATAAAAATTAAAATGTATACCAACCTTTACCCTCATGAGGGTCAAGTCAAGAGGAAGAAAAAAGCTCTGGGCTCGAGAGCAAAAGAAAGAAAGACAGAAACACAATAATTGGAACATCCACAATATCATTCGTCTACTTACCATCAATCTCTTTCTCTGGTCTTTTTCCGGGAACCCTAGCTTTCTTTTCTTTCGTTTTTTACCTTCCTGATTATCAATAAACGGCCTCGTTCGAATGTTTCCAATCTGAGCATGCCCTCGTTAAGATTTGATTAAGTCAGAGTTGCCATGGCCCTAGGGTTTAAGAATTAGGGTTTCTTTAAGTGAAGGTTTTGCTATGTATAAAAGTCGAAGACTCACCTCTCCCATGTCGGCACCAGAGAGTCAAGGGCAGCGTACGGCGCGACTTCGGCGAAAGGCGGCCGGAGCTCGTACTTTTGGTCCTATATATAATTGGAATTCAATAATTAGTGGGCACTAATTTGGGGGATTCACGTGACTGTCTTTCATGAAAAGGCCATTATCTCTTTACTAAAGCCACCTTTTGGTCAAATGCTTTAATCTTCTTGTACTGGCCTCCCCGCCGGCTTCCCCTCCCCAAGCCACGATCTGCTGAAGAACACTCCACAGCACGAACCGTATTTCCTATCAAACTTAGTCGATCATCGGAGATCGACACTATTGGATAGGTTAATGAGCTATTAACTATGCAACCATATATTATAGATGGATCGACTAATTGGGGTAAGGGAATGACCTATGAGTTGTGCAATGCCCTAGATGAAAGATAGAGAAGATTATAAGATTGTTATGTCGAAGGATCCAGTAGCCAAGTACGTTTATTACGTACTCTCGTTTAGCCGATGGCGAAGACAAATATACGAGTTAAGTTATTCTTAACACATTCTTAAAGTAGAAGAAGATTGAAACAACTTGATATCCTTTAAGAAATAATACATGCATGTGTGTTTTGTTTTCTTCAAATATGAACATGCATACAATTACAAAATGTTGAAATGAAAATAGTTGCCCAAAGCATCTTATCTGATCTTTTGTGAAATCAAACAAAAACATAGGTCAAATCTACAAATTAGTAGACAGACTTTTGAGTTTAGAGTACTGTTGTATAAATTAACTATCTATGTAATTCTTTGTTGGAGGGAGGGACACGATTATAGGTTGATCATAACACGCACTACCAGAAAAGGCATTATAGCCGACGAAATTGCAAATAACGGCTGACGAACTCTTTATTCGTCGGCTATAACAATTATAGCCGACGAAATTCGTCGTCTGTAGTGGTATTTCGTCGGTTAAAATGGTTATAGCCGACTATATCGTCGTCGGGTATAGTTTTACCGACAGCGTATTTCCGACGATGTTATAACCGACGATATGTCGTCTGGTAATGGTTATAGCCGACGAAATCGCCGGCTATAATCATTATAGTCGGCGACTTAAATTCGTCGGCTATGATGCCTTTTCTGGTAGTGACGTACGAAAGCAATTAGGAAATCAACAGCGTTTTGATCATCTACTTCATTTTCCAATTCTAAATTAATATAGTGTCTATATATATATATAATTTCGATGTAATTGACTTAACATTTATTCTTATTTACGTACTAACAATCTTTCTTATTTACGTACAAAAAATCTCCGAAAGAGTAAAAGAAAGATGATGGTTGTTATCAATAGATTCCATGAAATCTTCAAATGCACAGCACAAGAGTACTTTGACAAAAGAATTTAACGATCTTGCTGCCTGCTGGCATATAACCAACATTTGATCTAGGGTTCACGTCCTACACAACAGGTACTAACACACATAGGAACAGCCCACCAGAGCCTAATTCCGTTAACTATAGCCATCAAGCTTGTTGACCTTATCATCATAAGTGATTCAACAATCTCTAGCTTATCCCCCCACTACTGTACAAAAACCTATTTTTTTTGTATCGATTAATTAGTCAATCATAAAATGATTACCCGATCGAAGAATTTTTGAGTGGAATACGAGGCATTTTGCACAAGATAACAAGACCCGCACAATTTCGTAATGCTCGAAATTACGTTACCCTAAGAAGATGTAGTTTATTTTATAAGAATTTATAATTTAAGCACTGGATAATTTGTTTTACGCGTGATCTGAGGCTGCTTGTAAAACCCTCGACTGGGAGGAATACATTATTGGATTACAAGTACACGTGGCGTGTGGTGATAGGATTGTGATGCATGTCCTCTTTTGGGAGGTAAGATTGCTGGGTGGATTGCAATGGGTAAAAAGGAAAAACACTATTCGTAGGGATGGTCAGAAAAAGAAGTAGTAGTAGCGGGTTTTCCGGTGTAATCACCCACACGTGGACGTATAGTGACCGTTCCGGCCTCATCAACCGGAAGAAAGAGCAGAGGTGAATTGGCCATTTTTTGTTTTCTTTTAATCTCACTCAGTATAGTACTTCTGAGTATGAGTGAGTCTCTCCCAGTCACTCACAGTCTCTTATCTCTCCCAGACCGAGAGCTTGTGTGTATGTGACAGAGTCAGAAGAACTAGCAAAGAGAGAGTGAAAAGGTTTTCGTCTTTGGCGTAGTTGTCTTAAGTGTAGATGGTCGATGAGGGTTAAGTGTAGAGAGAGAAGAAAGAGAGACAAGAAAGAGCAGAGTGGGTGCAGTTTCCATGGCGGCGTTGCAGGGCTCTAATTCCGTGCCATTATTGCTTCGAACAACGACACCACCAAAATTGAAAACCCAACCCTTCATCAACAACAAAACAACTATTTAGTTTTTCCTCTTCTTACCCTAAAATATTCCCAAACAATTAACCCCCTCGAAAAGCTGCCAAACACAACCCAAACCTCCCCACCAGCATAGTAAAGAGATCACATAGCTAGATTTACACAGTACCTCTATCCATCTATCTCTCACTCTCTCTCTCTCTCTCTCTCTCTCTCACGCAGAGTGATTTAGAGTGAGAGTGATCAGTACCAGATCGGTCGGTTCAAAAAGCAAAGTCGAAACCCTGGAAAACCCGGGTGTCAGAATCACTGATCCTCTAACAAGATTTGGTCTTCTGATATGGATTTTTACCCCAAATTGAGGTCATTTTCGTGTGCGAGAAATGGCTGGGTTCTTCGGTAGCTTAGGGGGAAGAGATCAAGGGGCGAGACACAAACCAGACGGGGACGATGAAAGAGGAGGAAATTTAAACCTGTTTTCGTACGGGAACGAAGAGATCTACAACAACAAGCAGGGGGGTTTCGAGTTATGGCCACAGTATCATCCTCACCATCCTCATCATCATCAGCAAAGCTTGAATTACTACGCGTTTGGAGTGGATCCTAGCCATAGAAGCAACCACAACAACTTGGAGGGCAACGTCTCGGATGACTCATCTTCGGGGCTGAGACTCACTGTGATGCGACAAGGAAGCGGCGGTGGTGGTAGCACTGGTCTAGGATCGGGCGGAATGAATTGTCAGGATTGCGGGAATCAAGCTAAGAAAGACTGTCCTCACTTGCGGTGCCGAACGTGTTGCAAGAGCCGAGGGTTTCAGTGCCAAACACACGTCAAGAGCACTTGGGTTCCTGCAGCGAAACGCCGAGAGAGGCAGGAACAATTCTCTGCTCTTCAGCAGCAGCAACAACAGCAACAACAATTACAGTTTCCAAAAAGGCCGAGAGAGAATCAAGCAGGAGGCTCTTCTCTAGCCTGTGTTCGTTTACCCACTAACACGTCAGGTAAGCTTGTAGTTTACAATACAAACAAAGATTAATTATATATGTGTATACATACGATCGACTTTCAGACTCCAAGTTTGGACATTGGTCAGTAAGTCCATGACAGAATTTTCAAATACCGTTCAATTCTCTTATGTAAAGGAAACAGGAAAAACAGTTAGATCTATAGGAAAATCTGGACTTAATTTCACTAGGAGTTGGATGTATCCCATCAAATCCATATCCTTTGCGTGTGAGAGAAAGTCCACCTCCTCCGGAACATAGTCCATATAAGTCACACCGACTTTGCTGTCTCTCTTCTGTTTTCATTCTGTCACTGTTTGTTGGTAAAACTGACGAAAAGAATTCCATGAAATTCTTTGCACTCATTCTACTAACTGCTCCATTACTTTCCCTTTTGTTTTTTTATTTGACAATTCTTTAAATATCATGAAAAATACAAATTAGGGTTGGAGCTTGCACCATTTCCAGCGGAGGTGAACTCGCCAGCCGTGTTCCGGTGTGTGAGAGTTAGTGCAATGGACGACGTGGAGGAGCAGTACGCGTACCAGACGGCTGTGAACATCGGAGGGCACGTGTTCAAGGGACTTCTTTACGATCAAGGACTGCTGGATGGTCATTACACAAGCACAACTACCGCTGGGGAAAGCTCCTCAGGCCAACAAGACGGAGGAGGCGGAGGAGGGCATCCTCATAATAATCAGCAGCAACTGAATCTTATAACGACCACTACAAGCACGAGTGGCAACCCTCCGACGGCGACGTTGCTCGATCCTACTATGGTGTTTCCGACTCCTCTGAATGCTTTTGTGGCTGGTACGCAATACTTCCCACCTCCGAGGTCTTAGAAAATAAAACAGCAAGGGCCAGCTTAGCCATTGGCTCGCTTTCGTTTTTGCAACTCAAATCTTCATTTCTCAGCTGCTAGCTAGCTAGATCTAATATTCATTGTTTCTCTATTAATTGTTATGGCTTTCGATCATCGATCATCGTAGATCAAGTTAATTTCTCGCTTTAACATGCCCTAGGAAACTGGAGAGGATAATGATGATGATCGATGATGAGAACGATATTGGGATGTTTGGTTTTGTTCCGAATTTCAATTCTGACTAATTGGAATTAACTTAATTATTCAGTTTTTGGCTTAATAATTATTCTTTGTGCGGCAGCAGCAGCCGCTTGGTTGCATTATAAAATATCTGCTGTTTTGCCTTGGTTGACTAGTTTCTAGAATTCTCTTTAATTGTCTGGGTTAGATATATTGAATGCGGTTTCTGGGTGGTGGTGATGAACTCGAAACCCCTCTTTTCCCTGCTTTTCCGGTGTCTTGCCGGAAATGTAAATGGGACGACAAATAGGTTTCGTGTTCGGCTAACCATACATTTTAAATTCTTATGTCAAAACATGTCTGAAAAAGAAGGGAGGAATAATGAACGGTGCAGATATGCAGAACCTTTAGATCTCATGCAATGCCGATTGGCGAGTAGTGAAGATTGATTAGTTACGTAAATGTGTAATTTACAGAGGCATTATATGCCAACTACTTACCTGCCAAAGCTGTAAAATTTAGCAACATGATATAGACGTTCGTGGATGGGAGTTAATGCAGCTAAAATTAACTGAGTAGATGCATGTGAAAGTCTATACATATGTTGTACGTGTATGTAAATGTGTATATATAGGCTATGTAACAAATGAGATATAGGGCTGAGCGGAGGAGGTACTTATATGTAAGGTAGCTACTTAATGATGGAACCCTAGACTGCTAGATTTGGTAGTAACGAAAGAAACTTACACCTTATGAAAAAATTTCCATCCTCTTGTAAATTCTGACCCTTATCATGTGCAGCAGCTCGTCTCACTCAGTTCTCTCCCTCTCTCTTTCTCGATTCCATTATGTGTTTCGCATTTATTTGTGTTAACTATAAGTACTCTCCTTATCGGATTGATCGTATTCGCTCAAGGAGCTGGAAATGATATTACCTCTTTTTCAATTTGTAGTTGCTATGATCTACACTATAATTCAAGGGTTCATGGTTAAGATTGAAGAACCTTTCGTAGGTTATGTCATATATATGAGTTTGGTGTGAGTGGAGAGCAAATCAAATCTAGCTAGAAATTTGAGACTGGATGAATGCATGGGGAGCAAATTAAGGTTATTTAAGATTGTATGGTTAATGACTAATGAGAGAAATTCTTATATAGTATTATATCTTTGAATATTAGTGAAACAGATGAGAAATAGAAGTTGGCTTAACTATGTGGGTTGCATCAGAAATGTGTAAAAAGCTGCATGCCTAGCTAGGGTTTATTCCAAAGATGTACCGTCTAGATTAGCTTGAGCAACTGTTATTTTGTTAACATATGGTAAGGTATGGAAACCGGAAAGCTCATGGTCATGACTTTGCATTGGGAAGTGGTTTGCATGATTGGAACAGTTATGCAGGCAATCTCTTATTGTGATTGAGTCCTAGCTAGCTAGCTGCCTCAAGGATAAGATCGAATTTGAGTATTTCGTAGATTATACATTCAGTATCTGCACTAATTTGATACGGATGGATGTTTAATTAAGTTCATCCAGAGGAAGGGAAGAAGCAAATGTACACTGTACACACTGAAACTGATACTGCGTGCATCATTCAAGGTTCAGTAGAAGTGTGTGTCATCAGTGAATTCCAGAAATGCTTCATAGTTCTTAACTAATATGTAGAACGAGAAAGCTGAAGCATGCATGCTAATTAACTCCAACTTAGCTTATGATGATCGTCCACGTACATAAATAAATCCACTGATTTGTGAGGTCAGATCGTCTGCCTCTCTGTTTATGGAAGAAGGACCTTTATTTTAGGTCAGAAAGATGGGGGGTGGGGAACCGAAAGAGAAAGAGAATACTGCATAATTCGTACTGGTACTGGTTTTATAGATATTGATGATCTTGCAGTAGCGAGTTACATAAAATGTCAGTCAAAACAACCGTGCAAGCTAAAAAGGCTTGGTTAACTTCGAGTCTGGACATAGGCCGGCCAGACTATATAGCTATCTGATTTGACTTTAACAGTATACAGAAAACTTGTGATGATCATTCAAATTCTTCATAATGTAAAACTACTGTTCAGTCTAGACCGAAACAGAAGACCTGCGAATACCTTTTCTGTGTTCTTCGGTAGCAAAATTCCAAATATATTGAAGTTTTGAAAAGCATATATGCAGATGGTTTTTCGAGCAGTGTTTTATTTTTCTTTAGGGTTTAATCGAAAACTGTTTTGAGATAGACATATACATTGGTTTAATCAATAAAAATGAATTCTAAAGTTATGAAATCACTTAGTTCAGTAATTCTGTGTAGTGAATTTGTTGTGGTACTTATCATATATACTTCTGGAAAACCTTTTGGCATTTAATTAGAAACAGTACTGTATTGAATCTGGGTCCGTCATTGTGCTTGGAACCTCTGTTCTGTCAATTTTATACTTTGCATTTCTGTTGTGTCATTTTCAAAATATAGATGAACTGACCATGACTCCAGTGACCCAAATTAATTTGTATTAAAAACTGGGGACACATGCATGATCTGAAATCTAATGATCAAATGAAACATTTTTCTGTAACCCCACAGAAGTTCAATCTAGACGTTAACGTTGAAGACTTCGAGTACTCTTCGTCATTTAAATTCCCTGGGCATCTTCTTCTCTGACTGCAATGTTCCTTCACTGCTTGTGATGAACTTAATATTAATATCGGTCGGTATAGTATTATGTAGACTATAGAGCATTGACTGTGGAGGGGTGTGTACCGTAAATAGTTGGGACAACTCTTTGAATATATGTTTATACTTTACAAGTAATCAATCACCCTTGTTTTCTGGCTTTGTTCATAATTATATATACTTTCAAATCAACTACCTCCCGATTTAGCTAGGTCACGAGTCAAGGGATTGTGAAGCTAGAGTGACAAGTTAATACGTGTTTAATAGTAATAGTAACAAGTGGACCTAGGTGGTCTCATACTATGTGCATTATGGATAATTCATAATTGGACATAACGTGCATCTAAATGTCATATAAATAATATAGGAATCGGCCTGTCGGAGCTCGGATCAACTCATGTTATCATACTTAATAGTCAATATGGTTCATCCAAATCTAATGCGCTCGCTGTTGGCAATAAACAAAAGCACACTCTTAATTAGTCTCAATCTGTAACACCGGCCATGGTATACGTGAAAGAGTACGTTGATCGATCGCAGTTGTGGTTAACCGTTGAGGATGACTATATTTGAATACAGATCACTTGACGCATGCGCCTCCGCTTTCGCCTTTGAAAACATTGTTATATATAAGCTGATCGAATTCAATCAAAGCCGAAAACAGAGCCAAACTGATTATGGACTCTAGCTAGAAACCACGAAGGCAAATTATTAGTTAGTTGTCTCGAGCTAGTGTGTTGGATCTTGACTGACTGACACGAAATGGGCATGATTACGAGTTGTAGCTCTCTGATCTGATGAATCGAGTGGTTGAATATCCTTTTCTAGACGGCCAAAACCCTAGCTGGCTAGGTTATATTTATGACGATGTATATAATGGGATCGATCAGTAGTGTTATTAATGTCTGGGGTTTTCGTCTAATACGTAGGCTCTTCAGGGCTAGCGGAGCCTTTAATTAGCAAGGTAGGGTTGCGGCCAGAGCCAGACGCATGCGAGCGATCCGATTGCTCTCTCTGCTAGTTTATGGTTCTCTTTGGAAAATATCTATCTATATATTTATATGTCTCGCCCTTCCCTTGTTGCTAAGCTCAGCTAATCTAGGCTTACAACGTCAACGTGGTCCAAACATGTCTGTGTTTCCTATATAGCTTTGCCGCTATGTACAGTCTATATATATTACAGTATTCACGTTTGTGATGTAATTATCCTTGAGTTTCTGTGTAGAGGCCGTAATGTCCCTCATTGGCTATCTAGTTATCGTTGCAGTGTATAGGTTAATTAACCATGCACGGAAATGATTAACAACCTGTTGGTATGTAATCGTTAGAGACCTCTTGCAGCTTAGGCTAGCTAATTCAAACGGATACGTCTCTCAACAGCGATGAGACAGACGTGACTGACAGGGGAGGAAGGTTGATGGTGACCCAGCGGTTGTTAACTACATGTTAATTTGCTGCCATTTCGATCCTCAAGAACTAGAAGAAAAAAGGGAGAGTTTAGTTGAGTGACTTGGTTGCATTTATAGGAGCAGGAAGCCAGTTTACAACAACAATTGGATTCATTTTCATGTTGTCACACTTGTAGAGCAACTAGATAGAGCAGAGTAGGTCTCGTGTGCCTCATCGTAAAGTTTGAAATGGTGAATATGTAAGAGGAAATAAATATGAGTTAAAACCCTCTTCGCTTATTATTATTAGCATCATCAATTTTCTTCCCCACCAGCCCACCAGCCCACCAGCCCATCACACACCACAGCATGCAGTTGGAAATGCAGTAGCTGCGTCAGTTTAACGCGCACTTGGGTATGCTTTAGGATTTGCATTTAGAGGTCTTGCTGCATGCCTCCGGTGACTTGTTTCAGCTCCGCGCCTAATGAATACCCTGCTGGAGTGCTGGTAGTTGGTTCTGCAAGTCATATGACCCCTTTCATCATATTATGTTCAATTCAAAGATTTAACTTGAATTAAGCAAGGAGGCATGAGCTCTCTACTTTGTGGATTGTGTGTATGTTCAAGGAGGCATGATTACAGTTGATCTGTTGGCAAGTAATTATGAAGATTGTGTAGATCGAACTTTATTGATTTCTTTGGTTAATCTTAGCATTCATGCGGTCAGAGTTGGGGAGGTGAGATAACCTAAACCATTTCAAATATATATATACACCACAACAACAAAGAATGCAGCCCACTGTAGCGGGGGGGCTAGAAATCTTATAATGTTGGCTTTGTTGTTGGGTTGTAACTGATATTTGGGCCACCTGACTCTCACTATGTCCAATCACAACAAATTACTGAGAAAAAAAATATATGCAGTTTTAGCCCAAATTTCGTGTGTTATGTCTACGGTTTTTTTATTTTTATTTTTATTTTTTACAAAAATTATATTTTTAAACAAGTTCATGTTTTAGATACAAATTCGTAAATTCATTCTCATACACCAAATTATAGACAACGTTTGTTTGTTGAGAAATTATAGACACCGTTGAGAGCAACCTAATTTGACAATGCACAAGCAAGTCAGCTTCACCCTTGAAGAGTCGGTACAGAGGGGTAGTTACGTCATTCACACCTTTGATCTTTCTTTCCTAAGATGGCGCGTCGCGGTCGCGCGCGTATGGACTTTGAAGTTCAAACCAATAGGATTTCATCCCAAAATCACCTCACCCTATCAGTAGACGCCACGTTACAGGAATAAAGAGAGAAAAAGGAAATGCAGGAACTCCGAAATCTGGGTTCGAATTAAAAATAGGTATTACAATACAATACAAAGGAAACAATTAAGATTCTTCTGGAGCTCTCTTTGAATTGCTGGCCAAGCATGGATCTGCTACGGTCGGAGCCAATGCAATTGGTGCACCTCATCATTCCGATGGAATCGTCTCGCCGCGCCATCTCATACCTCGGTGAACTCGGCCTCTTTCAATTCAAAGATGTTAGTTCCTCTCTTTCTCATAATTACTGCTCATTTGATTCTCGTTTTGTTTATTCATGTCTTGCATTACTTTGTTATTTGAAGCTCAATGCGGAGAAGAGTCCGTTCCAGAGAACATACGCCGCTCAGGTACATTCATTTAAAGCAATTTCAGTTATATATATCAATACCTAAGAATTATTTAAAAGGCGCATTGTGAATTCTTTTGTGTTGAACATGAAATTGATGTGATCTGATGCGTGTGCTTGTTTGTTATGTAATGTAGATCAAACGATGTGGAGAAATGGCTCGACGGTTACGCTTCTTCAGAGATCAGATGAGGAAGGCTGGGTTGTCACAATCATCAATGTCAACAATGAGCAATGATACTGATCTCGATTGCTTGGAGGTAGTTTGACAAGTTGATTTGCTGTTTTGAGTTTTGTTGTCTATACTGATCAACTTTTCATTTGGGGGAGTGTTTCCAGGTTAAACTTGGTGAACTTGAGGCTGATCTATTGGAAATGAATGCAAATAATGAGCAATTGCAACGCACTTATAGTGAGCTATTAGAATACAAGCTTGTACTGCAGAAGGTATGAGTCGTTTTTTAACTGCTATTGCACTGATTTATATAACAACATTGGTTGCATTTACGCTGATGCGATACTGAATATTATCATGCATTAACCATCCTCACATTATCTGTGATAGTTAATATTTTCTGGAAGGCTGGAACTGAGATATTTCTTACTACATGGCAAAACTTTTTTTTAACTCATTTCAGGCTGGGGAGTTTTTTAACTCAGCTCAAAGTAGTGCCGCAGCACAGCAGACAGAAATTGAAGTGCAGCCCATGGGTGAAAGATCCATTGACAGTCCATTATTACTCGAACAAGTGCAGCTTTGTAGTTTTCTATTTCATTTTTTTGGTTATTGTTAAATTCTTTTTCATTTGCCCTTGAATGATGCTTACGGTTTTATCTGCTGTAGGAAATGATAACAGATCCATCAAAGCATGTAAAACTTGGGTCTGTGAGCGGTCTTGTTCCAAGAGAAAAGTCTATGGCCTTCGAGAGGATTTTGTTTCGTGCCACCAGGGGTAATGTATTTCTGAAGCAAGCTGTAGTCAATGGCGCAGTTGTTGATCCTGTGTCAGGAGAGAAGGTTAATACTCAATTTTCATTTTCATGTTTCATGATATAGTTTCATTATGGTTATGGTGACAATGGATGGTGATTTACATGCATCTTCTTTTTTGTTCTTAAATTTTGTTCCCACTGAAAGTTATATCTATAAGGAAGAGTTCTTCTTATGTATGTATAAGCTTTGATCAGACAGAACTTAATAGTTACTTCCTGCATGCTATATATTATGTTTGTGGTGTGTTTGTACATATATGTTCTAGATTTGATTCTCTCCCTACTGGATGGTTAATCATTCACAAAATTGATAAACTACTGTTTTACAGGTTGAGAAAAATGTATTTATCATCTTCTATTCTGGAGAAAGGGCAAAAAATAAAATTCTGAAAATATGCGAGGCTTTTGGAGCAAACCGTTACCCATTTACAGATGACCTGGGAAAACAATTTCAGATGATTACAGAGGTAGCTAGCGTTCTTTTGCTTTATATGTATACTAAGAGCTTTATGATACTACAAATGTTGAAATTTCTTGCCTCGTGGTAACCATGTGGATTTGAGAAATACAGAGAAGACAGACTTTCTTGTCTTCGAATTTATTGTTGTTAAACTTTTGATTATTGTCAGGTGTTCTGATTCGTAGCTATAGTGTGGTCAAGAGTTGCATTTAGAATCGCCCGCAACTGACTTGTCATTGGATGGTCTCGTTTTCTCACTAATACCAGCATAAAAGGAAATTTTTATTGCTTAAACTGCATCAATAATGGGTTTGCGTCTCACAGACATGTATTTCTAGAAAGGTTTTTGTACCATAGGGTTTAATCTGTATACCTGAAATTATAACCACCAAAATCTCAAGCATTTAGTGCTTGATAATGGTAACATTTTTTCTGAAATAGCATAAAGCAGTGATGAGGAAAAGCTTTTAGAGCTTAGTAAACTTGCTAGACATAAACCATCATGTCCTTGTAACTAAAGTAGTTCACTCTGTTTTGTCTGATTGTGGATATTACATTAGGAGCAGTCACTGTACATTCTGAACTCTATAACCCCTTTAATTTCTAGGTGTCTGGAAAACTTTCAGAGCTGAAGTCTACCATTGATGCTGGACTGTTGCATTGGAACAGTTTACTACAGACAATTGGCCATCAATATGAGCAATGGAAACTTCTGGTGAGTTTAGTTCTTCTATTTATCTACTGTATCTCTTTTTGTTGTCTAAATTTGTAGACTGATGCCCATGTGAATTCGGTCATCATCACTGAGTATAATCTGTGCTCTAATTTTTTTTCCCTATGACTTGACAGGTGAAGAGGGAAAAATCCATCTACCACACCTTAAACATGCTCAGCATTGATGTGACAAAGATGTGTCTTGTTGCAGAAGGTTGGTGTCCTGTATCCGCGTCAATTCAGGTCTGTTCTTTTATTCTGCGACAGGTTCCTGCTGAAACACATCACATTGTATTCATTAATAAAAAGTTGGACTTGAAGTGCAATGCATCTCGGAAGGAATATTATCTAATGACAGTCTAAATTTACAGATCCAAAATGCACTGCAGCAGGCAACCTATGATAGCAACTCTCAAGTTGGGGCCATATTCCAGGTTTTGCAGACAAAGGAATCACCGCCAACATATTTCCGTACAAACAAGTTTACTACTGCTTTTCAAGAAATTGTTGATGCATATGGGTAGGTCAAATTTGTAGGTTATGTCTCTGTGAAATGTAGGACACATGAAGGTTATATACATGGAATAATTTGATTAACGTACTATCATCACAGGGTTGCCAAGTATCAGGAGGCTAATCCTGGTGTATATACTATTGTCACTTTCCCTTTCCTTTTTGCTGTGATGTTTGGAGACTGGGGGCATGGTATTTGCTTGTTGCTGGCAACACTATATTTCATCCTCAGTGAGAGAAAGTTTTCTAATCAGGTAATGGTGTATGGCTTTCTGAAAGCAGATTTTCCACTCTTTCCTTGTAATTTAGCATTGTTATACGACTTCTACTAACATAGGTTTGTTGACAACAGAAACTTGGGGACATTATTGAAATGACGTTTGGTGGGCGTTATGTTATTTTTATGATGGCGCTGTTCTCAATTTACACAGGATTGATATACAATGAATTCTTTTCAGTCCCATTTGAACTATTTGGGCCTTCTGCCTATGCATGCCGTGACCCATCCTGCAGGTACACAATCTATCTGAGATACTTGAACATATTTTTGGTATACCATTCCTATTTGAGTTGATTATTAGTTTCTCTTTGTTATTGCAGGGATGCCACTACAGCAGGTTTGACAAAGGTCCGTGACACCTATCCATTTGGATTGGATCCTAAATGGCATGGTTCCAGGTCCGAATTGCCCTTTCTTAACTCGCTGAAGATGAAGATGTCAATCCTACTAGGAGTAGCCCAGATGAATCTTGGAATTGTTTTAAGTTACTTCAATGCAAAATTCTTTGCGGATAAGCTGAATGTCTGGTTAGCTATATTGCTCAACTTGATAGTTGGTCCTGCATGTTATTTCATTATGCATGTGTATGTGGTACTAAGTAGAATAGTTTGTCAAATAATCCCATCTTAAAAGAGAGATTGAAGTAGTGTATATCATTTATGCACTTTCAACCTTTGGTTTGCAAATAGATGTTTACTACTCCCTTTTCAGCTTTTCGAACTTCTGAATAAATGTTTTAAATGTTGACTATCAAGTCATCATAACTAACCATGTTTCTGTAGGTACCAATTTGTTCCTCAGATGATATTTCTAAACAGTCTGTTTGGCTACCTTTCGCTCCTAATTATTGTGAAATGGTGCACCGGTTCAAAAGCTGATTTGTATCATGTAATGATATACATGTTCCTGAGTCCATTTGACGATCTTGGTGAAAATCAGCTCTTTTGGGGGCAAGGCTTCCTTCAGGTGTTATTTTCGTTCCTTGCATCATGCCAAAATGTAAAAAACAGTGTTATATAATGGTGCTGATCTTAAAAATTCCCTGTTTCTATTACAAGGTTCTATTATTACTATCCGCTCTTGTTGCTGTGCCATGGATGCTGTTTCCAAAGCCTTATTTCTTGAAGAAGCAGCATGAGGAAGTATGCTTGAAGTTATATTTTCTCCTATTATATGCTAATATTTGGTTCTTGTGTCTAAAATCATTCATTCGTCCATTGGAATTCCATCCTAATACAATCTCTTGGTACCCTGTTGCCTCAGAGGCACCAAGGTCAATCCTACGCGTTGCTTCTGACTGGGGAGGACCCTCTTGAAGATGACCAGGAAGACCATCACAACTCAAAAGGTCATGAGGAATTTGAATTCAGCGAGATCTTTGTACACCAACTCATACATACCATAGAGTTTGTGCTTGGAGCAGTGTCCAATACAGCTTCATATCTACGTTTATGGGCACTCAGGTAAGTGGCGGAAACTTAAACCATTGCATAGCATCCAAACTTAATTAGTCATCTTAACCTTCATGGAAGTGTGTAATTGCACATCTTAAATAGTAGTTGATACTTTCAGTTTGCAAATTAAATGATGATCCTCTTGCTTGTCCTTTCTTTATTGTGTCCAGCTTAGCACATTCAGAGTTGTCCAGTGTTTTTTATGACAAGGTTCTGCTTCTAGCTTGGGGGTAAGTTCTTTCTTTTACAGTTTACTAGTCTTTGCATACAGAACTTTAAGATCTCAAAAGAGCCAATTAAGTAATGATTGAATCTCATGGGAATTACTACTGCAGGTACAACAATGTGATTATTTTAATCATTGGCATAATCGTTTTTGTAAGTGCAACTGTTGGAGTACTACTAGTGATGGAGACCTTAAGTGCGTTCTTGCATGCCTTGAGGCTTCACTGGGTGGAGTTCATGAACAAGTTCTATGAGGGCGCTGGTTACAAATTCTACCCTTTTTCATTTGCATTACTCAGCAGGGAGGACGACGATTGACCTTGCGATTTTTTATCTGTACAATCCTATAAATCAAGATGTAAAATAGAAATGTATTGATGCGATTCATTGTACACAAAATGTACTATGTACTGTGTAATACGAACTGATACAATGTATTCTTTCCACGGTGGTGGATTTTTGAGATTGAAAGAGGAAACAGGCATACAGTAACTATGAATTCCTTGGGCCTTCCACCGTACTACATTTAGCATTAGGTGGACTTGAGACTTGATACTTGAGGCCCATATCAATGGATGTCTTGTCTTTGTTTTGTTAGTTTCGTGTGGGTCCACAATTGAATAGACGTTTGAAAGACTTGAAATGACATTTCCTTGAAGGTTTGAACAACGTTAACTAATGTTCAAGTTTGGAGAGAGCAGCTACTTGGTGCAGTAGCTATATTGTCCCACGCTTCCATGCATTCAATGAAAAACCCAGGGAATATTAACCCTGTTAATTAACCAGAAGAATAATGCTCGACTTCCCTAGCTTTCACCATTGGATTTTATGTATCTCCATATGTGGATGAACATTTACATTTTCTGAAATTACACTATGCTTCAGAGTAATAGAATTTCATAGTCGGAAAATGTTAGTTTAGCTATTGTCGCGGTCACACATTGAACTAACTCAACGGCTCACAACTTCAGAGTTCTAAATTGTGAAGCAAGTTCTATTGTATTCCGGAATAGTAAAACCCTAGCGGCATGAGCCGACTTACAATGAGAAGAGACTTGTATGGTCATGGAATAGTTTAGTTTAGTTTAGTTTAGTTTATTATGGGGTGACCATGGAGGAAGCTAACCTAGCTAACAGAGTTACAGGTCTCGCCTCGATGTTCGAGTCTCTTAATAGATTGCTCAGTAATTACATCGAAACGGAAAACGGGGGATCGGACTAGTCTCAAGGACGGAAAGTGTGTAATGATCATGGCGTATATTGGTCCCCCACGCTCATCGAAATGCGAGCCAATGAAGCAAAGCAAAGCAAGAATGACATCGCCACGTTTAGCTCTTCAACATCTATATGTCAATGACCAATCCACAAACCCCTTCCATTCTCGGCAATGCCTTTCTTTTCTCCACACATTAGCTGTGCTTGCTTTTCTGCTTAGGTTCTTCTGATTTCTAGAGCTCATTAAGCAAATTCTGCAACTCAGATCGGATTGAAAGGTAGCTGCTGATACAGATCAGCGAAGAGGACAATGGCGAGAGGTAAGATCCAGATCAAGAGGATAGAGAATGTGACGAACAGGCAGGTCACCTACTCCAAGAGAAGGAACGGCCTCTTCAAGAAGGCCAATGAGCTCACTGTTCTCTGTGATGCCCAGGTTTCTCTGCTCATGGTTTCCTCTTCCGGAAAGCTTCACGAGTTCATCAGTCCCTCCACCACGTACTTAAATCCCTCCACTCGATCTCATTCCGGTTTTCAAACCCTAGCTTCAGTTTTAATTTAAGTTATTAAATTTTTGTGTGTAGGACAAAGCAAGTCTACGATGAGTACCAGAAGGCTCTCGGAATTGATCTTTGGAAATCGCACTATGAGGTGATCCGATCTCTCTCTCAGACTATCTCTGCGTCCAGCTGTTGTAGTGTAACTAAGCACATTTTATATGATTGTGATAATTTGTACAGAAAATGCAAGAAAATTTGAAGAAGCTGAAGGAGACTAATAAGAGTCTCAAGCGGCAGATCAGGTAATATTTATGTGAAAAAAAAATTATCAGTTGATTTTGTTACTGATTGTTTCGATCCAAAGTGTAATGAGCTTGATGATCTAGTTCTTAATTTTGAAATATAGGCAAAGGCTGGGGGAGTGTTTGGACAATATGAGATTTGCTGAGCTGCACAGTCTTGAAGAAGAAATGCAAACAGCTGTAGAAATTGTTCGTACTCGCAAGGTTGTATATGTCGATCTTTGTCCCTCTATTTGGTGTCCAATAATCGATCTATATATAAATCATTGTGGCTCTTATTATTTGTATTTAAACGATCAAAAAAGATTAACTGCGTAACGTCTGATTTTTCTCAATTTATCAGATTAATTTCATGCTTAACATCTTCGTTAAAATACAGATAAAAATATCTCAGATGGCTGTTGTATAGCTCACTAGGTTAACCAAAGTATTAAATTTATTGAATGAATATAGGTGCAGCAAGTTTAGGGTTTAGGTGAATATATAGGTGCGCAGCAAGTGAAACTCATATATAGGCAATAGCTACCTGTAAGTTCACTAGCTTTCTTTTCTTTTCAGATTTTGTAGTCAAGTTTCACTGCATAGTTTGGACTCTTTTATGTATTTGTTGCTTTGATAGTATGGGGATTAATTGCTGCATCTTTAGACTAAGTGGTCTATCTAATGTACTCCATGTATTCCGTTTCTCTTCGATCAGTCAGATTGCAGTTTTGGTCACTTCAATCCTAAACCACTGTACTGATTAGAGCCTGTCCTCTTTTCAAGGTTTTATCGGAAAATATATAGGTGATTCACTGATTTTGAGATTTAATCACCTGGTTTTGTTTCTGTGTTTCTCTGAAAGAAATAAGCGTAACCGGAAGATATTTATATTTGAGTTTCTTTAATTAATTGCTTATTTCTAGTTTTTGTGGCAAAGGATATTTCATTTCCTTCTTTATCGATCTCCTTATATTTTGTTTGAGAATATATATGTCTTTAATATCTATATGACTATATATATGAGTACATTGCTAGCAGAGCACCTACCTTACCAGACCCACAAGCTAGCTAGTTTTGTTGACACTTGATTGTTCATCTTCCTAATGTAGCTCAGTAACCTAATATAACATCTGTGATGATTGACAGGAGAAGCTGCTCACCAATAAGATTCAGACCAAGACGAAAAAGGTAATCTTATTCACCATGTATATATGGTCGGCAATCCTTTTGTCCATTACCTCTCTTGATATTTTCATATATGTATTTACATGAATCTGTCTCATTTCTCTTCCTTCTAAAATATATATATATATATATATATATATATATATATATATATATATATATATATATATCTGTCTCATTTCTCTTCATTACCTGATGACAGCTTCGGAATGCAACATACGACCACAGGAGAATCTTTGAAGCTGTATGCATTACTCTTCAAACAAATATAGCTTTGCTTCTTTTCCCTACATATACGTACGTAAGATTAATGTGAGTGTTTTCTGCATTATTCATAGGAGATGGAGGATCCGCACTACGGATTGGTTGATGGTGGGGGTGAATATTATGATTCTGGCGTTGTCTACTCAGCAAATGAAGACCCCCACAATGTTTTTCGTTTAAGGCTGCAACCTTATCATCATCATCATCCTAATCATCACCAGGGAGGAGGTTCAGATCTCACGACCTACACCTTGCTTTGATCGAGTTTCAAGCAAGCTGATCGATCAGGTCGAAAATATCAATCTTCACCGGTGATGAAGTTCAAACTGTGGTGGAGTGTGCTTTCTCTGTATTAAGATTGAGATGATATTAAGCTAATTAGCAAGCTAGTAGTAGAGGTTATTTTAAAGGATGCCTGGCTGGTAAAGATAGACGCATGTAGAGTACTGTACTATGTCCATGACATTCTTACTTGAGCCTAGTCTTTTCGATCATAAACCTTTCGCCTTTTGATCTTTGGTTGTAATCCGTTTGGTATCGCAGTAGATTGAATTGAAGATCGATTTCCTGATCATTTGCTTATTCACTTGCTTAATTTCTTACCTTGTGAAAGCCATTTTAAATTATCAGTTTCTATAAGCGATTCTAAGCTATTTTCATTCCCCATTGAATCTTCTATGAGCTTTTCCACCAAACAAAGTCCAATAATAATCAAGAACATATTCTGCCCGACAACATTACTTCTCAACAAGATGAGAAGCATGTCTAATATCACTTATTGTGAGTGCGTGTGTGTATCAAGTCATATTAGCAAATTCAATTATTCTTTACGTAACATGTATATGTTAAATAAAATGAGAACTAACTATTTCATGGAACCGACTTATAGAAAAAATAAGTGCATAATTAAATGGTGTGTAAGAGTGATAGAATAAAATCCCAGATATCTTGGAGTATCATGTAAATCTTTCCCAAATCTAGAAAGTAATATATATCGTCCAAAGAAAATAAGAAAACTGAAAAACCAGCAAAAAAGTGAAGAAGAAAAAAAATAAAATAAAGAGGAGCAATATAACCAGTTTTCCTCGGAAGAAGGGACTCTGTGGTCAATGGTCAAAACCCCGGGCACTGAGCAGGAGAGTCCTTGCCAACCTCTGCACCTTCTTCTTCTGCCTCAATCCAATTCACTCTCCCACAACCGCCTCACACCCGTCGCCGACCACCTCCACGTGTCACTAAACATCCCTAAAACCCTTGCCTTTCTATTCTCTATGTTCGACTGCGGCGAATAAGCTGAGGCGTAGGCATGGCCGGAGACGCAGCTTTGGCGCGGAGCTCCGCCTTCGGTGCTTGGATTCCGGCCGACGATGTTTTGCTCAAGAACGCCGTTGAGGTGAAAATTTTTAGTTTTGTTTGTTCTTCTTTTACCTATTTTCATATAATTTGTTTTGTTTCGAACTAATAATCGTTTTCTCACTGTTAAAATTTGTTACTTTGAGCTTTGAAATTTGAAAGTATGAGTTTTTTTTAACTGTGGAGAATGAATTGTATTGAAGAATGAGGTCATTACATGTTTATATGATGATAGGTTTAGTGTGTTCAAGTGTCAATTGAAGCAATAGAATGAATAAATTGATAGAGCTTATGCTGCAGTAGTCAGTGTTTTCAGTTTCGGTATGGTAGTCTGGTTAAGGACTATTTGCCTCTATTAGGTGTGTCTGGTTTGGGTGGATTGTCCTGTGTCTCTATCAGATATGAATGAGAGTTTGGTATTTTTCTAAACTGTTGATTTTTGACCAGTAGGCTTGATACATGTGCTAAATATGAATGATACAGTTGGGTTTCATGAGCAACCTATCTATTTAGGGCTGTGCAGCATGTGCAAAATATGTCATTCTATATAGTATTTGGTTTCACTAAAAAGTTGTAGTCATTGATAGGGAATCTTTATTAATGGAAAATTTCAAGAGTTAGCATGAAAATAACTGCTGTTAGATTATGTGAAGACTATATTCAGGAGTTATATGTATTTTTTTTTTTCTGTTTGCAGGCTGGTGCTTCCTTGGAATCACTCGCTAAAGGGGCAGCGCATTTTTCTCGAAGGTTTACTGTGCAAGAACTGCAATATCGGTGGTACTCTATCCTATATGATCCGGTTGTGGCTGAAGAGGCTTCTGCTCGCATGACTGAGTTTGAGTGTTCCACTCCGAATTTTGCATCAAAGTTTAGTAGGTTAGGAAGTTCAAAAGAAAACAAAGGTGTTCCTGGAAAGAGAAAAGCTGAAAGTGTTCGGAGCAGTTACCATGCTCTGCGTAAAAGGATCTGCAGCGAGCCATTTGACTCCATGGACCTCAATTTTATACTTGCGCCCAGCGATAGCAACTATATTGTAAATGGAGATGAACCTCTATCTGAACACGTCATGACTGGAGATCCAATCCTAAATCATTTTGGACTTGACGAGCCAGATATGAATAGTACTATGCATCATACGTTTCCACAAAATCTGATGCATGATAACACTGCTATTGGTGGTTTTGAAACTGCTGATACATTTCAGATTGGAGGACTCCTGAAGGCTACTGAAGAAGATTTTCTAGTTGAACAAGATAATCTACATGAAGAAGTTCCTTACGTCGAAGACAATCTGCCTGACACAGGGAATGAATCTGAGGTCAACGAATTCTGTCAGCCAAATGATTTACCGGATTGTAGCATGTTCAGTGCTGGTGTTTTAGGAATGGAACCTCCCTGTTCACTTGATCAAATTAATAACGAAGAGGTAAATATGTGTTCCCCATTCAAAGGAAATCAGGTTTTTAATGTAACTACTTCAGAAAGTAGTCCATCATTTCATGACTTGGAGTATTCAAATCAACTTCCTGCACCACATATCTGGAGCACAGTTCCAGCACCAGCTATGCCGGTTGATGTTGGTATCAGAGATAATGAAACTTGTGCCAGGGAATCTTTTCAACTTTTTGACGATATTGGTGCCAAGAGCACTACAATATCAGGGTATGATGTTGACCTGGGGCAGGAAGTCAGTGTCAATGGTTTCAAGCGCCCGGCTATTACTGAAGTTTATTTGGCAGAATTGTCCAATTCCCTTTTAAATTTTACAAATGAGGAAGAACTCATGTTCAAAGATGAGATCGATAAGTCTTACTATGATGGCCTGAGCTCACTTTTGATGAGTTCTCCAAAGGATGATGTTGAAGATGTTGAAGAACACATGGTTAACCTAATTCAGCCTGGGACATATATGGCTCCACTTATTTACCCTATGAATCCCTCTTGTGCAGATCCTGCAGTGGCAGATGACATAAGGCGGTCCCTTTCTGGTGATGATATGAGTTGCCATCCAGATATGCTGATGCAATCATCTGCAACAGCTTCAAACTCTCAGTTTCTTGAACATAAAGACGGAGTTATCTGTTGTACATTAAATACTGAGGAATGGGAAATTCCATGCAACGATGACGTGTTTCTTCCCAATCATGTGCCATTGTCATCAACTTCCTGTAAAGTCAATGAAGCCAGTAAGCCAAAGCCGCAAAGTTCATCTGTTCTCACAGTTAATCAAAGAAAGGGTGATACCGGGACCACCTTTATGCCAGAAGAACAAAGGAATCACGGAAAATCTCTTAGATCTTCTCTGTTTGAAGGATCACACACTATACTAGAAGTGAGTTCAAAACCAACTCTGTGTAATTTTGAGCTATCCAAGATTGACGCTGCTGATGTAGCTTCTAAAAGTACATGTCATGTCGGTGGAAATGGGGGTCCAATTGATTCGGCTAAAGCAGTCACAAATTCTCTTCCTGGAATTATGAAGGAAGACAATACAGATATCTCACGTCTTGATCATGATTGCGTTGGAAGCTATCCTCAGCCATATGCTACTGAATCGAATTGGGAACCTGATGCATCAGGTACAATTAGAGATCATCAATCATTACTTGCAGAAGTTATGCCAATGGATAATGCTGTGTCAGAACCAGTTTTAAACCCAATGACATCGAATTTTGAGGGTCTTTTTGATAGTGATGATGATATACCATGTTATTCGGATATAGAGGCAATGGTGAGTCCTCAAATGCCTACTATCTAGGGTAAGGCTCGTTTTGCTTTGCATTATCTTAGCTATGTTATAATGTCTTTTATTTTTGTTCCACCTGCAGATACTTGACATGGATTTGGATCCAGATGACCAAGAAATGTATTCTGGTGAGGAAGGTAATATACTCAGTCAAGCTTTAATTTGTCCAGAGACCAGCTTATTACTTTTTATATATTTATGCTAGTAAAAAGCCGGTGATTTATTCGCCTAATAACTGGTACTGTTTAGTCTATGTTAAAGTATCCTGAAGAAATTAGCTTCTTCTTTGGGTTGGCCATATCTTGTACTGTACATGTAGAAAGATGTTATGTGCTTTCTTGTATATGATATACGTATGCTTATCTGACACAATCAGATGGTAAGTACTCCATGAAGTAGGATTATTCTCGGGCTACACTAGTTTGCATCACAACAGACAATGTTTGCATTACTCTTTTTGAAATAGCTTCTGTTATATTGGAAAATGGTGCATTACATATTGGATATACTGGGTGCAGTTGGTGGTTCCTTATTTAATGATCATTAACTTTGAGTTTCAGATTATATATACAAATATACCATACACACTCTCCTTTTCCTCCCAATTTCCTCATTCAACTAGCATCTTTGTTTTTTGACTACATTATGTAAAAGGCCTTGTAATTTTGAGTTCTCTATATGTAGTCTCCAAATATCAGGATGAGGACACTAAGAGAGCAATCATGAGACTGGAGCAGGGTGCTTATTCGTATATGCAAAGAACCATTGCGTCTCACGAAGCATTTGCCATTTTGTACGGACGCCATTCTAAGCATTATATTAAGAAGCCTGAGGTATTGGAAATACTCTAAAATTCTTTTAAATCCTAATTGGGACTTTGCTATGGAGATTTCCTTTACTAGGGTTGGGTTCGGAAGAGATCCATAAATTGTTGATTGTGATTTCTCTGTTTAACTTAACTACTCTTCTAATTTGTAAAAGTGATCTATCTAGGTAAAATCACTTTTGAGCGTAGATAGGGTTTTTGAAATTATTTTTTAAAAAATGTTTTAAGTGACCAGAATTAGTCAGTCAATCAATCACCTGTTGGAGGTATGACTATAATAATTGATATTCGCAGGTGTTACTGGGAAGGACAACAAACGATCTTATTGTTGACATCGACTTGGCAAGAGAAGGGTGTGGTAATAAAGTCTCTCGGCAACAGGTAAGATCACAGATATTATTCTTTTGCTGATACCATTATCCTTCCAACTGTTGGAAGCATATATTTTTATATATAATTTTACATTTTTTCTTAGAACCCATGTGTTTTCATATTATGCTGTTCATCATGTATTGAATCCTAAAGAGGCAAAAGATCTGTGTCGTATTGAAATGACTACATCTTACTTTTTTTTAGGCAATATTAAAGATGGAAACAGATGGATCTTTTCATCTGAAAAATCTCGGGAGCTGTTCAATCTCAGTAAATAGCACGGAATTAACCCCTGGACAGAGTCTACGCTTTAGTTCCAATTGCTTGATAGAGGTATGTTCCGACAGTTCCTTTTGCTATATATACTGATAGGTCTTAGCTTTACCTGCAGATGACTCAGATTTCTTCACTGTTTTATTTGCAAAGCAGTGCATGTGTGCGTGCATGCATGTCTCATGTTAATTTGAGTCATTATAGGCCAGGTTGTTTCTTGTAGACAATAGTTATATAATTGGAAGATCTAAGCACCTATATCATGTAGAGACCAGGGTGGAAAAACACTAATGATATCATATAGTCAAGTTTCTGCTGCTTGTCTGTATATCATCTCCTCATACGTGTTAACTAAATATTTTTCCCACTCATTCAATAAATGGTCAATTTGCAGATACGGGGAATGCCATTCATATTTGAAATGAACCAAACTCGTGTGAAGCAATATCTAGATAGCTTAACTCAAGGTTAGCACTAGACAACATCTACTTAGGGCGATGAAGGTGCCATGGATAGTGATGTACGAAGAAGGCGCAAATTTTTCTGCACCTCTTGGGTTCCCTAGATAACCTTTTCTTCTTCTTTTTTTTTTTTTTCCCCTTTCTTTTTTCCTCTGTTGTATCACTTGTATGTAACGAGTGCTGATTAGCTAGGTTTTTCTTTTAACCTCCATGTAACAAAAGTGAAGACGACTGTTGAAGGCGGAATTGCAATAGAAGCCATTTTTGGGTCTCAAGTTCACCTTACTAAACTACGGTGTGTCTGTGAATTGAGGGAATAACAGGACTGCTTTGAATGATAAAACAAAAGAAAAAAAAGAAATAGAAAAAAATGCAACAGAGTAACAGAGTAACCATCGGGCATGGTGGTGCCAGTTAAGAAGGATGCAGTTTGGCCCCTCCAAAGGCAACCATGCCCTTTCAGAGCTGCTTCAGTGTTACTGGGGGTTCCTTTGCCCTGAAGAACCCCTATTGACTCAGGTAATTGTTCTATTATCTGTCAGCTCTTGGGACTTGAGAGAGGCAAAGAAAGAAGGCGAACTCCATTGGGGTCCTAATTTGGAGCTTACATAGCACAGGGATCTAGTGCCCCAAGTGGGAAGGAACTTTTTTGTCTGCAGAATGAACAGCATTCTGTCTACAAGTGATTACAAGGGCAAAAGCCTTATCCTATTCCCATCCTATGTTCATATTCAATTCATCAATAACATTATATATTCATATATTGTCATATATATCACAATTACATTCCATTCAATTCCTGGAAACTTGTATGTATCTTTCTGATACATCTCCATCTCCCTAGGTGAGTCTCGATTAGGATCCTTCTGGATCCGATGCCCATGCCTCGCCTATTTTAACCTTACCATGGCGCTTTTGACTTCTGAGAGTTATACATGCATGGCAGAGTTAATTTACTCCCATCAATCTGCATGATGCCCCAGTCTTTATGGGAAGGTCCCAGAGAAGATCAACTCGATCACTCACTAGCTAGAATTTCATTTCCATTTGTTGGCGTCTCGATTTTCGATTTCCAGCTATATACTTGTAACTTGGCTTTCTTTTTGTATCTCAAACAGTAAATAATGCTTAGAGTTTGGGACTGGGGGTCAATTACTGTCATGCATGAGTTGGTTTAACTCTCAAGTTTGATGGAACCAAATAATCAATCACAGCTACAGCTTCATCATGACAATTGGAATATCCAGATTCCAGAGATAATATATACTGAGCAAGTTGTAACATGCAGATCTGTTTTCATTTCCAGTTTGCCGTCCAAATGAGAGGTCTTGGAATCAAACTTAAGCGGCTGATTCTTTCGTCGACTCGACCTGTGTATTTCTTAATCATATCTCAACTCTTATCATGAAGACTTTGCTGCACTATACATATATAATTCTGATATGATACCGATCGCGACAACCCAACCTGCAATCTTTCTTATATATGTATGTCGATCCTGATTCCGATATGAGCTAATATTAGTTTAGGAAACTAATACTGGTCAATAAAAGGTTGTATTTGTCGTTTCGTACATGCTAATATTGGTCGTAAGATATTTTGATCAAATTGCATAGGGAGCTAGTTAGCATTTCTAAATTCTATCAACAACAATTAGTGTGTTATAACAAAATTCGACTTTGCAAAATAGTCAACGAGCGAAAGCAACGTAGTTTATGTTTTACTCCACTTAATTATCACTCCTAATATTCACTAAGTTTTGATATTTAGTTAAATTGTCATTAATTTTAATTATTAAATTTAATTAATAATAACGACCGATATTCGTTATATTACGAATACGTCTGAATATCAAAACTCTTAAAAATATGGGAAAAATTCACCTATGGTACCCAAACTTACATCGCTATACAAGAAAGGTACCCGAACTTGAAAAACGATCGCCATGGTACCCAAAGTTTTAAATCCTATTATAGAGGTACCTAGCGTGTTTTGACCGGCTGGCTTCCCGGTTTTTTATGACGTGGCAGTTCGCATTTTGATTCCGAGGGGCAAATCTGTAATCTCCGCCTAACAAACTACGAGTGGAGGTACCTAAACTCTCACAACCATATTATGGAGGTACCTGCACTATGGTGTACCACAAAATAAAATACCCTTTCAATCGTCAAAATTGAAAGCAATTTGTGGAGGCAATCAGAAAGCAGAAGCCAATTAGCATAATTAAAATACCTTAAAATACCCTTTAAAGTTTTAATTTTATTTTGACGATTGAAAGAGGTCAAGGGTTGACTTTTTGGTAAATTAACCTGACCGAGAATTTTAATTCTCGACGAGGTGGGGAACGGTAAAACGAGTTTGTGGACACGTACTGAGTTGAAATTGGTATTTTCGGGAAAAAGTTATGACGTAAAAATCGGAGGGGAGAAAATTCTAGAAACGAGCGGAAATTTCTAGAAAAATGAATATTCTTAATTAAAGGGGAATATTCCTTTCCTTTTGGGGGATATTTTTTTTTTCTCTCTCTCTCTCCTCCCCCTCTCTCTCCCCCCGATCGGCGACCCGAGCTCTCCCCTCCTCCAGCTATCTCAGCCGTCCGGCCGAACTGGACCGCCGTACTGGTCACGTTCGGACCGGCTCGACCTCCCCTTTCTTTCTGTAGCGGCGGCGTGGTCCCAATCGCCGCCGTTGGGCTAGGTTTTTCGGGAGAGGGGTCGACTGTGTCGACCCGAAATCTTCACCTCCGGCCACCGATCGGTCAAATTCAAGGGGGGAAAAGGGAAACTTCATCCTGCTCGACAACTCCATGGAAGGAGTTAGCCCGAATCCACCTCGGTAAGTAGAAATTCAAATTCGAATTTCTAGGGTTTTTGGGGTGAAATTGGAAAGTGTGATTTTGATGTTTTTGATGAATTTTGAAGTTAAATTCGTGTTTAGGAGGTGGTAAGGAGTTGATTATGTATAATTTGGTGTGGAATTGGTCGATTTTTGGAGGAATTGGAAATTTGAAATTTCTGGGCCGCCGTACCGGCCGCCGTTTGCGGCGGCTGGGGCTGTGTTTGGCGTCGGGGATGAGTTCCCGAGGTGGGGGTGATCCTTTTGGGGGAATTTGGATTCGATTGGTAGGGTTTTGGCCACTGTGGTGGCGGAGCTGCCGGCGGCGGCGCGGCGGCGCCACTGTTCCGGCAGCGTGAGGAAGAAGATGAACAGTGATAGGTAAAATGGTGAAAAGTAAAATGGTAAAAAGTAACAGTAAAAGATAAATAGTAAAAGTAAAATGATAAACAGTAAAACAATTGAATAGTAATTGAGAATCACTCGGGGTTATAATGGACATTTACCACTTGGAATCAAAATGCGAACTGCCACGTCATAAAAAACGGGAAGCCAGCCGGTCAAAACACGCTAGGTACCTCTATAATAGGATTTAAAACTTTGGGTACCATGACGATCGTTTTTCAAGTTCGGGTAACTTTCTTGTATAGCGATGTAAGTTTGAGTACCATGGGTGAATTTTTTCCCACTACTCTTGAAGTCTCAAATTATTGTCCAAACACCTCTGCCTATTTGTCGTTATTGGCATGACCACTTATTGTAATGTGGTCCGAATATACCTTCCCTTGCACCAATAATTAAAGTAGGATTATTGGGTGTAACGAGGTTCTGCCCATGCTGCCATGTATGAATCCCTAGCTATTATGAAAGGATCGAATATTGTTGGGACATATATATGAAAAAGGCTCAGAGGAGTCAGAGCTAGCTAATTTCTTAAGCTTTCTCGAATGAATTCGAAGAACATAATATAAATCTTAATCAGCAATGACCGTCTTCTGCAGAAAATGTAGAGATATAGCAGTTGGGAAAGGCAACATAATGCACACTTGTATTTATGCCGATAATTATTGAACCCAAGTATAAACTAATTACCCTCTAGATCTTATTTCTCCCAAACCTGTATTAATCCTAGGCTCCTAGCATAACATCAGCAAGTGCTTGAATGTGTTGTTATCACAAGGAAGAAAAACATGGAAGCGGGGTTGGATTCATCAATGAGCGTCCATGCCAATGCCATCCCCGGCCTCGATCAACACTGCAATTTGTGAAACGATAAAAATTGTTTAGTTTAAAGACTCGTTATATTAAGAGATTCGAGTATTTATCTAAGCAATGATCTAATAGACGAAAGTTGATCAAAACCAATATCAAATCACGTTACTATTAAGTTGTGTGTGCACAAGGCTAGGTATTCGAAAAAAATATACAACTACTTAGATTTTCCACACAAGTTGTTCTTAGAAATCGTATATATGTGACAATTTGTTGATGAGGTGAGGTTGAAGAGTCAAAACTCATCCCCACATAAACAGTTAAACACATACGTACATATAAATCTTCAACTAGACTGCAGATATACTCCATCCCAAATTCCCTCCTCTAGTGTTGAAAAAGCGCATTGTTTGTTCACTTTCGCAACAAGTTATTGCCTATGATGCCACAACAAGAAACAGCTACAATATAGTCGATCTTGGGTGGTGTGATTTCACTTTCCATATTAATCTCTGCCCTAAAAGTTCATATTCCTCTATGATTTTCGAGGTTTAATTTAGTAACGTGGACTGGTCATGGCTGGTGGCCTGGGAATGAACTAGCTGTACCAACATTAAAAATTACCGGCAGCTTCCAGGCCTTCTTGTAGTTCTAATATACTAAACTAGTTCTTGCTAGATTTCCCAAGTGGGCAACATGGGAAAAGAAGCTTGGAGGTCCCAGAAAATTGGTTTATATTTTATACTACTAGGAATAATCCAAGCCGATTTACTTGGAGTACACAATCAAAATCAATTCTTTAATTTGAGATAGAACTGCATGCTCGTTTCTGGTTAAGGCAAATGGAGACAAAGCCCCAGTTCATGGAGCTTATCCGTACAAGTTCATAGTGAAACTGGGGAACTGTAAATTTTGACCCCCAGTAATTTAAAACCCCACCCACCATCCCTGCTTTGCTTGCTCCTCTGATAAAGTAGGAGAGCGTTGCATAAAGAATTCTTAAAGATTTTCCCCAGGTATCGTTGTCAATATTTTTTATTACCTTGCTAATTCAGTGCTGCCATCACCCTGTTTTAGTAGTGTTTATCTTGATTCCCTTTATATTTATTCTCTTCTGCTCTTACTTCATTCCCTTCCTTCTCTCCCAACATAGCAACCCAAATCTACCTTTCCAGTTCTGTTCAGTCTAGCTAAGGCCAGTTCATCTTCATCAAACATCGTTGTTGGAAACAACGATTTGCATATGAAGATCCAGTGTGACGTGTGTAACAAGGACGAAGCGTCGGTGTTCTG
This sequence comes from Potentilla sterilis, assembly GCA_963682095.1. Classification (NCBI taxonomy): domain Eukaryota; kingdom Viridiplantae; phylum Streptophyta; class Magnoliopsida; order Rosales; family Rosaceae; genus Potentilla; species Potentilla sterilis. The sequence continues at coordinate 1,861,733 of OY821762.1, forward strand.
CACCGCCGACGAGGCAGCTCTCTGCGACGGCTGCGACCACCGTGTCCACCATGCCAATAAGCTCGCCTCCAAACACCAACGCTTCTCTCTCATCCACCCCTCCTCTGCCAAACAGTCCCCTCTCTGCGACATCTGTCAGGTACTCATCTCAACCCCATAACAGGGTACTCTGTTTCGTTTGTGATTTGATTCATCTGTCTCTGATTTTGTGATGTGGGTTTTGTAGGAGAGACGAGCTTTCTTGTTCTGTCAGCAAGACAGAGCAATTTTATGTAGAGAGTGTGACGTTTCGATTCACTCTGCAAACGAGCACACACAGAAGCATAATCGCTATCTTTTCACAGGGGTCAAGCTCTCTCCTACCTCTGCAGTTTATGAGTCTGCAGCTGCGATTACTGATATAAAGCCTCAGCCTTTGATCAATAAGCAGAAGCCTATTCCAGCCTCCTCTGCTATTTCAAATCCACCTTCAGTTCCCAAGATTTCAACTACTACTAACAACAGTAGTAAAAACGGTGGAAGTTTGTTACCAAATGATGGGTTTGGATCAATGAGTAGCATATCAGAGTACTTGACTGAGACTCTTCCGGGTTGGCACGTTGAAGACCTTCTTGATTTTTCGTCTAACCAATCCTTTGGTTTCTGTAAGGTTTGCATTGATATGATCGGTTTCTATCCCTCTGTTGATTTTAGTTAAGTTCTATTGGATCACAAAAGTTGGTTTTTCATTCTCCTGTCTATGGATCTGACCTGGTTGATTGATTTGCAGGCTGACAATGGAAGCTCACCGTTGTTCGATGATGATATTGAAAGCAATCTGAGCTCTTTCTCCTCAGAAAACATGGGGATTTGGGTCCCTCAAGGAGCAAATCCTTCTCTGCAACATTCACAAATGGGGTTCAAAGAGACAACAAAGGAGGCTACAAACATGAACATGATCAAAGGCATCTACAACAACAACAATTACAGATCAATGTGCAACGTTGACGACAGCTTCACAGTTCCTCAGATTAGTCCTCCTTCTGTTGGCTCCAAGAGGTCTAGACCTTTTTCATACGACTTTAGCTTCCAATAACCCGGTTCCTAGATCTCTTCGAATGTTCATTTCCCAACGGTTGTAATTTTGTTTATTTTCCTTTTCCAAGTTTTTGTATGAAGTCTGCTTCATCAATCCAGATGGGGTTCTGCTAGCCCTCCTTGTACTAGTCCATTGTAATTATCAAAGAGTTTCTGCAGCTTGCTTTTGCTAGCTTTTCAATTTTCATTCAATTATTATCTATATCAAATGGATAAGTTGCAAACTTTTGAGTTGTGTAAAATTGCAACATAGATAGTGCTAGACCTCCAAGACGTCAGTACTAGTTGACTATCAGAGGAGTTGCTGTAAGCATGTCAATAGTAAAAGTTCTGTGAGTCTTGACAGGTGTGAGTTGAGATCCCTGTAGAACATCTTCGGAGTAGATATATTTGATAATGGAATGGAAATGATGTGGAGGATGAACAAGAACAGGTAGGCAAAAAGGGATGGCCTTGTCTTATAGTGAATGCAGAACCATTTCTTTGGTATTTATATAGGCAAGTGCTCCATCACTTCATTACAAAACTAGAATGATCGATTTGGGTGCTCTAATTTTCTACTAGGTAGTCCTCACTCCTCAGCAAAATGCTCCACTCTGGTCTCTCTGCAGCCTCTTTGTTGCCAGCTAAAGTTGGTTACAAATGCGTAAGATGGGACTCAAATTCTGTGCCCCATATGAGAATCATGGCAAACGTAGGTGGTTGTCAAGATGAACTGAGACTCCCCACCTAATAATGAAAAGGGGGTTATTTGACTGGTAGAATATTGATAGGAAGATTAATTACTCCCCGACACAAAAGAACAAAAAATGTTGTTGGAGAGGCATATTCCTAAGTTCCCACGAGGCTTTGATATAGTCCAGTTAACATCGATGTGAATGATCAACGACGTGGTCGTCAAGAGAGACGAGGGAATGAAGCAACCATCGAGTCGCCGAGAATGTTAACAGTGCTGCTTGCATTGTACGGGCGGGAACAGAAAATCGTTGCTAGGAGGTTTTTTGTCCCGGCCAATTTATAGCCACGGGCCCTGTTTGTCTTCCAACATTGAGCTTGACTGCACCTTTGTAAAATGACTACAGGCGAAAGTTAAAACCCAAAATACGGTCCTAGTGGTAATCATCTTTTACCTTTTCTGAAGGTAAAACCTGATCTGGACAAGAAATCCAATGAATAGACGTAATATTCCTTTTACGCTGTAAATGAATGATCTATAGAAGAGCACATATAAGCAATACAAACAACTTTGGCTCATGTACAATGCTGATCACCAGCTGACATTGTTTTCAAATTGAATAAACAAACTTGACAACTAGGTAACTCAGAGCGTAAAAACACAAACATAAGCCAAGTAAACATCAGATACCGGATTTAAAAGACTGCAGCCACCTTGCTCGAATGAACACGTTCCCGCCTTTCTATGTAGTTAAACGGGAACCAACCTGCTCTTCCCTTACATTCACCTTCAGCCCAACCGTTGTTTGAAACCTGCTCAGGCACAAAGAATTTAACCTCAGTATAAAAGAGGGAAAGAAGAAAGAAAAACGAAGTCAAGTGTGCAAGGAATAACGATGGTAGCACCTTCCGGACAACAACATAATCCCCGTGAGACAAACTCAACTCCACATCAGTTACACCTTGAAATGTGTACATAGCCTGTAGCAGTAAAAAAGTGGAATTTAGTAGGAAATTATAGTTAAAAAAGACTAAACCTTACAATCAAACACAAAAATATGGGTACCTCTCCTAAGAAATAGTCCCTGATGTCTGTTAAATCATCATGGATTTCAGAACTAAAGTCATGGTTGACCTCTTCATATGAGGGTGGTGGAGGCATAGTGTCCTCTACAGCTGGACTGGGTGATGCTTCAATTCGCTGGTGTTCTGACAACATCTGTTCAACAAATAATGTCTATCATCACTACTTAAAAGTAGCAGAACACTGATCAATAAATGAACTGGGACTCTAAAAAGGACATCTCAAAGATGTTTCATACCTCGCCTTCAAGCCGATCAAGTATCTGGAGGACAGTCTGATGATAATTGCGCTCTGCTTCAACCTTGAATGGGGATGGGGGAAAATGATGACATTCACAAAGTTAATTTCCTCTCTCTTTGTAAAGGAAAGAAAAAGCAGGCCTCAAGTAGGAAGGCTGGAAGGGATGTGAATGAATTACCATGGCAATAAGACGCTGAAGAGTCAACCTCTGTTGTTGACCTTCTACAGCTGCCATTGCTGCAGCAGCTTCTTTTCCCAATATTGCAACATTGGACTTTAACTCCTGAAGTTTGGCTTCAGCAGCTTCTAGTTTCATGATAACATCTGTGTTACCTGCTGATTCCCGTACTTTCACTTGGCGTCTGGCAACATCAACAGCCTATCTGGATGCAAGTTAGAATCCAAGGACAACCATGTAGGAGTAAACAAAAAGCCCAGTTCCTAATTATAAACAAATTTTAACTACATATACAGGTTTGCAATTTCCACAAGATGCCTATCTAATTTTGAAGAGCATCAAGTTAGAAGTTTATAATTTCAGACTGTTCCCATTAATTTAAGGGGTAGAAAAAGCAGCGGCAAAAATTAGAATACGTTAATCACCAACTGTGTAAGCATAACTTCGATGTAATCCACATTGGCAGGACAGCAAACGTATGATATTCATTTACCTGAGCTTCAGCTTCTTGTCGCATTCTACTGTATCGTTGAGCAAGATGTCGAGCATCCTCCAAGGGTGCACCCACTACCATTGCTCTTAAAGGCTCGGCAACCTACAGAAACAAGTTTATAAGTATCTAACCATTGAAATATGTGCTATACAAGCTTGTAAGATGACATGGGCGAGTACACTATCTCTGAAAACACAGAGGCAATTATAAGCTTCCAGGAAACATGATCTGGCTTCACGAGTACAATTCGCAAGGTCTTTAATCTGATATACCATCAGTTTCTTTTCTATTTCTCAACTCATTTACAACAATCTCAAAGCACAATACATCTAACTAGTGAAAGGAAAGCTCCAACCAGCTGCTACTAATATTTCCCATGGTAATATCTAAAACCCAAGAATGTTCCCCATATAAAGTAACACGGTCAACATTCTTGAGTTTCACATGCTATATGGTTGACCTCGTAGGCTCGTATGAATGCATATAAAACATAGAGCCATAGTCCAATTCTTGAACCACAATGTGGTAAAGGATATCATGTATACTGTAAATTATTTCCAGAGATCAAATGCACAAGAATAAAAAAAATAATAATCTTGTGTTAGTTTATAATCAATCACATTACTGACCCTGGAATGTAATGCATTTGATTATTGCTCAACTTTTTAGTAGTAACTCTTGTTATACCTGTGTCCCAAGGGCTTTCAGTAGAATTCCACACTCCTTTTCCATTTGGGCACGAGCTCTTCCAAAACTCAGTGCAGCGCGGGCTAATGTGTTACCAGTGGTGCAAGTTTTTTCGGAACCATATTTCCTGCTATCTTCTGATAACTTGGTACCTGTGGACAATGTTACATTCACATAATGAACAAGATTTAAACATAAATTGTATCGGAGTGGCAATAAAGAACAAGAAACACATTTTCTGGGAAGCTCACCTATTTCAACAAGCTTTGAACCAGTCACAATATAACCTTCCACACCACGCACAATATCCCTCTGGTAATGCTGATAAAGAGAAAACAAGATAAATTAAAGAAGTAATGTTATCAGTCAATTTCTCCAAAGCTTAGAAAAGAGTAGCAACCTTGCCGGCACGAGTTGATATGAACAACTTCTCAAGTTTCTGATGCTGCTGGAGTTCTGTTTCATCGACAACATTATCCGAAGTTCCATACATGCCACCAGCAAATTGTTTGAAGACGGCCTGAAAATTCATTGAGGTCTTTGAATCGCAACAACATACCACTGAGCCGCTACTAACTAATCATTAAAATTCAATGACCATCTGATATAAACATATAACTGTTTCAAAACCACAACACAAGCCCAAAAGGTCAAAACTTGGACATTTTCAGCTAATAAAGTATTCTTCTTCAGCCAGACATGACCTCCATTTTGTGCTTCAATTTCTTATAAAGCTTAAAATACAGGGTTTTCCAACAATAGATAACATATAGCTGTGAAATGCAACCCTAATCAGCTCGGAAATAGCAACAATCTTATTCGATCCAATTCCGAGTTTGAGCTGAATCAATTAATAGTAATAGCTCACTTATAAATCAAGAAAGCCGATTATCAATCTCATATCTAATTCGATTATCATACAAATTGATCCACAAACAGATTCGATTACTGAAAATCAGATTGTTTTGATTCACATACGAATTCTTCTTCTTCGTGAAACCTGTTTCAATCGAGAGAGAGAGAGTACCTGCTGCTGCTTAGCGACCTGATCTCTAAGCTTCCGGATTGCTTCCATGGCTGCTGAGAAGAATTGGAGCTTTAGGTTTGGCTTTAGTTTAGAGGAGACGATTGGGTTTTTGAATACCGACTGCTTCAGTTTTCAAATTTTCTGCTGCACAATTTTACTGTGGAGGCTCTCATTAAAATCTTATTTTATATTTCTGGGTATCAGTTTCCTGAAATTGACCGCCACGTCATTGTCATCGTCGTGCTATTAGTTTTCTCTTAACTTGAATTGAACGTCAACTTTGTGTTCGTTTCATCGAGTGCTTCTTTTCCTTTACAACTGTTCAACATTTCATCGCTTTAAGGTCTATGCAAAACTCTCGTTTCTACTGCCTTACTGGGTTTTGGGATTCACTGCAGAGACTCATCAGATTATTGAAAAACGGAGGATAATCTTTGTATGAAAATTTTACTTCACTTCTACTGCGGCGCATTCTATTTCTTATGGCCGCCCGTAATTACAGTCCTCCTCCATCTCTACTACAATAAATTAAATAGAAAAATTTACTTTTACTGCGACACACTAAATTGATATGATTATCATACAACTCTAAGACATCGATTTACCAGCCCAACGAGAGAAAGAGTCTAGCGATCTTACTATCCAGAGAGATACGATAACAAAAAAGAGAAACCACCCAGCGCCCGCCTAGAACCTGCCCACGTCTAGACTTCCATCTAGAGACCGCCTAGAATTAGTCTAACCCGCCTAGAATCCGCACAGAATTAGTCTATCCCGCCTAAAATTAGTCTAGCCCGCCTAGATCCGCCTAGTGTTAACCTAACTCTCGCCTAGAATCAGTCTTGCCCACTTAGAACCGGCCTTACATGTCTAGGCGCCCGCCTAGATAATGCCTAGTTTTTATCTACCTTCTGCTTAGAATCAGTCTAGTCTGCCTAGTGCGTTAAGGGATATTTAGATATATCTCCAAGTTATTGGCTTACATAATCAACTGTACCACCTCTTGGTTTAAGTACTCACATTGTCGCATGTTCCACCACACAAGCTCATTTTAATCTTTTGAATTTCCATTTGTATGAAGCATGGTTTGTAAAATTTGGCTTTACATACACCAATGCAAGTAGATTTAGCGTTTTTTCAATCTTGTTTTTTCTTTCTCTACAAGTTTCTTCACCACCATTAGCACTCTATAGTATATACTAATATATACTGCATGATCTGCCTTTACATCTATTCACAACGAAGGTCAAAGAGTCAGTGAAGCAATCAATTAGCTACCACCCTGGAGATGATAATAATGAGGTGGATTTCTACGGTGAGGATGGAAATCCACGTTTTCAGGTAATGAAGATCATAGATGGAGGTATTCTGTTGCTGTAAGTGATGGCTAGCAAGAAATTCCAAACCGTTGAAACTGGTACTTCATAAAATCGTTGAAATCAGTACAAACGATGTAACAAAAATATGGTCGATGGAACGTAGCAAGCTTAGGAAATATGATCGACCTAGGGTTTAACGGAACTGAAAATTAACTAAACATAGCGGGAACGATGATCATCGACGTCGACAATGAGCCTTGCACATATCTTGGCAGTCATAGTAGCAAGGTCCTCCACAGTGAAGAGGGCAATCCAATCTCATCCCTTGGCACCTCCCTTTACGCATGCATTGTGCAAACTCTCCTAGCTTGTAATGATCCTCACTGAACCTCCCTGACCCTCGGTACACACCATGTTGATGCCTTTTTCCTCCTCCGTTTCCGCCTCCGCAACCCCATTTCCACCAACCACTCCCTCCTCCCCCTCCACCCCATCCCCACCCATTACCTCCACCTCCTCCACCTCCGCCACCTCCGCCACCGCCACCACCCCAACTCCACGAGTAGCCACCTCCTCCACCGCCTCCGCCACCCCCATTACCACCACCTCCTCCTCCCCCTCCTCCACCGCCGCCTCCTCTTCCTCTATTCATCCAAGAGTGTTTGTTTTTGCTATCGATAACAACTTCATTAGTGTGAGAAGCGCTCTTGTTTCTTGCTTCTGTTGTGTTGCCTTGATCGGAAGTAAGAGCTAGAGAACTAGCATTGCCTGCTTGACTATTAGCAGTGCCATTTTCCATCTTAGCATCACCTTGTAAACCAACAATGGCAATGGAAATAAACACAATAGCTAAGTTTCTCAGTGTATCCATGACGTACTACGTACAAATAAGTTGGAGTTGAGATGAAAAATGTATGCTGGGTGAGCATAGCATACTTGCACTTATATAATGCAAGCATTACCACCTTAAGGTGGAGGAAGATACGAGCCGTGCTCTTGACAACTTAGACTTTTGTCCCCACTCAACTCAAATCTCCAAGGAAACCCAGTCCCGCTCTCTCTATTTCAAGCTCACCGGCCAAAAGAAGGAGATGCCTTGCGTCTCACTTTTGTCCCCCCCCCCCCCCCCCTCCCCCCCCCCCCCCCCCCCACCTGTGAGTTGCAATAACTTATACAACTAGGCTGGAAGCTTGGCCTCGCCCACTTGTATGGCACGCGCACAGGTAGCAAGACCGTCTCAGACTACTAACCTCTACCTACTAATTTCAAGTTGGTAATCGAGTTCTTTTGGTTGTGTTAGAGGTTCGGTTTGAAGATCCGGTTCCTCTAAAGTCGGACTAATCGAATTTTTAACTTCGTAGTAGTTCATGGCTTGCTTGATTGGCTTCCTACATATTCTTCTACCTACGAGTCTAATAACAAATTACTCGGATGAGTCGGATCAGTAATGCCATGCCCTACAACGTGAGTACGTACTGCTCTACTCATTGCATTTCGCTTGGCCTTTAAGCTTGCTGGAAATTGAAGAAAGAACATAACAAATTAGCAATTCCAAGCAAGAGTGTGGTGGGGGCAGAGTAGTGATATACCAGCTACGTACAATTACCAGTATGCTGCCATTCTCCATGTTAAATTTTAAGCGCCTATCTTTGGTAATTATTGTTGCCTTGGCTTTGGTTTAGGGCAATACTGAGTAAACTGCTTTGCTGTATATATGCTAAAACAAGAACAATTTACTCTAATTGGTAACTGCAAGTGTTGAAAGTAATGTAACTGGATATGATTGAACCTTTTCTCTGAAGTGACCAGCTTTGGAGTCAGAAACGATCATTTAGACCAAGGGGACCAAATGCTCAGCCACTCAGTTACAGCTGGAGCAGAGTTCATGTGACTGTTACCTTCCATCGTGGCAAAGAAAAACCAACAGAGCGATGCTAAAATATTATTGCAACAGAAATGTGATGATGCTGAGCTCAATACCACAAAGCAATGATGTATAAGAATTGCCGGTTAAGAAGCTTGGTCTCCAAGAGTGCTCCTGTTTCCTTATACTAATCTATAGCATCATTGTCAACATTTTCAAATTAATTCAATAAAAGTCTGTCTTTGCAGTGCTTATATTTGTTAGAGAAGCCTTAATCACTTCCCTTAAAAATAAAAAATAACAACAGGGGAGGTGGGTGTGCTGTTTGTCATCATCACCCATCAAATTGACCTTCCACCAATGTAATCTCTATAACGCAGTTAACTGGGATACATGAATTGAACAGTTAATACCTATCAGATGAAAGAAAAGAAATCAAATTAGAATACAAAAGAACTAGGAAGAAGGGATGGAACTGGAAATGGGAACATGGTGAAAACTATGCGTCAGCCGAGCTGTTTTGTTCCTGTGGTGTTTTATCTTCTGTACTTTCTTTTCTGAAAACAGGGTAGTAATTTTCAAGTTCAAGCAGCTCCATGATCTGTTTCGTCTTCCAAAGATAGGATGAATGGCCTTCTACAAATTGCGTTACATCAACCTACAAAGCCAACGGGTAAGTTCAAAAAGTAAAAGAACCACAATTGCAGATATTAAAAGGATTTGGGGATTAGAAGACTTGCATTTTCGATGCCAGGAACATTTACAGCTTGAATTCCAGCCAAACCTTGAGATAGTAAACTGTACATGGTAGAGGACCAGATAGTTCAATCAGATTCAAAGCTAGCTTAACCTTTTTATGCATAAGAATTAAGAAGTGATCTGATTACAAATCTTTAATACAGAACATATTATGAATTAATAACATTGATACCTTGCGCGGAAGGCAACTCCTAGAGTCCAATCATTTGTAGAAAAAGCATTCACAAATCTCCCTGCCACCATCTGTAAGCCGGAAATAGGTTTAGTCTTACTAGTAACAATGTACTAGCACCAAAGAAACGTTCATGGAGAACCAATCAAAAGTACGAACAAATAAAAACAGAAATAGATCTAGTGGTATTCATAAGAATAGTACTACAGTATAAGCAGATACAGCGGATACCATTGAAACATGGAAACATAAGTATAGTGTACCTTTCGAGCATCTTCCCAATTTTCATCTTCAATTGACACTGGCGCTCCAAGCAGGACAACCCTTTCTACCAGACCAGCTGCAGAAGTGCAGAGTCAAAAGTATATCTGAGTACATAGCAACTAATTTTGCATGCAGTAAGATGAATCAGATGGTGATGATTACCATTGTTTCCTTCTGCTTCAGCTAGACATTCTAGACATTTAAAAATCACTCTGCCCCCAAGTGAGAATCCTATGAGCGTCACAGGCCTACGGCATCAATGGAGAACCCAAGTGAATGATATACATATAATGTTTCAACAGTGAGATGGGACATATCTTTTACCTGTTGCCTTGCAGCCCCTTCATCAATACTTCAGCAAGCATCTTCCCAGCTTTATCTGATCTGAGCCAGAAAAAAGGACACCAAAATTTAATATCTTCGTCTCCCACTCCAAGTAGTAAAGACTCAAATAGGAGTCCCACGGTCTCACCTTGGAAGCTAATTATATATGAAACACATAACTACAACAACTTAGGCTGAACAAACAATTGCAAGGGGTGAATATCACCACAAGAATTTGGCACTTTAAATGAATTAATTTACTGTGGAACTGAAACTAGAAAAGGAAAAATTTACCTGTCAACTGCAATTGCCCATTTTCTATCTATAAGATCAGATGCAGCAACCAAGGTTGCTGGCATAGCAAATGCTGCGACAAGTGTGTTTAAAACAGTCAGCATGGCTCCTTCTTTCATCAACTCGAGGGAAATTCCTGCAATTGGATGCAATATGTTGGTGGTAGATATGCCGATAATCACTTGTAAAAGGTGACAGAGATGAGGTTATGGAAGTACTTGAAGTAAGCCAGTCTTGAATTGCAGTGCTCAATGCAACCAAATTCTTAGACTCCCACCACAGTGCATACCTAAAAGTTCACTACATCAATACCAATTACTTAGCCAGCGATGATAACTTAGATCCTATCTAACGGTCTTCAAAAGGAGAAAACACTTTCAAGTGAGAATAAGAATATTAATAACAGGGCTGCTTATTGCATTGGCCATCAGCATTCCAATAATCAACTAGAAAAGATGACTGTTATAAGGTAAGCCAGTCCGGCATTGCAGTGCTCAGTGCAACTGTATTCTCAGACATCCACCATATAAATACCTACGTATTGACTACATTAATGTCAATTACATGGGGCACACTGTCTAAGCCATCCCAAAAAGTAAAATAGCCATATATAGTTTAGACCTTTAGACTAGGAATGGTTTAATGTTTATGTCTCTCCAATATGAGTATATCAGTATATGAAATTGCATTATTGAGAATCTTAACATAACCAAGAATTAGACTTGTAAAGAAACCACTACATAGACTGAATACATCTGACACAAGTATCATTTCAACTGAGAAGCATCAGTCGAAACTACTTCTGGATTCAAAATTCAGTCTTTTTGAGAAAGGATAGAGAGAAATGATCTATACTAAGGTTTATCATGGTATTTGATGCACATAATATGATACATTTTCTTACCTCTCCAAGTGGTCATTGTAGCCTTCCCAAGGCCTTGTAAAATCTTCATCCTCAAAAACAAGTCCTGAAACCACTATTCCCACTGCCAACCGCTGAAAAGGTTTACTGAAATCGGTAAGCATTTCATTATACAAGAAGAGGTTATGCCATATAAACAATTTAAATCTGTTATTACAGTTTCATATGATCCCTTTAGGAACAGATCCATCCAAAACTTAGAATGTAATTAATAAAATGTCAAACTCGAACTCACTCCTTGGTTATAAGTTCCTTCAACTGCTTTGAACTCAAATTCTTCAATGTTGCCGATTCTTCTAGCCATTTTAGTCCCAGTTAGACCAGCTCCGGCAGCTGGGAATACCAAAGAAAAAGTAGTTAATAAACAAATAAGAAGTTGGAAAGAAAAGATCCAACAACTTCCAATAAAGTTTAAAATTTCAGAACAAATAAATCACTTTTGTACCTCCAAATGATGCAGCAACAGCAAGAGAACCAGTAATAGACCCTGTGGCAGTTGCTGCAGCAGCAAAACCAGTTGCTCCTATTGCAGGAATAATGCCACCTAATAGAGGAGCTAGAGCACTCAACCCCTGAGCAATTGCAGGAGCAGCAAGACCTGTGAAAAGATCAAAGACAAAAACAGAATAAGTCTACTGCTTCTGTCCTAAGGTTGCATTGCAAGAGAGCTGTTGACAGATTCCAATTTTCCCATGAGGCATCATCATGTTCCTTTTTCTCTCCATCAACACCTTCTGTCTTCTCCTTATTAGCACCCTCTTTTAAGGAAGCCATGAAAGAACAAGCAACCATTGTTTCCATAACTTCCTGCAAAACAAAGTATTTGTCATAAATGACGTAGTTAACGCAGTAATCAATGATCACTCAAAAGAAACAAAAGAACAAGAACGGCTTATAGAAACTCACCACTTTTAGCCATTCCACCCTAAGCCAAGTTGCAAGCAACCTTAATGCGACACGATGTCGAGCATCATAACCATTTCTTACTTTACCGCCACTTTCACTACTGTCTGCCACACAGGCTGACAGAATTGCATAAAGAACTGTTATTTTCTTCTCATAGCTGAGCCGCCTGCCCTCTTCAACCGGCACGTCAAGGCGTTTAGATTCATTTGGATCTTTTATTTCGGTGGATATCACATTAACTGTCCTCTTTGGGGCTTCATAAGGCTTGTCAGCGACCTCAGACGCTATTTGAGTTTCAGTACCAGAAAATTTTTCGCGACATTTAGCTTCATATTCATAATTCTCACTTGTATCCACTGTATGAGCATCGGCGCTTTCCTCACTACGAGCCATGGTATCAACAGTTTTTGTCAGAGCAACTTCCTTCTCAGTTTTCTCAGCTGAAGGCACCTCAGCTTTCTCCTCCTTAAGTAAGGTCAACAACTGAACTAAAATAATTAAATTAATACAACCCTCAGCAAACCACCACCAACACATAAAAATGGTGAAGCAGAATGAAACAGCAGTTGAAATAATATAAACCGCAGCAACCTTTAAGCTGCAGTACATTGATCATTATAATGCCAGCATATTTTCTTGTATAATAATGACACATTTACCGATTTCGATAGTTCCAAATTCAAAGAAATAAAAGGAAGAAAACACACCGCTCCTACATGATGCCGAACTTGTGAAGAAGATCCTGCAGTTTCCATAAGCCCCTTCCATGACTTGTCCTCCACTCCTAAAAACCTAAAACGCAACCAAAACAAGTATCAAATCAGAACAGCTCAATCCGCATTGAACTATAAGATCAACTAAACCTTATCATTTTAGAATTTAGATACCTGAGAACAGGATAAAGCAAACCAGAAGTCTCATGGATCCAAAGGCCAGGATCGTCAGAAACCGAAACGATGCTTGCGCCGTCGGAGATGGTCTCCTCTTCAAGAGGAAGCAAAGCATTTAACGGCTTAGTCTGGTGGATCTGCGTCTGGTGAAGTGCCAGAGCGAACAGAGCTCCGGCGGCGTACCGCTGAGTTTGTGTGAGCACTACCTTGGCCTCCATAACCGGCGCTTCTTCGGGTTTATATGTCAGAGAGCATCGAAAACGCAAGAGGTTAGAATGTACTACAGGAATTAGAGGTTTCAATTGGTAGATTCTCATTCAGAATTCAACTCAAATGTTTACCCAAATGGAATTTCTGTAACTAATTCTCCCGCCTAAGGACTCAGATTGGTTAAGCACTCAACGCGGCCTTTACCTTTTCAACCGGACACCGACATTGCCGTAACGGCTTTAATGTGACTTCCAGTGACCGCCACGTGGCATTATAATGAAGCGTGTAACTGCTAGGTGTCGCAGGTGCAGAGAATGTCAATTATTGTACCGAATATTATTACTACTATTGTATCTTTCTATCTTTGGTTAATCTTTCCATCATTTGAGTATCTTTATGTGAGTATTTCCGGCCAGAGCCCGGAACGACGGCAAACATTTGAACTGGCGATTAGAGTCCCGCGATAGGTGACTAAAATCCGAACTCAATAGCTGAACCTGACTGTGTGTATTATTCCCTCTGATTATAGTAAATGTGACGTACCCCTATGTTCGACCACCACTCAGTAATTTGTAAATCTAAAACACCGAAAGTTGAAATTAACGGAATATCGATCAGTTGGGCTTGGGCCCAGCCAAGGTTGTGGGCTTGTGGCAAATGAAAATTATTATCATCAGTACGACGTCGTTTTACTGCGCTATGCTACAAATTGTAGGGTTTTGTTAGCTTTCGTTTCAGTGGGTAAAGGGTTTTTGTAGCCATTCTTCATCTTGTGCAGTTGTACTCTCAAATTCCAATCACCTGTTCACAAATTCCAGCAAAACCTTCTCCGATTCAATATGGGAAAGAAGAAGTTCATCGACAAGAAAAAGTCGTCTACTTTCCAACTAATCGCACGTGACTCCTCCGATCCCAACTACGACGACTCACCCGGCGGCGACCGAGTCTTCATCCAAGTCTCCGGCCGCCCCAACGACGATGCCGATTCCATCTTCGCCGACGCGCCTGAGGACGAAGAAGGCGACCACTACTACAACCACGCCTTCGGAAACTCCTCCGCGCCGGCGCCTCATCCCCTGCCGGAGAAAGTCAGGAAGGAGATTCTCGACCTCGGATTTCCCGACGACGGTTATAACTACCTCAATCATTTGCGGGAGATTAAGAACACCGGCGGTGGCTCCGCTTACTATTCCAACCCTAAGGCCAAGCTCGAGCCGCTTCCGCATGACGTCAAGGTGAGCTCAATTTCTGTTACGGTTATAACGAACTTGTTGGAATGTGTGGTTGAATGAGTTTGGTGTGGATTTTCCAGGCGTATGATGCTTCGAAATTGCGAATTTCGGAGAATGAGGCGCCGGATGAGAGTGTTGTTTATAAGGTGGCGTCTAAGACTGTCAATGTGAGGGTTCAGAAAGCTGTTGATCCGGAAGTGTTGGCATTGCTTGAGGATAGCGATGCGGCGTCGCGGTTCGGGTCTGATGATGAGGACTTGGAGGAGGATTTTGTGGTCCAGGCTAACCTTCGTGATGGAGATGAAGACGAGGAGGAGGAAGAGGAGGATGTGTGTGTAGGTGGTGAGCCGAGTTCTGTTGAGCATTCGGAGAGCAAGAATGTGAGCAATGAAGTTAGTGTGGTTGGAAGCAATTGTATAGAGAGGGGAAAGAGTGAGTTTGTGGTAGATGATCCACGAGCTCGGAGGGATGTAGATGACGAATTTGACATGGTGAGTTGCTTTTTGTGTTATCATTCAGTTATGTGGTCTATTTAAGCTCTAAAATTTGAGTTCGTCAATATGTATTTGGGTTAATGTATTTACTATCTCACATTATGTGTATATAAAAAAACAGGTTTTAAGTCGGGAATATGACAATGATGATGATGGTGACAACTATGAGGGTGAGGATCATGATACTGACTATTTTTATGGAGATGAAGAGGATAAATCCATTAAGGATAAGCTCAAGAACATTAAACTTAATGACTGTGTAAAGGATGACTTTGAGCTTAATGAATATGAGGTCCCGGGAAACAATGAGGAGATACAAAAAACAAAGCAGCTTGGGAAGATATATGAGAATGAAGATCAAGCAGACGAGGTGGTAATTGTAGAGGAATCTAGTGATGAATCTGAAAAATGGGACTGTGAGACTGTTATCACTACATATTCAACTCTTGAAAACCATCCTGCGAAAATCGGAGCTCCAGAACTAAGTAGAAAGAAGAAGCAGCTTTCAGAAACCGTTTTTAAAGGTTTGGATGCCTCCAATACTTTGATCAAGCTTGGAGGGAAACAGAGGCTACCTGTGGACTTCTTGCCTGGTAATAGAAGACCTCCTGCTGCTACAGAGAAGGTGGAAGATATAGGTAGCTTGAAAACTGAGCAGCAGAATAGGAAGCAACATGGTCAGGAGTCGAAGGAGGAGAAGAAAGAGCGGAAGGTATGGGTCTTCTATTTGTTTTAGCTCATTGTGGAGAAGATATTTCATTTGTCACGCCATACCATTGAAGGATTAAAAGCCAGCTTGTGATAATGAAAATCCAAAAACTGTCAGTTTAAGAGCGAACTAGGAACATATAACTTGCATTCTATAAGATACTAACTCTGGCATTTGATAATTCCATGAATTGTGCCTTCTGTTATGCAGTTGTGTTGTCTGTTGGTTCTTTGATGATAACTTGAATATATCTGAGTGCAGGCGGCTGTCAAGGAGGAAAGACGTGAAGCACGGCGTGCCAAAAAGGAATTGAAGGAACTTTACAAAGGTGAAGCGCAACATGCTCAGAGAATAGCTGCTATATCTGGCCCTTCTTCGAAACGTCTGATGTGATTGTGCTGATCACCAAATGGTAATTGGAATAGAATCACAATTGCTTCAAAATCATACTGTTAATTGAATTTGCTTAGCATGCTTTATATTGATTGGCTTGTTTACATATTTTCTTCTAGGTGGGACTTAAGAATGCACTGGATTTTTGTCAAGAAGTGTTGCACCGCCCCTGCTTTCATGGTTTTGAAGATGATTTTGAGAGAATGAAAAATAGTTGGTTTAATACAACATATCAACGGGGTCAACTCTATGTTTCTGATATGGGCATTCCATAATATATAGGAACTGATTTGAGTTGTTCTTTAGAACCATATGTAATGTGGTTGGAGTTGGAAGATAATAAACCGTCTCTCTTCAACTTTCCTACATATTTCATATTTCTTCTGTCTGGAAGTTTCTAATGTATTCATCATGTTATTATTCTTATTTCTTTTTCACAATGAAACTGGTTACTTTGATTACTCTGCAACGACTTATATATTTCTTTCCCCTGCACTTCTATTGTCTTTTCTTTACAGTTGTATATGTACCCAAGTATGTATGTAATACAACGTATCATTGGGGTCAACACTATGTTGTATATGTACCCAAGTATATATTACCCCCATCAAGTAGGTTGGTATAAGAAAACAGAAAATTCCATTGCCGTCTATTTCAATATCAATGCTACATGGATATGGGACTGAAATCAACATATTCATAGATACTACTGGGTCTATATATTTGTTTCCACTAAACCATCATTAAAGATGTTCTGCCTAATGAGGAATTGGAGCCGTATTGCCGCTACCAAAACAGGGTGTGGGATTCCAGAGGTCATAGTCTTTCAGAGCTATTTCTGACAGCTGTGTCTTATAGTCTTCCTTCCCTAACGGCACCTGGGTTTTCAGCTGCAGAGATGGACCAGATGATGGTGCTGGGGTAGCAGCTGGAGCTGGTGATATCGCCATGGGAGGTAAAATCGTCGCTCTTGGCATAGTCCCCAATATAGACATCATGATCATCATGACGCATAAAATGTGCTTCGCTGAGCTTACTGCTACTCTTGGCAATTTTGGGGCCCTAGGCGAAATTTTTTTTTGGCCCTATCGTTTTAACCTTTCGAATTAATAATACATCAAAATGAAAAATAATCAAATAAAATCCAATCAAAATTCTTTTAAATAATAAAAAATTAGCCACATCAGTAGTTTGATAAACTAAAAATCACTTAAATACAACTCGTCGTGCATTTTTAGATGCAAATGTGGCAATTAAACTTGCATAATCAAGTTTCTTTACCAAATCTTTCTCAATTGATAATATAGCCAAACCGCTCAATCTCTCTTGTGACATAGTTGACCGAAGATAAGTTTTGATCAACTTCAACTTTGAAAAACTTCTTTCTGCGGAAGCAACTGTGACTGGTATGGTTAGCAAAATCCTGTAAGCAATCAAGGCATTTGGATAACAGCCATCCCTTTCAATCATATAATTCAGCACATCAATAGCTCTTGTGGCTTCTTCAGGTAAATCATCACACAACATTCGTAAATCTTGATACAGATCATCTTTATCAAGATCAATTTTTTCACCAAGATTAATTAGATTCGCAAGATTACCACAGAATTTCTTCAAGCTATCACGATCTGTAGACTTCAACTTTTCCAGATCATAAAGAAGACCAAAGTTCTTTTCATAAATTTGAAATTGTTCAAACCTGGTATACAAAAAATAAATAAGATTCAACTAAAAATAATGATTAGCTGCGCATTATAAATGAATAATGAAGTTATTCAAACCTGGTTTTGAATGATGAAATGGCTTGATCAACTATGTATAAAAAATAGTTGACTTTAAAACTTTCAGTAGCTGATTGTCTCACGGCTTCAGTAGCATTCTCATCAAATTGTCTTCTACGTTGAACTGGTCTTCTGTCTTTGAATACTGGTTCCACTCCCATCTCACTTGCAATTTCTTTAGCTTCAAT
Source organism: Potentilla sterilis (assembly GCA_963682095.1). Lineage (NCBI taxonomy): Eukaryota > Viridiplantae > Streptophyta > Magnoliopsida > Rosales > Rosaceae > Potentilla > Potentilla sterilis. Next base: position 1,879,915 of record OY821762.1, read on the forward strand.
CATGGCATCCTCAAACCCTGTATCTCTGAACTTTTGAAGAAACGAAAGAAGTTTATTCACTTCTCTAACAGCAACATCGATCTGCATATCTTCACTTTGAAGAACTTTGCTGACATAGTTAACTTTATACAACAACTCATACCAAATAACAATGCCTAGCAAAAACTCAAAGTTGTGCATATTATAATTTGCTAAAGTCTCAGCATTATTTCTTGTTCCGTTCTCTTCAAGACGATTCTCTGCCAAGTGCAATAGAGCTGCTCGTATTTGTGGAGCTTGGTATCTGACTGCTTTAACACTATCAATACGACTTTCCCAACGTGTTTCTGACAATGGCTTAACAGTGAGACCTTTGACATGATCTTTAAAGACTTTCCATCTCTTGGTAGAAGCCGAAAACAATACATATATTTGTTGCATGATTCCAAAAAAAGTAACAGCATCTTTACAGCTATTAGCCATGTCAGAAAGTACAAGATTCAAAGAATGACAAGCACAAGGAGTGTAAAATGCTCTGGGATTTATCTCAAGTAGTCTACTCTGTACACCTTTGTTCTTCCCTTTTATGTTGGAACCATTATCATATCCCTGGCCTCTTATATCATCAACATCAAGTCCAAGCGTCTTCATTGCCTCCAAAAACACATTAAGCAATCCCAATCCAGATGTATCATCTACCTTTAAGAAGTCAATAAAAAATTCCTCAACCTTCACAGGACTTGCTGAGGTGTTGACACATCTTATTACAAGAGACATTTGTTCCTCATTACCTACATCAGGAGTACAATCAAGTATAATTGAAAAGTATTTGGCTTCTTTTATTTGACGAATAATTGAGATTTTCACCTCACTTGCCATCAACTGTATGATTTCATTCTGAATCTTGTGACTCAAATAATGATAATGAGTCTCACGATTTTGAATACGCCTCACATGCACTTTCATAACTGGATCAAACTCAGCAAACAACTCAACTATCTGTAAAAACAGACCATTGTTATCTTCATATAACTTTTCGTTATCTCCCCGAAATGCCAAATTATTTTTTCCAAGTCTTTTCACAACTGCAAAAATTCTCTCCAACACTTGCTTCCAATGCTCTGTCTCCTGGTCAATTTGTTCATGCAAACTCGCATCTATCGTTGACTTAAGTTTCAATCTTTTCCCCAATTCCACCCAGCTATTAATAGAGGCAATATGTTGTTGGTTTCTTTCATGACTTCTAAGACGATCAGCAATATTATGCCAATCATTCGTCCCTTCATCAGCTAACAACCCAACTAGATGTTTCTTTGCAAACAACTTGCAACAAAAACAGTAGACTTTATTCAAAGAATTTGAGTATGCCAACCACTTCCTGTCACGCTTCTCACCATTCGGCATATGCTGAAAGTAATGCTTTGAAGAAAAAGATCTTTCAGAATCATCTTTGGGAAAGACAGTAATGCTCTCTCTTTTAGGACCTCTTGCAACTAAAAAGTCTCTCATATTTTGATCAATTATATTCCACTTAGCTGGATCATCCACATCAAAAGGAAGACTTGTTTCTTCATTAACTTCTTCATTAACAATTTCATCAACCTCCTCATTCTCTTGTTGTAGCTCTGCATTCTCCGATATTTCTTCATTCTCATTCGTATTCTCGGTTTGAGTTTCTTCTTCATTATCATTCAATGGTTCATCGTTTTCTTCATTCCCCTGAGTATTATTGTTACTCGTTTCTGCGGTTTCTCCCGCTTTGCTAGTAAAGTATCTATCAAGGGAACCAACTAGAGTCTTATGTAACGCCTCTCTCTTTTTTTGCTCTTTTTTTTTTGTAGCCCCAGATTTGCACTCTAATCGGAGCCATGATAACAACAAATCCAATGACTAAATTCCCTAACAAAAATATATATAGCATTTAAATCAAGTTTAACAAAAATATCTAATACACACAAAGAGAGTAAAGAAACGTTTAGGTTAAACTAATGAAAGAGGCAAAGAGGGATTGAAAGTTACCTGTTATACAAATCACAATCGGTGATGAGAGATACTTCTCTTAATTTTTTTTTTCTCTGGTAGTCTTGTACTTGCACTTGGTATTGTATTCTGCAAAGTCTGCCGGCTGCAAGTCTGCAACTGTGCAACACCGCCAACACAGCCACCACTTTTCCCTCTTGTTGATGTATCTAATCTAACAAGGGTTTTATTTTTATTTTTTATGACACACTTTTTATGGAGTTTGGAAAATTTGAAGATCAGAACACTCCAATTCAGTTTTGGACTTAAAGAATTGGGGGCCCCACTAGCATATAAAAAAGAAATAAAATTATAAAACTATAAACCTAATAAAAGTCATGTGGGTTGTGGTGTATGTTTTGTCTCCCACTCTTAGTCTCTTACGTACGTTTGATTGCAAATATATATATATATTATATTTTTTTTTTTAGTAAACTGTAATTTAAAATTTTTGGGGCCTATCAATTTTGGGGGCCCTAGGCCCACGCCTTGCCCGCCTTAGCCCAGGCCCGGCCCTGACTCTTGGCATGATGATTCTGCAGAAGATATGGTTATGGTTTGAATGATCTAACTGCAGAGATGCATTTGGCATTGTCAGCAACAATTGGTAATAGTATATACGAAGTATCAAGTATGGAAGGACTTCATTCTTTCTTTCTCATACTAGATGGATGACTTACCATTTTAATTGCATGCGTCCAGTGCTTTCAACAGAATGGATGCTCTGCTCAAAGATTCTCCCCCAATATTTTAGAAAACCTAACAAAAATGCCGTTTCTGCATTTGCTCAAAGCTGAACTTACCAGTAGCGTGCTTCAATGCATTTCATGGCAAGCTTTTCAACTTCTGTTTGGGCTATAACGTATACCGGCGGCTTTGCGTTTCACCTACAGAATTTTATTGGTAATGTATTTTATTTTTTTATCTACTTTTTCAGTATGTGACAAGTTATTCATTAACAAAGATGTTTTTGTTGACATTAATTTGCTACAAGTCTATTATTAATATCCTTTTGTTGACAACTTTTGTTTTTGTTGACACTAAATTCTTGGAACAATCATATCCTTTTGTATGGACATGACTAACTAGAGCTACTGTCCTCTTATTTCAATTAGCTATCAATATGGTTATGTAACGAGCATCCTATAATAATCATAATTGTGTTCACAGAAAACAGAAAGCAGAAGATTCATGTCTCCAATTCTCCACAAAACACTGAAAAAATACATTCTATAAGAACATGCAAAGAAACTACCCCTTGATACAAATCTGGATAAAGCAATGAAAGAACCTCCCAGAAAGTGATGCATCAAAATAAAGCATCTCCAATCTTCATACAAGTTTGAATTGAACAGAGATGATATTGGCAGAGAAGGACAACAGAGGCGCAAACGGAATCCATGGAAACAAAATGTATTATACAAGGGCATGATTCCCATATAACACATTCATGACACGAGCTATATATTTCACACTGAACAACTAGAACATCAAGAAGGATTATACAGAATAAACATTTAACAGAAAACAGAATCTAGCTACAGGTCATTATGCGATTGCAAATTAAAGCACTTGCACTTGTCTTTCATGGCTTCTCTCTCGGTTCCATATTCTCTGAACCTGTATTCTTCCTGCTTATAAGCAGGAGGAACCTTTCCTTCACTATAGCATTGATTGCACAAACTGAAATGAGATTTTATCTCCTTAAAGCGAGACCCAATAATTGGATAGCGGCAAACTGAACAGACATGATTACCATGGCGATTTCTGTCCCCAGTTTCAAGCTTCAACAGCGTGGACATGATACCAAAACCCCAATCGGGGTCGTTGAACATGGCAAGAAACTCTGAGTAAGACATAGTTGAAGGATCTGTTTCTCCATGGAGTTCTAGCATCTCACTAACCCCATGAGAAGGGACATATATAGCTCTCAATAGTTTAATATATTTAGTGGCGTCAGATTTTCTTATCTGAGCACCACCACCTTCGTTCCCAGGGCGCCATAAGAGTGCATCAAAAGCAATTCGCTTGCGCTTTACTGGTGAGCCACTGCAAATAGGGGCAAGAACAGCAAAAAACATGCCCAAGTCCACCCTTCCTGCACCTGTATCATCGAAAACAGAGAGAATCCTCTCGTTTATGGCTTTCACAGCTCCTTGGAAAGTCTCAGGCTTCAGGAAAATAAGCAACCTGCGGAGAATTTCTTCTAAGTTAGGCTTCCTTATGGACCTCTGCGGAACACCAGTACCTGAATACGACACTGGTACATCACCATCATTCATCTCCTTTCTTAGCAGATCCACATCACAACGACTCAACCTGGTAATCCTCTGAAAAGCCCTAATCTCAAGTGCAATGGCTAAATCCTGCCTCAATGTTGTCTTCTCCCCGACTGCCTTAAATTTTGTAGCTTCTACAGAGATGAAGGAACTTTCCCCATTGGCACCACCATTTGATTTCACCTTCTTCTTCTGCAGCTGCTTCAAATGTGCAATGGCATCATGCAATTCAACTCTGTTGGTCATTTTCAATGCTTCCTTCAAAGCTTTCTTAGCATCCTCAGTTTCCTTTGCTCCTAACAATGACACAGCCCTGTTAAGCTGAGCACGCCAATGGTTTGGCCACACAGCCAAAACCCTCGTATACATCTCAGAGGCTCTCTGAAACCTTCCCAAGTCCATATAAAGCCCACCCAAATTGTACAAGGCATCAACATGGCCAGGTTTCAAATCAATAGCTTTCTGAAAAACCTCAATCGCCCTCTCATCCTCACCCAAAGCATGCAAAGCCGATGCCAAATCACAATGTGCATCAGCATAATCCGGTTTCATAAAAATGGCCTCTTCCAAAGCCTTCACAGCTGCCCTATACTCCCCAACACCAAACAGAGCACTTCCCAAAAGCTTCAAAGCTCTAAAATGAGTAGGACAAAGTATAGCAGCTTCTCTATAATACTCACAAGCACTTAAAACCATACCTTCACCTTCAAGAGAAATCCCTAGATTCACATAAATCTGCGGAAGCAAATACGCCCACTGATTACCACCGGCCTCCGCCGCCTCCAGAGCCAACAAAAACTCCGCTTTCGACTCTTTATACCTGCCAAGAACATACAAGCAATTCCCAGCACGGAAATGTGGCCTAACATCCACCGGCTGCAACTCGCAAGCTCTCTTGAAACTAACCAATGCCTCCTTAAAAAGCTGATGCTCATACAAAACTCTCCCAATAGCCATATGGCCATCGAAGGCCTGCTCCCTCGACCTAGCTCCGTCGGCACGGCTCCTCAGAACCCCTAATTCTTTAACAAACAGAGCATAATCATGCCCAGACTCTTCCCAAAACACCCTCTTCTCCGAAATCTCCGAAGAAGGCCCAAGCTCTCTAGACCAACCGGCCTCCGAATACGAGTCCAAATTCTCTCCCTTGACCTTGCCGTTGCTCCCGGCCTGCTTCGCCTTCAACCTCTTCACTAAAATCTCCAAATCGTCCACAATCTTCCACGTGTCGTCGAACACGATCCCGTGGTTCGGCGACACCGCCCACGCCGCCGTCCGCTGCTTCTTCTGCGACTCCGCCGTGCGCTCGTCGGCAATCGAAGACGACGAGGCCTCGGACGCCATGGAAGCTCCCTTAACCTCATCCAAGCTGAGCTCCAAGCCAAGCGCGTCGAAGTCACGGTCGACGTCGCCGGCGCCGTCGTCGTATGTCCGCAATAGCCCCTCATACGTAAGCCCCTTCTCGCCGTCGATGAAGTCGCCGTAGGTTCGGAAGACCTCGTCCAAAATGGCATTGATCTGCTCGTCGCTGAACTTGACCCTAGGGTTTACGGCGACGACGAGAGCGGCCATTTCCTCACGGTTGAGACCGCCGTCGTGGTTGAGATCGAATTGGTGGAATATTCTCTTGACCTTCTCTGATCTGCTGCCTCTCGTCGCCATCATTAGCCACTCAGTAATTGAATTCCTTCAATTTGGGTTGGTAGGGTTTGGAAAATGAAGAAGAAGAAGAGAGAGAGAGGAAGCCTAATTAAATGTAATGGTATAAATTGGTGTAAAGGGAAGACTAAATAAATCATCTGTGGGTTTAAAGCTCTCTAAATTAAATTTACAGAGGGGGTTAGGTTTAGGTTTTCTGTTGGTCATTTTGGTGGATCTGGGCCAAAAGGGAACCAGGGACTATTGTTTTTCTCTCTTTCTTCTAATCGGTTTATAATTGTCTGCTTCTTTACTACTTCTGGTGAAATGAAGAGAGTGATGATGATGGGTGGTGGCGCAGTGAGAGCCTGTCATGTCCTTTTTCTCTTTTTATTTCTTTCTTTAGTGTTTATGAGCTGGACTTCAGGGCTGTCGAGGTTTATGCTCAAGGGGTAAATTTGTAAAATAGAACGTGCTGCCGACGATTGGAAATCGGAAACTGTGTCATGGGCTTTCTTCGCAGCCCAACAATAGGACAACTGGACTATAGGTGCTCGAGGTCAAAATAGTAATACTTTTTTGTTGTGGGTTCTTGTACTTGTATATCTGAGGTTGTGCGAGAGACGGGGGTGGCCACCGTTGCTATTTCCTTGTCTGGTTGCCTTCATTTTCAGGCCGGCAGCAACCCCTTCTGGTCTTCACGGTTCGGCCAAAACCAACGTTTCCAGATTCCGAGTTTCTTTCTAGAACGTTTGGCCGTTCCGTGACCCAGAAACAAATACAAAGATAAAAGACAAAAGGGTTTCTGTTCTGTTCTGTTCTGTTCTCTCATACGTAACATATCGATCATCTTGTTTTGGTTAAGTCTAATCTGCCTCGCTTTGCTGTTATACGTACATTCTGCTCCAAATCACCCCACTTTTGCGTTTGGAGTTAAATCACGTACAGACCAAGCTCGGAAAGCCCGGACAATAAGAAAAAGAAGACGAAGAAGAAAAAGAAGGAAAGATTAGGATTTTCGAATGCGAATCGAAAGTAGAGGACGTGCGCATTGTGATGAAATCATCTGTCTCAGCATTTTGATGAGGTGACTGTAGTGGTTGCATTCTGAAGCTGGGATCTGAAGTTGCTAGGGCTTTATTGCTTCTTCTTCTTGTTGTTCATTACCGAAATAAAATAAACAATGGCGACGTTGGAGGAACCTGTGAATGAAGAGAAGATTCTTGTTTCGGTTAGGGTGAGACCATTGAATGACAAGGAAAAAGCAAAGAATGAGGATTCCGATTGGAGATGCTTCAAGAACACTGTCATGTACAACAACAGCCGAGCTGATCGGCCCTCGTCTCCCTCTGCATATGCCTTTGGTAATTTTTAAACACACGCATGCACTTTCTTCCTCATCTTCATTTTGTCAACTGCTTTGTTTAGTCCTTAACACTTGTTTCATGTCCCTTCTTCTCGAGGATAGACAGAGTCTTTGGTAACAACTCTTCCACGAAGCAGGTGTATGAAGAGGGAGCTAAGGATGTTGCTCTTTCAGTCGTCAGCGGCATCAACTGTGAGTGATCATCTTATAACCCTTGTTTTCTGATGAAACCATAGTGTAACCAAGGATCTTATATAGTTTGACTGATATATAATGTGCAGCAACCATTTTTGCCTATGGACAAACAAGCAGCGGAAAGACATATACCATGAATGGGGTGACAGAATTTGCGGTTGCAGATATATATGATCACATAGAGAGAGTAAGTTTACTGTCTGCTAACATTTGAATTTTCATATCAACTGTTTCTAGGGCCTGGCATAATTTGAACATCTATGTTTCAGCATAGTGACCGAGAATTCGTGTTGAAGTTCTCTGCCATGGAGATATATAATGAAGTTGTCAGAGATCTCCTCAGCTCCGAGAATGCTCAGCTAAGGCTCCTAGATGATCCTGAGGTGAGTCATTTATACTTTTCAGTAGACATAGTTTTATTGAATGAAAAAGTTCTAACTAATACTAACTGGAACAGAAAGGTACAGTGGTCGAGAAACTTTCGGAGGAGGTTCTGAGAGACCGGAACCACCTGGAGGAACTTCTTTCCACCTGCGCAGGTAAATTTACTTAAGTTTTAGGCTCACTGTCTGAAATGAATTATATGTTAACTAAGTATACTCTCAATGTGGTCTTATTAATGCAGCTCAAAGGAAGATAGGAGAAACCTCTTTGAATGAAACTAGTTCAAGATCTCATCAAATTTTGCGACTGGTATGGTTTATCATTTACTCAAATACTTTGTTTTGTATTTGGCATGAGAACTTTGTTTTGAAGTCCTTTGTTGTAATCAACAGACAATTGAAAGTACTGCCAAACAATTAGAAGGCCTTCAAAGTTCAGGCACTCTTGCTGCTACTGTGGTACGGAAATACTTATCCTTGCCTCACTAGGAAACTTAAAAAAAAATTCTTCATATTTTGATATTAATAGGAATGAAAATGGAATTCTTTGTTCAGAATTTTGTTGATCTTGCGGGCAGCGAGCGTGTTGCTCAGACATTATCAGCAGGTGCAAGATTGAAAGAAGGGTGTCACATAAACAAAAGTTTACTGACCCTGGGAACTGTGATTCGCAAATTAAGGTTCAGTCATATTTTCCATCTCCTGAACAAAGTTTTTGTTTTTATTTCTGAATACTATACACCTTATAGTATCTTACTGAATTTAGTTTCATTAATGGATGCAGTAAGGGAAGAAATGAACACATACCTTACAGAGATTCCAAGCTCACACGCATACTGCAAAATTCTTTGGGAGGCAACGCTAGGACAGCCATCATTTGCACCATGAGCCCTGCACGAAGTCATGTTGAGCAATCAAAGAACACCCTGTTCTTTGCAAGTTGTGCAAAAGAGGTTACTACAAATGCAAAGGTCAATGTGGTAAGGTCAGATAAGGCATTGGTAAAGCAATTGCAGCAACAATTGGCGAAAATGGAAAACGCGTTAAAGAGCTTAGAAACAAATTCTATGAAAGAGAAAGAACTTTTGCTGCAACAGGTGAGGGGATGACCTCTGTGACTAACCTTATAAATGTACTTTTGAGTACCCGGCTAGTGAAACTCCAATGTGTACTCTGACGAAAAGTTTTAAACCAAGGACGAGTTTTCTGTTGCGTTATATGCTAGTCTTGGAGATGCTAATGCGTTGGTTGATTTCTTTTAATGTTGCATTATGCAGATGGATAAAGAAATAAAAGAATTGACTAAGCAACGTGATATTGCTCAATCTCGGGTTCAAAATTTGCTAGAATCAGTTGAAGAAGGCCAATCTAAAATAGCTGAAAGTTCAGGACGGGAGTCATCAGACATGGATGTAAAAGCATGCAATCCACCAGGTAGTACTGACAGACCTAGTTGTTCCTCGAATACCAGCAAGCACTTCCAACGGCTTTCTGAGATTTCTGAGGAAAGTTTTCTGCTGGATGGTATGGATCCAAAGTTTGAAGGTTGGCAGGATATTGCAGAAAGATCTCAAGCAGAACCCAAAGATATTGCAGAAAGCAATGACACTGTACAAGAGCATCTTACAGAATCTGAATTCGAAGATATCTGCAAGGAAATTAGATGCATTGATCAAATTGAAGAACCAAGCATGGACAAGAATAAAGTATCAATGGATAAAGATGCAGGTTCATCAATATTGCTGCAGAAGGAAGATGCCGAGTTGAATAATGCTAGAGAAGAGTATGAAGCATTGCAGAGGAAAATACAGGATTTGCAAAGGATGAGCAACACTCTTGTGAGTCTTAATGGCCCTCTGGATCAATCTCCTTGTTCCTCTGAAACTAGCACTTCAAGCTTAAACTTTGCCAGAAGTAGAAGTGCCAGGGCAGTTCTCTTAAGTCCTCTATTTCTCCCTTCTCCAGCTAAGGAGACGGTACAAAACGAGACTGTAATGCCTACTCAGATCAAATCAAAGCAAGGTATTAGCATTGAAATGCCACCCAAAGAAAATGTTCAAGCTCCTGTCATGACAGCTACCATGAAGACAGAGGACACTAAAAAACCTGAGGCAGAGGACACCAAAGAACATGACGCAGTGGTGGACTTACCTGATAAAACACAAGTCCCTCAGCGGAAGGTGCCTAAACCGAAGCGTGGAAAGCTAACCCGAAGAGACTCTGGTCGAGAATCTCTTTTGAGTCTTCAAGTGGAGGCAGAGGTGCGAGTGCCTGATGAGGAGGATATTGTGGATGAGTTACCTAGAGGTTTAAAAGGCTTGCGATGGAAGCTTTTTAAATCCAAGCAGCCTGGTCCTAAATCGGTGATGAGTTCTACTGTGAAGAGTTCTCAAGCATCTTCTGTTTTGAGTGCTCCGGTGGCTTGGAAAGTTATCCAGAACTATTCGGAGTCGGATTTGGAGGATAACGTCAGTGTGGTCAACTTTGATGATGAACATAAAAGAGACAAATATGAAAAGCATGGACGAGCGCCGAGGAGGCCTGGCCGTATGGATACTACATCAGTACAGCGAGCACTGAGAAACAATTCCGATTGGCGGTCTGAATTTGAAAGACAGAGGACAATGATAATCGAACTCTGGGATGCTTGCTATGTGCCATTGGTCCACAGATCCCATTTCTTCCTTCTTTACAAAGGAGAACAATCTGACTTTCTGTACTTGGAGGTAGAGCTTAGAAGACTGACCACTCTGAAGAAAACATTTGATGGAAGTAACAGAAGTACCGTGAGTGATCGTCATGCTCTCACGCCAGCTTCAAGGTAATCTTTCAGACTCCAACAAACAAACCCACAAGAAACAATACTTCACACACGAGCAACCACGCGTACACTCATATTTGAACTTAACCCTTTTCGATTTAGACCCTATTCTCATGATTTTTCTTGTTTTGAAATGGGAAACAGTCTGAAGGCTCTCAAGAAAGAGAGGGAGATGTTAAGCAAGAAAGTGCATAAGAGGTTCTCAAGAAAAGATAGAGAAAGGCTTTACCAGAAGTGGGGGATTAGGCTGAACATGAAGGAGAGAAGCCTACAGTTGACAAACTACCTATGGACGAGCACGATGGACATGGGACACATCAGGGAGAGTGCTGCACTTGTTGCGAAGTTGATTGACCTTGCAGAGCCACTTCAGGCTCCCAAGGAGATAGTTGGAATCAGCTTCTTATCCCGACCCGTTCAAAAGAAAGCCTCTTTCTGGCGCGACACCATGTCCACTTTGTAGAGTTGTTGGCTCCTCGTAGAACAAGATGATTGTAGATATAGCTCAGCTCCAACAGAGATACTGATCGTAAATTACTAAATGGCAATCTATAAGTGTACTATGATTAATTGATATCTCTACCTTCCAATGTTGTCATGTTGCTAGATTGGACAAAAAGGACATGTAATCAGAGGCGTCTTGTTTATGCAATATGCCCAAGGTAATATAGTGAACTACATATCGAAGCAAAGAAACACAGCCATAAATAGCAAGGTGTCTTGCCGTTCCAAAAAAGATAATAATTAGCAAATAAATTTGAGAAATTTGTTACATTTTACTGGTAATTCTCATGGTTTTCGTTTGTTATCTCCCACATATATTCTTCTAGCCACAATTATATACAAAGAAAGACAAACGGGAGAGTGAGAGGAGAAAGGATGGAGTGAATATTTTTACTTAGTTATTACACCTTATTTATTTATATATATCTCGCTACTGACAATATCATTTGACAAAATTACACCTTAGATATATAAATATATTCAAAGACAACGGATACCATTTACATTAACCAATAAGCATCATCGAATCTTACATCATTGTTCATGATTGGAGGACAGCTCCTTCAGTGATTTTCCATCCTGAGCTTGAACAAGACATCTCATATCTTGTAGTGTATGTTCTGCTATTTGAGGCATCGTGCTCTGGATGGAGCACATCAGTTAATAGAGCTAGTTCTTCAAGAGTTGCTTCTACCACGGCACGCTGCCCATCTAGGGACACTGTCACACTGTCAATGCTCAAGTTCAAGAGGGTGTAATCGTAGGACCAATTAAGCTGTGCAATTTCAGTTGCACGATCTGTCCATATCTTCAACATCTCACCATCCAAGACCTGACAATTTTCGCAACGTCAGGAGAAGCATAAAGACATTGAAACACATCTTTGCTGATACATCATGATTAATTGGGATTTCATTAGATGTAATTAACAAGCGTTAGATACAGCATGTTAAATCAACAATTGTTCCAACAAGTTATCCACATTCTCAGGCTCCTGTTCCCCAAACAGCTGTTTATACAAATAATTACTGATAGTGTAAGTCAGTACTTCTACTCCTTGATGTAAAATGTAGGATGGAACTTTAATATACAATATATAGGACTATGTAGTGATATACCAAATCAATGGATGTTTCTAAGCAATCAAAAGAACTTTCTGATGAGGCCTTAAATGATTTAAAGATATGGTAATTTCATCCACAAAAACTAAGGAATTCTCACCTCTGACAATTTATCCACAGAATGCCCAGGTCCAAAAGCCTGAGATTTTATGTTCTGCCATTTCCGAACAAGACCTTCGGCAATTTGTGCGTCCATTTTGGGTAACTCCTCAGCAGACTTGACATCAACTGGTAACCCTGCATGGATATACAGAAGCTTCTTGAGTGAACTGGCATATGAAAAACCATATGGATCTTAACTGGCATAACATAAAAATGTGAGAATTATGAATTAAAGAACTCTGTGGGCAGTCGCATCGTTGTGAATAAGAAAGGTTACAAGGAGGAATTCCACAGCTATCAGAGAACCAATGGACAAGATGCAGGAAGGAGACTTCATCAGCTGCGAAACTGTATGCTTATGGTGTGAAATCAACTTGGATAAAATCACAAATCATCCCCTACCACTAGCTAATGGGTATCAAAAGATTCATATAGATGCTTGATTTTATCAGTTGGCTAAAATAGCATGTTTCGTTAACTCTATGAAATTAGAAATAGTAAAGAGACCAAATGTAGTTGTGTTTCAGACATTAGTAGGTGAAACCATGAAAGTAAGGCTTCAATAATTGTTTGGATATGCTATAACACATGGTTATAAACATACCTGAACTTGTGACCTCAGATGCAGTCACTGAACTAAGTTGTTTACGTAGATTGGATGAGCTATTCCTGCCAGGTAAATACTTCAATCCAACAAAAGTCATTAGTCCAATTACCACACCCGCGCACATAATCTTCACACTTGCATCTTTGATCTGCTCAGTAATTGATTCTTCATGGAGTGTATCAACAGAAGCATCTCTTCCGGAAACCTCAGCAACACGGATAGAATCATCTTCGTAGGATTCTTCTAGAGGGTCTACACTGTCTTCAGGAAGAAGAGAATAATTAATCTCATGATCTTGTTGAGGTGTCAGATTCTTATCTCTTTGCCCCAGAGGGAACACCTTCCGCAGGGCCTGGATTGCACTGGACTTGACATTATCAAGAACTGCAGTAGCTTCAGCACCAATCCTTACTATGGCGGCTGCTGCAGCTAAGGGTGAGCCATTAGTTCCATCCAGCCTCTCTAAGTATCTCAAGACTGTGGGATCATCATAATAATCACCAAGGCTGAACTCAATATCTTTGGTGTCTCTGAATCTGGGGAATACTACCTCCATCAACCATGTCTCCAATAGCTTACAAAGCCCAGGCAGATCATTGTCATCATCATCCTTAGCATTCTCCAAGACAAAATCGACTACAGATGGATTTCTGTAAGGTGAGTTATTACTGTCTAGGCCCAACCATGTGCGGCACACATCAAGATCCCCAAGAAGAAGTGAACAGAGTCCCCTCTCCAAAGCAAAGTCTATCTCACTATTTTCAGTGGTTATATAGGTGTTAGCAGAGTGTCCTACAGCTGATACCTTATTTTGCTGGAGTTCCCAGAACAGGTTATCAGCATCTTGAATGTGATTAGGTTTTTTACCAACAAAGGCTTGTGCAACAAGAGCGAGCGCCACTCCATAAACTTCAAAGCTTTCAGCTGGGATGTTTTTTGGTGTTGATACATATAATTCCACCTTTCATCAACAACAACAAAAAATGGAAACCACAACAAAGATGGAAAAAGATTAGACGATTTTGCGAAAAGCATACAGATCATGGGAAGCAACTAACAGAGACAATGAGGCTACCTGCTCAGCTGCAGTCATACGTAAGAAGACCTCATTCAGGAAACTGTCACGGGTGAATCCCCCGGCAAGGGCAACTGCTCCACCTCCTCCAACAGACCACAATATGTTCCGGACACCACGCAAGCCCTCTTCCCTTTTCAATTGGTATTCTTCATCAAGGGGCAAACCTAGAAGTTCCAAAATGCAACGTGGGGTGATCTCTTCCAGCGTCTCATCAATTTGCGCCTGAAGATCAGGAGCAAGGGTACTTGCACCTTCCTCCTACAATGCGTAAAATCAGTGTTAAGCAAAGATAACCCTATATGTTCCAAAATGCATATAAACAATGAGGACTTTACACCTGCAAAAGCTTCAAAGCCCTCTCGAGCACCTCACATCCCTGAATAAAATCCGGCGGTGACAATGCCATGGCGTCCCTCGACATGTCAACATAAGCGAGCGCCATCACCAAAACCACATCCTGCTTGAACGATTTAGGCAGCCTCTCTCTAAGCAACCTCTCCCCAATTTCAAGTACCAGCTCCATCTTCCCAGCTTCTTGCAGCACACACAGCGCACCAGGCACCTACAAAAAACAACACTCACATTACCACAGAAAATCAACAAATTTCTCTAATTTCGTCGGAATTTACCTTATCCCAAGGGACGTCGGTGAGAATAGTGCCGTCTTCGTCGTCGGCAAGGGACTGATTGTACTCTCGTCGGGAGGAGGGGTCGGCTAGGGTTTCACAGGCGGCTTGGAGAATCTGACGGCGGCTGATTAAAGCGTCTTGGGAGAAGCCGTACTGAGGCAGCTTGGAAGCCCTAGACTCATAGGCGCGGCGAATGCCATCGGCGAGGAAATGGGACTGGGTGCCGAGGAGGTGGTAGAAATCGAGAGGGATGGAAACGTAGCGGTCCGGGGGAGGAGCGAGTGGCGGTGGAGGAGGAGGAGCGAGAGTGGCGGTGGAAGTGGAGGAGTCGCCGAGGAATTGGAAGTCGGAGAGGAGGCGGTCGGCCCATTTGCTGGCGGAGCAAAGTGTGGGCTTGAGCTTTTGGGGTTTTCGTGGGGCGGAGTGTCGTTTAGAGTAGAAGGCAATGCCCAAGGAGTGTGTCAAGGTCTCCATTGCTCCGCTTAAACCCTCAGCTGCTCTTCTCTGGGTTTCACACTATCATTACCCTCCTTTTTTGTTTTTACTACTGCATTGTCACATCACTCACATCTATAACCTATAATATATTTATTATTATTACCAACAGTGATCGAGTTAGTAAGAGAGAATTTCTCGCACCCACATTAAATTTTCTGCCGGAGTTTAAATCTAAATTTATTATTAGAAGAAACGTTTTGACATGACACTGCGAATTAGTCTTTAGAATTAAAATAAATGCTTACATTATTATAAATTTTTTTATTCTATTTGAGCAGTGCTCCGTTGTAGTCTAGTTGGTCAGGATATTCGGCTCTCACCCGAAAGACCCGGGTTCAAGTCCCGGCAACGGAAATTTTTTTATTTTGTTTTTAAACAAATGAATTGGGCTGAGGGCTATATATGTTAATGGGTGCTCAGCCCAATTAACTTTCAGAGTTTTTATAGAGTTGGCCCATTTTAACTTTTCACACCACATATATTTCCACCCTTTCTTCATCTTATCGTGAATAGTTTCAATGAAAAAAGGATAAGAAACCATCAAGTCCCATAATTCCAGCATTTGTTCATAAAAAGGAACAACACGTCTCATATTTCCGGCATGTCTTCATCAATAATGTCATATTATTATTTTCAGGGTATCTCATATTATTCTGCAAATAAAATACGTCTATGCATGTATGGAATGCTGCCAGAGATAGGAAATTGCTTTTTTGTCCGCTACTTATTGGATAACTAAACTCAATCCTTGCCATGTTGCGGCACAATAAGCGCGGGGATTAAAGCCTTTTGACCTGGTTAATTTTGTGATTCCTTAATTGTGTGTTATATATATATATACTACTCCTAATGTCAATTCCACTTTGTAATTCCCATCTCACCAGTCTGTAGTCTCTGTTTTACAAGGTGCTGGTTGGCCTGCTCTTCCTCTCTTGGACTCAGCCATCTGTTCATGCTTTGGCTTTAGCCTTGTTAATTTACACACCTGCATTTACAGCAACCCTAAAATCTATCAGATTAAACCGAACTAGTCTGCAACATGATTATGCATGAAGATAAAGAAGAAATGGGCCATTTCTAAAGAAGTTGAGGTCTAAGCGCCGAAAGAAAGTGACCTTCTCTTCTCATTATCACAAGCACAACCCAAGTCACCCACACTGAAACGTCCTTTCTCCTATTCTGTCAAAACAAATACAAAACCAAAAAGAGGTTTAAATAAACCTTTTGGGGAAGAGGGAAGCATAAACTAAAGCTAGGCCAAGTGCTAACCCAGCCACAGAGAAAGAGAGAGAGAGAGAGAGAGAGGGATCAGAAACCACTTACTTGGGTGGCATCGTTTCTCTCTTCTTCTTCTTCTTCTTCTTCCCCAGAAAAAAACCCCACCTCCTTCACACAAAAACCAAAACCCCATTCTCAGTTTCATCACATTCTCTTTTTCTCTAATGGCAACGGCTAGTTTCTTCTTCTTCTCTCTGATCATCCTCCCAGTCCTTACATTGACCGCCGGTCAACCACTCCTCTCCGAAATCCAAGCCCTAACCTCCTTCAAGCTCAACCTCCACGACCCCCTCGGCGCCCTCTCCAACTGGGACCCCACCACACCCTCCGCACCATGCGACTGGCGCGGCGTCGTTTGCTCCAACAACCGAGTCCGCGAACTCAGTCTCCCTCGCCTCCACCTCGCGGGTCGACTCACCGACCAACTCGCTTCCCTCCGTGACCTCCGCAAGCTCAACCTCCACACCAACTTCTTCAACGGCTCCATCCCCCACTCTCTCTCCCAATGCGTGTTGCTACGCGCCCTCTACCTCAACGCCAACTCACTCTCCGGCGACCTCCCGCCGGCCCTCCTCAACCTCACCAACCTCCAAATTCTCGACCTCTCCCGCAACTCCCTCTCCGGCACCATCTCCGGCGACTTCCCGGCCAGCCTCCGGTACCTCGATCTTTCCTACAACGCATTCTCCGGCGACATTCCGGCCAATTTCTCCGCCGGCTCAAACCTCCAGCTCATCAACTTCTCCTTCAACCACTTCACCGGCGGCGTTCCGGCGGCCATAGGAAAACTCCAGACGCTTGAATATCTCTGGCTGGACTCGAACCAGCTCACCGGTACGATTCCCTCCGCCATTTCCAACTGCTCCTCACTTATACACTTCAGCGCCGACGACAACGCGCTCCGGGGACTAATTCCGGCGACTCTGGCCACCATTCCGAAGCTTCAGGTGGTTTCTTTAGCTCGGAACAGCTTATCAGGCTCAGTCCCCATATCTCTATTATGCAATGGGAATAATATCGACTCTTCTTCACTGAGGATAGTAGATCTAGGGTTCAATGCGCTCACGGGAATTGCGCCGCCGCAAAATGCAAGGTGTTCAGGTATTTTGGAGGTTGTGATTCTTAAAAGCAACAGCATTGGCAGCGTGTTTCCGGCTTGGTTGAGCAATGTGACTACCTTAAAGGTTCTCGATGTTTCTGGAAACTTGTTTTCTGGGGGATTGCCGCCTGAAATCGGCAATCTTTTACGCTTACAAGAGCTCCGGGTGGGTAATAATTCGCTGATTGGTGAAGTTCCGACCGAGATTGCGAAATGCAGCTTGTTAGAGGTGCTTGATGTTGAAGGTAACCGCTTTCGGGGTCGGTTTCCGTTGTTTTTAGGAGGGATGAAGAGATTGAAGGTGTTGTCTTTGGGTGGGAATGAAATCTCGGGTAGTATTCCCGCGAGTTTGGGAACACTTTCGGAGCTGGAGTCGTTGAATTTGAGTGGTAATAATCTGACGGGGGAAGTTCCGGTTGAGGTAATGCAGCTAAGCAACTTGACTAGCTTGAACTTGAGTAATAACAAGTTTTCGGGTGAGGTTCTTGGGAATGTAGGAGCATTGAGGAGCTTGCAGGTTTTGAATTTGAGCAATTGTGGGATTTCTGGAAGTGTCCCTGCGAGTATTGGGAGTTTGATGAGGCTTGCTACACTGGATTTGAGTAAACAAAAGCTTTCTGGTGAGTTGCCTACCGAGATTTTTGGGCTGCCAAATTTACAAGTGGTTGCTTTGCAAGAGAATCAGTTATCTGGAGATGTTCCTCAAGGTTTTAGTAGCTTGACTGGGTTAGTCTACCTAAATCTCTCCTCTAATGGATTTACTGGTGTTATTCCGGCCACTTATGGATATCTACGGTCATTAACTGTTCTATCTTTGTCAAAGAATAGCATTTCTGGTGTGATCCCAGTAGAGCTTGGAGATAGTTTGAGCCTTCAAGTACTTGAGATTAGTTCTAATCAGTTGGGTGGCAAAATTCCAGTTGATATCTCTCGGCTATCTAGTTTGGAAGTGCTGGATTTAGGTCATAATAAATTGACAGGTGAAATACCAGAGGAAATTTCCAAATGCTCTGCTCTTACTTCTTTATTGTTAGAGGGGAATCAACTTTCAGGTCCGATACCAAACTCCTTGGCTTTGTTATCGAACCTCTTGGTGTTAGATCTTTCCTCAAACCAGTTGAGTGGAGCTATCCCGGAAAATATTTCACTCATTCCTCACTTGGAGTACTTAAATTTGTCTAACAACCACCTATCTGGTAAGATTCCGGAGCCACTGGGTTCTCAATTCAGTGCTTCTGTCTTTGCAATGAACCCGGACTTATGTGGCAAACCAGTGGACAGAGAATGTGGAGATGCAAAAAGGGGAAAGAGGAACAGGTTGATCTTGTTAATTGGGGTGGCTGCTGGTGGAGCTCTGCTTTTGTTACTGTGTTGTTGTGGCTATGTTTACAGCCTCTTCCGCTGGCGAAAGAAGCTTAGAGAAATGGTAACTGGGGAGAAGAAGCGACCCAGTCCAGGTCGTGCAAGCTCAGGAGAAAGATCTGGTCGCGGAAGTGGAGACAATGGAGGTCCAAAACTTGTTATGTTCAGTGACAAGATTACATATGCAGAGGCACTAGAAGCAACAAGGCAATTTGATGAGGAAAATGTGTTAAGCAGGGGAAAGTATGGACTGGTATTCAAGGCTTCATTCCAAGATGGAATGGTGCTCTCCATTCGACGCCTTCCAGCTTCTTCTCTTGGTGTGATCGATGAAGAGGCCTTCCGCAAAGAAGCTGAAGCTCTCGGCAAGGTGAAGCATCGAAATCTAACAGTTCTCCGCGGCTACTATGCAGGTCCTGATGTGAGGCTGCTTGTATACGACTACATGCCTAATGGAAACTTAGCCACTCTGCTCCAAGAGGCCTCTCACCAAGATGGTCATGTACTAAATTGGCCAATGCGGCATCTCATTGCACTCGGCATTGCTAGAGGAATAGCTTTCCTGCACTCAGTCTCAATGGTTCATGGTGATGTGAAGCCGCAAAATGTTCTCTTCGACGCTGATTTTGAAGCCCATTTATCAGAATTTGGATTAGACCGGCTAACCATAATCTCACCAAAACCCTCTTCCTCATCAGCTACCACAGTCGGTACACTAGGCTATGTGTCACCCGAGGCAACACTAACCGGGCAAGCAACAAGAGAAGCCGATGTGTACAGCTTTGGAATAGTGCTGTTGGAGATCCTAACCGGAAGGAAGCCGGTCATGTTTACCGAAGAGGAAGACATTGTGAAATGGGTGAAGAAGCAATTACAACGAGGCCAAATCACAGAGCTGCTAGAGCCTGGACTACTTGAGCTAGACCCGGAATCATCAGAATCAGAAGAGTTCTTATTAGGAATTAAAGTTGGACTCCTCTGCACAGCACCTGATCCACTTGATAGACCATCAATGGCTGACATTGTGTTCATGCTTGAAGGTTGCCGCGTCGGGCCGGACATACCATCGTCGGCCGACCCAACTTCACTGCCTTCACCGGCCTGAAATTTTCTTTATTTATCATGTTTTTCTATCATGAAAAACGTCATCATTGTATTCAAAATTTTGTGATTAATTATTAATTCAATCTTCTTCAACTGGCTTCCTGCTTTTGCTCAACTACATTATATTAACATGACGGCGCCGGAGGACCACTCAATCCCCACGGTCACCTTCAGTAAAGATTTTCCGGTATTTTCGTGAGGAGGAAAGGGACCCAGAAAGCGTCTTTCCTTCTCTTTAATACTAGTCTCCCGCCAAATAAGAGGCGCTTAATCCGTGCCACGTGGCGGGTTGGGAGTCGAGTGGAGAAAGTAGCCGTTAATGTGACAGAGGCGCGCCCTCATCGGAAATGGGGTCCTTTATTTTATCGGGAAAGTTCTGACTGTTGACCGTCACGTGGTCCCTGACCGGACCTAAAGCTTGTTACTTTATACGTGAAGCAATAATACGAACTATCCGGGCCCCACTGTATCACAGTAGCTGAGTAGAGAGGACACAATTTTTTTACAGAGTTTTCAGAATCCTTGTGATTGGATTGAATAAAACAAAGAAGTGAAACAGAGCATCCTACATTCATTTCTGGGTCACGTAGATGAGCACAGCTGCTATCATGCAACTGTGCACGACATGTCGTTTTCATCTTCACTCCGACGGCCCTACGGTTCATGGCCTCGGATTCGAACATGGCATTCAGTTGGGGGCTGACATTTGGTGGCAGTTGTGGTAGCTGATCAGTAATTACTCACAGGCAGTCAGACACACAACATGTGTGGATTTAAATAATTTTAACTGCTGAAGTAGAAGGCGACACACTTCAGTAACTTCTATGGTTCTACTTCTACCCTAAGTGATGCTCCAACTTTTCAATTAAATTATCACAAAGTTCCGAGTATGTGATGCTCCAGAGTTTTCAAATCATTACAAAGTTGTAAAGACTGAAACCCAGGACATCAAATGCTCTCAAGCACTGCACTTGCATTGTGAGTTTGGTAACACCAGCTAATGGATTTCAGATCCGGATGAGAGCCAAAACACACACTCAAATCACAAAGGATTTACTAATCGTCAGTATGATGAAATCATGGTGTTGAACAAACAGTCCTTGAAAATGAAAGAGAATGCAATCTATTAAAACGGCCACTTGTTTGTCCTTGATGGATATCTCAGACGTACAGACATTGTCGGTCGATATTTATGCATACATTGAGTATAGCAGATACATATACTCAAAAGAATATAAAGCCTGAATCAGTGGAATTTAAATGAATCATGTTGAATATAGAGATTGTTTAATATGTACAAAGGATATGAGAAACCAAGTTAAGTATTCACTTCAAACAGCTGTCAAACCTTCAGGCAAGGATTCATTGTCTGGGTTGGGTGAAAGAAATCTACGGCAAGCGTACAAAACAGCTGAATGGAAACCCTCTGGATTGTCTATGAATACAAAGTGTCCTGCCTGCAATTATTTACGGGAAAACTTTTACTGATACAAACCAATCAATCAATATAAGCATACACAATAAGGGAGGGAGTCTGACCTCAGGAACTCTAATAATCTCACACGGGACCTTCATTTCCTTGCGAGCTTCTTGAGCCCCTTGATAATTCATCCAATCTTGATAACCATAAATAAAAGTAGTCGGCACCTTCCACTCTGATGCACTGTACATAAAAGGGAACAATTTAACACAGAATGACCTCAGACGCATACCAATATAAACAAAAGGAAAGTCGGTAGAATCAACAGACCTCTGAAGAAGAGGCTTCCGAGCAAAAGCTCCGAAGGAAAATATATATTTCAAGCATAACTCTCCACTTGCTTTGGCAGCTAAAGTATGGTACACATAATCTTCAATTCAAAAAGAACTATTAGTGATCTTCAAACTATGACAAGTGCTATACATAAACAACTTAATATATATATATATATATCAACCTGTTAGCAGTTGGGATTCATGTTCATTAAGGGTGGTCCCTGCTGCACGAGCACCAAATCTAGCATTCGTGTAACCACGAACAATCTTTGGACCCCAAGGCCCTAACCCTCTGAAAAAATACATATATAAGCTAAATAAGATAAAAGAGAACAAGTACCATATCCTCAACCTAGCAATTTGGGACAAAAACAACACTAAGACTGAAGAAAGGTAACACATAAATCAAGAATACAATAGTAAGATGAAGGTAACTACAACTAGTACTGCATGAAAGATAAGTGTGAATGCCTCCATTCCTTATCTTTCCGATACATGGAGGGGACTGGAAAGTTTGGAAAGTGTAATCATAGGAAAGCAGTATGAGTGGAAGTGGGAATCTGAAAGTTGTTTAAAGTAAATGCTTAAAGGAAATTCTTTAGATGGCCAAGGATGCTTCTGGAGGGCAATCATATCAGCCCCAAAGACAAATATGGAAGGGGTTCAAAGAAAATTTGAGATGAGTTAGTTAGGCATGCATTCCCATAGATGCATTCCCAAAGTGGAAAACCGTATCCAAAATCATGAACATAGATAACCACTATAAACTAGCTGCACTTTTGTAATCATCCTCGTGCAATGAAACTCTGAGATGAGTTAGTTAGGCATGCATTCCCATAGATGCTGTCATGTATGCAATTGTGAATGCACTGTAATTACAAGCACATATAATCCCCAAGATACTAAGAAAATAGAAACTGATATGTATAGCTTAAACAGTGGAATTTGATATATCACCAGGTATAATAATTCAATACAGAAAGGAAACAGGGGAAAGAAAATGTATTTACCTGATTAACTTTTGAGGAGTAAAATTAGACTCCCACAAATGGTTAATAATTGCTCCTTTCCATGTTGATTTAAACTGCAAAATCCATTCATTTCTTGCATCTTCTGCCGAGGAGAACCCAGCAGAACCCACTAAAACCAAATGCTTAATGTGCTCCGGATGCTATTTACATAAATAAAATCCACATCAGTGACAAAGAAAACGCCATAGCGGTACTAGATTCAAATATGAATATGGAATGACAAGTACCTTCAGAGCATACTTAGCTGCAACATAACCACCAAATGAATGTCCAAGCAATATAAAGTTGCTGAGATTTTTGGCTCTCCGCCATTCTTCCAATGAATCAATAAACCATGCCTCGGTTTCTGCGTTGCCAATTCCAAATTTAAATAACAGAGGAGATGTCTTTCTTATCGCCAACATTTGTCAAGAATCATTCATCGCTATACAGTCATATCGAAAGTTCAGTTTTTTGACATAATCGACCTACCTTCAGTGCTTTTACATGTAAAATCGGGTCTGCTCGATCCACCCCAGCTGCAAAGAAGATCAAACCAAGCATTTCAGCACAAAATATATCAATAAAAAACACCCCAAAGAGCAATTCCTGACATTGAGAATCTAAAAGTTCAGAAGCTTTCCGCAATAAAGTATGAAACTTTATGATCCTTACATCACTTGCAACAGAAAACTTTCAATCTTTCACAATAACTTCTATATACATTGCCAGTGAATCAAATTTTCCTGTATGTAATATTATGGAATCAAATTGAAACAAGTGAACATTGCATTGAAGATGAAATAGCTGACCCAAGTTGATCAATGGCAATGACTCTGAATCGACTTGCCAGGGCATCAAAATTTCTAAAGAAGAAACCTTGAGAAGCACCATAGCCGTGAACCATGACAATGGTAGGAGAATCATCTTTACTGTCAAAAGTAACCGTGTTGATAAACCTGTCCTCATTGCTTGCAGACCTAAACCACCTCACTTTCGACCCGGGCGGGCCGGACCCAATATTGACCCGCTCCTGAACATACGGAGTCCTGCAGAACCCGACCCAATTCACAATTTAAGGTTTAATCAAAACACAAAATTCAGCTCCAATTTTGATTCTTTAGGAAATGAAATGAAATTTGGAATTACTTGACAATTGAGAGGAGGCGATTCTCGGCGGCAATGATGTGATTGGTGGAGGTGGGGATCCAACGGAGAACTGAGGGCCAGAGGGATTTTGACTTTGTGACGGTGGATGTGACGGTGACGGTGGCGGTGGCTGTGGCGGCGGTGGTGGAAGCAGAGGCGGACCTGGAGACTTCTTCGGCCATTCTGGAAGAGAGTCGTCGCAGGTTCATACGCTTTCCCAAGGCTTTAAGCTTGTTATGGGGTTTTGGTAATAAACTAATAATCGACACGCCAAGCCCACACGGCCAATGTGCGGAATTAGGATGGTGTGGTTTAGGGAAGCACTATGCCCTCGCTTACGTCATCAGTGACCTGATAATGTGGAGCTTTTGCGACAAGTAAAAAACGTTGGCATTGACGTAATAACAGAAACCTCTGAGAGTACAAAATTTGGAACATACAATGCACCAGACTATTTAATTGTTTTCGAGTCTCGTTTACCAAACTTAAGATACTCATTCCTATGACCATGGCTTGAAATTATAATAAAGGATTGTGAACAAGGTGCCAGAGAACAATTCATTTTGAAGGAAAAAAAAACAAAAAAAACGGTCGCACTCCTACTTGTCCATAGCCACCTTATTGACCACACTTTGACATCGAGGACTATAGACGCATCTGAAATTGATGAAGACTCTTCATACTCATCCCCCAATATACTAATCTCACCCAATGGAGTTGATACTGAAAACAGAGGAGTTGTAAATAGAAGTGTGTGGAATAAGGGGAACAGAGGAGGGGGTAGAAAACACGAAGGCTTCGAGGTTGTTGAGGAGATGGCTCTGATGCTACTCCCCGGAAAAATCGTCGTCGTTTGAGTCACGGACTCACGGTCGCCGCACAATGACGAAGACTACGAGTCGTTTTCACATCGTTCCTAGAAGAATCGCCGTCGTTGTAGGATCTACCGACTCGGAATCGCCGTGGGTTTTGTTCCCGGTGTCGCTGTTATCAACGACAACGATAAGGTTACCGTCAGAGAGAGAGAGAGATGGTTTAAAATCTAGAGGGGGAGAGAGTAGTAGTTGATAATAAGGGTATACATGTCTTTTCCTTCAGAATCATGGAAGTGGGTAGTGAAAATTGGATTGGACAATTTTTTCAATGTTTTTAACTAAATGATCATTCTCCCTAACTTATTAACAATTTTCCATGTACAGCAGAATGACTAGCAAACCAATCCAAAGGTATAATATGAAGAAGGTAACTAAACATAATGCTAAAAGAAATGATATTGGACAAAGTAATGTTAATCTGAATTCTCAATACAGACCGATCTTATAAAAATTGAAAATGGATGCAAATATAAAATTTATTCAGAAATAAAACTATTTGCTAATTCTAATTTCTACCTTTGGCACATAAATACTACCAATATGGTAGACATCGATCACAACATACAAGAATCTGCAGTACACTTTCAAAACGAACGAAGGAGCTTATACCAGAACATAGAGCTTTGTTTATAAGCAGCAATCAGGAAATCCACCCAGCACAGCTTTTCAGTCAGCTCTTGACTGACCTGCTCGGGAGGAAAGAATGATGCCAACAATGAGACCATACAGAGCAAGGGCTTCAGCAAAAATGAGGATGAGAATCATCCCAACAAAAAGCTTTGGCTGTTGGGCATTGGCTCTGCAAAGTAAGAAAAATACAATCAAAGGGATTCCAAACCAAAAGCAACTAGACAGTAGACACTACCGATTTCAAACCAAAAGCAGCAACTAGACACTAAAACTAGTGATTGGGATCTTCCATCTACATTATAAGTCAAAACCAGATATGAAGGAAAGCAGTCCATAAATGTTGTTACCAGACGCTGCAGATGTACTGTTTGCTACAGATTTGGAAAACAATTATCTGAAAGAACATAGTTCCTGACACATCCTAAGCTAAACTAAAAACATATCATGTGCATTTCCAACATGACTAAAAAACTAAACCATGTGCAAAAACAGCTCATTATAATCTAAACATAAGACAAAACATATTCATAACATTGTCATCATGTTCATCAAGAAACAAATCAAATGCTCATGAGAATAAACTCAAACAGGCGAAGAATAAAATTGCTTCAACTATTAACAAATCATAAATCAATCAAACAAATCCAAAATTGCAAAATACGTATTGAGCGCTAAGAAGGCATTACCTAACACCAGCATCACCAACAATGCCAATGGCCATACCAGCAGAGAGACCAGCAAGCCCACAAGCGAGACCAGAAGAGAGATGAGCATAGCCATCAAACAGGTAATACGATTTCGCCTTAGGGTTAATACCGGTACTGATAATAACAGCGATAATAAGCCCGTAAATACCCAACACTCCGGCCATGACCACCGGCACGATCGACTTCATGACCAGCTCCGGCCTCATCACTCCCATCGACGCCACTCCCACTCCACTCTTCGCCGTTCCATACGCCGCCCCCATACCTGCGCAAACAGCAAAAATAAACTGATCAAAACCCTAATTGACGAAACGGTGTCGTTTGGGATTAGATCTGAAGAAACAGAAGCGTACATGAGAAGACGAGGGCCGCGGCGGCGCCGAGGAAGCCGAAGAACGGTGCCGTTTCATCGCCGCTGAAGGTTGTAGAGGCCATTCTCGACTGGGGTGATGATGATCGGATCTGAATTTCTGAGGGACTCTTCTCTTTTTACCAAGGGTGGGTCGCGCTATTAGCGTCTGTGTTTCGATCTCAGCCTCAAACAGGATGCTCTGGATTTTACGATTACGCCCCCGATTTTAGAGGAGTCACGGGCGACGTGAAGATAAGGTATCGTGGGCTCCGTGGGCCGTTTCTTAGGCCTGACCCAAATTCATGTAATGAGGGTCCGATCCGAGAACTCCCTTTGCATTCCTGAATAGAAGAAACAACATTTAAACATTTCCTTTTGTAGAATTAGAATGTCTGCAGATATGTGCACTTTCAATCCATTAACCTTCATCATCTTATTCTTTCCTCACATAATAAACAGAATAACATTCATATTTCTAAACTCCATTTTTGCGATGGAGCTTTTATCGTTTTTTCCTTTACCATTTGTGGTCGCTTTGCAGAGTGAATCCTCTTTTATATGAGGCAGTTGCAATACTCGAACGCCTAGCATAGCATCCATACAAAACTTATCCCACAAAAGCAACAAAAAATCGGCTACCCATTAGTTGAGAGAGCTATACAGATTGCGGTACAAGGAAAGTAGCAAGGAATTTATGTGACTTCGAAATTACTTAATTTACAATTTAAAGATCAGCATGTTTCCCAACATATGTGAATTTTTAACACTTCTTTTGTTGCCAAAAGCTTTTTGGTAACATACACCAGAAGAAGAAAAACAGACAAAACACCATAGTAGTAACATAGAAGACACAAGCATGTCTCATCACAGCCAATGGGTACGAGTATGACATTATATAATACACTGCACAGTTCTCTCTCTCTCTCTCTCTTCATACGGACAGTAATTCTCCTCACATTCCATAACTTCTATGCACAGAGAATGACAAGTTTCAACTGTTAAGATGAGCATTTAAACCTGGTAGCAAATACAAGGGGATAAAATATACCAACGAGTAACTTAAAATGAAATTCAAGAGAGCTTATGCTAATTCTTAAAATAACATAGTTTAAGCCAAGAATTCTTCAAGCAAACAATCAGATACTCTACTACGGTAAATGACATCGACTTGGAATACTAACTGAAAATCAACAAAAGAACATTCAAGTTATATGAACACATATTTTCCAACTCAAGTAAAGAATCATCTGAACTGCTAGCTATGCCAAATATAAGACATAAACAACCGCAGTTTTAAACAACAGTTGACTAAGAAATACATACCTCTTGTCCTCAGAACAGCCAAAAAGTGCTCTCCCAGCCTAGCAAAAAAAAAAGTGATGAGAGAGCTGGACAGAAAAACGAATGAAAGAAAATGGATGATCAATTAGCTTCTGATTGTTACATGTTCCAGCAATAGATCAAGTCCTGCATTTCATTCTGCAACATCAACATCAATATATAGTTGAAGATGTATTAGATGAACATCAATCACAAAATATGTAGCCTTCTGGATCAACATACACAATATTTCACACAAATGCTCTAGTGGTTGGAAGCTGGACACGGTTGAAACTAAACAGAGTAAGACAAGCCTCCTCACCCAAGGCATGCACTCAAACAAGACAATCCAGTAAGCAAAAAATGCAGCCCTCACAAGGCTGCCAAAATGCGAGATGGAAATTTACTTGGGGGAACAAAAGTAGAACAAGTGATCAATGTTTAATCAAAAACTTAAACATCACATATTTTGGCCATCGAAAACTGTTCTGCATGCTTCTCATTAATAGTCACCAACACAATCCTAATCTGTACACATTGAAGACTATCATAAAAAGTCAATGATTATTAGTTTCTCCTCCCTGAGGATCCCTGAATAAAAATTAGGGTCTGATGTCTTGATTTTTCACCAGTACATCCTTGATGAATGCCAAGCCAATTTCATAGAGCAATCCACTATCATCCCCATACCCTAAGCCAGTAATTGGAATGAGAAAGCAACTTGTTTTGCGCTTACTCCCACTTGCATCTGGAAATGCTCATTCCTGGCGCTCACTCTACCAGTTTGAATTGCAGTTCAAGATGCCCACCAAATATGAATCAACCGACGGTAGAAAACCATGCCCTTTGTTCCGCAGAACCTTCACAGTCATAAAGAGCTTGTTGGCAGTTTAACCAAGAATTTGATGTGATATATCTGTAACCCCAACGCTGCCAGCTAACGCTGTGAATTCATCCCCGAACAACATGCAGACTTCTGCACACTGTTGTACAGTAGTTCTTTGAAATCACAGATCAATGATCCAGTATCAAGATTTCACAACAGGCTTCACTGCCATGTGCTTCTCAATCAATTTATCCACAAAGGCACGTATCTGAAAATTAGAAGGACTTGGTAAGATGAAACTAAACATCATAGCATAATATGAAAGGATAATAACGATGACACTGTTTTTCATGGAAAATTAAATATAACAAATATAAAATTCCATTAAACCAATTTATTATCTCTTCTTTTATGTGTACTCAAGCAAGCCGATTTCAGTACATAATAAAAATGAAATAAGAGCAGATATTTCACATATCGATAGATAGATCTGATGAAAGAATACCTTGTTTCTGCGCTTGAAATCAAGAAACTCGGACACAGCCATTGCTTTCTCTGAATCAGTGGCTTGTTCCATGACCTGACAATTGAATTATCAGACAAAAAACTGAGCCTCTAATAGATCAAGGGGAACCAGTTGTAGATAACAGTTCAACAAAATTGCATTAGATTGTTACCCGCAAGTAAGGTGGTTCTTTTCTAAATACTACAACAGGAAGAAAAGAAATGGAGTGATAGTACATAACTAACCTTGGTAGCACTTTTCTTCATGATTGACTTGTATCCCTCTCTATCAATCTTTTTAGCTTTATAGAGGGGCATAAGCAATGATGCTACATAATCAACAACTGCGTGTTTAATTTGGTCTGCTCCTCGACGATGATTTCTCGACGAACCCTTGTTTACAGTAACTTGTGAAACAGAGCTCTCATTTACTAGTCCTTCATGCTTCCAGCTTAGTCCTTTAGAAGTTGTATTTGAATCTTCCTCATCCTTTCCATACGGATCAGGATGGAAGAAATCAGGGTCAGCTGCCGCTGCTTGAGATTGCCACATCTCTATGGCATGATAGTCTTTTACCCCAACACTACCAGCTGTATCAACCCATGCTTTTGTATAGATACTACTGTCAACAGCAGCACTCTCTCCTGAGTGCTCACGGAAATTCAATTGACTAGCCATCTCATTAGGATGACTCCGCTCTGAGAGGTTATCAACTGACCTTCTTGAACTGTCAAGATTGACACAGGCAGCAGAGAAATCAACAGACCAGTTCCTTACTTTGCAGTTCCTCGAGTCAATTTCTGATATGCAATCTTCTCTACCCAGAACACCACCAGACCACTTCCTCCTAAAATCATACTCATCCATTTGAGCGTACTGCTCCCGTCGAGCAAATTTATGAAACGAAGGAATCTTGGGAAGCTGAATCAATGAACTGCTCTTGGCTTCTGAAGATGCATATGCCTGTAAAATACAACAATAAGAAACAAGAGAAAGAGAGAGAGAGAGAGAGAGAGAGAGAGAGACAGACAGACAGACAAAGGAAGGAAACACTAGTATATCCCATTACATTTAGTACAGTAAAAAGAAAACAAACCTTTGCAGCTGCAAGAGCTGCAGCGCGTGCTGCTTCAGCAGCAGCAATGGCAGCTCTTTCTTCTTCAGTCATAACAAAGCCATCATCAGGTGGTCTGCCTGTTGAACCTCCGAATCTTGAGGAATTTGCTGTTTCAAGTTTAATGGTTTTTCCATTAACTTTCTTCATATTCGGATTCGAAGGCAATTGGCTTCCCGTGGATGCAGAGTCCTGTAAACTTCCTTTGTGCTCGTAAGCACCATGGTACATGTGTAGTGGCGGCTTTCCAGAAGATGAGTCTCTGACTGTCTTTCTCTTCAATGAATCTACACCACTGGCTTGCCTTGACAGTTTCAATCCTCCGTTAGAAGCTTTTTCTCTGCGGAAGACTTCAAGCCACATGCTAACCAGCTGACTTGCAATGGCACGTATATCGCGGCTAGTGTGTACACAAACTTTCTCTCTTACGGTTTTCCCAATGCCTACACCACACAAACAGGAAGATGAGCTAACTTTAAGGAAATGGATCTTGCCGGTTACAATTTTAAACCTCCCATTCAACAACAAAAAAGTTGGGAAACGTATCTATATGCACATGATTATGGATTCCTTATGTTATTAAACTTCAAGAACAATAGACCGATTGCACTTTTTCATAATGAAGTGCAGCAATCAAAAGAAAAACTAATCAGTTGAAATAGCTAAAGAACAAACAGTTCATAAGCATAGAGTAGATGAGAATCATTTTCATTACTGTTTTCGTTTATCCACATCTCTGTACACATTGTTCCATAGATTTACACAAAGATGGATCACAGGAAAGCACACTAGCTATAGCAACAAATAAGGAGACAATACCAGACAAGCGCACAGCCAGTAGGTCTGTTGACACAAGAACAAGAAGACGCACACAATGCCGCAAGAGTTGAGTCCCCGCTTTCCCCATTGAATCCTGTTACAATTACAAAACATATACCTTCATAAATTTACCTAGAAACAAACATCCTGTCAACACCCAAGGCCATGTGCATGAACAAGCATTAAATGATTCAAATCCGATAATGATTAGAAAATAGATATTACTCATGCAAATTACCAGTATCCACGAGTTGAGCGTGGTTAGCCCCTCTTTGGTGCCAGCAAAGGATTTCAATGTTTCAGCCGTAAGAGTCAATAACTCTTTGGCCAGATGCAACCTCCCTTTAGTAGTTTTTACATTAAAGAACAAGTCCTGAAGTAAGGATTCCCTGTTCTTGTAAAGAACGTCGGAAAGTTCAACTGCATCAAGTCTCCTTGTTATGTCCCAAACTTCATCCTTTTCAGAGGCAGACTGTCTCTGCATGGACTCCATTACTTCTGCTTCTGCTGTGTAATCATTTCCGGTTGTCAGTATGTCAATTATACGAACTGCCTCTCGAAGCCCACTCATCATTGCACCACCAACAGTGTCAGGATGCTCCTTGCAGGTAGCTTCACCAGCGAAGAATAGGCTGTTATTAACAGGTCTCCCTAGTATGTCATAGTCTTTTCCAGAAGCTCCTACAGCAACATATGAGTAGGCACCATAGCTGAAAGGATCTCTGCCCCAATCTGTCACAACTGATGCAACTGGATCAGGTACTGATGCCTCTCCAAACAATTTACGTAAAGCCACTAATGCATGGTCAACATGATCGGAAGAGCACATCTTTCGACCTTCAATAGCTGCCTTACCAACCACTAAAGCTATAAGAACAGGAGCCCCAACAGTTTTCTTGATATTCCAGAACATAAAGCACTGACCCCTCAGGTTGGTATCTTCAGCAGTTGCTCCAAAGTAGTCCACAGTGTCATCCCAAAAGACATCTGGAAATTCCAAAACTACTTTATTAAGAACACCAAATCCAAGCCGCATAATAGAAGAATGTTTCCACTGGGGCAATGGTGGAGAAAACTTTATGGTTTCTGCTTTTAAGCACCCAAGAGGCACTGTAATCAAGACTGCATCTCCACAAAAGATACTCCCATTTGATGTGGAGACTTTGACTTTGTTACACTGGTTATTCAATTCACCATCCTCAGCGCCATATAAAATATCAGTGACTACATGATCCAAGTGAATGCGCAGTCCTTCTCCGAGAGACTCAACAACAGTGCTGTAACCCCCTTTAATCATACAATGAGCTCCCCCAAAGCCACCATAAACATCATCTTGGTTCCAATGGGGGAGAGATACCTCCTTAAGCGGAGCAGCACAACCATACTCCAAATTGGCGAAATGCCAATCCATAACCCTCCTCTCCTGAGGACTCAAGAGCTCTTGCTTAGAACAACTTGTATCAACAACCCTACCATCAATATTTGTTCTGGTATCATCCCTTGAACCATGCAGTTCTTTTTCTTTGGCACTCCCTGATTGTGCCGTACGACGCCTCTTAAGGACATATTCAAAACCTTCCTCAAGAGACATTCTTTCTGCACGTTCTCCCTTCTGTGCTACAAGTAATACCATATCATCAAGAAGGCTGTTGAACTCAGCTTCCAATGTTTCATCGAGATCTGCAGGAACTTTTTGACCAGTTTCAATATCATAGAGAGGGCAATCACTGTTTAATACAGTCAACTCAAGGCCCAACTGAGCACAAACCAATGAAGAGGGATCGGGTCTTCTTTCAGTGGCCCAATCAGCCTCAACACCAGTAATAATGCTAGCACCAAGATCAACTGCCACTGATAAAGATGACCTGTCTGTATAAACACGACCTCCAATTCGACTCCTAGCTTCAAGTACATTGACTGAAAACCCCTGACGCTGCAAGTGGCGCGCAGCAGTTAAGCCAGCAGGACCAGCACCTATGACAATGATTTCCTTTCTGACTTCTGGACCACATTGCAGGGTGTTATTACTCGGTAGATTATCACATGGGGTTGACTGAATACTCTGTGATTCATTCTTTATCTCTGGAGTTACAACAGGGACGACTCCACCATCCAATGTCTCGCCAGATGGATCACTACTTGAAACATCCATATTGTCCAATCGACTTTGGAACCTCACATCAGCACTACAGTTTTCCAGGTAATCAGTTGGGCATTCTTCAGGATTTTTTGCATCAGATAATTCCAATGCCACTGCTCCAACATTCCCGTTAACTTTTGTGGCTCCCTCAGTCAAGTTTTCACAGTTAAATGTAATTTCATTCTTCGCATCAGTTAAAGTTTTTGAATTCTTATTCTGCCCAATGATAAAGGAAACCCCATCCTCTGAGTCAGCAACTGAAACCCCAGAAACCTCCTCAAAAGGTTTTTCTCTGAGAATTTTATAGTCATGCATAGAACCAGGTTCTGCTTTATCCTTCTCGGCAGCAATTCCAACATTTATATAGCCCTGCAAAAAAAATTTGCATTAATTCAAAAGAGAATGAAAAAACAGCCATAAAATTATGGGAAAAGGACTAGGGAAAAAATGAGTTGACTGATCAACCTGCGTAAGGATCAGAGGTACATAAAAGAACAAGTAAGAAAACACACTGAGTACTTTACTTACCCTGAGATCTAGAAAAGCATAAATATCCCTAATTAGAGAGGCACGCCCTGGTTCATCCACACAAGCAGGCTCTGTTACCCCACAGTCGGAGAGAGGCAAAATTCGACTAACATCTTTGCTCCATAGAGCTAAGATCTGATTCCTGGATTGCACCCAGGCAAAATAATATTACTGAGCATGGTATCTAAGCAGACAAATAAAGCACATGAATTGAATTGACAGCTTCAACAAAAGATTCAAAGTTGTTCATTCAAAGAGAACAAACAAGCAGAAGTTGCAAACTGGACTAGTCACATGACCACTTAAAGGGGAAACAAAATCTATAAAGGGAAATCAATCATCGAAGGTCAAACAGGATTGAAGCATTTACTGATATATATATCAGTAAATTTTATCATAATTCAGTATGTCAACTGGTTTCAGAATTATTAACTAACCTGCATTCCAAGTAATCCTGAAGGCCACCTCTGCGCTTCAAAATCTCCTTGAATTTAATCTTCTCAACAGGACCCACTGCTTGAGCTTTAAGACCAGCAGACACTGCTGCATCCCCACCACTTTCAGCTTCTGTGCCAATACTTGAAGAGGAATCAAACTTCACTCTCGCTCTAATTGAATTGTCACTATCCAATCCTTGATCATTGATCTCCCAATCAACATCTCCCTCATAAGCCATGTCTCCATGCCGGCGTTTCCTAATATTCCGGGGTACACGCAGGAGGGCTGATAGCTTACCATCTTTGTTTTCAATATCAGGTTGAGATACTGTGTCTTCTGGGAAACTCTCATTCTCATCTAGTGTTGCATATAAAGGAGGCGAAGCTCCATCAACCTCTTCATTACTAGTAATATAATCATGTTTTGGACTAATCCTCTCTTTTGATGCTTCATCAGAAGACAAGTCTTCACAATTGCCCCCCTTCTGAATGGAGGCAGTTTGCAAGGTTTTCGCTTGATGAATGAACTGGATTGAAGATTTCTGACAATCAGTTGTCATGGCATCCCCTTCAAGCAAAGGACTGGAATCAAGATCTTGCCCCTCACTGTAAGCAATTCCACAATTACAAGGGGTTTCTTCCCTCTTGAGTGCATCCGGACAAAAGTTAGACTTGTTCAGCAAATCATCATTATAATTAGGCATCAGAATTTGTTTTCCATCTGAAGAAGATATTTCACAGTCTGCACCTGATGTGCATCTAGCTAAAACTTCTGTGGACTGAACAGACAGAGTATCAGGAAATCCCCCTTTGGAGTCGCTGCTACCAACCCCAAGCACTTCCCCCTTCTGTTCACAACTTTTTAGAGGGCTTGAGTTTGTCACAGAGCAGTGCCTCATTCTGTTCTCAAAGGTTTGAGTTTTCTGTGAGTGCTGGCTCTCTTTAGATTTATCCAAGCTACATGATTCCTCTTGAACATTTAAACCAGAAGGATTCACTGTGCCGACATTCTTATTATCCTCGAGTCTCATCATCTCATCAGGAATAGAATACAGTCCTTGAGACTTCTCTTGGTTCTGCATGTTGCAGTCAGAATCTTCACAAATTCTGTTTCGTTCCTCTATCTTATACTGATCGTTGACTGAATCTAAAGGATTCAAAGCAGAATCTGACACCAAACTGCCATCAAATTTTGGTTTTTCAGGGATCAGTTTTGAAACATAACTATGCCTCTGCACATCCACAGGCATGCTATTTCCTCCAACACCTTCTGAACTAGGGCTCAATCCATCCTCCAGATCCTGAGAACCACTCTTCTCTCTAAGACTCGAAGAGGGATGAGATTTCTTAGTAACACTAGACTGTGCCTTCTGAAAAAATGCCGATAACGAATCTTGCAAATGATGATCTAAAGAGCTATTAGAGCCCTCCCCATATACCAGACCTGAAACCTTGGGTCTCTTACCCTTTCCTTTAAGCTTGTTTTCCACCTCTACATCCCTAACCACATCACATCCATTTTCACCACCCGTAACCACACCTTTCTCCATACTCCTCGACACTGATTTTGCCTCTGAGCCCCCATCCTGATCCGAAGACAGCACAACATCCAAACTAGAACTCCTCCCCCTCACCCCCGAATCCTTCATAGGACCCTTGAGCTTCTTCCTGAAACTTGCCAAGGTATCATCCAGTCCCCCCAAATCGTCCTCTCCAGCCTCAACCTTCTTCCCCCTTACGCTCTCCAACCCCGGCTTAACCTTCTTAGGGTTTCGCAGCCTCTTCTTCAGCAGAGACCCAATCGGCTCATCGTCGCCATCCGAATTGAGATTAACCTCCATTAACTTGGACCTCTTCCTAGCTCCCAACCTCTTCTCCTCTCCATCCATCATGTCAACCCCAAATTTCAAGACAACACACCCTCCCTTAACCCTAAACCAGCTTCAGTCCCCCAATCACGAAAGCCAAGCATCACCTTCCACTTCTCTATTCTCAGAAAATTAAAGCACATGTTTAAATTCCACCTACAATATCAAAAATCCGAACCAAATCCATGGAATCGCAGATAATCACAAACACAATACACAACCAAATCCCTGACGAACTCTATCAATTCCTCTCAAAATTCGTAAACCCTGGCCTGCCTCTAGCTTAATCGAGAGAATCTAACATCGAAAAAAACGAAAACGAAACACGAATTAAAGCCTGCCTAGGGTTTATGATTCAGTTTGCTAAGCCCTAGCGAATGGAATAAAGAGAGACAGATATAGAGATAGAGATAGAGATGAGGTTAGGGGCGGCTGACCTGTGCGAGCTGAGAAGCTCCGGTACGGCGGCGGTGATTGATTTGCCGGAGGGAGTGAGGAGGTGCGCACGTTAGCGTCGGGGTGTGGAAATTGAGAAGGACGAGTGTATAAAGTGCGCCGTGTAGAAATTAAAAAAGGAGAAATAAAAAGGATGGGAAAATAATAGAAAGGAGGGAACGTAGCGATAGAGGTTTTAGGCCCGACACGATTCATGTGTGTGAAAAAACAAGGGACAGACGATATCCCGACTCCGGAGACCTAGTTTAGACTTCGGAACTCTACAATTCCTTATAGAAAAATAATAATAATAATAATTTTACGAATTTTTTATTGTAATTAATTTATATTTATACGGTATTTATGTTACTGTTTTTAAATTTATAATTCGTGTGATCTAACCCTTTTTATGTACTCTTTTTTTATTGAACAATATCTAATTATGCACATTTTTTTGAAATGGTTTTCTTTACCATCCGAAAAATATGTTTACTTTTTTTTTTTTTTTTGGTTCGATGACCAGGTATCCCTCACTTTTTTTTGGGAGTAAGGACTAATTCTGTCGAGCCGAAAGACTCAGGATCTGCTCTCCCAGTATAAATTGCTCCATTCACAAGGCTCGAATTCAAGACCTTATTTAAGGGACTCAGCCTCCTTACCAACTGAGCCAACCTGTGCCGGTGAAAATGTTTACCTTTATTGACGAGCCAAAAATATTTCTGATCTCCCGAATGTTTTTTTTAATCCAAAAATGTTTTCTGACC
Organism: Potentilla sterilis; assembly: GCA_963682095.1. Classification (NCBI taxonomy): domain Eukaryota; kingdom Viridiplantae; phylum Streptophyta; class Magnoliopsida; order Rosales; family Rosaceae; genus Potentilla; species Potentilla sterilis. Next base: position 1,917,210 of record OY821762.1, read on the forward strand.
TCCGGCAAACCTCAGGTTGCTCCATGCACAAAGCTGGACACGTCTGGATACGTAAACACTGTTTGGAAATGTCCGTATTCTCCAGGGTAATTAAATTGAAAACTCGAGGGTGATATTGACTTTAGCCCCTAAAATTATTTATGTGTACACCAGTCCACACTTTACAGTCATCACCGAAGCCAATGAACAAACAGAGACGGACACCGCCGGACCCAGTGGCCGTGCTGAGAGGCCACCGCGCCTCTGTCACCGACCTTTGTTTCCATCCCTCTCAATCTCTTTTATTCACTTGGTGCCATTCTAATCCAATCCCAAAACTCATCCTTATTATTCTTCTGCTTCTAAATGTCACCTATCTTTTCTTCTTCTTCTTTTTCAGTTCGGCAGATGGTGAGTTGCGTATTTGGGACACTCTCCGGAATCGGACGATAGCATCAGCAGGGTACTTCATTTAGTGTTATTTTGTTTTATGATGATGTCATGAGGAGGTTAGTTTTCGAGAGTAAAAGAATGAAACTTGTGTGTGTGTGTGTGTGTGTGTGTGCAGGGTGCATAGCGCGGCACACGGAGTTTCTTCTGTTGTTTGTAGCTCTTCAATTGGAGCTGATAAAGTTATCAGGTTTTTTTTTCTTTTTTTTTTGCTGTGTATTATTATTCATTTATCGGCTATTATTGTTGTAATTTTGGAAAAAAGAAATGAAATTTGAGAATGTTTGTGTAGCCAGGGTAGGGATGGAACTGTTAAGTGCTGGGATATTGGAGATGGAGGTCTGTCCAGGTTGTTAGCTATTTCTCGGAATTTTTCGACTATGGCTATTTAGATATTGTTGTCTTCTCTAGTTTTGTTAAAACATTATGAGTGTTTTACACGGCTCATTTGCCTTGCAGGGATCCCTCTGTGACGATTGCGACGAATGCTTACCACTTCTGTAAGCTTTCGTTGGTGAAGAGACCTGGTTCTTGTTCTACGCAAGTTGACAGGCCAAAGGATCATGACGTAGATGAGAGGGAGTCTACTGATGCTGGTACTTTGGATGACAGTGAAGGAAAGGTCCAAGGATATATGTCTCAGCAGTCTAGAACTGATGAAGGTTTGTTAAGATTGGTAGTATGTAAATCAAGTTGTAAATGCAGTTCAGTAGTTTCTTCCAGGGTGTGAGGGGTCACACTTATATATACGGATACCTATACGCATTATGTATCTATTAGAATTGAAGTTTGTACCTGTGGATTATGGTATTATACATTTCTAGTCTTTATTGCTCGTAGACAGTTACAATCGTGAACAATATTGGCCAATATTTCTTTGAAACAGAAAATACTGGAGTTGGAGGATCTAAATACATTGCTATAGCAGGAGAGCAGTCATCTGAGGTTTATACGCAACCTTGATTATGTTTACTTTTTTTCCTCATTTCATGGACTCAATTGTTCATTATCTTCATGTGGTTGATGTGCCAAGGTTGAGATTTGGGATCTTAATACTGCAGAAAGGTGTATACGGCTACCTCAAAGCTGTTCTGCTGGCTCCTCAGGTATATCTACCAAGGAAAGAGGTCGGTCACCAATTCCATCAACTTTTGACTATTTACAGGATAGAAATAAATTGTAATTAACAAAGATAGGGCGATCATATATTTACCTTCATAATTTAACTCATTTAAGTTTTTGAGATTATTAGTTCAGAAACATGTTTAGTCTGCTGTGAATCCCTACTGTCATGCACAATTCATTGTCTCTTAAAGAAAAGTTAATTTGAACCATTGCCTTCAGGATTAATTGTCACCCTGGGAGCTAGAGACATATTGATATATCTTTGTTAAAGATCTTGTAAATGTCTTTTTAATGGGCGGCTTTTTCTTGTTCGAGTAACCCAATAGGTTAGTTTTGTACGTGTACACAGATTATGTTGAATTGTTGAAGACTACCTTGAACTATTACTTTTCTGCCATTTTTGACATTGTAGTCATTGTTTCTTGGTAGGATTGTGCATGGCAGTTCAAGCATTTTTACCATTGGAATCACAGGGATTCCTAAACGTCGTGGCTGGGTATATTCTTCTATTCTCACTAGCATTCTAGTACATCTATGACTGCAGTGGAGATATAACAACAACATAGTATGCAGAGCTGCTATATCACTATTTCGTAATAATGGCTTTGATACCAATTGATTACTTGGATTCATCACCTCTGAGTGTGGTACCAGATTTGGGATGTCTTATATTTTGTAATGTGCACCCATATGCATAAGAACTATAATAATTATGAAATATTCTGCATTTGGTTTTGGGACTTGAAGTTCGTGGCAAATTTTGTGTTTGATTTATGAGTTGTGATTGTGTTTGTTTTTTCTAAATTCTTTTGATGCTATTGTGTTTTTTGTACATAATGCAGTTATGAGGATGGCTCCATGCTTTGGTGGGATGTTAGAAATCCAGGTGTTCCAGCTACATCCGTCAAGTTTCATTCAGAGCCAGGTGTGGGAGTGAATGCAAAGAACTGGAATTCACCTTCTCCTTTTATTCTTCTCACATGGGAGTGAATCCAACGAACTCAATTGCACTTTCTCCTTTTATTCTTCTCATGTTCATTATATCTCACTATCTGCAGTTTTAAGCCTGTGCATTGACAAGTCATGCAGTGGTGGTATCTCAGGAGCTGCAGATGAGAAAATTGTGCTGTATAGTTTGGAAAATTCCATGGTAACTTTCCCATCTTTGAGAGTTCATATTACTAAGTTTATTCATTTCGAGCCTCTTAACTTTTAAGATGGGTGGAGATAGTCTTAACAAATATTTCACTTCATACTTAAATCTGATGTCATCTCTTTCCAATTTCTGTTGTGTCCATCCTAGGGTACATGTGTGATCAAGAAAGAAATAGATTTGGAGAGACCTGGCATATCAAGCATCTCTATTCGACCTGACGGCAAAATATTTGCTACAGCTGGCTGGGACCACAGGTTGGGAATCAACTGAGATCTGAATGATATGTTCTAGTCATGCAATTAGTTGTCATAATTTACACATGCAATTCAGCTATAGACACTGCCGGAAAAAAAAAAAAAAAAAAAAAAACAAATTAAATTAAATTAAGAACATACAAACAAATAAAGTTCAGAATTTCTGTTTTCTATTTTCTTGCAAAGCAAGGCCCAACACTGATTCTTACTTTCTTAGTCATCTTTGTTGCATCAAGGCCATATCACTCCCATTTTATGCATTCTTATGTCTCTTTTTTCCTTTTTACCTCTTCATGGCAGAGTGAGAGTATATAACTATCGCAAAGGAACTGCTTTGGCAATATTGAAGTATCACCATGCAACGGTATAGTAGTACTCTTGCAGATGATATATCTATCCAAAGAGACTGAGTTTGGACATTTCTGCTATTCCGTGTCTCTCATTTGAGTTATTAAATGTTCTGAAAAATGAGTATTCATTTGTTCTTTTCTTCAAGCAACTAGAGAAAGTGACCTAAGAAAAGAAATATCATATTGCACTGTATATAAGACCAAGGCTGTTTCAACTTAAGGCCTGATTTTGTGTATGACATTTAGGATAGATTTTTTATTATTTACACATTATTGAGGGCCTGATTATTTGCAAATAATTTTTGGTCTTTTGCAGTGTAATGCAGTCTCTTATTCAACAGATTGTAAGCTAATGGCCTCTGCATCAGAGGACACAGTAGTAGCACTTTGGAAGCTCTATACTCCTCAAACCTGAGAATGATAATATTGCGGCGAATATATGCAGTAGAATCACATCCAGAATCAGTAAATGTTTCTGTTTCTGTATGCCAAAAAATGTTAGAGCTTATGTTACATCCTTCTATGTCATCTAGAAGACCTTTGCATAACCATTCCATTCTCCATATCAAACATTTTACTAGTGTGATTAACATTTGTCTTCAGTTATCTTTTGTATTACTGAATGGGACTTATTGTAGGCAGGGAAGTAGTTGAACATATGCTTTGAATTTCATAACATAGACTTCGATAAGATTAGGTTTCCGTTTCTTTCAATATTTCATTGAGGAACTAGTGATTACAATTGAATACCAATAAGCCAATCTAGTGGGTCTACCAAAACCTGTTGAATGTACAGTCTATTTGGTTTGTGACTTGTGACAGCTTGTTGATGCATATCCTTTCCTAATGAATCAGGCAACCAGCAATGCCTAAGGATCCAGGTCCAACAGCAGCTGTCATTCTACAAGGCAGGGCCTCTTCCTTTCACTCAATGCATTTAGTCCCTGTTTAAGGTCCCAATTTGTGATTGTGTCTGGCTTGTTTTGTTGCTTTGTAACAATGATAGTAGACTGATCGAATAGATGGTTCAGTAGCGTGATCAAAGTTCCCTCGCTCTCAGTTTGGGTACCGATACGAATTGCATTCATGTTTGTGGGGTAATTCTTAGAGTCCTTCTCATTCCCATCAATCCCATGTGCTACTCTTGTATGGTATTCTTCTAGCAGATTTCAGATTATGATTGAACCCCAACTCTGTCGTCATGATGATCGACATGGCGAAGAAATTATGTAACACAAGCTAGAGTATCATATATAGTTTGTAAGGTCAAGTGATCAACTTAATGGTAACACTTGATTCCTGAATCTTTTGCGAGCTCCAGAGCTTGTATGATTTCCCTACAACTTCTAGATCGATTCTTTGGACAATTCAAATGGTTTCAACTTCTGACCAAGCCATTACTCAGTTTCTATGGGTCGTTTCTTCAATATACACCATCACAAAGGCAGCTTTACTCCAACACACGAGTGTCATAACAACTGTCACAGATGCCAGTTGAACAAGTCATGCATATCAATGCAGAATTCAAATAATACACGCTAGAGCTGAGATAAGATGATTGAACAATAATCGTGTTCTTAGGTTCTTCATCAAGTCGAGCATTCAGTAGTTGGGTGGAAATATTGTGCCTACCTAATCTATCTAGTTCAAGCTAATCCCTAAAACATACTAATCCTCGTGAAGACCTTTCAAAAAGCGAGAAGTAAAGATTATGAAGTAGATCATACACCTACACAAGGAAAACAAAGAAGAAGAAAAAATACCGAATTTTCTTTGATTTCTTAAATTTCTTTTGGTTTTGTTGAAAATTCTTAACTAGTTTTATACATTCTTTTGGTTATATAATGACTCAATCAAACTGAGCAGAAAGATAAGCTTTACCATCTAGGAAACGTGTTACATCTATATTTGAAATTAAGAGAGCAAACATTTTCTGGGTCCTCGATCAAATCCTCAATTCCTTATATTAAAATACGTATTAGTTTCTTGCACACTTTGTAAGTTGTCATTTTGTTTCAACATTGCACGTCCTCATCCAAATGGTTCAAATCTTCCTGTGTTTCTAGGTAGTTCTAGCAGGTAGTCCATGAAGCATATGTTTTGACTTGCATATATGGTTTAGAATATTAGAACAGCAACAAGAAAAATGATTGGCAAAACATTAGAAGAGGTAGGTTGTGATGAAACAAGCATACTTGGACTGAAACAAAGAATATGCAAGTGTATAGTGATGCTGTATATTCAAATCACTATAAAAGTTGTATAATTTGTATATAATATACAGAAGACGTGCAGGTTTTATTTCCACGCCTCAAATTGTTGACATAGCCAGGTCGATTGTTCATGATTGGAAGAATAAGATCAGAAAGTGAAAAATAGATATAAATTGTAAACTGATCCGAAATTGATGCGACTCTTCAACAACATCAGCAATCGAACTCATTCAGCCTCCTGAGACTTGATGTCATTAAGTACTAATTATAATAATTGACTATGGACTAATAAGCACGTCTCCGTCTCATTCTGTTAGGTATATTGGACTTGTTTCTTATTTATTGAACAAATAAGTGATTAATTTAACTTCTTTTGTATGTTTTGTGTTCATCTTTCCCCGTAATTTTACCTTAAATTTGATCAAATACATATTCTCTTCTTACCGCAGATGCATGCTACCAATTAATTGGTATAGAATCTGTTCTGGGGTCTTTTCCAATTTGTCAGCACCGAAAGACAAAACGAAAATTGAGCTAACATGCATATTATAAACGATCTTCAAGTTTTTCCACCCCCCAAAAACGAAAATTCTGATCGCTTCAAAGACGAGGAATAAAGCTTTGTGTGCCAAAATGGGCAAACATAATTGAGGCGCGCCAGGGTGCACCAACTGCTGAAGTAAATCCAAGCTTGAGGCTTTGGAATATGACAGCGACAAATGCCTAACATATTAAGCAACTAAATCAAACCAATCATACTTTTGTCATATAAGCAAGTATTTTTCTTGATTAATGCATGCATGCTGTAATGAGTCAGCTTCCAAGTCGTTTTTGATTCTGTTAATTAGTAGTGATGGGTCAGCAAACTACTTGATGCTCTTCACTTAAGAATGAAGACCTCCTTTTTGAATCACATGTTACCTCTTGTCTTCAGCTATTTGTCTTGCCACCCCCATTGGAAATTGTAATGAATCATTGAGTAAGATGTACATATTCCTTAATTAACTTCAATTCACTTTGTATAGTACTTAAGAGATTTTGAGATTAGTCACAATTTTGTGTCTATGCATGGAGTTAAACTCTAATCGTAGTGTCTATTGCTCTATGCATGAGATTGAAAACCCTAATTACGTACATGCATTAGAAATACCCAAATATCTGAAAACCCTAATTACGTCAGAATTCTGGATCATAAGATTTTCCCACTTTGATTCGTTCTACTAATTTCATTGCATCCATCCCCATTTTGCAGGCTATATATATATATATATGGTTGGGGAATCTTGGGATCAAGTTACTTAGGTAGTTAGGTTTAAACATTCTCAAATCAAGTAGACAAAACACATCCATGAATAACAATGAAATAGTCCATATTATAGCATAAATTGATATGGAAGAAGCATATTCAAAACACAAGAACCAATCCATGAATAACAATAAAATGCGATAGGTAATAACGTACGTACGCACAGAAACAGTGCTATTAGGTTGAGAAGTTCAAGAAGTAAATAGCTTCACCGACTAAATAGTAGAAGGATAACGACTGTGAGGAAATGACAAATGATTGAGATGTGATTCGAGCTAGCTAGCTAGCCTCTTGCTTAAACGTACGTGTGCTCGAGCTAGCTTCAGAAACCCTTCAAAGTTTGCATGATGAAGATCTCTTGAGAAAGTCGATCGTGGAGGTCAATCTATAGATCAATTTTATCCAAATAGCTCTCTCGATGACTCTCTGCTAATCCTTTCCACATAAAAATTAGGATAACGTTTCCATCGCCGGCCGAGATATAACGCAGATCGAAAATTACATAATACAGCTAGCACTAGTATTGTTTCGTCTATCATGTTTTACTTGACCGGTGCCGGAAAACGATCGAGTTAATACATATGAATGCACTCATATTTAAGAATAAGAGTAAGGACCATTATCACATGCAAATACCTACCAGAAATAAACGAAACAAATTTCAATAACCATTACTTACAAATAAGATTGAAATCGACCATGAAAAATATTGCGGCTGTAGCTGAAGGTAGCTAGCGTAGCTAGCATTCCTACTGAGGAATTAAACTTGCATTTAAAAACTCAGAACAAGCAGCCAAGCTCGTCATTTTATTTGAATATTTTCCGAACAAAAATAAAACAACGTCCGTCGTTCTCACGAACCCGGTCCCACTCATTTACATAATATGCATGTGGGTGGCTCGATCTTTCTCCCTGTGAAATCGTCTCCTCACATCACAAGCTTCACTGCTATATAAAGGAGACAACAATTTCAGACACCAACAGAAATGCACATCAGCAAAGCCATTTACAGATAGCTGGACCAATTATTCCTAGACAAACAACAGACCAAAACACCAAACAAGCTCATACAAAATCACAACGGAGCCCCTCCATTATGAAGAAGAAGTACCAAACAACTCTACCTCATTTCATTCTCTCATTCCTCCTCATATCCACTTCTCTCTTCTCACTGACCAACGCCGCCGGTGGCAAATGGCAACTGCTTCTGAAAAACGTCGGCATTTCCGCCATGCACATGCAGCTCCTCAAGAACGACCGTGTCGTCATGTTCGACCGCACCGACTTCGGAAGATCCAACCTCTCCCTCCCCAACGGCGTCTGCCGCAACAACCCCAGAGACACGGCGCTTAAAGTCGACTGCACGGCTCACTCCGCAGAGTACGACGTGGCGTCCAACAAGATTCGACCTCTCTTTGTGTACTCCGACGTGTGGTGCTCCTCGGGATCAGTAAACCCTAGCGGGAGTCTAGTCCAGACGGGTGGTTTCAACGACGGAGAGAAAAGGGTGAGGGTTATCAACCCGTGTCCTACTTGTGACTGGAAAGAGATTGAAAACGGGCTAACTAACCGTAGATGGTACGCCACCAATCATATTCTGGCAGATGGAAGGCAAATAATCATCGGCGGACGGCGGGAGTTCAACTACGAGTTCTACCCCAAAAGCGGAGGCACAATGAACGCGCATAGTCTGCCCTTTCTAGTTGAGACAAGTGAAGGCACCATAGAGAACAATCTCTACCCATTTGTCTTTCTCAACGTTGATGGCAACCTTTTCATCTTCGCAAACAACCGAGCCATTTTGTTCGACTATGCAGCTGGTAAAATTGTGAAGACCTACCCTACAATACCCGGTGGGGACCCGAGGTCGTATCCCAGCACGGGTTCCGCCGTGTTGCTACCTCTGAAGAGCTCAAAAGGCAAGGTTGTTGCGGCTGAAGTTTTGGTGTGCGGTGGAGCTCCCAAAGGCTCTTATGCTAAGGCTGTAAGTGGGAAATTCGTGGAAGCATTGAAGACATGCGGTCGGATTAAAATTACCGACCCGAGTCCGACGTGGGTTGTGGAAAACATGCCTCTAGCTAGAGTCATGGGTGACATGACGTTGCTTGCCAACGGTGACGTTTTAATCATCAACGGTGCCGGCCTAGGTACCGCCGGGTGGGAGCTTGGTCGGAACCCGGTACTGAAACCGGTCGTTTACAAGCCTGATAATGCCGTCGGGTCACGATTCGAGCAACAAAACCCAAGCACCATTCCACGCATGTATCATTCCACTGCAGTACTGCTACGTGATGGAAGAGTGCTTGTTGGAGGTAGTAACCCTCATATTCGTTACGAGTTCTCAAACGTGCTTTTCCCAACGGAACTTGCCTTGGAAGCATTCTCTCCTAATTATTTAGACTCACAATTCGCTGGTATACGTCCGAGCATCTTTGCACCTCAGTCACAAGTTACGGTTGGTTACGGCCAGACGCTAGCCGTTCGATTTTCGATAACGGGGAAAATAGCACTTAACTCGGTTTCTGTTACGATGGTGGCACCTTCGTTTACTACACACTCGTTCTCGATGAACCAGAGGCTACTGATTCTTTCTTCCGAGAATGTTAGAGCAGTGGGGAGCTTGAAGTTTGAAGTTCAGGTCACAACGCCGGCTACAGGTAATCTTGCTCCGTCAGGATATTATCTTCTACATGTGGTTCACCAGCAGATTCCAAGTGAGGGTATTTGGGTCAAGATTCAGTAGAAGTTTAGAAATATAGCATAGCCGTATAGATACAACTACATCTCAATTCTTCATCTTTTACATTATTTATTCTTACAGTATTACAAGTTAATTTTACTGTAAGAAAGATTTGTATACAGCTCGTGAATCTGAATAAAGTCGGTAGGATTCTTGTCAATAATCATGATCGATCTAGATCAAAACACTATGTAAATATATATACATGTACGTCTTGATAAACTTGACTGTCTATATGTGAGGTTTTTATGCATGCAAGTTTTACTGTATCAATGCTTTCGATTTTGGCAAGACTCAGGAGTGAAACATACACTAACTCGTAAAACAAGCAAGCATGCATATGCATAGTAAAAGGCCTATACTGTAAGAGGTTGCTAATTAGAGAATGCATGTTGTTAATAGTTTATCTTCCCTTCTCTTTTACCATCAATATTAACTGCAGGTGTTGTCTCAGTAAAGATACTATACATATATATGACTTTTCTTCATAGACCATATTATAGATCGAACTGATCGAGCTTAATTTATATATGCAACGCCAACTGTATTGATGGTACTCGTATAGTTGTATAATTGAATAGGAAAATGTCATATATGTCTAGGGAAGATTCCACTCCCTTCCAGGATGCATTGGTGAAATGTATTTTGACCCGTTCATGCTTTATATTTCATCTTCTTTGAATTGATTGAATACTTCGTAAAAATTCAAACCAAGATAGAGAACCAATGTAATAGAGAACCAAATGTAAAGTTTTCCTTGAAAGATTTTTGCCGTCTGGCCAGTATTTATTTAAAGAGATGAAGGCCAAGAACTGCAATAGGACACTTTCCTAGTCAGGCTTGGCTCCTCTTGATCAAAATGTTACATTCAAAATTCGTGTACACCCAAATCTAGCCAGTAAGACTTGATCGTCTCTCAATTGTAAACTAGTACGCGAAGTGTACGCATCATTACGTATGTCCAAAAGGAAATACCATCCCCTGGACCTGAAGTGGATTCTTTGTTCACATGGAAAAAAAGCAGTGATCATATTCCTCTTCTACATGTCTGCATTTTTGTACATACGTACCATGAACCCTTCACCAGATTTATCACCGGAAACTTCCATTATTGGAGTCTTTTTCGGACTCAATTCGTCACAGGGTAGACAAAACCTTTTCAGTTCTTTATGGACAAGTGTGACGCTAGTGTACAGATGAAACTTATCTACTAACCCTTCGAGCCACTCTACTGTCTACATGATACATTATTCCGATTACTCAAGAGGCCGGAACAAATTTCCAAATTAGTTTTTGAGGTATCTTTTTGTTTTAAATTTTAAATTAGGGTCGGGAATTTAGTCCCATAATTCCGAATCTGTTCCGATCATGTCCCTAATTTTACCGGGACGAGACGGGATTGCATTTTAAAAACTCATATCCCGTCCCGATCCGATCCCGATCTCGTTTTAAAGTAACGGGACATGATAGGAATTAGCCCAATTTGGGCCCGTTAGATTCCGGCCCGTCCCGTGAAATTACATTAATATTAATATGTGGAAATGTGGCTTAATCTGTGCCGTTGGATTCATTGGCTTCATATGTGTCGTTGGATTCATCGACTTCATCTCTTGAAGACTTGAACAATCCCATAATCCCTAATTCCCAATTCATCGGCTTCATCTGCGACTCTCATAGAGAGAGAGAGGAATCAATGGCTAGAGGGAAGAAGCTGCAGGCCTTGAAGATTCATCCACATCGACATCACCTTCTTCAAATCGTAGCTGTGGAAGCTTCAAGCGAGGCAACAACTCCGGGAACTGAGCAAGCTCCTTCAACTCCTTCAAGCCATCAAACTCCTTCAGGTGATTCTAAATCAGTGGAGGGTTTAATCTGTATGCAAAATTGGTTGTTGGTGATGCAGTTGGGGACACCAAACGCATGAACCACCTCGCCGGAGATAAGCTAATCGACAACGAAAACTCGCTGGCGGTTCGATCCAATTGGGTCTCGTCGATGGTGGACTTGGTCTAGAAGAAGAGGAGTGCGTTAATGGCGAGGTCGTTGGTTCTGCCAGTGGAGAATTTCAGGGCGACGGTGTTTCCAATCGTGTATGCAGTCAAGGCTTTCGCCTCCGGCTCCAAGGCTTCTGGTGGGGCAAATGGGACTGTGGTGGATAGTAATGCTGAGAGATTGGTGGGAGTTTCGAATGTGGTGACGCATTTGGAGTCGTTTCTGGCGTCATCTTTGGATCTGACTTTGATTTTCGAGGTGCGGATTGATATGCCGTTACTAGCGTCATCTTTGGATCCGCATATTGTTTTTGTGTTATCCTGTTTTAGGCCCGATCCCGGCCCGATCCCGTTTGGGATCGGGCCTGCCAGGATCACTTCTAAAAAAAACTAATTCCAACTTGTTCCGTCTCTAATTTAAATTATGGGTTTAGGATCGGGATTAGCCGATACACGGCCCATCCCGGTACCTTGCAAAATACCACCAAGGCCCCCCATCATAGCATTACTCATAAAAGCTCCATGTTCAGTTTAAGAACTTCAGCTAGTCTCCAAAGCTTTTTCTACTTGGCATTTCTTATAGTGGGTGAGTAACGAGCATTCTGGTAATCTGAAAGCCAGGTTAAAGCCCCAAACGTACAATATCTAAGACCTCTTGAGATTTATTTTCCAAAAGTTTTTGAATTTTGTTATTCCAAGTCTCTAAATTATCATAAGAAGCTTCTCAAATATATATATCAATCTTAAGAATCAATGCTTTCTCCAATAACCAATCCTTTTAAGTGTAAATGAAGTGAGTTGAGTTGGAAAGAAAAAGGCGTACCTGTGAGGATAATACTCAAATAGTGACATAATATATGTTCTCGGCTATCTAAGAGCATTTTTAGCAGACTCTTTATTATAACTTTTTAGCTACTTTAGACAACATATTTAGTTTTTTACGAAAAATAGCAGCTATACCAAACTCTCTATTATAACTATATGTTAATTTTTATCTATCTGGCTAGCTAAATTTGAAGAGCGTGATAGCTAAAAATTAAAATATTTAAATTTAATGTATTTCTCATATGTAATTATATATAATTTATGTATACATATAAACCACTTCTTATTTATTTAATAAATATTTTTAATTCAAATCAAACTAAAATAGAGAGAGCTGATGTATACAAATTCATATTAAGCTAAAATAAATTATATATATGTAATTATATATAATTTATGTATACAAATTCCAAAGGCCAACATATGACAATGAGAAAGTGATTCGACGCAGTAGTCCGTAAGCATAGGAAGACGGTGAAGCTGAACATGGGTTTACTGGGTCTTCTTGGATTTGCGCTCCAATGCTTTGATGTTCTTGCATGGTACGCTTCTCTACGACGATGAACACCTTGTTATAGTTTCTCAGAATATAATACCAATTTTGGTTTTTGTTTATGATTTACTTGCAGGCCTCTCTTTGCTCTACTCTATCCTCTGTAAGTCCCTCTCTGATGACTTAACAACTCTTAACATTTAACTGATGATGATGATCACGATCATTATTCTTGCAGCTATTCTTCCATTAGAGCAATCGAGACAAATTCCATTACAGATACTCACAAGTTAAATACGTATTGGGTCGTCTTCTCTTTGATCTTGCTCTTTGAACATGCTTTCGTGAAGCTCCTTGAATGGTAATTCTCTATCTTTTTTTATCCAGATGTATTTTCAAAGAAAAAAGCTATCTACTGTAATTTCAGTTAGGTCCGTTACGACAAAGTACTGCATCTAGTTACAACTGTTCAATGATTGTGATCTGTAATATTTTTTTTTCTTTTTTGTTTCCTATTTGCCAATTGTATCTGTCAGGTTCTCTCTCTGGCCATACATCAGGCTGCTGATTGTCTTCTCTTTGGTGATGCCACATTTTGATGGTGCCTTGTATGTATATAAACACCTTATCTGTCCATGCCTCTCCATAGATCCCCAAATTGTTTTTAGCTTGCTCAATAAGAGGAAGGAATCCTTGGTGAGAGAAAACTTTCTATCTGAGGTGGAGAGTATGCAAAGGAGAATGGATCTGAAGCTTTAGAAAAATTTATTGCTTGCAAGGTAAGCAGATCTTGTTACTTGTATGTTGTATAAAGAAATTGTGTACATAAATGCTTCAAAATTTATACTTAATCCTAAGTACAAATTCAGTTACTGCCAATAAGATTTTTGATGAAATCACTGTTAAGAGGTTGATTACTATTACCTGACCTAATCTCACTCCAATTCTTTGTTTCAGTCAACGAAGACAAATCCTGATGTAAAAGAGTTCAATGCAGTTTCATTCATGGATAACGAAGCGGTAGAATGCATAACATCTTGATGTGGTTCATTGAGATTCCATGATCCTTTTAATGCAGTATTAGTCATTTTGAGTTAGATGGACTTGTGTCCAAAGGGCATAGGAAAGATTTGGTTGTTGAATGTCATCATAGAAAAAGCTTGATATTCTTGCTGTCTTTTATTACTTATCTGACTTAACTATCAAGTTATTGATAGGCCTAACGTAACTGTAAATTTAATGATCTGACCTTTTCTTGTCTTTTCATGTAGTCAATATCCATAAAGCCAAATGGTGGACGGAATGATAGCAAAGCTTTGCAGGTAATGGTGAAAACGAAGGAAACAACTGCTGGCCAAGTAAGATTTTACCTGTTGTAAAATCTTATAAATACATTGTCATTTATAAATATGTTGATAGTTTGAAGACTTAGCATTAGTTGTAATTCATTTACATAAGAAGAAAATATATAAAAAAATATGTGCGTATTTTCTTGCAAAATGCTTCCAGCACTTAGCTAAATGTTTGGTGATCGGGCAGCTCCTCATAATTCTCCCCTAATGTTGTTGCTGTCATTCTGTTCTCAAGTTAGAGCTACTCTCTTTTTCTTCTTTTTTTTTTTTTTTTCATTATTCATTCACAGTGAGATTAGGCTCTGTCTCAATAAATCTCGAATATTTTGTTCATTTAACTTTCATTTTGCAACAGAAATGTGCTCATAATCAGTGTATAAATGAATAATGCAAAAAAAAAAAAAAAATCTTTTGAACCTTTTTCATTGCATTTGTAGGTTAGCGAGCCAGAGCCTAATCTCACTGTGAATGAAAAAACAATCGAGGTTGCAGCAGACACAGAAACTCTGAAGACTCCGCCTTCAAAGAAAGTCCCAAAGGAGTGGACTGCAGTCAGTCTGCTACCAACTCAAACTGATGCAACTTTTAATTTCCCCCATAGTGGTAATAAACACAATGCTACATATGAGGCACTGAAGAAAAAGAATGTGGCAGAGCCTAAGCTCACTCAATCTGAAAACCATACCGTTGCAGCCGTGGAAGTTACTGAAAAGCCGGTTGATCCTGAGTCACCAAAAAAAGTCCAGAAAGAGTGGACTTGTGCTCTATGTCAGGTAACCGCTGCATGTGAAAGAACTTTGAATTTCCACATGCAAGGGAAAAAACACAAGGCTGCATATGAGGCACTGAAAGCAAGGAAACAGGCATTTGTGTCCAAGAATTCCCCAGCTTCAACTGCAAACACATCCGATCAACCGAATAAGGAGCCAGGAAAGAGTATTCCAAGCAGTGGATCAAAACAAAAAGTTACTCTAAATGAATATGTGCATGCGCAGAAAAATAGTAGTCCAATCAGTAAGAAGCGCTATAAATCGAAAGAGAAGCTAGCAGGCGTTGTGTCGAGCAATGGTCAGAAGGGGAAAATTGCTATACATGTCGACAAGATGCAAAGTCAACAACCAAAGCCAAGTGAAGTTCCAAGGGTGCAGCGTTCCCCAAAATGGTGTGCAATTTGTAGCATACACTGCCCTGGTAAGATTGACATGGTGGCTCATCTCAATGGGAAAAAACACAAGGAAAATATGCTAGAACTGGTAGAGAACCTAATCAAAGGTTGCAAGCATGAATAACCCAGGGGAATTTTTATTACCGCAACTGGTGAATTTACATTTGCAGGTAAATTTAACATGGTATCTCTTCTTTGATTGAAGGAATTGCCGCCATAGTTTGTCACCAGAAATGCAGGTTGTGGAGAGAGATGCTTAAGCCAGTAGTTGTATTTCCGCTTTATTTTTCTTTATTAAGCAACTGAAAAGATATTTCCTAGATCCTTGTATCCCTGGTGTTGTCTCAATATATGATGTTGAGGAACAAACATGATCTGTTTAAATCTTGTTCTATGATCAATGAGTTTTAAAAGAAGGCTAACACTAATGATCGGACACTTGGAAGAAGTTCTGGGTAAAACCAATCTAGTTCTTGCTGAGTAGACAGTAATAATTATTTTTTCTTGGTTCCTGTTATCTTAAGTCATTTTTTGCACGAATGTGACTCTCATCTGGCCAAAGCAAACTCTGGGCTTCCAATACAACATTAAGAGGTGCACATCTTAACTAACACAGGTTATTGCTTTGGCATTCGCTTAGCTATATCAACTCCACTTCAGAACAAGAACAGACCAAATGTGGTAACATTGCAAACCAATAATGGGGAAGAAGAACCTTGATATATTGATTTATCGTAACTTGAGTGCCATAATGGTACAATATGCCTTTTGAGAAGTTGGCCTAGCAAGATTAACTAAACTGCTGTCTGGTAAGTCCTTCCACTGCTGAGTTACTGTTTTAATCTGGGTGAAAAAGTTAACACCTGCCTTGCCTGTATTTTGTAACAAACTCTTTATATACCTCGAACAAATTATTTTCAATCAGCTTTTAATAAATAACTACAATAATATATGAAAATAGATTACTGGTAAAAGAAAAGGTAATACCATAGAAGTTCAAATCGCCTGCAAAAGATGCCTTGTTGCCGGTAAAAGAGAAAAAGGGCAAGGGAACTGGAATATGAACGTTTATACCAACCTGTTTTATACTCAGAATCATTCAGAAATTGATATAACATGTACAACTTATCTTGAATGTTTCTTGGTTGAACTTTGTATCAGTCCAATTATTTTTCTGGCAAATTCAGCTACGTAAGATGCTAAAAAAATGTGATTACCTGCCCAGCCTCAATCTCTGTCTGAAATTTACGTGCAGCAACCCCAGATGTAGTGAATATAAAGCACCATTGCCATATCTGTTCCAAATATATATATATGATTTTTATCTACTAAGGACATCCGCACCAATACTTATGGTGCAGATTTTATATTTTGATTAACTTCTCGATTGAATTTTTACATCTCCACCGTCTAGTTTTTAGGTACTCATGTATAGATCATCTCTGCAAATTTTCAGTCAATTTGATAACCGTTAAGGCATTCAAAAGTGCGATTTTTTTATCATAAACATGAACGATTCAGTTTTGACAAAATACAATCTGTCCATTTGTTTTAATCTAGTTTGATATGCTAACGATTTTATTTATGAGAGTTTGTAAGAGAAATAGTTTCTAATATTATTTTTTTACTCTTTTATCCGTTATCTAAATAAATGTCTATGTATAAATAATTTAAAAATTAAGGGCATTACTGACATCAGATGGTTGACAGTTTTATAAGGAGAATTTACTTGCCATAAGTTAATCATTAAGATCGAAATCAGTATTTAAGACACGAGAGCCAATCCATGAATACCAATGAAATGCAATAGCTAATGACGTACGTACGTATACGCATAAACAGTGCTATTAGGTTGAGAAGTTGAAGAAAGTAAACAGCTTCACCGACTAAATAGTATAAGGATAATGACTGAGGAAATGACAAGTGATTGAGATGTGATTTGCACGATGAAGATCTCTTGAGAAATTAAGTCGATCGCGGAGGTCAATCTATAGGTCAATTCAATCCAAATAGCTCTCTCGATGACTCTCTGCTAATCCTTTCCACATAAAAATTAGGATAACGTTTCCAACGCCGGCCGAGATATAACGCAGATCGAAAATTTCATAATACAGCTAGCACTAGTATTGTTTCGTCTATCATGTTTTATTTGACCGGTGCCGGAAAACGATCGAGTTAATATATATGAATGCACTCATATTTAAGAATAAGAGTTAAGGACCATTATCACATGCAAATACCTACAAGAAATAAACGAAACAAATTTCAATACCATTACTCACAAATAAGATTGAAACCGACCATGAAAAATAATGCAGCTGCAGCTGAGGCTAGCTAGCATTCCTACAGAGGAATTCAACTTGCATTTACAAACCCAGAACAAGCAGCCAAGCTCGTCTTTTTTGGATATTTTCCGAACAAAAATAAAACAACGGCCCGTCGTTCTCACGAACGCGGTCCCACACGTTTACATAATATGCATGTGGGTGGCTCGATCTTTCTCTCTGTGAAATCGTCTCCTCCACATGACAAGCTTCACTACTATATAAAGGAGACAACAATCTCAGACACCAACAGCAAAGCACATCAGCAAAGAAATTTACAGATAGACCAATTATTCCTAGACAAACAACAGACCAAAACACCAAACAAGCTCATACAAAATCACAACGGAGCCCCTCCATTATGAAGAAGAAGTACCAAACAACTCAACCTCATTCCATTCTCTCATTCCTCCTCATATCCACTTCTCTCTTCTCACTGACCAACGCCGCCGGCGGCAAATGGCAACTGCTTCTGGAAAACGTCGGCATTTCCGCCATGCACATGCAGCTCCTCAAAAACGACCGTGTCGTCATGTTCGACCGCACCGACTTCGGAAGATCCAACCTCTCCCTCCCCAACGGCGTCTGCCGCAACAACCCCAACGACACGGCTCTTAAAGTCGACTGCACGGCTCACTCCGCCGAGTACGACGTGGCGTCCAACAAGATTCGACCTCTCTTTGTGTACTCCGACGTGTGGTGCTCCTCGGGATCAGTAAACCCCAGCGGGAGTCTAGTCCAGACGGGTGGTTTCAACGACGGAGAGAAAAGGGTGAGGGTTTTCGACCCGTGTCCTACTTGTGACTGGAAAGAGATTGAAAACGGGCTAACCAACCGGAGATGGTACGCCACCAATCATCTTCTGCCAGATGGACGGCAAATAATCATCGGCGGAAGGCGGCAGTTCAACTACGAGTTCTACCCCAAAAGCGAAGGCTCAATGAACGCGCATAGTCTGCCCTTTCTAGTTGAGACAAGTGACGGCACCGCCATAGAGAACAATCTCTACCCTTTTGTCTTTCTCAACGTTGATGGCGACCTTTTCATCTTCGCAAACAACCGAGCCATTTTGTTCAACTATGCAGCTGGTAAAATTGTGAAGACCTACCCTACAATACCCGGTGGGGACCCGAGGTCCTATCCCAGCACCGGTTCCGCCGTGTTGCTACCTCTGAAGAGCTCAAAAGGCCAGGTTGTTGCGGCTGAGGTTTTGGTGTGCGGTGGAGCTCCCAAAGGCTCTTATGTTAATGCTGAAAGTGGGAAATTCGTGGAAGCATTGAAGACATGCGGTCGGATTAAAATTACCGACCCGAGTCCGACGTGGGTTGTGGAAAACATGCCTCTAGCTAGAGTCATGGGTGACATGACGTTGCTTGCCAACGGTGACGTTTTAATCATCAACGGTGCCGGCCTAGGTACCGCCGGGTGGGAGCTTGGTCGGAACCCGGTACTGAACCCGGTCGTTTACAAGCCTGATAATGCCGTCGGGTCACGATTCGAGCAACAAAACCCAAGCACCATTCCACGCATGTATCATTCCACTGCAGTACTGCTACGTGATGGAAGAGTGCTTGTTGGAGGTAGTAACCCTCATATTCGTTACGAGTTCTCAAACGTGCTTTTCCCAACGGAACTTGCCTTGGAAGCATTCTCTCCTAATTATTTAGACTCACAATTCGCTGGTATACGTCCGAGCATCTTTGCACCTCAGTCACAAGTTACGGTTGGTTACGGCCAGACGCTAGCCGTTCGATTTTCGATAACGGGGAAAATAGCACTTAACTCGGTTTCTGTTACGATGGTGGCACCTTCGTTTACTACACACTCGTTCTCGATGAACCAGAGGCTACTGATTCTTTCTTCCGAGAATGTTAGAGCAGTGGGGAACTTGAAGTTTGAAGTTCAGGTCACAACGCCGGCTACAGGTAATCTTGCTCCGTCAGGATATTATCTTCTACATGTGGTTCACCAGCAGATTCCAAGTGAGGGTATTTGGGTCAAGATTCAGTAGAAGTTTAGAAATATAGCATAGCCGTATAGATACAACTACATCTCAATTCTTCATCTTTTACATTATTTATTCTTACAGTATTACAAGTTAATTTTACTGTAAGAAAGATTTGTATACAGCTCGTGAATCTGAATAAAGTCGGTAGGATTCTTGTCAATAATCATGATCGATCTAGATCAAAACACTATGTAAATATATATACATGTACGTCTTGATAAACTTGACTGTCTATATGTGAGGTTTTTATGCATGCAAGTTTTACTGTATCAATGCTTTCGATTTTGGCAAGACTCAGGAGTGAAACATACACTAACTCGTAAAACAAGCAAGCATGCATATGCATAGTAAAAGGCCTATACTGTAAGAGGTTGCTAATTAGAGAATGCATGTTGTTAATAGTTTATCTTCCCTTCTCTTTTACCATCAATATTAACTGCAGGTGTTGTCTCAGTAAAGATACTATACATATATATGACTTTTCTTCATAGACCATATTATAGATCGAACTGGTCGAGCTTAATTTATATATGCAACGCCAACTGTATTGATGGTACTCGAATAGTTGTATAGTTTGAATAGGAAAATGTCATGTCCAGGGAAGCTTCCACTCCCTTCCAGGATGCATTGGTGAAATGTATTTTGACCCGTTCATGCTCTATATTTCACCTTTTGGCCTTTTGGGTAATCAATCATCTTCTTTGGATTGATTGAATACTTCGTAAAAATTCAAACCAAGATAGAGAACCAAATGTAAATTTTTCCTTGAAAGATTTTTGCCGTCTGGCCAGTATTAAATTTATTTAAAGAGATGAAGGCCAAGAACTGCAATAGGAGACACTTTCCTCGTCAGGCTTGGCTCCTCTTGATCAAAATGTCACATTCAAAATTCGTGTACACCCAAATCTAGCTAGTAGGACTTGATCGTCTCTCAATTGTAAACTAGTGCGACTTGATCATCTTATTTGTACGCGAAGTGTACGCATCATTACGTATATCCAAAAGGAAATACCATCCCCTCGATCTCAAGTGGATTCTTTGTTCACATGGAAAAAAAAGCAGTGATCATATTCCTCTTCTACATGTCTGCACTTTTGTATCACCGGAAACTTCCATTATTGCAGTCTTTTTCGGACTCAATTCGTCACAGGGTAGCCAAAACCTTTTCAGTTCTTTGTGGACAAGTGTGACGCTAGTGTACACATGAAACTTATCTACTAACCCTTTGAGCCACTCTACTGTCTACATGATACGTTATTCCGATTACTCAAGAGGCCGGAACAAATTTCCAAATTAGCTTTTGAGGTATCTTGTAGTTTTAAATTTTAATAGAGAGTGAGATGGTTAATAAAGAATAGGGCAGCCGTTTAAGAGCATGCATGATTAATTTGTCAATTTCGAAAAGCAAAAGGGAGCAAGATAGTTTTGGTGTGCTGGGTAGGATGGCTGCTAGTGTGTCACGGATTCACGGGTTGTGCTAATTGAGTTGAGACCTTCTCAATCACGATCCAAATGGTCACGGGTCTCTTTGTGTCTTTGTGAGCATTTGGGCCAGTTTAACCCCTTGTATATATATAAAGCACCATCCGATTAAGCCACCTACCATCTTCCCCAATAGCCGAAAGCTGCAGTAGCTTAGCTTTCCGTCACAAGCTCACGTTGAGACTAAAGGGAACTACAAACAAAAGTCCCTGGGACATCAGTCCCCATGTCGATCTAAGTGACAAGCAGATGAAGATGAAAGGGGCAGAGAATGAGAACACGAATAGTCCCCGTACAAGTAATGTGATTTGCAGAATTTGTTTCTCTTGTTTCTCACGGAAACTGTCTTGCTTGAAGATGAATATGGTAAACAAGACCTCAATGTGCTAAGTAGTTGAACACGATTCTAGATCATATTATCCTCTCAGACTCATACTAATTAGTTTCAACGTAATCGAGGAGAGCCTTTAACTATAACAAATTTTTCTTTTTAATTTCATCTAGACACGAACGAACGGTGATTGGAGTGTTCAATGACAACTGAGGTTGATATAGTGAAAGCTAATTTCATAGTAAATGCAGTCGCAAACTCCGGTCACCAGATTACAAGTTTGGAGGGAACAAGTTATTCTTGTCCAGTTTGAGAAGGAAGACAGATGAGGTTGGGCTTCTTCTACTGACAATCAAACGTGGGCTGGGTATGTTTCACACTTTGGACCGAGCTTTAGTCGTACAACAGTACATGGCTGGATCGAGATCTCATAATGGCCTAAGGGCCTAATGGGTTGCCAAATTCTCATTGCCCTAATTAAAGATGAACAAAATGTCAAAATGTGATCCACTGCTCTAGTTTTCAGAAAGAACACAATGATCCGAACAACACCAACGGCTTTACATTCCAATGAACCTTGCCGGAAGAAAATAGAAAGATTCTGCACCCACGTTTGATCACAATCCAAGTCGGAAAAATTTACTACTCGATTCATAGGATGTGATAAATACTATACTGTACTGGGCAATCAAAACAACACCAAATTATGGTATCTTATATATCTAGTAAGCTCACCAATGTGAGAAACAGACATGCTATATGTTTTTTTTAAAAAAAAAAACAAAGATTCAAAGCAACTCTGGAGATAGTGCCCAAGAAATCAAGATGAATAGAACTAATAATACTTTCATTAACAATATAATAGGTAAACATCATACTATACTAAAACAGTAAAAGTTGAACTTTGGTATGCCTATAACACCTAAGCACGCTCGCCGCGAATTCTTCTGGCAAGTTGAATATCCTTGGGCATAATGGTGACCCTCTTGGCGTGAATCGCGCACAGATTGGTGTCCTCAAACAGACCCACCAAGTAAGCCTCAGCTGCTTCTTGAAGAGCAAGAACAGCGTGGCTCTGAAACCTCAGATCCGTCTTGAAATCCTGAGCGATTTCACGAACCAGGCGCTGGAATGGAAGCTTCCGGATCAAAAGCTCAGTGCTCTTCTGGTACTTGCGTATTTCACGGAGGGCGACGGTTCCGGGCCGGTAGCGGTGGGGCTTCTTCACTCCGCCGGTCGTCGGAGCTGACTTCCGGGCGGCCTTGGTGGCCAGCTGCTTCCGGGGTGCTTTACCGCCGGTGGATTTGCGAGCGGTCTGCTTCGTACGAGCCATTAAGGATTTTGGGTTTTGGGAAATTTGGGGATGAAATTAGGGATTTGATCGATTGAAAAAGATGTGAGGAGAGAGAAAGGAGGTGGTGGGTATTTATAGGAGGTTAGGAGTCAGTTAAAAATGTGGATTACGTGTCAGATTAGGAAAGGGTTTTCTACTGTGGAAAAAGTAGCGATCATTGTGAGGGGCATTTGATTGGTTGGTATGGTGATTGTCTAAGAGGTGCGGATTGCCAGCGTGGACGAGTTGTGTTTCTTTTGTGAGAGAATCTGAGAACGAGTCTGGGTTAAGAAACTCGGCCGAGTCGGTTTTTGTTTTTCTCATTTTTGGGTTTGGAAGGAGAGGCCCATCGTACTCCAGCCCACACACATTCCTGAATTAATCTTCGTCAGCTCAACACCTAACCGATTAACTTCAAAATACAATGTAAATAATCATTCACATTAAATTTTAGATCACATATTGGCATATAGACCATTTAGTTCTTAGTTTCTTCTGAGTATATCAATTCTAAAAACTTTAGCCAAATTAATTTAGTGATTGGGTACTAAAGTAAATCATAAATTATAATATTATATAATGTATAGAACTAAAAACTAAACGGTAAATATGTCAATATGTCGATATATGATTAAAAATTTGATCTAAGACGTGATTAGCTATGGAGCGCTATTGATTTAGACACTAGTAGTAACACACTTTTTTAGTTCAGAATTTTGTCTATTTAGTTCTGAAGAGATAAAGCTTCCAGCGTGTTCGCCATAAAGCTAACTTTGTTGCATATACGACTATGAATTCAGGCACAATGTTCACTATTCGATTGGTTCAATTTTAGTTGTTATTGAGGTTTTATGTTGTAATTATTAATTTTTTTTTTTAACTATATTACAGCAACCGAATCAATATACTATGTGCGTCGTCATTTTTGAGTTTTGACTCTCTGTGTCTGAAGACGAGTTGTCGTTAAAGCAAGAGAGTAAAACGACATCTTCTTCTCTCCACAGTCGATCTCTGTGATCCAACTTCTTTCTGGCATTGAAACTCGAAAAGGGTCGATGATTTGATGGAGGGTAAGAAGAAAGGCTATGCGTGGGCGGCCTCGGCCGGACTGAACGCAGCTCTGGCTGCCGTTTCGGCGAAGCTGATTACTCCTCAGGTGATTTCTCATATCCCAGTTCATGAATTTAAGACCGTTGGATTTTGCATCTGAAAATGTTCTGCTTGATTTTGATTGTGTAATTGTTAACTGATCAGATTTTGCGGTATGGAATGGTGGTGGTATTCAACGTGACAATGTGGGGGTGCTATGTGAACAGTCTTAAAGCTCTTTCATCTCTACAAGCTACAGCCACGAATTTTGCTGCAAATTTCCTCTCTTCTGGTTTAGGTGGCTACTTTCTGTTCCAAGAGCCCTTGTCTTTTAAGGTATGAATATGATTCTCTAGTCTCTGTTGCTTGTAAATGTGCTTGAAGAATGATTGTTAGTAGAAAAAGATGCAAAAGGTGTGAACTTGATTAGTGAACGCTTTGAAGATATGTTCTTGGAATGATGGTTATGGTGGTTTCAGTAAAAGATTAACTCGTGATTGCTTCATGAGCTTTATTCTTCAAAAGAAAAGAGTGTTACGATGTAGCATTGATGAGTCAGTGGGCGTTAGTATACTTAGTCCTGAGATTTGATGGAGAGGTTTGACATTGCTTAGTTCAGTCCTTACAGTATGCTCATTCTGATAATGTAATAGTGAATGATCAAACCTCTTAGGTTTTTGTCTTATCTTTGTTGAACACACTAAAATGACAGACTCTGTCAATTTCCCTGTACACATAAGGCCTTCATTTTGAGCAATTGAATGCTGAGTGGACATAAACAAAAGAGTTACCTTATCGGCATCTAGATGGTAGCGTTTGCGCCAGGGAACTTGGGGGAAAGATTTGGCTTTGTTTCAGTAAGGAAGAAATTGAAACCACTTTTGCAGATATAAACCCGTATGCTTTATGGTTTTTAACTTTTTATGGTTGCAAATGGAAATGCCTGCGACTATAAACGTTATGCATTTCCAGCCTAATACTGACATGCTTACAACTGTAAAAGGTTATGCACCATAGCTTGTTTGTGGTCATTGTAATGTTCAAAATTGAAAAGGTCTTACTTTTACCAATGATTTGGCTTCTGGATTCAGGCACTACACTTAGCAGAACTATCTACTAAATGCTTGCACATGATTGGAATATTGGAATATCACATGGAAATGGTGTAAAAGTTGTACTTTTTACCAATGATTTGGCTTCTGGATTCAGGCACCACACTTAGCTGAACTATCTACTAAATGCTTACACATGATTGGAATAATTGAGTGTCACACGCAATAGGCTCAAAATGGGACTGCTAATATGTAACTTCTGTTCCTGCATATCCTTCATTGTAATAAACTATCCACATGTGTCCGTAGGCTTTCTTGCTAGTTTCATTTGCTTATCTGATGAGAAGACTTGTTTGACAGTGGTTTGCAGGTGCCATGCTAATTGTAGTTGGTTCTCTCGTACTTAGTAAGTCCAGTATTGAGAAGAAGACGCGAACGGATTAGCACCTATGCATCTCACTTCCCTCATCTATGATTCAGATAAAAGTAGATTTTTATTTCTTTTCCGCTACAGATGAAAACAGGAGGATGTGGATGCAGTTGAAACATTACAAGACTGGATATTCCGATTTTGTTTTATGCAAGTTTATGCTATATGTCATTCTCCTCTGAAATTATTTCCATATAGAAAATTTTCTCGGATAGTATCAAAGTTGTGTATATCTAGCAGCTCTGCCTTTAATGCTGTATTTCTATATGAAACGTGTAAAACAGTTTGATTTTGCAGCTCATCTGGTTTCTAACTTCAAATCATAACTAGTTTCATCAAAGTTCTTTCAAACTCATTTTCATTAGCCTACGCTGAAGGTTTGTTGCATTTTCTGCTCCACTAAAAGAAGATGTGAGTTCTTCCAGAAAATAGCAATCAACTCCAGTATACTAGACGACGTGAACTTAAATTCGCTACTCGGATGACCAATAAGTCTAATCTTACTCAATGTGTTGGTTCTACTTACACAAGTCTTTAAACTCAGGTTCTACCGTTCTACATACCAGCACATTGCTTGTAAGTAACGAAACTAAAAATCTAGGCTCTGTCTTCGAACATTTCTCTTCCTCGATCTCTAGATTGGAGTACGACTTTTCTCTATGTCAAGTCTCCACAAATAAGAACATAATACATTGATTCAGTCATCAGATCATAACCACTAGCTTCTTCCTCTTTGCCCATGTCACACTGCCCCTTCTTCAACAGACCACAGTAATCCCCATACTAGTTTCCCCAACAGAAAATTATAGACGTTGCACGCATTTCTAGGGTCGTCGCGTAGTAAAACCCCGCCTAGTAACTAGTTCAAATTAACCGCCAGACCAAAGAGTGCAGTGGAGTATAAAAAGAGCGTATAATTAACGGAAAGAAAGAAAGAAAGAAAGAAAAGAATAGTAACGAGGGAGAAAAAAAAAATGTTAAGACGGAGACAGGTAAAACCCCACTCACACACAACTACAAGTCTACATCTACATCATCCTCCCTCATCAGCTCTCTGATATGAGAAGAGCCCAAAAAGTAGAAAATTCTTCTTCTTCTTCTTCTTCTTCTTCTTCTTCTTCTTCTTCATTTCTCTTCCACGGGGTTCCCTCCTCTTCTCAAATCAGGGTCTCCCTCAGCTCTCCGGTAAGTGTTTCGATTTGCTTTTAACCTACCATGGTGATTGCTTTTAGTTATTTGGTCATGTATCAGTCTCTCTCTCGATTATACGAGACCAAAATTGGTCTTGGTTTGTATTGTTTTAGGGGTTGTTTTTTGGAATTGGTTTGGTGTTGGGTAAGTGTGGGTTTGAGTTTTGGTGGAGATTGTTGTTTCAGTGTGGAAATGAAGCTTTTAATATGGACCCGGATTGGAGTTTTTGGATTTTTAGGGTTTTAGTTATATGCTTGTTTGAAGCTTTTTGTGGGTTTTGTGGCCTTGTGGGTTTTTTTACTTGATCTCAGCTCCGGCATAAGATTTTGTTTTAGGTCCAGAACTGGTTGTGTTGACCGACCGTACTTGAAGAAGTCAAGTTTTAAGCTCTGTCTTCGGGATAGTTAGAGCCATGCTTGGGAGAACTAGTTTAGTACATTTATAAGAGGCCGAGCTTCAGTAAATGTTAGGAGTGTGTGTGATTCATTAACATAGTCTTAAGCATCAAGAGTACATATTACAGAACATGTCATGGTGGTAATATGTAATGTAATTATAGTCTTTCTTCGATCCAGTATAATGTTAACTGCTGCCAGTGCTCATTGAAGTCTGAAACTTTTTGCTCTTTCCCTCTTGATGATAATGCATGATGTGCAGCCTGAGTATCAGTCTCTGACTATTATTTGCAATTGTTGTTCTTTCCTGATCTCAGATGGATGATGGTGGCCATCGTGAAAATGGAAGACTCAAAGCGGAACAACAGTATAAAGCGGCTCAGGGTCAGGTATGTGGGAACAAGCAATTTTCTATATACGTGAACTAGCGCATGTAAACTGTTTATTATCCCTCTGAAGTCTAATACTAATACTTTCTCTTGTTCTTTTGTTTAAGTGGTTGATGCAACATCAACCGCATCAACCATCCATGAAGCAGATAATGGCCATAATGGGCGAGAGAGATACAGCCATTCAAGAAAGAAATTTGGCCTTCTCTGAGAAAAAGGCTGCCCTTGCAGAGAGAGACATGGCATTCCTGCAGCGAGATGCAGCAATTGCGGAACGAAATAATGCCATAATGGAACGAGACAATGCCATCGCAACACTTCAGTACCGAGAAAACTCCGCCATAACCAGTGGCAATGTGTCTTCATGTCCGCCAGGATGCCAAATCTCACGTGGGATCAAACATATGCACAATCCGCAACAGCATGTACAACATCTACCCCACATAAATGAAGCTTCTTATGGTTCAAGGGAGATGCACACAAACGATTCCCTGCCACTACCACCAGATCCTCCCCCGGCTCCCAAGTCAAGGCAAACCAAACGACCAAAGGAGCCCAAGACGGTGCCTCCAAACAAAAAACTGGCAAAATCTCCAAGGAAGGTCAAGAGGGAAACCGAGGACTTAAACAAGATGACATTTGATAGATTACATGAGTGGAAAGGTGGTCAGGACATGTGCGGTGGAGCTGAAAATCTTAACAAACAGTTAGTAGTGTCAAAGTCTGATTGGAAATGTCAGGACCTGGGGTTGAACCAAGTTGCATACGATGACTCGACCATGCCAGCACCGGTGTGCTCCTGCACCGGTGTTCTGAGGCAGTGCTACAAGTGGGGAAATGGGGGTTGGCAATCCTCTTGTTGCACTACTACAATGTCAATATACCCGTTACCGGCAGTGCCCAATAAACGACATGCACGAGTAGGTGGCCGGAAGATGAGTGGGAGTGCTTTCAACAAGCTACTTAGTAGACTAGCAGCTGAAGGCCATGATCTGTCGAATCCAGTTGATCTCAAGGACAACTGGGCCAAGCATGGAACAAATCGCTACATTACGATCAAATAAACTTGGGAGCCGTTTGATTTCGAGTAGGAGGGTACAGGTAGGAGAATGGCACATAGAGAGATGTTCACGCAATTCCAAATTTGTTTTCAGATTGGTTGCTGGGGCAAAATAAGGAATTGATAATAGGCAGATGAAGCTGTTGGGTTTGGGGAAATTCCAATGTACTTGGAATCAAAATCTAAGTTCCACCGAGTTAAGCTTTGTCTGGTACAATTGTAGATGGATAAGCCTTGATGTGTATTCCATCCGGTAAGGGCTCAAATCCACTCAGGCAAGAGAACTCGTTGTGTTTGTATCAGTAACATAATCTCCAATTGTATTACAATAATTTCAATAGTATAACAAATTTCATCTTAGTACAGCATTATTCGTTAGATTATATCAATTTACATCTTCCAAGCTCCAGTTGTCAATCCTTCTAACCCCGTCTAAGTTCAGTTCTTTAACTTTGAACTGTTGCTGTTCATTGTAAGTTCAATCGATGATCATGAAAGTCTTCTGCTTTGACTCCATTGCCAAGGTAGTCGAGAGTATGTCAGTTTTCAATGAATAAAGAACCTTAAACAAAATGCAAGATGAAATGTGGCAAACGATTCAAATGTTGTTAGTTGTGGATGGATCAGAAACACCTGGCTTGGTATCTCTGTGTAACACAGAGATGTAATAGCTCAGTTTGTTCAGCTTCGATCATCTGGGGAAATAGTCATCACTTCCATCCCAATTAATCATATTCAAAACTTTGACCCATAAAAATTAAAAAATATCAAAAACAAAAAGCGTTAAATTTGTAGCTTGGGTCAGATAACAAATTTTCAGCATCCATTAATCAGACAGGGATAACTGTTAATCGAACTGTCTCATCATTCCCAGAAAAAGGGCATATTACAAAAGAAATTTAAAAAACGAAATAATAATCAAGAAAGAAAAGGGGAAACAAAGTTGAAATAGAGCCTCAGACCGTCCTAGTTCATGATAATTTGTTTCAACATGATGCACAAATTATTTGTGCTTCTGTTAAAATTCATAGTCATCACCGGCAAAGCTCCAGAAAAAGCATTCAAAGAGAAGTAAAGAAAAAGAGGCATCAGATCTTCCTATCAAACGTAGAATGAATCACATGCCCGAAGGCACTCATCACTAGAAAGTGTTCATCCATTGGCCTCTAAGAATTGGCATAAGTGAAATAATAAATAAAAAGAAGAAAGAGATGAGAAAGCAAAGAAGAGAATATCGAATAGCCGGAGTAGGTGACTTGGCCGGAGAGAGCGGCGAGGCACAGAGACTAGGGTTTTACAGTGATGCATTAGTGCAGCTCTTCTGCCTCCTTTTATAGAGGTTGTGCAGACCGTAGAGGGTTTAGGGTTGGGAGATTTCATTCGACGGCTGAGATTTACGATATTTTTAACTGATGGGCTTATGCCGAACAGTCGCTGTTTGATTGGGCCTCCAGATATAAATCAAATCCGTTTCTTTCAAAACAGATTTTGGGAAGGTTTTAGTGATTAATAAAATGATTTTTTACCTAAAATTACAATTTTGTATTAGTATTTTATCAATAGTAAGATTATTTTTTAAAATTACCACTATCAAGTTTCCATCTAAAACTAAAAAAATCTGTTAACTCATAAATTACAAAATTACCCTCTATAATACTTCCTTCATAAATATGTACATCTAGTGCTATTGACTCTCATAAAATTTACCTCTGCCGTTTTCCGCCGTGATTTCAATGTTACTGACCCTCAAAAACTTACTTACCTCCGCCGTCTTCCGCCGCGATTCGAATGTTACTGACTCTCATAAACTTTATCTATGTTGAAAATTACCCTCAATAATACTCCATTCATAAATATGTACATCTAGTGCTATTGACTCTCATAAAATTTACCTCTGCCGTCTTCCGCCGCGATTTCAATGTTACTAACCCTCAAAAACTTACTTACCTCCGCCGTCTTCCGCCGCGATTCGAATGTTACTGACTCTCATAAACTTTATCTATGCCGTTCTCCGCCGCGATTCCAATATTACTGACCCTCATAAACTTACATTCGTCGTCCTCCGCCGCGATTCCAATATTACTAACCCTCATAAAATTTACTTCCGCCACGCTTCCAATACTATTGAGCCTCCCTAATCAACCTCCATATACTTCATCTGATTTTCACCGGCCATATTTGATATCTAATCGAAATTTTACAAAAACTAATTAGTAATACTTCATATATAAACCTCAATTAACCAATGCGCCCAATCGATTAAAAACACACAAATCCAACATACATATCTGGAGTCCAGTGGTATTGGTCACAGAGAGAGAGAGATATATATGTATCGTCCATCTCGGTCTCTTGGTAGTGGTTGGTATAGTTGTCATCTCGGTGCGACAGTGGCGTCAAGGAGGAGTGGTTGAGGTGGTGGAGGTCGTCGTCAGAGGAGGGAGGCAGTGGTTGGTAGTGTTTGTATGAGAGAGAGAGAGAGAGAGAGAGAGAGAGAGAGAGAGAGAGAGAGAGATCGGTCTCTTGGCAGAGAGAAAGAGAAATAGGGGAATATGTGTTTATTTATATGGATGGCATGGGTTGTAATTTATAGATTTTCATGGTTAATTATGTCATTAAATAGTAGATTGATTAACAGCCCATTACTGTTAATTCATTGTTGATGGTATAAACAAATTAAGTTTTGCTATTGGTAAATATTAACACCAAATTGTAGTTATCAGTAATTTTGTATTAATAAAAGCATATGTTTTATAATTAACATTGTTGCTGTGGTGTAGTGGTTATCACGTTTGTCTTACACACAAAAGGTCTCTAGTTCAATCCTGGGCAGCAACATCAATATGTTTTTATTTTTTTAAAACAAAATTTTGTTTATACTAGCTCTTTGGTCTCGCCGTATATAATCTCGTTCATCGTCCTTTAAAGGGGTGTATTGTGTATTGAATTAGTGGAAGTTTAATAGAAGTTAATGAAATTTGAAAGTCAAGGTTTATTCAATATAGACTTTTAAAAGTCCATAAAAATCTGGGTGTATTCAATTAGGATTTAAAAAAATCAATATTAAGTCTACCAAAGTCTAGGTGTATTTATTATGGACTTTTAAAAATGAATACAATTTTGAGGGTATTTAAAATATCATTCATACTTATAAAATTAGTAACTCATGAATAATCATGGACTTTGTAGTGTAAATTATGCACACAAAACTCCAATATTTTTCAAGTCTCCAGACTAAAGATTTCGAAAAGTCCACGACAGACTTTTTCTACCTTTGAAGAGGTTAATCCTCTGTCATCTCTTTATTTTTTAACATATCATTTGTCTTTCATGTTTTTATTTCCTCTCATTTTTTCTATAATATTTTATGCAATTAAACTCTTATATTAACATATTCATTGTTGTTGAATTTGTTTTCCAAATATTTATCATTTATTTATGAAATCCTAAAACACAAATATTATCGTTTGCACGAGTCAGTAATGGAGTTTTCAATTTCATTTTTTTCAATACTCGTTAATTAATGAAAAATTGATCAAATAAATATAAATCAAACTATATATTTGTAATCAATATATAATAGGATATAAGACAATAAAAAGTCAATAATTACATACAATAATTATGTAACTAATATATAACTCACTAATTACTATACGTTTTCTTTCATTATTAAGTAAATATTACTTAGGTGACTGCAGATTTCCCAACCGACACCGATTTTTGGCTCCATTTCGAGGTACCTGATATCATCTCAAAGACTTTGGTGGTGAAGGAAATCATCCTATTAATGCAATTGAGTTATTCAATTTTCGATATGCTTCCTTGATGAACGTAATTGAGAGGATATTTGGAGTATTCAAGTCATGTTTCACTATTTTCAAATCAGCACCTCAATTTCCATACAAGACAAAGCAGAGCTAGTTTTGGCTTGTGCATGATTAATTTTCTTCGACATGAATGCCGTTCCGATGAATTTTCTCTAGATCAATAAGAGGACCCCAGAGCCGATCAAGAAAATAATTTTGAATGAGATAATTTTCAAACCCAAAAACAGCAGAGAGATAGTGCTAATGAATGGAGAATGAGTATTGCCAGTCATATGTGGGAAGATGCCCAACCAAATGTTCAACAAAATGCTAATAATGAAAACGATAACAATTAAGAAAGTGACGATGAAGGAGAAGAATGATAAAAATGCCAACTTGATATTTTGTTAAAGTATTTTTTTTCTTCCATTTTTGTGGTATTTTTTTGTTTTGTATTTGATATATTTACATGTGGTTTTATTCGTTACATTGAGATATTTTTCTTTTATGTTTTAATTATTTTCTGTTATAACATTATTTTGAGGTGAAATATGTAGAAGTTGTTCATATTGAATTATGTGGAATTTCAAAATTAATGAAAGTTTGTAATCAAAATCAATGATTTTTAAAAAATTGACATAAATCTATGTACGTTTATGGTCTTTTTAAAAAGTCTGTGGACTATTATGAAAGTTTATGAATTAAAAAAAATCAATATAAATCCATATAATCATATGGTTAGCAGGAGTTCTTCTAATCAGGTTTAATGCTTTACGAATTTTCTTAGCACTCGATATCAATAAAAGAACCTTCAAATACGTAAGGAATTATCATAAAGAAAGAAGAGCGAGTTGCAAGTCAAATAATATAGTTTTCATGGATACACTTATCAAACTGTTTACTTATAATAATTGAATCAACACACGATTATTAAGTGTAATTATAAAAAACTACTATTTTCATTATTCGTCTAGATAATTAATCAAGTTAGAAGTCGAATTACGTATCCAATTCTCAAGTCTCTTATCTCAAACATTAATTCCTTTCCAAAGACAATAATATTCCAATTTGTAAATACAAAAGGAAAATAAATAAATGTGATAGACATGGTATGATCACTATGATGTATGTAGACAGATTTGTCGAAATAAATAAAAGGAAAGAGATCAATGAGTCATCAAAATATTTAGATAAATGGATTATTTTATCTTTTGTTCAGAATCTTCTACCCCTATATCTTATACAATGATTTGTCCACACTTGTCCTGAATACAAGCCGGTGATACTGCAAAGAAAAAGACCCTGAAGAAAGAAACCGCGTTGTGTATTTGCAATAATTTCACAGAGCTGCTTGCTGCCTTGTCTCAACCTCTTCTCCTATGCTTTTACTCTCCTCCCTCCCCGCTTTGTATTCGTAGTCAACAACTAGTATATTTTTATGACACCCACCGTGAAATCACCGCCTTTGACAATCTTCTGCTTATCCCTTCTTCATTGACCTCCCAACATTATATACCTCCCCCCTCTTCGCTAACCCTAAATCTCTCTCTCTGATTCGTTTTCCGATTTTTTAGGGTTTTTCACAGTTAGTTACTATGGTGGTGGTTGATTGAGACCGCAACTATTACCAATACCAATGGAGGGGAGTGATGAGACGGGTAGTGGTAAGCAAAGACCCAATTCTCCATTCGGGTCAGCCTCACCGTCTTCTTCTTCTTTTGGCAGACTGCATCATCATTTAGATATTCCCAATTTCAGTTCGGCAGCTCATATAGGTCTACCCATGCGTCAACTGTCGCCGAGTCCCAGCCCCGAGACTTCCAAGAGACTCGGCATCCCTCCTTCGCACCCTAACAACCATATGAGGCCACAACAACTGCCTTCTTGGACTTTGAGCTCGGGCGGAGCAGGCGGCGGTGGAGGAGGAGGAGGAGGAGGAGGTTCGGCCCATGCCAGGTCACTATCTCAGCCTGCTTTTTTTAGCCTTGATAGTCTGCCTCCTTTGAGTCCTCTTACCTCTTACCGTGAGCCAACGGCTTCTTCGCTTTCGGACCCTAATTCGGCGGATGTGAACATGGAGGAGTCTGTGGTTAACTCGCTGCGGTCTCCGGTGAGTGATGCCAATCCGTTTTGGGCCGGGGATGGGCTTCCGCCTAGGAGGGGCCACAGGAGGTCCAACAGTGATGTGCCTTTAGGATTCTCGGCTGTGATTCAGTCCTCGCCGCAGCTGATTCCTATTGGGAGGAGAGCTAGCTTTGATGGGAAGGAGGGTTTAGGAGCTACGAAGCCACCGGTGCAGTTGGTGAGGCAAGGATCAAATGGGGATGGGAGAAGCAATGTTGAAGTGAAATCGGGCGGCGGGGAAGTTGTGGATGATTTGTTTAGTGCTTATATGAATTTGGAGAATATTGATAAGATGAACTCGCCGGGTGGTGATGACAAGGATATGGATAGTAGGGCTAGTGGCTCGAAGACGAATGGGGGCGAGAGTAGTGATAATGAGGTGGAGAGTGGGGTGAATGGGAAGTGGAAGAGGGAAGGGGTGAAGAGGAGTGCTGGTGGAGAAGCAGGGCGTACTGTCCGACACTGTAGGAGTGTTTCGATGGATAGTTACATTGGTAATTTG
Source organism: Potentilla sterilis (assembly GCA_963682095.1). NCBI lineage: Eukaryota > Viridiplantae > Streptophyta > Magnoliopsida > Rosales > Rosaceae > Potentilla > Potentilla sterilis. Next base: position 1,952,128 of record OY821762.1, read on the forward strand.
AATTTCGATGATGAAATGCTGAAGCCACTACCGCTGGGAAGTCAAGTTGGTCAGCTGTCACCCAGCACTTCGGTGGATGGGAATGCAGCTAAGTTCAGCATGGAGTTTGGAAGTGGGGAGTTCAATGCAATGGAGCTGAAAAAGATTATGGAGAGTGAAAAGCTTTCGGAGATAGCTGTATCAGACCCCAAACGTGCAAAGAGGTATCGTGTTCTTTTGACGTCTGTATGATCTTATTTGTAATGTATGTTTTTTGAGTGTATTTCTCATATATGATTTGTGTATCCAGGATTTTAGCTAACCGTCAGTCAGCTGCTCGTTCTAAGGAGCGGAAGATGCGTTACATTGTAGAATTGGAACACAAGGTGCAAACCCTGCAGACTGAGGCAACCACTTTATCTGCTCAGGTTACTAAGTTGCAGGTTGGTAATTGAGGCTTTTCAAATCCTAAAGTATACCTCTTCAGTTTTTCAAATTAACCATCATATATGATAACTGACTATATATTCATTTTTGTTCAGAGGGACTCTATGGGTCTTTCAAGTGAGAACAATGAGCTGAAATTTCGTCTTCAAGCCATGGAGCAACAGGCGCAACTTAAAGATGGTACTATACCTTCTCTTGAGCTCTTTTTTGTCTGTTGAAAACTATAATGATTATCTCTACCACACAAACTATATTGTCTTTGATGACATTATATGAATTATGATCAACCAACTATTTTACGTTCATACCGAGCTATATTCTGAACCATGTTTCTAGAATGGTTGCATGTAGTGCTAGAGTTTGGCTGAAGAAGTGAGGTTCCTTTGTGCTTACCCTAGCTTTAATGATGATATTTGGAAAGTGAAAAAACATTTTAACATTTGAGTTTACGTAACAACAGACATACCTGATTAACAATTTTTCTTGTTGTATGTTCACATATATTTCTGACCTCATCCAACTGATCCAAGCCTTCTATGATTTCTACCCTTCACCATGATTCACTACTTTGATTATAGATTCTATGGTTCAGGAAAACTTATCCTTTCAGTGAGTTTTAGCATTTTTACTGTGCTGCCGTATGTTGTGGAAAAAAGTGCTGCTGGAACCCATCTGTTTGTTACTTTGCGGTATTTCAACACATATGTACTGATTTGAATAAATTGAGCAGGCCTTTGTTCCCCAAGTATGATAAACTTAAAGATCCTGTGAACGCCATAACTGACTAGGACTTTTTTGGCTCAAAAGAAAGGAAAATGAGGACTGTAGAAACTTCTATAGTCTGTCAAAAACAAGTTGAAGAAAACAATCCGTATGCCAATATAATCTTTGACAATTTCTGAATAAAGATGCTGCATTTGCATGCGAATGTTCTCCGTGCTTACCATGAATTTTCTAGGATAGTGAGAGCAATTTTCTTTTAGTTATTAAATGTTTAGTTTCACATTAAGACAGTAAGTCTAAGAGAATATAAACGTTGTTGTTTTTAAGTAAAATGGACTCCAAATGTGTTGAAGGGATTGACCGTGATACACTTTCAACGATATTGGTGTAATTTCAGTCATATTTTACTTTGTGATTTTCTTATTGTCAAGTTGCCGATATGTAAAATCTGTGCAGCAAGAATTATACATGTAATTGGGTCCTCTGTATCATTATTTGTTGGAAATGTGCTGCCGAATATCCTGGCACATATGTAAATTGATCCCATACTCTTGCTAAAGAGTATCTGGTTTAACTGTATTTGCTTCTTCTGGTCTTGATGTTGCAGCTCTAAATGAGGCCTTGACTGGAGAAGTCCAGCGACTAAGAATTTCTGCTGCAGAACGTGGAGGAGAAGGCAACCTTTCGAACCGCATGTCCCAGCAGCTTTCAATCAATCAACAAATGCTCCAATTACAGCAACTCAACCTCTACCAGATGCAGCAGCAGCCACAACAGCAAACTCAACAACAGACAATGCAGCAGTCACAGCAAGACAGACTACCTTCCCATCAGCAGAATGGCAGTGCTCCTAAGCACGAGTCGATGCAATAGCTGGGTTCACATGTTGGCTTGTGTTGCATGATTCCATGGTTAATGGTGGCTAAATTCGTTTCTAACATTAATAGTATAAGTCCATATGTTATTATTATCTATATTTATCGACATATTTATGTATTAAAATTAAATTTACTTGAAAGGTAAGAACATTTTTTGGTTTATTGGGTTGGTTATTGTACTAAAAGGTTTACTAGAGGAAACATCAATCCATGGAGAAGTGTCTTGTAGATTTTGATTCGAGATTTCCGATCGACTATATTTATTATCAGTGTTCTTGCCAGATATTATATAGTTATATATACTATGGAGTATGGATTTAGATTGAACTTAGAAAATGCCCTCATTCTCATTGAAAGCCAAATCTCATCAAGAAGATTCAGTTAACAATTAGAAATATCTTTTATCTCTATCCCATTTGGCATAACTTTGTAATACATTCTTGTGGTTACTGCTTTACCAAATACTGAAAAGCTCGCAGGAAGGAGTGCACTCAAGTCTTTATCAAAGCAAAAAGGGTAGAGAAAATAGCTGGACTATTTTTGACTAAAATCTAAGAAAAAAATAAAGCTGTAATTGATTTATCTACATGGCGTTTTACTTTACATTTTTCCCCTTTTAAATTAATTAAATCGGTCTCTGTTCTCGTGAAACCCAACCAATTCGTCCTTTTAATATTTCATTTTTCCCACTTGAATTTTAGGGTTTTCATTCTCTTCTCTCTCTCTATCATCTTCATCGTTTTCGTCCAGACTCCCAAACCCTAAATTCGCTCCTGCCGATCTCTCCCTCAAACTAGCCGTTACCGTTACCGTTACCGTTACCATTTCCCGCCAATTCCATTTTCCCAATCCGAACCGTTCATTGGCCCACCGCCTATTGAAAACTAGCCGTTAGATCCGCCGCTCCGGTTGTCTGTAAATCGAGGCTGACCGCCGAGCCTTGCCGGAGTTTGACCTGCAATGTCTGCGGTCGAGGCGGAGAAGAAGGTCGAGGAAGCTGAGAAGTCGGGAGAGCTTTTGTTCTGCGGTGGTACCTCTTGGGATATCCTCGGCCGCCGGAAAGGCGCCGTCGAGGGCAATTTGGTCTCTCCGACTCGCCTCCGACCTCTAGTCGGCATTAATATCCGGTATATCGCCTCCGGTTGCGGTAATTATCATTATCTTTGTCTAATTTAGTGATCGATTTCGGATTAGATGTGATGATTTGTGTTAATTTTTGCTTTGAATGTTTGGTTTTAGCTTCGTGTCATTGTGTGGCATTGGATGTGGAAGGGCGGTGCTACACTTGGGGACGAAATGAGGCATGCTTGAGTTTCGATTTGGATTCATTTGTTGTTAAAATGTAGTTGGAATTTGTCGATTTTGTAGCTCTTTAGTGGTGGTTATATTTATGCTATCAAGTTATGGTTGTGCAGAAGGGGCAGCTGGGTCATGGAGATAGGATTCAGCGTGATAGGCCGACTGTAGTGTCTGAACTGTCAAAGTATGTTTCCTGGTGGAATGAATTGGAATGACTAGTCCGGAGTTAGTTTTATAGGTCACATTGTGCATTGTGTTTTCATTATGCTTGGAGAACTTTTGAGTAATTGTTGAAATTTGTGTGTAGGTACAAAATTATTGGAGCTGGATCAGGGAGGAGTCATACAATAGTGGTTACAGAGGACGGTCATTCTCTGGCCTTTGGATGGAATAAGCACGGACAGCTGGGTTCCGGAGCAGTGAAAAATGGTAGGTTCTTCTCTGTAAAGTTGGTTTGATGATGACTACTGATTTTGCAATGAGAATCTGATGAGAATTTGATTGCTCCACTTGTGTGCTCATGGATTAACATAATGTGTCAGAAGATGAACAACAGAGTGATCACTATAATAGGATCAATGCTTGAACACGTCATTAGTTCATGGCTCAGTTATCTGTCTGTAACTAACTGCCTTTGTGGTTGCATGTTTCCTTTGTCTTGTGCAGAAGTTGAGGCGTACCCTGTTCGCTGTCAAGTTTCTGATGTTAAAACGGCTACCTGTGGTGGTGACTTCACTGTTTGGTTATCTTCCATTGAAGGAGCTTCTATCCTGTATGGTGATGCACTTGAGTTCCAATATGTGAATTAAATGTTGGTCTCAATCTAGTATGATTACTGGCTAAATTACAAACTGTATCATGGTTTCCAGAACTGCAGGTCTTCCACAGTATGGGCAACTTGGCCATGGAACAGATAATGAGGTATTTTGAGTCATTATTGTGTTGTTGTGCTCTTTACTTACATCATTTGAGTCGTTTTCATGGATTCAACTCCTAAGAGAGTATTACTTATGGAAAAGAGTCAACAGAAGATACGATGTGGTACTTGTTCTACTGTAGTTGAGTTTGCAGTTTCAAATAGGAAAATTGTTCTTTCACATCATGCTGAAATGAAACAAAATTATTCAGAAGTCGATAATAGCTTGAACCAACTATTTGTTTTATTAAGTTAAATGTGGCCAATTTGTTAAGTGTATACCCTTCTCTATTAGTGGTATTAATTTACCAGATGATATGCTTTTGCTGTTAACTTGGATAAATGCTGGATTTTCTTGCAGTATAACACTAAAGACAGCTCAGTGAGGCTGGCTTATGAAGCTCAACCACGCCCTAAAGCAATAGCTTCTCTATCTGGGGTAACCATTGTGAAAGTTGCTTGTGGAACAAACCATACAGGTCGTTATGATGCCTGCCCTATTGCTCTTTTAGCTCCTCTGTGTTTGTGTAATCCTTCTTTAATATCTTAGTTTATTTGTTAATACAGTGGCAGTGGATGCAACGGGCTACGTATACACGTAGGTGTTTCTATATGGCATGACCTTTCACTCCAGATTTGAAGCATTTTGATACTATCTTGGATATCTGACTTACCATTTTTTATTTTCTACTTTAGGTGGGGCTTCGGTGGTTATGGAAGGTTAGTACTTAATATTGCAGATTGGCTATTCTGATGATAACTGTTGTTGACTTCCATCATGACAATTAAAATCAATGAATTGGGTTATGCCTATATCATCACTTCTTTGTTGTCCTTTTTTTGCTCTTGTCTGTCATACGACTCCTGAACTGGTGTTTATAGGCTTGGACATAGAGAGCAGAAGGATGAGTGGGCTCCTCGCCGTATTGATGTTTTCCAGAGGAATAATATTCTGCCTCCTAATGCAGTGATATCAGCTGGCTCAATGAACTCGGCATGTACAGCAGGTATCCAAGTACTGTTCTACCAAGTCTCTTTTACTAATTTGGTCTTGTTTGCCAAACATGAAACCTTCCTTGTTATTGTGGGAAGTAACTTTCGATCCGGCACTTGGGGTGAAATCATTTGTTCAAACATGGTGATTAATTTTCTCTTGTAAATTTCTCCACACTTGTATGTGACAATCCTTCTTTGTGTCAGTTGCTTGCATAAGTTTCTTCTGATGTTAGCCATAGTTTTATTAGTGTCTGGGCTTACCTGAGGGGTACCTTATAACAATCAAGCACAGGTTTTTCACCTTGCTTACTCACAGTTTACAAGCCATTACACCTTTTCCTCATGTCAAACAGAAAACTATCTTTGTAGAAGCACCTCTCCTTTGTCTTTAAATGATGATTTGTCTTTTTGACTGGAATCAATTTCATTAACTGCTATAAAGTATTAGCTCAGACAATTTGTCACAATTATAATATCTTCGTTTTCCAGGTGGAGGGCAGTTGTATATGTGGGGTAAAATTAAAAGCACGGGTGATGACTGGATGTATCCTAAACCACTCATGGATTTAAGGTTCTGCTCCGCTTAGTTATTGTTAATCAGTAATGTTTTCCTGCTTGCTTTAGAAAAGTTTGTCTGTTGTTTTTCCTTTGTTTTTCTACTGCGGGCAAGGGTCAATCTTAATTGAATTAGCCTAGAAGTTGTTTCTATGCTTGTCATCCTGTTTTGAGTGGGCCCCCTCTTATCAGCTTAGCTAGGATTTTCTTGTTCACAAATTGTTAAATTTTGATCCTCAATGCTATGACATAATTGCTGAGAAAAGCTTTCCCATCTTTGTTGGCAGTGGTTGGAATTTGCGTTGCATGGATTCAGGTGGCATGCACCATTTTGTTGGTGCTGATTCTTCCTGCATAAGTTGGGGCCACGCTCAGTATGGAGAGTTGGGATATGGCCCCAGTGGACAGAAGTATGTGATCTCTCATATTATGATACTCTGTTTCTTTAGGTGTTTACTAACTCCGGGTTTTTCTTAACTCGGGGTTTTCCTTTGGCTTATTAGGTCTTCTGCAGTGCCCAAAAAAGTAGAAATTCTTGAGGGTATGCATGTTATGAGGTACGTATTTGTTTTCACGGTATCCTGTCTACGTACCTATTATGTAATACCATAAGCCTCAATTATACCTGCTGGTCATGCTGATGGAGGATTCTACTCTCTAGTGTTGCATGTGGCCAGAACCATTCCATGGTCATTGTTGACAGGACAAGTATTATGGACCAACTTGAACAGGTAATCTTCTAGTCTCTGAATAGGTCCTGTTAATTGAGGTCATTTGGTCATAGCAAAGCTGCTGTCTAACATGCACGTTTTTGGCAGCTTGATATTTATGATGGCAAAGCTTCTGCTGAAGGTTTGTTGATGCAATTTTAATACTCAACCATGTGTCTCTTTAGTATTCTTGGTATTTTGATGGCGTTGAAGGGTAGTAGGGTTTGTTGCTTTGATGTTTTTGGAGTTCTTATCTTTTGCATTGCTCTTGGTACAGGGAGTGAGGAACCACAGAACGCGGCTCCAGTAACTAAGCCAGCTCCTAAAAAGAGTGCTGCCAAGGCTTCTAGTAATTCCAAGAGGAAGAAGTCAAAAGAGTCGTCCGAGTCAGAGGATGAAGATGAAGACGAAGACGAAGATGACAATGACAGTGAGGAGAGTGATGATAAGCAGGTCAATGGCAAGAATTCTAGGCAAGGTGGGAAGGCTTCTGGTAGTGGCCGAGGTAATGGTGCTGCTAAACGTGGACGTGGCCGCCCTCCTTCAGCAAATAAAAGCCCAAAACCTGTAGCAGGGAAGACCGGTAAGAGAGGAAGGCCTCGCAAGGCATAGGCTGCAATTTTTCCAGTCCCTAGGCAAAGACTGGTAAGAGAGGAAGGCCTCGCAAGTCATAGGCTGCAATTTTTCCAGTCCCCAAATCGGAAATTTTGTTCTCTCAATGTAGAGAAGTGTACTCTATTACATTGTGGCTGCTCTATATGCGCCCGCCCATTTTAATTGTTTGCGTCTCATGTACTTTTCCATTGACGATTAACAATACTGGACTACACTCCATTTTTTAATATCCGGCTGAAATGAAAGAATGTGAGTGTTAGCGTGTACCAATTTTCAGTATATTTATTCTCATTTTTCATGTTCCTATGAAATGGCTGTATTGATTTGACACCATAGAACACAGGAACCAGGGGGTGAATGGTTCAAGGCTTTGGAGCTTGATGCATTCTGGTTCAGAATTTTCTGTGGTGGGGACAGGAGCACTCGTATTTGCTTCTAAAGTCGAGGAAAGCTTTGAAGGTGTGACCAGGTTAGCATCAGTATCTTTCAACGTGAAACTGAATATTGTCCAGCTTACTCCATACTCCATACTCCATAGTCCAGACAAGCATGCTTGTTGGAATAAGCTTAAAGCCTGACGAGTCTAACAGACCCCATCTTTTATTATTGTTGCAACTTTGTGTCGATACAACAGGAAACATCTAATGAAATAGTTGAGACCGGAATAGGAGGAGCTGAGAAATCTCCTTCATGTCTAGACTAGCAACTTGGAAAGCAAATTACTTTCGTAATTTATTTTGCTAAATCTTACTAACAATCGTATTTTTTTTTTTTTTTTTTAGAAATTTATTTTTGGTGAAATCCTACTTGCAAATGACTGATTATGTGAGTCTGGTTGCTCGTCGTATAATTGGTTTTCAATCATGGCATTGGAAAAGAGCATTGCATCATTGAGATCCTCCTATCATCATCGGCGAGAGGAAGCTCCCCCCTCTCACTCACTCCCATGTGATAGGGCTCCACCAGCCTTTCCCTAAAGGAAGACCGTGAGGTAGAAAGTCATATGCCGTTGTACCTAAGTGGGTTATACACCCACCTCATTTTAGCAACCAAGAGTAAAATGTCTAAATGCTATGTCTCCCCTCTTCGCCTCTCTGATTGTGATCGCTTCCTTTTAAGTTTAATAACCTCCCCCGTACCTACTCTAATTGCTTAATCATTGGGGAAAAACGTTGTTGGTCAATCAAAATTGTTCTTAAGAGGACAGAGACCTCACAACTAATACGAAATTACTACATAATTACCTGCTGTAAAAACTCTTTAATTTCAAGATAGGACAGTCTACATACTACCCGGAGTGACCAGGCAGCTATATACCCAACTTCACTGTACGGCGAGTCGTTGGAACAGTTTGGAATCCGATCGATCAAAATCACAGAGAGCCAGAGCTTTTGCGTCGGGTCCCACACGACAGGTACAAGGCAACCCATTTGCAGACGGAGCAGCTCAAACATAACATGGCATATGCCACTTTTATTGTACAACCAAAATCATTGTGGATTACAGGCTACAGTTCGGACTCAGAATCCCATGTGCTCACGTGTCGAACAAATCAGGTCTCAGGGGTTTGGTGACCGGATATTTGCTGGAAAAAAGGAAGTATTCCGTCGAAAAGACGGAGACGGACATAGGGTATGTTTCTCCGACTGATCGATCTATCTCCTAACAAATTTAGAAGCTATATAAGTGTTATTTTATTACATAATTCCTATTATAGTTTGTTAAACAAATTATTGTCATATATTTTTTTGTAGTTTGTTATTCTTATTAATTGGACATTACATGGCCGACTCCGATTTATCAATGAAAACACAAATTTTTCATTTAAAAAGAAAATATTTCTTTATATAGCATCATAATGGTATAGTGCACAATTTCAACAACTTATGGACATTTAATCTATAGACGAAAAGTCTCACAATGCCATTTATATAAAGTAAAATTACTGAAAATAGACCTTTATTTATATTAATAATCAGTGCTACAGACGTGGTAAATAATACATCCCCATCTAACATTTTTTTTCTAATAACGCCAAGGTTACATATCAAAAAGGAAATTAGGCCGTTGTTGTTCTTCCCCTCCCAACCTCTGTTAAGTTAAGACACCGTTTTCATTTATTCCCATCGTCTAGCTAATCCTCTCACAAGAAAAGGCCACGGTTGGGTCCCCACAAGGCCACAATCACAATCCCACCGTCGGTTTTTATCGTTCTGATGATATATCGACGGCGACGTTATTCTCGTGATAATATCACATGAGATTCCTGTCGGGGACCATATGTTAGGTTTGTAATTTTCTAACACTAAACTAGAGTAATTTGGCTGATCAAAGCTTATCTAAAATGTTTGCTAAGCATCAGGACCAGGATCCAGTATGCTCACATGCATGCTATCATGAGGGACCAGTTCCATGTAATGCTGTCCAGCTGATCAAATAAATCAAACCCCATTTTTCTATCAAATTTCAAAAGAATATGAAAAATTTAAAAACCATCAAGTTGTTTAAGTTTAAACATGATCAATACAAGACTGCTAAATCAATCCACTATGTGAGTTAGTGATGATCATAAATTATGAACGAGTTGAAGGGGGATATCAAAATGACTACAATTACCAAGTTAAAGTTGGAAAAAGTGAAATCAAAGGATAATATTTCATAAAAGTTGCCACTAGTATGTAATTATATCGAAATTCAAAGACAAAAATTCGGTTTTTTATATGTTGAACATGAAATTACTATGTTAAAGTTATGATATTTTTTTATATTAAATGCTCTAGATTAATGTTTATTAACTTTTATTTTAATTTTGAGAAAAGAAGTTCATTTTGATATGAAAATGACTACAATTACCAAGTTGAAGTTGGAAAAAGTGAAATCAAAGAATAATATTTTATAAAAATTGCAGTATTCTCCCTAATTATTTTGAACCTCAAAGACAATAATGCGATTTTTTATATCTTAATATAAATAGGCTAACTCTTAAAAATTACTATATTTTTGAAATCAACTTTTATTAACTTTATTTTTGATTATGGGAACAAAAGTTCATTATCAGCAATCCGTCCTAATACAAATAATGCATGCATGAAACATTATAAACATCGCAAAAAAACTGTTATTATCGGTGCATGTCTATTTATAGAATGTATAATATACAAATGATTGTTATTATCAAACAACAAAATATATCAAAGTTCTCGAATAATACTGTTGCATGTTTTTAATTGAAAAATATATAATCTCCAAACCTAGCTCTTAATTACAAGTAGATTGCTTAGAGTTTTAATCTCATGGCGGAGAACTCAATCATTCATGATCATCATGTTTATAGGTGATTTGCAACATCATTAGAGGATGGGTCAACTAGCATAAGCTCTATTATTTCCGCACCTATAATCTCAATCATTAGTTCATAACCAAGATGGCAAAATAAACTAATTAGGATAGGATTGACTAAATCAGCCAATTTTGGACTCTAATCAAATAAATTAACCAATAAACTTATAAAACCAATATATTTTTGTGGTAATTTCTACTGGTTAGATGTCCCCGATAAGTTCAATATCTCGCGAGCATTGTGATCTAACGGCCGACGATATTCTCAATTTCCAATAGAAATACAATAAAAAAAGATTAGAGAGAGAGATCTGACAGCTTTCCATATTCCGAGAAATATATTTTAGTCGTTCCACAAGAAACAGAGCGAGAACTCCGTTAAATGGGCTCAACGGACCTGTTAGAATTGGCGGACTCCAGATAAAAGAGTGTGCTAGATTTAAGGACTTGTGTTGGGTCCGTGCTCATTAAGCTCCCTGCTTCTTCTGCATTGCCACATTCCCACAACATAAGGCGGTTTTGTCTCTTAGAGAGAGAAACACTCCGTCCGCCACTTTAGAGTTTAGAGACAGAAGGAGACAGAGTGAAGTGAGAGAGAGAGAGAGATAATGGGGAAATCAAACTCATGCTTCAAGATTATCACATGCGGCAACGATTCAGCGGACAAAGACGATCTCCAAGTGTCTGAGGTATCTGATCGGTTCACTGTCTTTCACTTCGTTATGTTCGGTTTTTTTTTTTGTTCTGTTTGATTCGATTGGTAGGGTTTTGTTTAATTGCTTTGGTTTATTTCTGATATTCATTTCGTTAATTCTAGACTGTAAAAGTCGAGTTTAGGTGGTTTTGTGTTTTTTTGGATTACTGTGAATTTGAGATACAGAGATGCGGTAAAATTGGGGAGTTGGAAGCTCATTGAAGAGTTGGTGTAGTAAGATCTAAGAAATGGGATCTTCAATTGACTTGTGTATGACTTATATTGATTTGATATGAGTAGGATTCGATTTAATGTTTGTTAACAGGTATCATGGAAGGAAATTCGGTTGGTCGTAACTGCCGTGTGGAATTAGTAATGGGGATTTAGGTGAATTGCTGATTTTTTTGGTAAAACTGAAGGATGTAGTTTATTGACTGATTTGTTTCTATGATTTGAGACATTGACGCTTGTTAACATGACAAGATTAGATATGAATGCCAGTTCGTTTAAGGTTTTTGGCATTTGTGCAATGTCTGTTCTGGAGTGATATGGTCTTAAGTGATCCTGTCCTGTTTTATGAAACTTTGTTACTTTTTCAACTTGCGAGTAGGGAGGTTCCATGAAGTTTTTGTTCAAAGAAAATGTTCAGGAAAATAGCTTTGATAATTTACCTAGTATATCGAATTATCGATAATAGTGGCATGGATTTTGGGATCCTATGATTGTGGCTCATTTTGGTACCTTGAGGTTCCATGGTTTTCCTGAAAATTTCTAGAAAGAGTATTGATGAAGGCTCTTTTGGTTTCGTTTCAGAGCAAGGGTTCAAGTGACAAATGTGGCTGGAGTTTCCGTAAGAGGTCTCCACGACATCGAGTGCTAAGTAACACTGTGATCACCGAAACCACCACTACAGGAAAGAAGGAGAGCTCAGAATCTGCCCCTCTTGCTTTCCAATCACCAGCTAGCACAACTGTTCCGGATAAAGTTTCTGTAATACAATGCACCGACGAGAAGCCGCAGTTGTTGATTCCTGAGAACCCAAGAGTTTCTGCAACTGAAAATGCCTCTGAAGATGAAAGCAAGGTTGATGTCAAACTGGAAGATGAAATCGAGGTTGATGTCAAACTAGAAGATAAAAGTGAGGCTGATGACAAAATGGAAGATGAAAGCAAGGTTGGAGACAAACCGGAAGATGAAAGCAAGGTCAGAGGATTATTGGTGAATTTTCTCTCATGTGAATGAGTTTAAAGTTTAAGATTTCGAGTTATTAGCACTCCAATTAAACTCTTCCTTCAAATTATTTGCACAGGCCCAAAGATCATTGCTGGAGCTGGAAAATGTAGTTAAGTTGCAAGCTGCTGTTCGCGGGCATTTGGTGCGTAAGCATGCTGTTGGAACGTTAAGATGTGTTCAAGCCATTGTCAAAATGCAAGCTCTTGTTCGCGCTCGTCAATCTCTTCAGAAGGATAGCCATAGTTCAAAAATCTCGGTAATACCATTCGATTCAAACTAGTCTAATGATCTGCACGGGGTTGTTATTCAAATATTTCGTTGCGTTTAGTGATATTGCTATGATAATTGGCGGTAACTTATTCATATACTGCTCATAACCTTTGTCAACCGTCCATGGTCAAGCTGATAGGAACAACTCTTAGTATCAGCAGGATTTATCGCCCCCACTCATGAAAAGCAAACACTATTTTGATTTATATGTTCTAAAAGTCTAGGGCACAGAGATACGTGTTTCCCGTATCACAGTTGCATCCATCCTTTGAAAGAAAGGCTGTAGGGGGATTGCGTAAACTTTAATATATAAACTCATAACTGAAATTTGTCTTGATTCAATATAGTAATTCTCGCCAGTGTTTGGTGGTTAGTCAGTTAAATTGAATATTGGAGGTGCTACAGTAATGTAGAGTTATATCCTTACCATTTGAGTTAATTTACTAAATTTCTAGTATTTATTTATATTGCCGTTAGTTATTACTTCCATTTGGATGATTGGCCTAGGAATTGTACTTTATACACAATTTGTTAGCAGTGCTTCGGACCTCATACTTTTTTTTGGTCGTCGTGTTTCAGAAGAAGGAAAATGTAACCTACATTTCCATTGAAAAGCTACTGAGCAACAGCTTTGCCCGCCAGGTATACTACGCATATTTTTTGTCGTATGTTTTGCATTTGTGTTTCAGGCTTATCTATTGTACCTTAAAATGTCCAACTAACATTTTCTTTTTCTCAACTAAAGCTCTTAGAATCAACACCGAAGAACCAACCTATTCATGTTAAGTGTGATCCATCCAAGCCTGATTCTGATTCTGCTTGGAAATGGTTGGAAATGTGGATGGCAGTCTCAACAAAGGATACCCCACATTTAAACGAAGCCAAAGCAGTGGTAGAAGTGGTAGAACAACAGGAAACAGAAAAGAAAGAAATTTCTGAGTCTCGAGTTGATTCTAAGATCCAATATTGTGAGATGGAAGAATCAAATTCCAGCATAAAAGAATCGACTGCGCTATCTGAAAGTGAAGAAAGTCTGATTACTTATGATGCCGATAATTTCAACTTTCAGTCAAGCGATTCTACCTCGTATACTGCGAGAGACAATAATGAGCAGCCTCAGTTGGGGAACACCAGTACATCTGCTGTGAAAGAGACTGCAGTAGAAATAAATCTATCAGATGCAGATTCTAATATGGTGTTCAAAGCTTTATCTGGAAAACCTGTAATCGAAACTGAACAACCTAAACGTTCTATGAAAAGATCTGCCACAGATGAACTGGAAACTGATGGAAAGAAATCTGTGTTTGGATCCAGGAAGGTGACAAATCCTGCATTTATTGCTGCTCAGTCGAAATTTGCAGAGCTAACTTCAACAACCAATTCAGGTAGGTCAATCGATTCATCTCTTCAAGATGCTTCTGGAGTTGAATCACAAAGGGAGACATTCTCAGCTGAGGTGGATTTTGAAGTCAGAAAGGAGCCGAGTGTAGCAGATAATCCAGTCGTCCCCCATGGATCACAAGTTCAAGTGGGTGGTTCTGAGTGTGGCACCGAAATCTCTATCTCTTCCACTCTTGATTCGCCTGATAGATCTGATGTTGGAGCCATGGAGCGCGACCAGGACCATGATGTGAAAGTTTCAGAGGAAAGGATTTGCAGTCCAAACAATAGTATAAACATTGATGTTGAAACTAAGGATTTCCCGGAAACCCCAGTCTCCAACTCATGTAACGCTGTTTCAGAACCAGACAAAATTGTTGTTGTCAATGGTGAAACCATAAATTCTGAGGTTGCTATGGTCTCCCCACAAACAGAGTCGAAGCCAGAGAGAACCACATCTGATGTACAGAGAGAACAGGAGACTACAGAAAGTATGCAAGCATATGGGTCATCCCCAGAAGCCTCTCCAAGAAGCCATTTGACTGTCCCTGGATCACAACAAGGGACACCTTCTAGTCAGATATCAGTGAAAGCGAAAAGGAGCAAAGCTGACAAGAATGGATCCAATAAAAAACGTATGTCACTATCTGCAGGAAAAAAATCACCCTCTAATCCTAATCATGATTCTGGCTCAGGTAAAGATCATAAAAATGGGAAGAGACGCAATTCATTTGGTTCAACTAAACCTGATCAGGCTGATCAAGAACCACGAGATAGCAGCAGCAGTAGTACTATCCCCCGTTTCATGCAAGCCACAGAGTCTGCTAGAGCAAAGCTTCTAGCTACTACCTCCCCCAGATCGAGTCCAGATGTGCAAGACAGGGAGATTTACATCAAGAAGAGACATTCCCTACCTGGTGAGAATGGAAGGCAGGGATCTCCTCGCATCCAGCGCTCATTGTCGCAGGCTCAGCCACAGCAGGGTGCAAAGGGAACAGGTATGCTCACTCTTCATAATAATTGCCGAACGAAGTGTGTTCATTCATATTTAATGTTGTTACACTACCTTTCTTACCGCTTATTTCCTGTTTTTTTCAGAGAGAAAATGGCAAAGGTGAAGAATTGAAGTGATCAGAAATATGAAAGACAATGGTGGCAGATGACCAACTCCGTTAACTGGAAATTTGGAGTCTGTTGATTACTTGACTGGTAGCTAGTTTTTCCCTGCTTGGATAGCGCCATAGTTAACCCACAGCTAGTTACTGGAGTTCTATAGATATATGAAATTGAGCTGAGGTTTTCATGTACATTTTTTTCTTTCTTTTCTTTTGTTACTGCTGCTATTGTTCTTTATTGTTTTCTGTAACTTGTTCCAAATGATATAAATCTGCGTGTGATATTGTTTGGGTTTGGTACAGATGCCTAAAGCTTGGTTTTGGCCAAAGTTTGAGGCACACTATATATAAGGTGAAGAGCTGTTGAAAGCTTTTTGTGAGGTGTTATTTGTAATAAGATTGAATCTCTAGATCATTTGCCTTATTTTTGGTGTTACTTTCAAAAGCTTTTGGTGTGTTATTTCATTTGCTTTCGTTGCATTCCACTGGAACGATGATCTGCCGAATGCTTCATCATCTTCTAATAGCCTAATATAGATTCGCATCTGATTCTATCATGTCATTCAACTACACGTCGAAGATTGCAACTATGCTATAACATCATTATTATAACCATAACAGTTATGGACTGTGTAAAAATTAGAATCAAGTAACCCTAACCGAATAGTAATGCTTAATGCTATGAAAGTCATCAGTATGTGCTTAATAGGCTGTTCATCCATGGATTCTCATCCTTGATCGATTATTTTCTATTTTTAGTTTCTCTTGAAAATAGCAAGAAAATTGTTGTTGACTTATTGGTAAAGACAGTGAGACAATTAATAAAATTAATTTTGTGCTAATTTGATAATATTTCTTTTACCAAAAGGAGATGTATTTATTTTTGGGCCAACCCATTTAGGTGAAAGTAGTGCGCGGTAATGTTAGTAAATAGTCATATTTGGCAGGACAGTCAAGAGTGTCATTCTCGCAAAGCCCAACCTGAGCCCATTACCAAATTAACCAAACCCACACTCACCACCCCGCGTGCACCACACCTCCACAACCGCCAAAAACAACCGCAACTCCACGCGCCTAGAAACAGCTGGAGGTAGTAGAATAACGAAGATAATAGAAAAGAGAGGAGGAGAGATATATAGGTTACGGCCATTACCAAAAAACAGAGGATTGGATTTTGGTTGTCAAATTAGGGTTTGCTAGTGGCCAACTTTGAGAGATTGAGATCGGCATTCAGACACGTAGAGCTTCTTCAATTTGGATCGACGTGAATCGTCTCTTAGTTTAGATTTAAGTTTGTAAGGGATTCGGAGGCTGAAGACGACTGTAAGACTAGGGCTTCGAATCTGAGAGTAAGATTGGGATTTTACGATTTGATCGGACGAGAAATTGTAACTCTTTTAAGTAAAGAAATTGGAGCAGGAAAAAGAGAAGGGTTCGGTTTTGTTGGGATTTTATACATAATATGCGGGGATTGCAGAAACGAGTTTCTTGGGCTTCAGATGTTAATCTTAAACAGGTAAAAAGTTGCATTTCAGTGACCAAATTGGTTATTTGCAAGTGAAAATGAACACCAGCAATCAGTTATCTCAAACTTGTTAGAATCCCTATCTTTCTATTTTGTGCTTGTACTGATTGGTTGGGTATGATCTCTTCTTTGGTTTCTCATGAGTTTGACTTATTGTTTCGATGCCGAGCTTGGTGTCTGAGTTAGTAGTATGTGTTTGGTAACTCACAGAAATTGAGCCATTTCCTGAATTCATTTTGCATCATTTGCATGACAGAATTTGGTAACTGAAGAAAGCTCGTTTAAAGAGTACTATTTTTTGCTGATTGTTATTGTCCGATTTTGACATGTTTCAGTTTGAATTGCTTTGCATGTGAATCTCTATGTTTATCTTGATAGCTTATGACAGAGATGATAAAATAAAGTTTTTGTCTTTAAAATCTAGGACCGAGATTGTTTTAGGGGATATGCATACTACTTCAAATTTGTTGTATTTTTTGATTGATGCCGTCATTTTATGTTAAAAAAAAATGAACTTAATGTTTTGACTTGGTGCTTACTTATTTTGAAGTTCTTACATGAGGGGACAAAACATCTGCTTTCCATTTTTCTTAAAATTGAAACAAGTTTGTCTTAGATCTGGGGCTTTTTTGATGAAATAGTCAATTCAGTTAAGGCAATTGGATTAGAGGGACGATGAACATTGGAAACAAAGTGGGGTTTAGAGGTCTGAAAATATTAGCAGCCCATGAAGAAGAATCTGACTATAAGTGAGACCAGATAGAACTCCACTCTGTCTGCAAAATGTTAGCAGTAAAACCATTTCTGGAGACTTTTTGGAGTTAGCCGTTCAATGTAATTTCAACACACAGGAGCATATGCAGTGGAGACTATAATCAAACATAATGCAAATTACGGATTCATGTCATGAAATTCGAAGGAGCTGGAGAATGTTGGATTGATGGTTGGCTAACTAGAGGAAAAAAGTATAATAATGTTATAAGAGCGAGTTAGATGTTATCAGGGCGTAGGTTTAATGTGATCATATGCAACGAAACTGGGGAAGCTCTTTGAGAATTATCCTGATATTCTTTGGAAAAGATTCTACAAGAACAAGAAGATTGCTTGATGTGTGTTCTCAATTCCTACTTTGTTGTTGAATACCTTCATTGATAAGTAGCCAATTCTTGTTCTCTTCTAAGATTCTATTATTAGTGGCATTGCATTTGAGTGTCAGACCGTAAGTAGTGGATTCCAAACTGATTATATTGTGATAATTTCTTGTAACACATGACATATCTGTATGTCATTTCTGCATTTATCTTTTTAGAGGTTTATTGTGACTCTATTTGTAGTTGCTCCCTTGATTGGTTTGCTGTCTTTCTGTCTTGAACTTTAGCTAGTTCAGTTTATTTAATGTTTGAGAATGTAGACAAAACAAATTATAGAAAGAAAAAAATGGATCCATAAAGGTTTTTATTTAATATAAATGTCTGTGGTTTATTTGTTACACAAGTTTTATGTGCCATTCATTAGCATGGATTGAATATAATTCAGAAGTGCTATGTATCTAAAATTGTTTCTTTTCTTTTTTGTTTGAAGAGGAGAATGGGTCCAAGACTTGAGCCGCTTCCAACGTGGGAGGGCCAAATTGTAGTGTTAGCTTCCAGATTCACTGCTGTGGCATGCAAAACTAAGAAAGCAAAAGGTCATTTGGATCTTGTTCAGCGATCCAATTAGTGTGAATATAACCTTCCCAGAACGCGTAACACTCGATGCATCTCTACTCTTGAAAATATTCAAGTTTTCTTGCACCCATTAGTTAATTAATGTCAGGGTCTGGCTTGAGTTCTTAAAGAATCTTTTGGATGTAAGGTATAATTATCAGTAATGGATAAAGCTAAATAAGACATTAAGCCTGATTTCCCAAGTGAACTTCTCACAGCATATCCATCGATCCTTTTCCTTAACCTCACCTAGCCACCATGGGTCTGGTGGCAGAGACCCTCTGGCTCTTCTATAGCTTGGTAGTTTGCTTCTATCATGTTCATGATTGAAATAATACTGATTTCTGAACGTCACTAGGTGTCTGATCTTTACTTATGTGGTAGAGATCCAAATTATATTGGGGTGAAGTGTGAAACATGGATCTAGATTAATTTTTGGCTTTTCTTTTATGATCTGCCAAATGTCAAGAGGGAAGTTGAGAATGCAACATTTAGCTTATAATGTTTTCCTGTTGTTCAGGAGCGTATTGTAATATACCAGCCTTTGTTGTTAGGAATGTACTGTAATATACTGGCCACATCTTTCCTGCTAGGTCGCTGATCGCTGATCACCTTTTCTTTGAACTATCTCATTCTATTTAGCTTTAGTTGATTATCTCTTGTTATATGGGAAGTCGTGGTATCTGGTTTATTTGCAATCTCCATCCAAAGATTAATTGCAGGTGAAAGCAATAATAATCAAATTCATATCTTTTTCACAAGTGATGAGTTACGAGACGTGTATTTTAGGGATGAATTTACCTTCTCTCTTTTAAGAACTGCTTGAGTGATGCATGTTATCATGGTATAGTTTGATTTGGTCACATCATTCTGTAATCTTGCAACTTTGTGTTACTTTTTCTTCACACTGTAACGTTCCATATTCATCCCATTTGGATCCTTACAGTTTTCTTTAAACTTCTAGTCCTTAGCTCGGTTTAATGTGCATATTGTGGAGTTGATAAAGAATGATGCTAAATTAAAGTATCATAGACAGTATAGTGTACTAAACTTCTTTACCATTTCTCATATACAGGTTAGACTGTTTCTGTTGGAGGAATCTCCTTCACAAGTTGGGTTGAGTGCTCAAGATCACCTCCAAGCAAAGACATCATGGATGTCACATTCATTTGGAACAGGTTCTGATGACAATCTGCCTCCTGGTTTTGAGAGTGCTCATCCAGAAACTCAGCTGCAGATTGACTTGTCTCAAATTCCTCTAATTAGATGGAAATCTCCTCCGCGGGTAAATTGAACTTTTGCATTGTGAATTCATCCTGATCTTGTATCTTGCAGTGTCAATAATATTTAGGGCATTGAGTTCATTTTGAGATTTTTGATGCATGATACTAATTTGCATAGGTTGTACTGAACTTGGCTTGGCAAGTTGTTGCTGGAGAAGAAAGCAACGAGGTGCAGAGTGAAAATCAGAGAGAGTTACGAGTACTGGAAGCAGTTTATCCACGACCATCTGCTATTCCTCCAAAGTTCGGTTCTTGCTTTTTTATATTCTTGTGCATGTTTCTTGGATTTTACCCACCATTGAACTAAACCACCTGTCATTTTTCTCCATGCAGCCCCTTTGTAGATGTGGAGGAGTCTAGTCACAATGATGTACAACCTCTTTCAATACCTATTACTCCTATTGAAGAGGAAGATGTAACAAGTGGTACATCATCTGAATTGATGGCACCGTTTAAGATTCCGACAAGTTCACCATCCTTCCTATCAATGCATGGAACCCCACTCCAATCTCAAAGCAATGCAGCTAGTAATGGAAATCTCATTGCCTCTAATAAGCCAACAGCCGGGACACCTCTGGGGGTAGAACCGAATGTCGTAGCTGCTGCCCTTGGTGCAATTATGAATGGCAACAATGAGCATGGAAATATGATTGACCCTGAATTGCTGATTAAGATTCTGAGCAACCCAAAGATGATTGAGAAATTGGTTACAGATCCACAAGCAGTGACTAGATCACCATCCATGACTACATCAGATCCAATCCCTCTTCACATTAATAACACAGAAAGTATCACACCTTTGTCAGCCGCCCCATCAAGTGGACATCTCTATCCTCAGCCGAGTATGGGTGGGATGGGACATTTTTCTGATCAATCTTTGATATCCACCGTTCCAGTTTCATCCTCGCATGCTGTCGGACCACAACCAGCAAAGGATATCAACTATTATAAAAGCTTGATTCAACAACACGGAGGGGAGAGGCACGAATCCTTTCCACCATTTGGTAATCGTCATAGCAACCATTCAGCAAACCATGAATCCTTTAATGGTTACAAATCAAGAGATTCAAAGCCTAAGATTATGAAGCCATGCATATACTTCAATAGTTCGAGGGGATGCCGCCATGGAGCAAACTGTTCATTCCAACATGATGCATCTTTCCAACAACAGGGTAATCGTGTGCCCGAGGTGCAGAATGCCAAGAGAATGAAAGTTGATAGGGAGATAAGTAGTTAATGTAGTGCTTGTATGTACATTCATTTCAAATGAAGAGTGTGGCTCAAATTTCTTTCGAGTTGGTTGTCAAAATTTGTTTAATTTATTATCATACTCTTGTTAGAGGATAAAAATTTATCTATAATATCGTTTGCGGCAGCGATAGATTTGTTCTGTCCGACATATGGTATGATCACACTCACTTGTGCTATGGCTTCTGTTCATTCATCTTTTTTCAGTGCTTGCAGAGTTGCAGTTCCTCGACTTTGCGAGTTATCAAGCAGCGGATATTGGCTTCACCAGTTAGGAACTGACGATGGAAGCTCACCAGTCAGCCACTCTTTTATTATTTTTTAATAACGAATAAACAGGCCCAAAAGCGAGCCCGCATAGCAGTAAGAGTTTGCAACAGAAGGCCCATTAAGCTTCTTATTCTCTTGTAGTCAAGTCCCAACTCAAACCCTCAAACTGTCGCTCATTTTCCTTTCTGTTGGAGTCGGCGAGTGATCGGAGAAACGGCGTATGTGATCGCGGAGAGTAACGACCACCGTAAGGCTCCGTGTCGTTAGATCTTTATCATGTTTCTCACCCAGATGAGGTAAACCATAACGCCTAGACATATATGTCGAACTTGCGTTTTCTGAGCTCAATCAGAGTTCTCTATGCTCTAAATGGTTTTCTGATTTTGTCATTTTGATTCTTATAGCGTTTATTCAAGAAAGTGCAAAACTTGGTTGCGGTGGACAGGATCATTGAATTGCCAGATGATCTTATAGTTAGTATAGTGTCTCCTTTATCCCAAAAGGAAGCAGCAGCTACTATTGTTCTCTCTACTCGATGGCGCCATATCTGGACCTTCACTACCACGCAAGTACAAACAGAGTCAGAACTTGGTAGGTACTTGAATTGGGTGAATAGTGTCGTGAAACAACATAGAGGCCCAGCTATCAAACTGTTTAGGGTTTATGCCGATATATATATATGATCCCAAGTATGAAAGTTCCATTCGTACATTGGTTCGATTCGCCTTGGAAAAGAGAGTCCAAAACTTTGATTTGCTTCTCCCGGATCATGGATATTCCTCCAAAATAGGAGGAAGCGAGATTACGGCGGTCTAGGTACATTTCCCCATTCGCATGAGCATCTAAATGTGGACAGATCAGGGTCTGATGCTTTACACCATTTGTGCCCTAAACCTGGTATTCTACACCCTTGTGTATACAGTCTTTTAGTGCATTCAACTGCTTGAAGTACCTCAGAGCTCTAAGTTTCAGGTATGTTAAAGGACTTACTGGACAAGCTAGCTCTGGAGTGCATCTTGTCTCACTGCCCAGTTCTTGAACGATTATTAGTGGTTCACTATTCAAAGTTGGGTCATTTTAAAGTTATCGGTCCATGGATTGTTTTGAAATACTTACATATCCGGTGTAATGTTTCTGTGAGCATTGAGATTTGTGATGTAAACCTTGTTTCATTTATTTATGATGGAGCTAGGATTGACTTGCTGCTTAGGAATGTTCCAAAGCCTGTTGAGGTCTCCATTTCTTCCCACCGGGTTTCATTTGGACAGTCTAATTTTCAGCCTGAAAATATGATTATCAGGTATGTGTTGGTTTTGAAGTCCTCTTGCTGGATTATGTTAGCGCCTTACTCTTTTGTTTGGTTTTCAGCTAAAGGATGAGAAACATGTATTTCCTACATATGTAAATCTCAAGCATTTAGAACTAGGATTGAAGGAATTTGACAGTTGCTGTCTTCTTCAATTGGCTTCTTTCATGGAAGGCATCTCCTTATTTGCACAAACTTGTATTGAAGGTATATAATCTTACTAAAACTATTTTTCTAGCTGTTTGGAAATCTCCGACTATCCTCAATGGTTTTGATTAGGGCATGGTAACTATCCATTGAGATCGATGATGAAAAAGGAAAGTGTCTTTATTATTATTGGTACGTAATCAGTATTCTTGGTTTTCGTTCGATGCACTAAATTGTTTTTCTTGATGCAGTTGGCAACTTTTATCTCTCGAAATTAGGTATTTAAAACGGAGGAGATCAAGCAAGGTCCCAAATACTCCCATCAATGCCTTAAGGTGGTGGTAGTGGAAGGCTATCATGGTCGCACCAGTGATTTGGAACTTATCAGATACTTGACAGAGAATGCTGTTGAACTAGTTATCTGTCTTGTAAGATACTGGTATTTTTCTGACCGGTTCCCAAGGTATAAGTTTGGTTGTATTGCGGAGAGGGGAGGAAAGACGGAAAGAGAACATTAATCTAATCAGCAGCTTAAAGAACTAGTATTGCCTTCTACTTTAGAATTCATATGCTGGCTGTAGCAACTGGGCGCTTTCAATACTAGGAATTCATATGCAGGCTATTACCTTCAACATATTTGTCTTCGTATTTAGCCTTTTCCAGAACTGTTGAGACATTTTCCTCACGAGTGATATGTTCAAACTGAATCTACTATTGCAAGAAGTTTTCTTCTCTCTTGAGAAACTTGAATCATTAGATCCATTTTATGTCTCTAATTATATCGGATTACCTCCTACTATTGCCTTTGATCTAAACATATACCATGTTTTCTTGTACTGTAAAAAATTTCTCGTTTCTGCCATGCCGGACTGACTACCTCTGCCGTTCGTCGCAGACAGTTGCAAATACAACAACAAATCCCATTATAGTTTCCATACTAGTCGAACTCAAAATTTCTCACTTTTACACAGAACAAAGGCTAAAACCAAATATGGGCCGGCCCATTCTTGTTCCTTAAAACCCATCAGTTCCTCAAAACCTCACTCTCTCTCTCTCTCTCTCTCTCTCTCTCATTTTCAGTAAAATCAAAAGCAAAAACCCAAAATCTCAGAGAAGGAACATGTTGAAGTTCCTGTCGCGAGTGAGGATCGAGTTCAACGCGTTGGACCCACGCACGGCTTCGTGCATGGAGTTCTTGGCGCAGTGCAACGCCACCAAGGCCAAGGAGTCCAATCCCTCTTGCGCCGTCCAAGTCAAGCGCCGCACCGACGACGAGCCCCCCAAGATCACCGTCACCTTCGTCAACGGCGTCGAGGAGGTCTTCGACGCCACCGAAACGCCAGCCCAGAGCATCAGGACCATGATTCTCGAGAAGGGTCAGATGCTCGAGACAGAGCAGATGTTCCGCGACGCCGGCGAGACCTGGCCGGTTCTTATTCCGGCCGAGGAGCTCACCCAACCCTCGCCTGGTACCAAGGTTAGTGTCTTCTTTCGATTTTGAAGCTGTTAGGTCGTTGTGGCATTTCGTCGAACATGTGGTGTGCATTGTTGAATGAATGAAAGTTGGGGCCAATATATGAATTAGGGTTATAATTTTCAGCCTGCTATTGACATTAATTTTTATTATGTTATTTAACCTATTGGTGTTTGAAAATTTGGGTTTGAACACACATTTAATGTAATTCTAGGTTTGAGCTTGGTTTCGACTAGCTGAACAGGGTTGAATACATGTGATTATGAAGGCTTATTTTTCACGCAAAAACTAAACTCTTTTCTAGACCTTGAATTTTCACCTAAACTTATTTTTGGCGAATATCGCATTTTCTTGTTTTCCCACCAAAATCATCCCGGCCTTAAATTATGGATTTTAGGTAATTTTTTAATTGATGGAACTCCAACAGTATAGTTTTTAATGAGTTTCTGAAGTCAGAAAACAAGGTCATATGAAATTTAGTCTGCAGATGCTTTCCAGTGAGAGTAAGAAGTTAGGATGTTGTGTTTTGGTGTTTAGAAAGAATCTTAATCATAGTTGTGGATTGTTGAACTTAAGGTCGTAAGATGTTTGACGAGTCATTAACTGTCATGCTGCGTTTTTACATTGTTTGATTAGAGCGAACTTCTGTCTGCGTGATAACACCATTCCACAACCTCTTCTAAGTGCAGCCTCCCAAAGCTGTTAAGGGGACTGAAAGCCTTTCTTTCCCTTTATCTTCTATTTACATTTTCTTTGGTTCTGAGTCCTCAAACTAACTTTCTGCTTTGTATTCTTTGTCTCACGGTGTCTTCTGTTGTTTCTTTCAGCCAAGGAAAGCAGAAGAGAAGAAGCAGTAACCTCTTTGTTGTTTAATCTACAAACTATGTAGGAGCAATTTCATTGTCAGGGTTGCTAGACTTCAGTTCATGTATCCTTTGGTAAAGGGAACAATTATAAACGATTCTTTGTTTTGATCGAGGTTTGTTCTGGAAGCATTTGTGTGGTTGCTGGAATCCTGGAGTGTGAGATTGTATTGACCTTAAAAGACATTGTTTGGCACGATGTAAGTTAGGGCAGGTAAGAATCTAAAAACCAGAAACAAACCATCGTGCTTGTCCCATTGTCTGCAGTGCACGAATTCCTAGTATTATCTTTCAAATCCTCATCCTGCGTGCCATTGAATTCGACAGGGTTAATACTATTGTGAAACTATTATATTTTGAGGTCTGCTTGGTTGTGGACCAGTTGAGTACACTTAATTGGGTTTGTTCTGGTTTGATTTGTAGTTTTGTACAATGGGTGATTTCAGAGGTTGAAATTTCACGTTGCAAGAGGTAGATCAGATGGTGCCGTTGAGATGAATTCATACCACAGAGAGAAATAAATGGCTCATTCGTGCTCAAAATATAACTGCATTTCATATGAAAGTAATAAGTTATTGCCAACAATATCCAAATCTCTTCCAAATCCAAGAGAAAATGGCGGGAACCTATAGCCAACTTACAATCCAACCATAATCTGCCCGAAGCGTGGTACTGCTTGAGATGCTGATTGATACAAGGTGAGTTGTGTAAAAGCATACAAGCTTTAAGATAAAAGAAATACAACTGTTCAGATACTCCATTTTTAAGTTCTATACACACATTGTCTATTGATACACAAAGCTATCATCATTCGGCCAACAAACCAACTCTTTGTTGTAAATACAATTTACAATTTGGCCAGCCAGAAGTTCACAGACATGGACATTTAACGGTCTTCCCGTCGAACTGCATTGGGGTTGGAGATCATGTCCATCATCATCTTCTCCGGTGAATCTTCCCAGTTTGCAAATGTTTTCAAGTCGATCTGCAAAAAGAGTCGAGATTAGAGAGCTAAATTGCCGAATAGAAATTTAACAGGAAAAACAAGAAGTAGATCTAAAATAACTCCATAGATGCAATATATTGACCAAGTCTGATGAAGGTGGATCACCTTTCGTCTTTGCTCAGTGAAAAGTTGTTCCCTATTCTTATATGAATCCTGCACATCCTTTGCACCTCTCCCACCAAGTCCCCAAATTTCAACCTCTGTGATTAAAGCGTCGGCAGGTAGGAACCCCTGAGTTGTACAAATTAAAGTTAGAAATTAAAATGGGTTACCTTATTAGTCATTCTTTCTAGTCACAGCTTCAAATAATCCCAGGATTAGATAGTTATGTCTGCACTCATTGCAACATTATGATTATACCTGATCAGGAAAGAGGGAGCCAGATTGATAAGTTTTGTCAGCTGCATGATGGCGAACTGTAACCTTAGAAAAATCCGCATCCACAAAAACTCTCTCATTTCCCAAACTTCCACCAAATCCTATACCAACAGGCTTCGGCTTCGCCTCGTACACCTTGCCAGTGGGATGGAGATGGCTATACACAAAGTTCCTTTCCTTTCCTGTCATTGGTCAGAGTTTACATGGTTAGTCTCACATACCTACTCAGCCATTTCTATGAAACGTAGCACTTCACTTACCAGTAGGTGGATACACATGAAAGACTGGACTTACAGCATATAGAGATCCTGAACTTCCATAGAAGAGATCCCTATTCTCAAAACCTTGATGTGTAAGAGCACCTATAATCCAATTTCTTTTATTGGCACTACCATCTTCTGAGGTTGCAGAAATTAGAACCAGCAGTGGACCTTGGTAACCTTGAACATTAGACCAGAATCTATTCAACCCTCTCCCATGAAGATGCGACCTAGATATTATACCATAGATGCTAAATAGACAATACACGAACTGAAAAATATGGAACACAATTACTCAAAAAATTACTGAAGAAATAGCACAGTTCCATCTCTCCAAAAATACAGAAAATAATTTCCAGACGCCTGGTGTTTTATTCTCAGCCTCTTTGTAACTGATTGTTATAGGAGAAAATAATATTAGTATGGTGACTCTGAATTTCATGCTCTGGTTGCAACTGTATCAACCATGCAGAAGAGTCAAGTAATGTGGATGTAAATGGGCAGGCAATTCATACATCACAATATCAAGCAAGAAGATGGCATACCTATAAAGTAGGTCATTATTAGCATCAGTAGGGAAGCAAGCCCTTGATATCTCTTCATTTAGTGGGCCTGTTAGTGTGAGGGAAATAGCCCATGCCATTCCAGGGGACAAAAGATCAGAACTGCCCTCCCCAGTTGAAGAAGTATCTGCAGCTGATGAAGACGAACTTTCCGGTCCAGCCTGTCATGAAAAGCCGTTTCCAATCAGATAATATAAACATCCAAGTTGATGAAGGAGGACAACAAAACCAAATCCACCTAAGTGCTCTAAGGAAGTCACTCATTGACCAAATGTATAAAACATTGCCACTATCACAAGTGCAGTTAATCAGTGAGCTGAAATACATGATTTTATTGGCAAAGCATCACGATAATGAAGTACAAGATAAACGGAAACATAAAGATCATTTTAAACCAACAAGATTAGATACCTCTTGAGAAGCAGAATGTTGGAGTACTGCATACACAAACTCTGTAAAGCAACCAGGGAGACTAGTCACCGTCTTCAAAACCCAAGTAAGAAACTTCCCCACAGGAAGTTGAACTTCCAAACTCGGAAGCTCACACTCCCACACATTCACTCCACATTCACCTTCAGCACATGACTCGATAGCAGATAACACAATATGCTTAACATCCGGCACACACAAACTCCCCCTCTCTTTTGGAAACTCTCGAGTCCTAGAATACCAATTCATGGCCCAACACATCCAAAGAAGCATAAGCACATCCACAGGCATAAGCCACCCGCTAATCTTACAATCATCATCACCAGTCTCAAACTCCAAATTACAATTTAACCCTGCTTTCTTAACTGTCACAGTAAAAATTCTAAGCAAACTAGTAACACACATAGACAAAGGCTTTCTAGCACAACACCTATTATAGCCTCTAACGAGCTCAATCCAACTCACTCCGCCTTTTTCCGATACGAAAAACAAGTCCATTATGGACGATCCGACATGATCCAGCACCGCCGGAAATGAATCCGGAATCGCAAGAGCTCCGGTCACCGGTTTCTCGTAACTTAACCTAAAGCATTGCTGAAAAAAGTAATGGTTATAATCCATAGTTAAAGTAAAAGTTAATTTGATTTACAGATAGCTAAGAGTTGAAGATGAACTGAAATTTCGAACGAACCTGAAGAGAATCGGAGGGAATAGCACCGGACTGAGGATCGGAGAGGTTAGAGAAGCACTTATGGAGAGTAGAGAGAGCTCCGGTGGAGCCTGCTAGGTTTTCAGCCTCGCGTTGCTCGATCGGAACCGACTGCTCCGACGAAGATGACGCTCCCATTTTGCGCTGGATTTTCTCCGCGAAAATCTCTTTCTCTACCCCAAGATATCTTTTTTTTGTTATCCAAGAAAACGACGTCGTAGCTTAACCAGTAGCGTCCACGTGGCACGAGATGGCGCCAGATCGCGCCACGTTTTCGGGTCCGGACTCCTGATCGAGTTGTTAATCCAACCCGAGAAGTTAGAGAAGGACTATTTTAGCGGATCCAAAAGAAAACAGACTCCACCGTCTGCAATTTGATTAGGGTTTTTGCTGAGATTTGAGCTCAGATTTTTTCTTCTTCTCCGATCTTCATCAACTTCAATGGCGCCGCCACCAGGTCCTTACTCCGGCAACAGCACTCTTGCTTTGGTAACTCTCATTTTTTTACCTCTGATTTTTTTTTACTAATTCGTCAATATCTTAGCCTCCGTATTGGTTTCTGGAGAAATTTGAAGTCCAAGATTTGGTTCTTGTGCATACGATTTTGAAGGTTTGGTTCATTCTCACTCGATTATATAGATCTGCTGCTTATTATATGATCATATTCCTCTTGAGAATCCATTGCTATGCTTTAGCGATGTACTATAGTGTTTCAATTTGTTAATCTATTTGTAAAGATTTTGGACACAAATTAGTTTGTGTTGGTTATGGCCATCTGATTTGCCCCGAATTTGGAAAGTTTATGCTACAGCTGACTGCATTGTTTCATTGAGTACCTTTTTGTATGTGGAAATTTTTCAACTATGTTTGTTATATGTCTGCTGTAAGCTGTAAATTAGTAAAGGGGTTTAGCATTGTTTGATGTCTGCTAAACCCTATTACTAATTTACTGCGAAAATTGGTTAAGCCTGTTTTCACATGGTTTAAGGTCCTAGTGCTACTAGTCTTGCTGTTCGGTTTCATCCCACAGGAATAGTAATACCATTAAAATCTTCTTACCATGCTTTCATCAACTGGATTCCATTTTGTAGAATTAGTAAACCAAGAATGAACCCTGTAGAATCCATTTATTTATCTCCGAATGTGTTAATTAAGATACGAAATAAGGGACAGATCAAGTGTGGGAGATAGAGTTTATCCTTGTGCACATAGTTTGCTGGTTTTACATATTGGTTATCCTTCAACTTGGCTTGTGTAAATACTCATTAACTTTTTTCTTTTGAAATCTAGTCGAAGGCCAAGCCTCTCGTGAAGGCTCGAGCTAAGGCTCATCATTGACGTGCTATGGCCGTGCTTGATCGTTACATATTCTTGCTGGAAGAACGTTACCAGTCCATGTTTTAGTCGAGTGATTATTTTGCTGAATTCCTTTTGTGAGCTTTAAGATATGGTATAACCCGGTGTTTTGGGAGCTTTAAACAATTTATTGATTCTGGAAAGCTGTTTCGTAGCACAATTGTTCTTTTCTAACAGTGGTTCTCCACCCTGTCTTAGTGGTTCTCCATCCGGAAAAGCCTGTTCTCAACAAAGCAATACATTACATTACAAGTCTATGATAGTGGTAAGTTCGCTGAAGAGCCAGCATATAAATAAAGAAAAAAAATGTGCGTCTCCTATGTCAAAATCATTTAACTTCCTCCTCTGTCATATGCGGTTTGAAATATTCTAATTTTTAAAAAGAAGAAATATCATTTGGTCATCTAATTATGTTTGGTTCGACGCTTTGGTCACTCAATTTTTAAAAATTTCACTTTGCTTATTTAACTATACCACTGTATTATCACTTTAGAGTATATTTAGCGTATTCTCTATTTTGATTCTTTAGTTATTGTTGATACCTGAAAAATCGCGTAATTTGTTACTATGCTATCACGCGACAAAGACCACGCATAGTCACGTAACTATATAAAATCCTATAGTTTTATAAGGATTTTATGTTCATTACTCGGCTATAGCACGCCAAGCAAACACACTTTTAATGTGAGCCCAAGCCACATGCACGCATTCTTGGGGCTTACAGTTTTGGGTGTGGTGTGGAAGGTTACGGAAACGCACATGTTCATTCGTCGATTTACTATCGTCGGTGATTTCGGTCTTGGGCCCGAAATCCAAGCCCAACGAGTTAGATCGATGAATGAAATGGTGAACATGCATGAGAATTGGGCCCGCCATTCTTTCTCTTTAAGCCCAAAAACCCTTCTTTTTCTTTTAAGCCCAAACCATTCTTCTCTCTGCAGCTCCCTCTTTTTCTATTCCACATCACGTGTTCTCCTCCCCTGCAACTCTGCTTCCACCCCGCAACACTGTTTCTTCTTTTTCTTGATAGCAGAACCTGAGCATGATCCCTAAAATTGGGGATTCTTCTTACTATTTCGGTTAAGGATGCAACTTAATTACCATAAAATAGCTATCTTCCTCTATCTAAATATCTTCCCTGAAATCCGTATTCAACTTGCGTGTTTGGCACCATTACTGCAGTGCAGCAAGCAACACTATTGCCCTGTAGCCCAGAAACCACTCTTACCCGATCTTCCTTTTATCTGGAAATTAGCATCCTCCAATGGACCCTATAAAAGGAGAGTTTTGACAATGTAAAGAGGAGGCATGAACCCAGTATCATGCTCCACAACTATCAGGCAGCATCACCCAGCAAACCACCCCAAATCCAACACTTCCTCAAGCCCTCAAGCCTTCAAGCCTTCAAGCATTCATACAAGCAAAACCCCTTATAAGTAGCCTCTCATCATCTCAAACCTCCATGCCTTCAAGCCTCATGCCCAGTAAACCACCTTTCCAGAAACCCAGAAAACCAACCCCGCACCTCTCCTCAAACCAGAAACCCAGAAAACCAACCCCGCAGTTCTCATCACCGCAGTGCATTTCTAGCTCCCACACCATGCTCATGCTATCAAGCTCCTTTCGATTTCAAGATGGTCTGAATTACGAATAAAGTCCTCCCATTAATCATGCTTTTGGGTTGATTTTGACCTAGTCATGCTTAATCAAAAGAACCCCCTCAACATTTGGCGACTTCACTGGGGACTAGGTTGTGACTCAGACCATCTCATGCAATCTCATGCTTGTATGGATCACATTTGTTGTGGAAGCAAGTAATAGCTCATGCTATATGAACAAGCCATGCTTACTATGTCACTGGAATAGATTATGAGGTGGAGCAACACAATAGCAGAAGCTGTTGTAGGCCTATTGTTGCACAAGTACCCCTGCACATGGAAAAGAGTACTTGGGGGCTGCTTTCAGTACAAGAAGACAGATCATGAGTCACCCTGCATTGAAGCAAGCAACACAGTAGCAGAAAATGCAGGCCAACTGTGCTTTGCTGCAGATACAATAAGGATCATGTCTATGCGGGAAAATGAAGATGCCATAGTCTTTGCTGCAGATACAATAAGGATCATGCAATCAGAAGAGACGCAAACATGTTAAACATTCAAGCAAACTAGCAAGAGATCATCTTGTTAGTTCGGCATTATGCTTTGAGTAGGCAAGCAAATATGGTTCTCTCGCATAAACATTCATGGTCCATTGATCGTGATACAGTTTTTGGTCACTACATTCAAGCCCTCTTCAAAGGAAGCATGCATTGTCATATTCAAATCTCTTAGTACCATTTCCGAAATTATGCCAACTACCACCAAAGCCAAATCTTTCACTTTGGTAACCCAAATACACAAGTTCGATTTCATAGCCATATATTCTTATAATCAAAATCTTTATTGCAAGCCTTCCAAGCCAATGCATCAAAGTGTTAAAAACAAACTCAGTTGATTACAAACCAAGATCCTGTGTTACAAGCTTTGTCCAACCAAAGAAAACTTTAAATTTGCAAAACATGATACTCAAACTAATATCATCCCAAGCCCACTTCGCAACCGATGAACAATTCTTTCCAGTTAGTGAACCTCCCTGCAGCACTCTTCTAAACTAGCAGGCCTACGCATCTAATAAAAAAAAAAAAAAAATTGTTCCAAGCAGCTTCCTTCAACTGATCCAACATGAACTAACATTGAGTCTTCAATCTATGATGTCTCACCATGCACGACGAAGAATATCCACAACCTAGACTTCCCCAAACTCCATGCTTTATAACAAAAGACAAGCACATTTACCATTTTTTGTCTCTGGCGTGCACTTTTCCCCTGCAAAACAGTAAAGCATTATGTGCATACACGTGCTAAGCCAAAAGCACATGCAAGGATCATATAGTAGCATACAAAGAAGCAGATGCTCATGCAGAATTACATAAGATACTCAAAGCAGACACCAAACACATGCCAAAATCATCATGCGCATATAAGAAGACAAAACAGGATTTCAGTTATGAATCATACTTTCATCGCAGCTATACCTAGTCGCGGTGATGACGTCATGCAGCGTTAATATGCAAAGCGCATGCCAAAAATCATGCAAGCTCTCTCCTAAAACTCCTCAACCAATTGATTTCGAATACTATGCAGACTTCAAGGCCTGCAACCAAGCATGAGGATGCAAAGAATACTCAATCAAGCAGCAAGCAACACTCAATCAAGCCAGTTCCAAGCAACATGCAGCATTCATTTGCAGACCCTCAGATGGTATGCTGTGATACTTAGGGACTGATTTAGGATGATCTCGTTTGCAGTTACCATGACATTTTAGTCAACTAATTATCCCATATTACTGCCCAAAGCATATGTTCTTCAGACTATCACATCAGAATTAATACCACCCTTTCGTAAGATACACCCCGTACAAACCAATATCTCCTCAAACTTATGTGTCAGCCCCGGGCATTCACTTGTCAATATTCTCAGCCTTTTCCAAATAGTCCTAACTTTGGTCTAGCCTCTGCATGCCAAATCTTTCTCCAAGCCATAAAACCAATGCTAATCTCAATAGCCCAATTTATATTCTAAATTATTTATTTCACCTAGCAACCCCATCATTCCTCACGTTCCAAATGCCCAATCAGAAATCTCTCGACATAGTCAAGGATTCCACTGCAGTACCTATTTTACTACAGAGCCTAATCATTTCTTGACAACATCGACCACAATACGCTATTCTATGCTCAACCAAGAAGACCATTACAACAATCGTTTCCAAACAGAAATAATTAGTAGCAATACCATTTCAAAGAAATCCCCCGCAGCTCCCCCAGTTCCAGGGAAGCAGGATTCATGCCCCGCAGCTCCTCCAGTTCCAGGGAAGCAAGGTTCATGCCCCGCAGCTCCTTCAGCTTCCGACAAGAGTCAGTCAATCCATTCTTGCCTAGCTCACTCCCCCAATCATTTTGATTCCAATTACTAACCGCTTTTTTAAAGAACATTAGAGTAAGTACACAAATACTAAATCAAGCCAAATAATTACAATACACAATTAAACAACAAGCAATACTCAAACAAGCTAAATCATTAGAGCAAGCAATTAAAACTCAACCAAGCAGCAAACAATACTCAAACATGCCAAAAATCACTAGAGCAAGCACACTCAATCAAGCAGTAAGCAACATGCAATCAAGGTAAAATCATCATAAGCAAACGAAAGTCAATCAAGTGGCGAGTATTATTACTTACTCAAGCTAATCCCACGCAACAAGCAACATTCATTGTTAAAACACTTGGGGGCTGATTTCCCATACTCCATCTTGAGTACTCCACCATAAAAAAGGCACCGCTTCAAGCAACAAAAAATTTGATATTCCCAAATTCAATCATTTGCCCACCATATTCTCAACACAAAATTTATAAACTAAAAACCCTCAGTTAATACCATGTTCACCGCAGTGGTGTACCTACACATTTATCATCAAAGCCTAGCTTCATAGAACTCAACCCTTTTCAAAGAAGACCACCATTATAGGATGCAGACCATACTAAGTCAAGCCAACCTATCTCGGTATGCAAGCAACAGCAACTAGCATACTCTTTCAAACAACCTCTAGACTTTTCTTTAGCATTTAACTACCACTAATGCAATCATGCTCGGTCGCCCACTACTCTTGAACTAAGTACCTAGACAGTAAGTCAATCCAGCAAAGATCTATGCTCATTTACAAAATGCATATCAGGCAAAAAGCATTTTCACACTTAGTGCATTCACTTATGCAATCCCACAATTCAAAAGTCTACAAGTCACTCCCGCGCAACATTATGCACACAAATCCCCAAACATGCTCACGAACAAATAAAATATGCAACATCATGCAAAAACATGTCATGTCCATATGACCTGCTATCATTGACAAATCGAGTAAAGCACAACGCTTCGTATCAATGAAAGAACAAGCCATGCAAAGTCATTAATCAATCCCAAGCTGTAATACAATTCATATGCATGCAGTAAAAACAAATATGACAACTAAACAATGCACAAGCCAAGCCGTGCTAAGGTGTGACATGTTCATTTGCCCTGCCCAAATGTGATGTACCCCAACAAGCCAACACATATTTCAATTACACCAAGCACACCCCATGCCAAGCGGATTCACGACTAAGAGGATTAATTACTCCAGGCATATAAAAACATGCATAAAGTCTAACACATTCAATGAACACATCATGCCAAGCTCATCTGTTAAATGCCATACATCCATTCCAAGACTCACGAGACAGTCACATGAATCACTTTCTCATAAACACACACGCACTCCATCATGCTCATTCAGATGTGAAAAGCATGCCACAAGCATAAACAATCAAGCACAAGCCTAAAGCATACACATGCATGTCCATGCAATGTCGACATGCCACAAGATAAATCTACTTGAAGCCAAGCCAACTGATAGTATCAAGTCATACGTGTCCCCTCATGCCTACGCTACATACCAACTCATTCTTCAAATTTAGTTTGAAGGAAAACTTAGAGCAAACCTCGCCAAACATGCCTAGCTTCTCTTTAAGGTTGTGCATCCAACATATGACCACATGAAGGCTATGCTAAGAATTCAAGCCATGCCGAGGGTTCAAGCCTATTCGTTTCGGCATCTATGCGCCCTTATCGGCCGTTCAAAATACTTAAGGCAACCACAACAAACACAAAGCCATCATTCATACCCCGCGCCAAGCTAAACACACTATCAAGCGGATTCACGACCAAAGAGGCACGCCAAGCCCTATCCGAGCTCATACTATCCAACAATGCCAAGCTCCTCTTTGGCACGGTCGTGCATCTATCCGAAATTAAATGGGGTCATGCCACGCTCAAGCTACAAGTTTACTCAAATTCCATGCACCTCCTCATTGGCTTTGTCAAAAAATAATGACAACCTCAGGACAATCTAGAAATGCACATGCCTAATACATGCCTAAGCATAGTTGCCATAAGCGAATGTAAGTCTAGCATTTGTAGTATATGCATACTCTCATTTTACACATGCCAATACATAATCAAGCAACATGCATATGTAAAGCCAAGCAGAGGAAGTATATCCTTTCTTCATGTCGTGCAAAGCAAACCATTAAGCGTATCTACAAGCAGTATACAAATTCCTATTCAATCTATTTGCTCTCCTTTGAATCAAGTGAAACCCATTTTACTCCATTGGTGTATCTTCGTGCCATTTCAGTTTTCTTTCCATTTGTCTATTATCTTTCAAATACCGCTATCATGACCAAGCACTACCATATGCTTATTCTTAGTTTGTCATTTTTCTCACTTCCTAAATCACTTGCTTATCTATTGATACTCTTATTCCTCATTCAAACTCATCTCCTAACTTTCGTGACTAGCTATCCATCTCCCTCATTTTAACATGCCCATGCTTTACATCCAAATTCATTCCTAACATAGACACATGTGTCTTACTCTACAAATCATGCATAAGCCTCTTTGCTAAATTCAAAACCTTTAAATTCAAAAGTGTCCACAGAAGGTCCAGTTCCTTACCCTGCACCAAACCCACCTCCTTTCTGTTTAATCAAAAGCGTCCACAGAAGGTCTGGTTTCTCACCCTGCAGCACCCCAGAAACCGCAACTCTCTTTATTCACCACCCTATTCTCATTGCAGCCATGTCTTAAATCAGTTAATAAACACCCTCTTCAGTTGTGCTAATGAGTCTATTTCAAGTACATTCAACCTCAATTTCGTAGCCTTTACATTTCCTTGTTAATTCTCATACCAAGCTAAATACAGTAATCATCTCCTTGCACAAGTCTCAAACATTATCCATGCTTGGTAAAACCAAAAACCAACCACACTATGCTTAAGTAAGCAGTATAAACCAAACATAACAAATAAAGCCAAAGCAATAATCATTCCTAATCTTGCAAAGTGCAAGCAAAGCTTTCTAGCTATTCCTATAAACTATTCAAACAATCTCTATCCCAAAAACCAACTGAAGCCAAGCAAGAAAGATCAATGGAAGCCAAACGTCAGAAGCATGCATAGCCTCAAATATGCCACAGTCAAATCGGAGCAGCAATAAGCTGCATGCAATCACCCTAACAGCAGCAGGCAACACTTGAGCAAGCCAAGCAGTAACAACCTCCTAAGTGTTGTTCTACAACACTTGGGAGAGTAACTGATGATGATCTTGCTCAAAATTACTGTAAAATTTTAGTCACTAGCCCGTTCATGCAACCATTCCAAGCATGTGTTTCAAATGAAGGCCTCAAGACTTTTGCGTAATAATCTGAGATTACCTGGAAAGAGGCGTAACACTACACGCTGAGATGACAAACTTGTAGATAATCAGCCTTTGCAGTAAAAAGGGAAAGCAACGAGGGCACGAGCCCGAGCCGCACACGGCGCTACTAGTCGGAGGACGCTCTGGCAGATCGACCCCGTCGGCAATCAAATCCCTACAGCCCGATTTTCCCTATGTCCCCTGCAGTAAGAAGAGCGTCAAATGGTTAATTTCGGAAGAAGAGGATTCTCTGAAAAGGGGGAGAAAGGAGAAAACGAACGATAAAGCTTGAGCCCGGATCGTGCTCCAAGATCCCAATGATTCAGGAAGTCATTTATTCCAAGGATGCCAGGCGATTCCCCTGCGGCAAAGGGAAGGAGCGATGCCGATTGTGAACCGAAAAAAAAAAAAAAAAGAAGAGAAGCTCGCAGGAGAAAGGGCTGCTGCAGGGCTGCTCTTATGAGGTTCTGGAACCGAAGAAAAAATAAAAGGCAGGGTTGCTGCAGGGTTGCCCTTATGAGGTTCTGGAACCGAAGAAAAAAATAAAAGGCAGGGTTGCTGCAGGGTTGCCCTTATGAGGTTCTGGAACTAAAAACAGAGCAGAGCCGATGGGCTGACCCTTTCCCTCCATATGGACTCTGATTATGTGGCCCACTCCATGCCTCAAGCAGCCCACATAATCATGGGGGCTAATGTTGATACCTGAAAAATCGCGTAATTTGTTACTATGCTATCACGCAACAAAGACCACGCATAGTCACGTAACTATATAAAATCCTATAGTTTTATAAGGATTTTATGTTCATTACTCGGCTATAGCACGCCAAGCAAACACACTTTTAATGTGAGCCCAAGCCACATGCACGTGTTCTTGGGGCTTACAGTTTTGGGTGTGGTGTGGAAGGTTACGGAAACGCACATGCTCATTCGTCGATTTACTATCGTCGGTGATTTCGGTCT
The DNA here is from genome assembly GCA_963682095.1 of Potentilla sterilis. Lineage (NCBI taxonomy): Eukaryota > Viridiplantae > Streptophyta > Magnoliopsida > Rosales > Rosaceae > Potentilla > Potentilla sterilis. Next base: position 1,990,091 of record OY821762.1, read on the forward strand.
TGGGCCCGAAATCCAAGCCCAACGAGTTAGATCGATGAATGAAATGGTGAACATGCATGAGAATTGGGCCAGCCATTCTTTCTCTTTAAGCCCAAAAACCCTTCTTTTTCTTTTAAGCCCAAACCATTCTTCTCTCTGCAGCTCCCTCTTTTTCTATTCCACATCACGTGTTCTCCTCCCCTGCAACTCTGCTTCCACCCCGCAACACTGTTTCTTCTTTTTCTTGATAGCAGAACCTGAGCATGATCCCTAAAATTGGGGATTCTTCTTACTATTTCGGTTAAGGATGCAACTTAATTACCATAAAATAGCTATCTTCCTCTATCTAAATATCTTCCCTGAAATCCGTATTCAACTTGCGTGTTTGGCACCATTACTGCAGTGCAGCAAGCAACACTATTGCCCTGTAGCCCAGAAACCACTCTTACCCGATCTTCCTTTTATCTGGAAATTAGCATCCTCCAATGGACCCTATAAAAGGAGAGTTTTGACAATGTAAAGAGGAGGCATGAACCCAGTATCATGCTCCACAACTATCAGGCAGCATCACCCAGCAAACCACCCCAAATCCAACACTTCCTCAAGCCCTCAAGTCTTCAAGCCTTCAAGCATTCATACAAGCAAAACCCCTTATAAGCAGCCTCTCATCATCTCAAACCTCCATGCCTTCAAGCCTCATGCCCAGTAAACCACCTTTCCAGAAACCCAGAAAACCAACCCTGCAGTTCTCATCACCGCAGTGCATTTCTAGCTCCCACACCATGCTCATGCTATCAAGCTCCTTTCGATTTCAAGATGGTCTGAATTACGAATAAAGTCCTCCCATTAATCATGCTTTTGGGTTGATTTTGACCTAGTCATGCTTAATCAAAAGAACCCCCTCAACAGTTATTTTAGAGAGTCTGTTTAGTTTTTTATCAAAATTATGAGCTCTACTAGACTCTTAAGTGGCTAGTCATTTTAACTCTTAACTATCTCGCTCTTAAATATAGAGAGCTAGATGAGACTCTCTATAATTTAATACATTCATTTTAGATGATTCTATGTAATATATAATTATATTTAAGGTAAATTTTTTTAAAATTTAATTAATATGTAAGTTTAAAATAGTTAAAATAGAGAAAACTAATACATACATATTTTTAAATTAGCTAGTCAAAATGACATTTTAGCTATTTTGGCTAAAATTTGACTAAAAATAGCTAGTATTGATAAAGTTGTTCTTAGTCATTTCGTCAGTTTTTCTCCATTTAAATGTGATCCCTCTGTTAACTCTAATGATACTTTGAATATGGAAATTATTAATGGTAAGTTATTTTAACTAAATGTAAAACTCTTTCGTCTAATATAAACAATATTTTTTTCCCTCAAGATGGAAAAAAGGAGACGGAATGATCAAAATGATTGCATAATTAAATGACCTAAGTGAAGTTTTTAAAAAATTGAGTGATCATAGTCAAATAACTAAAAGTGATATTTCTGTCTTTTAAAAATAATACCAACTCCCGTAGTAGTCTTGTTCCGACAACGACTTGTTCTGGACCAGCAAACTCCCGTAGAAAATTTGTATGCAATATTTCCTCTATTTCTGGTTTCCTGTTTTGGCCATTTTGGAGTTTTTGGCCTTCCTACAGAGCCACGTTACAACCGCAACACCGACACAAAGCCGTGACAAAAGCCCACCGGCTCTAAATCTCACTTTAGCAACTCTCTAAATCTCACTAGCTACTAGCTCCACTACTACTCCACTTGCCTCTCTCTCAATCTCTCTCCAGTTAGTTGACTCCAAAACACTCTCACACTTCCAAAAATGGGCTCCGTCTCTCTTAAGATCGGCGACGGCACCGCCAGATTCCGGCGCGCCACACTCTGTTCCTCCGCCGTCAACATTCTGATGCTCTTCTCCGTCCTCACCACCAACCTCTTCGCCCTCTACGCCTTCACTTCCTCCCCAAAAGACCAAAACCACCACCACCTGCTCCTCCACAACACCCACAAAAACATCTCCCTCATCTCCGAACAAGTCTCCCTCATCCTCCGCGAGATCGACTCCTCTCAGAAGAAGCTCACTCAGATGGAGAAAGACATTCTCGGCTACGAAAGCATCGATCTTTCCCGCCCCAACACGGCTCAGGAACTCAAGATTTTCCTCCAGCACCACGCCCTCCCTCTCGGGAAAGACTCGAGGACCGGGATCACTGAAATGGTGGCATCAGTGGGTCACTTGTGCGACAAATCCGCGGAGTTATTGTCCCAGTTCATGAACTACAAGGCCTCTGGGCCGTGTCCGGATGACTGGAGCCTGGCCCAGAGGCTAATCCTCCGCGGATGTGAGCCACTTCCGCGGAGGAGGTGCTTTGCCAAGACTGTGCCTAAGGTTGGTTTGACTAGCTTTCCCTTTTCGCTTTGGAAGAATGTTAGTGCTAAGAGTGTGACTTGGAGTGGTCTAGGGTGTAAGAATTTCGAGTGCTTGAGTAGTAAGAAATTGAGTAGGGAATGCGTTGGTTGTTTTGATTTGGGTAATGCGGCTGAGAAGCAGAGGTTTGTTAAGGCTAGGAGCAAGAATGATTTTGTTATTGATGATGTGTTGGCTTTGGGAGGTGGGGGGATGAGAGTGGGGTTTGATATTGGAGGTGGGTCTGGTACTTTTGCTGCTAGAATGGCTGAGAGGAATGTGACTGTGATTACCAACACTTTGAACATTGATGCGCCGTATAGTGAGTTTATAGCTGCTAGAGGGCTGTTTCCGCTGTTTTTGAGTTTGGATCATAGATTTCCTTTCTATGATAATGTGTTTGATTTGGTTCATGCCGCGAGTGGATTGGATGTTGGTGGAAAACCAGAGAAGTTTGAGTTCTTGATGTTTGATGTCGATCGGATCTTGAGGCCTGGAGGTTTGTTTTGGTTAGACAACTTTCGCTGTGGCAATGAAGAAAAGAAAAGGGACTTAACCAGGTTGATTGAGAGGTTTGGATATAAAAAGCTGAAATGGGTGGTTGGAGTAGATGCTACATCAGGATCAATTTACTTGTCCGCGGTTCTGCAGAAACCAGTTAGAGTATGATGATGGTTGAGTCCTAGTCCACAAAAAAACAGCTATAGGTACAAACCTCTGATGCTCTTAAACATCAATTGCTTGTTCCGCACAGAAATACACTGCTTTTAACATCGTCGTAATATTCCTTCAAAATCGCAATACGGGCATCAATTGCTTATTTTCCCTACTGTAAACTGGTGGTAGAGGATGAAATCTATTCTCTAATTGAGAAGCTATATTATTGCTTCTTCTGTACTGGTGATAGGGATATTTTGTTCTGTGGACAATGAATTGTTAGAATATAGAATTAGTATTTGATGAATTCATGAATCTACTAAGGTATTCAATATATGTTGTATTCTTTGGTTATCATGGTCTGAGTTTTCGTTAAGAACTTGGAGAATCAGCTACACTAAGCATTTTGATTTGTGTGGTTGTAGCCAATAATCTAGTCACTACTGCATTCAATCCTCTTTTATGGACCTTATTCTATGTTGTTCTACTAATTATTGGTGCTACCTTCTTTTCCAGTGAGTAGTTTTCCTATGTCGTTCTCTACTGGTTATATCCATCTATCCATGGCTGAAGCTACTTACATGTTTAGTGTAGATGTTGGTTCGTGAAGCACGAGATTGGGTTTTTTTGCATCACAAACTCTAAGTTGGAGCTTGAATGAGCGACTAAATTTCTAAAATTGGAGATACATCATTGTCTAAGGATTTGGTTAACCGTAAGCTCCTATTGTACGGCTACAGAAAGTTTCTCAGTCTACTACAACAGCAGTTGTTTCAGTTTGAATAACATGATCAATCAAGCTGAGACCACCTGCAACAATTACACAGGACACAACAAACAAAACAACTACCTAAATCCAGATGATAGTAAGAGAAATGCACCATATTAGGAAGAAAACTCTTTGTATGGTTCCTGCCCACCTTCTGGTTCCAACCTTTTCCCACTAACGGTAGAAGAATCAAAATTGGCCACTTTCTTTGTAGCTATGTATGGTTCTAAGCCACCTTCTGGCTCCCTCCTCTTCGAGGAACCAGTTGAACTTGAACCCAAAAGTGACAACAGATTAGACTCATCAACAGTCGGTTGAGAGCAAGTGTCCCCCACAGCCGTTCCACCAAGACGAAATCCAAACAACAAAGGTGTTTTTATGTTGCTCGGCGGAGCAAGAGTTTCAGGAACACGAACTCCGTTTCTTTCAGGACTAATCATCACCTTAGTTCCCATGATATGAAAAACTGAAGCAACAGGTGTAGCATCATGAAGTAGAGAATAGTTATGGATATATTGCACCTCTGTGCTGTTCTTATCAAAGTGCTCGTCTATAGAAGGTTGTGACACTGATGATGACGACGACGACGAGGAGGACGGTGGAGATGAGGCAGAAGGAGATGAGATGCAATGATATGAATCACATGTTAGACCATTATATTCATCTTGGCAATGGTTTAAGTCAATATTCGGCCTCCCATTTATACTTTGATTCCCTTCCGTCGGATATTCCTCGAGATCAAATGGCGCCAAAGTTTGGTTTTCCGTATTCTCTATATCGACCACATTCAAATCAAACAACACTTTGGCTATTGTTGGTGTTGAAGCAGATCCAACACAAGTTGCTTCTTGATTTAGATCAAAACCGCGGGCTAGGCCGTTTTCTTCCTTCTTTAGGTTTTGAGCTGCTTCAATTATTTGAGAAGGTTCATGTTCTTGAGAGGCTTCAATCACAGAAGGTTTTGTTTCTTGGGCGGCTTCACTCGCTTCACAAGGTTCTGGTTCTTGAGCTCCTACAATTGTTTCAGATGGTTTTGGTTCTTGAGGTCTTTCAATCACTTGAGGAGGTTTTGAGTTGATCATGTTGCTCTCCGTATCAAAATTTACATCAGCATAATAACCTTGTTTTGTAACAGTTTCCTTTGGTGAAACCTCCGGGGGGTGATCTTCCATCGAGATTTTTTTAGGACATGCTTCATTGGTGCTTCTCTCATCTTTGTTTTGGTCTCCCTTCTCCAAAACCTGCAATTTAACGTTCTTCTCAGGCATGGCCAAGTCCTGCAAATCAATGTTATTCTCTGCCATGGCCAACTGCAAATCAATAAAGAACAGAAAACGTGAATAGATTGTGGACAAAGATTAAAAACGATGGAGGAGAGGAAGTGCAAAACAAATAATTATTTGTACTCGACTTCCAGTCGAATTCCTCTATAAAAAGGATTGATCTCCCGCAAAGAAGATGATGTTTTTCTCTTACAAAGCAAAAAAGTGTAGTTTAGTTCTTATCCATCAAGTAACAGACTTACCTTCTCAAAATAGGTTTCGAGGCCCTGAAGTTTTATGTGAGATTGTTCCTTCGAAAGGGCTTTGGATTGTCACGTTTTCTCTCAGTCTGATAGTCAAGAACTACAACACAGGTTATATGGCGTGTTGAAAATAATAATATGCAAGAGTTTTATAAGGAAAAATATGATTTGCAGTTGGTATTGTGATTTCCTGATTTGAGGAGAATAATAGAACTTAATTTGGTTATTCCTATAAGGAAATAGAATCCGGATTACATTCTATAACCTATCTAATCTAATTTGGTAATTATCTCTAATGTATTGAATTGCGGATTCATCACCTAATTCAATAGGAGCTGGGGATTTAATGATAAAATCCACTTGATTAATTAATGTTCAATCACCTCACAGTCTGCCCGTTGGAATAAAAGAGTTCGGAGGATGATGAAGCATTGAACAAGTAAATATAGTCATCTAACTCCATCTCTATTGTTTTACAGTGTTATTTTCCGTCTTGGTAAGCCTTCACAAATTCTTATATTTTACTTTTGCAGCTATGCCAATGAACATTCTAAGGCCACGCAACTATTATTTGAGTGTAATATCTAAGAAGATGGCAGCAGGAGAATTAATTTCCACATGATGCACCAAAGGTTAAGAGGAATTGCTGGGGATTAACACCTTAAACTTGAAAAAAATCAATGAAATTCGTGCCCTTTTCATAATTGCACTGTCCACTGTCCTTAGCATTCTACATGCTCTAATTGTGATGCATTAGGTAGGTTCAAACAGCGGCAACAGATCAAAATAGTATATATACCACACATGTTGATTGATTTATTGCAGCATAGTTAGAATGCAGAAGATTAAACCAAGTTATTACATGGCTTAAGTTTATACGATATAGAAACACAAGGAAATCGAGAGATACATCCTACTGGAGATGCATCAGTCGAAAACTAGCTAGCAGCTAATTCTCAATCAGATGATAGTACTACTGAATACTGAAATAAGGATAGAAATTAGAAAAGGAAGAGACAAAAGCAACATAAACTAGCTAGTCTCCACCTCTGAGAGGCCATTCTCCAGGGCTGTAACAAGCTTCTTAAAATAACTTCCGGTCACATTTGTCAATTGTATGAGCCTTAAACGGAACTCCGAGAACTTTTCCAATGGGGACCAATCCTTGACAAACTCTTTCATTTCAGTCTCAGCACATTGGTGAAGCCTCTCCAGACTGTCCTCTGCAAGGCGCTGCAAGTACTCAAACAACTGCCGCTTCTTGTCATATTCAGCTTCTTCAGGTATGTAATAACCATATGCATAGGTCCATTTAATCACCTGCCTACATTCAATTATCTGTTTCCATGCCTCTGTTATGAACTCGAAATCATTAGGCCTGGTAAGTGAGGGAATTGATTTGCTAGCAAGTTTCACGATGTGCACTGTTTGCGCCTTATGCAATGACTCAACAGCTTTTTTCTTCGAAGCTTCATTGTTTGCCCAGCGCACATAATAATGATTGTATCTCTCTAAACTCAGCTTTAGCCTCTTTCTCTCCGTTTCACTTTGACTCTCCTTCTTCGCATTTTGGTTTGCAGTGCGATTGAAACTATTGCATTTGCAACCAAGTGGCCCGAGGCATAACCAGCAAAAGTGATGCCCACAAGGCGGACTGCACCGCATGTGATTACACCCATTGTTCTTCTCGATCGGTGTTTTGCACTTGGGACAGGGCTTAGTATTAACCACTATCCATTGTGCATTCTGAGAATCATCCTTGTTCTTCAAAATCCACTTTCCCACTGTGTCGCACTCAACGGGACTATGCACCTCCTCAACACAATTCCAGCAGAAGCTATTTGAGCAAATGCAAGAAACATCATAACAGCTTCCATTTCCAGTTAAATCTTCATCACACACTTTGATAGCATACTCACAGTCAGGAGCAGGGCACCACTTTATCTGCTTATGCTTTTCGACATAAGATCTCAGTAGGTAGCGCTTATACCTCTCAATATCATGATCGTGTTGGCTTTTTAACACACTTTGGATCAAATCCCAATCAACTGCTGCACTACAAGATGGTTCAGGACATCTCAGCATCAAACATCCTGGCCCATCGTTAATTGAAGTGCTAATATAACCAATCCAACAATCTTTACAAAACGGATGACCACAAGCAGCTGAGAGAATAGCAACATCAGCTGATTGATCATGTGAATAGTCATAGTCTCCAAAACATATTCCGCAATTGACACTACCTAACTGATGCAGGAATACGGGCATCCTCAACAAGCCGGCTTTTTCTCGGACTTTGTCTTCATCAGAAAACCATTCATCCTGCAGTCTATTGACCTTCCAACTAAAGTGACACAGTAGGAAGCATGCAGCAGATCTGGATATAGATAAGACAGTAGAAACTGCAGTAATATCATCCTCCTGAAGTTGGCCAATTTCTCCTTCTCTCAGAGAAGTATAACTCTGCCCTCTCTGTGGCAAAGCCTGATTTCCCACAGAGAACACATTAGCGTCCATGCCTCCTCCTTCGACATAATTTGATTCATAGTCGGAGTCCAAATTTACTTCATCTTCAAAAAAACCAGAGTCCTCGCTAGCAATACTTCCACTGCTGGTCTCCCTTTTCATGATGTAGTTCTCTTTCTCGTTGGCCTATACAAATCCCAATTAGATTGCAATCTCTTACAATAGCACATACTATCACAATTCACAAAGTAATCAACTTCAACTTGTGAATCTTCCTAAGAACGTAAGTTGCTTTTCTTCGTTGTGGTTAATAAATTTTTCACCTTGCAACCAAAAACCATGAGTATATCACATGCTAAGTAAAAGATTCATAATTTAACTGATATTTGCAGAAGAAATCAAACTCAACCCTAAAAATAAAAAAGATTAGGGTAAAATCTAAAGTAAAACTCTGATCAGCACAATGAACTAAAGATCAATAATCACAATTCAAGAAGATAAAACCGGAAAGTCAGAAGAGAATAAATATAAAAGAGAAGTGGGGGTGGTACAGTAAACAACATAAAATATTCCGTACACGACCAGAAAGACCATGATCACATCAGAATCCATACCTTAAAAAACCAATTGTCCTAGAACAAGCGATCAGTTGTATCTACAACTTCATCTTCTTCATGCAAACCAGGAATCGCAGCAACAACAAAAACAGAAGACTCACCGTGCCATAAAATCCAAGTTGGATTTACAGGATCAGGCTTTGAGAATTGAGATTAGAGAAGAGTTTGGGATTTGAATCTGGAGCAAAAAAGGGTGGGTTGGACGAGACTTTGAGGAACAGAGGAGGACGAAGAAAGCAAAGAGTTTCATTTGGGCTCGGGTTTAGGAATTTATCCTTTACTCCCATTAATCACCTTTTTATATTAATCTGGAGATTAGATATTGTTATCTTTCATAAAAGTGAAAATGATTCATTAATTAAGTCAAAAAGGAGTTAAAATTACAGCGAAGTTACTTTTTTGTTTTCATTTAGTGACAAAGAACATAATGCAAAAGGGGGATCTATTACACTAGTAAAGTTCACTCCATCTAATTTCAGATCATGGTGAGTTGCTGATTTAAAGTCAGTTAATAATACATCATCAACTCCACCTAAAGTACATTAGTGGCCCCTTACTTGAGTTTGAATACATACTAGTAAGTTCCAAATATATATATATATATATATATATATATATCAGGCTTAGATTACAGGTCAATCAAGCCGAGACCACCGCAACAATGCAGCAGCTGGAGCAGCCTAGTTACCAAGTCTTTACGACACGGTGGTGTTCATCCCTTGCAATGCAGCTGCGTTGTTGAGAAGCTTCATTCCCTCTTCGCTCATCTGCTGAACTTCTGTTGGCGAAAGGATTCTGATGCAGCGCACACACCCGACAAACTCCCTGCATTTTTCGCAAGTAACAGCCATCAGAAAATGCTCAACGAATTGCCTACATGTTAACAAGAGAAGGTTTTACTTACTCCCAAGGATCGTCCCCGACAAGTAGAACATCGTTCTCGTAGTCCACATAAACTAGTTTCCACCCTGAACCTCTTGGGTCGTTAAGCAACCCTTTCAGTCCAAACATGCACTCGATTGCAGAACATAGTTCCTCATAGTTTGTATAACTAGTAACATCAATTGATCTACCAACAGATCCTGCCTTCTGAACCTGTCAGCCAAATCCCAGTCAATCACGATATAGAAACTGAACAATTTTGTCGAGCTACTCAACCTAAATCAGACAATAACAAATTTATGATGGTAGATTGGTAGAAGGACGAGTAAATTCCATACCTTGGTGTAAGTTCGCACGGGTGGAACCACTTGATGCCATGAGCTATTCTGCAGTAGACTGCTCTCATCAAGATCAACATTGCTCGAGGATGTACCACCAGAGTTGTCGGCAAGTTCTTGCCTGGAGAAAGCTTGAGAATCCCCTAGGCTTGCAGATGTAATCTGCGACTGAAGATCCTGACTTGAACTCAAGTTTCCAACTATATATTCGGAAGGATTCTGGAAGTCAGCATGCTTTAGTTTAGGAAACTCATCCATTATGGTACTTGTAACAGAAGGGTCAGCAACAACATTACTCACACCAGTACCAACATCAACAGAGGGACAACCATAAACCCCACTTTGGTTGTTGCTCTCATCAGACAAATCTCTCAGACTGCCTGAATTGGGAATAGAGCTAAAGGTAGATGGGTCTTGATGGGATGAAGTGAGCTGATCAACTTGCGGTAAAAGCCTACTGAGACTATTATCCCACATTTCCTGACCCATTGAAGTTAGGGAGAAATTATTTGCATCAGTTAAAACAGATGGAGAGTCCTGCAACCCGTATGCAGACAAAGGCCCTGGTGATCTTAGTATCCCAGCAAAAGGTTGGTAAAACATGGATTCATCATTGTCTAGGGTGGGAAGTGAACCATTTGTGCTATTAAAATCTGACTGAGGTAGATCAGTTTGCTGGGAGTGATAGAGTAATGTTTCCATAGGTTGCTGCCTAGGCCGTGGGCTAGTTTGTAATTGGCCCTGGTTCTGGTTAATGACTGTGTGGTTATAAGGGCTACTAGCAATCCCGGCTACCAACTTTTCCTCATTTCCATGCCCGGTAGAGCTCAACTGGCTTATATGATCAGTTGAAAGATCAGGTTCTAACTTTGCCTTGTCAGTGTTAGCTCCAACTGGTGTCTGACTTCCAAACTTAGCTGTGGTGTTCAACTGGGGAAGGTTTTGACTCTGCATGGGCATACCTTCGGAACAGAAAGCCAGATTCTTTTGGTTCATTTTTGCCTGCATGGCCTGCATATCTTCTAGTGTACTTCCATTAGCAGCTGATTCCTGTTGTAAAGCAGACAATGTTCCAGCCTGGCTAACAAGTTGAGGTTTTAGTAGCATATTAACTAGCTGTTCTGAACATAGATTTGACATTGGGTATGAAAGAGAGTTCATGTTTGCAATCTCAGGAACCCGGATAAAAGGTCTTTTAATCATATTGGCCCACTCGGATTCTGCAGCTGATAGCAAGAGAAAAACATGTGACAAGATTCCCTTAAAAAAAAAAAACTTTTTCTGCTGGAAAACCAACCAAAGAACACTTACTCAAGTATCCAGAGTGAAATGGACGCTTGAGACTCGAAGTGAGGGTAGGAAATATGAAAAGATTTTCAGGAGTCTCAACTTCCCATGAGCTGACTCTATTCTGTTTATCACAACACCCTGGCTCATCCCACTCTACCTGTTAATCATGAAAGCCTATAAGAATCAACTGTTGAACTCCAAGCCCACCAAAGAAACCCTTATTCTACTGACTATACTTGATAAGGACATGAAGCAAATGGAAATAGCAAAATACAAAAATGTTTTAAGCTACCTGAAGATTTCGCCACTTGGAACCAGGCCATCTCAGAGGATCGAAATCACTAATATTAACTATTGTACCCATATATCTGCACAATTTAAAGAAGGTGGTTAACCATTGGCTTTTGCATAATCAAGCAAATGAGCAGTCCATATATCATTAGTAATGATGTATCAAGCACAAATAATGATTAATGTAGACCTTACCGGCGCTTACCGGACTCCTCTGTCTCAAACATCATTCCAAACCTCATGCCAGCTGACAGTTGGGTCCCATATAGAGCCTTTTGGAATTTGACCAAAGGTATAACAAACTCTGAAGGGCATGCCCTACATTTCAGTAGAAATAGGAGTACAGTCAGGTAAAGATATCTAAAAGAATACTGTAACTATAACTAGGTGAAAGAACAGGCATCAACGAACCTTGGATTGTAGAATATAGTAAATGGACTTCGATTAGCAGCAGCATGAGCTGCTTCAGCAAGAACACCAATGTGCATGCTATCAGCAGATAGGACTGAGGATGGTAACGTGGTCTGCTGACGATTTGCTCTCCTTACGCCAACCAATAGCTGCGACTTCTCATCCCTATTAATAGTAACAACAATATACACAATAAAGATCGATAGTAACTAGCACCATAATCCAATGCATGATATGTTGTTTAACAAGCATTCTAAAGATTTAAATTGTCATGCAAAAACGAGTAGAGATATTAAAAATATAAAGCTACCATATCTAGCAAGCTTAAATCAAGAGTAGGAATTAATATGAACCAAGGTTACTCAGGTTTATATCTTTATGGCATTACGACTAACAATCTTCCTCAATTTTTGCAACACTCCAAAAGTTTAAGTAAAATCTGTGACTAGTCTTAAACATGCTGTTTGCATAAGCAGGCATTTAATCCAGTCATACTATAGGGTTTATGCCAGATTTTTTCTTTTTTTGTTCATAAAACGTCAAGGCAAACTAAGTTCACTTTATACTGCAAGCATGTCATAATATGTACCTGATAAATAGTACAGAGTCGCCTGCCTTGAGCCTCTTTGTGCTTACAAACAAACTCCAACCAGTTGTGAGAAGGTGGCGCTTCGGCTGGCCTACATGGAAGGACAAAAATAGGATATGTTCAAGAGAAATTCAGTAGTATTTTAGCAGATGCGTTCCACCAATTAAGTTGAAATTCAAGTACTCGATGAAGCAAAAACTTAAGAGCAGCTATCTAAAAGCATTCTCACCACGGTAAATGTGGCGAAATGTCCAGGTATTATCATGCAAGTCTCGGACAACAAGCTCTTGGGTTGGCGGTTGCATTGTGAAATCCTGGCAAAAGTTACGACCAAAATGTAAAATACAAATGTCAATACAGCATACAGAGGTTTCCTATTGACAAAAAGAGAAAGGGAAGAAGGAAGAAGAAGAAAAATAACTCACCAAGGGAGGAAATAGCTTTTCAGCCGCCCTCCGTGGCACAGAGAAACCACCATGTGTGCTTGTATCACTTGCAGTCAAAATTTTGCAGAAAAACTCACTCGGATGCTTGCTAGGCTTCAGTCCAAAGTCTGGTACAGGGAAAATATCTTTTTCCTGATACAAGGATATATAGTAGGCAGATGCTCAGTCAAACATTTGCACAACTAAATCGTTAACAATGGATTGAAATGTAATAAGTTTGAGGCACATATATGGTGACAAAGCTTACAGAATTGACTGGTTTAAGACACATTTGTGTGAAGATCTCATCAGTTTCTTTGTCTGCCTGTAAAAACATGAACGGAGGATTAAACAGAGAAGTTCTTACAAAAATTGATAAACGTATGTTCATCCAGATCGAGAATAAGTGTGAATTGACCAAACACAACATACGTGTAGCGTAACATTTTGAACTTGGCATAGCAATTGAGACGGGAGATTTGGATAGTTGGGAATTTGCGAGGTTGCCATTCTCTTTGTGGAAACTGCCACCTGCATTTTCATGAGAAGCACTCATCAGTTTTCTCAACCACAATGGAATAAACAGAAACAGATCAAATTCGACACTGCGAAAAATACAAATAATAAGAGAACCTGAAAAGTACAAAGATTACTTCTAATACTACTAATATGTTGGTTCTTTTAGTAAGACTTGACATAACCCCTACAGGGATTGACTTTATACTTCAATTTAAGTCAACAGTACTTATCTGCTGAGACAAAAGTGAGGATGAATCTAACCTGTTCGCTGTGTCCCTGAGGAAAGTAATAAGCAAGACTCCCCACTTGAGGCAAACAAACAAGTGGGCCGGCGCAGGCATGCCATAACTCGGAATTTATGGCCTTCCGGGACCCTGGAGATAAATAACAGCATATATAATGCGGCTCAATATTTAATAACTTCTGCTAAAAATTAACACATACACACTTTGATTTAAGAACATCGCTATTAAATGTACTTTTAAAATCTGGTTCATTCTTAACTTCAAGATTCAATTCTCATCAGCCTCAAACAATACCACCCAAATTCAAAAATTAAAGTAAGAAAAAGAAAGAAAAAAAGAAAAAAAAAACAAGCAAGGAAGGGAAGAAATGAACAACCAGAATGATCTTGCAGTTCTTTCAACAACTTCATCTCCTCCAGTATACTAGACTGTGCTCCATTAAGCAACCCTCCTCCAATTCTCATCTTCTCCTCCATTATTACCGTCTTCTGAACAAAAAGAATTCACCTTTTACATCATCAATGCAAAACCCAGAACCCAAATACACAAAAGCCGCTCACTTCCGGCCAAGAAACCTCTCATTTTTTCCCCTAAAAACTCCAAAACCTCTTCTGACTCTGACCCTTAGCTTGTCCCGTATTCCTTCAAAATTTACAACTGACCCATTTCTGAGAATCCTATAAAACAAACAATCCAATCCAACCAATCTAACAACACAATGCAGAACAGGGCAGGACACAAAAAGCACAAGCCTTCCGAGTCCAACCAAAACCAAGGAACAAAACCTGCACAAAGGTCCCTGCTATGATCTCTTTTTTCTCCAAGTGGGGTTTTGCTTCACCTCCAGCTTCAGCTTTGGCTCTCTCCTCCACTACCTTTGGCTCTCCCTCCACTACCTTTGGACCAAAGCATGAGTTCTCAATCGAGTACTTGTTTTTACTCTCCAAAAGAAACAGACCTTTCAATGAACCCCCCACTTCTTTTCTCTACACACAATAAACAACAACTCCAACTCTCTCACTTCTCTCTCTCTCTCTCTCTCTCTCTGCTTTGAAACTGGAAAAAAGAGTGTGCATGCTCCAATCCTACGCACACACTTTCTGTATAGGGGTGATTCCGTTGCAGCTTTAAACTGTTTCCTAATATTATCTATGACAAACACTCATAAATATTTTCCTCCACGGTTTTATTTATTCCTTATTTTCAACAATGTATTAAAGAAACCTGATACTGATAGCTAAAGCAGAGAGCAGAACCAAGTGAACACGAAAACAGTTCAGTACAGTGAGCTACTGAGCTAGAGCTACCTCCAAGAAAATAAAAAATTGGAGAAAAAATAAAAAAGATTGCGAAAGAATGTCACGCATTTAAATTGGCACGTGGATTACGAGGATTTGCAGGGTCCTAGTCTTCGTCAGCTTTTTGTGCTTTTCCATATTTTTCCTCTGGTTTATTATTTATTTAAAAATTAAAAAATTATTTGGGAGAATAAAGAAAAGCAACTTTCCGAGGCTTCTGTAGTAACGTCTGGTGTTTTTGACTGATCGGCCACGCGTGCCGTTCACGACAAAAATGATAACAGGGGAGGCGCACGTCAGCTTGGCTGACACGTGTCGGTTTCCTGTCTGATCCGTCGCGGCGCCGTTTCTCCGTTTCACACGTCTATTCTTCCATTTTCACGGCTTTTCTTAATTCATCTCATCCTCGTCTCCCTCGAGGTTTATTTTACACTTTTTGTATTTCCCCCCGCACATTAAACCATGAGTATGATTTTGATAAATAGATGCATGATACCCTATGAAAATATTGATTAAGTGATTAGATGAATACTATTTTGATTAATTAGCTATACTGATCACCTCTTACATGAATAATGATAGTCTCAGTTTGGTTATCACGATAATCATGTACATTCGTAATGTTTTATAATGTTAAAGTTTCAATATCTATACATAATCGATCAAGTTTGTAAGTTGTGAAAAAGTTTCATGTGAAAAAATTAAACTTCAATCTATACACGAACAAATAATAATAAATAAATAATAATATAATGTCAATTTAATGTGAAGCAAATAAATCGAATATAAAAAGGTTGAAGAGTTCATGTTCAAGTCTAAAGTGGCAAGTAAGAATGTACAAACAGTTCGGTGCGGATATGATAATATTTAGTGTTTATTCGGTCGTTATGTATAAATTGTGATTATTGAAATCTTATTTATATAGTAACTTATCACTTTAATTGAAAATGTATGTCTAAAACATGCTCTATTTTAATGTTGTTAGCTTCACTTGTCAAAAGAATTTGTCAACTTACGTTAAGAGGAAGACATAACTTGGAAGACGGCACTAATCCTCTCATCCAAATATTGCATGTATAGATTTGTACATCATGGTACGTCCCGTTTTACATATAGTTCAGTCCACTTTGGACTTTATGATTATAAAGGTGGGTCAGTCACGTCACTTATAGTTTTATCTTTATCAGTATGAGAATTTAAAATGGCCAATTGATTTAAATATTTTGGTACGCTTATCATATAAACTTTGGACTTTTGGAGGATCCACTAACAAAAAGGGGGTGTCACGTTTCCATATTAGATGGCTCATGCGATTTAGATGATCATGATTTGAAACCTATAATTATCTACTGATATTTTTTTTTTTTTGTGATGAAGAAACTAAACTCATGAACAAAAAAAATTATGTTTAATTGTTGTTGAATTTTGAACTAAACTAAATGAAATATCATCGGTAATATAAAAAACAATAAATGATAAATAACTACTAACCGAATATCGTGACTTATCTCGGATTTTAATAAGTTAAATTTAAAGTAAGTATCTATTTGATTGGAAAATACAATTTTATTAAGTGATCGATGATGTTTGTACATCGAAGAGCATATAAACTATTACATCAAGTACTATTACACATATCTACGAAGAGAACATCCTAAATAATAGGAATCTCCTTAATTCATAAATCATAACTTTTGGAGGTATATATAGTGCACCGCCAAGCATGTTCGGCGATCTCGTGGACTGTGCAACCGGTCTGGTGGGACCCAACTCCGGCATGTCTCGGATAGACTAGCACCCCGACTACATCTCTATTGTTCCACATCACCGGAACCGCACTCGGAAGACGTGCCACCGGGCACCTGAAGCAGCCTCCAGAGTAGGGAAATATGTAATAGTATGTTTGCATCCCACATTGGAGATGTAGTAGAGGTGGGAAGCCTCCTTCCTTATAAATAGAAGGCTCCCCCCTTAGAGTTAGGAATCTTAGATCTTGGATACTTGCTACTCTTGGCATGTAACCACCCGATGACTTATTGGCCGATCATACTATATTCTAAGTGGACGTAGCCGTGCCTCTCCCCCGAGGGCACGGTGAACCACTGTACTCGTCCGTGTCTATTTATAGTTTTATTATTGTGTTTCCCGTGTCTATTTATAGCTTTATTATTGTGCTTCTCTGAGTCCTCCCGGATTCTAGCAGAAACAATAACATAAGAGCAACCCTCTAAATATATCCCGGAAACAAATAATCTCCATAACCCCACATTAGTTTGATTTGATATGATTTGAGCATGGTAGAATATGTATGTGTAAAATTGTCAAATTTAGGCAGGGAGCTCTTAAGTGCAACCCGACCTACCACACTAGATTTCATCGACCCACCAAAGTTAAAGTATCCAAGCCGTTGAAATGCGAGACATGGACCCGCCACTCGTTGTTCGATCATGGGGAGCTATGCGACGTCGTTTGATGAACAAAGAGGTCCGTTTGACACAGAAAATTGAGTTAGACTTGTTGGAACGGAGTAGCACTATGTTCAACGGCGTTGGAACTTAAACTCGGCCGTATTCTGGGCTTATCCACCACTTTATTCCTAGTTTAACTTTGATAACCTCAAACTACATTTAAATTTCTTTGTAAATCCCAAACACCTCTTGATCTTTGACTTGTGTCACACATGCATTAGCTCATCTTCGTGGGAACTAGCTCTGAAATTGTCGTTTTGGAAATTAGAGGGGGCAATTATTGAAATGAAGAAGAAACATTTACATTTTTTGTGCCACATTACGTGAATCTTTTACCAACAACACAATCTAATGTCTAATCCACTTGGTCATATTCAACATGTATTGCACTCTCTTTGGTCTCAATTCAATTAAGGGAAAAGTTGTTGTCTAATCAAAGTCATAATCACGCTTTTCATTTATTTAATAAAATTTTAATTTTATTAACGAAAACTACGAAATACGATTGAAGTTGAGACACATTTATAATATTAGTACTCTTAAAACACAACTGTTTCAACTATTCTACGTAATCATGCATGAATACTTTGAGCGAGAATGAGCTACTATAGAAGATAATAGAATGAAATAGCTTTCTAGACTCCATCCCCACTACATAGTAATTAAGCTTGTTTTATTCTTTGTCTTATGATTACTTTCACTGCGGGGTGAATTTCTAAGCATTGAGACCAATAAAACGAATTGGCAATAAGGTAATCACCAGAGCATTGAACTAAACGGGTCGGTCGGGGTGAGGGTGTGACTTTAGAGAGCAAGCAAATGATTAAGGTTGTTACTGAAATTATAGCATATCATTGTGAGGATTAATTAGAGCATTTAACCATGGTAAAAGTAAAACTCAGCAAAATAATATATAATGTGGTTGGGTGGGGGTCCGCACCCGTGAAGTGGAGAGTGATAATTGAGACGAGCGAAGGAACCCAAAAAAATATGAGCGTGGAATGAAGGGGACATGGAAGCAGTAGAGCGTGTAGGGATGCAAGGAGACAATTCTCTCTGAAATATTATCATTATATATTTTTTGTCTTATAGTATCTTCTATCTATACTCATACCCAAATATAAAGGGTACTTTTTGGGTATGTGGGCCGAGATTCCAGGCAGCTTTAAGGGCTTTTCAGATTGATAAAAGGGCTTTTACTGGGCATCTGGTCCTCATTCTACTCATTGAAATCTAACCCACTATGGCTGGACTGATCCATCAGAGCCTGTTCTATTTCTTTGATCAACGGGAGGAACTCAAGATTGATCACTCACAGAGTCACAGGGATAATATTTCACTCGTTTAAATAGTTAAATTTGATAATAATTGAACATAATATTGAGTCCTAATCAAGGGTATATCCATGCAGTTCTAATTAGTTGTCAATATGGAGCAGCGGGTCTACCTGAACCACTGTCATTCTTTTCTCAAATGACATTATTATGGAAATCACTTCCTTCAAAATAAGTGCATGCCATGAGAGCAGGTTATTATTATGTAATTGGGTTCTTCTAAAATAAAATAATAATAAAAAATTCCAACTTGGGCTCGAACTTACCACGGCAGACCCACGCACATGATTGGCCTAATGAAGCCCATGTATGAATCAAACCTAAGGCCCACCCACTTCTTCAAAATCTTGGGCTCTGTCCTGTGATAGGTTTGGTGTTTACTTCGTTAACCCTAGCTCCGGTTTACATAAGGTTTCAGCTGCTGCCCCAGTACAGCAGGTTTCACATTCTCTAAAATAAAAGGTAAGAAAATATATACTGCGTCTTGTTTTTCTTTCTGCCTTCTGTAAATTTTGAAGCATTTTGATTGCCAGGTTCGCTTTCCTGCAGGATGAGACTGAATGACTGATGAGTGATGTTTGACACGATGAATTTGAACACTGTTAGGACTGGGAAGGTTACGTCTTCAGGAATTGATACTGTAGTTGCTGTTCAATATGATATTCGATCCAGTTATCATCAGTAGTAGGACTAGTTGCTGGTTGAAAATTCAACAAGGACTTAGATAAGAAGCAGGAATGTATTTCTGGAATTCAATCCTTAGTCCACTGTGAGACTAAAAGCAAAGTCATGTTAGGTACCTTTCCTTGTCCTTCAAGTTATGTAATACATACTATCCCTTAATGTTTGCAGTGATTGAGTGCAACTTAGTTGGTATATACAATTATCAAGCATTAACCTTTGTCAGCATCCCGTTAATGGATGCTGCAGGCATGTGGTGCACTACTGTACTTACTATTTGACCGGTCTTATGGTGGCTTTGCTGATACGTTTGTGATACGCTGTTAGGAAATATCTATACTAGCTTAACAAGAATTGCCAAACATTATGAACTCTCAGCTGGAGTTGGAGTCAAAAGGTCATGTATCATCAAAATCTGAACTGAACAAGCAGCGAGAAGTGATGAGATGGTGATAGATTGAACTATTGAAGTGGGGTGGGGGGTCGTCTCAGCTTAGCCGATCACCTCAATGTGCTTAGTCTTAAAGTAGGTTTGGATTTTGTAGGACAGACTGCATCTATATCCTGGAACTAGCCTTACCCGAGCATTAGTGCATTGGAAAAACTAATAAGCTACATCAAAACCTCGGTGACAGAAGTTCTAAAGCTCATTTGGGAATGGAAGGGTTTTGTATATGGATGTTTTTCGATATCTGGGGATGTAGAATTTTGTGCATTAGTCATATGTAGAGGGTGGTTCTCTGAGAGAGTCAGGAGGCTGCCATCAGAAGACAATAACATAAAAAATCTAAAACAACACTGAGTAAGTTTTTAGTGTAGTCAGTCTTTTGACTCTCTGTAGTAGGATTGCTGTTCAACTTTAGCTCCTGTTAGCAGGTCCTCCCATCTCTGAGTCTCTAGGTTTTGAGGCTAAACATCAGATTCAGTATGCAATATGAATAGGGAACTAATGAAAGATCCCAGACCAATAATCTTAAGAACCAAAAACCAGAAATTGCTTCAGGGTTTCTGAAATTCGCAACATGACATGTTCTATAAAATCGGTTCATAATTTCCAGGGGAAAAAACAGTTCAGTTTGGCACCGAGCTTCTTTTGTTGTTTTCTCATCATGTTTCTTCAGGATTTATGAACCTTATTTGCTGCTACTACAGAAGTCATTTACGCCAAGAGGCAACAGCTAGGCAATCTTCATCTTAATGGCATTTCGAAATCCCCTTTTGAGAATTGAGGGTTAGGTACATCTGCTGCACACGCATCTCTGTTTTACACTGTTCTTTATCTCTATCTTATATCAATCTAAGGTCTTGCACACAATCAAGAATCTTCCTCTGTTTCTCTTTTGTTTTCACGTTTACAATAATGCAAAGGGTTTGATTTCTTGTTCCCAAAGAGTGATAGGTTCAATTCACATAAGCACATTACTAGAAGGCAAGCCATGTAAGTACTCTTCTCTGGCTTATTCATCATACTCTTTTATCTATTCTACCATTATGTCTTAAAAGTGCAGCTCTCGTTGGATTCTTTGTGGGGTTGTAATCCAAATTTGAATTCAATGAATTTGTAGTTGTTACAGCTACCTAGTCTTTTGGACTTGAAATTTAGATCATTTTCTTCTGCTAGTAAGCTGTAGGTTATTAGAAAAATATGGAAGACACCTATGGTTGGGTTTGTCAATCATTTTCATGGGGATGTGGGTGTTTAAAAGTACATTCCATTTGCACCATGTACTTATGATTGGAATTGCATCTTCAAGTATGGGTAGCTAATTAAAAATGGTGTACCAAGACCCCTATATATAAGTTTATATATTTATAAGTAGAATCATGATCAGATCACCATCATTTTCTGGTATGGGGCCTCTATCAAAAACAGCCCACACTAGCTATAGGCCCTGTTGTTCATCCATGAAAATTCAAATAGTTTCAGGTCCCCTCTTATTTATCCTTCAAAAATTTTGATATTTTTTTTCTTATTGATTTAAACCTGTAAATAAGTGATCAAAACTAACCTATAAGTATCAACAGATTACCAGTAATTTTCCTATATTTTTCACTAGCTTTCGATACTATTATTGGCATTCTATACTGCACCTGTGTTCAAAAGCCTACTTAATCAAAAAATGAAAGAGAATTATAGATTTACGAGTAATGTATATATGAAAGGGCAAAAGTGGTGGGAGAAGATGGGGTTTTCAGGTTGGTGAATGATTCTCAGCTCCATCCAACTCCCATGTGAGCCGTTGTTTAAACTAAATGGAGAAGAAGACAGAAAGGGTCGTGACAAAGTCTCCCACATATTCCGGCAATGCTAGCATGCTAGCTCTTCCCAAATATGAAACTCATATTTTCTTCTTTCATCCTGAGCTTGGCTGCTAGTTAGTTAGTCCATTTCTGCATACTTACGCCATGTGTGCAGCTGCATTCAGTCATTAACTTAGAATCTCTGTGTTTCTTAACCTTTCATTATCTGACTTCTAATCTTCCTCCATGTTACGAGTTTAGTTACAAAGATTTTGTTCCAGATTCAATCGGCAGATGTGGCGTATTTGTCAAGAACCTAGATAGATCATGAACCTGAAACCATATTGATTTTGATATTGGATATGATCTTTTAGGTTGATTTGATCGTAATTTTTTTATACTAATCAACTGCAGTGAGGAATTAACAACCAAATCTTATTGCTAGAGCATGCCAATCATTTTCAATCATATGTTGTATTTAGAATTTAACAAGAAATGATTAAATGTTTGAGTAATTTGCTTGTGCCTAGCTAATACCTCACCCACCACATTTTGTTCCTCACTAAACTGCGTCCTATAATGGGAACGAGCCCCCTAATCTTGTCAAAGGATCACTAGAAGAATGTATTTAATTTTCATTATATGATGAGTCTATGACCATCCTAGCTCAGACAAGGAATATGTCAAAGGCAGTTAGAAGAATCAAAGTTCTAAGACAGCTAGGAATCCTTGTTTTTTCAAAGCCATCTAGAATCAAAGCGGTTATTCCATTCTCTCATACTTTGAAAAGTTTCTACCTCCTGTACTATTGTATATTATCAGAAATGTCATCTTCTCTAGCTAATAATCTGTCAGTAGCTTGCTAGGTTATCAGTTAGTTACAGACTCGCATTCTATACTACTTGTATTTGGTGCTCTAGCGCATCGATGCTCTCTACTCTCATGTGCAATGTAACTTTTTACTAGTTTAACCAGTAGGAATGTTGAACAAATCCAACGATTTGGAGATACTAATTAAGATAGACATTAAGCATCAAATCGGCCTCGATCTAGAGCATTATAAAACTTTGCGGCCTAATTTGACTGGTTCTGTCAAACTAAACCTGCATGTTGATCAATCTAAGACAAGAGGGCGGCGGTTAATGCATCAGGATCGAGCAGGGAGTTGGAGGCATGGGTCTAAATGTGACGAAGTGGGATTGATCTTTCGGGAAAGAACGAAAGAATGAACGAGCTAGCATGATAAAAGAGAAGTTTTGTAGTTTTATTTTGTTGGTTACAGTCTGGCCACTATTACAAATTCACAATTTGCCTATTCTATATTTCCATGTGCATCTGAGAATCCGAGAATGCGTATGCGATAGATTCAGAACTGCTGATTCTTCTTCATTCGTGCAATTCCTCTTAAGAATCTGTGGGCTGGTTATAGTAGCTGTACTTTACGATTCATCTATACATTGAAATTTAGAGGAAGATAGATTCTTCTTCACAGTCCAAGATGAATAATGATGATCGATGGCAGTTGTCTGAAAAGCTGCTATTTTGTTTTGGCGAGCGTATTGGCTTTTTGAGAGCGTGCGTCTTCATATAATTCTAACCAGCTATGTATTAGCGAAGCTTTTAACTTTTGAAATTGTTACGTAAGAGTAGGAATGGGTATGTCACATATTATATACAACTAATTAATACAAGTATCTGCATTGCAGTATGTACATATATATACAGATAGTGCACTTCTATCTGTACTGTCTTCACCTTTCGGTTGCACGGAATTGATGAAATGGCTCATGTTCTGCGTCAGATATGCAGAGAAAAACTTTGACACTCAAATGTGTCCTGCACACACCGCACTATATATTATGCAAACCTAGCCTTTTATTATCAGTTGTCTTCTTCTTTTGTCCTCATATTTACAATGCCTTGTAATTTATGATATATCGGAGTATGACATACTCGGTTGAGTGTTGAATCTAGCACAATCAAAATGATAAGTCATTATGGGAAGTTGAGATTGTTACGGACTCTGAAGTACCTACCGTTGAAGATCTCGGACTCAAAAAAGTGATACCAATCAAGATGGCCGTTAAATGGTTTGTCAGGGCGTGGTACGAGCAGTGATACGGATCTTAGCGGCTAAAACCATGCCCCATGCCAGAACAAGAGTAGCCAAAAGACAAACAATACTGGATATGTGTGTCATGCCAGTGTACATGTAAAGGAGGAGATGCCATAGAACAAGTGTTGGCTCAAGCCATACCCTAACGTGATAGATATATGCACTCATATGGCCACTACTCCCACTATAGTATGGTAACTCCAAGACCCGATCATCTAAGCTCTAAAATCAAGTAAGTCTGGCCAAGGATCCATTAATGTACCAAGTTAATATATGAATCGACGCATACGGCAGCCACAATATCCATGTTACTACTTGTGAGCCGGTGTCAAAAAAAATATATATATATATATATATATATATATATATATATATATATATATATATATATATGCAACACAATCACGCACGTCTACAAAAGCAAAACATTGACCTCCAGAAGAAAAAGATCACCATTTAAGCACCACCGGCTTCCATTTCAACACGCGTAGCTGCCCAGCTCTACGGTGGCGCAAGGTACAACTGTACATTTAGTATACCGTAGCTTAAGTCATCCTCAACCCCAGCTTCCAGATATACCACATTTTTTCAATGATTATTATGTCATTTTTTCTAGGTCACGAAAGTGTGGAACCAATATTTGATGTTGACTTGCTTCCCCAATATTCTGGTTTTCTGTTTTCATAATTCATACGGATGATCGATCAAGTAAGAGGAAATTGCGTCAAGCACGAATCAGATGAGCTGGTGGTTTTTAAATATGGGAGAAAACCCAGTGTGTGAACTCCTCAGTAGTTGTGGTTGAGTTTGTAGTCTTGATCATTCTTATTATTGCTATTATTGATAATTAAGTGAGCTCGATACAAACAAGAATTGGTTGTATGACAATGTCGATAAGTGCGGAAACTGTTAAGATAACTATCCAATAATTCACGAGCCATGTTTGTCATTGTTTAAAATGTACCAAAATCAAATCAAACTCAGATAAAGATCGAGAGGGAGCAATGCCCTGATCGAGTCTCTGACATGGGCGGTAAGCATGTCGCGAATGCAAGTTAATCGGTGACAAATAGATTCATAGTTACTGTTTCTGGTTTCTCATGCAAACTCTGAAAGCTGAATGAATGTACTCGTACCGTGTTTCCAGTACGATCGAGCCACAGTTTGTTTGTATTAATCTCACCCTGATTATCGGATGTCCCCAATAGGACAGACTTAATCTTTGATTAAGAATTTGTTAATTAACGACAAAGTTAACCACAATTAGATTAAGCAAACCGTCGTCGTTCTGGTACGTGGCGGCCTATGAAAACTGTACTCTGCTGTACGCAAAATAATAAGAGCTTTACTGCGCAGCACCGAAAGTGTGTGGTGCCCTCCTCCAATATAAATCCAAAGCACGTTAGATTATAAATCTGAATAGGATTAAGCTTAAGTAAGGCCATCCACGGATTAAAGGGACTGTTAAGCTTAAATTTTTAGTGTTAAGTACGTACGTCACAGGACTAGATTAGGGCATCTGGCTTGTGCCAGCTACAAGATAATATTACTCAAAGTGTTTTGTCGCCCTTGATGAGACTTAATTGCCTTTATTCGTGGATCAAAAACGATAAGACATTCTCCCAGAGCAAACATTAATTACCAGTTAATTTAAATCTGTAGCTAATTAAGTAGCACAAAACTTATGCTAAACAAAAGTTTTTTGTCAATTAACATAGTTACAAACAACAGTCAGCACACGTCCTCAATCCACCATAGAAAAAAAAGAAAAGCGACTTACAGCTTTTTTGCTTTCCCCCAGTGCTCATGGTCCGTTAATATTAACATTCCTTTTAACTTATAATTAACCAGATACATGTCCTTAAGACTAGTACTATTGCCCATTAATTGTTTTATATGTTACATTATCACTCTTGATTAGCAATCATATGGATGTGACTTGTGTAATGCTTCGGGACGTATTGTACTCTAAGAAGTACAACCAATTCAAGGTGAAATCAAATGTCCCAATCTAATAAATGCATATATCCAGGCTTTCTAACAATATTGTAACGTCCCATGCTTAAACATATCCGATGCTTAAAACATATTATTATTGATAGTTCATATGAATATAACCAGTCCTTGACGAGCCGTGATTTGTTAATTAGTTAATATAATTAAAATCATAATGATTATAAGTCCAAATCACATAGATATTGTAAGAATGAGTATATAATATATATATATATATATATATATAGTCCTTATCATATCCAAATATTTGGACTATGTCTTATGGTGCGGATTTTCATTTTTAACCAACTTTTCGATCGAAATTTCTCATCTTCACCGTCTAATATCTAAATAATATTGTGTAGATCATCTCTGCAATATTTCAGCCAATTTGGTAATCGTTAAGGCCCTCAAAATTGCGTTAATCTGTTATATATATGAACGGTTCAAGTTGGACAGAATTCAGTTAGTCCATATATTTTTTGAGTTTGAGTGTCTTCACGATTACGAAAATGGCTGAAATTTTACATAAATGATCTACGCAATATTATCTAAATACTAGACGGTGGAAATGAGAACATTCGATTGAAAAGTGGGTTAAAAATGAAAATCCACACTATAAGACACAGTCCAAACGTTTAGACCTGATAAGGACTATATTATATATATATAGAAGTAGACGTTCACTAATACCACAGTCGGTACGGGAAAAGAACGACCTAGGTCTCCCGGAGTTACTTGTAAAAGGTATTCCGACTTGTACGTATTGCAGAGCCACACACTTAACCTACAACATATATCCAATTTGGAGGGCAGTAGGTCCCACGCACCACCATTTTCTTCTCTTATTGGCTTATTGGTTAATTGGCCCAATTGTTACGCCTCCCGAGACCCGTGGATGTGCCACATCAGCCCTAACAATGACGTGGGATAACGGTATTCATAAGAGAGTTGTGCACTCGGATGTGGACTTCAGTATAACCCTAACCAGGAGCCCTGAATTGAGAGAATTAATGAAGATAACTGACACCAGAAATATTGAAAAATGGGAATAAAAACGCAAAAGAAATTAGAAAATAACATGGAAGCTTACCCTTGCATATATTCCCGAAATCTTTCTGAATTTTGTGTCTCAAATACAAACAAAGAGGAGGAAGTACGTAGAAACTAATTAAAAGGAGGGGATGCAAACAAACATGGATATTTTTTTAAAAAAATTATAGCAAAAATAATGGATGATCTTGGGTATATATTATAGGTCTATGTTGCCAAGATTTCATGGATAATAAAAACGAAAAATAGAAACATTGTGTCCCGAAATAAGAATTAATGCCATGATATTCCTTAAAATCCTAACAAGTACTAACCATGCAGATTAATGTGACGCTCGGGGGGGATGCACCCTACCTCCCATAACACGCACGTGGACCCATTGGATCTTATGCACTGCTCACATTGACCATATTTCTTTTTTTCTCTTAGTGCAGAGTTCTAAGTTTGTAAATATTGTGACTTTAGGTATGCTAAACAAAACTATATGTTAGGGCCTAGATAATGGAAAATGATTGATGTTAATGTCACTTAAGTGCCAGACGTCGCCATTCGATCCTGGTGATTAGAGAAATTAAACTCGAATATAATTGGGTTGGATGCTCCAAAAGAGTGATTAGGAGGGGACATTTTGGCTCTTTGTTTTGAGGTTTATTTTTTAAGCTAAGAAAGGAAAGCTGGGGCATCCTTGCACATGGAGGCTTGGTCCAAAATCGTTGCCTTTGGAAGTGCTTCAGCTTAGGTGATTATACTATTAGTACGTAGAGAGTTATAATATTTTTCGCAAGCCAAAAAAGAAAGAAGCATCTTCCTTAGGTTCAACAACTTACAGAGAACAGTTGCTTTGTTTCTCGCTCAAGTCTCTTCTCGACTATGCATGTGATGCGGCGGGGTCGAAGCTAGGTTTGGGGACTTTACATTTTGCAAGGGCTGTTAAACGTTTCTATTTTGCTCTCATTTTATTCATTTCTCCGGCAGCTCATGCGGCGGCTTCGAGTTTGTTTTAGGTTTTTGTCATTACTGGATCACTTATACTTTCGGACTTGCACTCTGTTCTGGTGCAAGGGCCTATATTTTACCCAGATTAAAGTACAAAATGGATCGATATTTAACTGTAATTTGAATATTAAAATTTAAAAATCAGTTGGAAACTCAATTAGACTACCTCTAATTTGGATTTCTCCCATGTTTTCATTTGACATTAAGTTAATGACAATAGCATTTGCAATCAATACAATTTTTTTAAATAAATGTCAATCAGAAATGAAAAAATATTAGATTGATCACTCCTACTTCTTATAACTCACACCGCCTAACACATAAATGTCTACAATCAACTTCATCACCTCTATTTAGAAAGTATGCTCATTTCCTTTGATTATGATTTTCAAGTAGTTTCTCAACCTCAACTCCTTATTAAAAAAAATATAATTATTTGGAGAATTAATATTGAATTCAAACAGACTACAAATTCATTTGAATTCGAAATCTATAGTAATAATTAACTTATGTGATTTGATTCAAAAATCAAGTGCATGACATCATACTAATTAATCCACTGGTTGATTTTGATCGTTTTTGCTCACCCAACATTTTAAGAATATTATTTAATTTTTCTTCTAGTTTGGTGAATTTGAACATTATTGTGGTTAATATACTACAATATCTATCTTCTTCTTCTATTTTATTTTTTTTAATAAAAACAACAACAACATAAATCTACTTGCAAATTGCAATCACCAAAATCACCGCCTCCGAATACAGCAGACAGTGATCCTGTAATTATCTCCAAAACCCAAGGGCATTTCTTGAATCTCATTCCTATAAGACCCGCCAGCCTCCCCAAAGCTCAGACCCTCAAAAATTTCCACTCACTCATCGATCTACAGCAGCCAATCTACACCTAAACGCACAGCACAGAGTCGTTTTGCAACCAAAAAAGAATGTCAACTGGAACCACAAAATGCAGCAAGATCCGCCACATTGTGAAGCTCCGTCAGTTGCTACGGCGGTGGCGCAGCAAGGCCCGCATGTCGTCAGCCAACCGCACACCACCTGATGTGCCAGCGGGACATGTGGCGATCCGGGTCGGCGCCTACTGCACTAGATATGTGATGCCCGCGTCGTACCTGAACCAGCCCTTGTTCAAGAAGCTCCTGGTACAAGCCGAGGAGGAGTTCGGATTCACCAACCAAGGACCTTTGGCTATCCCATGCGACGAGTCGTTGTTTGAAGAGGTGGTCCGGTACATTTCCCGATCGGAGTCCGCCGGGTCGGCAAGGTTCGACAGGCACTGCCACGTGGACGTGAGGAGTAACTTCGATTTCTTGGCCGATTCACGACCGTTGCTTCGTGGGTTTTCCGAGAAAACAATCTGGTAACAAAACAAAAGAACCAGCTGCTTTCGTCGTTGGTTTCTGTTCTTTGGTTTCTGAAACGAATAATGATATTGTATACACGACAAGACAAACGCTGCATCGTCTCTGACCCGGGTGGTGACTCAGTCCGAGTTAACCCAGATAGGTTTGGGTTATGGGGTTTTTGCTTCATTTTTATTTTTATTTTTTTGTTCGAAACATTGGGGAATTGGGGTTGGTAGTGAGTGAGTTACAGAGCGAGTGACCGAGTTCGATCAAACTCCGAAGAATGCTATGGAGATGGCAAAAAGGGTGGGGATTTAAACACACCGAGTCGTCCCGGGTTCGAATCGGAATTGAGGCGAAGCAGAGTTTGTGATTTTTGAAGATGAAGATCAAGCGCGCTATTATGAGTCTCTGAGGAACAAAGAGTTGCTGATTAGGGGGTCTCTTTTCTTTTGAACTTTTGTAAATTCTGTGATTTATTGATTAATTAACGAAAATAATAATTGTAGAGGGGGATCCACCGTTCCAGCATGATCATGCATACTCCATTATGGATATAATGCCTGGTTTTTGAGTTTTGACAACTAATGTCTACAACATTTTTCTGCAACTTATAAATTGTTATATATGCGTTTGAAGCTTAATTTCAATCATGGCAGCGGTTGTGGAAGTTATAATGGCACCAGCCCACGTGAAAGCAGCTGCAGAGCATATGAGTCTCTCTAACTATATATTGCTGCTCTGTTTCACCTGATTTGGTTTTGTCTTTTTAACCTATATATGATACGATTCGAAATCTTTTACAACCTGAAATTACGGATGTGATCGGTTTTCTGACGGATTTAGATTGTGCATAACATGGTAAATACGATAGGTTTCTGTAATGTTGAAACTGCAGAGTTCAGATTCAAGAGCCATTAGATAGCTCACTGCGATTTTTGGCTTCAAATCTTCGATGTGATGGAACACTATTTTAAGAAGGTATGGGCAGCCATATATATAAAATCATCAAGTAAATCAAATCAAATAATTACGGGAAGATGAATTACCGTTGCAGATTCGAATTATGATCATTGCGTCATTGAACATTTCTTAATTTATAGTTGGGCAACTGTTCTGATTGACCAAGCACAATCGCAATTATACTGATAAAATTATCGAAACCAATCATGAATGATGCTATTAAAGCCATTTACTTGTTATTTAGGTCGTTTCTTGGAATAATATTCCATTGCTGAACAAGTTTTACATACAAGTATGAGCCCAAGTACCCTGTTTAGCAGTAGAGATGGCCGTTATAGATTCAAACTCTACGCAATAGTATCGAGCTAGTTAACTAGTGAAAGGTATAAAACTAGATGATCTTCAATATCCAAAAACACCATGAAATAGGTATTGGTTGGTCAAGCTGTAGACCTTAATCAGCTTAACAAGACTTAATTGCAAAACACAAACACAATACATAAGCATCAATACGAACTGAAATCAAAACAGATGAACTTACCTTCATTCTGTTGAATGTCCATGGCTTCTAGTTCTGCAGATAGTGCGTCGATGCTGTAGCTCTTCTTGGTCTTAGTCTTCTCCTCTCTACAAGCTTTTGACACCATAAATGGGATTGGTACTGAATGTCAGAGATCGATGTAGAGAGCAGGGACTAAAACATCGTATATATAGAGTCCCTTGAATCAGCAAGCAATCCCCCATAAGGATGCAACTTGCTGTCCAAGTTATTCTCTTAAACAGAAACCTTATGCAACACTAACACTGATTTCCAAATCAGTATCTTACATGGACTCTAACACGATTAAGAACTTGATATACCTTATTCCTAATCAAGACAGGAATGATGAAGCTTACAACTCCTATGTTTGAATTCTGTTCCAATTGGTATTTATCTTAATGCTTAATGATGAGTTCAACATAATGCTAACAATCTCCCACTTTGAACCATCATACTTTAAAGCACAAATACTAATTGAAACATCTTTCAAATATAGCTTAAGTGCGCATGAGAAGTAACTCATCCTAAGTCCATACTGTTCTGTCAAAATACACACACAGAAACAGAACCTGGAAATAATCATGTTCATATGAACAAGTCTGTTCCAGACTACTGTAACTATTTGCAATTTTGCATAATCCACACGAACTCAACTTAATGTATTGCAGTTAAATGACAATGTATATCACAGGTAAAACTGGTCATTTAACAAATAGTCCAACCTAATATTTTGAACATCAAAATCACAATGCAAGCTGATATAACACAAGTGGATACAAAACTTGCTTCTTAACCTGAATATATGCATATATATACATCCACTCGATAACACGAACTGAGAACCAAAATCAGTAGATAACACATTGTTCAAGAATTAAATACTGCACGAAACATCTGAAAAATTCCTCACTTTATTAACCAAAACTTGAAATACAAAAATCTGTAAAAACAGAAACTATAAACTGTAATCAAAACAACAGAAAATTCTTTTCTAACTTAAAATGCTCCCACTAAACTTAAACATCCTTAAAACTTGACAACACTCCCATATTCTTACAATGCTCCTTGAAAACTGTCACAGGCAAAGCTTTGGTAAAAGGATCTGCTAACTGATCTTGTGTCTTGATTCTGCAGACATCAATTTCACCATGCTTTATCCTCTTCCTTACACTATAATACTTGAGGTCTATATGCTTGGAATTATTAGACCTCTTACTATTTCTGCTAAAGAAAACAGCAGCTTCATTATCACAAAATACCTTCAACTTATCCTCAATCAGATCACTGAGTATCCTTGTATCCAAAATAAAATTTCGGATCCATAACCCTTCACAAACTCCTTCATATAATGCTATAACTTCTGCTTGCATGGTTGAAGTAGCTACCAATG
Source organism: Potentilla sterilis (assembly GCA_963682095.1). Taxonomy (NCBI): domain Eukaryota; kingdom Viridiplantae; phylum Streptophyta; class Magnoliopsida; order Rosales; family Rosaceae; genus Potentilla; species Potentilla sterilis. The sequence continues at coordinate 2,021,950 of OY821762.1, forward strand.
ATTGTTTCATTGTTTTCCATGCTACTGCACCACCTGCAAGCATGTAGACATAGCCACAAGTTGATTTACAGGATGTAGGATAATTTCCTGCAAAGTCTGAATCTGTAAAACCAACAAGTTCAAGTTCTTTCACACGTTTATACACAAGCATATATGCCTTAGTTTTCTGAAGATATCTTAAGACCTTTTTACCTGCTGTCCAGTGATCAGAACCAGGATTAGACTGAAATCTGGACAACATTCCAACAGCAAAAGATAAATCCGGCCTAGTACAAACTTGTGCATACATAAGACTACCTACAAGCCTAGCATATGGTACTGACTCCATTTTCCTTTTCTCAACATCAGTTTTAGGACACTGAGTTTTATTTAGTTTATCTCCCTTAGATATTGGTGCTTCTCCATTACTGCAGGTTTCCATTCCAAATCTTCTCAGAATCTTTGAAATATAATTGTACTGAGATAATCCCAATAATCCCTGCTTCCTATCTCTCTTAATCTCAATGCCTAAAACATAACAAGCTTCTCCCAGATCCTTCATGTCAAAATTCTTTGACAAAAATTCTTTAGTTTCTCTCAGCAATTTTACATTGCTGCTGGCCAGAAGAATGTCATCAACATAGAGAATAAGAAAAATAAAATTGTTACCAATCACTTTAAGATAAACACATTCATCAACTATATTTTCAGAAAATCCAAAAGATGAAATCACAGAGTCAAATTTCCTATACCACTGCCTACTAGCTTGTTTAAGTCCATAAATAGACTTTTTTAGTCTACAGACCAAGTGTTCCTTCCCTTTCTCTATAAAACCCTCAGGCTGTGCCATATAAATGGTTTCCTCTAGCTCCCCATTTAGAAAAGCTGTCTTTACATCCATCTGATGTAACTCCATATCAAAATGAGCTACAAGAGCCATAATTATCCTGAATGAGTCTTTTGTAGAAACTGGAGAAAAGGTTTCTGTAAAGTCTATTCCTTCTTTCTGTGTGAAACCTTTAGCTACTAGCCTAGCTTTATGTCTTTCTATATTTCCCTTAGCATCTCTTTTTGTTTTAAACACCCATTTACTACCAATAGGCTTCTGTGTTTGTGAAGGTTTAATTAATTCCCATACTTGGTTTTTGTACATGGAATCAATTTCTGCATTCATAGCTTCCTGCCAATTTTCAGACTCTTGACTCTCTATGGCTTGTTTAAAAGATGTTGGATCATTGTCATCAGTCAATGCACTTTCCATTTCACTCAGAAAAACTTCATAGATATCATTTTTATCTCCAAATCTTGGCTTCTTAGCTCTGTTAGATCTTCTAGGTTCCACAAAATGGTCTTGAAGCAAGGTTTGAGTAGGCTGAGAGTCTGGATTAGGTTCTGATATTACAGCAGATGATGGTTCAGCTGTTGAATCATGTCCTAGGTTCAGATTGTTACCTAAGTTTTCTGTAATGGAAGGATTTTGTTTTTCTAAGCTTAAGTCGACACTTTCTTGGACTGAGTTTTTATCAGAGACAGAAACTTTGTTTTTAGAAGTATTTTGAGTGTCAAGTGCTACTGTTATATCAAACTCATTATCTTCAACTTCTTCAAAATCCGAGGTAAGATCCTCAAAGTTTGTATTGAAGATACTTTCATTAATGAATTTAACTTGATGAGTTTCAAAAACTCTAGGTACATGATGAGCTGAATATAACTTGAACCCTTTAGATTTTTCACAATATCCTACAAAGTTACAACTTACTGACTTTGGATCAAGCTTGCTTAATCTGGGATTATATATCCTAGCCTCAGCTTGACAACCCCAAACATGACAATGATGTAAACTTGGTTTCCTACCAGTCCATAATTCAAAAGCAGTTTTATTCTTTTCTATGGACTTGCTTGGGGACCTATTGCAAATATAATTTGCTGTTCTTAATGCTTCTCCCCATAGAATTTTTGGTAAACCAGAAGTGCACATCATGCTTCTAACCATGCTTATTAATGTTCTATTCTTTCTTTCTGCTACCCCATTCTGCTGAGGGTTATGAGGTGTAGAGTATTGAGCCTTAATGCCAAGTTCCTGCAAATATAATGCAAAAGGACCTTTATGCTGACCTTGCTCTGTGTATCTACCAAAATATTCTCCCCCCCTATCAGACCTCACAACCTTAATCTTTGTTTCTAGCTGATGTTCAACCTCAGCCTTAAAGATTTTGAAAGCTTCAAGTGATTGTGATTTTTCTGACAGTAAGTAAATGTAGCAGTATCTAGAAAAGTCATCAATGAATGTTATAAAATAGACATTTCCACAAATTGTTTGATGTCTAAAAGGTCCACAAATGTCAGTATGTATTAACTCAAGTAATTTTGTAGATCTGTAAGCACCTTTTCTTCTTAAGTTTGTTATTTTTCCTTTACAACACTCGATACAATCTCCTAAATCACTAAAGTCTAGTTCTGGTAAAGTTTTGTCTTTGATAAGCTTCTGCAATCTTTCTTTAGATATGTGCCCTAGTCTTCTATGCCATAAGTTGGCTGATTTCTCATTGTGCAAGCTTCTCTTAACACCAACAATGGCATTATTACTTGCTGCATAATCTTCTGGTTTATTTTCAATATGTAAGCATTCTTGCTGACTTAGAGAACAATTTAGTTTCAAATAATCATTCTCAATAATACCAGTAGCAAAAGTAGAACAATTCTGAATCAAGAAGGTTGAAAAATCCTTGAAAATTTTTATTCCACTAGAATCAATGAGAAAACTACAACCAAGTTTAACTAAAAGACTAACCGAAAGCAAATTCCTCTTAATTGAGGGCACATAAAAAACTTTATCTAAAACCAAAACATTGCCGAAACCTAAGTCCAATCTAAGAGTGCCTACAGCCTTCACAGCTACACGCATTCCATTTCCGACACAGACGTTAACCTCATCATTCCTTGGCTTTCTCTTCCTTATGAAGCCCTGCAAAGAGTTTGTAATGTGTAAGGGACTTCCTGAATCTAACCAATAAGAATGAGGTGCTATGTTAACAAAATTGACTTCTAAAGAAAAAGTTTCTAAAAGATTAAGAGGATTAATCATACCCTTCTTCTCTAGCCATGCTTTGAATCCGGGACAGTCCTTCTTCATGTGTCCTACTTTCTTGCAAAAGTAGCACTTGAACTTAAATGGCTTGTCCACTTTGACTCCCTTATTGCTGTTTGAAGGTTTAGCTATAGTTTTATTAACCTTAAGCTTATTAAACTTCTTCCACTTAGGTTTCTGAACTAGGTTTATAGAGGTTGTAGGCTGCTTCTCCTTCTTCATCCTAGATTCTTCATCTACACAGATAGAAATTAGGTCATCTAGAGTCCAATTCTCCTTCTGTGCATTGTAGCTCGTCCTGAGAACACTAAAACTGGATGGCAGTGAGTCCAAGGCATGGTGTACTAACTGATCATCCTTCACTCCAAGCTCCAGCTCCTTGAGACGAGAGTTTAGTTCAATCAGCTTCATGATATGGTTTCTAACTCCTCCAATTCCATTGTACTTCAGTTCATTGTATTCCTTTCCAATCCTTGCTGCTTCTGCCTTGTTGCTTTCCTTGAACTTTGCCTCAATGTTCACCATGAAGTCTCTAGCTAGTACAGGTTCCTCAATGCTTCCTCTAACTATAGATGTTAAGGAATTCCTCATAAGAGTCTTGGCCCTTTGGTTTGACCTATACCAGTCATCATGATACCTCCTATCCTCTAGGGTGCTGTTTGCAACTAGTGCAAAAGGCATGGTATGTGTGAAACACATATCCATATTGTCGTGAGTCATCATGTAAAGATCTAAGCTGGATTTCCAGGCCTTAAAGTTTGATCCAGTGAGCATACGAATGTTGTTGACGTTCAAGAAGGCAACTTCTAATGAGCAGAAGAAAAGAAAAAATTTAGTTTTGACTCAAAACAGTTTCTAACTTTTCAAGTTGAGGAAAAACAAAATTCTGCATACAAGTGTCACATTCCAAATCAGTTCAAGTAACACAACCAATGCAGAAAATACTTAACATCCCAATTTATCTGTAGTTAATATCAAGCATCACTTTTATAGCAGAAAACATGATATTTGCTTAAGTTTCTTAATCATCAGACCATACAGAATAAATTCAATTTGTTCTTAAGGCAGTCAACATCTTTAGACAGAAGAAAAGCTTTAAGAACCTGTATATGAATTCAGAATAAATGTGTGATGCTGTTTCTGATTTTAAAACAAGAAAAGACACACTTCTTTGGAAGTTATGATAGTTTTAAAATTTTACAATCAGAAAACACAAGTTTTGATCTTTTGCTAAGAATTTCTTCCTTCTGCAGAAATTGCTTTATGCAACATTCTGCCATTTTACAAGAATGCAGATCAAAAATAGATGAAGTTTTAGGTTGTTTTGTCTATTTATTTTCTTAATGCTTGTTTCGGGAGGTTCTCTAACATACAGAAACTATCAAAAACAACAACCACATAAAAATTCACTCATATCAGAACATGCTTCATATAATCCCACATAGAACATGCTCAGGCAATTGAAATTTCATCCGGTCCTTCATCTACCTAACTTATTTGCATGCCGGGAATGCTTCTAGGGTTCTTGCAATTACATAATCATAGACATGCTTTGAAAACAGAAAAATTCCAGAATTTCTTACTTCTGTTCTTAAGGTTATGATTCTTAATCTTGCGGAAATTAAAACTTAATTGACTTACTTACAGTTTCTTTGCTTAATCCACACCAAATAGGGACTCGAATCCCTTAAGAGATCGCGAAATCTCTGCACCTTCAACCCAGCTGAAGAACCCTGATCCCTTTGCAAAATATGACCGTTGAACATAACGGTCGATTTTGGGATTTAAATACAAGTCGGGTTCTGGGTTGATGCTTGCGGATTTTGGGCTCGGTTTAACCCGATTCGGCCCAATGACACTGTTAAGTTTACAGAAGCAGAAAATTTTCTTCTGTTCTTGAGAGAAAACGCAGGATTTTCAGTTCATGCATTATGTTTTCTTAAGACGATTCATGTTGCAATTTGTTAGGCTCTGATACCAAACTGTAGACCTTAATCAGCTTAACAAGACTTAATTGCAAAACACAAACACAATACATAAGCATCAATACGAACTGAAATCAAAACAGATGAACTTACCTTCATTCTGTTGAATGTCCATGGCTTCTAGTTCTGCAGATAGTGCGTCGATGCTGTAGCTCTTCTTGGTCTTAGTCTTCTCCTCTCTACAAGCTTTTGACACCATAAATGGGATTGGTACTGAATGTCAGAGATCGATGTAGAGAGCAGGGACTAAAACATCGTATATATAGAGTCCCTTGAATCAGCAAGCAATCCCCCATAAGGATGCAACTTGCTGTCCAAGTTATTCTCTTAAACAGAAACCTTATGCAACACTAACACTGATTTCCAAATCAGTATCTTACATGGACTCTAACACGATTAAGAACTTGATATACCTTATTCCTAATCAAGACAGGAATGATGAAGCTTACAACTCCTATGTTTGAATTCTGTTCCAATTGGTATTTATCTTAATGCTTAATGATGAGTTCAACATAATGCTAACACAAGCTTCTCATGAATTGGTATTTTCTTCTTTATTGTTCGCAATTTTCCAAACGTGCGTGGTCAATGTTGGTTTTTTAGTTTCGAAAAGAGAAGGAAAATTAGTTCGAGGCTCCGAGTTCCAACTCAGAGAGTTGACAAGCACGTTTGAGGATTTAAGACATGCATAATTGAAGGGAAGCTGCATAATCGACCCCAGAGAGTGGAGATGGAGCGCGTTGAAATAGTCATACTATTATATAGTGGACATATATGAATGATTGTACAGTGCCGTGCCAAAGCGTACAGTCTGAATCTGGGATCGGAAAATGACGTCCGTGATAACATCAAGTACAAAACACAAGTAGAGTTCAACGGAGAACAAAACCATGTGAAAAACTTGACTCTGATGCAAAATGGGTGTCCTAATCAATTAATCATGTAACGTGCTATCTCTATTCTCGACCTTTTCTGTCATGGTCATCTATGAGTCCAAGTACCACCACCACCTTCAACACTTCAGCTCCAAAACCACACACAGATTCGAAAGTGATGGTTCGAGAATATTATCGTCGTCATGAACTGAAAGCAGAACCTGTGGTAATTATTTAATGTAAAATAGGAAAGTGGAAGTCAATTTTTTGCTGAAAGAAGCTTGAAGGTTGAACTGTGAGTATCAACTTTCTTTCCGTTTTCATGCATGAATGTAAAGAAGAAATATGCAACAAGTGCTGTAGGAGGATATAATGTCGACATCGAATCAGTTTTATTCGGTTTGGTATAGGGTGATATTAGGCTGGTGGATCTTGATCGATCGCTATTGAAAAATATATGGCCGGTTTGATAAAGGTCGGGGTGGGTATCTCTGATTTTTTAGGAGTCAGTCTACTTCTTCCACTTAGAAAAGAACAGGCAAAAAGGAGTGTGAGACTCGCACTTACTTTGGTGCAGTGGCCGGTGATGTTCTGGAAGATTTTTATGAGAATGGCCTACGAATTCAAATTCGAGAAATTTCTGGGACAAGTATTCAATTAGTTCGAACAACCATTAGGTGAGTTTGGTGCGGCTGAACTTTTAAGTAAAAGCTGACTTATACTTATAAGTATGAGGTGGGTGGGAACAGCTTCTCATTTTTTATTGAAAATGACCCTTACTTTTTAAAAAATTTACTGACATGTTGTGTTACCAAACATAAAACTGACTTATACTTATAAGCATAGAACCTTATTAGCTTTGATCCGGAACCAAAACAAAAGAAGTTCCTCTAAGAGGAGTCCCCACGCTTCCTTAATTTGTTGAAGTGCAAATGGTTATTTTCTACATACATGATCGACTCGGTGAAATCCAAAAAAGAGATGGCTTAGTGTATCTGTATCAGCAAGTTATGGGCCGTATGTAGGCCAGATATCCTGGGCCATAAATATTAACCCAAAAAAATACTGTAGGAATCTAGCAACCCAACTGTGGCACAAACAATAAGTCAGTAGGTGAATGGGGACATCTAAGTTGAATAGGCCCAAATCCAAAGAGCGGGAGCAGACTAGCTATGGCATTAGCATTTAGCAACAACAAAATTCATCCGGTGATGTATGAGAATATGAAATTGCTAGAGCAGTTTTGATCATTGTGTAGTAATGCTTGACATCCTTGAGTTAAAGATGAAATACCTCTTCAATAAACCAAATTCGATGTCGCCTTTCGGCTTCAAAACAATTTTAAGAATGAGTGAAAGTGTAAAACCACTAATTCAGATTCTCTGAGGTAGATCTAAACTCATGTATCAGTATCTAAATTTGCTGGAATAAAATTCTTGCGAAGTAAGGTTGCAGTTCCATCATCAAAATCAAGACCTGTGGTTCGGACCTGTAAGTTTAATTTGGGCCTTTGAGCTAACTGTCGTTTGGGCCTTGAGTTTAACCAGTACTTGTTGGCATGCCTTAGCTGTATATGCATGTGTTCTTAGTTAGAGCCAAGGAGCCTGGGACATGGAAGAGGCTCTAAATGAGACAAATAAAATGATGCATAATACGGATGACACATTAATCGCATTGCCGGTTGTTGGAGACTTACAATATCTATAAGTTGCTTCTTCCGGCTTAACGCAGATCGTACTCCCACGGCAAACCAAATAATGCTTTGCTGCTCAACCAGGCAGTCGGATATCAATAATACACCCCTACCCAACTAGATATCTGTCACCGTTTCATTACAACCACATGGTTCATAGTACTCCGAGAGCTCCGTCGGTGTGATATACATCGCAAATAGTGACTAATCTAAAACACTAAAAATGGCTCTACACTTCCACCTAGTGTTGATTGAAGAAAACAAGAACCATATATTATAATTTTAGTGATACTAACACTGAAAAACTAGGACCGTCTTCATGTGAAGCATTTCTCTTATGGGATGCATGTGAATCCCAGAAACGTGCAGTTACAGAGCCCAAGAGACTGCAAAAGGTCAGGTACTCTCAGCTCAAGCCTGCGGAGTACTGAGGAGGAAGGACCATCAAAGCATGAATGATGATACATGCAAAACCAAACAGTAACCGATCCGAGAAGAAAACAAACATTGTGAATAGAGACGAGGTTAGATCCTCTTTTTTTCGATCCTGGCCAAAAGGACCACATTTTGTTTTCATGCCTTGAATGATTACTGGTTTTGATTTCCATTACCTGGTTTTGTCTTCTTACCGTCAACTTGTACGTGGTAGCACTTGCAGAGAGAGAGAGAGAGAGAGAGAGAGAGCGAGCGAGAGAGAGAAGAGAATACGTATAGAACAAGGAGGATGACAAAGTAGTTGTAAGTTGTAACTTTTGTGTGTCACTGCGTCTCTGTAAAAGGAAATGTAACGAACTGTGAGGATTTACAGTCATGGGTGACGTAAAATGGTGGCTGCCTGAAAAAGGAGTCAGAGTTACGTAATGATTCCCAGGACACCATCAACAACCAAAGTTGCCAGAAAAGGTGAAGGCATCATGCAACTGATACTCATACTGTGTACCATACTTTTCTGGATTCTCACTTTGCTCTTCTTCTGTTTCCCATTCCTTTATTTTTTTGTGTTTTGTTTTTAATATTATATATTATATATATATATATATATATATATATATCCCCTTCCAATAAAGACATTTACAACCATGAAGTAACGGGGTCTCATACCTATTATAAGACATCATTTTGACATTATTCATATAAGACTTCAACCATCTCCAATTATAAAGTTTTAATTAAAAATCTTAAATTTATTTATTTGATTTTTCTTTATTTTGTGTTATAATTAATAATAATTTTTATTTGTAAACTATTCTTATACATGATAAATAAATATAATATTGAATTGAAGAAAAAAAATTGAGTGTTTGGGACCGAACCAAATTTATAAGACCAAGTCTCAAAATAAGACTTTGAATGAGACCAAATCCTAAAAATATAAGGTTTAGGACCTCCCCGATTAACCATTGGAGCCCATATTTTTTTAAGACCCCAAATTTATAGGGTTTGAGATATTAGGTTGGAGATGCCCTAAGGGATCTCTTATTTTGTCTAATTTAAAAGATCAGTTATTATACCAACTTTTCGATCACATATTAACATATCCACCGTTCAATTATTAGGTTTGTATGTGTAAATCATTATTGTAAATTTTTAGCCAAAATGGTGATCGTTAAGGCATCTAACTAGATAAAATCAATGGACGTATGAAATCTGTCAAAACTAAACTGTTCATCTTTTTATTTATAAATTTCAATTTTGAATGCTCTAATGATTATCAAATTGAATGAAAATTTTCAAATATGATCTAGTCATATAAACATGAAAGTTGAACAGTTGAGATGTTAATATATGATCGAAAAGTATGTTAAATGATTGATCCCTTAAAATTGACAAAATAAGGAATCTCTTAGTGGAATGGCTATATATAAAAGCTTTGTAGAATGTTTGATAGATTAACGAAAGTAAATTAGAAAACGAAATTGTACGTTAATTAAGTTCTGAATCTGTGATCACTAACCCGTCATTATGCCCAAGATCGAGCTATTATCATTATTTTTGACAACAATAAGCACTTTTACAGCTAAAGTACTTGTGTTAATTATCATTCTAATGATCGCCCAAGCAGCACTAAATTCCAAACTCACAACTATTTACTCATAGAACTATAACTTATAAGACTCTAAGAGGTGAAATTATGATAATCGATCACACCACATAAATATTTACAGCAACACTATCGTCGCATCCACTGCCGCCACCGCCGCCGCCGCCGCCGCCACTACCACCGTAATACTGGTTTACGAACCTCCCCGGAGAAGAAACCGGAACTTACTCTTCATTAGTTTGGTTAAGAATGAAGTGCTTAGAACCCCTTGGATTTAATCTAACATAGAGAGGGGAATAGTTTAGGTACTCTTGTGACTTGGGTGATTGGACGAAGTGACTTATTTATGTATGAAACGATGTCACAACAACTGACTCATGAACCTTCACTACGTAGTACGTAACGAGATGACAGCAATAACATCATGGGTCCCTAACCCTGCATCCAGTTAATTAGTTTCATTTCGTCCCGTTTTGTTTTGTGTCAAAATCCAAACCCTAGTATAATTTTACTACATTAATTCTAATAACGTCACCGTCTTATAGAATGTAACAAATTGGCTCGCTAAATTGATGATGTATGAAATTGCTACTTTCTAGTGTGTAGAGAGAGGGCCAGAAAATTATCTACCCTACAATATTGAACCTGTTTAAAGGAAACATAGGAAGTAATATATATACATACTATGCTTACCCCATTCCATTCTAAAATGCATGATCAGCTAGTACCATCTGTAATATAAAATCGACCACTTTTTTCTTCAATTTTCCTTAAAAGCAAAATCGAATGAGACTACTCTTGTTCTTGATCTTCTATTCACGCTAGGTAGTTGTAGATAGGTGCAAATCAAACTTATAGATAACCAATAATGAACGGACTGTGATATTTGTATTTGTTTCTAGGTGAATGATGGTGTTGATAATGATCTTTATGGGCAAAAGCAAAAGAGGAACAACAAAAGTATGAGATAGGAGGTGGCTTGGAGAAGTACCAAAGGCAAAAAATCGAATCCAAGGAAAGAAAAAACTGAAATACTTTTTGTTTGTGAAATTAATCGATCCAAAAGTCATGGGTATATATTGGGAGAGGGTGGAGTAAAGCTGTCTTGTGTAAGGGGTATGGGGTCCTTTGGAATTAGAAAGCCTATAGTTTTATGGTTTTCCATCCTCTATATAATTTCATATACAAAGTGACTCCCAACCCATTCGCCAAATTCTGTCGTACGAACAAAGCAAAGCTAGATAGCTATGTTGAAAAAAATTCCCAGAAAAGATGAAACAACACATAATGATAGAGGAGTATTATTATTTCCTGGCATCTTCATCTCCACTCTCTCAAGCCTCCATGTTAGCAATCATTCTCACCACCGCAAGCACCACCATGCCTGGATAGAAAAATGAAAAAAGATTATTCCCTTTTATTGCTTTTAAGATGTAAGCGCGCTATATCGATTTAACGTTTTTTTTTTTTTTACTATTAAAAATAAATTGAGATTTAACTTTAATTAACGTTGTAATTCTAACACTATATTGACTTATATCTTAATTAGCGCTTGAATTTCCTCTATAAGAGGGGATTAAGCAAAGTAGGGAGGATTACGGTGTTTGTAACAGTGTGCGTAAGTGTGTGCAGTGCTTACGTACGTAAGGGCTTGCATGTGCGTTGCCAACTTAAAAGAAGCGCAATTTGTAATGTCTGGCTCTCCTCCTCCGCTTACACGACTTTTTACGTTTTATTCGTAACTTGTATATATTGCACGCAACTACATGTTCGTGCCTGTGCCCTGTAAACAATATATATCAACCACTTCTCGCTTAAAACTACAACAACTTGTTATGCTTTCTTCTTGGTTTTCATACTCCTGCATTGCATTCGAGCATTCGGAATCAATACACTAGCTCCAATGTCAAATATGGCCAAATGTTGAAAATAATTAGTGTTTGAGAAGAGAGAGAACCATTTCATCAAATATACAAGAAAATATTCCTTTTAATTAGAATAATGTCGGGTTTTTAGTGAAGCGATATTTTGTCATCGTTGATATAGTTGTATGTTATATCGAAGTTTTTGATGTTTGGATTTCGGGCGAAAAAACCCTCCATTCATGCTCCAAGCTATTCGAGTTTATGAGATATATATAATTTGACGTGAACTCTATATATTATGTATCTATAGATATGTATTAACGAATTCAATGGTTATACTAAACATGTAATTAAGCCAATACAAGGCAGAAGTTATCAAAACATGATCCCCGCAAATCACAATAGCACAAAAAATTCTAAATCGGAATGGATCGAGTATTATATACTTGGGCTATCATTGTAGCTGGCAAATTGGAATTGGAATGGAATTTCACAATCTAGTATAGTTGGCACGGAGGAAGCATCTCCCCCTTTCTTTTATCCACTTTATCTTCTTGCAAAAGCCATCACGAGCATATTGTCTCGTAACGTATACTTGTATACGCTATACAAGCAAAACAAGCAGATAGAACAGATCGGATTAACCTAACTATAATAATATCTAATCTCTTAAACATTTGATCACTACCCAAACCGACAGCTAAACCACTACTGTTACAACACTATTTCAACCCATCATTTGCGTCAGGACCCTAAATTTTTTTACATTTGTGGATGTTTGGGTGTTGGGGCGTCAATTAGTTAGTATAGTGGTCAATAATTAAGTCGATGAATACCATGCAAATGGCCATTTTATAGAACAAGTGTCATTATCGGGTTTTGATAAAATGCATTATCATAGCTAATTAGTTGATTGATACATGGGTTACTTTCATGCTTATACATCTGATTGATGTTAATGTTTTATGATGGTTCAATTTCAGAGTGTTCGTGCTCACCCACTTCCACTTCCATTGTTACCTAAGAGTTATATATGTTCTTGTTCCCAATTGATAAATAAAATTGACTGATCGACATATCAAGGTAAGACGTTGGGAACTCAAGACAGACTTGTTTTAAGATTTCGAACCACCAATATTCTTGTTCACGGCAATTGACCAATCGATATTAAAGCAATAACTTTGAGATTTTGAACCACCAACAAACAAAAATGAAACAAAAAAATTATACGGGGGTCGGTAATACTATTGATATGTGGTATGTGTATTTGTGCCGCTAAAAGATGTCATTCGGATTTAATGAATCATCTACACATTCAAATCATTTAAATCTAAATATAAATATAATTTGACAAATCATACATAGCTATATTCATGTCCATTGTTCATATAGATCGAATATGAAACTAACTAAGCATTTGGGGTAGCCAAGGGAAACTCTTAAACGTGTTTTCAAATTCTTCAACTATGTAAAGTCTAATTTTTGTTGAAATGAAAGAAAAAAAATGCAATTGAAACAGTAAAGGGGCATGTTCGACTTGACTATAACATCCTTAATTTGTATGTATGCGTAAAATAAACAGCTTCAAATTAACGACGTACGATCGACAATATGCAAAGCCAAAAGGAGACATGAAGTGAGGACTGAGGAGAGATCGATATGAAGTAAAGTAAGTCAAGAAAGCACACCCATAATTCAGTAGTTTTGTCAATGATTTGAGGACAGAAGAAAGGAAAATGTGGGTCGGGTTGTTGACAAATCAAGAGGCATGACACGACTTTGGTTTTCACCTCATTTTGATTTCTAGCGTATCAAATTATGCCGTGCTTCATTCATCAAGAATTTAAGATTAAGTGTGTTATGAACACATATGATGATAATGTCTCGACTCATCACGACTAAAAATCAATCTATTTTGTTGATTCGTGTTGTAGATTTCGAACACGGTTGTTAAACTAGCTTTGATTAATTGGTCTAAATTCAAAGACTCGACATTCGTACATACATGCATCTTATCTAATCCGAAATATTAGTTTGATCATATCAAAACTAAAAACATACGATATAGTTAGGAGGAATTAGTCGTTGTTATAAATTAAGTCGCACATAATTAATATGAATCAACATCAACACAATTTTTTTGTTATAAGGACTATCAAATAAGTGAATTATGCAAACTTCAATTTTTCAATGCAACTCTTTGAGAGATGGTGTATATTTGTTTTTTCACATTCTTCGTATATATGATATATATATATATATATATATATATATATATATAGTATAAATATCGGCAACAAGTTCCAAATTGTTGATCTAATTGTTTATACCCTCCTATGAAAATGTGCAGTCAAAAACTCATCAAGGAACATAACAAGACACCATTCAACACCACTCTACTATATTCAATCAAAAGACATATATAATAACAGAACTACTCGGGCAGGCATTCAAGAGAGTTGTGGAGTCCAAAATGCCGAAGAACGATGAAGAAGATAATCTTCATTTCAATCTTTGGCTTGTCGTCGATCAATTTTGTTATGAAATGTTTGGTGTGCATTGTTCTTTGTCTTTGTGTTAGGTCAAGCTTTGGTTAAAGATCTTTTGTATTATGGATTGTCGTTATCGTAAGCAACCTAATCATCATATTTCACTTTCAAAAAAACCAAAAGAGCCTGCCGACGCATTCAGCTTCGGTGATTAAAGGGACTAATTAAGCAGAACCAATTAACCAAAGGTCTCCCGGGTTATAATAAGAGACGTGGTCGCTTTCTCTCTTTCCCTCGTTTCTTTTCAACACGTGTCCTCTTCTATTGCTATCTGGATGTGAGGTGCACGGTAGGGTTCACTGGCGGTCCCCACAGCGATTATTAAAAAAGCCCCTCTCTCTCTCTCTCTGACAAAACTGACTAAATGAAGCCGAAACGTGTGCGGAGGTGCGTGGGGACCACGTGCCCCTAACCTTTTTTCACCTTACCTCGCTCCCATTGGATCCCGCTCGCCTCCTCTGCTCTACTCCACTACACAGGAACACTGTTGGACGCGCTTCGGTTAGCGTGTGGGGGGCCACTCGCTATGGGACCTCGGTGTGTGACTTATTGAGCGACGTTATGTTTTTGGTCCATACTACATTATCGCATACGGGGATTTTATGATCCGTTGGTGCGACAAAACAAGTTATACTGTTGGGTCTACTTATTCTAATCAAGTAATTATTGGTACTAATCTCCATTATAATTTATCCTAATCCATACTATAAGGAATAAAAATACGAGTTATGATTGAAGTTGGAATCTTTCTAGAAGAATCAATTACGAGGAATACTCTTCATCTATAAACATGAACATATTCATATAGTGTGTGATCAAGACAAGTCGAAATGAATAACAATTGGTATGTATAATGTTACATGCAAAGTCAAATGATGATATATGTTTGATTTTGATTTGTTATCTTATTTATTCATTTACGTTCCAAGTGTTTATAAATAATGTAGTACTAAACTGTTAATCGATGATTATATTTAGATACTTGTGTATCGAAAGAAATTTAAATACGTGAATTTTAAAGTAGTGTTTTTTACAAATAACTAACGTGGCACAATGAGAATTTTGGTTTTCCGATATTATCAACGTTAATATGCATGGTATTTAGTTTAGTTGACTTAAGACCCGTTCAATATGCAATTCATAGTATATTATTGTTTTGTAAGAATCACTAGCATCATCAACATTGTTTACGTAATCCGTAAGTATGAATCATGATCAATGTTCATGCCCACCGTATTCCATAATGTCTTTACTCAAGATTAAGCAATTTTTTTTTTTTTTACCTAAAGAAGAAGAACAGGTTACTCCTCAATCGGTAGTAATTGCTCTTCATCTTCTTAGTTAAGATGAACATAATCCAAACCATGCATGTTGATCGAAGAAGGTAATTAAGTGACAAGAAGCTCTGCTTCAGGTGCTCTCTGGCAGCCTTGGCAAACAATTTGTATCTGTTCGTGTTTTCCGACCAGTCGCTGTTCGCCTACACTGGCATGCAACCTGTTTTTTTTTTTAAATAACCAAATTGCCCCATCTGACCTTGGTCGTTCTTGTTCTTCGTTATTACGGTGATTGTACGACGGCGCGGTGAAGCAAAGTCATATCAGCTAGTGTCGTAGATCGAGTTGGGTCAGATTGGTTGGTGCAGAAAACCCGCACTAGATAGCTGGCTACTAAATGAAAGCTACCCTGCTATCCTAAACAATTCTAGAAAAAAAATGTACAAGAACTGGACCCCTGGGCTGGAGAAAACGACGATGAGATTGCTGCGTTAGATATTCGGAATCTAACGTACGTCAAAGTTCATCGATCTCCCACCCCAGAATATAACACTTACTGTTGTTTTCCCAGTATCTCTGCCTACTTGATTATGCCTTGCTTTGGTTTTCAAGAATAGGATCATTTGAATGCATTTTACTAGTCTTATTTAGGTAAATTTGTATCTGATATTTGATCAAAATAATAATTTTACTTGGCTGTTTTATATTTTTACTTTGCTGCAGGCTCGACTCCGGAGAAAAAATATAAGAAGATCCCGATCAAGATGTTGCATGTTAATTTGTATATGCTTTTAAGCTAGATTGGAGGTAGAATAATGTACAAAATCATCTCTGCTATCCTTCCCACTATAGTAAAACGTTTTAGAACCTCAAATCAACTCCAGCTATTAAAAATAACAAATGCATACATTACTTTAAACATCTAATTAAACATCGTTGCACTTCAAAAACATTCACAAAATTACGGTTTGAAGATTAGACATCAAGTTATCATCACCTCTTTCGCTTTAATAAACTGAGTTAAGAATCTATATATGTACAATTTACAGTCCCAAATTTGGTTAAATACAATTAAATTCTAACTTTCTCATATAAAAGTTGTAAATGTCTTACACAAAATCAGGTGAGACAAAAAATACCTTATTTCCAGTTACCCGACAATTGCACAACTATTTCCAAGGGATTAGGTTAAAGGCAGATCACCTAAAAACGATTTTATCCCAATAATTGAAGGTAAAAACCATTATTACCTATGTGTTGTAGGAAGGTTATTTCCGTAACTTCCTGGATGTGTCTTGACCTAATTAGACTAGTATAGTTGATTATGTAATAGATAATGAATCCCTGATTTATCGGGATACTTGATGTAATGCCTATATAAATGCCTCTCTACGAATCAATAAACACACAGTTCTCCCTATTATCTTTTCTCCTTGAACACGTTATTAGCACGTGACCTCCATGAGCCCTAGAAAAACCCTAAAAAAAATTTCCTCCTCCTCCATCCCTTCCGTCGGCCGCACCTCCCTCCTCGGGACCCGTGCGCCGCCCCCCCCCCCCTTCTCGGTCTCTCCTAGGCCGCAACCCTTGCCCGGCCGCCTGCAAGTCCGCCCGCTCGCCCACTAGCCTATTCGCTCACCAGCCCGCGCGCTCGCCAGCCAATTCGTTCGCCAGCCTATTCGCTCGCGTGCCTGTTCGCTCGCCATCAACTTTTCAAGATAGCTCCGCCAGATTACTCGCGTAAAAAGAGGCTCGAGAACCAGACAAGAGTCGAAGAACAAGCTTTACGCTCTCGTTCCTTTGATCAAAAGGTAAAATTTTATAAAAGTTCCTACTTTTGAACTATAGATATATTATATCGGGCGCTATTAGCCTTTCTTCTACTCCGATTCCGGCCATTCTTATATCGCCGATGAGACCTAGAATGGGGATTTCATCACCCCTACGGTCGCAATTTTAAGTGATGGTCCTGGGGGAATCACGTTGAAAGGGAATTAAAAAAAAAATGTTTATGTCTGAGTACGCCACTATTTGAAGGTACGGTATGAAACCGCCGGTTTATGCATCAAAAGAAAACAATTTTTCGCATCGAAACTAGTTTTCATGTGACCGAATATATCCCTTTTAATTCCAATCTATACTTGATAGTATCTGCTTCAAGTGATACTAATCCGACGTATTATTCTCTTGTAGATGTCGTCGTCGTCACCGTCACGCCCTGATTTTGAGATCTTGGATCTTCAAGGCAAAGACTACCATCGATGGGTTTCCAATGTTGAAATTGCTTTCCAAAGCAAAGGGTTTCCAGCCCTTCTGGCAGATACAGCCGCCACCAGCCCTTTTGGGGACCATGCCAAGGCTCAGGCCCTCATGTATTTGAGGCGCCATATCCATCCGACTCTGAAGCGACAATATTTGTCGGTAAAAGATCCCAAAATTTTATGGGACACGCTCCAGCAGCGATTTAACAATGTTCATGACATGCTTCTCCAAGAGCTCACCCTTAAATAGGAACAAATCCGTTTCTCGGATTATGACAAAGTAGACAAATACAATCAGGATATGATTAGTCTACAGGCGGATCTTGGCACGGTTGGCGTCATCAAAACCGATAAAGATCTTCTGGAGAAGACATTTAATACATTCCCCATGGCCTACGATGTCGTTGGACATCAATATAAAATCTCAGTTGATGAAGGAAGAATCAGGACATTCGTTGACCTTATGGCAATATTGGCTAAAAAAGAGCGCTATTCTGAGATTAGGCTCAATAGTAGCCAGAGACCTGTTGGTACAAAACCAATTCCAACACCCCAGGCTCGTTATGGGAAGACTTCAAAGCAGAAAAATAAAGGCCGCAATGCCCCGTACAATTCGATACGTGGAAGACATCAGAATGCTGGAAACAAAGTGACACGATGCTCCAACACTTGGAGGCGCGAAGGTGGCGCCGCCGCACCACCTTCAGGGGGAGGCCGGACCGGCCACAGACCGCGTCTAGACCCGGTATCAAACCCTCCTAGACCTCATAGCAATGACCGGAATGCTCAATTTGCTCCGTACTACAAGTGTGGTTTCTCCAAACACTACCATCGTGATTGTCGAGCTAATAAGGAGATGTTAAATGCCTACAAGAAGTACAAGAAGTTTCTGTCTGAAAAAAGTAATTATGCTGAGGACGAGATGATTGATGCAAATTATGCTCATCATGTGGATTCTCCAAAGGCGCAACCACAAACTCTTGATGTCCCGGATTTTGATTAGCCTACGTATTTGGCTTTTCTAGTTTATCAAGTACTGAAATGGCATTCGCCATGTTTTTATGACTCTTGTTAGTCTGTTTATTTTGGAATTAGAAGTTGGTGTATTCAAGTTGGCACTTAATAAAATTTATCTGTTTTCCCATATTGTGAGAAATTTTATGTTTTTATGCAATCAGGTTCGTGTATTAACAACTCACGTGGTTCTTGTGACGTCACCTTTGGGTCACATAGGCTCTATATTTTAGACTTATAATCCCACCTACGCTCAATCCCTCAATAATAAAAAAAAAAAAGTGGCGAACGGGCCGCCATCGGTTCATTAAGGTGAAGTAGGTTTGGCATCCGCCACACTTTGGTGCCACGACACCATATGTCTTTGACATCCACAGCTTCGGCTAGTGTGCAGCCCGAGAGGTGTTTTAACACCAATCCTAAGAGGCTTGTCCTCGTTTTATTCCAGTTACCAAAGGTGTTCAACACCACAATGTCCGCAACCTCGGTTTCGTTTTGGTTTCTGATGATGATTGCTTGGTTATGTAACATTCAACCTTGCATTTTCCGACTTTAGTCGACGTTATAATGTTCAAATGCCATGTGATACATTCGATGAGATTTATTCTCCTTTCTTTCTCTATCCTACGGCGTAGTGATTAGACTATTCTCCCGAGAAACTAACCCAAGTTTTCTTCTCTTTGTAGATGTCTCGTGGAGAAGTTGAGTGTCTAGCTGATAGTGGAACTACCCACACTATTCTAAGGAATAGGCAGTTGTTTACGTATTTAATGCCGTATCGTTCATCTTTGACAACATTGATAGGTACCTCGCCGGTTGTCAAAGGGCGAGGAACCGCTGAATTTATGTTACCAAATGGTACCGTTATCAATGTCATTGATGCTCTCTATGCGCCGAGAACAAATCGAACCCTGCTGAGTTTTAAGGATATCTGTGCCAACGGTTATCACTTGGATACGTATGCTGAGAATGGTGAAGCATACTTATGCATTACTTCTCAAGAACACGGCCGCCGCTTATCTTAGAGAAGATGCCGTGCATTGAAGACAATGGCTTATATCTCACTACAACCCGTGTCTTCGAATCATATGCTGTCACTGACAATTTTTGTGACACTAATGATTATAATTTTTGGCATGCTCGACTAGGCCACCCTGGCCGTGATATGATGATCCAGATTCTAAAGAACCCCCATGGACATCCATTTTTCAAGTCGAAAAAGCGATTGGAAGAACCTCTTACTGCGACTCAACATCGTGATGTACGCAGGAGCCAAGCTCCTCGCCAGACTGTGGCCTTAAAGCCACACTCGCCACCGCCCCCCCCTTCACAGGGTTTCGGGGCCGCACACCTGGCGGATGAGGACGTGGCCTTTACGCCGCACGTCGTGCCGTCCCACCCTTCACAGGGACATGGGGCGTCACCACATGTATCCTCTTATGCCACAACAGCAATTTCCAATGCCCATCGCTCATTCTGTAAGACTTACTCGCTTGCTAAATTGCATGCTCGTCCTTCATTCGCCAGAGCTTCAACTCATAATATACCATTCTTACATCGAATCCAAGGTGATATTTGTGGACCAATCAAACCAGAATGCGGCCCATTTAAGTATTTTATGGTGCTGGTTGATGCGTTGACGCGTTGGTCACACGTCGCTTTGTTGTCCACAAAAAATGCTGCATTCGCCAAGCTTTTAGCTCAAATCATCAAGTTAATGGCTAACCACCCTGACCATCCTATCAAATCTATTAGGATGGATAATGCTTGCGAGTTTACCTCCAAAGCATTCGATGATTATTGTATGTCCATTGAGATTGAAATAGAACACCTTGTTCCTCATGTTCATTCTTAAAACGGCTTTGCAGAAGCCACCATTCAGCGACTCCAGCTAGTGGCTAGGACGACATTGGTTATGGGAACCAATTTGCCAGTTTCTGCTTGGGGATATGCAATACTGCATGCAGCGATGCTTATTCGTTTTCGACCCATTGCCAACAATGCGTTTAGTGCCTACCAGATGGTAACTGGTTTTGAACCCAATCTATCGCACTTACGTACTTTTGGTTGCGCAGTTTATGTGCCATTGGAATTTATGTGCCCAAATCAAAAGACTCTAAACCACAGAGTGCTTATATAGTTAAGCTGCAACGTTCATGTATGGACTTAAACAATCCGGAAGGATGTGGTACAATCGCCTATGTGAATACTTGATTCGGAGGGGTTACAAGAACGATGAGTTATGCCCATGCGTGTTCATTAGAAAGACCGACTATGGATTTGCTATTGTAGCTGTCTATGTTGATGACATGAATGTCATCGTTACTTCAAGTGAGATTGAAGAGACAGTTTCATTATTGAAATCTGAGTTCGAGATGAAAGATCTTGGGAAAACTAAGTTCTGTTTAGGACTTGAGTTAGAGCATAGAACCAAGGGTATTCTGGTTCACCAGTCTGCTTATACGCAGAAGATGCTCAGGCGTTTCAACATGGATACATGTACGCCGTTGTCTACTCTCATGGTTGTTCGTAGTCTGGACATAAACAAGGATCCATTCCGTTCCAAAGAGGATGAAGAAGAGATTCTTGGTGCTGAGTACCCATACTTAAGTGCGATTGGGGCACTTTTGTATTTGGCACAGTGCACTAGACCAGACATTGCTTTCGCTGTGAACTTACTAGCTAGATTTAGCTCAGCGCTTACGCATCGTCATTGGAACGGCATCAAACATTTGTTTCGTTACTTGAAAGGTTCCATTGACTTGGGACTGTTCTATCCCTTCAGCACAAAGAGAGAAAATCCCGCCAATCACCCTCCTCACACCAACGTTTCCGGCCGCCTCGATAGTGCCATCGTACGCCGTGGTACTGTTGCTGGCGCCGGCGGCGTGGAGGATGATGATGGCGACGCATTCGACCATTCAAATGTGCCCTTCTCTGGACGTCTCCCTTACTCAAAGACTCCCAACAACGTGTTAGTTGGTTTTGCAGATGCTGGGTATCTCTCTGACCCGCATCGTGCACGTTTCCAAACTGGTTATGTTTTTACCATGGGAAATACAACGATATCCTGGAGATCAACTAAGCAAACTTTGGTTGCTACTTCATCGAATCACGCAGAGATCATTGCCCTCCATGAGGCTGTTAGAGAATGTGTCTGGCTAAGGTCAGTTATTCACCACATTCGTGATTCGTGTGGACTAGTGTCTACCACCGATAAACCTACGTGTATCTATGAAGATAATGCTGCCTGCATTGAGCATATGAAGTTGGGTTTTATCAAAAGTGATAACACTAAGCATATATCGCCCAAGTTCTTTTACAATGTGCAACAACAGAAATTCCTGAACATCCAAGTTAATCAAGCGAGTTCAGACGCAAATGTTGCAGATTTGTTTACTAAGTCTTTGGGAAAATCTATGCATGTGAAACATGTGAAGAGCCTAGACATGCACCATATATAAGAGCTCTAAGTTTGTTAGACATCAGGGGGAGTTTACATCACATGTTATTCACAAGTGTAATGTTGGTGTGTTGTACTCTTTTCCCTTCTTCCATGCATTTTATTTTTACACAAGAGATTTTTGTTTTGCTGGCAAGGTTTTAGTGAGGCAACATGGTAAGCACCATGAATACATTAGGCGCTCGACACAGGGGGGGAGTGTTGTAGGAAGATTATTTTCATAACTTCCTGGATGTGTCTTGACCTAATTAGACTAGTATAGTTGATTATGTAATAGATAAGGAATCCCTGATTTATCGGGATACTTGATGTAATGCCTATATAAAGGTCTCTCTATCAATCAATAAACATACAGTTTTTCCTATTATCTTTTCTCCTTAAACACTCTGTAGATATTTTAGGAAAACCAAGATCTACAACTAACTAAATATTCGCCGAGAACATTAAAACCCCTCTTAATTCTGATGCTAAATATGGGAGAGGAAGCAAAACCCCACATTGTAAGCTGGGTCCAACTAACGTCCCAGACTAAAACAAAACCAGCAATGCTCCAGTAGTCCACCAACACTACCAAGTAGCCGCACCTCCCACTCAAGCAAGACCTTAAATTTCTTCGAAATTTCAGTCCTCATTTTACCTGAGCCAATAATTCCGTCCAATCAAATTTCTGTCAATACAAAATACCGGAATTTGTATTAAAAATGGAATCGCAAACCTTGTATATATGGGACACATTAGAACACAGTGATGATGAGCTGGATAGCGAGTGACGGTGGTCCACAACCTTAATTACGTGTATACTATTTGTATATACAAATATACACATCACAATAATAAACATACAGTCACTCCGTTCCAACAGTCCAACTGAACTTTCTAAATATCGGTTACAGCTCACCCTGTTTGGCTCTTGCTTCCCGCACAAGCGTGGAGGAGGAGTGCAGGGGCATTTTCGTCCAAACCCACCCCACACCCCCAACTTGGCTCCTCCCCACTAATAAATACAGCAGATTTAAAATTCCAAAAAAATCAGATATAAAAACCATTCCCCAACGCTTTATTAAATTATTTTCCTTTTTTAATATTTATTTAAATTGAAATTTGATAGAGTTTTGTTTTGGAGGGTCTTGGTTTTTAAGTGACACCTAAGTCCGAATATTTCACTCTCTCTGGACACTCTCGCAACCACCACCATTTCTCTCTTTTCCTGTTCTTCTTCTACTTCTCTCTCCTCTCTTCTCTTCCAACTCCGTCGGTCACTTTCTTTCTCCGATATACAAAACGAACCGGAGCGACTGATTCTGATTTCGGATCTCCATTTCGGACTCTCACCGACAAGTCGGTGCGAACCGACTCCGTACTCGCTACCAGCCGAAGCTGCATTTGCTCCGGTAAGCCGATTTCGCCGTCATTAGGTCACCGCCGAGTTGGTTACCAGAAGATTCTAAAATTAGAGAATGAAAAAAAAAAAAAAGAAAAAAAAAAAGAAATGCGGTTTTTCGTGGTTTGAATTCGGTTTGGTTTCTGTTTTGGGAAAGCGAGCTCTATTCTTCGAGTTTTTTTGTTTATCGAATTGGAGTTTAATTATTACTGTGTCTATTTCTGTCGGTGTGGTTTTAAGGATGGATTAGTGGATTCTTATTCGCTGTTCATCTTTTGCTTTTGTTACTGTGCTGCTTGAGGTGTTTGAAAACTTTGGATTCCAATTTGGCTAGCTATTCGAAGAAAATAAACAGCTTGAGGTTTTTGTTTGTTAATTTACATATCCAGCTCTGTGTTGCACACTAAGAGTTTGGAGATAAATTGTTTTTGATGAAATTGGATCGAATGCGGGTTCAGAATTTCTTTTAATGGGTATTTATTTAATTTTTTGTTATTTATATTTTAGACGCCGGAGTATTGTACAGGCGGTTTTCAAATCTATAGGATCTCCGGAAAACAATAACTCCGGGCGAGATCTCGGCGTGTTTTCTTCTGCATTAGTTGATATGTCGTTTCTTGTGATTTATAGATATAATTATGATGTTTGTGTAATTTTGCTTGATTATGTTATAACTGGTCATTAAGTTGTTTGTAATTTGGTTTCCTAATCAGTCATTTGTGTCAATAAGTTGGTTTGTGTTACTGTTTTCTGTGGACTGATCAATGTCATTGTGGATTTGTGCAGAGCTTAGAGTTTAAATATGGACCGACGGAGTTGGCCGTGGAAGAAAAAATCGTCATCAGACAAAGCTGCAACTGAGAAGGCCTTAGGAGCAGAGTCTACTCCGACTCTGCAGGCAGAGAAAGTATGTTCAGTTTTCTAATTTGATCAGTGTTGCATTTGCCTTAATTTTGATGGAATTACCGAATTTGTAGCATACGTGTTAGTGGGGGCAACATTTTTGCACCTTGATGTTTGGCATTATTTTTGTTGTTGATCTTTCTATAAGTTTGGTGCAATATATTTAGTAATCCTGTTTTTGGTTTTCCTCTTGTCCAATCAGGATAACTACAAGAAACCAAATTATGTTCAAATTTCGGTGGAGCAATATTCACATCTGAGTGGGTTGGAGGATCAAGTGAAGAATTATGAGAGTCAAGTGAAGGCATATGAGAATCAGGTGAATGCATATGAGGATCAAGTGAAGACGTATGAGGACCAGTTTCAGACATTGGAGGATCAAATTACAGATTTGAATGAACAGCTTTCCACAGCACACTCAGAGATCAGTACTCAGGAGGGCCTTGTGAAACAGCATGCTAAAGTAGCTGAAGAAGCTGTCTCAGGTATGACTGAGATATAATCCTACTATATTAGATTCTTGGTCTTGAAAGTTTCTTGACTTGAAACCTTTTTAATAATTATATACATTTCTTTGTGCAGGTTGGGAAAAGGCTGAAGCAGAAGCTCTTGCGTTAAAAACTCATTTGGAATCGGTCACACTTTTGAAGCTGACTGCTGAAGATCGGGCATCCCATTTGGATGGTGCTCTCAAAGAGTGCATGCGACAGATCAGAAATCTGAAAGAAGATCATGAACAGAAATTGGAAGAAGTTGTTTTCACCAAAACAAAGCAATGTGACAAAATCAAGCATGAGCTCGAAACAAGGATAGCTAATTTGGACCAAGAGCTCCTAAGGTCTGCTGCAGAAAATGCTGCTATTTCAAGGTCTTTACAAGAGCGGTCAAACATGCTATACAAGATAAACGAAGAGAAGTCACAAGCTGAGGCAGAAATTGAGCGGTTCAAGAGCAACCTTGAGTCTTGTGAAAGGGAAATCCACTCTCTGAAATATGAACTTCATATAGCTGCCAAGGAGCTGGAAATTCGTACTGAGGAAAAGAACATGAGTGTGAGGTCTGCAGATGCAGCCAACAAGCAGCATATGGAGGGTGTGAAAAAAATAACTAAGCTAGAAGCAGAGTGCCAAAGATTGCGTGGTCTTGTGCGAAAGAAGTTGCCTGGTCCTGCTGCACTTGCCCAAATGAAGCTTGAGGTTGAGAGTTTAGGCCGAGATTATGGAGAAAGTCGATTAAAGAGATCTCCTGTTAAGCCTTCTAGTCCACAAATGTCCCAGGTGACAGAGTTTTCTCTTGACAATGTACAGAAGTTTCAGAAGGAGAATGAGTTTCTGACAGAACGATTATTAGCAATGGAAGAAGAAACCAAAATGCTAAAGGAAGCTTTGTCAAAACGTAACAGCGAATTGCAGGCTTCGAGGAGTATTTGTGCGAAGACAGTCAGCAAGCTTCAAACATTAGAAGCACAGCTTGGTCAACAGAAAGGCTCCCCAAATTCTGTTGTTCACATCAGCACTGAAGGTTCCTTCAGTCAGAATGCAAGCAATCCACCAAGTTACGCCTCCATGTCTGAAGATGGAAATGATGATGACAGAAGCTGTGCCGAGTCTTGGGGAACAACATTGAACTCTGATCTCTCACACATTAAGAAGGAGAAGAATAATGAAAAGTCGAGCAAAGCTGAAAATCAAAATCATTTGAATCTTATGGATGACTTTCTGGAGATGGAGAAGTTGGCTTGCTTGCCTAATGACTCAAATGGGGATGTCTCTGTTTCAGATAGTCCAAACAATAAGACATCTGAAATAGAGACCAACGAGGCCTCAGGAGAAGTCACTGCCACAAAAGATATCCAATCTGAGCAGCAGCTTGATTCAAGTCCATTGGCAAAGCATCATGCATCTTCTAACGGGGACTTGTCAGTGCTTAGTCCTGGTGCTAATGAAAGCAAGCTGCCTCTGGTGAAGCTCAGATCAAAAATCTCCGTGCTGTTAGAGTTACTATCCAAGGACACTGATTTTGGTAAAGTTATTGAGGATATCAAGCACGTGGTCCAGGAAGCACAAGATTCTCTGCACCCTCTCGCTGTAAACTGTGTTTCTGAAGAAATTCACAGCTCTGATGCAATATGTGATAGGCAGGCACAACCTGAGGACTCTGTTCTAACGACAGAAAAGGAAATCACAGCCAAAGAGACCATGAATGCAATAAGTGAAGAACTGGCATCTGCCATTTCCTTGATCCATGACTTTGTGCTGTACATAGGCAAAGAAGTGGTGGGAGTCCATGACACGTTTCCTGATGGCAATGAATTAAATCAGAAGATTGAAGAATTTTCTGGCACATTTAGTAAAGTTATACATGGTAACTTAAGTTTGGTCGATTTGGTTCTTGATCTCTCTCATGTATTAGCAAATGCCAGTGACCTCAAGTTCAATGTTATAGGCTTCCAGGGTGTTGAAGCAGGAAGGAGTAGTCCTGATTGCATTGACAAGGTTGCCTTACCAGAGAATAAGGTTGTTAAGAAGGATTCATCACAAAGATATCAAAACCACTGTGTCGACATTTCTAACCCTGAAGTTCCTGATGATGGAAATCTAGTCTCCAGTTTTGGGTCAGATTCAACCCCATGCAAAATCTCAGTGGAGGAGTTTGAGCAATTGAAATCAGAGAAAGATAACCTGGCAATGGATTTGGCAAGATGCACGGAAAATCTGGAGATGACTACGTCCAAGTTACAGGAAACTGAGCAGCTTCTTGCAGAAGCTAAAACACACTTTGCTTCAGCTCAAAAATCAAACAGCTTAAATGAGACGCAGCTGAAATGTATGGCAGAATCATACAGGACTCTGGAATCACGAGCCCAGGTATTAGAAACTGAACTGAAACTACTACAAGTCAGAACTGAAACTCTGGAAAAGGAGCTGGAAGATGAAAAGAGGAATCATCAAGATGCTTTGGCCAAATGCACAGAACTTCAAGAAGAATTGAAAAGGTTAGTTGCATTTTTTGTTTAGTACTGTGGCATCTTCAATATGTCCTCTTGAATCTGATGAACCAGTCTAACATGCTATTGCCTTACCTCTCACATCAAAATTAGTAGTTTCAGGAATATATTTGGGTGTACTTGGATGAAACTGTTTATTGAAAGTGACTTGAAAACATGCAATGACCTATAACTTCTGCATCTCTCAATAATTTTTCAGGCAGAGGTCCTTGGCAGCCGAGACAGCAGCTGAGACGGAATTCAAGACCAAACAGGTTAGCCTACATTCACTTTGTCTAACATTCCATATTTTAATTAGGAGGGTGAAAAAATAAATCAGCGACCTGGAATCAAAGGTTCCTTGTGATTTCAAAATGTAATGGAGGGATGTGAGAAAGATGACTATCATAAATCAATATTTTCCAAACTCTATGTTGTGTCAGAGTTCAAATGAACAGATCCTTACTCCTAAACTCCCAACTACTTTAAGCTACATTACTCTGCCTGAGTCATACTCCTAATAGTTGAACGTTCCTTGTGTTGTCACAGGACATGGAACTGGCGGATGCTGCAGAAAAGCTTGCTGAGTGTCAAGAAACCATATTTCTTCTTGGCAAGCAGTTGAAATCGTTGCATCCTCAATCAGAGACCATGGGATCTCCATTCAGTGAGAGGAGTCAAAAGGTTGAGGGGTTCACCGAGGATGTACCCACCACTACCAGAGCCACGAATTTCCACTACTCGGATCAAGCTGACATGGAAGGTGCTGCTTTTCCCAATGTTCTTAGAGGGGGTGGCGAGTCACCCATATATCTGTACAATGCACCATGCAGCCCATCTAATACAGATGATAACAATTTCTTGAAATCGCCTAGCAATGGAAAACACAGGCCCACAAAGTCAAGTTCGTCATCTGGCGGCTCTTCTAACCCAACACCAGAGAAACCTCGCGGATTCAGTAGGTTTTTCTCTTCCAAAGAAAAAAAGAATGGTTACTAGGCTTGCAGCTCGAAAGTCTGGAACAATGTGTTTGAGACTGGTGAAAGTAATAATTAGAAGAAGCACCAAAGATGGAGACCTCCTTCACTCGTGATGTAGACATCATTTCTGGGAATTCCCAGGTGTGAAGAAAGCTTTAATCTGAGGGGATGGATACTTGTGAACAAGAAGGTTTAGGTGGTAATTTTGTAACTAGTGATTGTATATGATATCCATATCTGTTAATTTGTTATTCTTCTTTCTGTATTTTGGTCAGTTGAGAACGATGGCATAGTTTATAAAGTGTTTCGAAACATCTTGAATACAGTGTGTGTCACCGTTTTTATAAATGAACGTTTCGTTCTTCTCGGTGGAAGAACACAAATACAATTAATTATACGAAACTTCTTTTTCTTCTTCTCATCTGCCTTGGCTTTCGTCTCCGCCTTCTTCTTCTTCAACTCCTCCGCCTCCTCCTTGTGCTTCTCCCCGCGCACTTTATTGTACTCGGCCCCGATAACCTCTTGGACCTTGTCGTCAGCTCCGACTACAGAGTTGAGCCCATTTTGATAGCTCTCGATCACTGCATGGATGTCGGGGGTGCCCATAGAGAACACGATGACCGCCACGTAGCACGCTCAACTCGCCGACCTTCTTGAATATGCCGGCCCGGCGCTTTGAGAAAGTGACTTGCTTGTTGCTCCAGTTTTCTATCCTCTTGATCTCGATTTTCTTCCGGCCCTGTGTGTTCTTCATGGCTATCGAAATATCAAAGCTAATCCTAAGACTTTAATTATTTCATCAATTACGCAAGAATCCTCGTAAGAGATTCTACTAATACCAAAGTAGAAAGCTGTACAACTAACAAGCTAGTGACCAAGAAAAGAGTTCAACTATTTTTGTAATGTCAAATTAATTAATAATTCTACATGCATATATTTACTCATTTTTACTATGATTTAGGAATATCACGAAGGTAGGAATGTAAATATATATATAATGTTTGAATATCAAAAATGTAATAGCCACGTTAAACATTATTGGGCTCTTCCGGCGGAGGTCTGTCGACTCTATAAGCCCATGTTTTGTGATGCCTTTCATCATGTTTGGTTTGGAACTTTGAAGAAAATGATTTCTGGATTCACACTGTATTACTGAACTGCCCGGTGGTCTGAATTAGCGGGTTAGCTTAAGAACTCAATCAAGAACAATTACTTAGCTGCATTAAGAATAATCCGAGGGACATAATATGTTCTAAATATATAGAAACTTGAATTAATGGCATGGTTTGGCAGGAATGCAGAAACTTAAGTTCAAACTATATATGGATGGATTCCATACTATCCAACATGTCTACCCTACTGCTTCGCCTACCTCCCAACATAGATGGCTCTCCTTGTCCAGCACCCAACTCTCATCTATCAATTCCTCTCTGACTGACTCTTCCAAAGTTCCAATGGAAAATAATTCATCAGCATATCTAGCTTCCAATGGAAAACAATTAAACTTATGAAGTCAATGAAAGATTCAAAGAAACCGGCCACGTCGCGATGATCACAGAAGGTGCAGGCTAAGATCTATCAGCATCATCATGAATACTCTCAGCCATGCACCATTTATGATCGTGTACGTACTTGTTCAACTCTACTTTTTCATGTTGGGAGGAGGAGGATCTTCTTCACGTCAACTCCAACCAGCTTTAGACTTTGATGCGAAAAAAATAATCAGTTACCGAAGAAAATTTAACAAAGGAAATGTGTTTCTGGTAGCTAGACTTTGCTAGTGGAGTTGACCTCTCTTCAATTATCAATGTCTCCTATACTATTTTTTTCCTTTCAGAAGTGAAAAACATCTGAATCTGGGAAAAATGAGTAGTGCAGTAAAATCTTTCACCTTACAATATCTTCACGCGAAAGATATCGATCGCCTTTTCGGAGACATGAAATTTATCTTCTATTTAGAACTTTTTTACTTTGTCAATCAATTCCAGATTTCCAGCCCATATAATTGAATTATTAATCGATCCCCTGATTAAAGAAAGTTTCTTTTCCATTAGTTCAATCAATTATGCTATGCATGAGCATGCTTGCTGGCTTCTGATGATGATCGACTGCAAAGCGTATAGATTAATGCGACTTGATAACTACTTTGATTTGATCAGGCTCACATGGATCATAATGGAGTATTAGACTCGAATAATATTGATTTTGGCTATAATATAATTCAAACAAGTATATGAAGACATGCATTATGCAAAATCTATCATCATCAATAGCCATATAATTGGAATTATATATATGAATTATGGTTGGTTCTTGTTGCAGATAAGGACTGGTTCACATTGCTCAACAGTAGACCTTGTAAACTACTTGGGTTAGAGAAAGATTAAGATCTAATGCAGATTATGTAACTCACAGTAAATTTCCTTCCCTTAAATTATTTCTAATCCTACTCTTTCCCAGATCATCTTCTCTGCTATTCCACGTGTGAACTTTGTCGGTTTTTCAACACAGTGGTCCCTTGTTCTTAGATTTAGGATCTCAATTAAGCTATGGTTAATGAAATCCGCAATCTAAGGTTACCATGTTTTGGTAATGATCATGAAATTACTGGGTTTGAGTAAAACTTACTTCTTGGAAAGGCCAAGGAAGTCATGCATGTACTGCTGCTTCCTGACTCTTCCTCTTAAGCTGAAGAATTAGAAGAAGCTAGCTATGTCTTGATTCCTGGGTGAGAATAGTAGAATTGAAGGTAGCTTCAGCTTCTTAAATCTTAACTAATAAAAAGTAGTTAGTGATACTATATTTTAAACTCATGTATGATTGGAAAATTGGATACAGTAGCAAAACATTGTGGACCTTAATTCAATGAATTAAGCTTGTTCTTATGTCAGTTCAACTTGTTCATGCTTCCCTAGTTATATATCCTATTTCTCAGATGACTTGTCAGGTTCGGTCTAAGTCCACTAGCCCAAGTAGCCATGTTCTTCACTGCTTAACCTTGAAAGTTCTGCCGTTTAAACAGTTTATATATAATAATTTTAGCTGCAGGTCAAAGATTTAAGATCTTAGTTGGGGCTTGTGTTATGTATCAGAGGTGAGCTGATTAAAGAAAATCAGATCTTATTTTAAACTTTTAGCGTTTGACCTTCTGCATTTAGCTTTGAATAATTCACTCTTTGGTTATAGCCAAACGATGAGAATGATTATGTTCATAGAATTATGGTTGTCATTCTCTAATTGAGTTCTGTGGAACTGGAGATATGGATCAAGATAGTTCATTCTTAGTTGCATGATATATACTTTCAACTCTTATACTTTTGTATTCTGACTTTCAATGAATTAAATTCGAACACAAAACCTCATTTAACGTCAATGAACTAGACTAATAAAATTGCTGAATCAAACAAGAAAGAAAGACCTGAAAAGATGGTTCAGAGAAAAATATAAGCAGTGCTTTGACATTGTAGCCACTAGACCAGTTATCTTTTTGCTATTCTCCAATCTGGATAGTTTTTGGTGTTTACTTCTTTGGCCTTTCCTATATATACTTTCTGTGTGGAATCTTATCAACAACATTACCATCATCCTGCATCCCTCTTTCTTCCCATCGGAAGATAATTGCGTACAGTATATAAAGAAATTTGGTGATTAGATTCCTCGAAGAGAAAATGAGTCATCCTCATATATGAAGAAACAAAATTTGCCAACCATTTCTCTCATGAGTCTTTCTCTTTAGTGGCATTTTTAAAGGGGGAGTGAAATAAGTTGATGACTTCATTTTCGGCATGAACTCACCAGAGTGAATACATCTTTGTATCATCATTTCGTGTAAGTATATTAAAATTTAATCTTAATTTTTTTCAAAAGACAATAGACAAAGCGAAACTTCTGATATAAACAAACATTTCCCTATCATCTAGCTAGCAACATTCAGTTAGTTCAAGGGCACTAAAACTATATAGTATTCAAGTAAAAAATATCAGGCATCTTTAAAATCAAAATTTATTTGAATTTGAGAATGACCTGTGTGGGTCTCAAATCTGAACCATCCAATTTGTGGGTCACCAACATAATTTGCTATAATACAACTTACTTTTGAACCAATATACAGAGTGCTGATTGATCAGGGCTAGTGTCTGTAATTTGAAATCTCCATTGAAATGAATCTTATACTGTAAAAGTAGCTTATACCAAGAGCAAGAGTACTAATGCCTCTGAAAAATTTGTATAAACTAATCTCCCAAAAGTGGCTTTTCTGCATGTACTTGTTGCAATGGTACTGCAGAATCAGTATGTGGGTTTGACTGCTTTGGAAAAAGGAAGTAATTTTCCAAAACAATGAAGAATAAACAAGTGAATGATACACACCATTACATGACAATGTGCCATTGTTACTTTGTTTGAATCCTCTAAAAATAGAATCATGTTGTAGTGTATTTGGAGTAATGAAATTCCGTAGTACTTACAGTACTATACAACTTAAGCAACGAGAAGTGCATCTTCTTCAACCTTAAACCATGAGTAGCTTTGCTCCATTACAGAGAGGAAGAATGGCTTTGCTCAACAGAATATTCCACATACAACAACAGGTGTCTCGTCCGTTAAAGAACCTCTGCTGGTATTCAACAGATTTAACCGTTAAACTGTTTGAGGAGTTATAATAATAATACCCTAACCAGAGAGAGTCACAGATCACCAGAAGAAATATATATATCGAGTCAAGTGCGCAGGCACACCAGACAAATCTCCAGAAAACAAGAAGAAAGTTAAGAGAGCAGAGCAAGGAAAGCGTGACACTGATACTAATAATTTTAAGACAAGCTCGGATATTTCATAGATATGATATTAGCTTCTTCCACAGGGTTACATTGGTTACTACAAATCCCCACAACCACCACCGTGAAGGATGAAAATTCCTCAAACTTTCAATATAAAATTTACATTTCAAAACCCTGATGATAAATAAAATCATAGCATCCATCTGGGTTTTGAAATTCGTTAGAGTCAATTTTTTGAATTTGCAAAGGAGAAAAATTTGGAAAAAGAAACAGAGAAGCAAGAAAAGCAGCTTCATCTTTGTTCTTAGAGCCCATGTTGTTCTCCCAAAAAGCTAGCAGCAGAGTGCTTCCTAAGCGCTGAGCATGGATGTTAAAGACTGAAAAGCTTCTTCTTCGCAAGGAATGGTGAGGCCCATGTCATGATCGAACCCGAACTCCTCCTCGGCTTGGTGAAGCAGGCTCTGGAACTCGGGTCGGGTCAGGAAAGAGATGGGTACTATGTACCTGCTTCTGTTTTCCCCAACATAAACCACAAAGTGTCCCTTGGGTACGTCCAAAGGTAACCCCTGTTCGTCGTAGTGTGTCTGCTTCTTCCCCAAGCTGGAACACCTCTTCAGAATCTGCTTCAGCATCGCCGTTTGCGTAAGCTTGTTGGGTTTTCTGATTGCCATTTCTCTCTTAGATTTGTGGGGTTGAGAACTGAGGGTAAGAAGAGAGAAATGGAAAGGGTGGGGGAGGTGAAAATGAGGAGGGTTAATTTTGAAGGGAGGATTGAGGGGAGGGTTGAAGGGGTATATAAGGAGAGTGAGGAACAGAGTCATGTGGGGTTGTGGGGACAATACGACAGGCGTAGGGTGTGTTTTGAGGTCTGAAACAAGAAGGGACTCTCAAGGGAAGGAGAGCCGAGCCCCATCGGGGTTTACATCCGCTTGTTCCATTCACAAAAGACAACTTGGTCCCTCTCCCTTCACTTGGTCACATTTCATAACCCTAAATATTTTTTTTCTCTCGATTTTTCGAGTAGGTTTTTTTTGTCTTCAATATGAACTTAATTTGGATATTAAAATAAATAAATAAATATTGAGAAACATCCCACCACTTTCCTACTATGCTTAACTTGGTATTTGGTTCTCTTCATTCTTCTGTTCAACATTTCCCAAATGAATATAATGGATTTAGTGCAATTTCCGCAAAATGGTTTGTAGTGGAATTTCTTAACCGTTATTTACAAGAAATGCCTTTGGCAATGTTTTTCTGAAATAATTAATATTATAAAAGATTTATTAATCAGTCTAACACTTTACACATATTAGGTGTCAGTACAAATTGTACGGATTATGTACAGTGATGAGTTACGTATGTATTTTATCATTGACTCTAAAAATAAAAGCGCGCATCTATTATGTTCGTACGATTTATTAAGTAACCTATTAATACTTAGACCGAGATGATTATGTTTCAAGGATAACCACATAAACAAGTAAAAGGTAAAATTAACCTAATTTCTGACTTTGTGACTGGTAATTTAATCTTCGACTATAAAAGAGAAGTGAATTTTAATTTTGACTGCTGCTCTAAATTATGCAGTGAGACTTTTGCAGTTTTACACTTTAGTAGCTAGGAGGCTATTGGCTAGCAACAACTTTTTTCATATGCTTGGTTGAACTCAACTCGACTCGTCTGTTTGGAGTACTATAAAGTATAAATTTTAGTTAGAAAGATAAGATGCAGATTTTGGTTTGTCTCCTCTTTTTGGGTCGTTTGACACATTCTTCCATTTCTCTGTTTCATAATTCAGGCTTTTTTGGCTCTGGAATCCCCCAAAACCAGAAGGACTTAGAGCATCCGCACCCATGAAATGGTCTTGCTCAAGCACCTGGTGGGCCCAGGAGCAAATTTTGCTCAAGCAAATGGAAATCAAATTTTGCTCCACCCAAATCGATTTTTTCACACACCCATTAACAATTTGCTTGAGCAACTCAGTTTTGTCTTGTTGTGAAATGATTAAATTTTTTTTACCGGATAGATTAACCACCAATAATAATGTGTCACGTATCATTATCGACTCGATATTATCCAAGATTTTCGATAAGATTTTCGATTAATAGATAATTGACACGTTAGTATATGCCTTGAACTAGTCATATGTGCTTTTGAATCCGTTTGAGTTTAATTATTAAGCTTGTGTTCAATTTAAGTATGTGTGTTAATTTTAATATGTATTTCTATTTCATCTTAATAAATAAATTTTTTATTTCTCGAACAAATTAGTGTGAGTTGATTAAAACTTGAAGTAGTATTTATAAGCAAATTTTTGGGAGAGTTTTGAAATTTTTGGGATTTTTTTACTATTTTTTTTGGTTTATTTCCGTTATGATCAAATTGTAGCCGTTGCCTTTGAATTCTGACCGTTGGATCAAAATTTCAGATTGAAATGGAAGGCCCAGATTGATTTGCCCGTTTTTTATTTTTTGACCGGTCAGACTGCCACGTGGCAGCCTGACATTGGCTCGTTTAAAAAAAGGTACTGTTCATCGTCTTCCTAAATTTTCCCGCCGTTTTCCACCGAAACTTCCCGGCCTCCGTTCGCCGCCGTCCGGCCACTCCAGCCGACGTGCCACCCACCAAAATGATGGGCTCAAAGTGCTCTTTCATTTGGGACCGGTCTCAGGCACATTTTCGGGATGTGGGAGGTGCGGCAAATCTCGGGAGCCACGGCCACCGTCGAGTGCGGCGCTCGGCTTCACCTCCGGTTCGTGCTAGTGCTCGAACGTGCCGGCCACGAGCTTTTGTGCCTCTCCAACGTCCGAAAAGCCAAAGAAAACGGAGCCCGGCCCCACCAGCTGCTCGAGCAAGCATCGGAGCAAACTTTGCTCGAGCCTTCGCTCGAGCAGTTTGACTCGTTGACTGCTCGGCATCTTGCTCGCCGTTTTCGACCCCGGTGCGTGCTGTTTGAGCACCTTGCTCGAGCACCTTGGCCGGCCCCACCAGCTGCTCGTGCTCTTGCTCGGCATCTTGCTCGCCGGTGCAGATGCTCTTAGACTTCACTACTCCTAGGCTCCTAGCTCCCCTTTTCCCACATTGCACTCTGGAACAAAGAAAAATCCTTAACATATTATCATATAACCCATCCCCATTATCTTAACTCGAGTAAAAAGTGGTTAATTGGTTGCCATATTCCTTAAACTGCAGGTAGTCCGGTTAGTAAGAATTTACACTCCTACACTGAGGTTCGAATTCTGCCAGTAGTGATCGGAGTTTATCTATAAAAAACGGTCAAATTAATAACTGTAAATTCTTGATAATTTTAAATTATTAAAACTCGACATTAACCAATATGTAACCCTTGTGAAAATATAGATATATGATTAATTGTTGACTTAAAAAAACCTGCCCCTTCTCTGTGACATTAATTGTTGACCAGCTACCCCTGCAGATTGAACATATTAATCATTGATATGGAGGTTGGACACTACCAGAAAAGGCATCATAGCCGACGAATTTAAGTCGTCGGCTATAATTATAATTATTATAGCCGGCGATTTCGTCAGCTATAACCATTACCCGACGACATATCGTCGGTTATAACATCGTCGGAAATACGCCGTCGGCAAAACTATACCCGACGACGATATCGTCGGCTATAACCATTTTAGCCGACGAAATACCACTACAGACGACGAATTTCGTCGGCTATAATGGTTATAGCCGACGAATAAAGAGTTCGTCGGCCGTTTTTTTTCATATTGTCGGCTATGACCCCTTTTCTGGTAGTGGGACAAAGGTCAAGTTCAAAATATGCTGACACATAAGATGAGATTTATGTGAGATGTCAAAATATAGTTATAGGAAAATGAGAATTGGTAATAGTATAGATTGAGTATTACAACGGTAATAGTAAATACATTAATGATAATAATAACTGATCGTTTCAGTTACAAGTATTGAATGCTAACTACTTAATTCTTTTTCGTCAGTTACATTAAGGAACGTGTTTTTCTCTCAACACATCTATCATTATTCCAGACTTATATGTAGTGTTGGAGCTAGCTAGAATGGTGGTAGTTCATCACATCATCAAACCCTGAAACGATAGATCTGGTATAGTATTTTCACTGAAAAACGATCGAATTAAAGAAGAAGCTAAGATGGTGTCTTTTTCTTAAAGATATCTCATGGATTGGATGTATAGTTAGTTGCTGGGATCCATAAATTCTTGCCCAGAAAATAATATGAGCATGTGTTGAAGTGGTCCTTGTGTTGGTACGAAACTCGTATATAGCACAGCAGTACGTACTGAGAGAGAATAGGAGGAGGAGCATAGTCTCAATCACAAATAAATTCAAAAATGGAATTGAAAGCTTCGGCCACCACCACCGCAAGCCTGGCATCAGTGGCATGGCTCTACCTATTATACCTGATCCCCCCTTCTCCATGTTCTGATGCCAATAAGATAACTGAAAACAAACCCCTGTAGAGTGTGGACGTGTTTTTCTTCTTCCATATAGTTATCTCTACCAGAACACCATCAATGCCCTTTCCTCTTTATTTCATTATTACATGCTCGAACGCATACGGCTTTGTCCGGCAAACACTACGGTCGTATCGGCACAGCTATGCATATATGGCGACCTTCGCGTGCGTGTGAACATGTCTAGCCATAATAATCCAAGTACAATGTGCTTCTGTCTAGCTAGCTAGCCTGTTCATGCAGTTGATTGGATTTGCAGCATGCAGGGGCGGAGCTAGCCCAAGGCTTACCTGGGCTCAAGTCCTTGCAAGATTTTTGAGCCTAAAAAAATAAGTACATCAATGCTTAATAAAAAAAAAAAAATTGTTATGTATAGGCAGATGCAGACCAATACTCCAGTTCCGGAGTAAAAACTTCATCTTTTAATCAAAGAGTTCTTCAATCTTCATGAGTCCTGAGTCATAACTCATGATCTTGATCTTTAAGTCAAATCCAACTCTACTCGATCAGCATATAGGGGGCGACTGGGCGAGGCGAGAGGTGCGAGATTCTTGACTTGAGGAGTTCGAGCCTTAGACACAGAGACAGAGAATGCTTCGACGAGTTCCGGAGTTCGATGACTTTGATCTAATTAGGTGATTCGCTCAACTGCCCAAAGCTCCAAGGTTTGAATTTCCCTTTACTCTAATTGGATCCTCATGATAAGTTCAGACTATTTAAAACTGAAAAGGTACTTCTTCTTGCTAAGAGCTTTTATCATCAAGATTTTGGGCAAGATGAACTTCTTACTCTAGAATTAGAGTGTGCGTTTTATGAGAAAGATATAATTAAGGATGCAACAGTACAGGAGTTAGATTCTATATCAGATTTGTGTATGAAACTTGTTCAAACAAGAAAGTCAGAGTTTTTTCCTATAATCTATAGATTGATTTGTTTAATGTTGACTCTACCTGTTTCTACTGCAACCACTGAGAGAGCTTTTTCATCCATGAACATAATCAAGAACAAACTTAGAAACATGATTGAGGATGGCTTTCTTGATGATTGTATGATGCTTCACAATGAAAAGGAATTTGCTGAAGCGGTTGATAATGATGTGGTGATTAAAGATTTTGAAGATTTGAGTCCTCGTAGAGTACAGCTTCATTAGTTTTTATTTGTGTTCTTCTATTATTATATTGTATCTCATGTTATGTAAATTCTTTTGCGAGAAAGACTTGCTATGCTATTTAACAAATATTTCTTATGTTTTGTCGCTGAAATTTTGTGTGCGTTATAATTAGCCCCGGAAAGATTTTGATCCTAGATCCGCCCCTGGCAGCATGTATATACTTAACTGTTCATATTTACTGTTAGATTACGAAAACTCCCAAGTCCAACTTAAGGCAGCTCGATCGATCAGCTGGTCCTGCATGTCGGTGTTGATTGTTCATCTGAATCATGAGGCCGCCGTTGCCTTATTAGGGTTTATCAGATGGATTAGTTTACCAGTGTCCATCAGCTAGCTGGTGATCATATAAGCTCATTTTTAACATGGAACTTGGATTCATAATGGAGTTAGAGAGAAGCTAACCTCAAGCTGGTAAGAATATGAATTCAAGACTATAAAGCATTCGTCGATCTATCAGTAGTTCAGTACTGCTTTATTTAACTGGGGCCAAAGGAATGCAGCAAGTCTTAAAAAGAAGGTAGCGTACCGGGTTCACCCATGTTCTACGATTCAAAAGAAGCTAAGGATTTACTGTGATTTTCTTTAGCTTCTTCGAAAATGACCCGACTTCTGCACATGGCTTTGCCCCCATGAATCCAAATTTAGGACCTCTTTTTCTCTAATGGCAGCACAGCTTGCCTTCAACCTCTTTAAGCAAACTGGTAGAGACAGAACCCCAAGAAACGTAAGGATCAAATTTGCCTATACGTAAGAGTCAGTGGAGATGTCGATTATGAGAAATGAGATATCGTGGTTGTTTCAGTGGAGTATGCCTAGTTCTTATGGGTGTGATAGAAAAAAGTTATAAGGAAATCGAGCATAATCAAGCTTAGTTTTGCTCTTTTCCTTTCGTTTACTGATTCAGTCGAGGCATTTGATTCAATACGTAAATGAGTTTCTCTCTTTCAACGAATGTGAGGTTCCTCGTTAGCATGGTGCGTTACCAAAAAACTAGAAAGTTGAGTGTAGACATTTCTATAAACACTTCATTGTTCTTTTTCACATATTTTATCAATCATTAAAAGACTTAACTTAAAATATTCAATCATTGTGCGCGCTTATACTTTATTTTAGTTAAGACATTTCAACCAACACAAAAACCTTATTCGTGGAACATTTTCCGTCTTTGAGAACAAGTATGATTTCACCAACACATTGCTCATTCCCCTTGAAAGTAAAATTCAATATCATTGCTTGATGGGCGCAAAAAGAAAAGAAGTGACTAGCTAGGGTTCATTATACCCATTAAATATGGCAGCTCCCCCATCCTAACCGCAATTATAATTGAGTGCCTAGCCTAGGATGACCTATGAATCCATATACGGTCAAGAACTTGGTTGATGCAGATGGAATGGAAAACGATCTATCACAAGAAAGCAAGTTAGACAGAAAATAAACATGTTCCAAGCTCCGGACTGATACCAAAAAAATTGGCTTTCAATAAGTGCCAGAAGCTCACCCATCTATTTCCCTTACACCCTAATAATCACAACAAGAGGGACAACATGGTTCTATTTTCAGGGGGTCCAAAGCCAGCTTGGAGTATTATTTGGAGGGCCTAAATAGATGGGACTGCAATGATATATATAATGAAGAATCTTGTTGTTTCAGGGAGCGTCATAATCCACAGTTTCATGGCCTAGCTAGCTACGTAGGCTGCTTCAATGGGGACTACCCGTATAGGTTGGGGTACGTTTAAAGAGATGTGTCAACTACCTTTCGATTGAAGCAGGCGAAATAGAGGAGAAGGGAAAAGATTTCAACAAATTTCTGTGGGAAATGTGAGTTTGTTTGTATTGTTTCTACTCTGGTAGATCTGAAATCGCGTCGGTATTGTTATCAATAAGTGATGGGATTGGCAATGTTTTTGGAAAAATATGCTATTTCTGTATACAAGAAGATCTTCTTTGTTATATACTTACATGTCAGGTTAAACTTTGAGGAGTTTGAGTGAAGCAATAGCCATTTCTTCATGTTGATGAAGAAGCAAGCAAACGCCTTGTTTTCTAATTCCGAATTCCTATAAAGAAACTCAATTCGGCCCAATCCATTTTACTCTTTAGGGCCTTTTTTTCCCGATGGCTACATTTTTGGGCCTTCCTTTGATTCCTTCAAGAGCCCAAAATTCTAATCCTTTGATTCCATTCCTCTCGAGAATTCTTGTTCATATCATAGCCTCATGAAAAAATTGGGTGACCCAAAAAAAATCAACATTTTACAAGCATCAGCTGATAAGATGCTGTTAGTAGAATTAAAAACAGTGACCCTGGCATAGTGTCTAAGCTTTTCCCTGCTAGACCGCAATGATTTTAACCCAAAAACCTCTGCAACTTGTCATATATATCTAAGTTGATACAACAGCTGGCTGCTGAGATGACTCTTCTGCTTGCAAGCTCTCGTAGTAGTTCACTAGAACCTTCCATCCTCCGGGACACATAAAACCATCAGGAGGGTTTTCGCCGGTCTTTGCATAAGTCCGCATCTGAAACACCAAGTGGTGTGAAACCATAACAGCAGAAATGCTTAGCCAATATGGTTCGTTACTCTTAAATCTATAGCAATCAAAGCAGGATGGAGTACCGATATTGAATCAAACTCAGTTCCTACCTTGGTCCCAGAGATGAAGAGGAAATCTTTTGCACGTGAGGGATCAAAAAATGCCATCTTCTTTTCCACAGTGTCATAAGCAGCCACCTGCAATTTATAAGTGAATCAAAAGATTAATGCAGAATGGAGGATATCACAGTATCTGATATCAAGTTTGATTCCTGGACCCCTACGAAATTGTACTGACAAATACACAACCAAGGTAATTCCAGGGCCAAAATTAATGCACAGGTAACTATGTCTTGCAGGACAGACAACCAAAGTACGAATTAATCAAATGTCAGTAACTAGAAGTCTGATGTAACACAATATTGAAATGCAGCAAAGACCAGAAATTGTGATAATTTCACCTACCCTGAATGGCAAAATATTGAGTTTCTCGAGACCAGGTGCCATGCTCAACACCTTTTTCCCATGATCAGGGTCATACAAGTCCCTCTTCTCCGTTGGGTGTCCCATACCAGCAGGATCACGGCCCACAATGTAGAAATTCGCACCTGCATTTATCCGTGCTTTTGCATGCCATTGTACTTCAGTTGGACCTGCATAATGCATAGGTGACGGGAATATGCCCACAATGGTAGTTTCAGGGTCAAGAACTCCATCCTCTAGTACCTGAGAAGAAACAAATGATTTAGAACAAACACCCAATTTGGAGTTCGGACATCCAAAGCTGCAATGTTTTCAGCAAATATATATGGTACTTGAGATCAGAAGTGATACAACATAAATAGATAATTTGTAGGCTACAGAAAACCGACAGTTATCCTATACTGATAGTTTTTCATGTCACTTAGTCATTATTGCTTCGTCACCCCCTTAGA
Organism: Potentilla sterilis; assembly: GCA_963682095.1. Lineage (NCBI taxonomy): Eukaryota > Viridiplantae > Streptophyta > Magnoliopsida > Rosales > Rosaceae > Potentilla > Potentilla sterilis. Next base: position 2,064,180 of record OY821762.1, read on the forward strand.
TCACACAAATTAACTGATATATATATGTCACTGACCTTGCTATGTTGCTCCATCCGGACATCCAAGGGCACATCATCCGGCTTTGTGAAACCTCCTAAAGGATGAAGCAATAGAATTGGATTCTTGTAACCCATTTCCAAGAGCCGGCGGCGTGTATCATTCATCAACAGAGCATGACCATTGTGTACAGGATTTCTTAACTGAAATGCAAAAACTGCATCGGCCTGACGCCTATCAAATTCGTTTCGAAGTTGTTGAGGAGAGAGTCTGTAGTTATCAAGCCCATCATTGTATTTGATACACTCTAGTACTTCCAAATCTCCTCCAATGAGCCAGTTCCCAGCTGGAGTGATAGCCTCCTCAACGTACGGCAATCCTGGAGCAGTTGACCCCCAAGTTCTCGCAATCCTCTCTTCTTTGTTATGCTTGTATATCTCAATGCTGCCAGAAATCAGAAAAACTCAGAGTTGCATAGAATAGTACGGCTGATGAGCTTTTACACCAAATGAAAATTAGTTTTGGAAATCAAAATCAGGAACGTGTAGATTCCATTTTATAAAATTACAGATGCACAGCCATACAAAGATTCAACACAGACTAGCATGAGCACGCACATAATCTGCGAGTCATTAACTCAATAATCCGAAAGGGAACATGATTAGTTCTGTTGCATAAAATAAAATACAAGTAACATTTCCTCTGTCCTAATACATGTAAAGAAATAAAGCAAAACCAGTTGACTTTTTATATATAATAATACACACTTGTATATCTTCCATTCTGCTAAACATACATTATCCATGACAGGAATGAGTGATTATAAAATCATGTATAAAGAACAAAGAAAAATATAGAAAAAAAAAAATTCAATCCAAACAGTATAAATTCAAATGTGCAGCAGTTCACAACGATTTTCAGAATAAACACTTAATTCTAATCAAACGAATCAAAATGGGATCAGGGAATCAAACATTCAAACACTAACAACCGTGATTAAATTACATTATTTGAACTCAACACGAAACTAACCTCCTTAACATCCCAACCAAATCTCCATTAGGTCCAACCAGCCCCACATTCTTCTCCGTCCCGATTCTCTCCTTGGTCTCATCATCAATAGCCAACACAATGGGAAGGGACATGTTGACCACAGACCCGTCCTTCATTCTCAACGAGTTGAAATGCAAGCTTTTCAAGTACTCCTCCTCCCTCATAAACCCTCTTAATGGGCTCGACCATCCTTCACTGATCACGTGCACCCACTCCAAGTCTATCTGCGTCAGCTTCACCTTCGGCAGCGCCTCCGCCTCCGCCGCCTTGGCCCCACGTTCGCTCTTTGGCACCACCAGATCGACGAGGGCCCCACCGTCGGGGTCGATCAGCGAGCTCTTGATGGTGGATGAAACATTAGACATTGTAGGTTTGGGTTTGGGTTTGGGTTTATATACGAGGCTTGATAATGGGTTACAGTGGTAGATGGGTTTGGGGGTTCTTAACGTGGTGAGGCTTGTGGGGCGTTTGAATGAGGTGGCATTGAGGTTGAGGTGGGAGGTGGTGACGTGAAGCTTAATAGTCAGAGACATTGTTTTTGGGGAGAACTGGGGTTTTGGGTGGAGATCCAGTTAATCTGGGAAACTGTGGTGTGAGTTCTACGTTTGCCGAACATGTTGGGGTTTGGTTATGGTGGTGATGAGAGTTGAGAGAGTGAAGTGTGAAGCAACAACAGCCTAGAGTTTTGGTTTGGACTCCTTTGAGTTTTGGTTTGAACATGTTGGACCGAAAGAGACCACACGTTTGAGGTTAGACTCCTTTGAGTTTGTGATGCGAGTTGGCTGCGTGTGGGTGGTGTGGTGCACAAGTGCTACTCTGGGGGGGGGGGGGAGGGTGTTTAATATGGGCCTGGAGTTGAAAAAGCAACGGTGGGTGATGGTGAAGTGAAGCTTTTGACTTCATATTGGTCAAGTTTCTATTATTGTACTTGGATTCTCTTGTTGTACCGTGTGTGGTTCTTGCAGAGTTGCAAACCAATTGAGGCTACATTTCTGTTCATGCTATGATGAGTTTGTAGATAGTCGTGATTCCATAATACTGTCTATGGGTCGTTAGCAAAAGATAAAGGGGATGATTAGAAAATGGAACAAGGTACACTCTTGTCATCCAAGTTGTAAATAAATGTCTTTGAAAATTGGATGCTTCTAATGAGTTTGATGGATAGTTTTAACGTTCACCTCATCTCCAAACAAAAAGTCTCATCGCAACATTGATACTTCTTTTGTCAAATCTAACTCGAGCATCGGACGAGTAACGTCCGGACCCGGCCCCATACGTTATGGGCTGGCCCAAAACATATCCGGGCCGACTTTGCGTACACTGTTCTTAATCCGTGGAAACATACGAGCTTCCCGTACCGTATATCCGTTACTCTCAGATATTTTGCTGTCGACCATAGAGGCCTGTGACCGACCTACGCCTCGTCTTATCCCTCTAATTACATAAGCACCCCCATCGTTTTACACCAAAGAGCCAAAAAGCCCTGATCCTCCTTATTAACCGAGGACAGTACCGTCATTCCCCACTCTCTTACCCTAACTCGGAGCGAACCAATTTGCTAAGCTGCTAAACAAAACCACGCTCAGCCTAGGGTTTCGATTCGATTCGTCCTCCGATTTTCTCCAATAGAGAAACCGAGAGATCCACTCGGCCCGGCGCGAAGCGCCATCGGCAATGGGAGTTCCGGCGTTCTACAGATGGCTGGCGGAGAAGTACCCGCTCGTCGTCGTCGATGTGGTGGAAGAAGAACCGGTTGTAATCGACGACGTCTCGATTCCGGTCGATACCAGTAAGCCAAACCCTAATGGCGAGTATGATAATCTCTATCTCGATATGAATGGGATTATTCACCCCTGTTTTCACCCTGAGGATAGGGTACGCATCTTTAATTTTACCTTGTTTTATATCTCTATCAATTTTGAGGTTGTGAAATTCAATTAGCTGTTACTAATTTTTTTACTGGATTCTCTATTAATTTGGGCTCGAGTTGTTTTAGTTTCGAGTCTCTGAAATTTGATAAGCTATTACTGTATTTGATCTAGAAATCAATACGAGTTGCTCTGTTTGTATTTCTGGGATTAATTTTTACATTATTGATATATACGTTACTGTCGAATGTGTTCTCTGCCAGTGTTATGCTCTGAACATTGTGTTTTACTTCTGCAGCCTTCGCCGACTACCTTTGATGAGGTATTTCAGTGCATGTTTGACTACATAGATAGGCTTTTCGTGATGGTGCGCCCTCGCAAGCTGTTATACATGGCCATTGGTGAGTGTTGGTAGTGGAACTGAATTACGACTGAATTCAATGTTATATGTAGTTTGTGCAATGCTAATTGTTTTGAATGCAATTGATAGATGGTGTTGCCCCCAGGGCAAAAATGAATCAACAGAGATCCCGGCGGTTTAGAGCTGCTAAAGATGCAGCAGATGCGGTATGTCCTTTTGTGGATACTAGGTGGGTCCTCCATGTGTTTGCACGTGAAGGGCTATAATTGTTATCCAAGTATTTTAATTCTTAACTGTGCATTAATCTGCAAATTTAAATTTTAAGTTGTAGATAAATAAATATGCTCGCGTGTGATGTGTGCGATCTGAATATATTTTCAGAATTACGCAGTAATAACCATTTGTAGGATTCCGGGCACACTATTCTCCATCTTGTCATATCTATATGTTTGATTGATATGCCAAGTCCTTGCTTGCTATACATGTCATGTAATGTTTGCCTGCCTTCAAATTAAATAGTAGATTACAACCAATTCTTTCCATTATTAATTTTGTAGGCAGCTGAAGAAGAAAGGCTGCGTGAGGAGTTTGAACAGGAGGGGAGAAAGCTTCCACCCAAACTACATTCACAAACTTTTGATTCCAATGTCATTACTCCCGGAACTCCATTTATGGCTGTTTTGTCAATTGCATTGCAGTACTATATTCATCTCAGATTAAATAACGATCCTGGATGGAAAAATGTTAAGGTATTTTTAGTTATATTTTTTATTTGTCTTTTTCTAATTGTATTATGAGCATTTTAGATTCAAGATAGCCTGATAAGTGTATGATTACCAAATGTTTTCATTTTTGAAGGTTATTCTTTCTGATGCAAATGTTCCGGGTGAAGGGGAGCACAAGGTTATGTCATACATTCGTCTTCAAAGAAATCTACCTGGTTATGATCCAAATACACGTCATTGCCTGTATGGTTTGGTATATATCTTTCCTTTTATTTATAAGTCTTACCCCTTCTGCATTGCATCGAAACCACCCTGATTGTGGTATAAATTTCTCTTCTCATTGACAGGATGCTGATTTAATTATGCTTGGCTTGGCTACCCATGAAGTTCATTTCTCTATTCTTCGAGAGGTCTGTCTTTATGATCTTGCAATTGTTAATGAAAACAACTTCGTCTCTTTACAGTTACTTTCGCGTCCCTTCCATGATGCTTTTTCCGTATTATTTGTGTGGTTTCCTTGTTTCCATTTAATGATTTTGGCTTTTGGCAATACTTCATTTCAGGTTGTTTTCATCGCTGGACAGCAGGACAAGTGCTTCCTATGTGGTCAGGTGGGTCATTTAGCCGCAAATTGTGAAGGAAAAGCAAAGCGGAGGGCTGGAGAGATTGATGAGAAAGGTGATGCTGTGGCTGTGGCCAAGAAGCCTTACCAGGTTAGAATTTTGCTGAACAGTTTTGGTAGCTCTACGATTTATAAAAGAATCCTTGAAATTACTATATTTTCCAGAAGCCACAGTTTGAAGACTTTTCATCTGTGCAATCAGTACAACAGTGAACTGAATTTGTTTCTTTCTTTGACTGGCAATATCAAGTTAACCCACATATGCAAATACAAATACAACTTGTGTGGTTGTTCAACCCTAACATCAACAATCTTATATTTCTAATTGGTGATGAATTATGGAAATGAAATATGAGATCATCTTTCTTACTAAAAACAAATTATTGGTAAGGAAGAAAGGAGAGGGGCATGTCTATATTACTAACTGTATCCACTGAATAGGCACGGTGCTGTCATATTTGGATCAAATTTTTGTTGTTGATCATTATATGTATATCTCATGATATATATATATATATATATATTTCAAATGATTTATGAAAATTATTTGATATTTTTTTAGTTGATCTCTTACACGTTGCTTTTTTTTGGCAGTTTCTCAATATCTGGACGCTTCGAGAATATTTGGAATTTGAGATGCGGATGCCAGGTGCCCCATTTGAGATTGATATCGAGCGCATTGTGGATGACTTTATATTTCTTTGTTTCTTTGTCGGAAATGATTTCTTACCTCATATGCCTACATTGGAGATTCGGGAGGTATGTTGATTAACCCGGGCAAATGCTTCTGCACGCTTCTTCTTTTTTCATTTTCTCTTATAGTGTGGAATCAGAATTTATTTGTCTTTAGTCCATCTTGCAATGCAAGGGTAGTGTTTGCAATACCTCTGGTGGTTTTTCCAAAATGTTTTTTTAATTACACTGGCAGAGGTAAATATGCTGGATTGTTGATTTTTCAGGGTGCAATCAATCTGCTTTTGGCTGTATATAAAATGGAATTTAAGTCGATGGGGGGATATCTAACCGATGGAAGCAAGGTAATGATTGTTCTTTTGTTTACTTTACTGGGACATTTATGTCAGGTTCAATTAAAATATTGTTAGTGACTTCTTTTTTGTTTCTTAGCCAAATTTGACGCGGGTGGAACATTTCATTCAAGCAGTTGGATGTTACGAAGATAAAATATTCCAGAAAAGAGCTCAACTACATCTGGTTTGTTTTTTTGTTTTTTGTTATGTTCTTTTTACTTGCCAAAATATTGAGATAATTTGTTTCATCATTTGCATCTTTCATAATAGTGACATCTTTTTTCTTTTTCTTTTTTCGCTGAAAAGGAACTTGGTTTCCAGTTAAATGGTCATTTGCTGTCTTTACTATGGTCATTTATGTTTGCTTAATTTGGTTCTAATTTCAGAAGCAATCAGAAAGAATAAAGCGTCAAAAGGCACAAGCTCGAAGAGGAGATGACGCACAGCCCCAAGTGCAACCAGATTCTTTAGTTGCAGTTAATCGGTTTCATGGTTCTCGTCTTGCTTCAGGTCCTTCACCTGTGCCATTTCAACAATCTGGATCTGGTAGAGGAAATCCTCAGAAGGTTCCGCGCTTGTCTTTGGATGCATCAACTGTCGGTGCTGCTATTGTTGAAGCTGAGAACATTCTTGAAGATGTATGTGGATATATATTTTTTCTACCGATTGATTAGTGACAGATGTAAATGTGAATAGTTCTATATATTGATACTTTTAATTATTTTTTGTCTCGCAGGCTGTTGAAAACAAAGAAGATTTGAAAGCAAAGCTTAATGAGGTTCTTCGAGAAAAATCTGATGCTTTCAACTCTGATAATCCTGAAGAAGACAAGGTTTGTGATATGCGATACAACTATACAATTGTCTTCTTCTATTTCCTTGTTCTTCTTCTTCTTCCTTTTTTTTTTTTCGGTATATAGCATGCTCATGCCATATAAAGCATTTGAACACAATTCTTGAGGTCTTGATTGTTGTGGGGTCTAGATTGATATAAGGTTCTTGATACCATTAATTTCTTGTCAAAAGGAATGTCTGCGATACAAATGGCCAAAAGTAAATGAACAAACTGCTTTGAATGTGCACTGATTTGGGTGACCATTGTTAGGCAGTTAAGGTTGTATTGATGATATCAGTGCTTGAAGTTTTACTGTGGTGTTTATTTCAGCATGATATTGGGTTGGTTGAGTATTGGATATGTAGGGATATTTTAAAGGTGTTGGTCTGTGTTTTTTTTTTCCCCTTTCTATTTTGTCTTGAAAAAACTGAGTGCAAGTCAGTACACAATCAATATTTGCATGACTTACGAAGCAGCCTTGATGTCTTAATTTTGCTAGATTAAATTGGGTGTACCTGGATGGAGAGATAGGTATTATGAAGAGAAGTTTGATGCAAAAACACCCGAAGAACGTGAAGCAATTCGAAGAGATGTTGTAAGTTAATTACTTCTACTCCTATTGGTTATTGTAGCACCATTTTACAGTCTAATATTTTGTGTTTTGTGTTGTTAGGTTTTGCGTTACACTGAAGGTCTGTGTTGGGTGATGCACTATTATTATGAGGGGGTTTGTTCATGGCAGTGGTGCGTATTTTGTTCTACTTTTCTCAAACATCTTACTTGTGCATTATTAGGGCTAAATGTTTCTTGTTCTAATTGTGCTTTTGTACGATCAGTAAAACTAGGCAGATGTTGAGTAACCACATAGCCTTTACTTTGTAACATTTTCTTGAGTCCCAAGTTTAGATTGGGCGTGCTTAAGTTGTTTGTGCTCTATATGGGTTGGTATATGCATGTACAGGGTCTGCCTAGCCTAGAGAAAAAAATATGAAATTTTATCATATTGACTAGAATGACGTTCTTCGTTTTTCTTGTAAGATGTAGTCTTGAATTACCAAGGCATTGGCATTCTTATCCTGATCCCTTATGTTTATGTGCCACTATATCTTTTCAGGTTTTACCCTTATCATTATGCGCCCTTTGCTTCTGATCTCAAGGACCTCGATCAACTAGATATAAGTTTTGAATTGGGCACTCCCTTTAAACCATTCAATCAGCTGTTAGGGGTTTTCCCTGCTGCAAGGTATAGTGGCGAATAATGTTTTCATTTGTAAATTTCAAGCTACTAAGGTACTAATGAATGTTTTTTTTTTGTTTTTTTTTTCTGCAGTGCCCATGCCCTTCCTGAGGCATACAGGAAGTTGATGACTGATCCAAACTCGCCTATTATTGATTTTTACCCTACTGGTATGCTCTGTTTATACTTGTTCTGGTGGGTCTAGATCTTATTTCGTTTTGACTATGGTGAGATGCTGTTCTAAACCTTTCTTTTTGTCAGACTTTGAAGTAGATATGAATGGAAAACGATTTGCATGGCAGGTGGGTTTCTATAATATTCCATCTTGAAGTTGATGATTTTTTTTTATATATTATATGTATTCGGTATTTGTAATCATGTAATGTGGATTCTGTAACATCATCTTTCTGTTCTGTAGGGTATTGCAAAACTCCCTTTCATTGATGAAGTCCGTCTTCTTTCTGAGGTTGAAAAATTTGAACATACATTGACGGTAAAGAATCTTTTTGAGTTTGTATCACGTGAGAACACCTTCAATTTCACCCTTCCACCTTCTCAATCTCTTCCATTTATGAAAATTCCATTTCTGGGTGCAGGACGAGGAAGCACGCAGAAACAGTGTGATGTTTGAGATGCTCTTTGTTACATCTTCTCATCCTCTCTCTGTGTGCATATATTCTCTTGACAGTCGCTGCAAACAATTGACAGACAAAGAGCGTATTGAGGTGAAGGAACAAATTGATCCCAAATACAGGTTATTTTCTTCAAGCTTTTGTTACAACAGAAGGATCCCTTCCAAAATGTAATTGACGTTTGCTGATTAGAATCTAGAGCCATTTTAAAGTGTGAATTCTCTTCCACCAACCCTCCCCCCACCCCCTTCACAACAAAGAAATTTTTCGCTGCTAAAGCTTACGCGTAACAGTTTCTGGTTTTGTTGTCGATCTTTCTGACTGGGAAAATATGTCGATTAACTAATCTTTTACTGCTGAGTGGAGAATCATGATCTATTTGGGACACTACAGTATTTAAATTTCAGTATTTAATTATTCAAAATATTTGGAACATGATGAACAAGTTTTTTTTGTCTCTACTTATGTTGACCATGTTTTGAGAACTTGTTGAACTATTTTCTGATTTTATTTAGGGATAAATGCAGTGAAGGGATGAATGGCTATCTATCTCCATGTGCTGGAGATCCCTGTCCGCCTGTTTTCCGGTCTCCTGTTGAATGCATGGAGGATATTATGGACAACCAAGTCATGTATGTTTTTCACAAGTGTTTCTACCCTAATCTATATATATTTGATTGGCACATTTTATTTGCATTCCCAAGTAATTCCAGGATCGTTGGCTGATTATAAAAGAAGAATCCTGTTATCTTTTAGAGAACGCATGTGTGTGTGTGGTATATATATATATATATATAAAGAATTGTTAGACACCCTAAACCGTTATAAGCAGTAACCCCAGAAAAAAATAATAAAAATATATTATACATCATCATCATCATATGTGGAGTATATAGAAGAACCTGATTTGTTTTTCTGATATCTGTTCCATGTTTGGTATTCAGATGTGCAATATACAGACTACCAGATGTACATGAGCATATAACTCGACCACCTGCAGGGGTCATTTTTCCTAAGAAGGTACTCTTAAGCCCTTCTTTTCTTTTATTTGTTTCACTTCATCATGAGCTCAACCTGCATTCTACTCAGGGTTTTGCTATATCGAAGTGCCACTTCACAATGAAATTCGTCATATAGATTATATTATATAGCGACGGCCAGTTGCTGCCTTTATTCCGTATGTAGTTTGCTGTTGATGGCTATAGTCCTTTTGATGGCTGTAAACGCATCGTATCAACTTACATCAAAATGTTATTTTCAGATCGTGTCATTGGGGGATCTGAAGCCTGCACCTGCTTTGTGGCATGAGGATTCAGGTAGGAAGCCATGGCATGATAATTCAGGTCGGAAGCCATGGCATGACAATTCAGGGAGTAGTCCACATGAAATTTCTAGGTAAATCCTCTTGCTTTGTCCTTATACACTTTATCCCTTTGCATATGCTCGTTCTTACATCTCTTCCTTTCTGCCCTACTGCATTCAGGCATCCCCCTCCTGGAAGCATTTCTGGAAGACAGCTTGGCGATGCAGCACGTCGACTTGTCGTTAATAGCTTACATGGCAAGGCAAACAGCAATGGGTATGGCAGTCAGATGCCTGCCCACCAACCAGCTTATGCAGAACCTCCATATTACCCACAACACACTTCCTACGCAAGTAATGGAAGATATGATCAGGGACACCACAGTATAGCACCACCTAGAACATTCCAGCATCCTCATTCCCGACACCAAAATTCCTACCACCCTCCGAATAGATCTCATTCTCAACAATATGATAGAAATTCTGGTCACACGTACCATCAGTCGTCCCGTCATCAGAATGGTGGTATTGCTTACCCTCAGAGACCTATTACACCAGCTCCACCAGGAGTCATTCCAGGTCCTTACCCAGTGGTGCCTGGGTATCAGAGTTACCAGCAAGCCGGGCCTCCTGGGTATCAAGGCAGTGATGCCTGGGTTCCACCGCCCCAGAATATGGGTAGAGAATACGGTCGTCATCAACAATCTGGAAATCCATACTCTGGATTGGACAGGAGAGGAAATAGAAGACCACCCTCATCCCAGCATGGGCGCAAGTAGAAGAGTTTGTTGTATGATATTGTTGTACAATAGTTGGGTCTTCGTTCTCCAACGCTCATGTATTATTTATTAGTAAGTTGAGTGAGGATCGTATAAGCAGATCTCCTCGACTTGTAGTTTTACGTTGTACTGTAATTCAGTTTTGATGGAGGACAGTGATCATATTTATTATTTCTCTTCCTCAAAATAGTGCACATTAAAATATTAGTTTTACCGATGAACAATGTGTCTTGAGAGACATTGTGCTGCTGGTACGTGTGATGAACAGTCACTTGCATCACTCTATTATCTGTGTTTTTTTGTTTCCACTGGCCAATTATGAAATAGAGACAACCAATAAGAAGATATAAAAGAACAAAAATGCTATGATTGATGTAATTTTTTAGATTCCGTTAAATTTACGGATCGCTGTGAAAGATATTAAACCAGAGTAATTAGGCCCGGCTTAAATTACCCAGAGCTGCCAGATCTACTTGTTCTCGAATCCTCTCTGGTCTTAGTCTTGTCATCTCCAAAGTCCATGCCTATCTGGTGAGGCGTACTACCCTATGCCTCCACCATAACCCACTTCCGGCCATCTTCTCAGGTTTTTCAACGCTTAGATAATCACGATCGTCGTCTAGGAGAAGGCTACCGGAACCTGTTTCTATATCGCCCCCGCCGCCGATCTCGGTTCCGTCAAACTGGTGGCTCTCGGAAATAGGAGGTTTGATTAAGTGAGTAGTGATCCTAATTAGTTTCTGGTGTTGAAAATTGGATAAACATTTTATTCATTTCTAATTTATACTAGTATATCTTACTGTGTTGATAGAGTTGTAGCTTATCCAAATATTTTTGTTAGAGATCCGTAAGATGATTTTATCTCATTTATATTTGAGTTGAATATCAATGTCCAGATTCTATTAATAGTAATATTCATCTGGTTTGTACCTCTTGAAGAAGATGAGCTTGGATTTGAATATCGATTCCAATCTCTCGTCCCCTTTATTTTTAGGTACGGGCTATCAATGAATCATTATTGGACATTGCCTGGTAAGGTTTGGGGAAATATTAGCTGGTGAACTTTTGGAGGTTGGAAATTCTGGGAGTGGGAGATAGTTGGTTTAGTCTGATTTAGGGGCAGGTAAATGTAGGGACTGCTTATTTGGCTCAGTATCTTGTTAGGTAAATGTCAGTTGTATGTTTAGCTCAGTATCTTGTGATGATTGTTGGTTTTCACGGTTGAGAAACAATCCCCAATTTGTTTGTTGAGCATTGTGTTTATACAGCCAAACTGTGGTTGACATGTCATAAATGTATTTGCGCCTCAAGTTTTAGGTTTTCGGCTAACTGCGTTAGTGATGAAAAGATGTCGGTTAGGTTTATAGTAGAACATACAAATGTGGTAGTGAAGTATATAACAATACTGAGGTTATTTGCTTATTTGTTGTTGTTTTGTTTTGGTGTGGACAGTGCTTTTGCATGAGTTGTCATTTATAATCCTTAGAATTGAAGAGTTGAGGGACGACGCTTGCTGATTGTACCACTGTAGTTTGGAATACGAGAGCATGTCAAGCGGTCGAAACACTCATTGGTGTTACAGATGCAGGCGACCAACTCAGCTGCAAGGGCGAGATGCAGTTTGCCGAAACTGCAGTGGGGGATTTGTTCAAGAACTTGATGACATGGTTCATATCAGCCCACTAGATTTCTTTGGATCTCACAATGACGACGATCGTGATAGAAGGTTTGGGTTCATGGAAGCGTTCTCAGCTTGGCAGCAGTTGGCAGACAGAAGAGGCAGTAGATCAGATTTAGTTCCTGAACATTCCCCGGGGTTTTCTCCTTTGTTGATTTTTGGTGGCCAGATCCCTTTCCGCTTGTCTGGGAATGGTGCAATTGAAGCTCTCTTCAGTGGGTCTCCTGGAATAGGTGTGACACGGGGTAATGTGGGTGATTATTTTGTTGGTCCTGGGTTGGAAGAATTGTTTGAGCAGCTTTCAGCAAATGATAGGAGGGGTCCTCCCCCTGCATCGAGGGTTTCAATTGATGCAATGCCAACTATTAGGATCACAAATAAGCATCTTCGTTCCGATTCACATTGCCCTGTTTGCCAAGACAAATTTGAGCTGGGATCTGAAGCAAGGCAAATGCCATGTAAACATGTATATCACTCAGATTGTATTGTACCATGGCTAGTCCAACACAATTCATGCCCTGTTTGCCGCCAAGAACTAAATCCACAAGGATCTGAAAGTGGTCGTAGCTCAAACAATAGAAGTCGAAGCATTGGTAATACCAGTGGAAGGGAGAGTGGCAGGGAAAGCCAAGGAAGAAGAAATCCTTTTTCTTCTCTGTGGCCGTTTCGTGCGTCTAGTTCTAGTTCTAGTTCTAACCGTAACCCACCACCTGAAAGCAGCCCACCAACTGCGCGTGAAAATAGCAATCACATGGGGTATTCAGGATGGCCCTTTGACTAAGATAGCAGCATTGCTATGTCGCTTGCTTTCGTTGGGCAGTTATATTGCAATTTGTATCTGGTGAGTTCGGTTTTAGACTCCATTATGTTTTTTTTCTAAAGGGTGTATGAATGGTCGTTTGGTGTTTAACATACCTCTTTCCATGTGAATAACTCTTTCTTCTATTATGTATGTGAATGCTTCTAAATATGATATATTTCCTTCTTGGATGAGTTATGCACAGTAGTATGGCTCACTCCCCATGAATTCATAGGACCTGTTATCTGAGAGGTGTTAGGGGCGGTTACTTTCTTTGGCTACTTGCAGCCGGAAATCCGCCTCTGGTGGCTGGCTTCCACCCACTACCTTCCATGAATGAACGAAAAGAGATGGTTGTGAGGTTCCGAAGTAGGATCTTGCTTCATTCGTGGATATGCGCTCGGTGTTTAAAACCATTTGTCCCATAGGGCCGGGGCAACGGAAGTATGTTATCGAATGCCCAAACAAGTGAGGCTAACCAGGCCTATATATGGATGTTTTCCTGGAAAACACAGAATCTGAATACCCTTCTCATGAAAACAAAATATCTTAACTTGAACCTAGTGATCATGTTATGGCACTCATTAACTGATTTGACTCGTGGACATGTTAATATCTCGCCCTGCTCTATAAGAGGAAATGAGATCCTCTCCTCATCTCTCTCTCCTCATATCTCCTCATAAAGCAATCTGGACCGTCTAATTTTAATCTGACGACTCACAATCATCTGTTACTATTCACACAACCCCCCTGTAAAGCAATCTGGGCTATCGAATTAAAATTAGACGGCCCAGATCTCATGAGGAGATATGAGGACCTCTTTTATGAGGAGAGAATCCGGGTTCCTATAAGAGAGTGCTGCTTTCTTGATTTCTGCGTCCCGCAAGAATGGTATTTGTCCATGATCGTCCACCAACGTTCACCTTGGCTCCCCAATCCAAAACACTTACAGTAATTAGGTACCCAAAAAGAAAAATCTAATTAATTTAAACTTTGTTATATACGAGTTAGTAGATGCCATCAAGGCTTGCAAGGTTCACTTTGGAAATGGCATTTATTATCAATATTATCCCATATTTGGATGCTGGAATTTGAGGAGCAGCAGCATGCAGACTACTGGGAAACGATCGGTGATGATCCTGAGGTCATGTATGACGCATAAAACGGCATTTGACTTGCACCATACGTAATAGCTAATTAGACGGATAATATAATAAACGACATCAAAGTAATCGTGACCATTATACAAATGTCTCTATTATCGATTAGAATTCTGAATTTACAAGACTATATCCCTCATCAAATAATCTATTATCTTTATGCTAACTGGTGGCTGGAACTTTTTTATTGCCCATTTCCCACTCACCAGCTCCTCCTAATTAAAGCTTAAGACCATAACATGGGAAAAGCAATTTACAACTCTCTTTCTCAGTAGGACTACTGCTTTCCATTGCCACGTGGGACGTGTTTCCTATACTCCGATAGTCATACAAGTCGGCGGTCGGCGGACGACGACAACTCCATCGATCACGAACTTGTCTATCTCAGTTGTCTCAAAGTAGAGCGAGAGATCTGACTTACCAACTGAACCTAAAAGTAAAAGAATGAGTTAGCATTATATATACGAACCGAAACAGATCGATGCGATTAGACTCGAAAAGGTCATACAAATCCAAAAGAATAGAATCGAAGCAAGCACCGAAACAAGTCATTGGTTCCCATGAGCTCATCACCAGAATAATTATATGCATGAATGTTGGTAGGTCAGTTCCTCCTGATTCTTTATACAAAGAGATCGAGGAGGCTGCTGGTCGATCGTTTCTTCTCACCACTTTTTCCAGATCAAACCCTCTTAATCTGGCATGGAGATGTTGTTCATCTCTGAACCACGTACAGGATGATCATACATTAAGCAGCTACCAAACCCTAGCTAGGGAATCCATATGAAGAAACGCCAAAAATGGCCTTTTTGTGCTGATTAATTAATTAAAAAACAACACGTAGGAATAACGAATGAAACTTGTCTCGTATTATTAATGTCAACTAAGCAATGTACGTATTATTCAAAATAATGAGCCGGGGTTGCAGAGACAGGTGTGTATGTGGGTGTATATGGCCGTTATCTGCAATTTGGTTCTTTGAAGCTTAAGAAATATGCAACTAGGATTGAGAGGAAATTAAGGGAATGAGTATTATAAGTGATTTGATTGGAGAAATAAGAACCATAACACGAGGCCACCTAGTATATTTGAGACAGATTAGATTAGCTAGCTAGCTTGTGGGAAACATCTTTGATTGGAGTAGAGCCTTCTTAAATATTCGTCGGCAAGATTCATAATATCTTTTGCTATATATGTGGGATCCGTGTGCAAGATTCTTCATATTTGGTATGCCTTTCTTTTTCCTTTTCCTTTCTATTAATTAACAAATTAACCTAATTTTATCTTAGTATTAGATAGATAGATAGATAGATCAGAGAGTTGTTTTCGTTTTTTAAAGTTTTTGGTCAAAAAGAGAAAGAGCAACGGGTTATTATGTGCTTGCGACTTATGGGGAGGGAGATCGATGGCACCAACAATTGTATATATATAAACACGTACATCATTCGTAAGCACGAACCTTTCTCATTTTGTATATATGTGGAGAATTTGACTAGAATGATCATGATCCACAATTCCTTTGAAGAAATAAAGATAATGAATGACTTGCTACTTATTATAAAGCTTTCTTAAACCGGCTGTTAATTTGCTATTTGACCTAGCTAGTAGTGCTTTCCGACTTGTGAAATATCATGGGGAGGGAGAATGGGAGATGGCAATGGCACCACTCACCAGCATATATATGGAACATTCTAATACAAAGCAATAGATCCAATGCAAGGTCCCTCAATGCATTTTTCACATTGAACTTTTGATTGATTTGATTTGATTTGATTGAAAAAGAATATTCCGTGTAGAAATCCTTGCATACTTGCATTGCATAAAAAAAAATTGTTCGAAGCTGGTATAATTAAGGTATTGATCATGTTCTATTTTCCCCAAATAATTAAGACATGGGAGCATAAACGTTATAAGTATATATCTTAAACAAGTCGTGTATATATATATATATATATATATATATATATGGATTTTTATCTTTGCCACAACTCACAACTTAATTACAACAAATTAAGAATTAAGAAGAATTCATGTGGTTGCCCAATGCTACATGACTAATTTGACATGAATCACATGATGAGATTAATATGTATAGTAGAATATATATGAAATGCATGCTTGATAAACCTAGCTATGGAAGGGACGTCGGGATTAGTCCACTACATCAACTTATTGCCACCTAATGAATTCCTAATCTCTCCTATTGATCAAAGTGTCAAAACCATCACGAATTAAATATGTGATCAAACATAATGGTACTTTCATAATATATTTGATTCAGCACCATTGAAGGGTTGGAAAGATCTTGGAGACCGTACTCTTAGGGTTTCATCACTTTCATGTTAATGAATAGCTAGATACATATACATATACATATATATATATATATATATATATATATATAATTATATAGATCTATGATTCAATCTCAATAGGGAGGCTTACTCATATATATTCTACTACTTCCAGTTACATCTCTAGCAGGGTCGACCTATTTTAATTTGCAAGTAGAAGAACAACATTGCACGAAAAAACCATCTGGCTACCATAGCATATTAGTTTTTTTTTTTTTTTTCCTTTCTTTTTTTTCTCCCTTCTAATTACGTACATAATTAACAAATTAATGGGTTTTGTCTTAATTAATAATACGTTTGCAATATACCTTGATCAAATGGCCAATTGTTATGGAAACGACACTACTAAATTTGGTCCAAGCAAATACAGGATTAATACAGGTGTGGAGGTGTGGTCGGAGTTCTATTTGGTGTAGTTGTGAGTTACAAAAGTGTTATTAGATATATTACAAATAATAATCGATGATAGTTTGTGAAATCAAATAAAAAGAAACTTTATGCGTGTTTAATCATTATAATTTTTTACAAACGTATTCACATCATTTTATGATGAGTGGTTCTATTTGCACCTCTATAATTGCTATTTGTACCTCTTATGATATGTTTTACCATTAGATTTCCAGAAATGCCTCTTTTCATTTTTCTCTCTACACCTCCCTCCTCCCTACTTCTCTCTAAGACGGAAGTGAAAAAAAAAAAAAGGAGGGATCAATATCAGCTTTCAGCAGTAATCTCTTCATTGGAATTTACTCGATTGCATTTATCCAAAATCATAAATACTTGATTGATTATAGTCAATCATAGTTATCATAAGTAACCAACAAATCGAGAGGCGATCAGTAAGGAAATACTAGGAAATTATTGAAGAAACAACCACAAAAAATCCTCAATTGTTGAGCATCAACACAATGTAAATACGAACGAATTCAAAGAAACCTTTGATGGTGAAAAGAAGAGTGGTACATGATCTGAAGAGACCATAGATGGAGGAGCAGATGGTATAATGATAGGTCATTGGGTGTATATGAATGCTATACAAGAGTAACATGACAGAGTTATCAATCAGAAAAACAAGACGAGTTACTAATCAGAAAACTCTACATATAAACATACAGCAGTGCAGGAGAGGTATCACTAGGTGGGGTGGCAATCAAGAGCGCCATCCTAGCTCTCATCCTTATATCGATCCTATGTTCAGAGTGAGTTGAACATTTATCTTCGTATTACATTGAAATGAGATGACAGATTGAACTTCAAGTGCATGTGGTTGGGGTTGAATAAAGTTAAGAAATCAAACTCATGATTGCACTTTTCTTCAGTTTGATTTAAATATAAAGAGAAAAGAGATGGAAGAACTGAGTTAATGGAGAGAGAAGAGATCAATTGGATTTTTTTTGTTATAGGTTTGCAAGGGGTAAAATAGGATTTTAAAATGTACAAAAATAAATAGAGGTTGAAATAGCAATTTGAGAGGTGCAAATAGAGTCTTCTCTCTTCTTTTTCAGTTGGGAAACAAAAATTAATTGGAAATAAAATCCCACACCCGTCACAGTGTCACACCGTCATTTGGTTCCAAAAATAAAGGAGCAAACAATTACCATGTGAAATGATCAAAATCCATCGCGGAAGAAATCACGAGACGAGAAATTGAAAGAGATGTGGTGTGGCCATTCCATATTTCTTTTTTTAATTTTATTTCTTTTATATAAAACAGGATCCAATAGGACCATTTTTCATTCCCATCATCTTTCTGCCCAAAGCAAAATCCTTTTTGGCAATGTCTTTCCTAGCCATGGCTCATTTCTGAGTGTTGAGCATAACAAACATATTAGTCCATTTCACTCTTAAGGTTTCTCTCTTTTTTTCAAGCTTAGAACAATTCCCAATCTGAAGCAAACCATATATTGGTCCATTTCAGGCCTCAGTTTCATCTAATGGAGAACATTCAAGAACAACAACAAGAGGATGTCATGAAATCTTCAAGATTCAAGCGTATCTGTGTTTTCTGTGGTAGCAGTCCTGGAAAAAACCCAAGCTATCAGCTTGCTGCTGTTCAACTTGGAAAACAACTGGTACTGCTCTCACTCTCACTTAATCTCACTATTCATTTTGTAAAGCTTCCATTTTTATTTGTAAAGCTTCCACCTTTAGCTCCTGTCTTCATTTTCAATGAAGCCCAACATGGGAAAATCAAAATTCATGTGTCATTAATGAACTTTGTTAGTAAACCTTTCTAGGATTCACTTACACCCAAAAGCATTTATCACTTGTAACCCAAAAGAGAGCATTTTCACTTGTAACCCCAAAAAGAAAGCATCTTTCTGATTCTTACAGAGGTATTGCTGGTATGAAAGCTCACTAGTTCAATGGATAAATCATTTGCTTTTGAGTAGTTCTACCATTCTATGATTCCTATCCCAAATCCAAGGGATAGTTCTAAATTTTGGATCAGGCTCTGGTTAAAAGACCTGCTTGTTGTTCTAAACTTTTGATTGAGTGGATGAATGGATGATGAATAATTGAGTAAAGTAATGATTAAAACTGGTCAGAAAGAATTATTGATTAAAGTGGCGTGATTATAATGTTCTTTGATGGCGTAAATGTTGGGTTTTTATATGTAATTATGCAATATTTGAACCAAGCACGTCAGGTATCTTATATAAACAAAGTTTACAGGTTGAAAGAAACATTGACTTGGTTTATGGAGGAGGGAGCATTGGTTTGATGGGTCAGGTCTCACAAGCTGTTTATAATGGTGGTCGCCACGTGTTGGGGTAACTCATACACTTTCCATTGCTCTTCTTTCAAGCTCTAATCATCAGCAAGATTTGTTTATTAATCTCTTTTTGTTTCACTATGCAGAGTAATTCCCAGAACTCTCATGCCAAGAGAGGTAATTGAAATGTCTTACTCTATTTTATAGTTATAGTTACTGATAAGCTAGCTCATAGCTCCTCAAACTCATAAAGTTCATTGTGTCATGTAATCCCAGATCACTGGAGATCCTGTAGGAGAAGTAAGAGCTGTATCTGGTATGCACCAGCGCAAAGCGGAAATGGCTCGCCAAGCTGATGCCTTTGTTGCCTTGCCAGGTACTCAATTTCCCCTACTAATAGAAACAAGCACCTTCTTCATTGAAACGTAGCTATGTCGAAACAAGCACTTTCGAGTTAAACTAATTCCCATTTGTGTATGTTCCCTGTTGTTTACTGCAGGTGGCTATGGTACCTTGGAAGAACTCCTGGAAGTGATCACTTGGGCTCAGTTGGGAATTCATGAGAAACCAGTAAGTTACAGTCTTTAGTTACAGACAGAAAATTATTTAACTCTGTGCTTAATATAATTACCACTGTAATAATTTGGGTTAACTGAAAGTAATTTTCTGTTGCAGGTGGGGTTGTTAAATGTAGATGGGTACTACAATTCACTGCTGACCTTCATAGACAACGCTGTGGATGAAGGTTTCATTGACCCTGCAGCTAGGCACATTATTGTGTCTGCCCCAAATGCTGAGGAACTTATGTGCAAACTAGAGGTACATCATATCCCCCTCTTTACATGATACAATGGTGATCGATGAGATCTTAGCCGTCGATTAATCGGTGATGAGTTTGAACAGGAATATGCTCCTAAGCATTCTGGGCTAAGTTGGGAGAAAGAGCAACAACTGGAATACACTGCAAAGTCAGACATTGCTCGTTGACAAAGAAGAAGGATCCAACCGTGCCTCACCAAGTTGAAGTTGAATTGTATACATAATACACGGCAGTGCCAATGTCTTGGAGGATTTATAACCCTAGATTACTGCAGGTTTCTCTAAAATACACTAAACCAGTCAACCCTCGTAGATCAGATGTGAGCTCCATTAGACAAACTAGTAGTGCCTACCTATACACTTTTTTTAATTAGCTGTGAATCATGCTTCATTTGAATGTTCCTTTTATTAATTTCCCCCTTTGTTTAGTTTGTCAATTTAGATTCTTGACCTGGATCACTAAGGCAGTGATTTTATTAACTTCTTGTGTCGGTGATTTATCATCTTGTGTACTTTATCAAAACTTATTTCATATAGTTTCTTCAACAAATTGATGAGCCGTTGAAGTTGTTTTCACGAGAAAGAAGACTGATATTGATGGAGACAATCAAAGTACACAAACAAGACAAACAAGGTTCTAAATGTTGAATTCTGAACATTTTACCAATAAACAGTCATTTTACTTGATAAAGAATAGTTGGTTGATAGTTAATAAGAGCAATTATAGTCCGATAACGACTACCTAGCAAAAGTTGTTGTCTTATAGAACAGTCTTTACAAGTTGATGAAAGACAAGTTTTACGATACCTTACTATTCAAACACGATGTTTCCTGTTCATTCATAGAAAGGAAAAAAATTATCATCTATAACGAAAAATACGAGATGAACATTGTGACATTTTATTATTCAAACACGAAGTTTCATGTTCATACAATATATAACTTCACGAGAAACTTGTCATTTTATTATTTAAATATGAAATTTCATGCTCATAGGATATATAACATAATAACGAGAAACTTGGTACTAGATGGTGCTATTTCATTCGAAACACTTTTGAGGGATTAGGACTTTGGAGTTGGGAGTGGAATGGTGACTAATGAGAGACTCTTACGTTGATCATTACCGATAATAAACCTATACAAAAGGACATGTGTAGTCCTGGACCGTACAACTTACAGACTGCCATTGGAGTTGGCAGTGTGCATACAAAAGGAATGAGAAAGAAAAGTCCATGGAGGAAACAGAGTGAGGTGGCCCCTCTGGTTTGGCCATCGGAGATTGAAGAAGATGGAGATGATAGAGAGAGGCTAGCTCATGGACTAGGCTAGGGACAATGCACTCGTTCGCACCCACGTGGGCATCGTCGTTTGATTGATACCCATTAGTAGGGAAGTTGCTTAGAGCTCCCGTTGGTTGTTGGCTTTGCTTGACCTCTTTGTGTGGTTATGTTCTGAATCTGGATAAGCACAACCCAACTATCATGTTACTCTCCCTATTTGTCATACCTGTCTTTTTGCGATAATGCAGTGCTCCCTTGGTCACCCGTCACATTCAACTTGGACTCTCTCCACTTAACCTTTTCTTCACGCACAAACTACGAATGCCTTAGGCCAGAGGCCTGAGATCTGAATGGGATTCAAGCAGGGTTAGCGTTACAGGTTGTACGAGAGTTTTGAGCATGTCATTAAAAAAAAATGATAATAAAGAGGAAAACTCATCTAACACTCATCTGGGTGCCAACTAAAAAATTGCCTAGCCAGTCTAACACCTTTTGATTCCTGCCTACTTACCGCATAGCACCTCATAACTCTGGTCTAACATATAAAGTCTGCCTCATTCGCCTAGCGTCGCACAGGTACCTGCCTAAATCCCGTCTAGGTATTTCCGCCTAGCCCGCTTAGCACCCACCTAGGTCCTGCCGAGTACCCACCTAGAATCTACGTAGCATTGGATAACTCCGACCTAGTCCGTAAGGAAATTAAGGCATATATGGGTATAACTAAGTTACTGGCATTTTCGGAACCATACCACCTCTTGGCACATGTGTTCTTGTTGTGAATCTGAATAAAGCGGACTAAGCAGTATGTTTCATTTTCCATCAATATTACAGGTTTATGAGTTGATTAATTTTTCTCTACAAATCAAAATTCTTTCGCTACATGGATGAAGAGATTTGCGCCTATTCAATGCAGAGCTGCAGGGAACAAGTTTTTGTCTCAGGAAAACACTCCATGTTGAAGTTTTAAAGACTCGACCAGAGCAAATGTTCCGTAGCTCTGACATTTACAGAATACAGGTAACCCAAAGTTACAAAGAAATTTATCTGAGGGAAGACCCCAAAGCAGAAATGAAGCCTTATCTTTGTGAAGAGAACTACTACAGCACTAAATTTCTATTGAAACATACAGGTCGGGCACACAGGTACATCAATATATAATACAAACGTGTTCTGAATAGCAGTGTTATAGAACTAAATCTAGGAGGTGAATGATTCAAGTACTGAAGAGGTTGTGACCAAACTTGATAGAAGGCCAACTATGACGGCACTATTATATGTGCTAGGCTCCCCTTGCCTGGCGTTGTCACGGATGTCGCGGTACGTTTCATTTAGGAATGGCCCCCCTACAAGTGCTCCAGTAGCTACATTAGGATTGGGGTCACTTGATTTAAAGTATTTGAAGCCGTCACTGCAGCTAGGCTTTGCATCAGCTGGGATTGAAGCTCCTCTATGGTGGACGTACTTTGGATATTTATCCCCATACCCAACGAGATAGCTCATTTTCATAGGATTGTTTCCCAATACATACTCAACCTATACAAAGTAGAGATACATTAGGGCGGAATAACAGTTTCTGAACCCTTATGACTGTTGGTAGCTAACATCTATCACTATTGCAGGGAAAAACAACCAGACAGCATACCTGAGATATAGCAAACTTCCTAATATCCGCTGGCTTAAATGAATCTCCGTTGCAAGTTATTTTGGCTGTCCTAGAGGTGAGCATATAGTCACTGTAAACAACAGCCAGGAATGAAGAAGCAACGGGATGCTGCAGAGCATTCCATTCACTGATCCATATCAGGCCATCTGCATTTTGGAGATCAGATGGTAAATGCGGGAGAATGAGAGATACCAGAAACAAATCAATAATTCAACACAAAATCATCCTGACAGAACTGAATTGTTCATCTAAAAATCATCCAGATAGCCTAATTGATCCAAGCGTGGTGCAAATATTAACAAAAGTCTGAAGAAAAAAAATGTTTACAACTTTGGACATGCACTTGATAAGTTGGAAATGTTTGAAATCATAATGTTCATAGCTACTATGCAAGTCCGAGAACAACATCATATTAGCCTCTAAAATATAAGGATTCAGAAGAGAGTTGATATGGTTCTGTCTTCTGTGTAAACATCAAAACGGAATAATTACTTTCTTTTACTATTAACAACTAATCAATACACAGGGCTTCAAGAAAAAATCTTTTGCCTTAAACTAACAGAGAAACACATGCATAAATATCCATGTAAGAACACAGTCAAGAAGCATACCCTTTGTTCTGTCGGTGGTGGCAGTTGGAGACTTTGGTAGGAGGCCGCACATAACAGCCTCAGCTGTTTTCTTGTACTTTTGAAGCACAGAATTGTCTTTGTTTCCACCGAAGAAGGTCAACCTAGAAAGCAACACCTGCATGAAAATTGCAAAGTTGTTCACATAACCGAGCAAAGAATTTTACCGGCAGCAATGGCAGTGTATCTTGTAAAATAAAACTCCCCACGAATATAGGTATTCTGAATATTTCAGGAAGAACAGCACAATGTCAAATCAAACCCTGATTCCATTAGAATGGTACAAATTGAAACGGAGGAGCATTGATACCTGGGCTCCTGCAAGCTTGTTATCCCAACTGAACCACGATGGCTTATCAAATCCAGCAAACTCTGTTCCATCGCCGGTCACGAAATTGAGATAAGTCTTATCTCCAGTTGCATGATAAAGCCATCCGGCTGCCCACAGAAGCTCATCTCCATACCCTGTGGAATTGTAAAACTTCTGAACATCAGGGATGCTCTCACTGTAAGACCCTCTTTTCTCGTTGGCAAAAGTAAACAACTGCTTGGCATGCTTGAGAAGAGTTGCGGAATACGTGGGATTGCTCTTCTTAAACACCAGAGATGCCGAAGCCATAGCAGCAGCGGTTTCGGCTGCAACCTCAGTCCCCGGAGCAGATGTGTTCACCTGGATGAGTGGCCTTTTCATGGTCATGTCTTCAGGCCTATTCCAACACTCATGGTCTGCTTTAGGGTCACCCACCTGCCCCCATAATCCACATTCAATAACTCAGACACACATTCTATAAACATCGCACTTAGTTCAATACCAACTCATCAACCCACATTCCCAAATCACAAATCGAATTCAAACTAGTTCAAATACCAAGTAAACTAACCTGAATGTAGAGCACATTGTCCTCAGGATGAGCATTGACAAGAAAGTCAGTAATCCACTTAAGCGAATCTTGAGCCTTGTCCAACTGATCCACCTTATCCATATGATCACCATACTCAAGAATCGACCAAGACAGCACCGTGGCAGTGTACGCCATCGGAAGACCAAACTTCATATGATCTCCAGCGTCGTACATTCCTTTCGACAAGTCCAATTTCGCATCCTCCCCGTCTTTCAACGCCGAATCTCCTCTCCACGAAATCTTGTTATCCACCAACTTACCAGCTACAGCAAAAAATAAAAAATCATCACGTGCTCAATTACATTGCTAACAGATTAAAGTTTAGAATTGAGATATTGATAAATGTATGTACATTTTTGGATGTCGAAGAATTGCATAGCGATTTTGAGCGCGTCGGAGTATTTGTCGACGACGGCGCCTGGTGGGCCGGGGACGGGAGCGGCCTCATTGTCGGCTTCGTTTTGCTTCTTTTTGATGATGACGAGAGCGACGGCGCCGGCAATGATGGCGAGGACGACGAAGACGATGAACCAGCTCAGCCATTTGCAACCCTTGTTGGCCGGTCTGGCTCCCATTTCGATAGAGCTAAAACGACCACCGACAGATCCAAGTTCGTTTGTTGTTGTTGTTTCAGATCTAACACATTAAGGTACACCAACGAAAAGAACGAGGTTTTAGAGGGAACTGAGGTTTTTATTGGCGGTTAAAAAAAAAGAGACACGGATCGGAAACACTTCCCGGTGTTTCTTTTTTCAAGCACCGACAGCGAAATAAGGTTCTTTTTTTCTTCGTGTGTGGTTGGGGTCGTAGTTGAAATGACGTAAGTGCCCTTCTGCAGGCTGGCAACTGAGGCTGGGATTGGAGGTTTGTGGGGAAGTTGAGATGCCTAGATCGGCGGGTGACCCAGTCAATTCGGGAGAGCCGTAGATTTGAAGGAATTTACTGCGGAACGAATGATAATGACCGTTGAAGTGGGCACCGACAGAGGGTGAAAAAAAAGTGACCGTGGATGTTGGTTGTTGTTGGGTCTAGGGTTTAATAAGGTGAGAGCATATGTCAGCCATCTAACGTGGGCCTATTTCTGGTAAACTGTTGCTCTGGAAGATCCAGTTTCGGTTAGAGTGTTGTGTCACACACATCATTTTGTTACTTTTGTATCTATAAACAGATATACGGTATAGAACTTTTTGTACACGTATATATACCCGTACTTTTTCACACAATACATAATTTTCATTCTTGTATTATTCAAAGACACCTTGTTAGATGACTTAGGCCAAGTCCAACGGAAGGGTCATTTGCCAGATGGAGCCCCAACAGCCATAAATGACTGTCCACACACATCTCCAACCGAAAGGTCAATCACACGTGTATTTGACAATACGGAAGAGGCAGTCAAATTTGACTGCACAAAAAGGAAAAGTCATTTATTCTTTCTCCTCACACTTCTTCGTTTGGTTCCGGGGTTCTGAGAGAAGAGAATTTGTGAGAATGTGTTGATACCCGAAAAATCGCGCATTCTATTTTACGTGTTCACACGCAAACTCTACGATTATTCCAAATACTCGATTTAACTCGCCAAGCAATATACACCATTTATGCGGGCCCAAGCCGAATGTGTTTTGGGGTTTGCATAGTGGGTATGGTGTGGAAGGTTACGGAAAAACGCACAACGCTCGTTGTCACTTTAGCGTTATTGACGATTTCGGTCTTGGACCCGAAATCCATGCCCAATAACGTAAATTGATGATGAAGATAGTGAAGGTAAAGAATTTTGGGCTATTTCTCTCCTAACCCGAACAAAAACCCAAAGTGCCACTTTTAAGAAAAGGCCCAACTCTATCCTGCACCAAACCCATCTCTTTTCTTTTTAGTCAAAGGTATCAACAGAATGTCTAGTTCCTCACCCCGCAGCAAGCTAGAAACCGCAGCTCCTTCCATTTGTCATCTCATCTCCGTTGACTTCATGTCTTGAGACCAGTCAATAAGCACCCTCTTCCTCCTAGGAATCATGAGTTCGCCGCCCCAAATCTCTCTCCAGCTCCTTCTCCCAGAACCCTTGACACCGGGCAATTTGCCATGGGAATCAGCAGAAGGCCCTGCAGCAGTCCCAGCAGTCACCTTTGCCCGTCTAGGGAACCCTCCTCAACTCTTTTTTCCAGTTTTCCTGCATAAATTAAGAACGAGGTTGAAGAGGAAAAGGTTTATCCAGCAGTTTAGAAGTGTTTCAATTCCCCCCAAAACCCTATCCCGAGCCTATAAAAAGGAATCCAGCAGCAATCCAACAGGACTTCCTTCAAGCCTTCAAGCATTCATGTCATTCAAGCAAAACCCCCATCGTTCCTTTCTCAAACCCTAGAAACCCAAATCTGCCATCCCCGAAATAGCCCGATTCTCTTTCACTGTGGTGTTTTTCCAGCTCCCACGCCAGGCTCACTATGCACTGCTTCATCTTTATCTGAATCACACACGAATTTCTCCAATTTTTGGGTGGAATTCGGCCTAGTCATGCTTAATCGAAAAGACCCCGTAACAGAATGACACTCCTATTGGAATTGAGCATAGTCAATTATAACAATGCCACCTTGGCCTTCATATTTGAATTTGACCCATGTATAAAGACACTTCTAATGGACTTGCCCTTAGATCAGACCTATACTCCTATTTTTGAGTACCAAATCTTCATACATGAATCTTTACTCGTTTCATTAATCATTTTGTCTACTCATATTTTACGCAGTGTACAATTAATGTATAAGCCGAATATAACATTTTATTATTTAATTTGATAGTCGAACTATAGTATGAGGCAAGCAGAGGGCAATTGCTAGTTGCCTTCAACAATTCTCTATTAATTTGTGTAATTTTATTGTAGTCCTTGAAACGCTTGTATATGATTGAATGATGAAGAATTGTTTTAATGAAGAAACAACGTTTCAGAAATGAAAATGTCTACGAAGGACACAAATATGTCCGGTGGAGTCATAAAAAGAAACCGCGGTTACCAGAAAACCGTTTCGTTTATTTGTAAACGCATCAAGCATCAACTGCTCAAAGAAACCCGTTGATCCGGTTTATCACTAAACCCACGTTATTTTTTACACTTCCAGTCTTCCACTCTTTGTGTTTCTGAAGTCGTCTACTACAGTGTTCTTGGGTCTTGTGCTCGAAATCTTTCACCTGGTTTCTAATTAGACAGCTGAGTTTCGATCATGAAGAACTGTTTTTGATTCTGATCAGGTATCATCTTCCCTCAAGTCATCTACTTTTGAACTCTGATGATGTAAATCAATGCCAATGCACCTTTTGACTGCTCAAAAAAACAAACCAACTATTAGTTTTCTGCTTAACGATGTCAATTTCAAGGGGTTTTAGCTATAGCCTGATTGTGTTAACTGTCAAAAGTTTTAGTTAAGATGTTATTTACTCAGATTAGTTAATCGTGATATGAAGTTGAGTCCTGAAGCTGAAGCTGCTTTTGAATCTTAATAGGGTGTTTTATCAAATCCAATGGTTGAGTGTGTGTCAGATCAAGATCAATCAAGGGCCAAATGGACTACGTTTTCGACTAAGATATTTGCGGATTTGCTGGTTGAGCAAATCCGTAAAGGAAATAGGGGTAGTGGTGCTTTTTCTAAGTTAGCTTGGAAGACTATTAGAGATGAGTTCAGTAAGCAGACTGGTCTCAATTTTGACAAGCAGCAACTGAAGAACCACCTTGATGTTCTTAGGAAAAGGTATAATTCGGTGAAGGCCATTCTCCATCACACTGGTTTTAGTTGGGATGTTGCTCAGTCAATGGTGCTGGCTGAAGATGATGTATGGCAAAAGTACATAGAGGTAGAATTTCTAGACGTTCTTGACTTCGATGTTTGGTTTATTGATTCGATGAGGCTTCTAAGTTAGGTTGATATACATACAGGCACATCCTGAGGCTGACATTATCAGAAAAAGGGGCTGTGATATATATGAACAGCTTTGCTTTATATTCTCATCAGAATCCGGAATCAATGAGAAACATGCCATTTCTGTTTCAGGAACAGCTTCGCATCAGGTACTTAATTGTGTTTGTTTTTCATGGGGTTTAGATGGTCTATGGTGCATTCTTCACTTTGCCTGACTAAGTAGAGTTGGTGTTTAGACGATTGAGGAGCAATCCAGGGCTAAGTGGAGTATGCCGCTGGAGAAGGTATTTGCAGATTTGATGCTTGAGCAGGTTGCTCAAGGGAATAGGTCGAACACTGGTTTTAGTAATAAAGCTTGGAATTTTATGCACCACGAGTTCAATCGGCAAACAGGGTTAAATTACGATAAGCAGCAGTTGAAGAATCATCACGGTGTCTTGAGAAGATCTTACCATAGTGTAAAGTCACTGCTTGATGAGGATAGCTTCAGCTGGGACAAGTCTCGGTGCATGGTAGTTGCTGAGAGCGATGTGTGGGCAAATTACATCGAGGTTACATTCTCTCCATTCAACTCATACTTGCAGTTGCTGTTTCTTCCATTTGCATAATATGATTCTTATAGAGTTTAATTAACAGAAGCATCCTGAAATCGAGGCAGTAAGAGTTAAAGGCTGCCCACTTTACGAACAGTTGGACAGCATATTTTCTGAGCCAGGCAGTGCTGGAAATTGTGTGGTGCCTCAAGTCCCTCAACCACAAATAGCTGCTTTCCAGGTAGCTTTTCTGTCATTCATTTTTAGTTATTGATGGCCTAGTGACATGACCTGTCCATGTTTAGCTTACTCACTTTGTTTCTTTCAATATATTTTAGATGGATACACTTCCTAGTGAAGATCAATCCAAGCAAGATCAATCAAGAGCAAAGTGGACTGTGGCACTGGATAAAATACTCTTAAACTTGTTGATGGAGCAGACTCGACAAAATAAGATGTCTAATAAGAAGGCATGGAAACATATACAAAATGAATTCAAGTACAAAACCGGTTTGACGTTTGATGGTGAACAGTTAAGGAATCACCAAAATGTACTTAGAAGGGTGTATAATAACATAAAGACGGTTCTTGATCAAGGCAGTTTTAGTTGGGATGACTCTCGGCATGTGGTTGTGGCTGATGATGAAGTTTGGGAGAAGTACATCATGGTAAGTTCCCGTATATCTGAAGTTAAATTGTTCTACACCATTGCTGCAGTGTTAATACTCTTATTGGATTCTACTTGCAGGCACATCCCGAGGCTGAAGCAATCAGAAACAAGGAGTGCCCAATTTTTAAAGAGTTATGCACAGTATTTTTAGATCCAATATCAGAGGGAAGATACGTCCAATCAAGTGATGTGAAGTTGGATCAACAAAAAGTGGAAATGGATGACACTCCTGAAACTGCTAGCATCTCTGGTGAACCTGCTGTGGACGAGGCATCATCACGCCTATCCGAGGAAGTGAACATGTCTAGTGCAAGAAACAAGCGCCGGAGTTTGATCAAACCACTTGTAAGTTCAGCTCGTCAGAGGAGGCGGGTGTGTAGGGAAACTAGTCAGACTGGCGTCAACCATGTTTCCAGGCATGAGGAGGAAAACAAGACAGCAGCTGTAGCAGCACAAAGTGGTGAGCGATTCTCAATATCTAGCTGCATTGAAGTGTTGAATGAGATGGGAGGGGTGGATCAAGACGTTTATCTGGCTGCTTTGGATTTGTTCCAGGATCCTGACCGCAGAGAAACATTTATATGCATCAAAAGTGATATCAAATTGGCATGGCTCAAGGCCAAGTGTAACTCTCTTGTATAATTATTAGACTTCCCACTGTAGTTTTCTTTCAATCTTATGTTGTATTATAGCCAATCTATAAAATTTGCATCCTTTCTGCAATGTGAGAACATTGAATTGCCAAATCGCTCAACTTGTTATACAATATACGAAACAATACGCTAAAACCGGCAAAAAGTATCCCACGGCGATGCTGCAAATGATCGTCTTTTCCATAACATGGTCAATCGTCTACGGCTTTCATCCGGTTATATCCGGTCATTATCCGACCAGTGTATGAGCGTGGGACATCTATTCAGCCAACAAAACGCTTGGAAACGCGCCTAAAACAGTCGGAAACGCGCTGGACACTATCAGAAACGTTCGGAGACGTTGTTAAAAAGACATGTATACCCCTATGTGTATCTTAAGATAATTGGTTGAAACGCAGCGTTTTGGATGCGACACTATATAGAGACGCGAAGTGGACTAATAACTAATCAACTCCCGCCACGCGGCGGTTGTTCTTCACTATAAGCATTGACCAGAGCAAAAGCATAAACCCCTCCATCATTTTCTAACGAAAATTAAAATTAAGAGACTCTGGTAAAAAGCAGAGGCTTACTCTCTCCGCCGGCGGCGATCCGACTCCGGTAAAGCTCCTTCTTCCCCTATTTGCTTTCCTTCTCATTATAATAATATTCATCTGCAGTTTTACCCTAATTTCGCTTTTCACTTTTTCTTTATATGAATGGTTATCGCTGAATAATTCTCCTATTTGTTAGTGTTATATATATGTAATCAGATTGTTCTGAATGTCTTTTTTTTTGGATATATTGATTATAGAAAATCGGGTTTTGTATTGTTAAGGCGGGATTGTCTATCTCTGTTTTAGGGTTTTAATTCGCAGCCATTTTGATTGTATAAGGAAAATTTAACCAAATTACAAACGAAGAGGTAGCAAAGGTTTAATCTTTAGCTGAAAAGGCAGGTAATTTCACTACTTTCTGTGCTGAGTATCAGATTTCTATTTTACAATGATGAATTTCAGTTCTTGTTTAGTTGTCTAATACTTTCAAGTTATGTGGAATAGTATTGATTCAATGCAGTGTTTGAATTGTGTTGGCAGATAGATTGGTAGTTGTAGATGGATAATGAAGGTAGTGTTCAGCCTAAGCAAGAGCGTTCGAGGACGAGGTGGACTCCGGCCCTTGACAAGACGTTTGCAGACTTGGTTATTAAGCAGATTCAATTGGGGAGTAGGCCGAACAATGTTTTTGACAAGAAAACGTGGAATATTATCCGCGATGAGTTTAACAGGCAAACGGATCTGAACTTCAACAACAATCAATTGAGGAAGCACCTGGATGTTTTAAGGACGCGCTTCTACAGTCTCAAGTCTGCTAATGATCAGACTAATGAATATGCTATGGAAGACCCGTGTTGTATCGAGTTTGATCATCTATGGGCAGATCTAGGGGTATACTTTTTTTCTTCTGGAGGTTATGTTTTGTTGGGGTCACTTTTCTATTTTCAAGCATTTATATGTTGAGTTCTTGATAGATTTCTGTTTGCAGGTACAACAGCCGAGGCCTGAAACTGCTAAAGTAAAGGATTGCCCCATATATGATCAGCTGTGCACAATATTCACAGACTCGGCAGCCGATGGGAAATATGCTCAATCTAGTCATTATGAAGGGTTCGACAAGTTTGCAGGAACAGACAAGGTAGGTCTGGGGTCCTGTCCTGACGGTGAAGCCCCTCGCTCTGAAAACCCGCCATCCTCAAGACCTGTGCAAGGAAATGTGTCCTTTTCAGAAAAGATGACCAAGGTTTTAGTAGAGAGGAAAAGGAAACGGACATCTGATGCACAGTCTTCCGGGGGTCAAAGCAAAAGGGATCAAGAAAAATGTGATGCTATTGCAAAAGTTCTACAAGATATGATTGCAGCCTCAAAGCTGAGGACAGCAGCAGTAATGCCTAAAGACGACAAGTTTAGCATAAGTAATTGTATTAGAGCATTGGACAAGATACAAGACATTGACGAACAGCTTTACTTTGCTGCAGTGGACCTGTTTGATAACCCTAATTTCAGGGAGACATTCATCTCTCTAAAAGGTGATCATATACGGTTGGCGTGGTTGCAAGGGAAGTGCAGTAAAACCACCTACAGTTAGGTTAGGGTATGAACTTTCAGAATTTTTTGGTAGTGTAGAACTTGTCTTCATGGCCAATGTTTTCTAGACGTACAGTCAAGTAGTCAACTAACTTGTTTATAAAATGGCTTTTATAAAGGAGAGAGATGGTGAAACTACTTTGTTCATAGATCTTTCTTCCCAGGCTTACCTTTGTATATGCAATTTCGAACCACCATCATTGAAATTATGGATGTACTGTCAATGTAAGTCTATTTCCCGTCTTCAAGAGGAGAAGACCATGGGACCGAAAAGAACTCGGGGACTAGAACCAATTGGCTGCTGTGGCTTTTAAGATTGAAAGTATCAGCATGTTTGTGCTTATAACGGGATGGTTCTATTTCGACTGGTCGAGGTTGGATCCAACTATAATCATACACAGACAAAAATTATACCATCCAATATAGAAGAGTTCCACAAATAAAGTACAACTGAAAATCAAACAAGAAATAGATGACTTGATTAACTTAAATTGGAAAATTTAGACGGGTCATAACAATGTTATACGTGCTTTCAGCATTGACATCAAATGTGAAGATTATAAAGTATGGTATTGTAGCTGGTGCCTCTTCTGTTACACCTCAGAGGAAAAGAAAAACATTCCAATACATCTTCCGTACTTTCTTATGTGAGTCATGAAGACCTCCTCTTCTGTCTCTGCTACATATTGTACAACGATTTAACTACAGAAAGATAGATAAGGTTCATTTAGTAACTGAATAACCAGAAAATGCACAATAATGAAAAGAAGGGGAAAAAAAAAAAACACACACACACACACACACACAACATTAATCCAAAAAACACTTGCCTGCACTTAAAAGTAGAGTTTCTCCTTTCAAAGATATTGTTGATCAATCAAACAGTTCTGTAGAAGTCCAGCATTTCTTCTTCCACTGGGTGGGTCTTGCCTACTATGACAAGGCAATGGAGAGGCGCTCCAAAATCTACCGACTCCAGTTGCCTCATAGTACCAGCAACTATCTTCTGATCCTCACTTCCAAGCCGAGCGAACCCAACACACATGGTGTCTTCACTGTATGCTGCAAGGTAATCGAAGAATCAAATTACAGTGATTGTAAGTAGTGTAAAGTTGTATACAAGCCATAATGGAGAGAACCTTATGCCTTACCAGATTCTCCTCGGTTTTGCTCAACCTCCAAAAGTTGTTCAATTGCAGTGTTTACAGACATATATCTAGGCGGTTCATACTGTTTTTTTCCTCTGAAAGGTCCAAAGAAGGCAGAGTAGCAATACTCAGTCTATGTAATGTTCAAGGCACACAAAAACTTGAGAAAGAAAGCACCACAGTGTACTCTTCGATCTTGAAATAAAAGAGAAGCCGATCAATCATTTAGATATATACCTGCATAAGGATTCCAGGGTGGGTTCTTTCACACGTATATCTACAATTAAGTGTAGATCAGTTTATTAGTAAGATAAGCATCAGTTAAGCAACACTTCCAATCAGAAAGTTTCTAGAACCAACCTAACAAGCAGAGAGTGTGTAGTCCAAGCGCACGATTTTTCTGAATCTTCTCATAAAAACTATCAGGTCTCCATGTATCCGTAAAGAACGGTATTGAAACTGTCTCTCCATAGTGGTAGAGTTGTAAGCCGCAGACTCCAACCGCATTCATAACTGATGCATTGTGCACCACCTTGACATCAATCCCCAACTTCTTAGCTCGAACTACAAGATCAGTGTGAGTTGTAGCTCTGCGATTTACATCATCTTAAGTAAGGCAACTCTCAATTATCCAAGATTTGAACTAAATGGGCATTATTTCAATCCTAATTCACATTCTACTTCAAACCAACTAAATTGAAGAAAGCCAATGCATACCCAAAAGGATCCCCAACAACAAGGAAAGCCACGTCAGAATCAGCAGCTGCACTCAAAAGTTCATCAGCCTTTTCCTCCACGGTTTCTCTATCTGCAAGTATCACTGGTTTCCCATACAACTTTTCCTGCAATGAATGTCTTTTTTCCTTAAAAACTAAACTAACTTTGCAAACAAAGAAATACCCAAAAACAAGAAAATGGGGATTTACCAGAGTGGAAAGACCATCGGAAGAGATACCAAAAGACAGGAGAGAAGTGTAGGCTTCGATGAAAATCTTGTCGGATTTCTGAACTGCTTCTAAACCTCTCAAAGTGATGTCTTTCTCGTTCCCCAATCCAAGTCCAACTATGTACAACATCTTTGAGTGAGTGTTCGATTAGAAGTTGCAAGTCTGCAGAACCCTACTTGTTAAACCAGTTGCCACCAACTCTCAGTTGGCCAAATTCTGAACACACACAGTCAGAGGAGGACGGCGGTTACGACTTTCAATTACACGCTTGCGTTGGGCTGGGTTATTTAAGTGCTTGATTTAGAAGGCCCAACCCAAAACTATTACCAATTTTTTTTCTCTAGGTTGAGTCGGTGCTTCTTTTTTAGGTTTATGACTAGACTCTTAGGGCATTTCCAACGATGCTTCAGAAACCCAAATTCAAACTCAAAACTCATAAAATCTTATCTCCAACCATACATACACCTAATTATGGGTTCCTTCCTCACACTTGACCTATTTCAGGAAGGAATTGAAGAAGGAAACTCATTTTATAAATGGCGGGACCCGGATCACAGCAACACCCATTTTATGAATGGAGGGATTAAAATTTGGATATGAGTATAAGTTTTGACAAAATGATTGGAGATGAAATATGAGTTCGAATAGTAATGAGTTGGAGTGAGTCAAAAAATGAGTTTGAGTTTGGGTTTTAAGTAGAATTGTTAGAAATGCTTTTATTAACTCGATCAATTATGCTCTATTCCATTTTAAGGTCAAAGTCTCGTCATGTTGATCATATATACTCATTATTACTGTAAAATTAACTTTTCCTATTTAATTTACTTGAAAAAGTTCTATTCAACAAACAATTTGTCCTTTTGTCATTTTATTTAAAAAAAAAAAAAATAAGTCGTCTGATTCTTGCCCGTTACCTCTCCTATTTCCTGTAGGAATAAGCTTTCCTTCTCTTTTTCTCTTTCTAATAGGATTAGGAGTTCCTTTAGGATTAGGAATACGATAGGATAATGGTATGGTATAAAACAGACCTACCACATTCCTCAAATAAACTCGCAAACTATTTAAAACCTCAGGTTGATAATCTCCAATAATTGCTCATATTCGATAATGGCTCAACTGAACCTAGCCATCGTTGGACATGTCGATTCAGGGAAATCGACAGTATCTGGTAGGCTGCTTCATTTATTGGGACGGATATCCAAGAAAGAAATGCATAAAAATGAGAAAGAGGCAAAGTCACAGGGGAAGGGGTCTTTTGCCTATGCTTGGGGATTGGACGAGAGCGCGGAAGAAAGAGAGAGAGGTCTAACTATGAATGTTGCTGTTGCTTATTTTGACTCCAAAAAATACAAGGTTGTTCTGCTGGACTCCCCTGGCCACAGAGACTTTGTTTCGAACATGATCTCCGGTGCAGCACAAGCTGATGCTGCAATACTTGTTGTTGATGGTTCACGTGGTGCATTTGAAGCTGGTATGAAGGGAGGACAGACTAAGGAGCATGCACAGATTATCAAAAGCTTCGGTGTTAAGCAGATCATAGTTGCTGTTAACAAGATGGATGCTGTTGGTTACTCCAAGGATAGATTTGATGAAATCAAAAACACACTGGGAATATTTTTCAAGCGTTCCTGTCGTTTTGAGGAGTCTTCGGTGTGTTGGGTTCCATTGAGTGCCATGGATAATCAGAACTTGGTGTCAGCTACTTGTGATGACCGTTTATTGTCTTGGTATAGCGGACCTTGCTTGTTGGATGCAATTGATTCCTTTCAACCTGCCAAGAGAGAGTATGAGAAGTCAATGCTCATGCCTATATGTGATGTCATAAAATCTTCTAAAGGGCAAGTTTCTGCTTGTGGTAAATTGCAGGCTGGAACTCTTCAAAATGGACTTAAGGTTCGGGTTATGCCTTGGGGAGAATTAGGGACTGTCCGGTCTTTAGAACGTGACGGCTCTCAGTCATGCTCAACCGCTACAGCTGGTGACAATGTGGCTGTTACTCTACAAGGGATTGATGATCATCAGGTGATGGCAGGAGGCGTGCTATGTGACCCTGATGTTTCCGTTGCATATGCAAGACATTTGGAATTGAAAGTGCAACTTCTGGATGGGGCACAGCCTATGTTGGTCGGCCCTTCACTGGAGTTTCACATACACCATGCAAAGGAGGCAGCAAGAGTCGTGAAAATAGCAGCATTACTTGATCCGAAGACTCTTAAAGTGGCGAAAAGGTTTCCTCGCTGTCTTCTTGCAAAGCAGGTAGCTGTTGTCGAAGTAGTTCTGCAAAGGCCAGTTTGTGTGGTAGAGTACTGTAAGTGTAGAGCTCTAGGGAGCATTTGTCTGAGAGCATCAGGTAACACTGTGGCCCTCGGGATGGAAACGCGAATAATAGAGGAGCAGATGTAGTTCGGAGCAGGATTACCAATCGTGTTGGGGTTTAGGCCAGTTTTGGCCGAGTGGTGGTTTAATTTGGGGTTTATATTGTCACTGTTGTATCTACTTTCAGTTCATCCTATAAAACTTAATTAAGTTGTTCCCCCTTTCAATATTTACACAGCATGATACCCAATAAGAATAAGAAAACAAGTTAGGCTGTTCCATCATATGTGGGTTTGGAAGAAGGCATGAAAGCAATGTCAAATGTAGGTGGAATGAGGCTCCTCCTTTTATTTTATCATATTGTGCAAATGACGTTCTGGGTCTTCCCCAATTTTGGTTTTCCTAGTTTTGATGTGTATGCTGTTGGTTTTCTTGAGAGGTTTAGGTTTGGTCCCTCTCTTGTTTTTCTTTTAAAAAATAAAAAAAGCACTTGATAGCCAAAAAAAAAAAAAAATGTCAAATGTAGGTGTATACAAAAGAGAACAAAAAAATTGGAAATTTCTTGATATTAACTCCTCGTTTAAGTTATCCAGCGCTCGACTTGAAGAGACAGCTACATATTCCCGCAGATAGACTTCAGTCATCATCTTTGAATTCTCTGTTCAAAACAAAGCACAAACATCCTGTCAACTGCACGGACCACTCTTCTTCAATCTTTCAATCCCTTTTACTACTCTAAATACTGTGTTCCTCTCTAATCAGCTAAATGCACAAATACATAGTTGACATTTTGGAAGAACACTAAGCAAGCACAAAAATCTACTTGTATCTTCAACAAGAATTCGAATTTCGAAAATACATTTCTAGTTGCTGCAAAAGACGATGTATTTTCCTGTTTTCCCAATACATACCTGCGATCGAGGTACCGAGGTTGAATCCCAGAACCTTGACATGTGGTGCATGTAAACGAACCGAGCCCTTCACAGTTAATGCATTTAGACACTTCTTTTTCATCCCCACCAAGCTCTACCGTGACCACGCCACTTCCAGTGCAAAATCGGCATTTTTCTGGGACAGGAAGGATCATCCATTTTCAGAAAAATTACCAAAGACTGACAGAGCATGAGCATGAGCATGAACTTGAATGGTCTAATATGAATATGAACATGAACATGAATGCTTCTAGCTCTACATCCATGATTTTACTTGCAAACTAATAGTCTGTGGCTCTAGCTTTTATTAAATCAAATTACATACCTTTTGATAAAAACAAAGCTATAATATATACAGTAGTTAAATTGTATTTACTAGTTACTAGCTACTTACGTGCGCCAGTTCCACTGCAAGGGAAGCAGGGTTGAGTGTTGTCTCGCTTTGACTGCATTAACATTATCTCCTCAATAAGATCATACTAGCACAATCACATAGCATATAAGAGTAATCGAGGTTAGAATGTAGACTTAAAAAGGGAGAGAACTGACAGCATTGTCGATTTGGGATTCGTAGAAAACCGGAATGCCAATCCCAACCGCAACACTCACAACCCCTACTGTGATTGCCACTACCTGATCAAATTATGAAGCAGAATCAATTCTACTAATTTGACACGTATTCAACCAACACATACAATGCTAATCAAAACAAGCTCTGTGCTCTCAGAAAACCAAGACTGTTAAAGTCTCTGAAAGAAGAATAACCGTGTTTTGATCAAGATCAATAGCTCTGATGCATGGAAATGACTTGGGCGAGCGTTGAGCCAACTTGTGGGAAAGACAGGAAGAGTTGGAAGAAAGTTTGAGAGGGTAACATAGGAAAGGAGAGTGAAGACGAGGGAGTGACGGTGCTATTGACATTTCCACAAGTGAAAACTCAGAGGACTTGAGCTCCTTGCTACCCAGAAGGCCAAGAGAGTTGTAGGAGCATTTTAGTGAAGAAGAAGAAGAAGAATATGGATATGTCTGTGGGGTTGGCAGTATCAACAACCAGACAGTTTGATAGATTAGCTTCTCTCCTATCACAAACTCCGTCTTCTGCCACGTAGCTCCATTGGTTTGGGCCTTGTTATGTATGAAGTGGAGAGGGGTTTATTAGGCTCTTTACGAAGGATTGAAGATTCAGATGGGCTTATGTTGCAAAAGAATTGTTGGTTGATTGATGTGTTTCACCCATAAATAAAATAAATAGAAAAAAAAAAACGAAAACAAAAAAATTGAAGGGCTTATTTAATTTTACAATCAAGGTAAATAAATGAATTTAAATTGAAATATATATGTCTGATCTATAAATAAATGAGTGGGTAACAACTAACAACTACTCCACCTCTATAACATTTATATCGGTGGCTAATTCTATAACTTTTTTTTTAACATATAAATATGCTTTTCTAATAAATATATCACTTATAATTGAGAAATATATTAATTATTAAGTTTTCTCCAACATTCATATCGTTTTACAAAATGAGTTGTATTCTTGGTTGTATCATTACTCTTATAATTTGTATGTCTAATGAAAATTAACACCAATTTACCTCTATTTAACTATTTTAATATCAAGTACGCTATTTTATTATGTAATTCATACTGCCCGAAACACTAAGGAGAAGAATCATGGATACATAGCATGAATGGTCACAAAGGTTGAATGTTATCATGATGATTTGGCTTAACAGGGTAAAATGACATTATGCTTTTAAGTTTAGACATTCCACATAATATGAATGAACATCACTGTGTTTGTTGTCAATTTTGAGGATTTATACCTCTCTATTTATTACAGTTCAAGAGTAGTATAATTCAAGAATTTTTGAATGACTAAATATAATTTGAATTTAAATGTTAGGATGAAACATGGAATGTTAATCACCCGATGAAGATATTGACTCACATTTCACTTGTGCGATCGTAAATGTTGACTCATCATGATCCCAATAGAGTGAAATCCCAATATTTTGTGAGTCTTTGGTATTGATATTCAAGTCAATTTAGTTTCATCAATCGAAAAATGTGTTGGTTAAACATACATTGTAGAAAGAAAAAAAATAGATGCAAGATAACAAAGACCGTAATGGAATATCTCACTGATGAAAACGTGATGTGAACGATTTTTATGATTAGTCAAAACTACACACATTTAGGAGTTTAGATTTGAGAACGAAATGTTGTAGCTAGGGAGGGTGCAATACCATCATGGAACACCAAAAATAGTAAGAGCCAACCTTAGTGGGTAGAGTCTCATAATTCCATTACACAATTCCTTTAGAAAAGGTAGGTTGAGTGAAAAAATGCATGGTGGGTAAGATTGGCTTACATTGAGAATGACATGCCAACAAACGAGTATTATTACAAGCACATGAGTCTTCGAGCAAGTGAGCAACAAAGCAGTGGGGGGACTCATGTCATTCCTTGGTGTCCCCTCAATATACCGGACAATATCTCACACTCCGACACCACCTTCAAGTACTAGTTTTTACTTTCTTTTTCTGCAGACAAAGAGAAGACGTAGAATCCAAGGCAACATACATTGGCTTATTCTAACCTCCATCAATCCCCACTTTCGATTCCCATTTGGGCAACTACGCATATATAGCTGCCTTCGTTTCCTATTTCTGCATCATCCTTATATGGCATGCTCAGATCCACTGTGGCAAGTTTCTTTTGGCCTTGTGTTGTTGCCAAAAACACACGTAAAACACTTATTTGTAATGACCTATTTAGTCCGGGAAGATTTTTCTTACTCGATTCTTACTCATGTACAGACCCTAATGCGGTAAGTTGTTACTTGCCGAGGTCAATTAGAAAGGTAAAAATGAGCTTTTAACTGAAGATGGAAATGGAGTCTGAGTACTTTCTCATGCTCGGGTAGTAGCCACAGTGGAGTAGCTAGCTAGGGAAGAATCTCGTTATCTGCAGATTTATACTTTAGAGCTTTAATAATGTAAACAAACGAGGGGTTTATGATTTTGCAAATATGATTACCCAAAATTAATTTATAATTAAAATAATAATTATAAATAAAGAATGCCAACGGCTACCGACGGATATTAAAATGATAAGGAAAATCGAATTAATTGAAGTCGAGTCGTGTGTATCACACACTTTCCTTAAGACAATTACGCCGCCTCTATCGGTGCAAAAGGCCTTTTTGGCGTTCGTCTCCCAGGATACAACGACATTTCGAGTTCTTGTGGCTGCACTGCTACAAGAACACCTACGAACTGCTAGTACCTTCCATATATCACCAGAATAAAACAAGAGCACAAGAGCAGAAAATTGAATACTCTCGATGTTGTGTTGGTGTGTTGGTCTCGGGATTGGTGTTTTAAACTATGGAATATGAGGCCCTTTTTATAGTGTGAGGAATGGCCAAGGCTATTAAAATCAATCATCAATATAGGGAACTCAATGGTCATGAACATCTCACTCAATGGTCATGAACATCCCACTCAATGTTCATAATACACATTACATCATATGTTACTAGAATATCAAAAAATTTCTAGTAGCAACTGAAGAGTCACTTGACTCTTACCATTTCCCTTTTTCAATAGCCAACTTTGGATGACAATTTTTCATTCATCCCAAAACCAAATTTGTCAAATGAACACATAATATTGTAGTCTTCATTATGAAGAATACAAATCCAAGTTCAATTCTCATTGACTATAAGTGTAACACACTTTAATTAATCCATTTAAATTTGGTTTCAAAAAGGGTTTTTAACCCATTTTTCCAACAATTCCCCACATGAATAAAATTGACCACCAAAGACTCGATAGAATTGGTGATAGATTTCTATGGTCGAAACCTGCATAGGATAGGTAGGTTTTACCCTTTGAACCTTCCCTTGTGATAGTATGATTACGTTACTAACTAAACAGTAGACGCGATGTCCTTGAACTATTCGTTATTTTGTGTAACTGATAGCATACCTCACACAGGAGTCTTCCTGGTACATTGCAGTTCTCACTATTGTGCCCGTTTTGGCCCTGGACACACGCCTGGTTCTGTAAGAGTTTGATAAGAATTGTGCCCCCAACAATTCCCTTAGAAGCGGCCCCACTTCTCTCTTACATAGGTGATCTCTTAATTAAGAGTAACCCGCATTACTCCGCTCGGATTTCCCGACGCATAAGAATCATTAAAAGCTTTAGCTTAACCTCATTCTTTACGGGCATCACTGTTTTTCATCATAGGAATGGACCTGGGAAAACTCCCCACAGTGATCCGACATTATCTCTACAATTTAGTTGTCCCTTTGAACCTAGATCTTGGGATCTCCAGTCAGCTAGGTTGGGTATCCACTGTAAAGATTTTTTTAATTCATGGGCTTTAGTCCAATTCCTCTTGATGATTTATTAACTAACTCTCTAGTTAACCATTTGGTTAGCGGATCCATAATATTATCTTTTGACTTCACATAGTCAATCAAGATAACTCCAATAGAGAGTAGTCAAGATGTGTCTAGACTTACCATTACTTTGTGCCCTACTGATTGAAGATTGATTGTCACAATGCATGCAAATTGCAGACACAAGTTTTTGTCTATTTTGGAATATCCTCAAGGAATTGGTGTAACCATTGTGCTTCTTCCCCACATTTGTCTGGTACCACAAACTCAAAAATGGTTTGTTTGGAGGATTTCCATATCACTGTTCCACCTTTTAGTGTGAACACATAACCGCTTGACTATCGTGTTAGATATCCATTTTTCATCTCAGTATCCTTCTAGGACAACACAACTCAAATATTACTCGTGTGTCTCTTTGACTTGCTCACATAAGCAATATCCATATTTTTCATGTCAAATATGAAATTTAACATATCTCTAGTGGATTTAATCATCTTATTATTGCATTCAAACAATAAACATGCCATTACATATCCACTTGCTTTCAAAATGAGTTAAAGTATCATAAAGCATACTTTGACCCTTGTCAATGTTAATTAGTCTACATAGAGCACCATAATTATCATATATCTTGGTCTATCATGCCATATATTTGGATGGCTCAACCATATTGGTGAAAAGAAACTTTATTCATTCTTGGACAAATGTCATTTACAAGAATTAAATAATCCACCACTCATGGTCCTATTTTATTTTATAAACTTGGCTTGGTCATACCACAGCTCTAAGTCTTTTATTCCACAGTCATAATCATTGACTTCATCCATGCTCTATTCGTTGGACATAATTTCAACAAGTGCATCAAGTGAAGCCCATTCAATTTCTCAGATTTTTCTCTTTGTGAGACTGAGACATGTATCCAGACAATCACATCCATGATCGGCATCTTGATCAACTCTTAGTTGTTTCAGTAATTTTTCAATTCCGAAAACACACCCATAAGTGTTAATTGAAATAACCACTTATTTATTAATTCAATGTAAATGTAACTTACAAATTCTGTAAGACAATAATATCTGTATAGGCAACCATTCCGTATGACAAGTATACATGCAACCATTTCGTAAGACAAGTATACATGCAACCAATTCTGTTTAGGCAACCTTGGTAGTACATGTATTACGCAATCACATCCGGTTGGCACCTTGATTGACTCTTTGGTTGTTTCAGCAATTTTTTTCAATTATGAAAACACACCTATAAATGTTAATTAGTATAATCACTTATTTCTCAATTCAATGTATACTAAGCTACGAATTCCGTAAGGCAACAATATCCGTATAGGCGACCAATTCCGTTAAGGCAGCCATTCCATAAGGCAACAACAAGCTTCGAAAGAACCTTAAATCCATTTAGGCAACCATTACATAAGGCAACAACAAGCTTCGAAAGAACCTTAAAACCGTTCCATAAGGCAACAACAAGCTTTGAAAGAACCTTAAATCCGTTTAGGCAACCATTACATAAGGCAACAACAAGCTTCGAAAGAACCTTAAAACCGTTCCATAAGGCAACAACAAGCTTCGAAAGAACCTTAAATCCGTTTAGGCAACCAGAACCTTAAATCCGTTTAGGCAACCAATAAACCTCAAATCATACAAGCAAAATCAAATTGTAATTGTCTTAAGCTGTAAACAAACGAGGGGTTTATGATTTTGCAAATATGATTACCCAAAATTAATTTATAATTAAAATAATAATTATAAATAAAGAATGCCAACGGCTACCGACGGATATTAAAATGATAAGGAAAATCGAATTAATTGAAGTCGAGTCGTGTGTATCACACACTTTCCTTAAGACAATTACGCCGCCTCTATCGGTGCAAAAGGCCTTTTTGGCGTTCGTCTCCCAGGATACAACGACATTTCGAGTTCTTGTGGCTGCACTGCTACAAGAACACCTACGAACTGCTAGTACCTTCCATATATCACCAGAATAAAATAAGAGCACAAGAGCAGAAAATTGAATACTCTCGATGTTGTGTTGGTGTGTTGGTCTCGGGATTGGTGTTTTAAACTATGGAATAGGAGGCCCTTTTTATAGTGTGAGGAATGGCCAAGGCTATTAAAATCAATCATCAATATAGGGAACTCAATGGTCATGAACATCTCACTCAATGGTCATGAACATCCCACTCAATGTTCATAATACACATTACATCATATGTTACTAGAATATCAAAAAATTTCTAGTAGCAACTGAAGAGTCACGTGACTCTTACCATTTCCCTTTTTCAATAGCCAACTTTGGATGACAATTTTTCATTCATCCCAAAACCAAATTTGTCAAATGAACACATAATATTGTAGTCTTCATTATGAAGAATACAAATCCAAGTTCAATTCTCATTGACTATAAGTGTAACACACTTTAATTAATCCATTTAAATTTGGTTTCAAAAAGGGTTTTTAACCCATTTTTCCAACAAATAATTGGTCGGACTGCAACTTCTTCTATACGTTGGGGAACAGCCTAAAGCTCAAGGCATGCTCTTTTTCT
The DNA here is from genome assembly GCA_963682095.1 of Potentilla sterilis. Taxonomy (NCBI): domain Eukaryota; kingdom Viridiplantae; phylum Streptophyta; class Magnoliopsida; order Rosales; family Rosaceae; genus Potentilla; species Potentilla sterilis. The sequence goes on from OY821762.1 coordinate 2,108,827, forward strand.
CATTATTAATTATCATTCGTAGACAATTTTCAATATTGTGGCTTTTAGGTACCAACTCATGGGCCCCCATATATGTTGAGCCCACTTTCCATGGCCCACTAAGTTAATTTATAACTAATCCACGTACTATAATCCCGTTAAAATAACATTTTGCTTCTCTTATTTAAAGACCGTACCAAAGGCAGATAAATTTCATGAGGGTGAGCTACTTTAGCTATTTATGCGAGTAGTTTATGGACACGTGCAATAACCATGATCCTTGATGTAAAATAGCGAAGAACATAGTGAAAGACGATTGCTTTTGCTAGGTCTTAAACAAATAAATCCATTAAAAGGGAGGTTACCGTTATTTGTATAGACCCCACCGCACTATATAATTACCTTTAAATCCATCTTATCCATTCATCACATACTTTACACTCAACCGAGAATCTCAACCCGCGGTGAAAATTCCATTGCTAGTGACGAAATTGCCACTCGTTACTCATGTAGTTCCAAAAATAACGTGAATATCAAACAGAAATTAAAAGGGCGAGAGCGTCAACCCGAACATTGCAGTCCGTTAAGATGAGCCGTTTGTTTTAGCTTCAACGGTGATTAGGGCCTAATGTGTATGGCGTGCTGTGCACCCTAAATACACGCAAGACTCGTCGCTCTGGATTAGACAGAACCCAAAAGCCCAGTTTATAATACGCTGATCGAATCAAAAATCGAAATCATAATCCGACGCCAAAATCGTTAAAAACCAAATCCAAATTTAAACTCTCTCTCTCTCTCTCTCCACCGACACCGAGACTCTTCGCCGTGGCGTTTCGGCGGCGCAGGACTCGCTATTTGGTTTCCTTATTCTTAATCTTGGTGAGGTACTCATCGGCTTCTCGCTCACACTCTGAGACCTTGAACTATAACTATTACGATTTTCAATATTTTTGTTGTGTATTTTGTTTGATTCAAAGTGAGATTCGTTATCTGCATCAGATTGTTTGATTAGTGAGTTTTTGCTTTCTAATAGTGTAAGAGGGGAAATGATTGTTGGTTGAGATTTTTCTAGGGCAGTGATCATGAAATTGAGTGTTTTCAATTGTTTTTGTTGATGAATCTGGTGTGAACTTATGTTCATTGATCACCAAAGTCTCGTTTCGATTAAAATCGAGGGATTAAGTTTCCACTTCAGTGAAGCTAGAATGCTAAACTAAGCTCAGCTGAATGTATCAGAAACCAACATTCTATGATTTATGAACCGGACAAGGGGAGAGTGTTTGATTTTCTTAGGAATCGGTTCGGTTTCAACAATCCTGTGTTGTGAGATTTATCTGCTTTTAGTTTTGTTAATTTTTTAGAAGCATGTGTTAAAGTTTTCTTTGATTATAAGAATTTAACTTTGCAGTTGCTTTGTATGAACGTGAGCTGTTTTGTTCTTTTGTATGGTTACTTTTCCAGATTGTTGATTTGACTCGGTGGCTGATTAACTTATTTTCTCTTTCCTATGGTTAGGTATTCAAGATGATAGGATCATTTCTTACCAGAGGACTTGTGTATGTCATTAAACAACCCTCCCTATCTTATTACTTGGAATGGACATGTGATTATCTTTGGCTTTTAATGCTCCCTATTGAAACCGTTGCAGGATGATCCTTGGGTATGCTTATCCAGCTTATGAGTGCTACAAAACTGTTGAAAAGAACAAGCCAGAGATCGAGCAGCTTCGCTTTTGGTGCCAGTATTGGTAAGTTGTATAAATTGATAATTGTGTAGTTGTGTCTGAAACAGTCTTTGATGGTTTCTATATGCTAATCTTCTTTCTTCTCGAGTTGCAGGATTTTGGTTGCTGTTTTGACAGTATGTGAGAGAGTTGGTGATGCTTTTGTTTCATGGTAAGGAATTTGTGTTTGACTACCAAGTAATTTCATATATCATTTGGTGTGCCAGTTCTCACTCTAGGTGTTCTTATTTCTTGAAGGGTTCCGATGTATAGTGAAGCTAAGTTGCTCTTCATCATATATCTGTGGTTTCCTAAAACAAAGGTATATGACCCCCCACGGTGTGGACTTAGCATCAGCTTACTTACTATCTGTATGCATTATTATTAGTAAACTTCTTTCGTTGTGTACTCACAGCTATTTTATATTCCAGGGAACAACTTATGTCTACGATTCCTTCTTTCGACCATATCTTGCAAAGCATGAGAATGATATTGATAGGAACTTGTTGGAACTAAGAACGAGGGCCGGTGATATCGCTGTTTTATATTGGCAAAGAGCTGCAAGCTATGGTCAGACAAGAGTATTTGATATTTTGCAGTATGTTGCTGCTCAATCAACACCAAGACCTCGCCCTGCTCAGGTATGTGAAATGAGTCAAATTTGATTTACCTTTGTCCAGTATCTGATACACCCTAACTGTTTTAAGCAGATGTCATAACTGTTTTTTATACCCTTAATATACTACATGCATGTGTCATCTGATCCTTTACATGTACTGTTAGCTTGCATGTATATTATGTAACCTCAAATTTTGAGTTTTTTGAACCTTTGCTAAGAAAGGTGCTACTCTCTTCAAACTGCAGACACAACCAGGTGTTAGGGGTCGCCAGCCCCCTGCTGCTCGTCAGCCTGCTCCAGCTCCAAATCGCCAACCAGCTACAACGCCACAAACCCAACCCGAAGAACCACCATCACCCACTTCCAGTACAACTTCTAGCAAGGACCAAAGAGAGATAGCAGAAGCGTTGGCTCCATTACCAAAGCCTAAAGTCACCCCCCAATCAGCAGGTTCCAATACTCAAAAAGCACCAGTTCCACCTGAATCGTCTAGCCAATCTAAACCAACTGAAGAGGTGGATGCAATGCAGATAGAAGCAGTGGCGTCCACTGCAGCAACTGAAAAAACAATTCCACCCTCGAAAGATACACTAATGGAAGGTACCATTCGGCAAACACGAGCATCGTTAAGGAAAACACGTTCTGCAGCCGCAGCAATCCGTTGAAGCAATCTGCCTTTTAAAAAATTCAGCTTGAAAGCTAGCCAAACAGTAATATGCTCGTTAAACTGTTGATGTAGACACTAGACACTGATGTAAATTTGTGGTGTCCACTAGTTTCATTTCATTCGATTCCATTCCTTTGATTAATTGAACGTCATTTAGCAGAGGAAAGGGTTCTGAGTTTGTGGGAGTTGATTAAATGATGCAACACTCAAAAATAACGTAGTGGATGTTGCATCTAATACGTCAGCTGGTTTTGATAGAGTCGTAAATATGATATGAATCTTTCTCACTTTCCGTCATATGATAGCCTATGTATGTACTTATATCCATCCACTCCAGTACAAAGCAAATTTTGAGCCAATTATATTGTAAAACTAAGTTCTTTAAATCGAATTGGAAAATGTTGGTAGAGGAACACCATAAAACTGATATAATAATATAAACAAAGTAATGGATAAGAGGAATTGGTAACCTAATTGGGTGTTGATTCGATATTGTTTCCAGAAAAACCTAACCGGCTATTATGAACTCCGACCAAAAAATAAAAAAGGCTATTATGAACCCGGTTACCCGGGGCCTGTAACAGTAATTAGGTTGACAGCTCGTTTTCTTACAGTAAAATTTAGTGTCGGATAAGAAATTAGGTGAAATTAAACGAGTCTGAGTGAGCTTATCAAAGTAGCTGCTGGTTGTGTATGTTCTACGATCTACATCCAAAAGTTTTAATAATAGTTAGGCAGGTTGTTGGATTACTGATAGCCTAAAATTGCCAAAAATGGCATTATTTCTCAGAAAATAATGTAAAATCATTGTTTGATTGAAACTGGTATACATTCTTTGAGTGGCTTAAGCAGCCATGGAACAAACACTAGCTTCCTCGCTGTGTATCTGTCTGACCTTTTAGGCGGTATAACTATGGATTGTTAGTCAAAAGAAACAAGAAAAACTTGATACACGATTTGCATCTGGAACACGAAAGAGCAGTTTTGGTATCATCTGGAAAATGGACAGCCTTGTACCTATTTACAGTTAGGTTACAGCCAAACCTAAACCCTGCAGCACTCTTCACAGAATTGTCTACATGGAGGTTGTTCAATTAGTTGCTGCAAGTGAAGAAGAAATGAAGAGTCTTTTACCACATGAGCATTTCCAATTGTAAACCGAATGTATAGATGTCCTAGTAGTATCAAGGACTCTAAAGAGAATATTGCTTACCCCAGAGATCTGTAAGGCTTACTTCAGGTTGTTCTGATCTAAACCAATAGTCATCCTTGGCCTGCAAACAGAAGTAGCATAGTTAGGTCAATAAATGACCTGTGGGGGAAAAGTAATTGAGTAAAGTTACATGAGAGATCAAGAACTAACGTCTAAGTGCGAAAGTACAATCTTCTGCATCCCAGAAGATGAATCTTCGCCTGGTAAGCTGTGAATTTCTGGTGACATCTCCATATTGCAATAGCCAGTGTTATTGCAAGGAGATGAACTTGTTGAGTTTTCTTGCTTAACAGTAATGCCTTCTTGTTGGCCTTGGTAATCACTACAATTATTAATCATAAAGGTGTTACTGAACAAAACACATCATGCATGTGATTCAGGAAAGAAGAAAGTCTACAAAAAACATTTGCACCTACGTCTCTACAGGGAACATGCAATCTAAGGACTTAGGAGCAAACCTTAAGAGGTAACAATCTATCTGTCCCGTGGCACTTCTGACCGTCATTCTGTACTTCCCTTGGGGATAATCAAGATCCTGATCAAGTAAACAACCATAATATGTTAATGCTATTTCGCAAATTACCAAACCACATTCACCCACAATACCCACCTCATCAGGATCAGGAACTTCAATAGTACTAGCATGAGGAGCTTTTATTGCAATAAGAGTTTGATTCTGTCACAACATCAATAATATAACAGTGAGATTGAAATTATTAGATAAAGAACCAACTTTAGCGAAAGTTTCAGATGACAAGAAAATACAGATATATAATTACCTGGAAGCACGGAAGGCTCAAGATATCTCTCTCCTTCAAAAAGAGGTACCTGAAAAAGTTGTTATTAGTAAATACACACAAAAAGAAAAAGAAAAAAAAAACGGCCATTTTGGATGCAGAAGAAAACACAAGTGATCTCAGGACATACTTTCTATTGTTCCTATCTTCCTTCACAGTCCTTATAAGCTCTCGTCTTTCCCTGAAAAATCAACATCATGAGAGCTCAACACAAAAGAAAGATACAGCATCTCAAATTCTCAATTTAAATTCTAAATTAGGAAACCTTATAGCGTCATTAAGCCTGCATTCTTCAGCACATAAAGATTCAACCTCCTCCTGAAAGAAATCAGATGTTATGTATGGTTAGAGAGATTAGAAACCACTTAGAAACTACTCTTCATTTTTTTGTTAGAACAATTTGAAACTACTTTTAGCTCAAATAGGAATCTAACTCATAGAAATGATAGAATGCTTCTGAGCAACAGTGAGATAAGATGATACTTCAATTCTTTTTTATGGAAACGTCATCCCCAAAGAGATTATTCAACAGTGAAGACCACAATGTTTCATGTACACCGTGTCCATTATGACCAGTGTGACTCAATTATATATTCCAACACTGGAAGTCAGTCTACACCATAATCGGGGCATTAATAAGAGTGTGATGGCACAAGACCAACACTGGTACTCATTCAATATTGTCTTCCCAGGTTGGCATACTTGCGCACAAAATGTGAGAAGAAATGAAAGAGATCGAAGTGATTAGAATTACGTGGTACCTTTAATCTAAAAACTTGATCATCCAGTACCCCTGGTGCATCATGGCCCCTGCTCATTAAGGTGCAGTGGTTATGTAAATTGATAAATTGCAAGTCAATGAAAGAAAAGAGAAGGTTGAGATACTTACTTCCAGCGGACGTGGTTCTTTGAAACTTTTACTAACAAATTTATTCCTTCAAGAACGTTTGTAATATCATATATCCTCCTCTTTTGAACCTGTAATGAATATGGCATAAATACAGGAAAGTAAAATGAGTTATATCTCAGAAGATCGTGGCATTGTAAACTCTCATTAGGGATTTGAAATCAACAACATTTGATATACCTCCAACACCTTTGCTGCTTTGTTTAAATCAAGAGTTCTATCCTTGGTATCCTGAAGTAATCTGATGAATTTCTTGGTTAACAAGCCTGCCAACAACAAATGCATTCCATATTAATCTTGACCTGAGGGTTCAAGAGTCAACGCATCACCGATAATATTTTTAATGAAGTAAGTGCTTTAATGTCTATGCAGAATCAGATGGAGGTGGAGAGATATAACTTAAATTCAATAAAAGCCTATTGTAGTCTCAACTTACCTAAAGAGCTGTCAAAACGGCAGGTAGTAGCTGGAGTTGCGCCATTTTGAGACTCTACATTTACACTCTCAGATTTGATAAGCTTAGCAACCTTTGATTTACTGATCCTCTGCACACCTCCCTCGGACTTTGGTATAGTGGATACAGCATTAAATACTCTCTTTTGTTCCGCACAGTTATCCGGCTCTTCTTTAACCTTCCCCAACTGCAGTAATTGTTCATGAGAGACGTGCAAAAGGATCAGAACATACTAAAACTGCAGTCTAAGAAGATTAAACTTCCTAGAAACTACAATCTTCCTCGATATCAAATCAAAGAAAGTAATCAATGCAACTTGTCTGCAAAATCAATCTACGAGTTGAACTTTCTGTTATACACAACAGAAATAGTAAAACAAACCTGACCTGCAACCAATACTGTTAGTATAACTTAACAGTGTGATTTACTCATGAAATAGAAAAATACTGATTAACATTGCATTAAGCCTATGACTCAGGATATGATTGCAATGAAATTCAATAGATCAGATCAATGATCTCATGTAATAACCTGCTCCGATCGCTACGGAAACGAATCCTCCATTGTACTAACACCAAGTATAATTAATTACCAGCTGACACTGATTACTCAAGACAGAGAGATACACTGATAACGACTCAAGATATTACTGTAGTGAAATTCAATAGCTCACATCATTCATCTTATTCTTGATAACCAGCTACGATTATCGCCACGGAAACAAACCATCCACAGTTACTCACACTAACACAAATTACTGCTACGAGATCACGAATTCAACATCTTGGAAACAATCACAAATCCAGATCAGTAATTGCTAAAATCACCTAACTAATAGAGAAGCAAATCAACTTCTCTACAGATTTGACAAGGCTAATAGATAAGACTCCAAATCAATCAAAACTTAACAAGCAAATAAATCCAAAAAAAAAAATTAATAATAAAAAAGGAAATCAAGATAAGGCGGTGGAGTGGAGTTGGAAGAAGAGCGAAAAGCTCAAGCTTATAAAAAGCGGCGTAGGCGTCGGCGCGCGAATTGAGAGGCTTATCGGAGAGCTCCGGAGGTTTGGAATCTACGCCGGCCGGCGGCGGAGTGAAGTGGCGAACACGACGAGGATTCGACGGGAGAGATGAGGCGGTGGGGGAGGGAAGCGAGTGAGGATGAAGAAGATGGTACTGGAATTGAGTCGGGCGAGGTAGGCGACTCGGATCCTCAATATCTGAGTTTAGAGAGAGAGCGAGAGACGCACAAAATGTGTGAGGGAGAGAATGAGAGCAGAGGAAGAGAGGGGTAGGTTTTTTTTGAGTGTGGAGGGAAAATTGTTTGGGGTAATTAATTACTGAATTAGCTGCGTGCTACACTGTTATTATGGGGATTCCGAGAAATTTATAGAATTAAAAAATAAACGCGGAGAGAGCATCGTATCAAAGTCGAGTGATAGGCGGAGGTGACGCTGCAGCGGGAAAGTGTAGGCGGGTTGCTCTTCGAATCTCTGTAGTGGCACCCTAATTGGTCTGGGCCGCGGTTTTCACCTTATACTTGGGCTTTTATATAGTATAGGCCCAAGTTACGAGTTTTTTGTTGAGCCTTTCACTCAGAAAAATGGATTACGAATCTTCTCTTGGAAGCCATTTAGCATCCCTTGGGTTACCTTGCATTAGTAAAACAAACAGGCCAGTAATGTTTCCTTGAAAGAAAATTTAAATAAGCTTACACTAGACCACTAGCTATTACTTGTATTGGGGCAAAGGAATTGCTATTCGAAATACATGTGGAACAGTAACCACAATGCAAACCCTGCAGGAGAAAAAGGATTGCAGCAGTTGCAGGTTTACAGTATAAACTGGAATACTAGTGTACATCTGGAAAACAGTTGTTGTTTTGCCGGCGAATGTCGATGTAACAGGTACTCACCATTCACGGCGTGGTTATTGGCGTCATGAGCTTCTTTTTCATTCACTTATTGGCAAAGTAATTCATCTCTCATTATCGCCTTTATTGTATAGAAATAATCAGTTGTTGGTACATATCTTGGTCCCGTTGAGAATGTACCCACCGAATCCATTCATCTGCATGCATGGATGGGTTCTTGATGGAAGTACCTGCATAGTCATTTGAAAGAAAAACAGTATCATTCTTGTAACAATTTTTTTTTTTTTTTTTTTTTTTACAAAATCACTCTTATAACTCTGAAACATGTGTAGATCAGTACAAATGATATAGAAACGGGACCAAACAAAACCTGATATTCACGTAACCAAGGTTCTGAAATTTGCAAACCAACCGCCATTTTCCCTACTTGTAAATTGTGCATGCATGTTGCGAGCGGCTACATTTAAACAGAACAGTTTTATATTAATCTTCTATCAGTCGGTGAAAACTTGCCAAGCAACCAGTTCTATGATGCAGTATAGCGTAAAAAAAAATCATAAAAGCTGCTTAGAAAGTCAAAGGAGTTTGGTGTGTGGATAGATATATACCTATATACCTACAGTGGTGTGTGTAATGCACAAGTGATTATCATATGACTAGATAATTATTTTGCTCTGATTACCTGAAGATACTGGTGATAAATAGCAAAAGGAGCAGAATTTGACAGGAGTGGCAATATCTCTTTAACTAAACTCCACGTATCAAGCTCTGGCGCTGCTATTATTAAACTGCAGAAAGAATGTCGAATTAAGTACCGAGTAACAACCAGATCCAATTTTCATCTAGTAAACTGAGTGTGTAACACAGTAGTTACCTAGAGAAGCCATTCTCCTTCCACATGCTGATGATTTCATGTGGTGCTTTTTCTCCTAGTTTTGTAGATTTACTCGGTTTTCTTTCCACAGAATTGGTAGTGTCAACAATAAGATCTGATGTCATATTCTCAGACACAAGAGAAACTTCTTCCGTGCCAACCGTTGAAGATATTTGTTCCTGGACAAATCAATATCAGACACAATGAAGAAACTCCAAAACAATGTCCCATCAAGTATTGCTTACATTTGATTCAGTTTCCATGCTACAAGAGTCCCCATTGTCACTTAAAAGTTTTGGCTTTTCAGTTTGGACGGGGGAGAGAAGGTCAGCGAGAGGAGACCTCACAATCCTGGAACAAATGCATATTGATTAGCAATTAAGCATACCTCACTTGATTATGCCCCAACTTTTCTATGAACCAAAGTTCATATGGGTCAATGATGTTATAGCAGATTGATTGTAGAAAGCACTTGCTTTCATAACGAGTAGTAGAATTTCATCCAGCTGCATTTCCTATAATGGTGTGATTAGAATGGAGATCTACCTCTTGCAAATTTCTTCTCCAAAGTTGAATATCCTCGCTATATCCATAGGATAAGGTGAGCCACCAAGATATGTATTGCAGACATAACCTGTACCTGTCAAACATACAACATAATTTAACATGAGAATTGTTAAAACTATAAGAACTACTCTCAGAAAACTCCAAAAGCTAATGAATGAAAAAGGAAAAAACAAGGCCACACACACACATCATATACAAATAGAAATCTTGCCGCATCAAGAACTTGTTTTATGTAGGTTTTGCAGAATTATGCTCAAGTATCAGTACTTCAACACCCCATTTTATACTTTACATTAATCAACTTAAAGCAGCACGTAGTAAAGGGCTTGAAAGCAGACCTCCTAAACGCTCTGCCACAGCACCAGTTAGTAGCCCTCCAACCACGTCGACTACAAGGATATCGGAATTAGCAGAAACACTAGCCATGGAAAGCAGCAGACATAACGTATCCATCCGCAAGAATCTGAAGCAGAAGGAAACCTGAGTAATTAATGCACAGACCACATCTAGAGTAAAGGAATCGACTGAAACAGTGATATATACGTTTAATAGTTTCAAGATGGTGCTATTGCATTTAGAAAATAATGACAAAATTGGCATTTAAAAGGCAAAGAAATCCACAAGTGGCAAGTCATTACCCAATTCTAACCGGATATTTCTTCAAGTAAGCCTCACATATACTGAGAAAAAACGAGACAAATGTGTCAGTGGAAAGAATTTCAGAATTTGCAATTATAGTTGCATATCAGCAAGTACTTACTAGCTCAGCTGCAATCGCTGCGACAATGTGTCTTTGTTACTATTTTCTAATTCTATTGAGTATTTCCAAAAACTACCCTTAAGAAATGCTAACTGAAATTCTAAGTTACCAATGTTCTCCAGAATATTATCCAAATTCACAGTGGGATCATTCCTGCTTTGCACTAACCAATATTCAAAATTTCATCGATTATTTCCAAAGATTGTAACTATGACACATTTCAGATAGTTTGGCCAAGTCATCGAGTTTCCAATTAATGCTAATGATTCAAGTATAAAATTACCTTCTAGTAAAAGGCCGCCTAAGAAGTACAATTGGAGCATACTTTTTTTGCTTCTTGAGTCTATATTTCTCCTGCAGATAGAGACAGATAGGAAATTAGTTCAGTTCAAATATAACCAACGTGGTATTCACATAGTCTGAATTACCTGTGAGAACACAGTCTTTTTCTCAAATGTCGCACTGTTGGCAATGAGAGCTTCAACTATTTCATCACCACTTGCGCCCTGTCTGCATCAGAAAAAACGGATAGCACTCATAAGCATTACTCAGAAGAAAGATAGCATCCAAGTTTCCCATTGTAACTACATAATGGTTCATTGTAATGGATCAAAGTAGAACCGAATCTTCTCACCTTCGCATCTCATTGATGGCATCACCCGTTAGGCTTTGCGCTTTATTGTTATCAACCAATGCCCGATTATCTCTTAATTCGTCTTTCGAATGGCAATCCCCTTGTTCTTGAGTACTAATCCCTGAACAATAAAATTTAAAAAAACAAAAAACAAAATGAACAATGAGAAAGCAGCGTTGCAATTAAAAAACAGAAAATAAACCAAACCTTCATTGGAGGGAGTATATCGAGACAAATAAGGGCCTTCTTCTCCGTTTTCGACTCGAAAAAACGAACCGAAAGGGCAGCCAATCAATGGCTGCAGGGAACAGTTCTTATTCCCAATTTTTAATTTTCTGCAAAATACAATGACCACATTGAGCTATCAACATATATATGCAAGTGAAAAACACTGAAATCCAAATCGGAGACTTACGCTCCGGCGGAGAGCCGCGAGAAAACCAAACGGTCGCCGTCGTTGATGTCGAGCAGGACGCTGCAACCGTCCCAGGTCACTCTAGGGTTTTCCATACTTCCGTCTCCGATTTATTACTCTTTTGATAAACAAAAATTAGACTGTGGCGCGCTCCGAGATTTGAGACGGAAGTATTCACGTATTTGAACAAAACATGTAAATAAGTATATTAGGGTTTAGCGGAGAAGGATCGGTTGGTTTACCCGCGAACATCGACCCGCATTTTTTTTCGGCCTAGTTTTTAAAGTCCAAAACATCGAGTCTAAACATTTGGGCCTAGTTTTTCTTTGCTGTTTATTAAGACTTAAGAGCCATGTTTTCTTATTTCCTTTTTTTGAGATTGGTAACCTAAACCTTACACTATGAGAGTTTGGACTCGATCAATTCTTCTTCTTTCTTTTCTTCACTGGAATAATCAATTGCTTCACTGAAATGAGGCGAAATGTTAGTATTTAGGTAGGCAGAAATGAGAACACGAATTGTCTTGAATAAAACGGGTTTTCTCAAAAATTAGATTCAAGTTAAACTCAATTATTTTTTAAAAGAATCCGACTCCATGAGTTAATTGTAATTTCATAAACCCAATTAGCTCACTAAAGTATTGAAGGGTAACCAAGATTGGATCCGGCTATGCTTATCAGGAAGCCATGCATAGATTTCCCTATTTTGGTGATCTTTAGATATATTGAGCAAACTTTCAAGTTTAAATCTTAATCAATTCATATAAGTGGGAGAGTATACTAGTTTATCTTCAACTTTTCAGTGTAGTTAAAGAAAATTATTTGAGGCAGGTCACATGACCAGGCCGCGCCTCAGAAGTGGGAAACGAGAAGACAGCAATATCGAAGTAGTTGACATGAAGCATATAAGACCTAGCTAGGTCAAGAATTAAGAACTACATCGGCTAGTGCAAAGTGCGAACCCAGAATATGAGGCACATGCCTTTGTACATTCTCATTTCTTAATCAACTTGTACGTACGTAGTTAATAGTGATAGTGAACGATTACAATGTCAAAAATGATTGATGGATATCGCTGATCCATTCGCAAAGAATTTTTCCGATAGGACAAAATTCTATCATGTACGTAGCTTAATTATACTGTTATACATTATTGATTTTCGAACCTAAGTCATGGTTAGCTTCATCTTTCTAGTCAATTTTTGTGTTTTGTCACGTACATGATAGAATTTTGCATTAAGTGGTGCTTAATTTCTAAGTTAATTCCTTGAGCTTGGAATTGTGTATAGCTTGGTAATTAATGAACCGTGACGGATCAGATGTAGAGCGATGGGAAACAAGAACAACGAAATTTCCCTAAAAATATGATCAAGGCATGCAGTGGTTGGCCAAATCCGATCTCAATTCCAACTGCTCTCACTCAAGTTATAAATAACACAAATCGTATTTATATATTTCCCTTTCAAGTTTTGATTTATTTAACACACACACACTGATCCATGCCGGCCACGCGTGGGGAGCTAGAGCAACTGCGTAACTGAGCTCACCATGCATGATTGTCTCTACAATCTTAACAATTTTCCATACGCAAATTAATATATGAACTAAGAACCTCGTGATTTATGAAAAATTGACTAATTATCAAATCTACTTTGGGTAATGTATCACAACGGTCTGTTTTTACTGCTTAAAATGACTGACATATGCACATAGAGTTATTCGATTTCTAAAAACGATTACTAATTTTTACTTTTTTTCATAAATCCTTCGTCGAATCAAAGTAACTTATACTGAATCAAATAACACATGGTAAAGGACGAGGTGCATACGACACATACAATCAGCTTATAGAATAGTGCATGTAATATTGTATTCGTATAGTGGATGGTTCTATAGGCCTGTTTAGTGATAGTGGCATGGCCTAGTGGGAAAAGTATCGGAGAATTTGAGATCAATATAACAGAATAGATGGATAGGTTTTGTTCATTTCGTAGTTCAGGTCATGCACTAGTAGTAATGAAATGGATGCGTCGAACTAGCTTGCTAGTGGGAAACACTGGAAGATGGAAAAAGGGTTGGACTAGTACTAGTCGTAGTTCTATTCTTTCTGCATGTTTTGTATGATATTGTCGATCTCGGCTATTGGCACTTTTCCTTTTCCTTCCTTTAAGATTTTGGACCCCCATTACATTATCATTATGTTTTAGTTCGTATCATGTAACAATGGAAATATCCACTACTTTAGGGTATATGTTTCCACTCACCCTACAAAACAACCGAGATCGACTATTCGATCATCAAATGCTAGTAATTATGCACGATCGATCTCTTGCATCATAAGAAATCTCATTTTCATCAATAATTAAGTCTCGTTTAGTTCGCGAAAAGTAAGTGTAAAAAAATGAAGTTAAATCTTTTCATTTGTTAGAGATGCAACATAAATCAAAGTAAGACACAATCGACTACTCATACCAAACTCTATACTTAATCGTACTCTACTATATAATAAGAATTATTTCATTGACAGCTAGCCCTTCTACTATATAATAAGTACTCTACTATACTTAATCGTACTCTACCAAACTAAGCTACCATCAAGATCGATGCATTGATGCTCATATGAAAGTCATATACTTAGAGCCTTCCCCAGTTTGGATCCATGCATGCTGTGGAAATTCTCTTATGCTCGAGATAATACCAAATATAGCTCCAGGTTCCGTTTGTTGCACCTATGTAAGATGGCTTCTACCGCAAGACCGGCCAAAACAAACGAACAAAGCTTTCAACTTCAGTGCAAAAAGAAATCGTAGAGAATAATCAAAAGGCAAAGACAGCACAAGAGGATAGTTCCAATCTAAGACAGCACGCAGAGCACATATGATCTGCATAACCACGACACGACATGCCGTCTATCTAACCATTGACCACATTATCTGATCGCATAACATGTTCTATCTCCTCTCTTACTTCATCCACTTTCGTCGTGGGACAGAAATATCGACCATGCATTTCATTACGACCAAAATTAATATAATTCCTATATGAAAATGACACTGTATCAATAATTTCAAGAAATTAATAGATAATTTTTCCTGTATTATTATTCGATCGACCAGTCAATCAAAAGGTCAACTCTTTCTTGGTGCAAAGGTTCAACTTCCCTATGCGTAAGACAAACACAGTGGTTGATAACTTCTTAAGGGAAAGACACCAGAAGCATTAATAAAAAAGACCAGAAAAGAGTAGTATTATCTCAGGAAAAGAGGGAAAGACCCACCATAGTTCCATAGACCTCCCGCTTTTGCCTTCCTTATTAGTTATTACACATCTCGGATCCCTCTCCCACCATCACTCTCTTCTAGCTCTCTCTCTTTTCCATATGAAAAAAGAGAGCTGAGCAAGCTAGCTAGTTGCTAACCACCTTGTTCTGCAACATCCCCTCCCTCTGTTTTGATCTGCTTTTCTTTATGGCTCTTCTCACTTTCCAACCAGAGGCCACAGAGCCCAAGAAGAAGAAGAAACAAGTCCAACCACAACCACAACCACCATCAAAACGCAGCCACCACAAGCACAGCCAGCACTCCTCCTCAAAAAAGCAGCAGCCACCTCCACAAAAGCCAGCCTCCACCTCTTCATGGGACCAATTCAAGAACCTCCTGACCTGCAAACAGATCGAGGGTTCCAGAGTCCACGACCCCTCCAAGAATGTGGTCGGCTACTCCAAGCTCGGGTCCTCCTGTAGCTCTATATGCAGCTTCAAAGACGTTGTTCACGGAAACACTACCAGCCGGGTTGTTCACAGAGCAGATAACTCGCCGGACAGTAGCTCGCTTGGTCAGGAAACCGGGTTGCTGAGCCGAAAAGTTGCGACCCGGTCTGAGTCAGGGTCAGCTTCTAGATCCAACCGCGGTGGTGGAGCTGGTTATACGTCATCTAATTCGTCTAGAGGGATGCAATTCAGGAAGCTATCCGGGTGTTACGAGTGCCATTACATCGTTGACCCCAGCAGGTACAAAATTAATTATTAGTTTACATGAACTTAATTACTATATGAGATAAGCTTCAATTATTTCTTCTACGATTCCTGGTTGTTCATATTGATTAATCAAGAAATTAACAACATGAATATATTAATTAGGTACCCAGTTCCAAGGTCTACTATCTGCTCGTGCCCTCAGTGCGGAGAGATATTCCCCAAATCGGAGAGTCTGGAACTTCACCAATCGATTCGTCATGCTGGTACTTATTTTCAATCACATTAAATTCTTATCAATTATTTCCTGCTGTATAGTCTATTTGAAATTACGTACGTCGTCGGAGTTGAAAAACAAGACAGTTTTACCGATCAATGAGATCATTTATGTGTTTCACATTGATTTTTACCGTAAATCCAGCATAGTGTTATACATAGACACATAGTAATAAAGATGTCCATTTGAAGCGTATAAACCACAGCTGTCCATGCACGAACAAAAATAAATGAGTCTGATATTGTGAGGTAAACTGTCTTCATTCGATATTAATTTTACCACCCACCCTAGGACTCCATGACGTTAATACTGTCACCACCGACACTCCGACAGCATGAAAATTAATATCTGGTGGGAGTCACATTGAATTTGATATTTTTGGTATTGAAGTTCTTAAAATGGAAAAATAAATAAATAATATCTGATTGAAGTATCTGTTGTTACAGTGTCGGAGCTAGGCGTGGAAGATTCCGGCAGAAACATAGTGGAGATAATATTCAAGTCGAGCTGGCTGAAGAAGGACAGTCCCATTTGCAGGATCGAACGGATACTGAAGGTTCATAACACACAGAGGACAATCCAGCGGTTCGAGGACTGCCGTGACGCCGTGAAGAACCGCGCGCTCAACAGCACCAGAAAGAACCCCCGGTGCGCCGCCGACGGCAACGAGCTGCTGCGGTTCCACTGCACCAGCATCTCCTGCACGCTCGGCGCGCGTGCCTCGACTAACCTCTGTTCCTCCATCCCGGGCTGCGGGGTCTGCACCACCATCAGGCACGGGTTCCAAAGCAGTAGTGGCGGAGGAGGAGGAGAAGTAGTTGGCAGCAGCAAGGGAGTGCGGACCACGGCCAGCAGCGGTAGGGCCCACGACTCGTTGCGTTGTACGGACGGGCGTAGAGCCATGCTGGTTTGCCGCGTCATTGCCGGCAGGGTGAGGCGCATTGCTGAAGATGCGGCGGCGGCGGGGGAGGAGGAGGCTGCCACGGCATCATCATCATCATCATCAGCTGGTGGGACGTACGACTCCGTCGCCGGGTACGCCGGAGTGTATTCGAATCTCGAGGAGCTGGTTGTGTTTAACGCGAGGGCGATACTCCCGTGTTTCGTAGTCATCTACAAAGCTCTAGACTCCTAATTAGATAGATATGCCCTAGCTCGTCAAGTTCTGTCCTAGCTGCTTAATTACTATGCATTCATTTCAATACAAGATGGGATTTTTTTATCATATCGCACCAAGAATGAAAAATCCTATATTGTATTTCATTGTTTAGGTCTGCAACTAAATTAATTTCAGTGTGTTGGTGACTTGGTGTATATACATCGATCTTTGCTGTCTAGCTAGTTTATTTGGTTTATCTATCTCAACTGCATGCTCAACTGCACAACTGCAAGTGTGTTTGTTAAACTGATTTACATATCTTGTTTTATGCAATCATTTTTTTAGTTATATATGAGCACTGAAAACATTGAAGATTCATCATCATTCATGTGAGCTAGGAAGAAGATAGATGAGGTATCTACTATTCGATCTACTGAATCCGAGAATAGCTAGAGTACTCCTACTCTAGTGGTAGACAAAGCAAATACGGCAAAGTTTGAAGTGGGAGTTGTTGCAGATAACAAAGGAAACACAGGCATTCATGTTGTGTCATCTTCAATGATATCTTTCAGTCTAAATCGCACACAACTAATCCCTTTTATTTTGCAGGTTGTGGGCTTCATATCGATTCCCATATGAGTCATATATGCATGAGAGGTCAGACTCGAGCATACGCAAGCACAGCTCCATAATAATGCATTATGAGTTTTTCTCCTAGCCTGCTTTTCTTTCCCTTTTTTTTCACCCTGGGAATAACTTAAAGGCAGAAACAGAATAGAAGAAGATAACACATGGTAAATGATACCTGATCACAGCAATTGGATGATGATCTAGAGAATAACAAAGTAAAAGGAAGCCAGGGAGAGATGAACATCTATGTTTTGACTTTGACCGAACCTTTTGGCCTTCAATCACTAATTCACTATATAGTTGACAGATAGTATATAATTGCATGCACATGCTTGCACTAATTTGCATCGTTTATGGTGTTTTTGAACGAGGAGAAAGGCCGATTATAATGTATAATGTATACTATTGTAGCATATACTATATTGCAGCATATATATAGAACATATAATTAGAATAAAGAATCATCCTAATGCAAATCTTACACCTAAAACTGTGTAAATTAGTAATTATGCCACACTAGTCTTATTTATACTGTGCAAATTAGCAGAATAGCAGACACTGCGAATCTAATAGTTTAATTAGTAGACACTATAGTCTATAGCATGCATAATGCATTGACTAGTTGATAAATCATATATATTGATCGTCTACCGATCGTTGTCGCTCTACTCATCAACTAAGTACTCCTCTAGTTTATTCAACATTATTATACATCGAAAACTTGTCTACGGGTAGAGGAGACGAGATATATAAGCTACGAGGCTTTCATGAGCCATGAGAATCTGCATCGTTACAAATATCACCTCGCTCCCCTCCCCCAAACTAAGGTACTGTTGACAGTAGCCGCAGAGAGGCTACAGCAGGCCCACAGACCCGCTGCAAGTGCACCAAGACCCGGCCCAAGGGTCGGGACCGGATCACCAGCACCCGGCCTCGGGGCCTAGCACTCTATCCTGCCTCCAGGGACCCTGGGGCCGGGGGCGCCAGCCTGCCAAAGAGGGCACCAGAAGGTACAAACAGAAGGGAGCCAGTCCCACATCGAAGGGTGAGGCCAGCCCTCACCCCCAACCACCTATATAAGGGCCCCAACTACCCTCTTTAATAGGTAACTTATCTCTCTCCCTGCTTACATACGTGTCTTGGTTATATATATTCCAACTATACTAACTTAGGCATCGGAGAGGAGAAGACCGGCCCGCCCGGTATTCCCCTTAGTGAGCAGGATTGCAGGAGATCGAGTTGGATTCACCGAGTATCTACTAGACCCCCGGGTTTAGGCAGAAAAAATTGGCGCCGTCTGTGGAAAGCTTGAACGAAAAGCCGTGTAAGCAACACCGTTGGGAAAGAGCTCGGAAATGAGTCAAGAGAAAGGTATCGCCGAGGAGGGACGCCTTGCAGTAGTGCAGACGCTCACCTCCACCCCAGCCGTCACGCGGGAGCCGCGCGGCGACCGGGGCAACGGTCAGGAAGTAGGGAGCTGTGGGGGACCATCCGGCGTGCCGGATCCCCACCACGACAGCTCGCGCGGGAAAGGCCCGGCAGAGGAGGAAGACAGTCCAGAGCGACGGGGCTTCTCCTTGACGTTCTCAGATGATTCAAGCGATCGATCTGAGAGCCCGAACTGGGACCCTACGTACAGCCCCGGCCATAGCAGTATGGCGGGAGAACTACGGGCAATGGCCGCGGAGGTCAGTCGTCTAAGAGAGGAGAGCGACAGGGACAGAGCCAAGTCCAACGCTCGGTACGAGGAAATGGAAGCAGTAAATACTACCCTGGTAGCCGCCCTGGAAAGGGGACAACAGCGCAGTGACGCCATGGCCGAGGCACAGGCGACACTCCCGCCGATCCAACCTCAACACACCGAAGCAGGG
Source organism: Potentilla sterilis (assembly GCA_963682095.1). Taxonomy (NCBI): domain Eukaryota; kingdom Viridiplantae; phylum Streptophyta; class Magnoliopsida; order Rosales; family Rosaceae; genus Potentilla; species Potentilla sterilis. The sequence goes on from OY821762.1 coordinate 2,128,158, forward strand.
CAATCTTCGGGCGGTCGGCCCGGTGACCCCGCACGAAAGAAGTCGCCAGCAGGCGCGGACCCGCCAAAGAGCGCGACAACCTCCCGCCGACCCGGCGCTTCGTCAGTAGATGAAGCTGAGACTCCGACCGCACGAGCGCTGCAGATGCTAGCCAACACCGTGTCGGACTTAAAGGCCCAAATGGAGACCAACGAGAGAAGAGCCGCGCGGCCGATGGAGGGCGCCCGGTTTAATGAGCGCATAGGTCCTTTCTCGCACCGGGTCATAGAGTCGGGAAGATCTGGCAACCAGAAGTCCCTCAAGCTCACCTACTCAGGGTCCAGTTGCCCGTACCAGCATCTGGACAGCTTCCGGTCCCAAACCTGCGCCAAGGGATACTCCGATGTAGTCTGCTGCAACATCTTCCAGGAAACTCTATCTGGAGAAGCGCTCAGCTGGTTCTACGAGCTTCCAGCAAACTCGATCGAGGCGTTCGAGCAGTTAGCCGACCGGTTCGTAGGCCGCTTCATCCTCCGAGTTGAGGGAGCCCGGACGTCGACCATCCTCTTCAATTGCAGACAAGCCCCCGGAGAGGAGCTGAGAACCTTTGTCAACCGCTGGCAGACGGCTACGGCCGGAGTTCGGAACCTGGACAAAGGCATCGCCGAAATGGCGTTTAAGCAGGGGCTCCGAGCGGGCAAGTTTTCCTACGCCGTCCGGGTAGAACTCCCGCAGGGGTACGACGAGTTGATGGCTATGGCCATCCGGCATGCTCGGGCCGATCATGAGACCTATGGGCATCACCTGCTGAAGAGGAAGCTGGATGAGCAGCAGGAAGACCATCCCCGGGAAGAGAACCCTCCGCTCGGCCAGGAAGCCAAGCCCAGTCAGCGGACCGAGAACCGCACCGCTCGACCCAGCCGGAACGCCAACAGCAGAAACTGGCCACAGCGGCAACAGAGGTCCTATTTTGATAAACCCCAGAACGAGCACAAGCCGGTACCATACCGCCAAGAGCGCTCCCTGGCAATCATGCCAGCACCACCACCGGCCGGTCAAGAAGTCTTCACCGCTCTCACCACTTCCTACGAGGATATCCTACTTGAGAACGGGAGCGTCATTCCCCCGCCGCCCAAGAGAAAGTACCCGAAGGGGAAACTTACAACGGCGCAGACGGGCAAGTACTGCTCTTATCATGATGAGGCGACCCTTCGAACGAATCAGTGCTGCGCTCTTAAGACGGCGGTGCAGATTTTGATTGATAACGGCCAGCTCCAGCGGTACGTGGGGGAAAGAAGAACAGACCCCGACCGGGAACGTGACCAGGCCTGGTAAACCAGCTACCCCGAGCGGTTAGTTTGGCATAGTTCATGGTTCTACCGTTGTAAGAACATATATATATGCAAACTACTTTTGAGAAAATTTCACCGGCTCTGCCAGTTCCAGTATATTCATATTCAAGCAAGCATACAAGTAGTAACCGATCCGGAAAGATTACAAGGAAAAGGGCAAGAAAAATCCTAAGGAGCCACGACTCCGCCTTCAGCAGGCAATCCGCTAGCCTCTCCTGCGGTACCCTCGTCGTCGACCTCAGTTCCGGTGTTGACCCTGGCTCGGGGAGACTCAGCACCGTTGGTAAAAGAATCCAAGTCCGAGCGAATCGCTTCATCCGGCTGCCCCTCCACCGCCTCCTGATGGATGTCCGACTGCTCATGGATATCTCCTTCAGCAACAGTCGACATCAGGGAAGTGTCTAACCATCCCTTCTCCGCCCATTCCGTGTACGCATCCGAGATGCCCTCTTCCCTGGCCTTTACCAGAAACTCCAGGAACTGATCGCTCTCGCGGTATTTGAGAACGACCCGCTCGTAGAGTTCCGAGTCATCTTCCCCGGTCAGAGCGGCAGAGGCGGCGCGCAGAGCGGCAGCTCCCACTTGGAGCTCGTCCACCTTGGCCTCCAGTTCGGCCCTCTCCTTCTCCAGGCCCCGGTTCTGCTCCTCCAGTTTCTTGGCCCTCTCCTCCGATCTGGCCTTCTCCCGGTCCGAGCGAGACTTCTCCACCTCCAGGCGCTGTCGGGCCTCCGATAGAGCAGCTATCTGTCTCTTCAGCTCCGACAGCTCCTCGCTCGCATCTGGTTCGTACAAACTGTACAGCAGCTGCGCTGCAACAAAGGCAGTTAGCCAAGCAGCAAAAGAAAACAAGCTACAAGCAGTGTAGTGATACCGTGCGGTACTTACCCGAAGGACGAATTCCTTGCATTTTGGGCGATTGCCGCCCGTCAGGGCTCCAGCTACCCCGGGTCTGTCCAGCCCAAGACCGGCCAAGTCCGCCGCCACTTGCCGGGCGAGCGCACTATCCGGGCTTCCCCTCGGTGCCTCTGCAGGCGCGGGACTACTCTACCAGGCAGCAGCAGCAACCTTCTCCCCGGCAGCGTTAGTTTGCGCACCGCTGGTTATCCTGAACCGTTTGGCCAGGTTCTCCCGTGCCGACCCCCCGGTAAGCGTCACCAGCGCGGCGGAAGGAACGTCCCCGCCTTTCCGTTTCTCTCCCCGGCCTTCCGGAGAAGAAGATTGTGCGCTTACCCGCGCGGAACGAGCCACGTGCGGCACAGACACCGCCCGGTTGGGGATCCTGTTCATCCCACCGGGAATCCTCACTGCCCCCCCGGTACTCTTGCCCTTTCCAGGCGCCAGAAGGCCTGCAACATGATGGGTCTTCACCCGCTTCAGGACATAGGCGTCGTCATCAACGTCCATGGCCCTCGGCTCCGCATGGGTCGTGAGCCGGCCGGACTCCTCTTCCACCGACGTCCGTGAGACGATCTCGCCTTTCTCCTTCAGCTTGTTCATGAGGTCTTCCCCGTCCATCGAGAGAGTGGTTTCGGGCTTGATAGTCGCCCGGGAAGACGCACCTGCAAGGAAAGCAAACAGTTAGTATTTTGTAAAAAACTAGCACAAAGTATCACCGCTCAAGGGCTTCCTACGCACCGGGACCCCGCCCGAGTTAGCAGTACTCTAGCACTTCTCGTCGGATGAAGTTGAAAGAACTCCGTTCCAGATCGTCCCAACATCCGATTATGGTCGAGACCCTCTCATGCTTCAGATCGGATAGCTCGTACGACTGGTCGCCAAGGGGTTGGAAGGCGCCAGGAACCCGGTACATTTTGCTCCTCACCTGACATCTCCCGCCCACCATCACCACCTTCTTCCTCCAGCTGTTGTCTACCCATGAAGGCATATTGGTGATGATCGGTGGAGGTTTCCGGGCGTTGAAGGACAGGCAACCCCGGGACCCCTGCTTCCTTGAGTAAGACAACCTATACAAGGACCGGAATTCGTTTACCGTTGGCATACTCATTCCGGACAAATCGTATAGGCAGCCGAGGCTCAGTAATCGCCTCCACTGGAGCCCAGGAAGCTGCGCGGGCGACACTTGTAGCGCACTGAGCATGTACTGCACGAAATTTGGCAGCGGGAGCGAGAGTCCATGCCGGAACTGATCCTGGTGCGCGGCAACCCACCCTGCTTCCGGGTTGCAGGCCGACTCTCCAGGATTCAGGGGCCGCAGCAGAACGTCATCCGGGATACCCCATGTTTCCCGGAGCGCTGCAATCTCTCCAGGAGTCATGCTACCCTCAGGCTCATCGCACACCACAGCACCCTTCCCTCTGCCAATGGTGTAGCTCACGGCCGGAGCATCTGCAAGGCGCACCCCGTGCGGTATTTCAGTATCCGAGGATTCAGCCCCAGAAGACGAAGATGACGACGGAGTCGAAACCCTGCTCCCGGAGTAGTCAGCGGCTTCGGACACCGGAGATTCCGAACCGAGCCAGTCCTCCAGTCTCTCCTCATCGTCCTCGATAGGATCCCTGGCAGCCGATTCGGAAGCCCTGTCAGAACCTGAAGATGACATCTTAACCTAGGGGAAGAAAACAAAACCCTAGCGCTCGTCAGCAACAGGCTACAACAGCGCCTTCTACGGCCTCTCCCCAAGTTCGCCGTAGAGCAGTTCCGTCAGCGACAGAGATCCCTCCCCCCCGCCGCAAAACAACAAAACCAATACAAGAACAACACCGGGGCAAAGAAATCAACAAACTTACCGATTAGTATGCTCAACCGAGGACAATCCGCCCTGCAAAAGCAGTGAGCAATGGTAGGAAGAGAGTAGGGAGCACTCAAGAAAACGGATCTCGTGGGGCAAAAGGGCTCAGAGTGGTCGCCGGATTCCTCTCTTTCTCTTAGTTTCTCCAAAGCAAGAAGCAACAGCAGAAAGAAGAGCAGAGGAGGCATTTTTATAGAGGGAACCGATGCCCTAGGCAATGGAAATCCCGCCAAACACGCAAACAGGACAACTCAAACGCCTGCGAATCCAGGCCCTTCATCTCAAGACCGCCCCCCGCTGGCACGTGTCCCAGCATTGGTAAACTGCCCATGCCATCATAACTGACGAGACTGATGGACTTCCTCCTTAAATGCATGTCAGCCACTTGTCCCACACGCTGGCGACAGGAAGGTAGGAGCGGGAACCAAGGAGTCAGGCCCTCCCACTTCCCCAAATTCCACGGTTGCACGCCACCTTTGCTGCAAGATTAACCGGTCATGATTTCTCAACCAGCTTGAAGACCTCTCACCAGTTATGATCATCCAACCGCCTGGAGAGCATCCATCCGGGTATGAGCCATCCGCCCGGCACCATGGCAGTTCTTGGTTATGATCATTCAACCGACTGCATGGCTTCTTCGCTGCATATCTCGAAGACCTCTCACCAGTTATGATCATCCAACCGCTTGGAGAGCACACATCCGGGTATGAGCAATAGGGGACCCGTCTCGATATGGCAGGACGCCCGGTCGAGGTCCGCCCGGTCCGTAGCAGTTCGCGGTTATGATCATTCATCCGACTGCATGGCTTCTTCGCTGCATATCTCGAAGACCTCTCACCGGTTATGATTTTCCAACCGCTTCGAGAGCATCTATCTGGGTATGAACCCTCCTGGCATCATCTTCGTTGCATATCACTGGGGGACTCGTCTCGATATGGCATGTCGCCCGGTCGAGTTCCGCCCGGTCCGTAGCAGTTCGCGGTTAGGTATCATTCAACCGGCTGCACACCACCCTGCTGGAGACCTCGTCTCGATATGGCAGAACGCCCGGTCGAGGTCTATCCAGTTGCATCTCTCTTGGGGGACTCGTCTCGATATGGCAGAACGCCCGGTCAAGATCCGCCCACCAGTTACGACGCATCCAACCGGCTCGAGAGCATATTCCGGGAATAGGATCCACCTGGCCCTGTGGCATTTCACTGGGGGACTCGTCTCGATATGGCAGGACGCCCGGTCGAGTTCCACCCAGTACCATGGCTGACCCCGATCATGAGAACATTCGACCGACTTGGGCTTTATACACCCGGGTGAGTTTACATCTAACCCATGTACACTTGTCCAGCAGGATAAAAACCCTGCATCGCACCAGCTGCGGCAAACGGGGGCTGCACAGCGAGCCTTGTCACCTCAACGCCACCCCCCTACCGGGAACATAATTCACCCGGCCCCATGGCATTTCACTGGGGGACTCGTCTCGATATGGCAGGATGCCCGGTCGAGTTCCGCCCGGTACCATGGCTGACCCCGGTCGAGAACATTCGACCGGCGGGTTTTATACACCCGGGCGAGTTTGCATCTAACCCATGCACGCTTGTCCAGCAGGATAAAAACCCTGCATCGCATTGAAAGACGATCAACATGGGGGGGCTACACGGCGAGCCTTGTCACCTCAATGCCACCCCCCTTACCTCAACGCTTATTCAACACAAGCTGAGAAGAACTAGCAAGTGTTCACCGGTGCTTCAAACAGCCCGCAACACCGGGGTAATCTCCCTGCAGCCTAGCAATGGGGAACTCGTCTCGATATGGCAGAACGCCCGGTCGAGTTCCCATACTCCTGGACTCGTCTCGATATGGCAGAACGCCCGGTCGAGGTCCAGTACTGAAGTTCACCTGGGACCCGTCTCGATATGGCAGAACGCTCGGTCGAGGTCCCAGGAACTTCACCCCGTCCGCTTTGGCAGATCGCCCGGTAGAGGTTCAGTGAACTCCGCTTTGGCAGATCGCCCGGTAGAGGCTCAGTGAACTTCGTTTCGGCAGATAGCCCGATAGAGGCTCAGTGAACTCCGCTCCGTTTCGATTTGGCAGATCGCCCAGTTGTGACCCAGTGAAGCTCCGCCTCGTACAGATAGGGCAGAGTGCCCGGCCGAAATTCCGTGCACATTTCTTGCATGGCGGATTTCAACGCCTCATTATCATCCCATGCACAAATCTCTTGCATGGAGGATTTCAACGCCTCATTATCATCCCATGCACAAATCTCTTGCATGGCGGATTTCAACGCCTCATTATCATTCCATGCACACATCTATTACATGGCGTCATGGCATCATCTCATACACTCTCCGGGTTCCACCCGACTCCATGCTCATAGCACCACAACACTTGAGCATATTACTGCTTATATTACAAACGTGCTTATAAACAATTGCTTCCCATCAGTAACAGGTACTCACCTCGGTCACGCCCAATTTTTAACGCGGACTTGGGGGACTGGGCACCGGTAGGTTGGTAACCCTGCGGGCCTGCGGGACAAGAGCAAGACAGATTTAAGTCCCCATTCAAGATTGCACTTGACCGGGAACTTGGGGGACTTGTTGACAGTAGCCGCAGAGAGGCTACAGCAGGCCCACAGACCCGCAGCAAGTGCACCAGGGCCCGGCCCAAGGGTCGGGACCGGATCACCAGCACCCGGCCTCGGGGCCTAGCACTCTATCCTGCCTCCAGGGACCCTGGGGCCGGGGGCGCCAGCCTGCCAAAGAGGGCACCAGAAGGTACAAACAAAAGGGAGCCAGTCCCACATCGAAGGGTGAGGCCAGCCCTCACCCCCAACCACCTATATAAAGGCCCCAACTACCCTCTTTAATAGGTAACTTATCTCTCTCCCTGCTTACATACGTGCATTGGTTATATATATTCCAACTATACTAACTTAGGCATCGGAGAAGAGAAGACCGGCCCGCCCGGTATTCCCCTTAGTGAGCAGGATTGCAGGAGATTCACCGAGTATCTACTAGACCCCCGGGTTTAGGCAGAAACAGGTACCAATATAGTTATTTCTAAGACTGTTTATTGTGCTCTTGCACTTACTTATGTATAATCGATGAGGCACCTTTGGGTTGCTGTTCTGATTTCTGAAGACTAGCTCCAGGGTGGTTCCACTATAATCGATCAGCAGTTGTGTTAATTGGTTACTTCTGCATGTAAATGGCAGCTGCCTAAGCCCATTATCCAACCCCTCATATCAAATGGTTAAGGTCCACTGGATATTAGTTAACTTCTGCTTTAGTTTTCTCTTAATCGGGTTAGGTATTTGCTCCAAGCCTGTAAGCATGTACTGCATATTATAGATGGGCTTGTTCAAAAACCGCCCATACCATAATCTTTGTCTTCATATTTATCTGCAAGAGAAAGGTTATGAAACAGGAAGTTCATGAATCAGGAAAATTATTCAACGCATCAACTTGATGTAAGTGAACCGATACTCAAATATGCAATTTCAACAATTTATTTAATCACCAACTACTCATATAGCCCCAATATTCGAGGGATGAGTGAAGATGAAGTTGTAAAATACTACAATTAAAGCAAATTGAAGAGGAGCCACTATGTCAACATGATTAGCAACAACATAAATCGCAAGAAAAAAGACTATAAAAAGCAGCGTCCAAAATACTCAGTTATTGAGGCGTTAAAAGACACTAACAGAGTTGAAAAAATAGATGTGTAAATGACTTACACACTATTAGTGTAAATGCACCTTAGTGCGCTGAATCCACTCCACATGAACCAAAGAACATTAGAATATACTTGAAAGGTGGAATCACATCATAACTAACTCCAACTCCAATTCTTTTTTCTTGTTTGAACAGCACAATTATGACAATAATTTGAAACTTAATTAGTTTAAACATGGGATAATTTGGATGACTTCACCTAGTCTGGTTAATGAGTTCATATATGAGCCAGGTGCTTAGTTCATGATTAACACATTTTCTTAACCCCCTTTCATAAGGAAAGTACTAAAACACAATCATGATGTCCTACAAAGATCATTAGAACAAGCTTGGCCCTCATCAGCTTTTCACATTAACACAAAAGATTATCTAAATCTCTGCAAAATCTCATAAACTGATACTTAATCTTTCCATTAGTTAATTACTCCTACCCATTTCCAGGGCACAATTAGGCTGAGAAATACATACAACTTGATACCTGCATAGGTTCAGGACCACAGGACCACCCTCAGATGAACTTCAGCTCTCAATTGGATATTGATTCTAGTACCAAATCCTTAGCTGATTCTAGATTACTTCTGTGGATTTGACTAATTATAATCATTATGTCAGCTTTACTCAATTGCTCTGGAGTCTGCAGGTACCTTATAATTAAGGCTGCAAGGAATGAATGGTAAACTTTGGCATTTCTATGACCAATCACTATGAATCTCTAATCGTTTTAGATGTAATTCAGATAACAGTAAGTACTAATATGAGTAATATCACTATACTCATATTAATCCCGGGTGTTCTATACTGTTGAAATGAGAAGTTAAATTAGCTCTTTGCAAATAATAACTAAGCTACTGGTTTCCGATTTATGAATCTCGATCAATATTTGGAAGTACTTTAAATCTTTTGCTTAATCCAACTTCAAAACTTATGCATTACTTCTTAAACTAGTTAGGATCTTATTGTTTGTTAGGTTGATGATAATTAAGGGAACATCTGTTAGGATTAATAAAGAATGAATTTAGAGAGGACAAGGAAGCCCATGCAAATGATTTGAGCACATGAACAATGCCCAACTTCTGTTTTAGTTTAAAGGATTTGCCCAAATAGAATAGACTCAAGCCTGGAAAATCACACTTCCCCTCATTTTAAATTTGTGTGAAACGACAGACACACCACCATCCATGATAGCAATACATTTCCCGGAGGGAGCTACAGAATTAAAACATAGGAAACAATGCACAATATTAGGCATAATCCAAGACCACTAACAGAGAGCTTTATCATACAAGTACGGAGTGAAGAAGAAGAAGCTGCCTCTCCTAAGTTGAATTTGTCTGCAATGAAAATCTTCAATCGTTTCCGAAAAATTATAATGAAGCTTCTGTTTTCCATCCCTTCATCATCAGCAACTACACAGCATGGAATGAGTAGCAGTACACCCAAGAAAAGAAACAGCACTAGCTGTGACAGATTTGAGCCCCCAAAGACATCATGCAGTTCGTATTACTCGTCTCATTCGCATTACAACGAGGCCATCTCTGACTGCATCGAGTTCTTCAACAGGTCTAGTCAAGATGATCATGAGGCCGGAGGGATGATTTCGGATGATCCAGATCAGTCCGGCTGCCATATGGTTTGATATACAAACATCATTCACTTGCAGTTTGGATTATTATGCTTTGCTTCACGTTCATTCTTAATACAAGTGTGATCTTTGCTCGAATTTTCCGGTTTCAACTTTCAAGTGCATGTATATTATACATTGTATACAGGAATGTTGGTCCATGCAACTATATATATGCTTACTGTGTTTGGTCCTGGTATTAAATTGTTGATTTTCAATTTTCTGTGATATCAATGGTGGGATTTTGGACCTACAACATAAGAGATGTTCTACGTTTTCCCCATCTTGTACATTATTGAGTAAACGACCTTGATAGAACACATGCATATATTTCCTTTCTCATGCATTAATTTTGTTTGAAATCAGCTATTATTTTCCAATGCTGCTTATAGACTAAAGACAATGTAATTTATTAGGTACTTTCATTAATCAAATGACTCTTCATGAACATCTGATACCACAACTATTACAATGTCATCTTATCCCGAATTAACCAAACGTTACTGGCATATTGAAACTGATACTAAACACCAAGGGACAATTATACAAAACACTGAGATAAAAGAGCTGGTATCATTATTGTAACCAAGAAAATAGAAGTATGCATATGTATACATTCGCAAGGCCAAACTGCAACACTCAAGCATACGCTACTGGATGGCTTCCTTTCTTCTTCGAAAAGACACCTGCAATCAGAGGAATCAATGGCTTCTTTTTCTTCTTCTTAAGCGATGATGAATGCCTTTCCATTTTCTCAACACCAGCACCACCTTGTGGAATCATTACTTTAGCCACAGAAGGTGGGTGTGCGAATGTCACATATCTCTTCTTTTGGAATTCAAGTCCATCATCCATATCAGCTACATTGTTTCTTTGTGTGCTGCTGTTGTTTTCTATTTTGGTTGAACGATCGTCTTCAACAATCTTAACGTCTTCAATCTCATCGGATTCTATAAAGTGTTTGTCATATTCCCTTTCCTTGAGTTGCTGCAGCTCTCGCTTTGTCCGATCAAGCTCTTGTTTCAGAGAAGAAAGGCAAGTTTCCATTATCTCACTTTCTTGTTTGGCTTTTTGGAGGTTCTGCTTGGTCTCCTCTAGCTCAGCTGTTACAGTCCCAATTTTGGATATGCCATGACCACTTTCACTTGCTTCATCCTGTAACTATGGGTGTACACAAGAGCATCAAGGACAGATTAGTGTACAAATTTAAATGGAATATGATTCAACAGATATTTGTTTATTAATCTTTTGGAATATATGATGATGCATCATATGTTTATGATGCTACTGAAGGATACGCGTGTGCTACTAATTGATGCTTAATTAACTTTGCTTGCTTCGAAAGTCTTTTAAACTCATAATATAAGTGATGAGATAAAAATTGAGAGCATTAGTATATATAACTAAACTTTTCATCTCTTCATTTGAAAGCCAATATGATTAATAAGATCATATTAGGCTAGATTCCCTGATAAAGCTGGTAAAGGAAGTAGGCTTGGTGAAGATTTCAAATATTCTTCGATCAAACTATGTTTGATAACACGCACTATTCTATAGACTATAGTATTGCTTCTATATAATGACAAAGAATTGAAGCTTATCAATTACCAAGTGCATACAGCAGCTATAATGTACTTATATGTAGAAAAACTTAATACTTTCTTTGAGATTGGGCACTGGCCGTGTCTCAGAGAATTACTCTTTAGAGTTGGTGCTGGTATATACCTATGGGAAGATGCATGTTTGGGGTAAAACACGTACAGAATGGTAGTTTATGCTTCTATACCACAGCTAAACCAACTTAACTCTTGAATGAAGTGAAAATAATGATAAGTATAGTATGGAGATGTAAGTATGAACAATGAAAAATAAGGTAGCTAGGTGCATGGCTGCAGAGAGAGAGAGAGAGAGAGAGAGAGAGAGAGAGAGAGAGAGAGAGAGAGAGACCTGTTTAAGTTTGGTGGCATAAACCTCTCCGGCAAGAACTCTTTCGCCGAACAACGCAACAGCTTCCTTCACTGACCGGAAGGGTTGCCTCGTATCGATCTCCGCCCTCTTCATCATCGATATATCTTAACACTAACAGCTCACTCTTAAGGCTGGCCGGTATGCATGCAGTACGTATTTGATTAGTTAGTGAAAATGAATACCGGGATACATGTCCCAATTTTGTTTTGGAACGCAGAAAGAGAGGGGGAATGGGGTTGATGATTAGAACTAAGAGTGACGAGTGAAAGAGAGAGATAGAGAGCTGTTATAGATGAGACGAGGTGAGGACAGGGACATGGGGGATTTGAATTCGTTTCTTCGCGTCCACTTCACTAGAATTCTGTTAATATTTGGTTTGTGTGTATGTGAAGGCGGTAGAGGTGGTGGGTGGCAGGTCTTGCTCTTTGCCTAAAGAGAGGGACGCTTCGCCTATAACCAACTCAAAAAAACAAACAAACATATCATCCCCAAGACCCCCACCAAATGGGCAAATTGCAATTTGGTATGTGCTACTCTATCTCTCAATGACAAATTACTCCCCACTAAATAGTTGATATCAATTTGTGAGATTTACCGCCTCATTTCCTATGTCTAATTTTTTGTTAAGTGACCCGGCAAGTTATACCGTTCCTTAAACACCAACATAGTTGGTTCCGTTTCAGAGTCCCGACCATAATTATTCCTAAAGCGGATCCATGTGAAACTATAACGAACGCACGAACAAGGTCCAAATACAAAAGGCCGTAAAAACCAAACTTAACTAAAACCCACAGTAGAATGGGCCTTGGGATATATACATACGTACTTCTGTTATTTACGTACTTCAGTATTCTCAGAGCCAACCACCATATTGTTTGTGTTTTACAAAGACTGATTTAAAAGAGGGGGCTGCTGGCGCTGCAAATCCAAATAGTGCGCATATATATATATATATATATATATATATATATATATATATATATATATATTCAGGATATGCTTAAAAATAGTGAAAAATGTCACAATCAATTTGACCCAACTTCACCAAAGCACAGATCGATGTTGCGTTTCGTCCACATTCCCACATCGCACTGCCCGCCCAATCCCAACCTTCGTCCAAACAACGACCAGTTCTAGTAAAACCACGTCGTTTTGTTGTTCAATAATTTAGGGGTCATCATTAAGCCCACGGATCAAGTGGGCCGATGGAGGCCCGCAAGCCCGATGGACTTCAAGCCCGGCCCGGCCCGTCTAAAAGCCCGCTTAAGCCCGGGCCCGGTGGGTAGAGGGCCGGGCTTAGTTTAGGGGTTAGAAACTCGGCCCGGCCCGTAGGCCCGGCCCGTTAAGAGCCCGTCAAGCCCGCTCCATCAAAAGCCCGTAAAAGCCCGGCCCGTAAAGCCCGTTAAAATCCATACCTCAATAATTAAAGAATAAGTTACCCCCATATAGAGTTATTTTATATTTTTGACACATTAATATATTAATTAGATCTTTATTTTCACACACTTTAATGGATATTCACACTTCACTAGCACAATATGGATCATCTTTTTTATTAAACTCATTTATTTTATCATTTAAGTTCGTTAAAAATAATTATTATATTAATAATTTTAAGAATTTTAAATTATAGTCTAAAAATCACGAAGTAAACATATCATCGATCGAGGCTTTAACTTTGTCGGATTTAAGTTATTTTTTTACCGTCACCGTATTTCATCATAACGATCAAATTCTATTTCATAAAAATTTTCAAAATTTGACTTCTTTTATATAGTTGTTTCGAAAAGTTGTACACTTGAGTATAATCTACTAATCAAGTTATACCACATTAGTAAGCATGTTGTCATTATAATGGCTAAATTCACAAAATGAAAATTTTGACCGTCTAATGTGATCGTTATAGTTAAATATGAGTAGAGGAGAAAAATCAACTCGTTTCGTGAACGTTCGATGCTCGATCGAAACGGTCAACCATATTTTCATAAAACTTATCACACGAAAACGCTATTAGGTACCTTTAGATGACTTTGTTTCGTCGACTCTTCCAAACATTAAACTCTTAAATAAATGAGACGTAATCAGCCATGTAAAAATTTGGGAACGTTTACCTCTCGATACTATGGCTCCCCATAGAGAGATATAAGTTTAAATAAGGTTGACCGCACCGATCGGGGTTCTAACTTTGTCGGATTTAAGTGATTTTTTTACTATCACCGTATTTCATCATAACGATCAAATTCTATTTCATAAAATTTTTCAAAATTTGACTTCTTTTATATAGTTGTTTTGAAAAGTTGTACACTTGAGTATAATCTACTAATCAAGTTATACCACATTAGTAAGCATGTTGTCATTATAATGGCTAAATTAACAAAATGAAAATTTTGACCGTCTGATGTGATCGTTATAGTTAAATATGAGTAGAGGAGAAAAATCAACTCGTTTCGTGAACGTTCGATGCTCGATCGAAACGGTCAACCATATTTTCATAAAACTTATCACACGAAAACGCTATTAGGTACCTTTAGATGATTTTGTTTCGTCGACTCTTCCAAACATTAAACTCTTAAATAAATGAGACGTAATCAGCCATGTAAAAATTTGGGAACGTTTACCTCCCGATACTATGGCTCCCCATAGAGAGATATAAGTTTAAATAAGGTTGACCGCACCGATCGGGGTTCTAATTTTGTCGGATTTAAGTGATTTTTTTACCATCACTGTATTTCATCATATTTGTTATGATTGTATTTATTATGATTGTATTTGTTATGATTGAATTTGTTATGATTGTATTTTAATATGACAACTATATATATATATATATATATAGGCGTGGGGATGAGCCTCCCGGTTATGAACCGGGTTCCAAACCCTTTTTTGAAAAATAATATCGGATATTTATTTATTTTAATTAAAGCCCGGCCCGGCCTCAAACCGCCGTGGGCCATTCGGCCCGGCCCGCAAAAGCCCGTTAAGCCCGCCGTATATTGAAGGGCTTGGATCCTAGAAATTTTTAAAAAGCCCGGCCCGGCCCGGCCCGCTATTTTTAAATTACATTGTAAAGCCCGGCCCGGCCCGGCCCGCTCCAAGCCCGTTATGAATGGGCCGGGCTGGGCCCGGCCCGGCCCGTTGACGACCCCTACGAATAATTAATGTTTGGATCCAAAGACTGTTGGGAAACTTTGCCAGTTGCCATCGAGAAATAAAAGACTTAAACGCCAATGCTCCTCCTCTTCATTTTCGTAGATCTCTACGTAACTCTAACCGTTCGTCAACTAACTCAACAATGTCAGTTACAGCTGCCACGTCACCGTCGGTCGGGTGCTTCCACCTCTGCCGCCGATCAACTAGGCCGGCGGTACTCCCTCGATTCAGGATGACCGTCCGATCTACTGCTGTTTCTGTCACTCCTCTGGTGACTAAGCTACGCAATGGCTGTGCAACTCCTTTGCCCCTGCTGCGCCACGTGGCGGACGCTATGGCTGCTGATATGCGCGCCGGTCTCGCTGTGGAAGGCGGGAGTGATCTCAAGATGATACTCAGCTACGTTGATAGCCTCCCAACTGGGTAATGATTCTCTACTACTCCATCTTGAACTGAATTTTGAGTCTTTGTTTGTCGGGTTGACATTCTCGACTGCCCTGTTTTGCTGTTTTGATTTTGTTTACTGTTCTAAACTGTGATCAATATGTACAACTCTTATGATAGCATTTCATTTCTACTAGTAGTAATGTGAAGACTTGTACTTGTTTGCTTAAAGAGGACATTAACCACAAGCAAGCACAGCATTAATTATTTTCATTTTTCATTTAATTTAAGTGTGTTTTTGATGTGTTTTGGAAGGAAGGAATGAGAATGGTTTGTTTTATGCACTGGATCTTGGAGGCACGAACTTCAGGGTGTTGAGAGTACAGCTAGGAGGCAAGGAAGAACGTGTGATCGCCACTGAGTTCGACCAAGTTTCGATCCCCAAGAATCTTATGTTTGGCACTTCTGAGGTTTTTGCTTTGCTTACTTCTGCCAGAAAGTGTTAATTTCGGTTACACAACATTTATATGCATGTGCTGTAACAACTAACAAGTTTGATTCTTGGCATTGCAGGAACTATTCGATTTTATTGCTTCTGGTTTGGCAAAGTTTGCAGAAAATGAGGGTAACAAGTTTCACCTTCCAGCTGGTACGAAAAGAGAGATTGGATTCACATTTTCATTCCCTGTGAAGCAGACCTCAGTCGACTCTGGTATACTAATTAAATGGACAAAGGGCTTTTTAGTCTCTGGAACGGTTTGTATATTTTTTTCATTGGATTCATTTGAGACATTACAAATATGTGCGGCCTAGTTTCTGTTGAATGTAACCAGGATGTGCTAACTTGCTACAGGCAGGAAGAGATGTAGTTGCTTGTTTGAATGAGGCTATGAAAAGGCTAGGATTAGATATGCGTGTGTCGGCCCTGGTATGCTTGTTTGAATGATGCTATTACTTGTTCCTACTCATTCCTACTTGGTGCTTAAAAAGCCAACGTGATACTAATGAGTGATATTTGACTAGGTTAATGATACTGTTGGAACATTAGCTGGAGCAAGATACTGGGATGATGATGTCATGGTTGCTGTCATTTTAGGTACTGGAACCAATGCTTGCTATGTTGAGCGCGTTGATGCAATTCCTAAACTACAGAATCATGTGTCTTCTACTGGCTCAACAGTGTGTAGAACATTCCCCCCCCCCCCCCCCCCCCCCTCCACTCTCCTCTTTTTATGTATTGACTTGGCCTAACTACAGTGATCAATATATCCAAAATGACCTTTGTTCAGATTATCAACACTGAGTGGGGAGCATTCTCCAATGGTCTTCCTTTAACTGAATTTGATAGAGAAATGGATGATGCATCAACCCCGGTGAGCAGGTATATATGTCTTATATTCTATTGTTAGTATTAGTTTCCTTTATCATGATTTATGTCTAATATCATACTGGTACGCACTTGTTACTTGTTGATCATATTTGATCTTGTGCAGATCTTTGAGAAAACGATCTCTGGAATGTATCTTGGTGAAATTGTAAGAAGAGTTTTACTGAAGATGGCTGAAGCTGATGCACTCTTTGGTGATTCAATCCTGGAAAAATTATCAACACCTTTTGTACTCAGGTAACATCTACTTCAATTGTCTGTTTTGCAAGTGACTTGAAATCTTAAAAATTAAGTTGCTGAAGTATGTTCTGAACCGAGTGTTACAGGACCCCAGATCTATGTGCAATGCAGCAGGATACGTCTGATGATCTTCAAGATGTTGGATCAATCCTATACAATGTTGCAGGGGTAAACTCTTGTTGTTATTAATATTTTAAAATTCAGCCGATATAGTTCATATATTAGATTCAATGCATCAATACAGTGAAAACCTCCATCAGTTTCCATTGTGATTTCCTTTGTAACTTTTTTTTTTGTTTCTCCAAAACTGTGATTAGGTTGAGTCCAATTTAAGTGCAAGAAAGATTGTGGTGGAGGTATGTGACACCATTGTGAAGCGCGGCGGGCGCTTAGCTGGTGCAGGAATAGTCGGGATCCTGCAGAAGATGGAGGAGGATTCAAAAGGTGTCATCTTTGGCAAGAGAACAGTTGTTGCTATGGATGGAGGCTTGTACGAGAACTACCCTCAGTACAGAACGTATCTCAGTGAGGCTGTCACCGAGCTTCTAGGGGATGATATTGCAAAGAATGTTGTGATAGAGCATTCCAAAGATGGGTCTGGTATAGGGGCTGCTCTTTTGGCTGCTGCAAATTCCAAGTATCATAGCTATGACTCGTAGGACAGGACAGCATTGTTGAAGGACCAACAAGGTATTGTACTATCATGTAATTAGTCTCCGATGATTAGAGTTGTATGTAATTGGATTGGGAAATAAGGTGAGTGAATAAGAAGATGTGAATATAGGATTCACTTCAGAATTGTAATTTCCGGCAGTAGCCTGTATAAGTTGTGAGACTATGATGCACCATTCATCTCTATGGTGCAAATTTTGTCATTCATTTGCTGCCACGAAATACTATGAAGTAGTTTCTGATTACAAAGTAAGAACCATGAGCATTTGGCCAGTCATATTACAACATTCAAGTGGTTTTTTGAGTGTGGTTGTCGAACGAATAGATTGATTTGACTAGCAAATTGTAAGAAGCTGCGCAATCCGCTGTATGATTCAACTTATCTATTAAACAATTCACCTCTACTTTGCGCTTGTAATGTGAGTAATATGGTGTATACAAACACTTTCTTTCAGACATACATCCGAGTACATTTTGTATTTCCGACCACCTGACTCAAGCATGAGCAAAGGATCCGAGTCCTAACCATGAGCAAGGAAGCCGAGATAGAAGTCTATAACTTGTCTAGTGAAAAAACCCTATTGTGATTCAGTGCATCTGGTTGTACCGTGGTAAGGTGTGACTCGCTTGTACTCTGACCCCGCCATTAAAATTTGCCGTCGGATTATGTTGACCAATGTCAACGAATACAAGTTAATACGAATCGGTTACCTCTTTTCTCTTAAACTCCGAGCTACGACTCACCGGCATAACAAAACGACATCGCAGCAGCAACGTTAGAGCAAAATTTGTTCCGAAAGATTTGGGCCTCTCCTCCGCTTCTGTTCATTTCCTTAAAATCTTCGTCTTCAACAACAATGGTACTGCTCCCATGATCACTTTTCTATATTCGGAATCCGAATTTGTCTTCGATTTCAAACTCTAACTCTGATGGTCTTATGTTGTTTCTGGCAGATCCGGTTCATATTGTTACAGAACCGCCAAGGCAAGACCCGTTTAGCTAAGTACTACGTTCCTCTCGAGGATTCCGAGAAGCACAAGGTCGAGTACGAGGTAAACAGCTTTCCCCAAGTTCACTTTCCTTTTTTGTTTTTGTCCTTGTTTTATTTTTCTGCTACGAAATGTACTCAAGGATTTCTTAAAATTGATGCAGGTTCATCGTTTGGTGGTCAACAGAGATCCCAAGTTCACCAATTTCGTTGAGGTTTTATTCTTTTGAAATTTTAGCTGCATATTTTTTGTTCATCTAAATGAAATATTGAAAAGCTCGAAAGTTTTGCATGGAATATGAGATCCTAGTTCGTTGTAATTTAGCTGATTTTTGTAACATTGTGTTGTAGTTTCGTACACACAAGGTGATCTACAGGCGATATGCAGGGTTGTTTTTCTCACTGTGTGTTGATATAACTGATAATGAGCTGGCCTATTTGGAATGCATTCATCTATTCGTCGAGATTTTGGACCATTTCTTCAGCAATGTTTGCGAGCTTGATTTGGTCTTCAACTTCCACAAGGTCTGTTACTGCTCATCAGTTTTTGTTCCTGTTAGTTATTGAGCAAGTATCACTGACCGTCGAATTATTATCAGTCATTGTACTTGGTTACTGGTGGCAATTGAGGGCTCTTTTAATGAGAATAGTGGTTAACTGGTTGTTAAAGAATTTAACTAGGTTATTCAGTTCAGAGCAAATATAAGTTAGGGATCTCTATTAGTAATTTGTTGTTCTGGTGAGTTCGCCTGTATGTATTCATCTTCTATTAACAGAAATAGATGTTTGTCAATGACAATCTGTGTCTCTTAGAAGTTTACCATCTCGTACTGCTAGATAGCTTTCTTTTGTTTTCTCCTTGTACATTATATTACCTCAACATTTTCTTGTATGCAGGTCTATCTGATACTTGATGAGTTCATTCTTGCTGGAGAGCTCCAAGAAACAAGCAAGAAGGTGAGAATATCTATGAATGTATAATACTAAATATTTTAATTTAGTTTAAACAAAAACATAGTGCGTCAACATGACTGTTGTTTGTGTCATTCATTTCGGGGATGCTCGATCTTTTACCCTTGAGAGAGATTGTCTACCTTTGATGTTATAAGTTCCGAATGCTGATGTATCGTGAAACCTATGTATGTGTCTGCATTGCATGAAACAAAGTTGACGTGCCTTTGCTTGTCCCACATGTCAATGTTTAGTTGCAATTTCTATTCAAGTGCTCGTTCCTGTTGCTTTGGCCTTGTTTTGACCATGACAATGAGAAATAAAAGATTCCGTCTTGTGTTTTTGAATGTTTTCCCTGGGGAGTTATTTTGTTTCACTTTCATGAGCTTTCTTTTGTGCTTCTATTATCCATTACTCCCTGATGCATTCGGTGGCCTCTGCACAACTCTGCATCTGGTATATTGTTGCTATACAAGTGTATAACATTAAAGGATCTGGCTTGACTTGCAGGCGATAATAGAGAGAATGGGAGAACTGGAAAAGCTGGAGTGAAGTTTGTATTTATCCTGTCAAGACAAGATTTTCGGATTGCAATATGTTTCTTTGTATCTGCTGATCGTATCAATTAATTTGCGTACTACCATTCCCTGTGTCAATTCTTGTATAAATAAAAGTTAATGAACTAGAATGTTTCTCTTTTTTATCATCTCCTTTGTTCCTGGCTCTCCCCCTATTTGCCATTTGTGATCGAACCCCCACCCAAACCCCCCGCCCACCCCTCAGGAAAAAAAAAAAAAAAAAAAAAAAAAAAAACAAGAATATGTCGTACCGAGGTGTTCAAGAAAAGCAAAATTTTCAGTTTTGTAGTTCTGACTTCTGAGTATGTAGTGTTGTAGTTCTCATGGGATAATGATATTCAGAGGTTGCGTAGTACAGTGCTTCTGAAACAGTGAAACTGACCAAGTTTTCCTGGGTGATTTGAAATAGATATGGACAATGGAAGACAGCTCCTTTAAGTATTATGTATATGCAAGTCGATCTGGTCCAAATATGTCTCGAGGATAATTTCATATAATAAGCAAAGGGGAAGATGAAGTTAAACATTTATATTGTGATAGATAATATTCCTCATATGCTATGTTTGCACAACACATATTTGGCTACGATCCTAGTGCCGCAGTTGATCTAACTATGAAGCGAATGCGGGGTTGCCATGCCATGAATAGTGTTCAGTTCTTGTAAGTCAAGTCACCACAATGTCGAGCTGCAAGTCCTACTCCCTCGTCTGAAGAGGAGAAAAGAATTAAATAAATGCATTAACCAGCAACTTCCCCATAGATCATCTCTCATCAGTTATCACTGCTCATCAGAGGCGCTCATTGCAGAGTAACTGCAATGGCAGTGCACTCGCAGCACGGTATCCACCAACAGACTCCTCATATACAGAAGCCAGATGGTGGTCTGGTAGTTTTACCCTGCCGGGAGGAAAAGAAGTGACTGCCATTAGTTGCTGCTGATGTTGAGATAGTTGTGCGTACTTGGGACCAACTAGTTCAAGTGTTGAAGGGGAAGGAGAAAGGAGAGCTTGGCCACATTGAATCAGTGTGCAATTGTCCTGCTTTATATTTTGCCAGCTCGGTGAGGAGGCTGTGGCTGCCAATGTTCCCTCTTGCCTGTACTGAGCTGCCCAAAACCTTTGCTGATGTTGCTGCTGCTGCTGCTGCAAATGTAACTGTTGTTGCTGATGTTGATGATGATGCTGATGCTGATGCTGCTGCTGCTGCTGCAAATGTAAATGTTGTAGTTGTTGTTGTTGTTGTTGTTGTTGCTGCTGCTGCTGCTGCAGATGTAACTGCTGTTGTTGACTTGGTTGTTTTGTCAAGGCTGTGGCATTTGCTTGAGGACCATAGATTGGGTTGCCATATGAGGGTAGCAGTTGGCCCTGGATCCAACATCATTTCATAATTGCAGTTAAAACATGAAATTATTTTTTACCAACATTACATTACAAGAATTAGTTCTGTTAGCTTCCTAAATAACAGTAGTTCTAGGTGCACAACAGATTCAACCTTCGGTTGTATGAAATGAAATAGAAAAAATTTTTATGCTAATTTTTTTTTTTTTTGAGAGAAAAACTTTTATGCTAATAAAAAATACAAAGATCCAGTAGAAGGAGAAATACAAGTGAATACAATACATGAAGAACTATACTACCTGCTGTGCCACAGAGGGACTTTCAAGGGGAGCAGAAGAGTTGTAGCGAGACCGGGTCAAAGAGAAAGGAATGAGATTGTGATGCTGCATAGGAGAGTGAAGATAAGGAAGTTGGGCTTGTGCCAACGGCTCCATCCCATATCTACCTCTAGTAAAACTATCATTGTTTTCCGAGCTGCCACCTCCAGCTGACAATGAAAGGAAATCAAAAATCTGCATGAAGCAAGAGACTAGTAAGAAGTGAGAACAGCATAAGCAGAAAACATAACAAAGGTCCAATCTCAAGCTTTACCTGTTTTGGTGAAGTGTGTGCCCCAGATACCAAAGTAGACGATGGCTGATCTTGATGGAGCTTCTTTTGCTGAAGCATGTCGTTCTTAGCTTCATCCGGAACAATTTCAGCAGTAGAGATACTTAAGTTACTACTGGAAACAGCCTCGTTGAAACCGCTTTGAGCACTAGTACAGGTATCAACTCCCAGAAAATCCCCTTGTCTGGATCCTTCATGTGTGATTTGACGAGGTTGTAGCATTAACTTATCTTTGTTCTCAGAGCTTTTAAGAGACTGGATCAAATGACTAATGTAGACATGAGCTGCACATTTCTTACACGAACTTCTACCATTGACAACTTTAGTAACCTGTAAAGTTTGCATTTAGATGCTTGACATGGTATGAACAAGGTGGGTAGCACTTGGAATCATCAACACATTGACAATTATCATTACCTTTGCAAAAGAAGGACCATTTGGGACCAGCGGTTTGGAGGTTGAACAAGGAGCATCCATCCAGGGGGGCAGTGTAGCAGCAGGGTTATCACTCCTAGCACCAGGCGAGACATTTGAAGACAAGCCAGGCCACAATCCTGAACCTTAAATAAAAGAGCCAATATGATGACAACTTCAAGAAACTGATATACACTAATGAGAACACATTTGACAATCAAAGGTGAACATTCCATTGAAGATAATCTGAACAATCAAGAATTATACCTGTCTTCCTCGATTCTTGGAGCATATCATGTTTTTGAACTTGACTCCAAATGTTCATCCCCTGAAGAGTTATTCATATATCAAGATCAGAAGCATGCTCATCCTATTGGTATTCAACTTGCACTTGGCGAGTTATGCTTACCAGCTCCACTGCAATCTCTGGTTTTCTCCCAAAAACTGAGGTCTGCTGTTGCACAGTTTGCTTCAACCTGCTAGAGATTAGAAAATGATCAGGATTTAAGAGACTAGGCAAAAAACAGAAGCTGGAATTAATTTGTAAAATACCCACCGACTATCCAGGTTCAACTCTGATGGATCACGGAAGTTGACAGCAATGCCAAAAGGCTTTGCATTGCACTTTTCAACCATAGTTGGCAATGTAGAATTGTTTATTTGATTCTGAGGGACGTTATTATACGATTCTATACAGAATTTGCCACTGTTGGGCAATTCAGGCTGATATTGAGTACTGGGTTTGTTCAACAAATCGACTTGAGCAGTTTCTTTAGCTAATCCTTCTATGGAAGATGGACTGGTGGAGGTGGCAGCGCTGAAGGAGAAAACTGGATCCATTTTCCTGTCTCCAACTGCAGTAGCAAATATCGACATATAAATTATTAGTCAACCAAAATAGCAAAAATAATGAAAAGAACATTGCTAAATAGAGTATAATGAACCAAACCTTCAACTGCAGGCGTAGGACTGTTCTTCGACTCTGGCAAAGCTGAAGCATTTGCATCTAAATTTTCAGAGTCTACTTTCGCACTACCATTTGCTTCATTGTTGGGGAACACCAATGCAGCCAAAGCATACAGAGTCTCCACAACTTCTTCCTCATCTTTTGTGATAGGCCCAGAAACAGTCTCTTTAGGGAACCTATCTCCTAGTTTCTTCATAATCAAGTTCAAATACATGTATCAGAGTGCTGAAAAACGTAAAAAATGTCTGATACAACAGATTGAAAAGATGAGTACCAAGCATGGTTTCTTTACACCATTGCAGTTGAGAGACTCAGTGCCACCCATTAGCTTCCTTGAGTACGGTAAAGACAGAGATGTAGATTGACGATGCCGCTTCTTCATTGCTGCAAGTGCAAAAACAGCTTTAAAACAAGCCCAAAGACAATGATGAGACATTAATTATTAATACAATAGAATATGAAGTGGTCTTTTAAATTCACTCAAAATCCAAAAGCTCCCGAATCATAGAAAGCCAGTTTCATTATCCTTTTGGGAAAGTGAACTCAAGGAATACAAGGAAGCAAAAACATCGAAGTGACATATAATTAAAATCTCAAAAGTATCAATGCGCCATAAAAGTGGCATCACACCCAAAAAAAAAATAAAAATAAATAAAAGACAGAACCTTGCGTCCCGAAAAAGAAGGAAAAAGCAAAAGCTCAAGCTTTGCTTCACTCCTAATCAACAATTAACCCAAAAAAAAAAAAAACTAAACAAGAACAACCCACTAAATTAAAAACACGAATAATCAAACGTAAAATGAAACCCAGATACCTGAACGCAGTTTCCGAGGCACAGAGCCCAGATGAACTCCATTGCAGTAACCCGAAAACTGTGAACAAAAAATCCATTTCTTTTATGTAAGCAACACTAAGAAAAAAACAGAGCAAAATCATGATAGTGAAATATAAGGCCTGACCTTTCTGGGTAGCTTAAGTCTCTTACTGGGAAGAAGAAGCTCCTCATCTTCTCCATCAGACACGTCACACCCCATTTCAAAGCTCGAACTCACTCCTCTACCAATAGCACTCAATTTCCTAATCCTCTCCTTCTTCGATTTCTCAAGCACCACCAACTCCCCTTTCAAAAAAAAAAAAAAAAAAAAAAAACATGGCCTCTTATCAGAAACGAGAGAAGGAAGAGAACGCAGATAACGACAACTGCCATAACCGCCTTTTGTTTTGTTTTGTTTTTTTTTTTTTTTTCTCTCCGGAGAAAACTCCAAGACAACACCAAAACAGATAAAAATTCTCTACAATTCAAAAAGTAAATTTACCAGACAAGAGATTGTGTCCACGTCGAGCGAGCTTGTCCATTTACGAGACTAACATCCAGCGGCAGAGAATCGATCTTCGGAGCTGAGATGAAACCCGGAATTAATCAAGCACAGAAATGAGGTGAGGCTCTGTCTCTCTCTCTCTCTCTCAGATGCAGAAAAAGTGAAACGAGAACAACGTGTAGAGACTAGAGAGAGAAAGCGAGGTGTTCGTTGGTGTGGTTTTATTTCCTTTTTGTGGGTGTGTGTTGTAGTACTTATTTACCGAAAAGCTCGCCTGAAAGAAAACCGGAAAAAGTGGGTTTGGTTTTTATTTTTATTTTAGAGAGAAGATTCAATTTCGTCGCCGGGCATCTCTCCCAGGCTGAGTGAGATTAGCTCGGAGAGAGAGAAGCCGGAGATTAAAAGACAAAGGAAAAAGCGTTTTAAAGGTGAAATGGAATCAGGTACTCTCTGAGCTTTGATTGTCACAAAAGGCACAGATAGTGTGACTCCCACTGTAAAAATCGGAAAATTAAAGAAAATTCAAACAAAGCCACCCGTGATTTATAATGTGGAAATAAATCAGCAAAATAGTTAATGCAAATCTAAACTGTCATTAATGCAAATCTACCTATGATGGAATTGAACTCTGCTTGCAACGCTGAGCCTCTGTGTGAAATGAAGCAGTGGATAAAGAGAGAGGAGCACATAAGCTCGGGAAAGACGGAAAAACCCAAGGCCTTATTTGTGCTCTGGCGATTGATTAAGCTCTGCAGATTCACTCAGGGCCGTCGGATGATCAGAAGAGTTGGTCCACGTGGCGTGGAGGGTGAGATGAGTTTCCGCGTGGCGGTTGTGTACGGAAAGAGGGGGGTGTTGCTTTTTTAGTGTGAAGAGACTTATTCCGGCGAATTGGAGCCTAGAACTGTACGTGGAGGTCTTTTTGGCTAAATGGATTTGGAGAGGAAAGCGACGCGGACACGCCGATAAGGTGGTGTGGGAGACACGCACGTGGGAAGGGTGGACTTTAACGAAGGGAGTGGTTTCTCCACGCGCCGCGAGTAATTGGTTGGAGTTACGGACGATTTTAGCGTGGGGGAGATGGAGAATGCACAGTAATTTTGGAGTTTTATTCTCTCTGCAAAACTGGGCGTGGCAGAGAGAGAGAGAGAGTCATGGCTGTTACGTGAGTGAGAGTCTGTTTGTTCTTTTGCAGTGTTTAAATTATTGGAGCAGCACTTGCTGCCATAATAAGACCTTTCTGCCCTCCAGGCCTCCAACCCGGACATTATTCATGTATCAATTTCGTGACACTATAATGGGAAATGGTGGTTGGTATCATTTAGAAGAGCGCTGTTGAATGATTTCTTTCATGAATTGAGTTGGCTTTTAGGCTCATGTGCTCTAAATATTGGACTCCAATTCTGGAGCACTGGTTGGGTTATTGAAATCCACCATATATACAGCATTCAGTTGTGTGGGTCGATGGGCCTTACATGTAGTTTAGTGGGCGGCCAAGTGATAAAAACAACAACACGACCTTAATAACTGATTCAGGACAAATGCACTAGGCGCTAGGGGAGATGCGATAACCCATTTTCATGAAATAAATTCAAATCAATGCAAACAATCGCTAAAAAAAAAAAAAAAAAAAAGATAAAGATGATGATGAAGACGGTGCGTTTAAGATGAAGTTCAAGGGCATTTGCGCCTTCCACCGTGAGTAGTCATATTCCAGTAGCAAGTGTTGAGGTTTAGTATTCTACAGTACATCGTTAGTGTGCTGGTTTGTTGTTTGGTTATTTCAGTTAATAATCCCTAGTCTTTAGGGAGTAGTAGAGTTTGTGTTTGATTCAGTCTTAGCCAGTAAACCACGATCATAGGAGTGTACAATCGTGGGTTGTTATTTCCCTCTTTCAAGTTGTAAAAGGCTGGTTATAAAGCCAGTGTTCCAATTCAATAAACTGTGCTTTTTGGTTCCTCCAAATATTGTGTGAAGTGCGAAACAGAGAGAAAACTTCAACAAGTGGTATCAGAGCCCCATCACAGGGGCCTGATTTAGAGAGAGAGAGAGAGAGAGAGAGAGAGAGAGAGAGAGAGCCAGAAAGTGTGAGTAAAAGAGAAAGCATGGCAGCTGAAGGGAGTTACATACCAGCTCCAAAGTTTGACGGGTATTATGATCATTGGGCAATGGTCATGGAAAACTTTCTCAGATCAAAACAGTTATGGAGACTGATTGAGCATGTAGCACCGGCCGAGATTCAGGAACCTGAGCAAGCAACCTACTCAGCAGCTGTGGAGAGGACACAGCTAACGGAGACCCAACGTACGCAGATTGAAGAACAAAGGAAGCTGGTAGAAGAGCATAAGCTGAATGATCTCAAAGTCAAAAATTATCTGTTCCAAGCCATCGATCGAACCATAATGGAGACCATTCTGGTGAAAGATACAGCAAAACAGATATGGGACTCCATGAAGATGAAGTACCAAGGAACATCCAGGGTTAAAAGAGCACAATTGCAAGCTCTAAGGAGAGACTTTGAAGTTTTGAAGATGAAGGAAGGTGAAGGAGTCGATGAGTACTTTGCACGTACTCTGGTCATTGCTAACAAGATGAAGATGCTTGGTGAGAAGATGGAGCAGATAGGGATTGTTGAGAAGATCCTACGTTCTATGACTTCTAAGTTTGATCATGTCGTTTGCTCAGTGGAAGAATCTAATGATTTGGACACTTTAACAATCGATGAGTTGCAGAGCAGCCTCCTAGTACATGAGCAAAGGATGAAAGGGCATCAGGAAGAAGGACATGCTCTCAAGGTCACCGAAGTAGAAAGATCAGGAGCAAGGGAGGATGATAGAGGTGGCTTTAGAGGGAGAGCTCGCGGTGGAGGTTTCAGAGGCAGAGGAAGAGGTCGTGGTAGACAACCTGTTAATCGTGCTACTGTGGAGTGTTACAAATGCCACAAACTAGGGCATTTTCAATTTGAATGCCCTAGTTGGGAGAAGAACGCGAACTATGCGGAACTTGACGAAGAAGAAGAGATGTTACTTATGTCTTTTATTGAATCTCATGGTGCTCAGAGAGAGGAGGTATGGTTCTTAGATTCGGGGTGCAGCAATCACATGTGTGGTAATAAGGCTTGGTTTACAGATCTCAATGAAGACTTCAGGCAATCTGTAAAGCTTGGCAACAACACAAGAATGGCTGTAATGGGGAAGGGAAATATCGGGCTGAATATTGGAGGGGTGAATCACATGGTGAGTGGAGTGTTTTATATCCCAGAGCTGAAGAACAACCTGCTGAGCATAGGTCAACTACAAGAGAGAGGCTTGGCTATACTCATTGAGCATGATTTCTGTAAGTTGTTTCATCCAACTCGAGGCTTAATTCTGCAAACTTCCATGACGGCAAATCGCATGTTTGTTCTGTTGGCTTCTATCAATTCAAAAGAATCAGCATGCTTACAAACTATCAGTGACACTGAGACTCAACTTTGGCACTGCCGATTTGGACATCTGAGTTTCAAAGGCCTGAGAACTTTATACTACAAAAAGATGGTGAAGGGCCTGCCTCCACTCCAAACTCCAGCAAGGGTGTGTGCTGATTGCTTAGTTGGAAAACAACATCGGGAGTCAATACCTAAGAAGAGTCTATGGAGGGCTTCGGAGAAGTTACAACTAGTCCATGCTGACATTTGTGGACCAGTGAAGCCGGAATCAAACAGCAGAAAGAGGTACTTGATCACATTTATTGATGATTTTAGTAGAAAGTGTTGGGTTTACTTTCTTTCAGAGAAATCTGAGGCATTTAGCACATTTAAAAAGTTCAAGAGTCTTGTTGAGAAAGAGTCTGGTTTATTGTTATGTTGTCTACGTACTGATAGAGGTGGTGAGTTTACCTCTAAGGAGTTTAGTGAGTATTGTGGTGTGAGTGGGATTAAAAGACAGCTTACTTCCTCATATACTCCCCAACAAAATGGGGTAGCTGAAAGGAGGAATCGTACAATCATGAATCTTGTGAGAAGTATGTTGTCTGAAAAGAAAGTGCCTAAGGAGTTTTGGCCAGAAGCTGTAAACTGGTGCATTCACATCCTAAATCGGAGTCCAACATCTGCACTCAAGGAGGTTACACCGGAAGAAGCCTGGAGCAACGTTAAGCCTACAGTTGATTACTTTTGAGTTTTCAGATGTATAGGTCACGTACATGTTCCTGATGCCAAAAGGAGTAAGCTGGATGACAAAAGTTCAAAATGTGTGCTGTTTGGTGTAAGTGAAGGAACAAAGGCTTACAGACTCTTCAACCCAATTACCAAGAAGATAGTGGTGAGCCGAGACGTGATTTTTGAGGAGAATGAGAAATGGGACTGGGAAACCAACACTGAAGCAGTGAAGAGTGATGTTATGGAATGGGGAGATGATGATGAAGTAACTGGAAGTGAAGAAGAAGTGGTTGAACCAGTTCCAAATGATGATGGGGAAGGAGCCAGTTCATCTTCAACAGAATCACTTGACAATGCTGCAACGACTCCACCAGAAGAACAAGGGAAAAGAACCAGAAGGCAACCTTCTTGGATGCAAGATTATGAAACAGGAGAAGATTTGTCTGATGATGAAACTTTGATGCAGAATATGGTTCTCTACACAGCAGCATATGATCCAAATACATATGAGGAAGCATCTTTAAGCCTAAAGTGGAGAGTAGCTATGGAGAATGAGATGCAAGCAATAGAAAAGAATGGTACCTGGGAGTTAACTGATTTACCAGTAGGAGCAAGAACAATAGGAGTGAAATGGATCTTCAAAACAAAGTTAAATGAGAGGGGTGAAGTGGATAAATACAAAGCACGCCTTGTGGCTAAAGGGTATGCACAGAGGCATGGAATTGATTACATGGAGGTGTTTGCACCAGTGGCTAGATGGGACACAATCAGAATGATCTTAGCCTTAGCTGCTCAAAGAAAGTGGTGTGTATACCAACTTGATATCAAAAGTGCTTTTCTGCATGGAGAGTTAGAGGAGGATGTGTATGTAGAGCAGCCACAAGGTTATGAAAAGCAAGGGGAGGAGCACAGGGTCTACAAACTCAAGAAGGCACTATACGGGTTAAAACATGCTCCTCGGGCCTGGTATAGCAGACTTGAAGCTTACTTTGTTGGCGAAGGATTTGAACGCTGCCCAAGTGAACACACTCTCTTTGTGAAGGCTCAAGAAGATGGTGAGATTTTAATTGTAAGTGTGTATGTAGATGATCTGATTTTCACAGGGAGTAGCTTGAGAATGATGGAGGAATTTAAAGCTTCAATGAAGTCCAAGTTTGACATGTCAGACTTGGGGAAAATGAAGTTCTTCCTTGGAGTGGAGGTTGTGCAGAATGAAGAAGGCATCTTCATGAGTCAACGCAAATATGCTCAAGAAGTTCTTGAACGTTTTGGTATGGCAGACTCAAACCCGGTGAAGAATCCCATTGTACCAGGTTTCAAAATGATAAAAGATGAAGGAGGTGCTCGGGTTGACTCAACTCAATACAAGCAAATTGTGGGAAGCTTGATGTACCTAACAGTTACAAGACCTGATCTCATGTTTGTGGTTAGTTTGGTGAGTAGGTACATGGAGAGGCCTACTGAGTTTCATATGGCAGCTATAAAGAGAGTGTTGAGGTACATAAAAGGGACAGTAGAGTTGGGAATTGGCTACAAAAGAAGAACTGTGAATGGAGAAGAATTGATGGCTTTTTCGGACAGTGACTTTGCTGGTGATGTTGATGATCGAAGGAGCACCTCAGGTTATGTCTTTATGATGAGTGAAGGAGCAGTGGCATGGATGTCCAAGAAGCAACCAGTGGTTACACTTTCCACCACAGAAGCAGAATTTATCTCTGCAGCTACATGTGCTTGTCAAGGTGTGTGGATGAGAAGAGTGCTTGAGAACCTGAGCTGCAAGCAAAGTAAGTCAACTATGATTTTCTGTGATAATAGTTCTGCCATAAAGTTATCAAGGAATCCTGTGATGCATGGAAGAAGCAAACATATCGATATCAGATTTCACTTTATTCGTGACCTCTGTAGAGATGGTGTTTTTCAACTGGAATATTGCAGCTCTGAGAATCAGATAGCAGACATTATGACAAAGGCTTTGAAGTTGAATACTTTCGAAAAGTTGAGAGGATGGCTAGGGGTATGCAAGCTGCCAGCAGAAGTAAACTGATTGCTTCAGGCAATTCAGTTTAAGGGAGGAAATGTTGAGGTTTAGTATTCTACAGTACATCGTTAGTGTGCTGGTTTGTTGTTTGGTTATTTCAGTTAATAATCCCTAGTCTTTAGGGAGTAGTAGAGTTTGTGTTTGATTCAGTCTTAGCCAGTAAACCACGATCATAGGAGTGTACAATCGTGGGTTGTTATTTCCCTCTTTCAAGTTGTAAAAGGCTGGTTATAAAGCCAGTGTTCCAATTCAATAAACTGTGCTTTTTGGTTCCTCCAAATATTGTGTGAAGTGCGAAACAGAGAGAAAACTTCAACAGCAAGGACAAACTTCATAGTGACCAGAAGCGCCTGGTGGAACACAAACGCACCTAACACAACACGTTCCACATGCCCTCTTGCATGCATTTGGCCGTGACGACAAACCACACCTCACATTACAAGTTCCGCCGCAGTCTGTGTGTTCGTTCGTATATCATCGATTAATTAGTAAAAAAGATTGATCGAAATTACCATATAGTTTTTTTTTTCCCTATGATAAAGAAACATGTTGCATACTAGTTATACCTGTTTTTGGGGAAAGAGGGGATCCAACCGGAGGATTGGTCACCTGGAACATGTCACGTTGTTAATCTATCAGATTAATATCGAGGAGATAAAACAACTATAGCAAAGAAAGGCATCGACGGGATCAAAATGTTTTACCTGCGCATCGGAGCTAACAAGGTGGAGAATGAGAAGAGAAACAAGAAGCTGAGCAATTAGAGCCCTAAACATCATCGAGAAGCCTTCAAGGGAATGAGAGTTGGGGGCTTAATCTGTGCGTGAATGAGTTCAATCTGGAATTGGTGTGCGTTTAGAGACAAGAATGGTGGTGGTATTTATGGAGAAGGCCAGGTGAGTGATGCAACGCACTGAGTCTAGCTTAGTATGAATTGCTGTGAGTTGTGCCACATAAGACATTTCAAATTTAATTTGTACAGTAAAGCATGTGTTGGACTTTACATGAGATGTATTTACTTATTTTTAACATTTTTAAAATTATGAAATCATATTGGGCTGAACTGGACTTCAATTCTAAAGGAGATGGAATGGCAAATGCGGCCCATTATATTAATTACTGGGCCTGTACTAACAAGGAGAAGAACAAATCATGGAACACTTCACTATTGGACTGTATGTTATCCCATCTCCACACCAAATTGACGTACGATATATAACAGAAAATACAAGCAGCTAGTGGCCATTTTATTGGATAATTTAAACATATCTACGCAAATTTATTCACTCTGTAGCTCCAACACATATATTAATAAATATAACCAAGCTAGTGCTTTTAGTAGTTTTGATGTTGCAGTTGAATTAAGGACACTTGCGTCTGCCACCGTGGGTGGTGAGGCTAGCGTAACAGGGGCAGACGTCGTAGTTTCCAGCCGTGCCAGGAGGAACACAGCTGCAACGCCGGCAGCAAGTCCCGCATGCCCTCTTGCACAGCCGAGGCCGCGACGATAAACGACACCTTGCAGTGCACGCTCCACCGCAGTCTGTACATGCAAACGACATGTTGATCAATAATCATGTAGGAGACGAAGAGAAAGAGAGAAATGGGGAGAGGAGAGGTGTATATATATATATATATATACCTATTTTGTCAAGGAGGGAAGCATGTGTTGTATCTTTGTTCACCTGCAAACATCTCAAAACATATAAGTTGGCAGTTCAAGCAATCGTATCGATCACAAATATTTCATTAGCTAGCTGCTACATAGTTAGCTTACCACTCCATCAGCCTCAACAGGACTGAAAGCAAGAAGGGAAAGCATCATCATCAAGAGAACTGAAACAACCACAAGCCTGGAGTTCATCATCATGATCGATCGCAAAACAGTGAAGCAAAGCCTTCGCTAATTGGTCTCAAGACTAGTTGAGCACCTTGCTTGGTTTTATGTAAACTGAGATGCACGGATGCCCTATTTATAGGCTGCAGATCGATGACTACTGTGGGTTTAGTGATAAGAAAGAAGAGGAGGGTTGGTAGCAGGTAGGTCCATGCGAGGACGGGACGTTCACCATGGTTTGTGGCATGTACGCGGATTTGTAATTGTTAATTAGTTACACTCATTTTGAAGCTTAAAGATAAATGTTAATTCAGATAACAGCTAAAAATGGGGCTAAGATTCAGTGGAGGCTAGTAAAGCTAAAGCATTTGGAATCATCTGGAACAAGTAAAGCTAAGCAGCCAGCTATCTCGTTTGTTTTCTATTGCTTCGCTTCGTTGTGTATTGGAGTTTTCTTTACAAGTGGCTTGAGGAGGCTTTAGCCTTTGGCCACGTACCTACCTTCAAACTCTATCCTTCTTCAACAGCAATATCATTTAGTAAATCTTGTACGTAATTATTAGACGTCTAATCCATATTCTAGTGAGGTTCTAGCTGCTAATCAAGGTTGACTGATTTGACTGTGCTCGATGAGATGAAGCTCGTGTAGAAAGAAACTAGTCTTTTCAGGGTCAGGTAGAGGTTGCTTTCTTGCTAGCTGGTTACCAAATTAGTGGCAAGCATCCATGTATTCCTCAGTTTCTATTTTCATTGGGGATAGTACGTCCAAGATACAGGGAAAATTCGAGACTTGGCACAAAACCAAAATCAGTAGAAGAATATGCCAAGGATATGGTCGATATATAATCCATCTTCAATGGCTTGAACAAGCAAAAATCTATAGGTGCATGCTGCATTGCTTTACGACCAATTCATTTCGACCTCTGAGATGGTCTGTTTTGTTGTTTTCTTTGTTTGGCAGGCACTCCTTTTAGTATCAAAGGCCAGAAATTGCAAAATGCTTCAAGTCAAATCGCACACATACCCACTGTGCTGTATATGCTAGGCTACCATTCTTTCTTTGTCATACCATACTGGGATTGATTCCAACCAATTAAGTAACTATATATAGTCTACCAACTAGGTTAATCTGCTATAAACTTACTGTAATATATACGTACTCTGATGCATTATTAGTGCCGATAAGATCCCAATAATCACAAAGCTTTCATGGATGGTTTGCTTCAATGTTCAAAATATCCAGATTCGAAGGAATATAAAAGATCTGAGAATAACTAATCGACATAAGAAGGAGTTGATGATGATGATGACTGATCGAAGGCAATTCTAAACCCCTTTCAACTCGAATGAAAGGTACTCATCAGTCATCACAGTAGTACTCGTGTACCAAGTTACGTGCCAATGAAGTTGCTATAAGTTCAACTTCACGCACAGCTGTATTATTCTGCATATTTTAAAGCCACGCCAAAATCCCAATTTGGCAACTTCTCTATATATAGACAGACCTAGGAGGCTGCCGACTAAGCTACCAGAACGGTGTTATTGTTAAGTAAAATCTTCGGAAGCTTAGTAGTGGGTTCATTATTGATAATGCAGCTAGCTAATGTGAATCATTGGTTTAGTTAGGATGCTTTAGATGGCGAAAAAAACGCTCATAGAACACTAATCATTGGTTTGATTAGGTATCTAAAAAAGCCTATAGAATACTAATTAATCACACAGATCGTTTTGGACTTCCTGTGATCTTTCATTGTCAGGGAAACCATAGTCATGTATTCATTTCCCAAACCACGGTTTCCTTTTCTATTTTCCCTTTTTTTCCTTTTATGTTGGTTGGAGACCAAAGCAGGTGAACAATGGCGATTGCTAACCATATGAGTTTAAAGAAGGACTATGATATTTTGTGAACTATCAACACCGAAAGTTGAAGTTGGACTTCGAAACTGTGCTTTAGATGGCAAGGAGATAGAAATGAAGCATTTTGAACTGGACAAACCAAGACATTATGGTATGACAAAGCAAGAAAGATACTCCTTGTCAAGGAGATAGATATGGAGAATGTTCTAAACGAGCATGTAAGGGTGCGTTGCAACTGACAAACCAAGACATTATTGGCTTTTTCCTATAATTCCTTTCCTATAATTAGCTGTTTCATTTGTCATGTTTCTTCTTCCTCTACCTGTAGTTTTCATGAGCATGAACCGAACAAAAAGAAGAAGAAGATAGAACCCTACTTGGGTACTCACTCTAGCTAGCACACACAGCTGCAATTTTCCAATCTGTGTACAAATTTGCAGAGATATAGTGACAGTCTTTATGTTTCAGAAGTATGTTTAGAAGTCGTATTACGCGTTCATTCCCTTTTCCATTAGAACAACTTAGATGTCTATCGAGTCCTAGCCAGCAAAGGCCTCACACAGAGAGACTAGCTAGCATTAACGTATCGATGATGTTTATAACACTTCGAAACTAAATGACGATGGCCGTGTACGTTGTGTTTGGCCAGCCAGTGCTAGGCTTCTTTCAGTATCAAATGCCAGAAATGTTAAAGCTTCAATTGAATCATATATGCAAGTACCAACTGTGCTATGCCTAGCTTATTAGTTAACCATATACTGTGACTATTTTTTGCTATTTTTGATGGATGGTGGTGACTGGTGATCGAGCAAGTGCATGAGCAATAAGGTCCACACTTATAAAATATAAAGGAAGGTGATGATGATGATTGATGGATACTCAACTTTCCTCTAGTATTGAAGCTTATCTCAACTCTCAACTTGAATGAATGAAACTCATTACGGATGGGGCAGGTTATGTGACAATTAAGTTATTCAACTTCAACAGCTGTAATCTGTTCACAGAATATAGCAACACAGAGCTAATGTCAAGTCAAATAGTGGTGGACTAATGAATATGAACTAATGAAGGAGAGCACACCTATCGATCTTTACTTCCCAATTCAAGGGGAAGGAGTTCACTTTACACATCAAAGATTTCAAAAGAAATCGAGTATGGCAAGGAGAATGTTACATACGAGTGATACGACCATGCCTGTATGGTGCGTTGCACACTTGCACCTATACAGGCCAACAAATTTTCACGAGTATTGAGTACTATTGACGATATTACCAGGATATCAATTTATTTTGCTTGCCCTGTTCCTTCCTCCTCAACCTGTAGTTTTCATGACTATCAATAATGCAAGAAGAAAAATAGAATTTCAACGAGAGAGAGTCGAGCGGTCTTGTCATCGAGAGAAATACGACAACAAAGAGGAGATCTCGCCTAGCACTCGCCTAACACCCTCTAATGTCCGCCTAGCACCCATCCAACAATAGCCTAGAACCCAACTAGCACCTTGTAATACTCACCTAGCGTCCACCTAACCCGCCAAAACATAATTCCCGCCTAGCACCTTCTAATCCTCGCCTATCCCTGTGAAATTCCCGTCTAGCATCCCCCTAATCCGCCTAGCATGTCAAGGCATCTGGATGTAGCTCCAAATTACTAGTTTGCATTTTCAAAGCTACATTCTCTCAAGTGCCATAAACATCAATTCAAAGAAAGATTAGTCATAGTAGATTTTCATTGATAAGCCACTTTATAATTGCTTATACTATTTCAAAGCGATGTAGAGTATACAATAATTTTGATTGAATGAAAAATACTTTTGCCCTAACCTTATACTGTATAGAGTAATTCTCGTACAACATTGTATAGAGTTAATTCTCATACAACATTCCGTTTTCAGTGGCCACTCTGACTTGTAATTGCAGTATAAGAACACAAAATCTTGGTAGCGAAGCAGAGGTAGATTGACAACTTGACAAGCATGCTAAAATGTCGTATCACATTTAACCAGTTACACTTCTTTTCAGTTAACCAGGCTAACCAGTAAAGGACGTAGAGAGAATAGCATCCACTGACAACACTTCCAAACTAAATGCAGAATCACAAAGTCTATGATAGAAAATGTTCTTAACCTTGAATGTTATGCTAATGGCTACATTGTAAACCTGACTAGATAGAAAACACCCCTTGCTTTACAGTTCACTCTCTACGACTCTCGACCATTCTCTTAATAGCCGCACAAGAAAAGGATTTAAAAGAGCAGGCAGCCAGGAAATCACATCCCCAAATGTTTGAGTAGCGTTGCAGTTTGATCTCGCACGCTGGACCGCTTAAACTTAGACAACTCCAGAGGGTAGGCGTAGAACAAGTTGCCCATCAACAGCACTGCAACCAAATAGCAGTCATTTGAAAAAGATCATTAGATCACATGTTGCTAGTAACTGTTTTATCAAGAGTTCAATACGATCTCATTTGCGATATGAAACAGGATAAGTTACTCACCTTTTGACATAGTAGTAACAAAAATCAGCAAGTATGAAGGTCTGGACAATTTCTGAGAGAAGAACCATACAAGGCCACAACCCATAACCTAAAGTTGTCAGTAACTGTCCTCGGGTATCTAATACCTGTCCAAATCAGGCAGATGTAATAACATTAGACATATACTGTTATAAGATGCAGGTCAGAATGGGATATTTTTTTTTTTAAAAAAGGATGCCACGGCACTGGTCATACATTGATGTAGGGCTAAGTTAACGTTAATAGGATATCAACCTCATCACAATGCAATAATCTTATAAACCCACAAATCCCAATTCTATTGGATAGCAATGACTATCACATTAAGTCAACTTTAAGCAAAGTAAATAACATAGAGAGTTGAGAACCATCTAGCCTAAAGCTAATCATTTGTATAAAAGGCAAAAACAAGTAAAATAAACACAGCAAAACACTTCTAATAGTGTAACTGAGTGTGACTACGTAGCGAACAAAGACTATTGTAGTAAGAATCCAAAGAGAATCAATGCATGTTTCAATTAAATAAACATAAATTCATGCCAGCAAATTCTTGGATCACAAATCAGTAAAAAAACAGAGAATAAGGGAGACAATGTATCAGCTTGCTGCAAAGGTACTTCATAAAGTTTATTTCTTCCCAACTCACATTGCATAAAGATAAGCACACAGCAGCAATACCGAAAATGTTATTTCTACCATTGACAAACCTGGAGGACCCAATGTGCGCAACTCAAGAACCTTGCAACTCCCAGGGCAAAAACATAATGTGCCGTAAATGGTTCAACAATCTGAAAATTTTGAAATTGTAACAGAAAAAGGATGAGACAAAATAACAACAGTGCAAAAGATCATTTATCAAAAGAAAACTGTTCTCCTTTGTTACAAAAAAAAAATTCTCTGAGAAGCATGAACCAACCATTCTAAACGAACAAGCATGCAGGTCTTGGTGTAATACCTTAGTGTTTTGCATGAGTCGAAGTTGAGGTAGAACTGATACGGCTTCAAGATAAACACAGAATGCCCAGCCAATTCGATTTACAATAAAATGATGTGTTGAGGGATGTACAGCTAATGAAAGAATTGCACACGGAGCCACCTACATTGTAAGAAATCACAAAACAATGAATCCAAAATGATACACAATACCTCAGTTCAGTCTTTCATTACTCCACCCGAATAATTTACCAAAATTAAGAAACCAGCAGTGAGGAGGAGATTGGTGAAATAGAAACCTGATTCTATATAGATCAAAATGAGGGGCACCTTATAAAAGTTAAAAACTTGACAAAAGGGTCCAGAGCAACATCTTTACTAGTACAGAAAAGATATATACCACATGCTCTCAGCCGTACAAATACATTGTCAGCAAAATTATTCTCATTCACTTAATTGCTAATCAACACAACAAACCTAAAACGGCAAATCCTAGTGACTTAAAATACTATCAAAATTCGAGCCATAGTCACATTATCAAAATGCTACATGCACATATATAAAGCAGTTGATTTTACTCTAACACCAAATGTATCACAGTAAAGAAAGGAAACTAAAAAGAAGAAACAAACAACTGACCACATAGTAGATTGCAAAGTTGTCCTTGTCATCCATATAGCTAGACCTGAGCTTAAACCGAATCATATAA
Organism: Potentilla sterilis; assembly: GCA_963682095.1. Taxonomy (NCBI): domain Eukaryota; kingdom Viridiplantae; phylum Streptophyta; class Magnoliopsida; order Rosales; family Rosaceae; genus Potentilla; species Potentilla sterilis. Next base: position 2,166,588 of record OY821762.1, read on the forward strand.
ATAACCCAAAGCGTGGTCACCAATGTAGCCGAATCCAGTATCGTATGTATGTCATATTCCATGACCAAACTACAGTACAGCCGAACAGCTAGAAACAGCGCCGTCAATTCCTGCGACTTGAGTGAAATTCCTACAATACCCACCAAATTGAACAACCTATGAGCTCAACCAACACAAATGCAGAGAAATCTGATCGGAATTTTGACTTGAAGAAATAAAATTTGGGTATATTTACCGGCACAGGTCTTCTCTTTCATGAGCTTGTAGATGAGGACGGAGATTCCGAGGGAGTGGACAGCCTCGGCAGCCACGAAGAGGTTGTCGTGGTCGTGTACGATCATACGGAGGAGCACTAAGGCGGCCATTCCCGACACCACCGCCAAAAACGCCTTGATCTTCGGGGGCTGTCGTCGGAGCAAGGTCGCGACCGCGTGGGTGGTCCCTTTGCCTCCCTTCATTGGTTTCAGCTGTTACTCACAGTCTTGGATTCGAAAGAAACAAGAAGAAGAAGAAGAAAGAGACTGTTGTGTGAGAGGGTTTTAGTTTGAGCAGTTAAACTACTCGATCGGCTTGCTCAACAACCACTGAAGATCATATTAAGGTCTAATCCAGTGAGGTGGAGCACTTCATATATACGCAAGTAGTGGACGGTTTGATTAATGGATCAGATCAATCTGCGACGTTGAATATTCGTTTGTAAAATAGGAGGTCTGGCGGTTCTATGGTGTCACTCAGCCAATGAGATTACGCCACGTCGGTTGTTCAACTTAACTGTCCTCCTTCTAAACCCACGGTACAAGACGGTGAAAGTTCTTAGAATTAAGAATTAATTTCAATTTACCTACTTAAATTTTGGCTCAATCATCACTTCAGTCCCTATACTTTTGATTTCATCAGCTACACTCCTGTATTTTCCTAAATTAATCAACTGATAGCAATTTTATAATTTCGTCCAAACAATCTATCAATACAAAAAGCTTATTGGTACCATTTCCCTACATTAATGCACTGTTACCATATTACGATTATAAACAAGGCTAAACAAATCATATAATCAAGTTGAACAATAGAAAACAAACAAAAACAAATTATATATGGTAAAACAAAAAGAAATCACCATATATAATTTGTTTTTGTTTGTTTTCTATTGTTCAACTTGATTATATGATTTGTTTAGCCTTGTTTATAATCGTAATATGGTAACGGTGCATTAATGTAGGGAAAGTATACAAAAAGTCTTTGGTATTGATAGATCGTTTGGACAGAATTTACAAAATTGGTATCAGTTGATTAATTTAGAAAGTACAGGGGTGTAGCTGATGAAATCAAAAGTATAGGGACTGAAGTGATGATTCAACCAAAGTTCAAGTAGGTAAACTGAAATTAACTCTAGAATTAATTTCAATTTACCTATTTAAACTTTGACCTAATTATTATTTCAGTCTATATTTTTTTGATTTGATCAGTTATACTCCTGTGTTTTTTAAATGGCAAAATTACTGTTTTGGTCACTGATCTTTGTCAAGAACGACAGTTTGGTCACTATCGAATGTCAAATATCAAAATGGTCACTCAAGTTAATGTTTCATTATCAATTTGGTCATTAGAGGTCAAACGACTGTTAATTATAGGATATTCTTTGAATATTCCGTTTCTTACCAGGGGTATTATGGTCACTGAGGTCATTAGAACTCTCTAATGATTTTCCACGTGCCAAGACGATTGCAGTGTGGGGCCCCACCTATAGCTGCAGTGGACGGCTGATGTGCGTCAGGGGATTCAGCGTTTCAGAACGACGTCGTAATGTTGGGAGAAGTTGGTGATTAATTTTTTTTTTAAAAAAACAAAAACTCTTTTTACTAGTAAAAAATTACGGATTTACTGACGCACATCTAAACGACAGTCGTTTTGTTGAAGCAGCACGTGTTGGAATTCTGTATGATTACATGATTCATGTATTCAGCCCCCCACCCAGCTTGAATCTCCAATTCAACTCTAGGATCATCGATCTCAATGGCTTACCCCAAATGGGTCTCTTTGATTCTCATGCTCTCTATGTTTACGCCACTACCCATTTCCTCAAACCAATCTGAGAGCCCAGAAGTGGAGCTGGAGCTGGCTCAAATCCCAGTCATGTTTCTTCAACACGCCAAAACAAGCGAGCTTTTTGATCGTATGGTCAGTATCAGAAGGAGAATCCATGAAAACCCAGAGCTTTGTTATGAGGAGATTGAAACCAGTAAGGTTATCAGAGCTGAACTTGACCGCCTGGGGGTCCCTTACAGATACCCTTTGGCTGAGACCGGCGTTGTTGCCCTTGTTGGGACTGGTGGGCCACCCTTTGTTGCAATCAGAGCTGACATGGATGCTCTGGCTATGCAGGTTTACTCTAAAGTTCCAAGCTTTTTGAGTTTCTGATATCTCTTTTTTTTTTTTTTTTTACTGTTGCTTGATGTTGTCAACTGGTCAGTGTCTTACACTGTTGTGATTCTGTTAGCTACTGTTGGTTTGAGATTCAGGTAAATTGGAATAGTTGATGAGAATCAAGTATTGGTCTTTTTATTAGTTACTGTGTTTGGTTAATGTGACAGGAGAGTATGGAGTGGGAGCACAAGAGTAAAGTTCCAGGGAAGATGCATGGGTGTGGACATGATGCTCATGTTGCCATGCTTCGCGGGTAATTTGTGAAATGGCGCCAATATATTTTAGTGACCATAATACCTCTGGCAAGAAACGGAATATTCGAAGAATATCCTATAATTAACAGTCGTTTGACCTCTAATGACCAAATTGATAATGAAACATTAACTTGAGTGACCATTTTGATATTTGACATTCGATAGTGACCAAACTGTCGTTCTTGACAAAGATTAGTGACCAAAACAGTAATTTTGCTTTTTTAAATTAATCAACCAATAATAATTGACAGTTATCATATTATTTGTTTTTGTTTGTTTTTTATTGTTTAACTTGATTATATAATTTATTTGACTGTTTGAACGGAATTTGCAAAATTGGTAACGGTTGATTAATTTAGAAAATACAAGGGTGTAGTTGATGAAATCAAAAAATAGAGACTGAAATAATAATTTAGTCAAAATTCAGGTAAGTAAACTGAAATTAATTCAAGTTTTTAATATAAGATAACTCATGTCTTATGCTTCATCCACTTAAATATTTCACACAATTTACTTCATTTTCTTCTTCTTTGCAACCTTTATGCATATCATCCTTTCATAGTTTTGTTCTTATGCTCAGATCATCATTTGTATTATGAGGGCATGGTAATAGCTGTTATTGGAAGCCTTGAACATATTCTTCAAGATATTAAGGATTAGGAAAACCGCTGTATTCGTAGCCAAACTAATCAATTTGTACTCCAACTGAAATAAACTAATAAATCGCCAAAAATAATCAAATAAAATTAGAAACATGACAATAGAGTACACACATATTGTAAATAGTAGCATTGACAAACACTATGTATGGATACACCAATAGGTCATAATTGATGGATTTCTACTCAAATTGAACAGACTCATAAATCGCCAGACAACCAAACATAATCAGAAAAAATAATAGTAGAGTAAACACATCATTGTACATATTAACATTGATGGCACCAGACAAGTTACTGTAGGCAGTATGCACACATGTAGTACACATCTGGTGAAAGAGTACCAAAGATATAAGTATATACACATCATGTACAACAAAAGATATCAAGATCATTAGGCAAGAATACATGGTTATTCCTGCTGAATCTACTGAGTGTTCTAAAATATATGCAGGGATGATGAAGGTGTAGTTGCAGGCTTGGCAAACGTAATCTGAACACGTAATACCTCATAAATAGCACCTCGATAAAGCACTGCAAGAACCTCCTCTTCTCTGCCAAGGGCAATATCTAACAATGTGAATTGATGAGAATGCAGCTCGTCATTCATGCGAATACCATAACCATTAGACCATTTGCCGAGAGTCCACCATCTAACACATACTTGCCGCTCTGCTCTCTTATTTTTTCGGAGAGCTTTCACAACACATTTGACCTGCAAATTATGTTAATAAAGTTATCTACAAAGTTGTTACAGTTACAAACATGAGATTGGATAATGTTGTGATTAGGTGTTTTTTTTTCTCCAACTTATGGTTAATAACAGAGTATCATGCAATTCAAAATCAGAAAAGAAGACTAAGAAACATAGGTTTGTAATCCAATTCAAAAGTAGGCACATCAGTTAAAGGCATATACCGGCACTCTTAACCAATTCATGCAATAGTGCAAACAAAGTAGGTTTAGCTGCACATCCACACTCGGCTTCAAAAGGAGCAAAACGGCATCTTCATATCCAAATTTCATTGTGTGTAAGTCACCAATTGTTTTCTTATAATGAGCAACCTCAAGTGATCCATGTATTGAACATTTCTCCACATACTCGATCACCAAAGCAGGCACTAGCAGCCTTCTGATTGTGAATCTCCTCATAAACAAGCCTCCAACCCTGTAGTGCAGAACATGATTATAAACTTGACTCTAATGTGAACAATCAATTATGAGGTGTTCTACTTTCTAACCAATCATGGATGTCTGATCCTTAGCTGAAATATTTATGTAACTTAATCATCTGATTTACTATAAAGTCAACAAATTTATGAAGGGAAATCAAAACAAATTTCAAGTACAGAAAATTGCAGAATCAGAAAGTACCTTGTCCTTCGGTCTTTTGATTGAACTGGAAGAAGAAGACTCAGACTCAGGATCATCGGAGAATTCCAGAAAAGGCCATCTCTTTTTTGTTAGAGACTCCCACAGGCAATCAGACCCACAAAGCTCCTTCCAAGAGCTAGAACAACAAGCCAACGCACACAAATCCCACACCTGCCTTTCCAAAACAGAGCACAAAAACACCAACGAGTTTCTGAGTGTGTCCAAATATGAAATACTCGGAAGAAACTGAAACCATCAAGGATCGTACCTCGAGTAACGAAGCGATTCTGAGGGCAATCTCGTCCGGGACCGGAAATGAATCCATTTTGGGCTGCTTACATAATCCTTGTGCCTCAAAGCTTTGGTCTTCTGGTTGTTGCTGCGTCTCTTGTTTGTGAATTTGCAAAAATGAAGAGTGCTGCTGAAGTTGGGGCATGTGGGTCTTCTCTGGTTTAAAACTCTTTGACATTGACATTGTGGTAGTAGTATTGATCAAGGAATCACACGGTAGGCTACGTGTTTCCGATTACATACGACATCGAAACCTTTTCTTTTACATTCTCTTTTTCACAAAATGTGCAGAAACTGCAGATGAGGGTGAAAACCGAAAAGGAAGGAAAAAGGTCTGTTTTTTTTTTTTTTTTTTTTTCGGACAAGGAGGAAGGTCTGTTCTTACCCCGAGGTACCTCACCTTTCAGTTTTACAAAACCAATGAATTGATCGCAAAGAGGATAAATCTTCTATTTTAATTTTGTAAACAAAATAATTAAACACAATGTATATGCCCAGTTTCATTTGTTTATACTTTCCTTTTAATTTATACATTTTGATTTATACAAAATAATTAAACAAATTCAGAAAAGAAAACATAAACTTTATACCCAAAACAACCCTTATTAAGGTATCAAAAGATCAATGTAATAAATACCGAGATTGAAGACATGAACTTGTTAGTGGAAACCTTCCGGATATGAAGGCCTTATGAATAGTTAGAACAAGTCATATATATACTCGGACCAATTTTTTAAACAATCGAAACTCAAAATATCAAATTTTCCAATCTCAGAGTTGGTACTCAAAACTCCTTGTACCATGATGTGGAAAAAACAGAGTAGAATTATAAAGGCCGATGTGCCACTCTACTCTACAAAATTGGACATCACTCATTTAGCTGATTGCTCACAAGTTTGAAATGCAAAATATATTGGATTTGGCAAGTATGTAAAACATCTAAGATGTCCATGAAGCTGATCTTTTTATAAGGGGCTTCATTTGCTTATCTTCCTCTAATGATATCATCCCCAAATGAGAGGGGTCATCCATCATCATCTTGGCCACCAAATAGCCTGCAATAGACCATGTTTGGAACTTACGAGCCTGCTTTCCGATGTACCTCCCCGACTTGCCGTCATAATACTCCGGCCAGTGATCTTTGGATAACCGACTCTCAGTCAGATCAATTGCACGCCTTGCAATTTGGGGACGTCCAGTCTTTATGCATGCTGCTGTCAACAACCATAGTAGCACTGCAATCACAAATAAATGTAAGTATAGTTGCGCGAAAACAACGTACTTCGATCATGCTTCAGAGTATGTGATGTTATAGATTTTCAACGAACATGATATGGTTTGGAGTTGTTAGAAAACCGACCTGGCCAAGAGCCCCCATTGTGGTAACTCCACTTAGTGTTCTTAGGGTCACAGCCGGTGACAATTCGATACTCATGGCTTTCAATAGTCGGATAACAAATTTTCAGAGGCATTTCTCCAACCAGCTCATCCCAACGTTCTTCAATAAGGTCCATTATGGCTGCAGATTGCTCTGGGGTTGCCAGAGAAGACAGAATCGCCACACAATTACCCAAACAGAACCACCGGAAATCCATTCTCGCAGGGCTCACATTTCCAATGAAGTAGCCACCACGACTCGGCATGAAATCGAAAACCCAATCCGGAAGCGAATCGGGCATTACATTGAACTTGTTCACTGCTGTGTGAGAGTACTCCTCTGTTTTGTAGCGATATATATCATTGAGCTGCTTCAGGTCTAGCCAGAAATAGCTCCGCATGTGGAAACTCAGAGCATGGAGACGATCAGTTATCCTTTCTACAAATTCCTTACCCACATCGTCTTGCTTGAGAAGAAAGCAAGCGCATCTCAAGGCCATGAAGAACAGTGCTTGTATTTCAATGGGGTACCCATACACGCCCTGGCATGGAGGTATTATAACCTATGTTAAAATAGTTTTTTGAAATGCAAATTTGGCTGACAGTAGTGTCAACCAAAATTTTGTACACACAGCACGGTATCGAAGATCATTGTATGACATCTGACATGGTAGATGTCACATTATTTGGCAGTCACATTCAGTTTAAAGGTTTAAGATCTTAAGCGTTTTATACTTTTAGTTTAGTTGAAGATGAACTAACCATTCTACGATCAATCATGCAGCATCCATCAGCACATAGCAGAGTCGGGAAAGTATCGAAGCCTTCAGATAGACAGAGGCTGAGAATGAGGCGAATACCGTTTTGGCATTCAGGCAATTCGGCGAGTGAAGAGTCTCCGGTAGATTTTGTGTAAGCACGAAGCAATATGATCCACCAGAACCCTGAATCAACAGGAGCAACTCTTCCTATTGCACTCTCGCCAAAATCTGCAGTAATTGTATCATTGTTTCTTACTTGGTCGTGCTCTACTTTGAAGCTGGCTGGCATCACCCCTGCTCCTAGCTTAAACTCATCGACTATTTTCTCCCATGATTGAAGGCGAAGCGTTTTCAAGAGAAAGTTCTTCACTATTTCTTCTTCCCCATTCATCAAAAAGGCCAGTGCACTCGGGACAAAGTCTCTAACAAACACCTGCCGTTCAATTTTATCAAGTCAATTTAGGTAGATGTATGCTTCATTGTTCATACAAAATTGGACACTAGCTAGAGGAAAGCACAAAGAAATGATGAAATGGAAATTGGGATTTGGGAGAATATGGGCAAAATTTGAAATCCAAGCATGATATCGATGACCCTTCTTAATAACATGATTACTAACGAAGGTAACTGACATGAACCTTATGAAGTTAAAAGAGAAAGAAGATGGAGAAGGATTAACCTGATCATAGTTAAGTTGTTCAACAGAACTGTCGACGGCAGCAAGAGTCCCCACCGGTTGGCCGCGGAAGTGAACGACAGAGCGCCTCAAGGTCTCCCAAGCATCGGACACCATGAGATGCGAGTCATAACATGACCTAGGCGTAGTAGTGTTCAAAACAGAGGAGGACATATACTCGAGGTGTTCAATGTTTGACATTTCACTAAATGACCTTTCATCAAAGGACCTCTTCCTCTCCACATTTATTGTTCTAGGTCTCTCCAACATCCTCAGAAAATCGGAGTTTCCGATGTCAAAAATGCTGCCGGCTGCCTCATGACCACTTCTTACACTTCCATTTTCGGCGGCAGCAATCGGAGACATGTCGATCCCCAGATACTCTGCAGGGGTACACAACTTCATTGATCAATATATAGTAAACAGATCATATATAATAAGGGTAATGATATTCTGTAACACATTAGTTCATATGTCTACCAAATTACGAGAGAGAGAGAGAGAGAGAGAGAGAGAACAGGATATACGTACTTATGCCTTCTCTGAAGTGAAGTTGGGTGCTAAATATACAGGTATATATATATGGCTTGGTGATCTTGGGAAATCCGATGACGGCTTGGGATTTCCCTTCACATTTTGTCTGTTATTTTATCCTAACTCCGATCAGTGGATTAAGTCACATTCACTACAAAGTACAAAAGTCCAAAAGTTGACACAGAATGGATTTGTTTCCAATAATTTTAATTATAATGATTTCATTAGTCCTTGTGTTCTCTTTTCTACTACTCTTCAAAGAGGTTGCTTCCCAGTTTTTCTTCATTTTCTCAACTTGATCTCTGGCTTCATTAAAAGGTTAGCCACCATTTTCGGGGAATAATATGGATTGCAGGCGAGTTAAGTAGAAGAATTCTGTGAGTCAAATTTTAGAATTAATTTTGGGGGAGAAAACGTATATGATTGGTAGCACATCAAGTAAAGTTATGATATAATTTATGTTCATATATTTGACCTCTTGTTCTAGTCTTGTATTGCCCGAGATAGCATAGTGTACCCTTTGATAGTTCTACGCATTCTTTCCATCTTTTGATATAAAGACACAGAAGCAAAACTTTAAATATTGTATTTGCTATTGTGCAATTTGAGTAAAGATGACAAAAGTATTGCGGAATTGTTTTTGTTACAAACACCGGTGAATCTCTTATTTCAGCACTTAAAGTAAAGTTAGAGTGTCATATACTCTTTTCAATACTAAACCGAAAATGAGATGGTTAATTTTAAAAATCTAAATTAGTGTTTTCTAATAGAAGCAGGTAATAAAATCGTTCTATCGAGATAGTCATCTATAAGAAAATGTAAAGAAGTTGGTTAACTCTTTAGGCCAAAGGCCAAGAAAATCGTTTTGATATGGTAAGATGCATTTTACATTATAAAGATGAGAGTGCAATCATGATCCCGGAAGAATCCTCGGTGGTGAGAGCGCCCCCATGAACTAGCAACTGTAATTGACCATAAACCCTAAACTCCGAACTAATCTTTTTTTTCTCTTTGATAACACTAATTGCATTTTCTCATCCACATGAAGCTCCCTTCATTATTTCGGGCCTTCACCTCCGGCCCATTCCTTTTATAAGAAAAGAAAACACACACAAACAGAAAAGACCCACAAAAACACGGGTTTGTTTACCAAATGTAGTACCGCTTAATCTTAAATTTTGACCGTTAATCTAAACCACCGAACACACTCTTGATTCGGCAAAACAACGCTTCCAAGTCCCCAACGGTCTTCTTCTTCTTCTCTGCTCTGCTCCTCTCAAAGATTCAATCTTTCACTTCCAAACTTCTCCGATTGGTCTTCAACAATGAGCCCCGTAACGCGCTCCAAATCCTCGTCGGAGCGTCAAAACTGGGAGCACATATTCAACGCCATGGTCAAAATTATACAGGAGAAGGAGTCGCAGCTGGAAAAGACGGTCAAAAACTGCAAAATTCTCAAGGATCGGAACAGAACCAATTACGACAAGTGGGCTTTCAACGTTAGACTATTGCAGGATCAAATTGCAGAGGTAACTTAATTTCCCCCAATTCAAAATTAGGGTTTTGAAAGTCTCGATTTTGAGGGAATTCCCTGAAAATTGGTCTGGTTTTTTCGTAATTTGTGGTGTAGTTGGAGGCGGATTTGGTAACGCAAGAGAAGGGTAGTGTTGTTGAGGTGGCCAAGTATGAGTTGCTTCTGAGCTTGAAGGAAAGAGAGGCTGTTTTCTTCAAATTTCAAAAAGGTGAATACTTTTTTTTTTTTTTTTTTTTTTTCATTCTTTATTGTTCTGCTTTTTAAGGATAGAGAAATTGGGATTAAATTGGCTAGCAATGTTTACTTAAGCTTCTAAGTTGTGTTAGTTTTCGTTCTTATTTTGCTTCGAAATTGAGAATTCAACTTGTTTGTGTGAGTGTGATTTCCTCATTAGGCTTTTTGTATCTGCAGAGGATATACAGAGGGACTTGGACGATTTTGTAACATGGGTTAAGTTACGCGCTGAAGGGGTTTGTGATCCAAAGGTATATATTACTAGCTTCCTTGTTTCTGTTGCAATTCTCGTGTTGGTATGTGTCTGAGTGTTGTTCTAAGCTCCTGGTTAATTACAGGTAGGCGACGAGAGCAGTAAACGAAAAGGGAGAATTGATAGCAATTCAAACTTGTTGTTCAAAACAGGTTCTGGAGAAAAGAGGCTTTCTAAATGTTCGGATGATGATTTGAGGAAATTACAGCAGGAATGTGACAAGCTTGCTTTGGAAAAGAAAAATGAGGTATCTACACTATTGGCGCAGAAGAAATTTGTGTGGAATCAGTATAATCTTATGGAAAAAGACTACGCTGGTAAACTAAAGAGCAAGCAGTCTGAAGTTGATCAGGCTAATGAGAAGGTACAGGCTCTTCTTGCCAATGTGGAGCAATTACAGTCTGGCAACAAAGAAAAGGATGATAAGATTGCATTGTTGGAAACTGATTTCACCAAGCTGAAGGAAGAAAATTCCAAAGTTGTAAGGGAACTGGAGTTGTTAAGAAAGTCCGTAAGTGCTTCCACCACTCCTGTTTTGAACCACTGCTCAGCAGGAACAAGAGCATATAACTTGAGAGGCAAACACAGTGCTCTGGATAGAAGTATTGTGACAGTCAAGAAAGAATCATCTGCTGCACAACTTACTGATCGTCTTAAGAACACCAATACGGTACATTTACTGTTAATACTGTTTGTTTTCTCCCTTAAAATTTGTATATTCTGTGATTTATCTGCTAGTGGCTTTGACTCGGTAGTACTTTGATGGATCGATTTCATTAACTTTGGGACCAAAAAATCCTTTCACGAATTCATATATATGATTTTCTTGGTTAAGTTGAAGAATGAAGCATCATTTATTGCAGTTAATTATAAATGTACTGTTAACTGGCTTTCGTTGGTTCATACATGGGGTTTTTCTTAGAAATTTACACATAGGATATTAGAAATCAAAAGCTACTTGTTAATCTTTGTATTGCTTGTTGGCCTGTAACCTCACACTAGTTGTTTGTTTCTGAATAACCAGGGAAGGACCAGTTCAAAGAGAAATGGAGAAGAAATATTATCTCCTGAGGGAACTGTGAAGTTGTTCACGTCCAGCTTTAAAGTACCAAAAGTGAAGAGTCATTTTCCTTCGTCAAGCAAATCTTCGGCATCATCTTCCAGAGGGGGATAGATTGTATTGTATTGTGTTGTCCTCTTCATTTGTAGGTATTGATTTGGTTTCATGTAAAGTTTGTGTTGATTTTAGCTTTTAGGGCGAGTTCTGCTAACTTGCGGCTTGTAAGATTGTAGCTTTGGATCTGTCATAGATGACAGACAGCATTTGGAATGCAACATGATCGTAGTTGCATCTATATATGTTGTCTTCCACATTTTATGGTGTAAATCCCCACCATGGCAACAACTCTCTGGTTTCTCTCAGCTATTCTATTACCTTATCCCAACACCAGTTGTTGGATTCTTGGAGTGAAAAGACTAATTTGTTTTAGTTTTATGTCATTTTCCAGACTTTCTTCGGCTAATCTGAGTCTATAAAGTTTCAATATATACACAAACGTTCATGGCCTGTTCATATTGAGGTCATGGTGACAGTAAAAAGCATAAGAAACGCGAATAACACACTCCATGCAAATCAAATTTTCACTGACTACCAAAATCAGAGTAGATGAAGAGGTTGTAGCTCGAAACTACTTTCTACTTGCTACCCTAGCTCTGTTACAAAAACAGACTCAAAAAGAAAAGGTTGGTCTATAATGAACCAACTAATAAGAACCCCAGTGAGGCCACCACTTGGACTGAAAATAAGAGTGATAGGAGAGCAAGACCAGCATGAGCCCCAGAAACAAACTAACCCCCCAAGGCGACGCGCCGGGCTGATCATTCACCACCGCGGCCTTTGTCGCCGGACTCATAAACCTCCCATACTTGGTCATGTAGTAGGCCAGAAAAATCAATATCATAGGCAAAAACAAGAGAAAAAGATTGAAGCTAGCTTGAGTCTGGTGCATCTGGGACTTGTAGTTTGCGTAAGATGATAGGTATAATAGCAAGACGACTATGCCAACTAGGGCAAGCAGAGGAGAAGGAGGTGCAGACATGGAGGCTAGCGTTTGCTCTCTCCATCCTAGCTTCCCTGATCCCTTTCTCTCTATCACAGCAGATTCCATTAGGCTCGATTTTTGTTAGTGTTAATTGTGACTTGAGGTGGTGTTGTATATATAGTAGAGAAAGTTGGTCGACCTGTGTTAGCTAGCTACATATATATACCTGATGATAATACAGCATATAATGCATAGGCATAAGTTCTGTTTCTCAAGATTCTATCCACAACCGCCTTTGTGCGTTTTAGTTTCTTTGGAAATATGCCCACCGATTGATACAAAAATGGTGATTCATACTGTGTCAAATGTAGAAATGACGCGTAGGCAATGGAATTGTATTCTTATTGTACGGTTGCAGATCTTCTAGGAAAGTTTGGATATGCTGCTATTGCTGTGGTGCGAGACCAATATAAGACTTTGGGGCGTATACATCCGTTATGGAATCCTTGAGAAAGAGGAAAGATCGCAGGTGGTGTTACCCTAACATTTTCAAATGAGGAGTTAGGCGGAGGTTAAATGGGTTTTAGACGAACTTTTAATTGTCGAATTTGGATAATCTTTTAACCTTTTCTTTTATTTTATCTTCCTAATATTTCATATAATGGCTCACAATCTCTTGTTCTTTTTTTCTACACTCTTATTTCAATGTTTTGAGATTGTAAGCCATTAAATGAAAGATTAGGAAGGTAAGGTGAAAAGAAAGTTTAAGAGAAGATCCGAATTTCTTGATGAAACCTGGATATAGATTAAACGAGCGCTAGATGACTCTCTTGTCTTCTCTCTCAGCCTGATGATACGGTAGCTCGACCATCTATACTTGGTGACACGATAACTCAACTATCTAGCAGATATTAAAAATATACATATGTCATACAAAACTTTTCAAAAAGAATTCAGATGAGTGGAAAATGAAACAGCACATGAATTTTACATTCAAGTTTTGGGCCAAACATGGGCTAACTTAGACAGTCCCACAATGGGCCTTAGTGGGAAGAACTTAGTAATTGAATTAGGGTTTTGTTATTGAAAGTTTGAAACGTTTCAAAATTGGGAAAGGAGGGATCTCCTTTCCTTTTCTCGAGTTCGAACCCCACTCCTCAATTTACCCCCAAAAAAGTCTTCACCTTTTTCGCTCCCAATTTCTGATAACCCACCGTGAAACCCTAACCCATGGCCTCCGACGACGACGACGACACGTCGCTGGGTTCTTTGATGCGCAAGAAGAATCAAAATGGGACTTCCACAGCAAAGCCGAAGGTGAAGAAAGAAGAGCTGGACAACGGTTATGAGAACCCTAAGCCCAAGCCCAATCCCAGAAAGCCAACTGTGAAGAAGGAAGAGAAGAACGACGTAAGCGACGGCGATTTTGATGATGATGAGAAGCCAATTGCTCGCACCAAGCCGAGAAAACTGGCGGTTAAGAAGGAAGAGAAGGATGCCGATAAGCCCTTAGCTAAGAAGAGCTCCAATTCTAAGCCTGATAAGGTTTCTGATACTTTTTTGTTTTTAAGGATTTGGATTTTTTGAGTTTGTGTTGGGTTTTATTGATAAATGTGTTTTTTGGGTGTTGAAGAATTTGAAGAGGAAGAGAGAAGAGGCGGCGACACCGGAGAAGAAGAAGAAGAGGGAGAAGAAGGTGTATGATTTGCCTGGGCAGAAGAGAGAGACTCCTGAAGAGGTACATTGTGTTTGCTTTCTATCGATTCATTTTTATAGCTATAGGGATGTTGTTTTGGGGATTATTGACTATTAATTTATGTAGTGATTGTTGATGTGTTTTGGAATTTCAGAGAGACCCACTTAGGATTTTCTACGAGACGCTTTATGAGCAGCTTCCCAATAGCGAAATGGCACAGGTTTGGTGAGTGGTTATTCTCCTACTTGTTCTGTTGCAACACATTTTTAGCTTGCTGAGGTAAATGTGCAGATGCACGTTTTGTCAGATTAATGAAACGAAACAAGCTAGTAAGAATTTTTGTTGTGAATTTAGGTCGACAGTTTGTTTAAAGGTTTATTGGTACTTCTGGATATAATAATTTGTGTGGTGTGTGTGATGTGATTCTTCTGTTTGTGTTGAGGCAGCATAGTTTGTTGCGGACTTATATTCTAGTATGTCAAACCAATGTTTTCAGATAGCTATGTATGTTTGCATACCAAAACAACGGCATTGATACAAGGAAGAATTTCTGATCTTGCAAGTGGCCAGTGGTAGTTTGTTACTAACTATGTTATACCTTTTATGTTTCTGTGGCATTCGTGATCATATGTGGCCAATATGATCGACAAAGTCCCTTACTTTGCAAAGGTGCATAACTGCATACACATAATATTGGACTTGAAATACAAAGCTCTTATGCATGTGTTTTGTATTCTGTACTTAGTTTTTAAATGAAATCAGTAGAGAAGTATCTCACTATCTGTTGTCCAATTTTTTGCTATCGTAATATACTTATGTTTAGATTTGCTTTTGTACTTGTATGGATACGATATGTACTTCATATTTGGGATTTCAATTGAAGCCAAAGGCAAACCTTTGTGCAATAGTAAGACACAAAGGCTAAGGGTGTAACATGAGGAACAGCACTTCTTCTACCTGGAGCTCCCCACTGGGCAGAGCCTGGTGTACTAGACCTCCAATATAATTATTAAGTTACCACAATGTGAAAACTAAGCAGCATTCAACGATATATTCTTACTATTGCTAGGTTGCTTCTATAACTCATGAATCTCAAATTTGCAATGTAAATTCAGGCTGATGGAGTCAGGTTTGCTATCTAAAGAGGAGGCGAAGAAAGTATTTGAGAAGAAGCAGAACAGTCGTGTGCTTCAAAAAATCAGTTCTCCAGTTAAAGCTGTAGCTTCTGGAAGGAAGACAGTCAGTATTGTCAAGAAGACCACAACAACATCGGTTACTGTCAAGAAAAAACCACCACCAACCCCGGTTTCTTCAAATAAAAAGAAGCCAACATCAGCCTCCAAGAAACGGAAGAAAGATGATGAAAGCTCAGAGAGCGAGTCTGATGATGACTTTGTGTCTGATGATGATGACTATATGCTTTCCAAGAGAACACAGAGAAAGAAGGCAGCTTAATCTTATTCTCATTAGCCAATTGTAGAATTCAACTTTGTTATGCTACTGTGTGTATTCAGATGACATGATTTCCTCGTTCAGTGTTACCAAACATACTGATTCATATTATGGTGATGATATTTCAAGAACTATTAAATTACCACGTCTAATCTTGTTAAAATTTATTTATGAATACATTAACAGGGATAGGTTGCCTGTTTATACATGTAGCATAAACAAGCAACCCATCCTTACAGTTAAGGATTGGTTTCACGTTTCTGTACTTATCAGAGAATCCAAGTTTTTCAAGATCTGTGCTGGAAACAAACGCAGTCAGTGTGAGTGCATTTGTAACTTATGTTTTAGTCTAATTTTGTAACAAATGTACCATTGGAATACATGATGATCCCTTCTCTTGTTTTGAAATCGCTCAATTCAAATGGAGCACCTAATAGAGGTCCAAGAATCAGTGCTCAATTAGGTGTCATGTTAAAGAACTTGTCTGTGCACAGATCTGTTGCCACGAGTCGTGTTAAAACCTAATGCAGTTGGTAACGCGCCACAAACATAAGCAAGAACAGTTCATAGAAGAAGAACAAACGAAACAAGGTTGAACTCATCCCAAAATATTCAAATCTGGGGTTTATATATCTCTAATATCTTTTTGTTTCAGCCTCCAACAACATCAGCTTAGGTTAGGGATCTAATTGTTTCATCCCCCTAACCTCAGCCGCCACAATACATTGGCGTGGCCAAGAAGGTAGGTTTGTCATTCCCGGCCATTATCACCAAAACCTTATTGTCGGAAACCTTCTCTTCCTTGCAATTGCTAGCCTCACCACCACCATTAACACTCCCCAATTCCCATTCTCTCTGATGAAAATGATTAGTAGTATTCCCAGTAGCCGTCCCATTAGTCTCCAAGCCTTGTGAACCTGATAATACAATGTGATCGTGTCGTTGAAGCACTATTTGCCTCCGCTTCTCGTAGAAGATCCAGAGGGAGAGCCCCAGCCGCAGAAATAGGAACACGCCCATAAACGCGAAGGCCAAATAAAGCACCGGATTGTTCACCGTCGAGCACCGCCAGTTATCACAGTCATCATTGTCGTGCATGATCGGCGATTACTCCGTTTCAGTACGAGGGTGGTGGCTGGCACAAGTCTTGAACTAGATTTAGAAGGAGAATCACAGACGCATGTATTAGGCATATATTGTGTGAATTAAGAAAGGAAAGGACGGCAGTCAAGCCGTGATACATTCACTCTGTTTGTTCTCTCATATCGTTTGCTATATACAATAACAATGGTGGGCTTAACCTATTTTTCAGTGAACGTGGAAGCTCCCAGAAGTCCAACTCAAACCTATATTTTACAGGCCTCTTTTAACAGCCCGTCGGGCATTCAATTTCTGTGCAGGGACCAACTATCAAATGAACTATTGTAAAAAAGTAAATCCTCTCATAACCCAAAATTATCATTTAACAAAAAAAAATAAAAAAAAGACATATATTGATGCTGCATTTTATTTAACATCATTTGGCTCCTTTTATTTTGCTTCATTGTAAAATCATACTCTACAAATTATACATTATGGTCCAACATATTATTCGAAAGTAGAGAAAACTGAAAAAAGTTGTATCGTTTTGTTTTAGTTGAGGATCTCTATACATGTAGGCCTTAATATAAACCAATTTTTTTTTTTATTATAAAATTTATTAACAACTTATTTTTCTTTATGAGAAATTACATTTCAATTGAATGATTGTGGTCATCACACCACGACACACATTCCCACAAAGATTCAGTTACAGATTCATCATCAAGAGCAACATCCATAAGGGAAATTGGCCCAACCCCAAGCTTCATTATACCGGAGAAAACGAGATTCAATCCTGATAGTACCGATACAACTTCGTCACTAACAGTCTAACAGCAAACTGTGCTAATTTTTTTTTTTTACAAGCACATTTCATTTTGTACTGTAAATTTATCTTAAGATTTCTTTTTCCATTTTGTCATATTGAAATAGTGTAGGGACTAGGGAACAAAAAAGCGTTGAGAAAATAAGAATTCAGAAATGGGTAGGTAAACAAATTCCTACACAAACTCGGATTTTGGGCTTTATTGTCCATAAACCCTAGCAAGCAAAAAAAACAGAAAAAAAAAACCCCAATCTGCATCTCCATTCAACACGTGTCAGTCCCTTGTTCCTCTGGGAGGATTTCCCTTCCCCCATTTATATAACACAAAAATAAAAATACCCCCGTCTCCAAGTAACTCTCTCTCTAATCCAATCCTCCCTTTCCTCCTCCTCTCCTCCTCTCTCTATAATCCCCACGCGTTTTGCCCTAACCATCTTCATATACAGAGAGACTTTCAGACCCAGAAGAAACAACACAACTTTGAAATAGAGATAGAAGTGATCAATGGAAGTAGAACAAGAACCAACAACAATGGAGCCCATCCAAGACTACTACGCTTCATACTTCTCACATCGCGAGTTCGAAATCGCCGAAATCTTGGTCGGACTTCCCGACATCATCTCCGAATTGGACTACCGCCCGCGAATTCGGGTCTCGTGGGGCCACAAGAAGAAGAGATCTGCGCTCGTTGTTCAACAAGACCATAAAGTGAAGAACAAGTCCTCGTCTTCAACTGTGTTTCGGTTCCGGTTGCCGTCGTCCTCGTCTTCCCCGAATCTTGGGTCGAAAGTTGCGGCGAATAATGTTGTCAAGGCCGAGAGTTCGAGCCCCAACACGCCGCTGTCGTTTGAGTCCGAGGAGAAGCCGACTCAGTCGAGAAGTAAAGTGGTGGTCGGCTGCAAGAGGGTAGGTCTTTATCGTCTTGTTTTGTCTCTCAAACCCTCCACCTCTGTTTCGGTCGTGTAGAAGATTCTATCTTCTCGTCTCTCTCTTTTTTTTCTTTTCTGGAATTTGACTTTTTTTTTTTTGGTAATTGGGCTATGTCATATGTGTCTGTGTTTTTTTTTTTTTTGCTATTGCTATTGCTATTTTAGCCCTTTTGACTCATAAATTCCATGATTCATTGACCCTGTAGAAAAAAGAGCAATGGAAGGAGGTGGTAGTTGGATTAGAAAAGCGCAAAGATTCACTACAGAAAGTGAGTTCTTTTGGTCATCTTAGTGCAATCATTTTTGTCTTCTTGCCCAATTATACTGTACCGATTATCTTTTTATCTATCAGAAATTGCATGTAAGACTGAAAATGACAATTTTCTCTGAACTAACTAAAACAGGAGATACAGAATGTGAAGGATTATAAAGAAAAGCTGATTGGTTTTAATCTGTTATTGCAATCAAGGAAGCAAGAGGTATATTACTGTTATGTACTTTTGTTTTCTTCATGAATTTTGATTCATCATTTTGTTGGAATGGTTAAAGTCGAACTCTGTTGTAATTTGGTTACCTTCTGTATACAGCTAGAAAAGAAAACATTGATTCAAAAAGATTCTCAATTGAAAATTGAGGACGAAAACTTGAATCTTGATATGCAATTAGGCCAACCCACACTCGTACCAACATCCAGAGTCATTTGTGCCCCTACAATTGTTAAACAAGAGCATTATCATCAACAAATTGCTCCTCATCAGTATCAAATGCATATCCTGGATCACACAGCTCAAACTCGAAAAGCAGTAGTTGGTGAGAATCATGGGTACCTAGCATCTACCCCTCAAGTGGCCTCAACCTCTTTGTCATCTAACGGTATCAATGCTGCTGGACTGAGATTGGTAAGCTGCAATAGCAATGGAGGCTCAATTCTTGTCCCTGAATGCGGCTTTTCTCTACCTAATCAGAATTGTGGCTCCTCTTTGGCTACCAAGAATTTATATAAGGCCATGTATGCAAAAAGAAGGCAGGAGAGATATCAGAAAAATAGAGTAAAAAGAACCTCTATTTTAGGTCAAAGACAGAGTCAAGAGTTCTAGCGTTGGCACAAAGGAT
Source organism: Potentilla sterilis (assembly GCA_963682095.1). Classification (NCBI taxonomy): domain Eukaryota; kingdom Viridiplantae; phylum Streptophyta; class Magnoliopsida; order Rosales; family Rosaceae; genus Potentilla; species Potentilla sterilis. The sequence continues at coordinate 2,186,097 of OY821762.1, forward strand.
GATACGAAGATCCAGTTCCTGGCCATAGCGGCATTGAGTGCATTTTTTTGTAACTTTAGATTATTTAAGGTTTAGGGAAAAGGGGCAACAGAAGCATCAAATTGGTGTTTCGACCCTGTCTTTGATATTCAAATTAGTGATTTGAGGTTAAGGTAAAAGGATAAGAGAGTTCTAGCACTGCTGAAGCATCAAATGGGTGCTTTAGTTGCGGCTTTAGGATATATTGTATCTAATTGGTCTGGTTAACCATTTGACCATAATATGCTTCAAAATGAAATTTTGTCCTTTGAGATGTTTTGCTGTTTGATGTTTGATAGATATAGCTGTAGTTTCCAATGCAGGAAAGTGCGACTCATTCATGTTCTATGTAGCTAATCCATGAAATAATGTTCCTCATGTACTGTGTGTATGTTAAAAGCCTTGGGAAATAACTCAAATAAGTAGTTAGTTTAGCAGCAATTCCATGTGTTCTAGTGAGAGTGAATGAATGGCAAGTCCCTCTTACTTCGGAAAACTTGAGACATTACTGCTATCTTTATTTTATAAGTAGTGCTTCATTTCTAGTTTTTTTTTGTTTTTGTTTTTTTATTAGAGTATTTATGAAAATAAACAATTCGAGTAACAGAATTAGAAGAGTTTCAACTGGACCTAGTATCATTTATTGTCTACCCTTGTTAGATAAACAAATATAGCCTTAAACTCTTATACGACAAACATCTTTGGAAATTTTGGCCTAGTACCGCTTGAACACAAGGCCCAAGATGAATGTGGCCCCCGAGGCCCAACCGAAGCCCAGATCAGATATCCAAATATACCCTATCATCAATCCTTCGGTATAAATATACTCTCTCTCTCTCTCTCAATAAGAGAGTGCTTCAGCAGCTGCCTCCCTCCTCTGGTTGTCAAATACTATTGTTTAATTCAAATCCCCCAGTCTCTCTCTCTCTCTTCTGTGTGTATAATAATATCGATTCCTATATATCATAATAGAATAGGATAAATAATTAGTGGTGCAGATGATGATGAGAATTCCGGTATGAGAAGCTTGCAGTTTAATATTATGCCAGCGATGTTGCACCTCATACTTCCATGACTCTGATGCACTTTTTCGTTTAACCCTCCTCCCTTAATCCTTTTATTATTTTCTTTGTTTTTATTTTTAGTTTTCTTCTTCCTTCTGAAAATCCCCAGACAAGGAAAATCTTCAGTTATTATGGATTATCTGAAATCTACTGTTTTCTACTCTCTGTTTCTGGTTTTATCACTTGATAATAGGAAATCCGAGTGAACTTTCTCATTCGGTTACGTAATCCTTGTTCTCTTTGGCTGTGTATTTCTGAAATATTATTGCTACATTTGTGTCTTATGCCTTTGATCATATACTCGGATACGCGGGCCACGCCGAGGGAAACGATCGGATACGTCTGTTTGGAGACACGGGATAAACCTGAGACTACATTCAAAAGGACATAAAAACAGAACGACCTAAATCTTCTTCTTCCTCTTCTTTTTGAGTTTCCTTAAAAGATTTTAGGATGATAGGAAAGTAAGTAAGTAAAAGATAAGTAATGCATCGATCTGCGATGATATTTACGGACGATGAAAAGGAGCACAACACCAACATACTAATCCCCAACGCAAAAATTACTTTTCTTATTTTATACTTCAAAAAGAACAATCACACGATATTGTCTTACAAAACATATACTCTAGTAACCAATCGACCAAATAAAGCTTGACAAGCTGAGACAATATGCAAGAACGATAAGAGTGACAAAGCAGAAGGGGGACTTGGAACACAAACATATAGGCATTCAGAGGGGACCCTTCACCATAAAATCACAACCCGTTTTCCTTTCGTGTCCAATATCACATGCATCAGGTCGTTTAGTCCTCATACTCGCCTTCAACACCATCCTCCTCATACTCACCTTCATCCTCAACCGTAGCATCCTGGTATTGCTGGTACTCGGCGACCAAATCATTCATGTTACTCTCAGCTTCAGTGAACTCCATCTCGTCCATACCTTCTCCGGTATACCAATGCAAAAAGGCCTTGCGCCTGAACATAGCTGTGAACTGCTCGCTCACTCTCCTGAACATCTCCTGGATTGAGGTAGAGTTACCAACAAAGGTAGATGCCATTTTCAATCCCAGGGGAGGGATGTCACACACGCTGGACTTCACATTGTGAGGAATCCACTCAACAAAGTAGGAAGAGTTCTTGTTCTGCACATTGATCATCTGTTCATCCACCTCTTTGGTGCTCATCTTACCCCTGAACATGGCCGAGGCTGTCAGGTACCTTCCGTGGCGAGGGTCAGCAGCACACATCATGTTTTTGGCATCCCACATTTGCTGTGTCAGCTCTGGCACAGTGAGGGAGATGTACTGCTGGGAACCTCGAGATGTGAGTGGGGCAAACCCAACCATGAAGAAGTGAAGACGTGGGAATGGAATGAGATTGACAGCCAGCTTCCGAAGATCTGAGTTCAGCTGACCAGGGAACCTTAGGCAGCAAGTAACACCACTCATAGTTGCAGAAATCAGATGGTTCAGGTCACCAACTACAATCCAGAAATGAAATTCAGCAAGGGTTTGAATGAGCAAGTATTACTAACATACTGCTGTGATGTTTCACATTATAACAATCGAGTTGAAACAAGCAACAAAAAAAAAATATTATCACTCACAGCTTGGGGTACTGAGCTTTAGGGTTCTGAAGCAAATGTCGTAAAGAGCTTCATTATCTAGAACCATGCACTCATCAGCATTCTCTACCAACTGGTGCACTGAAAGAGTGGCATTGTACGGCTCCACAACTGTGTCTGAGACCTTCGGAGATGGGAACACAGAGAATGTAAGCATCATCCTGTCCGGGTATTCCTCTCTTATCTTTGATATCAGAAGGGTTCCCATGCCAGAACCAGTCCCTCCTCCAAGTGAGTGGCACACCTGGAAACCTGATACATACATGACCAGTAAAGGAACAAGCAATCATCATATAAATATCAATATTCAAACCAGCAAGTGCAATTCAAATGTATGCGGAAACACAGCCAGACTTGTAGTTGTACAGAAAAGTGATCCCAAATTTAGCTAACAGTAGTCCACCAATACATTTAAACAAGATTACACAAGCCAAAGAAGGGTACTCAAACAAGGTTTTATGAAATAATTGAGGCTACCATAAAAGAGATTTACTGCTTGAGTAAAGTGCAAAAAAAAAAGCAGCATAATTGTCGGTCTGGTGAAAGTTGATTCATAACTTTGTTGGGAAATCACTATTACCATCACACATAAAAGAAAAGTAAAAGATTTGCTAATTTTTCATAAAGAATCACAAATTGCAGATTAAGACCCCACTATTCCTAATCTGGCCCACTCAAGACAAACAAGGGCCCCACAACCAACTCAGGTCCTGAATTATGAAACTCCAGATAGATTTACCCCTAAAGTATTATAATAATGATAAATCCAAAACCCACTCGGCAGTGCCGGCCAATTTCACCTTCAATAATCAGATGAAAATGACATCAACAAAGTAAAATTCAGATGCACAATACAAACAAAAAGTAACTAACAAAACTAGCATCCTTTTTAGTCCTGACCAGCAGGATCAGAATCATTTCCAAAACCCTATGCTATCTCAATGAGCTCAAAAACAAAAGAAACCGCCACACTGCCACTGTAAAATTTCAGAATCACTTGATCGCTGTAAAACGGTTGAATGTAAGATAAGGATCTGACAATAAGTTACGGATGCAGGAACAAATTCATATATAGAGACACTAAAGTGATCAACATTTTATACGATTAAGCAATTTGGAGCATGATATAAATCGGAAAATGAATAATTAATTACCTTGAAGGCAATCACAATTCTCAGCCTCCTTGCGAACGACGTCAAGAACAGAGTCGATGAGCTCAGCGCCCTCGGTGTAGTGACCTTTGGCCCAGTTGTTGCCGGCGCCGGACTGTCCGAAGACGAAGTTATCAGGGCGAAAGATCTGGCCAAACGGCCCGGATCTGATGCTGTCCATGGTGCCGGGCTCCAGATCCATGAGGACGGCGCGTGGGACGTACCTTCCGCCGGAGGCCTCATTGTAGTAGACGTTGATCCTCTCCAGCTGGAGATCGGAGGAGCCGTCGCCCTTGTAGCGTCCGGTGGGGTCGACGCCGTGCTCGTCGCAGATGACCTCCCAGAACTTGGAGCCGATTTGGTTGCCGCATTGGCCGCCCTGAATGTGGAGGATCTCTCTCATGGCTGCCGGAGAAGGATGAGAGAGAGAGAGAGGCTAAATCTTAGGGGGTGGTGGATTTTGGGAGGAGGAAAGGTCCAATTGGGGGAAGGAGAGAGTGGGGAGTTTTAATGGAGGGGGAAATGGGAGGGAGGGAGATTCGGAGGTTAGGATGGTAATAATAGACGGATGGCGGGATATTTATTTTTTCTTCCTTTTTTTTTTTTTTGGTTTAAGTGTGGCTGTTGGGGTTTTTTGTTATCATGTGTGTGACAGCCAGACAGGCAGCGAGTACGGACAGCCCAACCAACCTTCTCTCTCCTCTGGCGTCGGTCCGGCCACTGCACGGTAGAAATACACGGTAAATACAGTTTAGTATACGCCGGCGTTGTTCTTCTTTTACTATTTTTGACTCGCTGGAGTTGGAAACCGTTGGATTGTACGGTTTCTATGGTATGCTTCGGTTTTTATGGTATGCTTTTATCTAATAAGATGATTTGTGTAGATGATATAAAAATGCGCTGCAATTATGTGTTTTGAGTTACAACACTATACATTCGTTTACCTATTTATTAGAGAAGATTATTTTGATTCAATCACAAATGAAGATGTGATTTTGTCTTTACCACCACTCTTCCTTCAGTATAGAGAATCTGCGTATACTAACGTATATACATACAGAGTTGTAACATGGTAACATGTGTATTTGAAATCTGACAAGATCTGATGCAAATCATTATGATATTTTGGCAAATGATAAAACATTGTCACTTAGCAGATTTCTCTTAAGATTGTTAATTAACTATACACAATCATTGAGATTCAGAAATTCATAGATAATTAAATTTTGGATCCATTGTCCAAATTCAGATCCCAAAACAATATATAAACATTCATATATTTCAGTCTCTTACCCTACTAGGACTGTTTCCCTCGGCCCATACACTGTTGCCAATTGCCAATGATACCCGATTACTAGAAGAAAAAAGAATCACACTATTAGATCAACCATAAGCATCAAGATTAGAGTAAGACGAGGCATATATCTGTTTGGTTGTTGTAATAGATACTTCAAATCTTGGAGTATACCAGAGTCCAAGTTCAAGAATATTAATTGCATTTTTTTTTTTTGGATACGAAGAATATAAATTGCAGTTGTAATCACCTTCATTTTCGAGTTCTAAACACGAGATGATCTATTTGATCCATGCTAATATCAAATAATCAATTTCAAAGGGACCAACTTTACACAGCTTGATTGGTATGGTACCAGTGAGGATACAAAACATTGACAACATTCTAAGCCACACCTCTATTGCTGCTGTTCATTGCAGTACTTCTTGAAGTTCAAGGCTTCATCGGCCAAAAAGTCCCTGAAACACTGACCAGTATGAGCACTACATGACGTGAAAGTGATGAGAGAGCTAAGGATATATAAAAAAAAGATAACTAACCCTATTCGTTCAGCCATTAGCGATGCTTCCCATCTTGGGCTAAATGGATAATCAGTCAGCGGCAGCGATTTAATTGGCCCACCTTGGTTGAAATTCTACATCAGTACAAGAATACAACTGATCAATTATAAGATCTGAATAGAAACTTCTTCAGCAGTCATAAAACTTCTTCAGTAGAGTTAAAGCTGGTGATGCCCGCTCTCAGGCAAAAGCCAATACCAACCAATTGTTCACATGTGCTCACTGTAATTACAGTAAGGGTTTGCAGATCTGAGTTTCATCTCAGGTTCTAAGTTTTGGCAAAAATAATTCCATGAAAATGAGCTATTAAGATATGTTGCAGTGCAACTTTATACTTTCTAAGGGTTTGAACAAGTATTAGCAACTCAAAGCTGGTGAAAATATTCACACCCAGAAGAACTTGAGGCATGAAATATAAAGATCCAAGAAAGTTTTTGGATAACCATATATATGGTAGTTGATATACCTAAGTTTTCGGTCTGAAGCAGACTAGGCTGACTACATATATATCTAAGGTTCGACAATGATATACAACATGTACATGTTAGGAGGAGAATATCCTTGCCTGGGAACTTTGAAGCATTATAGCTGGCGGTTGCTTAGGAAACTGAGTTGTAATCGCAAAGTGAACCTATACAAATAAAACTCTCATAAGCTTGGTTTTGCATACCAGCAAATACAACAAGAGGAAATAAATGTGGAAAATCAACAAACGAGTGCAAGGATGCAGGCATGCAGCAAATACAACAAGAGGTTTTGCATACCAATTGTAGACCACTACTTTTTAAATATTAGAACATCAGTAAAACCTTAGAATACAATATAACATGATCTAATTTGTTATGTTTTAGAATAAACTGCATAAAACTGGCATGACTTAGAAGTCGGCAAACTGGTAAGAAATAAGCTAAGGCAGTATCGAGTCCATTGATCAATGGCCAGGAACAGGCTACGGTTTAAAAAGTATACATATTAACATGATGCAGTTAGGATTGTGCATACTATGAATACAAAAACTCCAGAAGCAGCTAGAAATGTTGCCTTTCTGCAAAAGATCTGCAATTTCAAGATGAACAATTATTATTAGCATTTCAAACACCTGGAAAGAAAAAGAAGTACATGCTTAGGTAGCATACCGGATCAGCTTCCACTGGTCTTCCCAACTGAACAGCTAATGCCTCAATAAAGCGCCTTCTAACATCAATTAAGGAAACTGCCTCCAAAACCTTAATAACAGAACAAATTATACTGACAGTCGTGATACATTTCAAAGTTACAACTGTAAAGTAGAGACTGAACAGATCTACCAGGTAATCGAATGAATTGTAGCTGACCTGTTTTTCAAGAGTCTCTTCAAGAGGGGGGAGATATTCGGCCATGCACCTGTTAGGAAAAAAAAATGTAAAAAAAGAAGATCATCAAATGAAAACCGACACCTACAAATTTGACGGACTCACAAAATTAAAAAATTTAACGGAAGAACACAGACATACATCCCCGTCAACCATGTTGGAAGTTTAATATCATCTATGGAAAATAGAGTCTTCAAGTCTGGGGTAGCTACTAGTTTTAAACGAGGAGCTGATGGAGTAGAAACATATCTTTTCTCAACAGGATAAATAACCTGCAACACCACACTATTGATATGATGTGCAGGAAGAAACAAGTTGGAAAAAAAAGGGGGGAGCGAGAACAATATTATCAACCTGCAAGTATATCTTCTGTGGATATATCCAGGGGCAGCCGGGCACCATTTTGTTTATGTTCGTGTCTACTAGGGGCACTGCAAATTTGACCTCCTCAGGCTACACTAAATTCAGAGGCATTGGAACCACATAAAATCAGAAGCTACAGATACCTATAGTCACCAGTCACCACTGATCTTCTCATAGAAGAAGGAAAATATGAACAGGATCTCTTTTTTTTCAAATGCAAATACCTTATAAGCTCCGGAACTCAAGTACATCTCAATTCCCTGAAGAACAGTTGAAGAGAGTTAAAACAATCATCTGCTAAAGTAGCCGGTCAAAATGTTCCAAAGAAATGAATCCATCAATAAGTTGCTTCTGATTGCGATCATGTTGCATTCTAATTCAAAAATACTATATTGACCAACTTCAATGGAGGAGCATGAGTTAATATCTCAGTCATTACAATCTATATGCAAGGATTTACAAATCTTCCGCAGCCTTCCGTTATAAAGAGCAAAGAAGGAAAATATTTTCAACTGTTAATCAACTAAATGCTCACAAAAGTAGACTTCCTAGTGGATCCCCTCACACTCAAGAGTATAAATCTAAACTTCTGGCTGTCCGGAAGACAAACAATATTGAATTGAAAAATTACCTCCCGAAAAGCAATAGTGCTGATTTCAAATTTCACGCGGTCATCTTGAACTTCTCTAACACGCTTCGTCTGGTAGGTCATGTATTGATCTCTTAAAAATGCAAAATGCAACTAGTTAGCAACAACATCAACTCCAAAACTGACCGAAAACTTCAAAACCTAAACGAAAAATGCTTCTAACCTCAGCTCCTGAACAAGAAGCATGAGCTGCTTCGGATCTCTGCCATCCCAATCTCCCAAACGGTTCATTGGAGACTTCGGATCTTCGCCATGCAATACAAGAAACTGCTGGAAACTTTCATCTTCAGGTCCGAATACAAAATCCGGTGCAGACATCGGATACTCCGCATCGAATATAACATCCCCTGCAACTCAATCAAGCCCTAAAACGCTCAGCAAAGTAAATTAATAAACAAAAGAAATCATGAAATTATAAATGCAAAGAAAATTCACTCACATTTAATGAAGTCTAGACAGTAGGAAATGATTAAGGTAAACCGATCAAGAACTCCGCTGTACTCTTTGCTACCAGACCACTTAGGCTCAATCTGCAATGGAAAATTCATCACAAAATTTTCAACTCCTTCAAATTCGAAAACAAAACCCTAAACCGTACCAGTAAATCCAGCTTAGACTACATGAATCAATTATCCTTAGCTTAATCACAGTGAATTAACATATATGCATGCATCGATGAAATTGAAGTTGGGTTGTTTCGACGCTTCTAGGAATTCGAGTTTAGCTAGCTAGAAATGAAGTAGAGAGAGCTAGGGTTGTTGAAGCGCGTGCATTACCTTCGCGAGAAAAGGGAAGTGAAGAGCGAGGTAATGGAGCTGAGCTGCAATCAGAGGAGGAGAGCTCTCTGAAGACATGGTCTCGTTGCTGAGCGAGAGCTTTGATCTCTCTGGAATTGAAATCAGAATTTCAGGTAGTGGCCGAAACGAAACGACGCCGTGGCGAAGTAGGCTAGGCTCAAGTAAAATCCAGCCCAGTTGAGAGTAGTAAAACCAGGCCCAATATGAAGGGCAAAATCGGTAAACAAAAAAGTGAGAAAACCCTAATAAAAAGACTCCGTTGAGATTTCTCTTTATAATGGTACCGCCGGGGCATGGGTAAACCCAGTTGTGGTCTTCTTCTTTGTTCTTCACTCTCAGTTTCACTGTTTTGGTTTTGAAAAATGGTTGGTTTTATGTAAAATCAGATGATGAATTTGGATTAATCATCTCACGACGGTCGTCTGAGACACTTTTGTGTGTCGACGCTGAAACGATCCAAGCTTCTGATGGTTTCGGAAATTTTTCATCTTTGTTTTTGAGCTTTTTGAATTTTGTTTCTTGTTGATGGATTTAGGGTGCGGCAGCATAATGAGGATTGTATTTTTGTCCGACTAATTCATGATTGGATTACATAACCTCCTACTCATTCTGAATGCTTAGTTCCGCCATAGTTTTTTTTTTCTTTTTTTTTTCTAAACTTTGAATGAGGCACAATGAGGATCCAAATTGTAGTGGTATTCATGAGATTTAATTATCGGTGATATCAAAGCATTAGTCCTTTTCATTCTGAGTGCTTCTGTTCTTCTTCATTTTTGTTTCAGGGTTTGAACCGTTTGCTTATTTTTCTTACACTTTTTGTTTCTAACAGCAGTTTTCTATGATTTTGCAACAGTTGTTTAGGAACAACTGTCCACAAGCCGAATCTTTATTTGGAGCCAGTATTGTTGTTTCTGGATTATAATAAAATTACAGACGTGTCATTGCCTACGATGTTAGAACGAAATGATGGGAGTGATGAAAGTATTTTATCAGGCGAAATAATCCAATTCAGATGAATTAATTGACTATAATAGATTACAGTGATTCAATGAGAAACTTTACATGGATTCCGTGAACTGCAACATCCAACAGTATGAGAATATAATGTAATTGTATATGATGACTCGAATTGTGGTAGTTAGCATCAACCGAAGCATAAGCTCAGCAGGGTTACATTTAGAGAAACAATTATTGATTCTGGTATTCATATTCATACGTCGCAGCTAATCTAATGCCCAAACCTGCAAAAACTAGCAATGCATTAGAGACTAACGAGAATGAAAATCATGATGTAAGTGTTGATATTGTGATAGTTCACCTGGATTCTTCCATCTGATGAACCTGCAAACAGAAGTTCTCCGTCCGTATCTGCCGCCAAGGATGTGATTTTGGCATGTCCACCGCCGTTGGCTGTTTTGATGGAAGCAATTCTTGTGAACCTCTCTTTCAACCAAACCTCAATTGTCCCGCACTTGGTGGCAGTAAAGATGAGGTCATTGTTGATGGCAATGCGGTGGATGTCCAATCCAGTCGAGAAAGATCCTAACACCGCCTTGTTTGGAAGCGAAAATATCTTCCCTGCAGTTGCATCAACTGAGGAACCGCCTGCATATAGAATTCCATCATGAATCTCAAGGGAATAGAACACTTGTTTTCCCAATAGCTTTCTTGTGCCGGAGTAGAATGTGCTTGATATTTGTCTCCCCAAGTCGATCTCCTGCATTTTTATGTTACCTTTCGTTAGTTGATAAGCACAAGCACAAGCGAGTTCTGTCTTGTGATTGTGATTGGGATTGTACCTGGATGCTGTAACCAGAACAACCACAGTAGAGGTTGTTTCCTGTCATGGCTAGGCTCTTCACATTTTTGTTAAAGTTTACATGCTTTTGAACTCCAGACCATTCATACACCTTCCAGAACACGACACAAAACAGACGCAAGGGTGAGAATGTGATGTGGATAATCGAGTTTTGTTCATACCGCATAAAGATTTACAGAGTAATGTACATGGGATTACCCTAACTCCAGTGCCTTGAGAAACGAAGCACGCAACTTTAGCATTCGCCACCAACTCATATACTACCTCTTTCACATCATGAACTTGAAGACAATGAATCTCTTCTACTTTGACTGCCCACACCTGCAGTGATTAGAAAAATTTAGCTACTTAGATGGGTTAGTTCCTTATGAAAAGAACTGATGTGGGTTAGTTCCTTATGAAAAGAACTGATGTGTATGTATATGATTTTTGACAGTTGCCTACCCTAATTGTTTTGTCTAAAGAACCACTGTATAGTTTATCAGCTGAAGGTGAAATATAGATGCATGTTACAGCTTTTGTGTGCTCACGAACTTCTTGAATCAGTCTTAACCTCTTCTTGCCAATATCCCATACCTAAAACAAAGATATCAGTCTGTACTTCTCCTTGTGAGTGCAACCTAATCAAGTTGAACTTCTCCAAGTGTGTAATGTGTACCTTTATTGTTCCATCAGAATGGCTGCTTAAAACGCGGCCTTTTAGATGAAGCATAGATGTGACCTCCCCATTTGAGCATGAATCTAGTTCAACCACTTCAGTGCAGCTCCACAGCTCTGTCTAGATTGCAGAACATTAGGAGTAATTAGTAATCTGTCATTGAAATCACTTTAAACTAGTAGTCATGCTCCAATCACCAAACTTACTACGTCAACAGATGACAAGTTCATCAAGGCCTTCATTATGTCACTCGCCACCTCGGTGCTCCTCTTGAGCTTTCTCAACGTTTTGTAGATGCATTTAGCATACACTCCTAGTGCTTCCAATGCAGCTGTACAATTTGACCAGTTAACTTCTAAACACTTACATGGACAAGTTAAAATTGCATATTGTCTGTGTGTACTTCCTGCACAAAATTACCTGGTTCACTGACAAAAGATTTCAAAACCAAGGTTGCTAAAATCTTCTCCTCCAAATTATTCGATGATTGCAGAATATTTACGAATTCTTCGAGCAAGGCCTTGCGAGCAATGATTTTCACACCAGTGTCAGGAAGTACAGAAAGCATGTGTGTGAGCCATGTAGCTATGACAAGACATGATTTTGCCATCTCAATGGAATTACTCTTGAGGCATTCTCCCAGAGCTTTAAAAATGGATCCCTTCTCATGGTTGCAAAGTACAAAAGCAACCCTTTTCTGCCAAGAGCTTAGCGCTTTCTCTTCTCCCTCCTATAAAATATGCACTCAAGATCAAAATTCAAACCATAGAGAAATGTAATGAGGCACAACCTATAAAAAAGAGCAAATATTGAAAGAAAAGCGCACCATTGTCTCTATCAAATCATTGTTGTGTTTCCTTAGCCGCTCTGCCTTCATTAAAGCATTGTAAGGTTGATCAAATCCTGCAATCTTGAGTAACCAGGCTTCAGTGTATGATTCCCCGGATGAAGTTATACGTCCAGTAAGAGATAACAAAGCATCTAGAGCCATCATTTGAGAGTTCGAGAAATCTTTTCTTCTGAGTGCCTCAATTAGTCCCTCTATAGATTCTTCCCTATACATGCTCATCTTTGATGGCTCAACCTGGAAACATCAAAAACATCATCTAAGTTTAAGTTCCCCAGTTTACTCGGGAAAGCTGTATTTGAGAGATAATAATTGTAGATCTGTAGTTCATTTGAGTAAAGAGGAAAACCAGAAGATCAAGCTGAAGGAGGAGAGTAGCTATTGCAGGTTGCTGCTCCATTGGAGCCATTTGAAGATACACAAGAAAGGTATGCATAGTACTAAATGCTCCTTCATCTTTAATCATCTGCAATATCTGATTGCATAATGTTCTCCTGACCATAGACATTTGAGGAAGGACATAATCAGTAGATGACTCACTTAAGCATATTTGTCTAGTTATGTTGAAATAAATATATATAATTATATATACCTGTTCAGCTGTACCAATTCTGAGAGAAATTCTACACAGATGCCTCTCACTCCATCAGTTCCAGCATGAAATAGTTCAAGAACATGAGACAGCTCAATTCTATTTGCTATCAAGTTCCTGCAAGTTTTTTCGGCTTGCATGCAGCATAATAGAATAGAAACAATGGACCTTCTTCCTTCTGGCCAGTCTAAATACTTGACTAGAACAGGTATACCATTCGCAGAGATAACACTCAAAGCATTAATAGATCTGCTGTTTTCATCTCCTCCCATCAAAACTTGCTCAAGAATAGCTAATGCAGCATCTTTAGGGTCCATTACTAATTGAAGATCATCTGATTTCTCATTTTTTCTCTGAATTAGCTGAACAAGGGAGGGTATAAGATCATGAGCAGAAATTTGAGCAAACACCGGCCTCAGCTGATAAATAAGAACAGCAGGCTCAGCTAGACCATTCTTCAAAAGAGCAGCCAAGCAATCAAGGTCAGAGTCTACACTGGTAAGAGTTTCTCCAACACTTTCATCGGCGTATATTAGCTCGGATAGGATGTATATTGATGTTCTCAAAACTTCCCTATTCATAGAAGCTGACAGTATTTCGATGAACCCGTTTACAGTTGTCAGCTCAGATAAGAACGTATGAATTGCAGGATCACATTTTGAGTCCTTCCATAATCTGGCTATTTCTAACACTGCGGTTTCACATTCTTGTAGTTTCTCTGAAGTACATAAACATGCAACATGAGGCTTTAAGCCATTGATAATGGTCTCAACTGCAGCTTGAGATATCACACTAGTCGGTGATGTAGAAACAGCTGCCTGCATAAATCTTTTGCTCCTTTGGCTGATATAATCATCGGTATTCCTATGACCCGTGAAGTCACATGTTCTTTGTGGAGTTGTGGTACCATAAGAAACTTCTTTCACGGAGGAGGGCTTGAATGAGTTTCTTGGTGTTTCATAGTATGCACATTCTTGAGCAAGTTCAGGATGTTGTTCTTTCCAAGATGTTATCAGTCTTTTCAAGACATAGTTTGTTTTAGGCAGCTGAACAGTTGTAGAGATGGGTTGCCGTGTAATGGGGCATGTTGTATTTCCTCGTTTCAGCCATTCTTGAATTGCTTTCCTTTCATATGTCTGACCTGTCTCAAGAGTAACCGGATCAATAAATATCTGGCCGGTGATAGGACAAACAAAATCCTTTGGTGGTCTTGATTTAGAAGTCATTCTCTCAGAAGATGGAAGTGAAACGCAGCTCTGGTCTCCTTCATCATTTTCATTAGGTGGACTGCACATTTACACAAATTTAAATACAATAAGGGGAATCAGTATTGGTTTTAATGGATCTACATTCTGGTATGAGTTATATATAAGTGAGGCTTCTCACCTATTTTTCGACATTTTCACAAGCTCATTATTCATGCTTGATGTTCGACTATAGACTTTACTGGAACCTTTAGTAGTTTCCTAATCACATACAAAATTTTCGTTAAGTAAAAAGGAACCAGCATTTCCATTTAGCAAATGAAACAAATAATATATGTAAGGTTTGAACCATACTATCACTTCAGCATCCGAGTCTGCTGAGCTGATGCTGTAATCATTGCTCATTCCCGGAGATGCAGGCAAAGAGGTGGCAACATCTGAATCTGTGATTTTGACAGAGACTAAACGCAATGCCGAAGCAGATGTGTCTGATATTGGGGTAAAAAAATTTGGAGAAGTTTTAGGGGAGATTAGAGGAGAAAAGATTGTTGGACTATGTACTCGACTCCTGAGTACAGAAGACTGTACTTTTCCTCCAGTTTCCTCCTTCTCATGATTAGAAGCCATATTAGGATCATTACGCTCATAATCGGACTCATATTCATTCTCTTCGGGGATACACGCCTGGCATAATGCACATCATTATAGCTTTATTTATAGTTTTATACTAAAGTTAAGAGTACATAAAATTCAGAAAGCGTGAAATTTTCTTGATTTATGATAATTAACTATTAAGCCTTACCTGAGGATCCCATCTGGCAGGCTCCAAACTTTGTAAGGATGCAGAAGTTAGATTCATTCTGTTTGAACCAAATGTCCAAAAGGTAAACAGTTATATTAGAGAATTACATAACCCAAACATTGGACGAAACTTGCAAAAGGGTGAAAAACTTGACTAGTTAACTAACCTGTTTACGTCTCTTGTGCCATCTTTAGACTTGAGGATGGGAGAAAAGCCAGCACTCTTGGGCAAGATAGGACCAAACTTGACAAAATCAGGAATCGAGCGGCTGACCTCATGCAATGGAGTCATTGGTGGCTCAGCAATTGGCATCATTGGCATCATTTTCTTACTGGAGGTTGAATCAGATGTCATGCAATCCTTGAAGTACTTGGCATAGAGCCTTGTATTCTCATCTAATGACTCACCATATAGCTGCTCCAGCTTTTGCAATTTCTCTATCTGATCCGGCCTCATTGAATATATTAAAGACTCATTTAAAAATTGATCAAGATCAGCTGTGAAAGACAGATCATGAGAATCAGGAATTACTTCCATCACAAGTCGGTGTCGCTGCTCCGAATACCACCCTATAATTGAGCTCATGTGTGGAAGAAACAGAAGTTTCCAGAGTACAGGAGCAAAATCTATCCGTGAGAAAAATGGATCAACTGAAAACATCTCAATGACATGGAGAACTGAGTTTTGGATGTTATTCCTCAATTTCCATAGGTATGCCAAGTTGAGGTGTGCCCAAGCTGAGAGGTAAAAATTAGGAACTCCAGCAGTTTTCTGATCAGAATTCAACATGGCACAAACTTGCAACATTTTTTCAGCATGGTCTAGCCTTGCAAGTTTAGTTTCCATATTTGAAGTATCGATTGCTTCTTCGAGAGCTTCAATGCCCCAATCCAGATTTGCTAGCACTGCTTGATCAGAGTAACGAACCTCGGTTTCCTTACCACATGATCCATCTTCAGCTGACAATCTCTCAGCACATTGTTCTCTGTGTTGGCTTCTCTGCTCTTTATTGATCAGCTGATCCCGGATAAAACCATCTATTGTGGTAATCAGTACTTTAACGATGTCCTTTTGCTCCATTGAAAATCTGAAGTTCTTAGCCATCTTCAAAAATATGAAGATCGAATCGAACTAATCACTTCTCAGTGAAATGGGACATCCAGGTCAGCACCACCTCATTGCAAACTTCCAATTCCGAAGGGCTTGTACCTTCTCTCTCAGAAAATTAAGCAATCTGCAACAAGATATATAATCTTATTCAAAGACTAATTTAGTCTAGATGAACTATACAAAATCTTAAGTTCTGTCTTCTTCAACTTGGTTTCTCCGAAACTGTTGCATAAAGGTTAGAAGGCTTTGTAAACATACAAGAAACTGTCAACCAAATTATTAGTTAATACCATTAATCTATCATTCTACACATTAAAATTTTAAAGCAAGTACTTGATCATGATACATGTCAAAGTTCTGCAGATCATGCATGAAACCATATATAACAACAACTCCAGACTCCTCCAAGTTCATATCCAAAAATGGATGCATCTTGGTCCTAGCCTTCATAGTTTCTTGCAACACTAAGATATAGTGTAACTTCTGATTATTTCAACTTCAAGAACAGCAAATTAAGAACCAACTGAAGTGTGAAAACCAAAAACAGAAGAAAAGACCAAGACTGAGGAAAATGGTAATACCTTATTGAAGAAGTAGCCTCTGTAATGGAGTTGGTATATATTTTATTGGAACAATTTTTTTTTTTTTTCAATGCAAGCTCACTCAAATGGAGAAGATGATCTCTTAGAACAACGGAAAGAGACGACGAGAGCCGGCTGGTTGGGAGACTGGTAGACTGGAAGCAGCTGTGAGGCCGGCCGGCTTATAAGGCTTTCTGATGTGGTGATGATCAAAGCAAACCGTGGACTGAGCATATATATATTACATGGTAATATAGTACTGACGTCATGATTATAAAGAAAAATATTCAAATTTAATTTAGATTTTGAGAGAATATACCATTTTTGGCTCAATCATTGGACGTATCTGTCTTCTTTCCGTGTGTTTTGTCTAAGCAACTCCAGACAATGACCAAATCAAACCAACTAAATCGCCACAGTTCATTCACCATTGGGCCCGATGCCATCTGGGCTCACTGCTACATCCAAATCAATATTGCCAACTGGAGCCATAAAATTTGTACCTCTACTCCTTGTTTTGCCGCTTGCGGGTACAGAATACGTACCTGGACTCCAACGGCGAGATCTGACTTCTGGGAATAAGTATATCCTAGAACATTGATACACAAACAAGCTCCAACTCATCAGTGAAAATGGGAAGGAGATGATGTTCTCAAGGATCCTCTAGAGATTGTGGTTCATGGGGTGAGCACCCGGATGGATGGTCAATCAATTCTCCCGCCTACCAAGATGTTAGTTTATGATAATAAGGTGTGTTTCTCTTGTTCAGATGAATAAAACTATAGTACAGTATTATACAACACACATGACTTCTAAATTATCTGATAATAACATAAACTAATTACTCAATTCTAAGATTGTGATATTGTCGCAAAATGGTATGTACTTAGGACAGTCATAAATTTCTACAATTCAAACATTTCTTTGCTTTTTAACCTGTAATTATAAAATATGCGACTTAAAATTCATACTTAACAACGCATTGGACAATCAATTATTTTAATGTCCCGTTTAGTTACAAGCCAGTCTTGGCATCCTCAACTCAAACATAAAATCAATGAGGTATCACTTCCTGTTATTGCATTATGTAATTTTAATATATGACCATATTTTCTGCAACTGGTCCCTGATTTTCTTAAGTTTGTACTTCCATTCTGGATCTAATTTCTAATCATGCTTCTCTTCTCTTATAGATTGGCTACTTGCATAATTCTAGGCCAAAGTGATTTTGTTATGGATGCTGTGGAGGTTATCTAGCAGATAAATCATAGTATTTATATTCTTTTGTAAGAATCTCTTTCAGTAATTTAATATCAAAGAGTGTTGCTATTGGAACCTCCACATTTGCTCACTTGACCTCCCTATATTTTCAATTATTGAATTACATTTGTACCCTCTTGCATAAAGACTATTGAGGACAATAAGTGTATAAAAAGAGTATTATATTAATTGTCTATAGACTTTCCAATTCAATAATAATGTTATTTATTACTTTCCTTATCAAATTTATTTTTCAATTTCAGTAAGTGCTGAAACTAAGTAAATATATAAATTATAAGATTGTTAATGTTACTATAATTATACACGTTTAAGCGCATATATAAAATATAAGGTCAAGAGTAAGTGTTGAAAACTAAGCGCATATATTTTAATAAGTTTGTAACATGAACAAAAAAAAAGGTCAATTGTTTTGATATAGATATATATTGAATATTTTTATATATCTTATTAGACCTTAAATATATTTACAACACACTAGTAACTATTGAAATAGTACAAGGGCAAATGCTAGTATGTTTTGAAATATTTGTATATCCTATGTTTTGATTTATCTCATTAGATCTTACACATGAAAGAAAAAAAAATTAAGAAATAGAGGTCTAATGAGTGAATATGAGGTTGAATAAGTAAGTTATTGAAATATATGTGAATAACATATTTAAGGTTATTTCGGTAATTTGAATGGAGGTCTAGTGAGTAAATGCTTATATTCAAAAGTATAATGGAGGTGTAAAAAGTATTAGAGGTCTAATAAGAAAATGTAGAGGTCCCAATAGCAACACTCATATCATTCACGCTTAATAATGAAAAAGTCAACGCAAAACCATCCGATTTAGCCAATGGAGAGGCGCCACACGTACAACACAAGACCACACTCAATCTCCCACGGCTTCTTTACTGTTTGCTCCTCTGACTCTTTCAATTCAACTACTAACAGCAACTCGCAGTCCACTTTCAGTCTGACAATTATGCCCTTCTACAGGAAAAGCACACCATTTTTTCATTAGAATGCTTACCAGAAAACACATCACGCCCTCCCCAGATAATTAAACACATATTTTGTTTAAACGGAGTGTTAGTTTAGACTTTGTCTCCCAAATTATTGTTATCTAATATATGTTGCTATACATTTCTAGACTGTAACATTTATCGTTTGGATCGATTTTTCAATCACTCCTATATACATATGCATGGAAATAGTAGATCTCAAACTCATCAAATTAGTTTAAACTTTAAAATATAAAAACCTTCACTTAAAATTGTGGCCACTACAATTATTTGACGTAAACATGTTATCTTGTATCAAAAGACATAGACATATGTTAACTTGGTGGCAGACTGCTAATAACTATAACGTTACAAATCTACACTTATTTGTTAACTCCTCGAAATAATTCGTTGTCTATTTTACATCTTCTCGTTACTAAATGTCTATGTATCTACTTTAAAACCCCAAACCCAAATGACTATCTTACTCTCTTCTTCGATAAGAGCTATAAATTATGTAAGGATGATTGTACAAAGAAAGAAGTCATCAATTTGTTTGATGACATTTATATTTATGTCTTATGGAAAGCAAGAGATACCAAAATTTGTTAATTTACGAAAGATTGCAGGGTATTGAATCTTGAGCAGAAGAGACAGATATCAATGTTGATAAATTCTAAATGCCATCTTCAATATGACAAATGTCCCCTCCCTAATGAAAAATGACAAAGTGCTGGATTAGCACTAAACACACAATACAAACACCTTGTCAATTTATAGCACCCAAAAAACAAACTAAAACCAAAAAAAATCTATAGTCCAAGTCTTTGGTTCATACCTGAAAAACCCTCACAAAAATCATTGTCATTCTATAATCACAAATATCCCCTCCCCCACCCCTATTCAAACTTCAAACTATTGACTAATGATACTTGATTTAGTTACTAATCCAAAGGGGTAACATGGTAAATCACTCCAATTCCCAAAGGAATGTCCATGAGGGCAGTACCGTCATTCCTTCCTCTTTTTCACACAATCCATCACTGTGATATTTTTTTATTTTTTTTTCCTTAACAAAACGAAAATCTATAACAAAAATCACTGCTCTAATTTAGATTCCGTACGCAAATCAATTTCGTCTCAAAGTCAAAAACCTCACGAGATTTCCGTTTGCTAGTTTTGTTAACGCGTCGTTTGCTTATTTTTTCCATACCAAACCAAATCAGTCATAAAGAAAATTCCTCTCTTGTGTTTGAGTCAAACTCCACCCCATTTCTCTCTCCATCGACTTTGTCCTCATAATCCTCCTCAGCTCAATCTCCTGCTACTTTTTTGGGCAGGAAATTCAATTCATTTGGCTCTGACTCACTTGGAATTCTCCTCTTTCTGATATATAAGGTAATGCTTCTGATACTGCTCCGTAATTTGCACTATTGAAATTGTGATTTTCCGGTTCGAATTTCTGAATCGGTGAAGTGAATTAGTGATGGGGGCGGTGTGCTCGGCTGGGTTCAGTGATGAAGATGCTAAGAATTTGGGGTTTTCCGGTAAGCTCAAGAAGGGCGTGGCTAGCATGAAGGACAATTTTTCCTTCTCCGATGAAATCGACGCCCTCAGAACACCCCACAAGTACGATTCCGGCGAGCTCCGATCGTCGTTTTCTAGCGAGTTGAAGCCGTCAACTCCGGCCAGGAATGGAGCTCCCAAGGTAATTCAATCATAGTCAAAAGTCAAATTTGCTACCTGGATTATGCACCGTATTATATATATTATATTAGTTGTTTTGTGTCAAAATTAGATGAGAATATTGATCTATTTTTATTTGTTGAATTTTATAGATGCATTTTGTGTGTGCCATTGTTGGTATAATTTTGCTGTTTTGTGTTGTAGATTTCGCAGCGGAACTCGTTTATAGGTAGAGCTGGAATTGCAGGCCTGGAGAAGGCAGTAGGAGTTTTGGATACACTAGGCAGTAGCGTGTCAAATTTGCAGACCAATAGCGGATTTCTTACCGGGGGTTCTGGAGGCAATAGAATATCTATACTATCGTTTGAAGTAGCTAACACAATCGCCAAGGGCGCAAACTTGTTGCAATCGCTTTCGGAAAAGAATATTCAGTTCCTCAAGGGAGAGGTCATGCATTCTCAAGGAGTGCAAAACTTGGTGTCCAAGGATATGAGGGAGTTGCTAAGTATTGCGGCCGCTGACAAAAGGTTTTATTCTACTGAGAGAGCATTGTGTGAATGTGTTTGTTCTTTGTAGCAATTTCAGTCATTTCAGTAGCTCTAACTTTTTGCTTCTTGGGGATATGTAGGGAAGAACTTGATCTTTTCTCACGCGAAGTAATTAGGTTCGGCGACCTGTGTAAAGACCCACAATGGCATAACCTGAGTCGATATTTCTCAAGGTGCGGTCAATTTTCAGACTTTGGTTGAATATTTGTAGGAATTGTGCTAATTGTAATATATGGTTTATGAAAATTTGAATTTCAGATTAGATTCTGATGATCCAAGTCACAAAATGCTAAGATCAGAGGCAGAAATGACAATGCAGGAATTGACCACTATTGCCCAGCATACTTCTGTAAGTTGCGTATATATATATTACATTCATATCATGACATATAATTCCAACTTGGGGATGCTGACATTTTTTAATGTTTCTAGGAATTATACCATGAGTTAAGTTCTTTGGATAGATTTGAACAAGATTACAGGAGGAAGCTCGAGGAAGCAAAGGCCTTGCATCTCCCTCTTAGAGGTTAGGCATGGGAATTTTCTTGTCCAACCTTCTTTTTAGTGTAGCTTCACTAGCTTGCAGATTCAAAATTTCCCACCTAGATATTATGAGTCTTTAGTTTTTTTTTATCCCCTCTTTCTCTATTCATGCAATATGCTACTACAGAGACGTGCCTTTTTATTTAACAGTATTGCTTATCCACTTTTTCTACTTGTTGATATGGTTAATACGGCCACAATGAAGCAACCAATGTTTCTTTCTTGCTTTCTCATGTTACATTATGCTTTTATTGTTGACCTATGATCCCCATTAGAATTGTTTACATTTCATTTTATTAGTGATCTTCCACTTCCTGATTTACTTGACAAAGTGCATTGTGTGGTCGCACACTTTAGATTTATATTTCTTGAACATTTTTTCTACATGTCAGTGCATGATAAATTTCTGGTTGACACCTAGAAATCACATGAAGACAGCACGTTATTAACTGGGTATTATTTTTGTAATTGTAGGAGAAAGTCTGACAATGTTACAAAGTGAATTAAAACAACAAAGAAAGCTTGTGAGGACCTTGAAAAAGAAATCTCTTTGGGCGAAAAATCGGGATGAGGTACTGTTGTGAAACATTTTTGAAATTTCTCTAAGAGATAGCACTGATGGAAAATCCTTGTCAAGGGTAGGCATAGGTCTATCAACTGTTTGAAACAATGCATGCTTATATACATAAAGGAATTGAAAGATACAGGGCACAACAAAATTCAGTTGGATTACTTTTACTGAGCTATCAAATTATATTGATTTTTGCAGATTGTGGAGAAACTTGTAGATATTGTTTCCTATATACATCAAGCAATCTCGGAAGCATTTGGTGATAATGGTATGAGCAACATCCACACCCTGATAGAAATTTGTCACTGATTATACCAGAGTATTCTTGCTTTGTTCTTCACAAGAGCTGTTGTGCACACTATATAGGATGTAATAGATATGTGTAGACTTCATTGATGGACCTACGGGTTACACAATCCAGTCATTGTCTTTGGTGGCTGCTTGGAGTTCTCAATTCTTGTTGGTTGCTCATTACTTGACA
This sequence comes from Potentilla sterilis, assembly GCA_963682095.1. Classification (NCBI taxonomy): domain Eukaryota; kingdom Viridiplantae; phylum Streptophyta; class Magnoliopsida; order Rosales; family Rosaceae; genus Potentilla; species Potentilla sterilis. The sequence goes on from OY821762.1 coordinate 2,208,685, forward strand.
CCTGACAGGTTTAACACTTGCAAAAGGGGAGAAGAGCAAAAATTCTCAAAGACTAGGCGCAGCAGGTCTTGCATTACACTATGCCAATATGATAAACCAGATAGATAACATTGTAAGTTATTGTTTATAGGAAATCCCAGTCTCTTTGTCTCCAATACATTGTGCAAACTTACAAAATTGAATTTCTCCTTGTATATGAATAGGCGTCTCGACCAACCTCTCTTCCCCCAAATACAAGGGACAACTTATATCATGGGTTGCCCGATAGTGTTAAGAAAGCTTTACGATCCCGATTGCAAACTCTTGATGCCAAGGAAGAGGTATGACAATGCATTTTACATACATTGGTTCATTCCCGGTTAATTTATTCATCAGCAGTTATTGCCTACAGCATCTCATTGCTTATTATGTTTTCTGCAGCTCATGGTTTCTCAGGTCAAAGCTGAAATGGAGAAGACTCTACAATGGCTTGTTCCTGTTGCCTCAAATACAAACAAGTAATTTGAAGCTGTTATCAATTGTTTTCCTTGGGCTTGTTTTCATTCTCTTGATGAGTGATAATGTCTATCTCACATAAACTAATGTCTTTTTTCTTTTCTTGTGACAGAGCACACCAAGGTTTTGGGTGGGTGGGAGAATGGGCAAACTCTGGGTCAGTCAAGCCTCTGTATCACTGTATATCATTTATAAGATGCAATATCTTGTATCAATGTTAATGAATTTTTTTTTTCCATTGCAAAGAATTCTGATTTTAGCTCTCCATTTCGCAGCACTGAGTTTGGGAAAAATTCAGCCTCGGAAAGCAACTTGGTCCGCCTCCAGACACTCTATCACTCAGATAAGCAAAAGACAGATGCTTACATCCTTGAGTTGGTGACGTGGCTTCACCAGCTAATCAACCTTGTAAGACATTGTGATCATGGTTTGAAGCCCTTGCCTATACGGTCTCCAACTCGTAGGGGACTGGACTTGCACTCCAAGATGCAGCGAGTAGAATCCATGGATTACAGTACACATAAGACCCGAAGAATACAACTTTCGGAAGAAGATCGAAATTTGCTGGATGACGTTATTGGAAGGATGAAAAGGGTTCCTGGAATTAGTAAGAGTCAAGAATTTGCTATGTCGAAGAAGAGAGGAACTAAAGCTTGGGCTCTGAGCAAGAGCACTGGAAGCTCCCCACCGAGGGAATTTTATGGTAGGCGAAACTTGGATCAGCCAAAGGCTAATGCCTTGGATATCCTTGATGGGTTGGGTTAGGTTCAATATCATAGAGTTTCTTTCAAACTTGGCCTCCCAATTTTCTCCACAATCCTCCGAACAAGTATTCAGGTCACTATTCCTGTATATATATATTTTCAAGTGAGTTATTGGTTTATTCTGTATATACAGCCTTATACGGTGGTATCTTTATTTATACAAGAATTGGGAATTAGCTTGTTACTAGTGTGTCTTCCATTTGGATAAAAGCTAAGAAGGGTGTTTAGCAAGTTTTCCAAAAATCCCTCATGAACTTAAAGTTCACATCACTAGTGCCGAAATAATGAGAAATTTTTCGTAGATTAATTGCTGATACTAACCCAATTGTATGGTGGATTCTCCAATCCAGATTTTATGCTGTATTGCAGCTCCAATCCAGATTTGAAGGCTTGTTCAGTCTTACGTTTGGTTCCTTCTATGATTTATCAGTTCAAAAATGTTTTGCTTAAATCATGAATTGAAATCTGCTACATGCAGAGCTCCAAAAACAAGGAGCAAGAAATTTGTTCATTTTGTTTTTATAGAAGCAAAAAGGAAAATTTAAATAATGATTTAAAGAGGTTGGGGATCAGATGGTTAAGATGAGGATGCCCAATTGTCGTAACCAGGCTTGGGCGGACACCCCTCTCGCATAATGCGATATTGACCACTCATCACATCCCGTTTCTGCCTGAAGGATCATGCTTCTTAATCGAAAAGCTTTCCCATTTTATACCTTGAGTTCGACTCGTGCTTTTACTTCTTTCTCGATATGGGACACTTATGCGTATTCTTATATCCTTATCATCAGTCACGTACTAGCAGTGCAACTTAGACATAGCTCTCGTGTTAAACAAGTCACACGGCGTTGAATCTGTCGGCTAAATTCAAAAGGTGTACATCAATTAATCTTACCACTCAAGATTGAGGACTGAACACACAAAGTTTCTTCATGTATACGACCTCTAGTTTGTTCAAACTTATCATATAGAGGCGTAAGTGGCAAGTGATCCAATCACTATTTCTTAATAGGAACAAAGCCGGTTCAATGATCAATAATCAGTGTTCAAAATCTGTAAATGTTACTTGATTCATGTTCAATAAAAATCTGCAGGCAAATGGGCGGCACAAAGCCATCTGCTGACATTCACCGGAACTATAGATAAATGGGTTGAATTTCCATCTCCCTTTAGGCTCTGTGATATCATATTCTACATTCATTGATCATATAATTCATTATACTAAGGAGTAGGGACTGAGTCCACATTGTTGGCCAAGTCGGGATTTTTAAACTCACATTGGAAGAGACTAGAAGTAAACAAGAAGGGACGTCTAGCATATCAGAGTGGCATATGGCTGCTTTTCTCTCCCACTTCATAGTACATTAGACAACAGTACAATTTTCTATGTAGTGTGCATTCTTAGACTTCAGCTTCGCTTAATCTGTGAAGAACGTAGAGACAAAACATCCTACTCTGACCCCAAGTCCAATGCAAATGTTAACAACTTAAAACCATACACAAGAAAACAATAGCTTTCCCAAGATTACTAGTTTGAACAAGAAGGGAGCTAATACTGTTGTTTCTTATAGCAACTTATGGAGTATTTCACTAAGCAGATCACTGGTGGTCTCATTTTCTTTTCCATCTGCGGAGGAGGGATATCCATTCAGATCATGAGCAGGGAAGAATCGACTTGAACCAAACATGGAACTCCCTATAAAGAGAAAAATCCACCTACAGTATCTCAACTCATGTGCACTGAACAATTTGATACCAAAACTTATGAAGCTATTAATGTGATACCCGAAGTGCTATCAACGACATACTTCCGATTAATTTCCGTAACAGTTCTGTCAAAAGATCGAGCTGAAGGGCAACGAGGGCAATTGTACGTGTTTAGGCCTTGAGTTTTGACAAGTTTAGAGTTCGTGTTTTGAATTTAACTTGCAGCAGAAATGAGAAATGTGCAAGCTCGATAGTTGGCCCCAATTGAGTTTAGGCTTGGGCATCTAAGCTCGTTTACTTGGGCCTACAGTCCAATAGCATCTCTGGCCTCCCAAACAAAAACAACCCATCACCCTCGACGTCACCCAGAATAAGGTCTGCAGTTCTGCTTCTATAGTCAAATCACTCGAATTTAAACGAATTATCAGTTGAATCTGCCCAGTTGAATCTTGACAAGCGTCCTCGGATTCCTCCTCTTTGGGAAAGACGCCACCACCTGCGAAGAGGTCGACGCAAAACTACAAACCAAAGTTGAAAAGATATTTTCCCAAAATGATAAGGTCCTCCGTTCAAGGCAGGTAGGAGTGTTCTAATTCGCTGAGCCTTTAAAAACTGAGCAGAATAATATTCGAGTCATAAACATAAAATTTACTGCACTAGTCTCAATTCTCAACCACTCTGCCCAGAACCGCCGTGAGCCTTAAGCAGAGGAGACCAGACGAATTCAATTACTGCGATCGGAGAGATAGAAATGGATCGGAGCGCCAAACCAGGCATGCACACTGTTTAGTACGATCGAGAGAAATGTCGGGTCGGGTTGGGCTCACGTGGGGACCTGCCGTTGGGGATCCATGATGATGATGCATCCTCAAATTCCAAGCTTTATATTGTCAGATTCAGCTTTTCAAAAAATCAAAACTAGGTGTCAGGTTTCCATCTCTGCTCCACCGCCCATTCTATGACGACTCGACGCGTGGCCATCTTTACATGCTTACTACGGTCGTTTATAATGAAACACTTGTCGACCGTGCAGCTCCAATTAGATCTCAGATGCATGCATTCCCTATTAATCTTTCAATACAGTCAGAACACACAGAAGCAAAAGAATGTTTCTTTTTAATTTTCTAGACATATAACGTAATTTACCTCTACGATACTTTATAATTAGGGTTATTGACACAGATTTTCGATTTAATTTACGTATGTGTTAGGAGAGAATGGATAATTTGAAGGTGAACTTAAATCAAATTTACTTATATTTTACTTTACTAATGAACGGTACTGTTAAGGTATCGAAGTTATTATCGATTAGTACCACACCCCACACATAAAGAGAGACCAATAATATCTAGACGACATAAGGTTGAAAATGTACCCTTTCGATTTAACTCGTAGGGTAGGACAAAATAGGGAGATGTCGGTAACTCTAGCCGAAGAAAAATATCGTGATATTTTTATTTTCCATCGAGATGCTCTCTCTAGAAACATCTCTGGGAAGAGTTGAGCTCAATCCAAAAAAAACAACCAACCAGATGGACCTAACGAGGAGTAAAAGAAGGTGGGACCGGATCTTCCGGTCCAGTCCACCTCCACTCCCATGGGCCCCTTCATTCATCTTATGATTCTTATCCATACTCTCATGTGTACGAAACATAAATAGGAAGAGGAGTGTTATCCGGCAGGTGGAGCACACCTGTCCTACTAAGCGCGTGATGTGGCTGGCCGTTAGTTTTAATTCACACCTTAATCCAATCCATGATTAAGCCGATGGTATTTGCTGCGAATCCTGCGGCAAGTCGGTTCTAATCCACATGCCACCCGCGTCAGTCGCCCGTTGTTTACGTGTTTGCCCTGGCCCATACACACCTCTAACCAGCCAATCCCCTCATTTGTTTATTCATTATTTAAATAACCTCCACCTCCTTTTCTGTCTTTTCCTTCTCTAGTCCACCGGAAACTAGCTACAACATTACATTTCCAAACTGTAAAAACTTTTTAAGCTTACAGCTTAATCTGCTAAGGACTGGATAAATTCTTAATAACGTTTGCAGCTTAGTAAATTATACTATATTACCTTAACATTCAAATGTGCGATGCTAGAATTCGTTCCGTTTATGAATTTAGTAAAAAAAAAATATTCCTAGTGCGTCCGCTCACCAAAACAAACAGATTCAATAATGAAAAAACCGTGCGTCCTCTTCAGTCTTTCCAATCAGTTTAATCCACCGGAACAAGCACATCGAAAAATCATTAATCAGATAACTCCAAGCGAGAAACAAACAAATTAATCGCAAGATTTAACAGTCAGGCTTGTCATGTGGCCTCGTCGACGTCTAGCTGAGTCAGCTTGTACATTTGGAATGGATAAGCCTCTCGTTTTTATTAACCCAACCATGGTTAACCAAGCCGATCCCATATCCCCTTGTCTATAAATAACAAACCCCCAGTCCCATTTCGTCAGAATTCCCCTTTCCAACAATATTAACCGTACAAACCTCAAAATCCACACAATGATGTCGATTTCCTTTGCCTCATTCACCCCCTCCTCATCCTTCTTTTCCGGCCAAACACTCGTCACCGACGCTCCAATCTCGCCGTCGTCCGTCAAGTTCCGTCCGATGAGCATCTCCGCCTCATGTGCTTCAACGGTCGACAGGCCCCGCATCCACATTGGATCCAACTCCTCTCTCTATGAAGTCCTCGGAGTTCATATGGGCGCCACGTGTCAGGAAATAAAGACTGCTTACCGCAGATTGGCCAGAGTCGTCCACCCTGACGTCACCGCAGCTAACGGTCAAGCCTCCTCCGACGAGTTCATGAAGCTCCACGAGGCCTACGCCACTCTCTCCGACGCCCAAAAGCGCGCCGACTACGACCGCAGGATGCTTTTCCGGCGGCCGGTGCCGATGAGCTCTTCATTCTCAATGTCGTCCTCGTCGGGAAGGAGATGGGAAACCGATCAGTGCTGGTAGCTAATTAAACACTAGAAATTAACTAGACAGTTATAACGAAGCTAGTTAATCCTGGATAATTAGAATAGCCAGCTTGTTTTGGCGCGTAAGTGTATATAGTACAACTAGTTAAGAGCTCCAGATCTTTGATTTGAGCTCCAGGCGCCATTTTTACAGCCTGAAATTTTCATGGGAAATTACACCTCCCCCATTAATTTTGTGATGTAAGATCTCCTTTCGGATGATGATTAATTATGATAATTTTCTTTAGATCTTGTGCTAAAGTCGACCATTTTTAAATTAATTTTATTTAAGAATTGGAAATTTGAACTACACGGTTGATTCTCCACCGGAAAACAGAAAGGGATTTATTAAGATGGGCTCTGCCGAAGTAAACATAAACCACAAGTTCGTGGTCCTGCTGCCTTACCCATATAAAAGTGGGCTGTAGAAGCGCATCAGAACATATAACTTTGGGCCTTCTAAAACCCTAATTAACGACAAACACAAACGAACTGCGTTTAAATCCATCCAGGGGTAACTATGTCTTTCCGTTCAAGTATGAGAAATATTTCGACCGTTTCTAACGCGTATCCAGGCTCGTTTCAGTGTATCCAAAAAGATAACACGCTCGAATCCTTTCCGGATATGCGTCACAAACTCTCGGAAATGCGTAAATTACATTTGGACAGTTTAGTGCAACGACAAATTTACCCCTGTGTTTTTTTCATATTTACAGGCTCGGCCATGGGAAACTCTTGTGCCGCTCTGTGGTGCGTAAATTCATATAAGCGAGAATAGCAGATAGAGGAAAACAGAAGCAAAGTGAGTGAGATGGCTCAACTGGGGAGGCTGCTGGTAAGGCAATGCCCGGTGGTGCAGCACCACTGCTGCTCCTGCATCGCACTGAATCATCTCTTCGTCTCAACCTCACTTCCATTCAGCACAAACCCTAATTCTCGCCGCTCGTTGTCGCCGGTCATCTACTTAGCCACTCGTGGCGTCCATAAACTCCTCCGCGGACTCCGACCGCGCGACGCTCCTCCGGCGCCGTCGGATCTCGACGGTAACAGCAGCGGCTCGGATTCGGAGTCGGTTACATATAAGAGCCGTAACGCGTTGAAACGCGACGCCCGGCGCGCCGTCCGGTGGGCTATGGACCTCGCGTCCTTCTCTACGCCTCAGCTCAAATTGATTATCAGGTAGGTTATGAAACTCTGATTAAATTTTGTTTGTTCAAATTAGCTAGCTATTTTTAGTGTGGATTTTAGTTTTGAAATTGCTGGGTTTGGTTTGGAATTGATAGAGTGGCGTCTCTTGACCAAGACGTATTGGATGCTGTTATGTTAGTAAAGGTGCCACCATTGTAAATTCAACCTTTTGTGGTTAGTTTTTTCTTTTCTGTGGAGATGAATTTTGGTAAGTCATTTCATGGTTGTAGCTAAGGTGTTTTGTGTTATTGCCGCAGAGATTTGGGAATGATGTGCGAGAAGGAAAGCGCAGGCAGTTCAATTATATTGGTATGAATTGCTTAATTACAACGCTACAGTTCGGAATTATGCTTAATTACAACGCTACAGTTCTGAATTACGTAACAGTTAGTCTCAAGTGTGATTATGTTGATCAGAATGTCACATGTTCTACTTCATTTCAATTATTTTGTTTGGTATATTCTTATGTGTTTGAATTTGTGTTCAGCAAAATTGCTACGAGATGCGGACACTGAGCTGATGGATGCTTTGATTCGGGCAACAAAAGACTGCGACCAGAAGAAGCTGCAAGATTTATGTGGTTTGGAGCCTTTGAGTGTTGATGATGAGGTAGAAGAAGAAGCGGAAGGATCTGAGGATGAGGACAAAGAGGTATGCTAATTTTCGTAAAGTTGAAATTCTACCAGTTAAGTGGTTTGCAAACACAGTTCATCTTATTACTTCAGCTTTGATGCGTGGTTGCAGGGTTCTCACATTGATATAGCAACCAGATGGGTTGAGGGTATGATCAATAAGGACGTCGATATCACCAATGAAGTTTATTCACTTTCTATTGTTGAGTTTGACCGTCACGTGAGTGAAATGCATCTCTACAACCTTGTTGTTAATATCAAATATATGTTATTACAAATTCGGGTGAAAAGTTGTTATGTTGTGCATGTCTTTTGGGGTTTCTGTGGTAAAGGGGAGGTGGTAGTCATGCAATTCTATTCCTTAGCTTTTTATAGCCATAGTTATGGTTATTGAAAACGGTTTGCAGTTCCATTTACAGCTATACCACTTACTTGTTCATTTTTGACTCCTACCTTAAAATAGTGAGAGGTGTGGTTGAGTGACATTGTTAATGTTCCACCAAGTCCCAACATGGAAGGCAATTAGCATGCGCTTGAAGCACTAGCTTGTGTTGCGTGCTTTGAACCCCGGTCGATATGCCTCACAGAAATATTCCCGCTGTAACGGGAAGCATAACATTCTGTATCTTGTCTATTTACTAATGAGTCTCCCATAACAGGAATTGCGGAAACTTGTCCGGAAAGTACATTCAGCTTTGGAACCCGCAAGCAATTCTGAGGAAAATGAGGAAAAGATTGATAAAGCGGTAGTGAGTGCCAAAAAATCACTCACCAGGTTCCTTCGTGCCCTTGCTAAAAGCAGCTTAATGATCACTCTATAATATTTAAACTTGTATCGTTATTCTCTAGTCGATACATTATAATCTTGAATAATTTGAAGCATACACTTGTTATTCTTGAGTTCATGGTGTTGAGTCTCAATAATTCCAGTATATGCCAAGTGAATCTAGTAATTAGTTGATTACCATGGGCATAGGAGATTAAGTTCATTTATTGCGTGGTTGATGCCAACAGTGTTTTTTACTGCCTGCACTTAAAATTTCTCAATACTACGTGCGGTATCTCTTATATTACTTTTGGTTGATACTTTCTCCTTGTGTCCAGTACATTAAAAAACATAAGAGCTTGTAGTCTACCAGTCTACCTTGTGGCCCATTTCTTCTTCTCATAACCAGTTATTCTTATTTAGATAAATCATGTTTTGAAGTTCTAAACAACTGAACAAGTATAGGGAGGTTGGGTCATGAAAGTTCTGAACATGTATAGGGTACTCGTTTACACAAATATGAATTGCTCTGGCCGTTACCGATCAAGTAATAACTAGTAAAGGAAGGGGGAAGAGGTGGAAAAGACAAAACTACTAGTTGGGTCAGCCTGGGGGTAGTAATACAAATTGTGAGCTAAGCTCCGAGTTAAATTGCTAATGGGACAGTAACACATTTGTCATGGTAGACAACAAGGAGCTTGTGTCACTTAGGTGTTATCTAACTCATCGCAATAATGTTGTTTTGTGCAACCAACTTCACTTGCTTTTGGCATCAGCTGATTTGATTTATTATTTGAGCATTTATATGAAAGTTGTTTGCAAGTTGTTATCATACTCTCTTAACATATTGATTATAAAAGCCATTGTTTCTTATGATTATGTTTTATCAGCTGATGTTGTATGAGAAATTGTTCTTCTATTCGTTCAAACTGTGAGATTTAGATCCTGAGAAAGGATCTTTCTTATTGGCATTGTCACTTGAAACTCTACTTAGGACTCAACTATTCTGGCTCGGTATATGTAGAGTTTTATTATGTAAGCACATCTCTATGTTATTTTCAATCTACTTTCTTGTAAATCACCTGCACTCCTCTTCAAAGTTCTGTACATTCTTCCCGACCAAGTGACCCTTCCTGACTTCCTCTACTGATTCTTGTTGTGTTCAAAGCAATTACTAATTATATATTTTTATCGACTGGGGTCTTTGTCTCTTTGAGAACTTCACTTGCAAATGCAACGGAAGTTGTATGCATGTATTCATAGTTGATACATAACCCTCATCTTTTAAGCTTAAAGGAAGATTAATGTCCTTTTCCTGCTACTTGGGAAACCAGCTGGCCTGGGTCAGCTACTTTTTTTATCGTAATAAATGATATGGGAAACGAAGAATGCACTTTCTGAATTTGATATCTCCTGATGGTCCACATGAAGAGTTACGGAGTTGACTCTTCATACCTTTGGTATTTGGGAAGTTTCGTATCAAGGTCAAAGAAAACTTATATTTGGCTCCGTATCTTGCAGTAGATCTTAGTTATGATTGATTGTTGTTTGGTTCCACTTTAAACCTTAGAGGATCTCAAACCATTAAGGTATAGGTCTTCAATTCTTGTAGAAAGTCTGGGTTTCATTGTGTGCTTGTATTCGTTTTGCATTGTGATTTGACTCTATTGAAACATGCTGAACAAGAGACCAGAGGCATTATGTGGGGGACAATGGGATAAGATAAGTGACATGTCTTTGTGACAATACGACTAGAAGAGTATTACAATAGTTGGCACTAAAACAAATAAACAAATTATATTTATACATAAATGATGTGTGACGTCACATTAGAAATTAGATGCATAAACTGTTCACAAATTGATAACAAAAAAAATATACTGAATTGCTGTGCAAAGTATTAAATCAAGGATGTGCACTAGTTTAGCTGGTCTAAGGTGGTGGCTGCTAGGCCTGTTACTTGGTACATAATGGTTCATTTTATTTTACTTGATTAGAATTGGTCTTGATAAATCGTGAGAAGAAATGTCCTGAGTAGCTGTTTTCTGGTAAGACCAACATGCTCTACTTGTTTCAATTATATTCTGAAAGCAAAGAAGTTGGATAAACAATCATATGTGGGTTTTTCAGGCAGTCTGGTGAAGTTGAATCTAACGTTAACTGTATTTTCTTTCCTTTCTATGTCAGACTATGGTTGGTGTTTATTATAGAAACTTGTCAACTGAACAGAAGAATTTTGGTGGCGTTGTTGACCTAGCTATGAATTAAACAGTAGCAAGCAAAATGTACAAGAAACGTGTGTTAATTACCAAAGAGAAATGTAGAAGCCCAAAAAGACTGCTGAGGCTGCTAGGTGCTATTGTCATACGGTCATACTTCAATTCCGGTCACCGTACTGTTCACAAAAGAAGCCTCATTGGCTGATACCAACATCTGAAAAATGTGATTCAACATAAAATTATAAGAAACACCGTACTCCAGGATGAATAATCAACTTGATTCTCCATTCTCAAAAAAAGATATTAGCTTGATCAACTGTCTTTGTACATGCCCAGATCTTTTTAGGCCGTATTAACATTGAACTGTGCTTTTTATGTATGGTTAGCTATTTAGAATTGCTTCCTTCATCTTCTTCTCAGAAAACTTGCTTTCTTTCCTAGACACTTTCAGTAAACGATAATGATGCCGTAGCTACTTTTATCTGATGACTGAACCACTCTTATATTGGCTTGCCTATGTCCTTTTATTTGTTATTTGTACGTTTTATCAAATTTCTCTTGTGCACTTCTGCCTATTGGTTTTACTTGATTGTGAAGCTACTTGGCATTGGAGGGCAACATTCATAGGGTTTGCTTAGAGCCTTCGCTGAAAAGAGTCATTGTGATACAATCCGTCTTTTTCCAATGATGGAAAATATAGATAGAAGAAGAAGAAAACTAGAGAAAGGAAAAAGAAGTCTGTTTTCCCCAATTTCAAACCTAAACCGAGCATACTGGTTCTACCTGATTAGGCTGTGTTTCTTGGTAGAAATTAACATGAGCCAAAATAACCTTGCAGCCGTTGCGGGTGAAAGTGAAGGTGTGTGATTTGGTCGTATTGGGTCCTCACTCTTCGGTTATAAATACACAATCTTCCTCACCTTTTAACACCCTCTCACCTCCCCTCTGCTCTCTTCTTTCTCTCTCTCCCCTCTCTAGAGCTCTGCACATTGCTGCAACTGGTGGAAACCACCATCACCCACAACTAGACATTTCACATCCCACTATCCTCCTCCATTCTCACCAGCTATCTGCACAGCTCAAATGACTCCTCCACTAACACCCTTCTTGCTTTCTCTATTAACCCTCCTCAGTCTATTAACACCAGGTAATTAAATTCATCTCTCTTTTCTTTATACTGTATCTCTCAATTTTCGTCAAATGGTAAACTTAATTTGAATTTCGTTACAGGAGTGTTCTCAACAACATTCACAATGGTAAACAAATGCGAGTACACAGTATGGCCGGGCATTCTCTCCAACGCCGGAGTACCACCGCTTCCGACCACCGGCTTCGCTCTCGAAAAGGGAGAGACCAAGACCCTAACGGCCCCAGCCTCCTGGGGAGGCCGCTTCTGGGGCCGAACCCTCTGCTCACACGACTCCACCGGAAAGTTCTCCTGCGTTACAGGCGATTGCGGCTCCGGAAAGGTAGAATGTTCCGGAAGCGGCGCCATCCCTCCCGCAACTCTCGCCGAGTTCACCTTAGACGGTGACGCCGGCCTTGACTTCTTTGACGTCAGCCTCGTCGACGGTTACAACCTCCCCCTGCTGGTGGTTCCCCAGGGTGGGACCGGCACCAATTGTACCAATACCGGATGCGTCGTCGACCTCAACGGCCTCTGTCCGTCGGAGCTCAAGGTGACTGGTGATGACGGAAGCAGCAGCGAGGGAGTCGCGTGCAAGAGCGCGTGCGAGGCGTTTCAGCAGCCGCAGTACTGTTGCAGCGGCGCGTACGCTACACCCGACACTTGCAAGCCGTCGTCGTACTCGCAGGTGTTCAAGAACGCGTGCCCAAAGGCGTACAGTTACGCATATGATGATAAGACCAGCACCTTCACATGTGCCAATGCCGATTACACCCTCACCTTCTGTCCCTCTCCTAACACCAGGTAATTTTCACACTATTTAAAAAGTAATTTTCACACTATTTAAAAAGTAATTTTCAGTTAGAAGGGGTTCATCTTTTTTTTGTTTTTTTATTTTTATCAGTTACGCCTCCACTTACCGACCGTTAGTCCATGAAACCAAATTTACCGACCTAATTCTAGTTTGTCTACCCAATACCACCACCCTCCCATATTAATGAAATGTGTCATTTTCTGAACTATGGTTCAACAATGGTAACCTCTAATTGCTTCCGTTAGGGTAATTTTGAAATCTAGATTAGATATTTAGCTGATGATTATTTAAGTGGATCATTGATTTTGAAGTCAGATGTGCCATGTTCAAGCTGGTCGATGAAGCATTCCATGTGGTCTCCAATACAGGAGCTACAATAATTGCCCAACATAGAGGGGCATATCCCACGCTCACAACGCAGATCCCTAGGCTTTCAGGGATATAGAGATATTCGATTCCCTCTTTTCAGTGTTGCACACACTCTAAACAAACCCTCATTATTTTTTGCAACGGTCAATTTTAACGGCTCAATTTACTTACTGACCGCCTATACTGTCATTTTGTGCTTCACAGTCAGAAAGCTTCACAAGGCCAAACCACTCAGCCAGCTCAGACCAGCAACTCGCCGGAGATAAACAGTACGATGGTGTATGAAGGCGCCCGTGGCGGAACCGAAACATGGTCGTCGTCCACGTCCGTACACGTGTTCGCATCACATGCAACCGCGGGAGTGGTCAGCGTCACGGTGGCTGTTTGGCGATTGTGGCAGCACCTCTTCTAATTTGTTCGATGGCTGGTCCTGGTACGTGGGCCCCCACAACTTTTTGGGTCCAGGCCTTTTCCGAAGCCTGGGCCATGTGATTTTTGGGGGGAATATTGGGTCCCACATTTGTGCCCGGCTGACGCGGATTCGAGTCATGTGAGATGGGTTAAGCCCACCCACCCACCCGCCAGCTACTTCTACGACGCTATGTACTGAGGCAGACGGGATGTCGTTTTCCGATTGACACTGAAATTTGGAGCCAAAGCTTAGGTTAGCTGTTAGGTCAATTATTAGGGATTATTTATATTTATATATATATATTCTTTATTTATTTACCATTTCAATCCAAATAATCTTTTACAATTTAATGGAGGTTCAGGATTCATTTTTATTTAGGAGAATTTTAGCGAGATACGATTGATGTAAGTTAACTATTAACTAAACCACCCTATCTAATTTGGAACAAAGAAGAGCTAGGAAGCTTTTCTTTTTCTTGTGCAAGTTTGTCACCAAGCATTTTGCATTCTTATACTACTTGAATTTGGCATTATGTGAAGCGTGCATGGGAGAAAAATTCATGTGATATTATTTAGATGATCTTAGTGTGCTAGATAATATAAACAAGTACTGGAATGCTTGGGGCGTGGAGGATGATGCTTGTGATGATCTCCAATGGACAGTTAAGAACAAGTCACTGAGCAACCTTTTATCTTTATGTGTATCTCATCACTTAACTGAATCTTTCATCGACCATTCTCATATGGGTTGTAGAATAACATAAACTCTCTTTACGTTTTACATTTTTCACTCTTCGACACAAGCATGTTCGGCCATGAATTGATCACATATATATGATCGGGACAACTACAATGTCATGTGAGGAGACATAATCATCGTAACGTTTGGTACTAACGTACTAATTAAGCGCGCGCACACACATATATATATATATATATATATATTTGCATTGCATCGCATTGCATCTTAGCTAAGTCCATATATGCCACTATGAGATCATGCCCCATGCATGGTCCAACAGTACAACTCATGTCCGCATTATCAACCAAGCATAGGATTCTCATGAGTATTGATAATCCTTCGAAGCAACGTCTGATGATTACTACTTTTGTTTGTGTTTATAACGATTATGATTTGCGTCTCTTTGCTGAAAATTATTTAATACACAAAGTTGTATGCAAGTGATTCATTATTTAATATTGTATACATATATTTAAAAGAGACAGTGGTTGTGTTGTCTAGTTTATCAGCACCTAATTGCAGTATAATTAGCATTGTTATAAACTCGTGGATTAGAATAGTCCAGCGGGCAGGCAAATGTCAATATCAATGGAACTAGAAGCACATTAATTGTTAATTCCCCTTTGTTGATATAATTTGCTCAAACCTCACTCGATCATGCTTTCTTGCTTGTGTATATATCAAAGGGTAGCCAAGTCTTCCTCGATACGACTCATACCCACAAACATGAGCTACCTTAGCTGACATATCTACAGTTCAACACCACGTACCAACAGAACAATATTATGCATCCTTCATGCTTTAACCTGTCTTATTATTCTTAAATTATATACGTACTATGCTATACTGCTCTAATAGACAAAACCCAGAAGCTTGTTCTTCACAAGTTCACTAGTCTGCCTTAAGTTGCTCGATCAACTGCGCTCCAAAATGGTTACTAGTCAAGATATCTTGATCGAGGACCCATTAAGATTTGGAATCCAAGTCACTGTGAATGAGATGTTCGATCACAGAGCAGCTTCTTTAAGCATCAGCTAGCTTCACTGTCACTGCATTGGACCCAGTATGACTCATAATCTCATATATCATGGAGCTGCCTACTGGCTGCTGGCATATGCTCAACAACTATATATCTAGCTAGCTATTTGTTTTCTATCCTGCAATAATAGTTATCTTGATATATAATTGGTTTCTGTTCAAGCATCAATATCATTACTGGAATAATTATACTCCCCAGGAAAAAACAAACATAGTGCAAACTGCAGATAGGCCCTGGAAATTGAAATGAGTGTCGATCAACAGGTTAAGGTTGATTAATTATCTGAGTGTGAGATTGGCGTCAAATATGCCGACTATACGTGCATGTAACTTGTTGGGAGGCAAAGACTTTGAGCATATATGACATGCAAGTATAACTGTACCAGATCCCATTTCTACATCCCTATCTGATCGAATCAGTGAACCTATGCATGCATGCAGCAGTCTTAGTGATTAAAGAAGCAGAAACGTTTCAAAGAAAAAGTTGCATGTCAAACTTAATCATGACCTTCTTTCAATTGTGACTGGGCGGGAGAGAACCTAAACTTGGTAGTCAGTTAAAGGATGCTAAGCTTAGCTATGACTATGAAGGTGTGTTTCATTCTGATCACAACTCATAGAGAGAGGTCAGAGGTCCATTTCTGCCAGTTGCAGATTCTAATTAACTCTAAATGCGCTATTGGATAAGCCGATAAGGTATGTATTAGACTTTTCAACAGACACAGACCATATCTCTCATATATATGATTCCTTCTTTTTCTAAAGCCAATTACTTTTATATGGTTTTTTATGTTGAAAAAAAATCAAGTGTATGTTGCTTCCTTAAAATACTTGCGAGACGAGAAAATTATACACTGACTCATACCTACGTTCTAATAGAGTCATTTCTCGCCCTGTCCTCTCAATTGGATTGCCTGCATGTTGGCATTCATGGGCAAAATGAATTCACCAGCAACAATATGGATGCGCAAGGTTGATAAACAAACAACAAAAACTAGCTACAATGTTATGCTTGTGATCAAAAGCATGAATATATTAATAACTTATAAACGTGTGACACATATCGATCTTTCTCGCTTAGTAAAATAAAAAGAAATGCTCGAGAAATAGATAAAGAAATGAATTAACGGGACATAGTTAGTCAATTTGGTCCATTTACACGACGGATAACTATGCCAATGGACATCCTTATAAGATTTAGAAACAACATTATTGTTTCTGCACAAACCCGTAGGCCTGCGGGAAACCGGTGGATCTTGATGTGATTTCCTCCTGCGAACCCTGCTAACTAAGGGGAATACCGGGCGAGCCGGTCTTCTCCTCTCCGATGCCTAAGTTACCCATTAATGAGGGTAGTTGAGGCCCTTATATAGGTGGTCGATCATGAGGCCTGGTCTTACTCTTCGATGTGAGACTGGTTCTCTTCTGTTCGTACGCAAAGGGGCAGGCTGGTGTCCCGGCTCCCGGGCCCCCAGTCATAAGTTAGACTGCTGGGCCTCGGGTTCGGGTGCTGGGGATCCTGCTCCGGGCCTCAGTCCGGCCCCGGGCATGCTAGCTGGGGGTCTGTGGGCCTGTGTAGCCCCTCTGTGGTTACTGTCAACAAGTCCCCCAAGTTCCCGATCAAGTGCAATCTTGAATGGGGACTTAATATGTCTCGCTCCTGTCCCGCAGACCCGCAGGGTTACCGACCCAACGATGCCTAGTCCCCCAAGTCCGTATTGAAGATTGAGCTTGGCCGGGCGTTCGAGCAGAAGGGCTGTTATGATGGTGCGTGGTGATGTGAGTACCTATTAGTGATGACATGTGGCAGTTATGAGTATGTGTTTGTAATAATGATGGTGTTGTGCTGAAGTCTTTCCATGCCATGAGTATGGAACGGGGTGAAACCCGGACGAGTGCATGGGATGATGATGTGGCGTTGAAATCCGCCATACGATGAATATGGAGCGGGGTGAAACCCGGACGAA
The DNA here is from genome assembly GCA_963682095.1 of Potentilla sterilis. Taxonomy (NCBI): domain Eukaryota; kingdom Viridiplantae; phylum Streptophyta; class Magnoliopsida; order Rosales; family Rosaceae; genus Potentilla; species Potentilla sterilis. The sequence continues at coordinate 2,225,897 of OY821762.1, forward strand.
TGCATAGGATGATGATGTGGCGTTGAAATCCGCCATGCGATGAATATGGAGCGGGGTGAAACCCGGACGAGTGCATGGGATGATGATGTGGCGTTGAAATCCGCCATGCCATGAATATGGAGCGTAAGGACTCGACCGGTGGAGTGTCATGTTGGGACGAGTCCCCCAGTAAAAAAATTGCTGCCAACGGTGGAACAGGCCGGGGAGTAGCCCGGTGGGGTGTTTAAGCCATGTCATGGCACAAATCCACACCCGCTGATTCGTCCCAGCTTGTGTTGGAGTAAGCGTGGGGTATTGTACAGGGTTGCGAGCCTGCGGGAAGGCCTGATGGGTGCAAGCCAACAGGTCCACCGATGGGGTGTTGCGGCCATGTTTAAGCACCGGTCAACATTCGCTAGTTCTTCTCAGCTTGTGTTGGAATAAGTGTGAGGCTGTGCAGGGTTTCTAGCCTGCGGGGAGACTTGTTCTGTGTTAGAGAAACAATCTACCTGGTGGGGTGGCGTGGAGATAACAAGTCTCGCCATAGATCCCCATATTTTTCACAGCTTAGTATGATGCAGGGTTTCTAGCCTGCTGGAAGAGTTTGCATGTGTTAAAGGTAAAATCTCCCGGGTTTATAAAGCCCATGTGTTTGAAGCCTTGAGTTGTTGCTGGCTTGTCCGTGCCCGTAGGCGCGAAGGAAAGTGACTAGACCGATGGAGTGCCTTGGATCCAGTGGAATGCTACATAACCGATGGAATGCCTGTGAACCGGCGGAATGCCTGTGAACCGGTGGAATGTTCCATGACCGCTGGAATGCCTGTGAACCGGTGGAATGTCCCATGACCGATGGAATGCTTTTCCTTGATTTGAGGTTGGCTCTTGGGGAAGTGGGGGATGGTTCGTAACCCCTCGGTTCTCTCCCCTATCTCCCTTAACTGCTGCTTGTAAGATGGCCAGGTGGCTGACATGCATTGAAGGAGAAAACCCATCAGTCCCATCAGCTATGATGGCGTGGGGATTTTATCGATGCTAAGACACGTGTCAGTAGGGAGCGATCTGAGATGGAGGGCCTGGATTCGCAGGCGTTTGACTTGTCCCGATTGAGTATTTTGGGGGGATTACAGGAGTGCTTAGGGCATCGGACCCGTCTATAAAAAGGCCTCATTTGTCTTCATTATTTGCTGTTTTTGCTCTTGGCTCAGAGAGAAGAAGAGAAGGTTGGAGAGGAATCTGGCGAAAGTTCTGTGAAGGTACCCTCGCGTTATCCGTACTTCAGGCGTTCTGGTTCTTACCCACGATTGCTCGGTGTTTTCCCATGACTGACTTTCCTCGATTGTGCATAGTAATCGGTAAGTTTCGCCTTCTTTGCTTCGTGTTTTTTTTTTCTTTGTTGGTTGGTGTTTTGCAGGGGGGGGGGGGGCGGGCTCTGTCGCAACGGGTGAGTTGTTTTGAGCGGGGAATCTGCGGCAGATTTGGGGAGCAGCCGCAGAGAGCGCTGTTTTAGCTTGTCGCTGACCAGCGGTGGGGTTTTGTTTTCCTCCCCCAGGTTAAATGGCTTCTGGGAGCTCTACTGGGACTTCCGAATCGGCCGACAGACGTCCTGTGGTGGACGATGAGGAGAGGTTGGAAGATTGGCTTGCTTCGGTTTCCCCGGAGTCCGAAGCCGCTGCCCGCTCCAGGGGAGAGGTCTCCTCGTCCGGGTCTCTGGGGCATGAGAGCATCCCGCACGGGGTACCCTTTCCTGGTACTTCGCCCGTGAGTTACACTATCGGGAATGGGGAATGGGTTGTTGTGTGTGATGAACCGGAGGGTACCATGAGCCCCGCGGAGGTTGCCGCCTTCTGGGAGACGTGAAGCATCCCAGATGAGGTGAAATTACGGCCACTGAATCCCGGGGAATCGGCCTGTAACCCGGAGGAAGGTTGGGTTGCTGTTCATGGAGACCAATTCCGTCATGGGTTCTCCCTTCAGCTGTCAGACTTTGTGCAGTACATGCTCAGCGCTCTGCACGTGTCTCCTGCGCAGCTTCCCGGAAACCAGTGGAGGCAGCTGCTGAGCCTTGGTTGTCTGTACGAGCTGTCTGGGATGAGCATGCCGACGGTGAACGAGTTCCGGGGGTTGTACAGATTGTCTTTCTAAAAAAAAAAGGGTGTCGGGGTTGTCTCACCTTTAGCGCCCGACACTTTCAGCCTATCATCACCCACCTGCCTTCCTGGGTAGACAATAACTGGAGGAAGAAGGTGGTGATGGCAGGTGGGAAGTGGCAGAAAAGGAGGAGGATGTACCGGGTTCCTGGTGCCTTCCAGCCCCTTGGTGACCAATCGTACGTACTGTCCGAGTTGGAGCGGGATAGGATTGCCACGATATTCGGGTGTTGGGACGGTCTTGAGCGAAGCTCCTACAACTTCATGCGGCGGGAGGTGTTGGAGTACTGCTGTGAGTGCTGTCTAGGGCGGGATCCTGGTGCGTAGCAGGGTTTTAGTAGTGACGTTCCCGCTGACTGAGTTGATACTAACCCTTTGTTTGTTATGTAGGTGCATCTTCTCGGACAGTCGTCAAGCCCGGTAACAAACTATCCATAGACGGTGAGGACCTTGTCTTGAGGTTAAAGGAGAAGGGGGAGGCCGTTTCGCGGACCTCGGTGGATCGGGAGTCTGGTCGGCTTACTGTCGATGTCGAATCGATGGCCTTGGATCTTGCGGATGACGCCTACATCTTGAGGCGTGTGAAGACTCGTGCCGCAGCACTCTCTGCGGGACCCGGAAAGGGTAAGACCATTGGAGGGCCACCAAAGGTTCCTGGTGGGACGGATAGGATTCCGTATCGACCGGGATCGGTCCCGCTCGTCACCAGGGTCTCCTTGACTGGCGCACAATCTTCTTCACCGGGTGACCTGGGTGAGAAGAGGCGAAGGATCATGGACGTCCCGCCCTCCGCGCTGGTGACTCTGACCGGCCGGTCGTCTGGTGAGAACTTGGCGAAACGGCTCAAGTTGACCAGTGGTGTGACGAGTCCTGCTAGGGATAGAGCCGCTACTGCTTCAAGTTCTGCCGGTCAGCAGAGTAGCCCCGCTCCGGTGGAGGAACAGAGGAGGGGAGGTCCGGAGAGTCCCTTCTTCCGGAACCTGGTGGAGGATGTGGCTGACCTTGGTCTGGATAGACCTGGAGCCGCTGGAGCCATGTCAGGAGAGAATCGCCAGAAGAGCAAGGAGTTGGTCCTCCGGGTAAGAATTGTTTGGTGCTACGGTACCGCTCATAAAACTTATGCAGGATTTCTTTATTTTTTGTTGTTGTTTAATCGGCTCCCTGTCGTTCTGTAGCTGTTGTACAATCTGTCCCAGCCGGACCCGAGTGAGGAGCTGCCGGAACTGAAGAGGCAGGTGGCCGTTCTGACCGGAACCCGTGAGCGCCTGGAGGCTGAGAAGTCCAGACTTGAGCGGGAGAAGGTCAGACTGGAGGAGAGGGCCAAGAGGCAGGTGACCAAGCTAGAGGGCCAGGTCCGGAGCCTCGAGGAGGAGAAGGAGCGGGCTGAGGAGGAGAGGGCCGAGCTAGAGGCCAAAGTGGATGAGGTCCAGGTGGAAGTTGCCGCTGTGCGTGCCGCCACCGCCGCTGCGACTAGAGAAGAAGACCCAGAGCTCTTCCAGCGGGTTATTCAGAAATATCACGATAGTGATCAGTTTCTTGAGCTCCTGGAGAAGGCTAGGGAGTCGGGTATCGCTGATGCCTATGTGGAGTGGGAAGAGAAGGGATACTTGATCACCTCGCAAATGCCGAAGACGCGGGCCGATGATGATGCTGATGGCAGCCGGCAGAGGAGGAGCAGCCGGAAGGGGAAGGCGGACTTCAGCCATCTGAACCCATTAGGGGGGATGAGGCGGTTCCATCTGAGGAAGCCGGTGGACATGCTAGGCCCGCTGGGGAGGAAGACGTGGCTCCTTAGGATTTTTGTTTGCCGTCTCTTTCTTTTTTGTAAATCTGCTGGAACGGGGTTTTTTTTTTTTTGCCTGCCTTTGGACATATATTTTAGTACCGGTGATTTGCCTTAAATTTCGTTCAAAATAGTTGGCGTACATATTTCGCAATGTTACATCGGCTGAACCGTTGGAATGCCAGGCTAATTGTATTTGAAAATTTAGCACTTAACCCTTCACTGGGTCCGGGCGTGCTTACTAGCCCTGGTCCTGATCCCGGGCGGGATCTGCCCTTCTTTCTCCTAGGTACCGTTGAAGTTGACCACTGCTAACTAATCCCTCCACCGCTGTCTTGAGGGCGATGCAATTGTTTGTCCTATGGGTAGCTTCGTCGTGGTAGGAGCAGTATTTGCCTGTTCGCGCCGAGGTGAGGTTCTCTTTTGGGTGTTTCCTCTTTAGCGGTGGGGGAATGATGTTCCCGTTCTCGTGCAGGATGTCCTCGTACAAAGAGGTTAGAGTGGTGAAGACTTCTTGACGTTCCGCTCGCATGATCGCCAGGGGGCGTTTTTGTCGGTACTGCGCGGGCCTGTGCTCGCCCTGGGGTTTGTCAGGATAGGGTTTCTGCTGCGGTTGGTTCCCCCAATTTCTGTTGAGTCTGTTTGGTTGGGTGCTTCGGTTCTCGCCCCGCTGGCTGGCCTTGTTTTCTCGGGGGGCCGGAAGGTACTCCTCCCGCTTCCTCTTCAGCAGGTGATGCCCATATGTTTCGTGGTTCGCCTGAGCGTGCCTGATGGCCATCGCCATTAGCTCATCATACCCCTGCGGGAGTTCTACCCGTACGGCATAGGAAAATTTCCCTGGCCGGAGTCCCTGTTTGAACACCATCTCGGCGATGCCCTTGTTTAGGTTCTGAACCCCGGCCGTCGCAATTTGCCAGCGGTTAACGAACGTCCTTACCTCCTCGCCGTGTGCCTGCCTGTAATTGAAGAGGACCGTCGATGTCCGGGCTCCTTCGACCCGGAGGATGAAGCGGCCGACAAACCGATCGGCCAGTTGCTCAAATGCCTCAATGAAGTTTGTCGGGAGCTCATAGAACCAGCTAAGCGCCTCTCCAGACAAGGTTTCCTAGAAGATGTTACAACACACAGCATCGGAGTAGCCCTTGGCGCATGTTTGAGACCGGAAGCTATTCAAGTGTTGGTAGGGGCAGCCGACTCCTGAGTATGTCAGCTTCAGAGATTTTTGGTTACCTGATCTCCCGGATTCCAGGACCCTGGGCGAAAAGGGGCCCGTGCGTTTGTTGAAGCGCGCGCCTTCCAACGGCCGCGCTGCCCTTCTCTCACTGACCTCCATTTGGGTCTTTAGATCTGACACGGAGTCGGTGAGTACTTATAGTGCCCGTGCGGTCGGGGTCATGACTTCATCCTCGAATGAAGCGTGTGATTGCCGGGGTGCCAGCGTGCTCCTTGGTAGGGCCATGCTGCCCGGGGCCTCCGCCCATTTAGGGTCGCTGGGCCTTCCGCCCGATGATTGTCCCGCCTCAGGGGGCTGAGACCGGCCTGGTGGGGGTACATGTGCCCTCGCCAAAACTGCGTTGCGCTGCTGTCCTCTTTCCAGGGCAGCCACTAGGGCGGCGTTTACTGTCTCAATTTCCTGATACCGGGTATTGGAATCTGCTCTATCCCGGTAGCTCTCCGGGCGCATGCGATCGACTTCTGCTCTCATTACCTCTACCTCCCCCGCCATATCGTGCCGGTCGGGGCTATATGTGGTGTCTTGGTCACTGTCACCGATCAGACTCTCCTCCTCGTCGCTCGAGTCGTCCGAGAATGTCAGCGAAGGGCCCTGGTGTGTTGGTTGGTCGCCTTTCGTCGGGCCTTTCCCGCGCGTGCTACCGTTGCATGCCCCTGGCGTGCCGCTTGGCCCCCGATAGCTGCCGTCGTTCTGGTTGTCTTGGCCGGGGTGCTGCTCCTGTACAGCGATCGGGGTAGTGATGAGCATCTGCTCCTATATGATCCGCTGATCTTCTTGTGCATTCCTTTCCCGCCCCGCTTCCGAACTTTCTGCCATTTTTTTTTTTTTCAGATAATGCTTACGTGACTTTTATCTCTTTCCCACAGACGGTGCCAATTGTTTCTGCACAAACCCGTAGGCCTGCGGAAAACCGGTAGATCTTGATGTGATTTCCTCCTGCGAACCCTGCTAACTAAGGGGAATACCGGGCGGGCCGGTCTTCTCCTCTCCGATGCCTAAGTTAGTACCGTTGGAGCAAATAGATAACTTAAGCGGGAATGATAAGTAGTGAGAGAGTTGAGTTACCCATTAATGAGGGTAGTTGAGACCCTTATATAGGTGGTCGATCGTGAGGTCTGGTCTTACTCTTCGATGTGGGACTGGTTCCCTTCTGTTCGTACGCAAAGAGGCAGCTAAGGTGACCTGTTCGGCAGGCTGGTGTCCTCGGCTCCCGGGCCCCCAGTCATAAGTTAGACTGCTGGGCCTCGGGTCCGGGTGCTGGAGATCCTACTCCGGGCCTCGATCCGGCCCCGGACATGCTAGCTGCGGGTCTGTGGGCTTGTGTAACCCTTATGTAGTTACTGTCAACAATTATATCTATATTTATACGCTTACTTTTCGATTATCCAAATTGCAACATGCATGCAGTGTAGACATTTCACTTTTGCATGTCATCCTGATGCGAAACCAGCTTTAGATTTTCCCTTTTTCTCTTTTGCACGGCCATATTAGAGAAAGTTGGTGGCTTAATTGGTGTGCTAGGAAATCCAATGTGGATATATAACCGCCCATCATGAACCACGTACAGCCACAATTAGACTCGAAATAATCCAATTAATCTTTGCTTTAGACTAATGTAAGGATCCTTAGCTAGTGATCGATCTAGGAGACACTAAGCAAGTTCACCTTTACTATTTGTCTTCTATAGTATTGTTAATTGAGTGGTTTTTTGGTTAATAACATATTGGTACGTAGAAAGGTGTTTGTAAGTAGAACAAAAGGGAGTTGTTTTTTTATTTTGCTTGTTGGCATGCATGGGCAAAATGACATCAATACCAAAATAGAAATAAATGACTCCAAGAAAAAGAGAAAAGAAAAAAAAAAGAGAAAAAAAAAAACAGAAGTTATGTCAGAAGTGGGATTTGAACCCACGCCCTCTCTCGAAGACCAGAACTTGAGTCTGGCGCCTTAGACCACTCGGCCATCCTGACTTCTGATGAAAATTGCTGCAATAACATATATCATTTTCATGTATGTAGGAAAAAAAGACAGATTATAATATTCCTGCCTACAAGTCAAGTCCTCCTCACTTCACTTCTAAATAAGTGCATTTACCTTGTGAAACAAAAAGGAATTTAAATTCCCTATGTGCTTGATGGAACTTAGCCAGAAGAAAGTGTAGCCATTATCAGATTATAAGTATCTAATTCCATTTACAAAAAAGTTGTCTAACCACATAGCAATGTATATGAGATACTTACATTGAATCATTGCATTATCTCTGTTTGATAAAAAAAAAAAAGCAAGATTCTTAAACATAAATAACTATAGTCGGAACACGTTTAAGTTTGTTGATCGATGCGTACTAAATCAAAAGGTTGCCGAATAAAAAGAATCAAATCTTTTCAATGAAATGTAAGTGTAATTGATCAAATATGTTCTTCAACTATTTCACACTCTGAGTTTTTGGTTTGGTATAAATTAATATCAACGTAGCACTAGATTTATATATACTTCATCTAATAGAGTAAAAGATCAACAAAAATTGTAATTAGCTTAACTAAATAACCAAGTCACGCAACCCATCAATATTTAACATCCGTTCTTTGCAATATTCTTTGATTAATTAGTTCTTGATCACCCTTGCAAAAACAAAAAGGAAATGAATAAAACAGACCTCTTTCTCAAATGAGATCGAGTGTTTGACCTTCGCAAAGAAAACGTGGGCTACCTTTTGTACCTTTTCCTTTCCCTCTTCTATAAACTCAGACATTAATGGTCTCTCATCTCCATGAAACCAATTCTTCCCTCAAAGTTTGTATTACTTCCTTCTGTTTGACGGTCAAGTTATTCCGATCTCAGTTATAGGAAAACGTAAAGAAGCATCACCGTCCACCTTCTTCGTGTGGCTGAACTCCCGGTGGATTGTTTCCTCTAGTAGCTAGGATTTCTCTACTTTCCAATTTCTATTCCCAATAACAGCGCATTGGATTCCTACTGTAACTAAAAACTGTGTTTTTCACTCGTATCAATAGGACCTCAGGCTATCTTCACATTTTCACAGCAAACCACACCCCTTTCAAGAGAGATCGGATTCTGCTTGTATAGTATATATATACTTCATATCCCATCAATGTCGATCTTCCATTCCCCTCCAAAAATCATTGTCATTGTTTTGCTCATGATGAGTTTTCAAACCAGTCTTAGTGCGACAACTTTTACATTCACAAACAGGTGCGATTACACTGTTCATCCCGCAACTTTATACGGTTCCACCAGCCCTAGGCTAGAAACCACCGGATTCCAGCTCAACCCCGGCGAGTCTCGCTCCCTTCAAGCCCCACCAGGCTGGTCCGGCAGGTTCTGGGGCCGAACCGGTTGCAAATTCGACTACGTCACCGGCCAAGCTAAAGGCACCTGCACCTCCGGCGACTGCGGCTCCAACCAAAGCGAGTGCAACGGCGCCGGTGCAATCCCTCCCGCCACTCTCGCCGAGTTCACAATCGGTAATGGTGGTGATTCAAAGGACTTCTATGACGTCAGCCTGGTCGATGGCTTCAACCTGCCTATGATGGTCGAACCGAGCGGTGGCTCCGGTGACTGTTCTTCAACCCGGTGTGCGGTGGACTTGAATAAGGGATGTCCGAGTGAGTTACAGTTTGGTGGCGGCGTGGGGTGTCGGAGCGCGTGTGAAGCTTTTCAGAAGCCGGAGCACTGCTGCACCGGCGCGTATGGCTCACCTGACACATGTAAACCGTCGGTATACTCGCAAATGTTCAAGGCGGCGTGTCCGACGGCGTATAGCTATGCTTACGATGATGGCACGAGTACGTTCACATGTAGTGGATCTGATTACACCATAACATTCTGCCCTTCATCTACAACGATTGTAAAATCTTCAACACCAACAATGCCAACACTTCCAACAACAACGACGGTGACACCGCCACCACCTCCGTCACCAACAGAAACACCGGCGACACCGACGAGGACAACAGATGGGACCGGAGGTGGATACGTCATGGACTATTTTGGCTCGTCACCGGCTTTAAGTAGTGACGCATCCAAGACGCTTGCTTCTATTATTAGTAGTTTTGCTATCAATTCTGCTTCGTCAATTTTGCTTTATCATCTAATTGTTGGAGTATGGTAGAATTGCTATATGAACATGCAGCGTCCTAGGCTAGTGAAGTTTTGTAACGTGTTTAGGTGCGGCGTGTATCTCTAACAAAGTTTCCAAAGTATTTTAGTTTAGGAACTTTTTTCCAATTTAAGAAAATTCATTACTCAATTGAAGATCTGATTCGATATTTTAAAACTTTATTCAGTACGTTGATTGCTTCAGTGTTAAGTGTTTTGTTACTTAACTCTGAATCTTGCTGGTAGCTGGCATAGCCTGCCAAATAGGTTTCAGCTGGTTAGCTGAGGAAAAATTTAGCTTATCATCTTTGCTTGAAGATAGTTTCATTGTAAACTGCAGGCACATTGCTTCTTTTTTCTCCTTTACAAACTTATATGTTCTTGTTTTCTCACCAGATAAATTTCTCCGTAAACATAACTACTATAATGTCATATGTTCTTTGTTCTTGGATGCCCTGAAACACCAGAAGTACCATTACACAATGTGGGCTTCATATCACCAACTGCCTAACTGACTTAGGCATTGTTGTCTCTCTTGTGATTCTCATAGGAACCAAACGAAAGAGGTTAAACTCGATTCGCAATTCATATACTCACCATGATTTTCGAAGAGCTTCGATCCAATTCTATTCACCCGAGGGCCCATCAAATACAAAAGCCCATTTCGTTTGCTCACACCACGTCTCGTTTCGTGCTCCTACCCAATAAAAACATGCCATGTCACACAAGCCGTTATCAAGCCGTCCGATCATCCACGCTGCAACACCAAGTCTCACCACATTGGTCAACCGCGACTGAAGAGCTCCAAGTCTTTGGTAGGGCCGCTCGCAGTGCTCCGTTTCTCCACGTCAAGCGAGTAAACAATCTCCACTAAACTCCCGCCACGTGTAAATAACCAAAGCAGGAAGCGTTGGTTTGTCCACGCTGGCAACCCCGGCCGATCCAGATTTAAGGAGGCGCTTAATTTCTTAATCATAGTCTCTCACTAAGCACCGGAGCTATATATACCGAGCTACAAGTCGTTGATTAGATCAATCACAACTCTGAGCAGAGTAATCTGAGTGAGGCGAAGTTACTAGAACACTTTGGAGTAGTAGCTATGAGGAAGTGGACGCTCCCTTCCGTTCTGCTTCTGCTGTGCCTTCTCTCTCTTCTCCCAGATCAAGGTTCGTCATCACTCTCTTCATTTCTATAGATCTCCGATTGGAAATCCTGCATTGCTTTTGTTCTGAGTTCATATCTGAAAGGCTAGGGTTCCGACGATCTATTTGTTTTTTTTTTGAAGGGCGGAAATTACAGGCGAATGCTGAAGCAAACTCCGATGAGCTCGTAGATCCGCCGAAGGTTGAGGAGAAGATCGGCGCCGTTCCGAATGGGCTGTCCACCGATTCCGATGTCGCTAAGAGGTTAGACGTTTTGTCGATACAGTAGAGCTTGTTAAATAATCTGATGTATCAGTGTATTGAGGCTTTTGGAAAATTTGAAGTATGAGTGTAAATTGTGAATGGATGTGATTTCAGAGAGGCGGAGTCAATGTCAAAGAGACGTGGCAACGCTCAGCAGTTTGAGTTTCAGGCTGAGGTGTCTAGGCTCATGGATATTATTATCCACTCCCTTTATAGTAACAAGGACATTTTCCTCAGGGAGTTAATTTCCAATGCATCTGATGTAAGCTTTGCTCTTGACTTTTCGGCTATTTCGCATATTATCTTGTTAAAAATGTGTCATGGATTTAGTGTACTGAATTGAAAACTATTGTGAATTTCAGGCGCTGGACAAGATTAGATTCCTTTCGCTCACAGATAAGGAAATTTTGGGTGAAGGTGATAACACTAAGCTCGAAATCCAGGTTGGTTGTTGTGATTTGCTTTGGTTTGATTTAATTGTATGCAGTGTAGTTCTGGATGATGTGTTATTGGACTCTGTTCACTTCTTTGTGAATACAAAATGCAGATTAAGTTAGACAAAGAGAAGAGAATCCTCTCCATTCGCGACAGAGGTATCGGTATGACAAAGGAGGACCTGATCAAGAACTTGGGAACTATAGCAAAATCTGGAACTTCAGGTATCTCATACTTTTATATCATGTCTCAAAGTTTCCGGTGCAATGAGTGTTGGTTTACTGATTGATTGTAATTTTCGGTGCAGCTTTTGTTGAGAAGATGCAAACAAGTGGTGATCTTAATCTCATCGGGCAATTTGGAGTTGGGTTTTACTCCGTCTACCTTGTTGCTGATAACGTCGAAGTTATTAGCAAACACAATGATGACAAACAGTAAGTCTTTTGTATAACTTACTAGCAATTTTAGTTTGTTTTGCTCAGAAGCAGTTTAATGTCTTATGATGACTGATGTTCATATAATTTCTTGGGCTTCAGGCATGTTTGGGAGTCAAAGGCTGATGGTTCATTTATAATTTCTGAGGATTCATATAATGAACCTCTAGGACGTGGTACTGAAATTAGATTGCACCTCAGAGAAGAAGCTGGGGAATATTTGGAAGAGAGCAAGCTAAAAGTGAGTGGGCCTAGAATTATGTGAACTTTGATTATCTAGTTTCATTTGAATCATTACTTAAACTTGGTTTGCCCACATTTTAAAGTTTGCTACTACCGTAGTAGACATATTTCACTCACATACTTTTACGCTTATGATACTAAATAACATTCTCACCTCTATAATTTGGTGCTTGGTCTTTGGTTAAAGGCCTGACAGTTTTTTCCCTGTAAAATTAATGTGTTGGTATTGGTGAGGCTAAGATGGTATCTCATGATAAGAATATTATTTATTCTTGCAGGAGTTGGTCAAGAAATATTCTGAATTTATCAACTTCCCCATCTATATCTGGTCAACCAAAGAGGTTGATGTGGAAGTTCCTGCTGATGAGGAAGAGGAATCATGTATGCAAACTTTATATCAGATTCCTTAAAAATTCTGTTTATTTTGTTTCCTATTCTTGCACATTATCGCTCATTGCATCTACTCAACCATTGTGAACAGCTGAAAGCACCTCCTCTGAGGAAGAAACTGAAGAGGATGCTGAGAAAAGTGAAGACGAAGATGCTGAGAAGAAACCAAAGACAAAGACAGTGAAGGAAACAAGTCAGGAGTGGGAGCTTCTGAATGATGTTAAAGCAATATGGTTGCGAAATCCAAAGGAGGTGACCGATGAAGAGTACAACAAATTCTATCATACCCTTGCCAAGGTAGCGTACTGGTTGCATGACCTCTTTTGTGTAGAAGCTAAAAAATCACTCATCGTATTTGTCCTACAACATCAGTTCATTTAAAAAGTTTTTTTTCCGCAGGATTTCAGTGAGGACAAGCCTTTGTCATGGAGCCACTTCACTGCTGAAGGTGATGTAGAATTCAAAGCGCTCTTGTTTGTTCCTCCTAAGGCTCCTCATGATCTATATGAGAGCTACTATAATGCCAACAAAGCCAATTTCAAGTTGTTTGTTCGAAGGGTTTTTATATCAGATGAATTCGATGAGCTTTTACCCAAGTATCTGAGCTTTTTGAAGGTAATGTTCAATATGTTTATTTATTTTTCATCTGTGTCTATGGGTTTGTTTGCAAATACTTATCAAAATATGGTTTTTGCTCTGTGATCAGGGTCTTGTTGATTCTGACACCTTGCCGCTCAACGTATCACGAGAAATGCTTCAAGCACACAGTAGTTTGAAAACAATCAAGAAAAAACTTATCCGGAAAGCCCTTGATATGATCCGTAAACTTGCTGAAGAAGATCCCGACGAGTCCAATGACAAGGACAAGAAAGGTACTGTATCGTTATCATGTTAATGACAGACAGGATCATTAGAGATAATCTGAGCTACATGCTCAGTTGTTATACCTGTGAAGATGTTACTTGGGATAGATAATTAATTATTCACTTATGTTTGATGTTAAATTTTGTTTTGAAAGCAGATGTTGAGAAGTCCGATGATGATGAGAAGAGAGGCCAATATACAAGATTCTGGAATGAATTTGGCAAGTCTATAAAACTTGGTATTATTGAAGATGCGGCCAACAGAAACCGTTTGGCTAAACTTTTAAGATTTGAGAGGTAATTGTGTTATGTAATATTGTGTGCTTCTAGTTTTAGTATTTACTTTCTACGAACCCTTTTCCTTGTGGTCCTTGCATGGGCTGACCGGCTTATTTGAACCCTTTGACAGTACCAAGTCAGATGGCAAACTGACTTCACTGGATCAGTACATTTCAAGGATGAAATCTGGGCAGAAGGACATATTCTATCTTACCGGAACCAGCAAGGAACAATTGGATAATTCTCCTTTCCTTGAGAGGCTTAAGAAGAAAGGATACGAGGTAGACAAAAATACCTCCAGTCCGTTTGTCTCTTCCGTGTTATTGCAGGACAATGAGAAAGTCATGCATTAGTTTCATATGTATTTACCATATTTTATACATTATTGCAGGTTATCTTTTTCACCGATCCAGTTGATGAATATTTGATGCAATACTTGATGGATTATGAAGACAAGAAATTCCAGAATGTGTCAAAGGAGGGTTTGAAACTTGGTAAAGACTCCAAAGATAAGGAACTCAAGGAATCATACAAGGAACTCACCAAATGGTGGAAGGGTGCTCTTGCCGGTGACAATGTCGATGATGTGAAGCTGTCCAACCGATTGGCTGACACACCATGTGTGGTTGTTACTTCAAAGTTTGGATGGAGTGCAAACATGGAGAAGATCATGCAGTCGCAGACTTTGTCGGATTCTGCCAAGCAAGCATACATGCGTGGCAAGAGGGTACTTGAGATTAATCCAAGGCACCCAATCATCAAGGAGCTCAGGGAGAGAGTAGTAAAGAACCCTGAGGTATGTTCTAGGTTTCTTTCCTGTTTCACTTATATTATTCAGAAACACATGTTAAGAGATCCAAGTATGCCTATAGTTTTGCTTTGTTGGATCTGTTTGTCTTAGTCGTAAATGGCTTGCTATTTCAGGATGAGAGTGTGAAGCATACAGCACAGCTTATTTACCAGACTGCTCTCATGGAGAGTGGCTTTGTCCTTCCTGACCCGAAGGATTTTGCTTCCCGCATCTACGATTCAGTGAAGTCTAGCCTAAACATCAACCCCGATGCAACAGTTGAGGAGGAAGATGATACCGAAGAACCAGCTGAGGCTGAAACTCCTGCAAACGAAGCTACCCCTGATGCTGAAGCTGCTAATGAAGATTCACTGAAGGATGAGTTGTAGGTTTCTTAATACTTTCACCCCTAATGAGCTTTTCGGCCTTTCATGGTTCACCAGCCTTTAGAGAAGCGTAAATCACTGCATTGCTCATTTTGATTCCGTTTCAACCTTTAGATAATAGGTTTACTGTAATCATATAGCCTGAATTTTGTCCCCATCATTTCACTTGACGAGTTTTAGAGACTGTCATCATGTCATGTATTTTCTTTGCAAATACAATGTGTTTCCATCTAATTTTTTTTCTTCCTTTTCTTCATGTGTTCCATACATCTTTTTGGGCCCAAAGCTTCAAAAGGATGAGACCATTTAAGGTTGGGCCATTGTTTTCACTGTTTCTCAATTGCCTAAACTTTACTCTTTTCATAAGGAATAGGGTAAGTGCGGGATTAATTCCAACTCAACTCAGGGGAGTTGGAATTAATTTTTTTGCAACTTGAGCATTATTTAGTAGGGACGATGTATTTGCACGCTAAACTGTTTTAAGCCTTATTATTGTGGTCCGTAGACATGGGTACTACAATTGTATAGATTCTCTTTCTGAACAACCTTATATAATTCATGGATAATTGGATATGAATATCCTATCCGAAGAGTTTTTTGGAATGTGCATTTGGATTTTGGAGTTCGGACAAAGGAGGTCTTTCACATGATCGTGTGATGTATCACTTATTGAGAGGTATTTTTTTCTCCTCCATTGATTTTGAGATCTAAATAGCATGTATGATTGGCAGTTCTTCCTTCTTTTTTTTCGATTACTACAGTTCCTCCACTTGGATCTATTAGCTGTGGTTGAATTTAACAATGGATTCAGATCCAGTGATGGTAAGCATTTTGTGCAATTCGAGAGTGATTCAATTGGTTTCATCGTTAAGCTCAATTCCTTGCATCTGATGATCCATCTATGAAATTGTAATGTTGATGTTGATCATGCATTTACACCAAGTACTGATGTCATGTTTACAAGTTCGAAGAAATGATACCTAGTGATGTCTAGTAGGTATCTCAACATGGATGTGTGAGTTTTTCGTTTTTGTGTGACAAAATGTCATTACATTCACGATGAATGAGTTTGATTGACCAAATGCGTATCAACACACAGTTTAATAGTGTTGTAATCTCACAAAAAATACAGCCGAACTACACAAAATAACTTAAAAGAAACGACCAAAATATGTAAATGATCCGATACTAATATGCAATCTCAATGAAATTCTGTTATTTGTTATTAATTTTCACTGAAATAACAAAAAAATGAACTCAATTTTTAAAAAAAATAAAATAGGCCGAGTCCGGTGAGGCCACGTATGCAGGGTTAGTCTTGTGTGATAAAACAATTTGGCGGGTGTAGGACAACAATGTGCCTCCACTTTGCCTTCTACCAAAAAAAAAACTGTAGATAAGAAGCTATCTGACACCAGGCTTGAGAGTTGAGATCATCTGTACGATGTCGTTTTCATCCTTTCCATTATGATAATCATAAGAAGATTCATTCACTCAAGAGCCTTAATTTCCAAGTTCCAATTAATCCTTTGAGATTTTTTGCGGTCGTCTAAGCAAAGCAAACTTTGCTTAATTCACTTAGTGATCGAGTGGACCCATTTTAACTCCTAATCGCTCTTTTAAATAGCCGCCAAACCCGACTCGTCAATTAAACGGAGACAAATCAAGAGCTCTAAATCAACTCCCTGTGTTCTTTTCTCTTATGTTTTGTTTCTCCCAAACCAAAATGGCGGTTTCTGACGCGGTGGTGGGCAACTTAACGACGATCTATGTGGCAGTAATCGCCGGAATCAAGGCCTACGGGGTGGTCTCCGGTCGGAGCTTCGGCGGAACCTTTGTGTTAGTCGCTTCCACCGTCGTGGTTTGCCTTATCTTGGTTCTGACGCTGATGTGGGACGTGTCTCGTAAAGCCACGTATGCGGTTTCCCGCGATGATGCCGACAGTGTTCACGAGAGTTGCAAAGGTGGGATTTGCTGGCATGGTGTCGCCGTCCGGTCGTCGGCTTCTCAGGTCCGGTTTAGGCTTCCCGACCAGCTAGTTAGTTATGGCCCTTCGTGAAGAATATGGCTCTGTTATCTTCAAGTGTTAAGCAATGTAAAATATCTGGTTTCAGTCTTCGTTTCCATTTGGTCAGTGTGGACTGTGGAGTAGGCTCTGATCGAGCTGAGCTTTACTACGATCGAGAAGCATACACATGGAGGTAGAGATGAGGGTTTGCTCTTTTGGTCTTTGTTTCATTTGTTATAATATAGGGGGTTCGGTTTTTTTTTGTTTTGTTAGGGAGGAACAGAAATGAATGTATATAAATAATCCAAGTGATATATTCGTGCTCATAAATAAATGTCGGTTTGCATATTCTGGAATAATGGACGACCGTGCAACTTCACGGCGTAGAATCCAATTCTAACCAAACAAGGCCACCGCCGTGGTTATACCGGAATCGTGTTTCTTCTTAATTAATTGATACAAACTTGGGGAGGAGAGGGGTTCGAACTGTGAACTTTGTTATAAAGCGACATGGAGTGGAGCAAGGATTCAAAGCATATTGGAGAAGCCTGACCATAATATCAATTTATAAAATAAATTATAGACTCCTATATATGGAATAAAAAATATACGTGATGTGCGTAATGTGAATTAACTGTTCAATTTTATTGAACTCACAATATTCCAATTTAATTAAAAGAGACTTTAAAAAACACTAATGATCAAGAGTTAAGAAATTTTGTGAATGACCGAATATCTCATATGTATTGTATTTGAATAAAATACATTTCATAAAGAGAATTTAGTTAGAGTATTATCGCTTTCCATGACCTCTAGTCTCATCATAGTGGATACAATACGTGTAGAGAATGTGACATGACTTGTGAATTTGTTAAAAGTGTGATAGATGAGCAAAGACTGATGTAATAAAGCATGCTAATGGAGGTCATTGACCATGTGTTTTGTGAGAAAAGGAAGACGTAGATATACGTATTTGTATATGCTTCTACCTAATACGATGTAAATATACATGGATAAATTGGCCAACCATATTCTATCTTAACCGTAAACTGTCATTAGGTTAGTAATACAACACGTCAAGCTTGCCTCTCACATTGCCTCAACAAAGCAATTTTGGGCATCTCATGTTTGTTATTCGACTTATTTTCATTTGTTGTTGTTTTTTGGTTTGGTGGCCCCAAGTCACAAACCCCCTTCTTTTGCCTGGGGTAAAAACTAAAATAATTACCAAAGCAACGTTGTTTTTACCTTCTCCAACCACTCACCAGTCCAATACATCTCAACCGTCCATTACTTCCTCAAGTACACACATCACGACATCCAACGGCTGACAACGAAAGAGAAACAACCACCGAGAAACACCGAAGCAAGTCCCGTGGAGAATTGACACTCTCAAGCACCTAATCTCCACCCCTCGAGCACTTTCTTCGCTCTTTCTTCATTTCCAGGTCTCTCTCTCTCTCCGCCGTACCAGAAACCCCAAAAAACGCAAATGGCCCAAGCTCCACCTCACTCGCCACCGCGGCGATCCGTCTCGGAGACCGAGCCCGACACGGAGGAGGAGGCGCCGCAGGAGTACTGGTGCTACCACTGCAACAAGCGCGTTTCCGTCGAGACCGTCCCGGACATCGTCTGCTACGACTGCAAGAACGGCTTCGTTGAATCCATCCCTGACACCGATCATCCTCTCCGGCCGTTCGATCAGCCCGATGACCCCACCTTCGGCTCTCCGTTCCTCCAGGTGCTCCGGCTCATCGCGCAGGCGGCGCGTGACGAGGACGCGCCTCCGCAGATTCCTCAGAACCCCGCCCCGGAGGAGGATTTCCTCAGGATTGAGCTCGACGGCTGGGACAACGACGAGGAGGACGACGACACGCACAGCGTCGAGTTTCACAACGGAGGCGGCGTGGAAAACGCGGAAGCGGAGGAGGAGGAAGAGGAAGAAGACGACAGATCGGATCGCGAGGAGGACGGAGAGAATCAAGGAGACGAGGAAGAGAGAGACGAAGAAGACCTGAGACGACGTCGTCGCGATGTGCTCCGTCTCCACATCAGAGACATCGCGACGCGGGCCCGGAGCGGGCGGAACCGGATTCTCGATTGGGCCGAGATCTTAATGGGCCTGGAGGACAACTCCATCGAGTTACGGTTCGAGATGCCCGAGTCGGATCGTTACGTAGGCAATCCTGAGGATTACGTCGACGCAGCTGGGTATGACGCCTTGCTTCAGACCTTGGCGGAAAGCGACAGCAGTGGAAGGAGAGGAGCTCCTCCGGCTTCGAAAGCCGCCGTGTCGGAATTGCCAACGGTGGATAAGGCTGTGGTGTGTGCAATATGTAAGGATATGGTCAATGCTGATGAAATGTCTAAGAAGCTGCCTTGTGGGCATGGATATCATGGTGACTGCATTGTGCCTTGGCTGAGCTCTAGGAATTCTTGCCCGGTTTGCCGGTTTGAGCTGCCAACCGATGATCCTGAATACGAGGAGGAGAGGAAGAAGCAAGGTGTCAATGTGAGTGCCGGAGCTTCAGGCTCTGGTGGAGATAATTCAATCTCTGGCTGAAACGAAATTGGTATTATAACTTTATGCAATGTCCCCTTTTAAATTTTTGTTCTAATTTGTTATTTATATATGTTGTATTTGGTTGTTTATTTAGTTAGTAGGCGATTAGAAGAAGAAAATTGAGATTGTTTTTATCTACTTTCATTTTCTTCTGGATGTAAATAACATTTCAACTCAACTGTTGCTGGTGTTTGCTCATGTTTAAGCTCACTTGGCCTTATCCTTATAGAACAACACCTAGCAAGGACATAATTGAAAAGATACAAAAATGTGGCTCCTGCTTGGCTGTTTTAAGTAAGGCACTCGCTACTTATCTGTAAGAACTTATTTTGTGCTTGAAAGTATCCTTTTGACTTGCAGACACTGCAAGCTACCACATAATCGATGCTTTGGTATTTTTATTTTTTAATTTTTTTTTGAACTAGGGAGAATCCTTTAGCTTTCTTGAATACCCACATTGTCATGTATTGACTAGTGATGCAAATTATTGCAGGGTTTGCCCTTTCTTGTTATGCACCGTCCTGTTCATCGTATGTGTTGTCCTACTTACCCATGCTGTTGCTTGTCCATTCTTTACTCTGCATGTAAGGTTTCCAGTCATGGATGAAATGAACATATTTGGGTAAGTATCATGTTAATTTAGTATCTCAGATATTCATGATCCGGAAACTTGTGGCCTTTCTCCTTCCTCTTTGTAATTAAGATCATGGGTTTGTAAGTATTCATATCATGTAGACTATATAACCAAGATGGCATTCCATGCTTGTCTCAAAGTTTATTTTGTGATCGAAAGTTTTCCATTCTGGTGCATCTGGTGCACTATTTGCACATGATTAGTCTGGTCATTAATTCCTGATTGAAAGGCACAGCAAGCTGTCCTTAGTCTAATGAAACCTTTATGCATCTTCCTGTGCCTGTGTGTTAGATTTCCTGTTAGATAAAATCTATAGTTATGCATTGCCTTTGTTTTAGCCCATTTAACCTTACATGTTCACAGTATCTGCTTTCTGCTTCACCTGGAAACCTTACATCTCCACTGTTTCCGTGTAATACTACAACCTGCTATAGTTTTGGTTGTCATTTTGTTTCCGTTACTACCTTGCATGCTTCTTCTTTGATCTAGTGTAGACTCCATTTCTTTCTGAATTTTAATTGGAATGACCAGTGCGAACCTCTCCAACATTTTAAGTGTGCATTTTCAAATGAAGTGTGCATATTCATGGAATTAGCCAATTAGGAAGTCCTCGTTTGTTTCGTCCATATCTGTCTCCACTGCTCTATATACTGTTATGTTGAGTAGCAAAATGGTGTCCTCAGCATTCAAGACTCAGTCCTATGCGCAATGCCATATTGCATGATGAATATTCGGCTTAGTGATTCGAAAACAAAACTGCCTCAGCATTATGTCAATAATGTCATATTGTTCTAATATTTTATTCTGATCAAAAGCAGTCAAACGCCAGGTAGGCGCGCCCATACGCACCACCGACAGTCTTCTTTTGAAATTTAAATTTTGTTCATTTTCCTTGGATTCAAAAACGTCTGAGGTTCAAATTTGCTTAGTTCTTTAAAAAAAGATTATTAAAATTATCTGTGTTTAAATTTTGTCGACTTCTCTTTGTAACCTGAATATACAGTACTGGTTGCAAAATCATTCGTACTGGAGTCTATATTTAAGATATAAACATAATTAGCATTACATAAAAATTAATAGAGTTGGGCCTCCTTCCATTGTATCTTTCATGTCGATGCCTTTTAGGCCCAATGTAACCCAAAGAAAACAAGTTTGGGCCTTTGGGTCGTCCGGCGACAAGTCGTGGTCAATTCTCTAAACCCTAATCGATCCCTCCCAAAATTCCAATAAACCCTTCAGCTTAGCTCAGAGGGTCTGAAACCCTCACATTTCAATGGCCCCGTCTTTCGTCTTCGAACCTCCGAGCGATGAAGAGTACTCAGAGCCAGAAGAGCAAGACTTCTCCGACGCCGAAGACGAAGAAGACGAACAACACGAAGAAGAAGTCTCTGTAAAACCGTTGCGTGCTCGCACTACTACTCAATCCCCATGGGACTTCGCTGCCTACTCCGAAACCGTCGCCGACGAACACTCCCGCCGGAACACCACCTCCGTCGACGACAAAATCAGCAAAGCTCGCCAGCAACTCTCCGTCCCTCTACCCGACCCGGACGACGCTTCTAGCTCCGGATCCGAATCCGATAAACAAGTAACCACCTAAGCCCTAACTAACTCGATCAATTCAATTCAGAAGTTAAATCTCGTGTAATTGATTATCGGTTGTGTTTTATTCAGGAGGATTATAAACCAGAGGATGAGGAAGACGACGGAGGTTCTAATGCCGTTGAGAACAAGCCGTTCTTCGCTTCGTCAGACGGCACGTCGTTTCATGCCAATTCGTTCCTGGAGCTCAACTTGTCGAGACCTCTGCTTCGGGCTTGCGAGAAATTGGGCTATGCTAAGCCCACACCGATTCAGGTCTGGGAATTTTACCTCTTAACAATTCATTTCATTGTTTTTATTTGTGCTTTGCTGAATTTCTAGGGTTTATGTGAGTAGGCAGCGTGCATTCCGCTGGCTTTGTCGGGACGTGATATATGCGGAAGTGCCATTACGGGTTCCGGGAAGGTACATTTTGATTCCTGGAGTTGTTAGATGAAGATTGTCATTGTTGCTGTTTGTATTTCAACTTATGGTGTTAATCTTTAAGTATAGACGGCTGCTTTCGCATTACCAACATTGGAGAGATTATTGTTTCGCCCGAAGAGGGTGCCTGCCATAAGAGTTCTTGTTCTGACTCCTGCCAGAGAACTGGCAGTACAGTAAGTTCTGATTTCCCTCCTCGTTGAGTTATTGACAAATTTCGGTCTCATATGTATATATCTATGTTTATACATTCAATAATCTGGAATAAGTCTATACATTAAAAATTGATTAATCTATTCGTGCTGATAATAATATGCCAACAATGCTTGTGAGTATTGTTGTATTTTTGGGTTCGAATGTCATGTTTCAATATCTTATGCCATTTGATCAAACATTATTGGATACTTTTAAAAAAACAGTTTTCTGTGTAAAACAAGGTCCTTCATTTCAGCTTTTGTCGTCTTTTTTTATTTGCTTTTGGTTAATTTTGTTTTTCACATTATTTTCAGGGTTCATAGTATGATTGAGAAACTTGCTCAATTTACTGATATCAGATGTTGCCTGGTTGTTGGAGGCCTTTCACTAAAGGTTTGATTTATTATTATTTCTTAGTGGTCTGAATATTAGATTTTGGTTTGAGCTGGAAATTGCTTGCATCGTTTTGATGGATTTTTAATTTTTTTTTTTGAAAGCCAAAAGTACTTTCTTTCTTGTTTTTTCTCTTCCCGCTTGAGCTCTTATCTTCTCGGTCACATGGTTATATTAATTCTGAACCCTTTCCCATTATCCATTTTATCTGTGTTAAGAACTATCACTAGTTGCTTGTTTAGACAGAAAAAGGAAAAGCTTCAATTTCTAAGTAAAATTGGGATTTATCTAATGGTTAACTACATTGCTTTAATCCTTGTACTATATTCCAAAACGTGTCCAACTATGCAGTGAGAGCAAAAATCATGGCGCACCTCAAAAGTGAAAAATCACAGATTAAATAGTAGTTAGATTTTTAATTTCCTGTCATGTGTCTCATTATATAATGCTTTCTTTTATTACCTTCTGCATTATTTTGCAAGAATATTAAGGGAATGCCATTCTGATCAGGTGCAAGAGGCAGCCTTGAGATCAATGCCAGATATCGTTGTGGCTACCCCTGGACGTATTGTAGATCACTTACGAAATTCTATGTCTGTGGATTTGGATGATCTTGCTGTTCTAATTCTTGATGAGGCAGATCGCCTGCTGGAAGTTGGGTTTAGTGCTGAAATTCGTGAGCTGGTATGTTCTGGCCCTTTTGGTGAATGCTTGCCAACAGCTGAGATATTGCTGATTTCTCATCCTTGTAGTTTTTGTGCAGCTTCGAGTCTGCCCCAAAAGGAGACAAACCATGCTATTTTCAGCTACAATGACTGAAGAAGTTGATGAACTTGTCCAGCTTTCTTTAACTAAACCACTACGCCTTTCAGCTGATCCATCTGCAAAACGGCCAGTTACACTAACTGAGGAGTAATGATCAACTTTCTTAGCTATTTAGTTATGCTCATAATATCAATTTGTGTTCACCAATTTTAGTAGCAATTCATTCTTGGAAGTATAATTTGGTGCTGTTTGTTTATTTATTTAGGGTGGTTCGGATACGACGTATGCGTGAACTGAACCAAGAAGCAGTTCTACTCGCACTATGCACAAAGACATTTAAACAAAGAGTGATCATATTCAGGTTGGTACTATTTCCTTCTAACATATATTATCTTCATAAGGTGATATTGGTTTCAGACCGACTGATATTTGTTGTTAGTTCTCTGTGCTCACTTTCCACTTTCTCTTGCAGTGGCACAAAGCAAGCTGCACATAGGTTGAAGATCTTATTTGGGTTAGCTGGCTTGAAAGCCGCTGAGCTTCATGGAAATCTTACTCAAGTCCAGCGCCTAGATGTGAGTAACTTGTGTTCCTACATGAACAATTGATATTCATAATATTGGTTGGTGAAGTTTTCTCTTATATATAGTGGTATATTGAAAGACACCATGTGTTGGTTAATTGTTTATTGATTGGTGAGGTTATTTCTCTTTATATTTTTCTATGGTTTCCCAATGCCTACTTATCTTTAATTTTTTTGTAGGCATTGGAACTTTTCAGGAAGGAAAAGGTTGACTTTTTGATTGCAACAGATGTTGCTGCTCGTGTAAGGACCTATTTCTCTTTCTGTTTTTTGGCGTGACTTTTTTATTTTTATTTTTATACATAGCATTAAAGTTTGGTTGTTTTTTTTAGGGTCTTGACATTATTGGTGTTGAAACAGTTATAAACTATGCATGTCCACGTGATCTTACAAGGTAATCCCTTAATTGCATATTTCTATAACATGTTTGTCCATTCACCAGTCTTCCCCTTGGAATTCACTCATATACTGTTCCTATGTTTCGTTGTTGATTCTGTATATATGGTATATGCAAAATTCTCTCATCTGTTTCTTGCATTTTGTTTCTTTTCTCAGCTATGTTCATAGAGTGGGTCGTACAGCAAGAGCTGGAAAAGTTGGATGCGCTGTTACTTTTGTGACAGATACTGACCGATCTCTGTTAAAAGCTATTGTGAGTATTAGTGTGCTCTTTACATTCTCATGCCATTCTTTGTTTTTCAATTCTTTGTTTTTAGAGTGGATGGTTATTGTGTACAATGTTGGCTTCTCTTAGAAAGAAATTGTTATAACCTATCAGTTGTTTGGTGAATTCAATTTGATAGGCAAAAAGAGCTGGTTCAAAGCTGAGGAGTCGAATCGTTGCCGAGCAGTCAATTACTAAGTGGTGTCAGATAATTGAGCAAATGGAAGACCAAGTGGCCACAATTCTTCGAGAAGAGAGGTTTTTACTATTTCACTTTATCAATGTTTATGTATTTCATTTTTCTTGTAGATTTATTATAGATTATATATGTGTGCAGTGAAGAGACAGCATTAAGAAGAGCTGAAATGGAAGCAACAAAGGTACTTTCGTAAAACTCTATCCAATATCTGTTTACTGTGGCATTTCGAGAGCATAATCTGAAATCAGTCAGCTTTGATATTTTAATGTATTTCATAATTAACCGACAGTAATATTTTGGATCTTGTGTTCTTGATACAGGTAGAGAATTTGATTGCACACAGGGATGAAATATATTCACGCCCTAAAAGGACTTGGATTGTCACTGAAAAGGAGAAGAAGGAGGTGGTCAAGGCATCTAAGGTAAAAACATAAACTGTATAGTTAATTTTTGGGACAAAGCACCTGGTATATGATTGGATTGTTTAAGGCCACTTTTCCTAGATCCTCAAAATAGTTTTAATTTCTTCCAAGACCCACATGTTTTTGCTCCTATCGTATGCATTTTTTCTATTGTGGAGAAGTGATTCATGGCATCAACTGATAGGCATCTAGTGAAAAAGGAATGCGTTCTGGACACGAGGTGATCAGTGCCGAACAAGCGGAAGAACTGAAAATGAAAGAAAAGAGAAAACGAGAGCGTGAGGTAATATTGTCTGAATCCTGCATTGTTTTATCCAATTCTTCATTGATTGATTTGGGGTTAAGGAATAACATAATGAATCTGGAGCAGAGAAATTTGCCTCGTAAAAAGCGCCGAAATTTGGAAGCAGCTAGAGAAATGTTGGAGGAAGAAAATCAAAATCGAAAGTCAGAAGTATGTCTCTCTCTCTCTCTCTCAGTATATGTGGTATGAATGTATGTAAATTGTCATATACATTAGTTACTTTTGGTTCGCTGATGTCAGAACTGACACTTGCAGTCTGACGTTTGATCCGCCTTTACGGAAAATCAGTCATAGTACTATAGCGGTCCTTTTTTGCTCTGGTTGAACTGGCGAACTGTGTGGTTGATGTGTGCTAATGATGAGAATTATTTTATATTGAAGTCCAGATCAAAATCATATTATTCATGGCATTAGAATCCATATGAAGGTTACGAAAAGTCAACCACTTGTGCAGTTGAGCTTTTCATTTTGATATGAATGGCCTTGACTTCATCAGTAATTATATCTCCTCTATGTGTTCTCCTAGCGGCATATATCTGGTTAAGCTATGTTTTTTCCATTTCCCCAGAGTGTTCATATAATCAATAGAAGAAGAAAAAAGAAAAGAAATTTCTGATCAGACATCTTGTATTGTAGCGCACAGTAATCACAGTATGTAAATTGCAGGGTAGTGGAACAACCAAGGAGAAGACAGGAGTGAAACTTGTTGACTTGGGTTACCGACGGGCTAAAGCTGTGAAGGCAGCAAATAAGGCAATCGATACTGGCAAGATTGTAAAGAAGGACAGCAAGAAATCTAGTCGTCTGCCGCAAAGGACGCAGTCAAGGACAGATGAGATGCAGGACCTGTTCCAGAGTGATATGAGTCTAGGGAAACAGAACCGAAAAAGCGGTGGCACAGGAAAGAAAAAGTCCAAAAATTCCTTTAAAAGCAAGTCAAGGTATGAAGCACTATAGCTTGTGATTTTTTACATACTTATCCAGTCTTTGTTTTCATCTGATAGCATTATTTACTTTTCGCATAAGGTTATTTCATTCATAATCCATTCAAGTCATGTTTTTTATTTATTTATTTATTTATTTTTAATGCAAATTCTTTACGGGATTTGATGATCATGTCTACGTTACATTAGTCTGTTATTTGGTTGAAAAGCAAAAGGAGAGGGGAATGGCGGACTTTTGGTGTATACAAAACCCACAGCTGAGTTTAGATCATCTATAATCAGACATCTACTGGTTGCAAGGAAAATATCTGAAGTGTAATTAAAATGAAACTTTCCATAGTAGAAGATCATCGCATTAGAGTACTGACTGTACTCTGATAGTATTCATGTAGAGCTAAATTCTGCCCATAATTGTTTCTATGTTGATTTCTTTTATTTTTCTTTCAGGTTCAAACGAAGATAGCTCCATTGACCTCACTGGTGGATTTTTTTTTTTTCAATCAATGTAATTTATCTCCTAAAGCTTTTTTGACATTTTAATTTTTCATCAATGTAATGTATTCATGTTTTTCATTATTTTGTTCGGACCAATGTAAAGTATCAGACTCCGACGTTGAAGATCGGGTGTCTTATGCATTTGGCCCAACATCCCTTCTGCCAGAACCCTCTAATTTCCATATCATGGGAAGTCTTTCCATTTCTTTACTTTTTTTTCACCACAAAATAAAACCCCTATGAACTACATGCCATTAAAAAGCTTTTTATTTTGATTCGTGTAACGTTTTTTTTTATTTTTTATATATAACTTCTTAGTGTCGCGAGGGAAGATATAACTTCACATCTATGCGGCGATGACAATTCACACCATCTCTTAAGAGTTTAGAGACGGTTCATTATCATGATATATAACCTACAAGTCAACTAATTAGAGAAGCAATCAAAGGGCAATTTTCACAACAAACCTTGGTGTTATCACACATTAAATCCAAGCAGTACGCGTTTTAACGTCTGAAAATGAAAAAACATTCACGTCATAAATTATCTCTGGCAGACTCATTTTTCTCTTTAACTTCATGTAAACCAACTCATCAAAGCAGCCAGCACCACTAAAATAATGTAGAATTTGTTCCTATAATTTCTGTGATATACAAGGCAGAGAAATTACAGCTACACGTACCAAATCTCCTATGATGCAAAGGCCTGTATGTAACACAGAAAAGAAAAGGGAAAAATAGAAAACAAAATTTAAACAACCTAACTTTCTTGATAAATCATGTTACATCGATAATTACCTCCAACTTTATTCAGTTCTATTACTCTCCTTACCCAGGATCATGTTTGGGACGAGCGTGTCATTGGAGTTGGTTGGATTTATGAAACTGTTGCAAAGATAGGATATCATGCAGTTAAGACTTAAGAACAACTATCTCCAGGGGGGTTGCTGATGTCTGTAACTAAACGGGTAAGGTTCCCAGCCACCTTCGGGTTCTTTCCTTTTTCCACCAACGTTGGAACTAGAAGGGGGTTGTGAGCTGTTCCTCAACTGCTCGTCCATATTTCCACCTTGGCCATGAATGAATAGGTGCCTCAAACCTGAATCTCTATTGCCACTCTCAACCATGAAGCCAGAGTTTAGATCAAAACTGGGACGCGATGGTCCAGCACCATTTAGACCCGGTTGCGCTCCATTCATATTCACAATAAACGGTGTCTGAGAGAAAGGAGGAACAGCTGATGCAGAGCCCATGACTTGAGGCACAACAGGAGATCCTCTTGAATCCACCATATAGGGGATTGTTCCACCAGGTCCATACATGGTTGAGGAGAATGACATGGTGGGTCCTGTAGCAAATCCATTGTACCCAAAAATAGGAGAGTTGGTGTAAGAAACCCTTGAACCCAACTCTAAAAGACTTCCCGCTCTTGCAAGGTTGGGATCTACTGCAGTGTCAATACCCTTGCCATTCGGAAGGGACAGAGTTTGCGGAACGTCATTTCTTTTTATCTCCACTCTGGTACCCATGATAGAAATAACTGAACCATCCAGCTGCCCTTTATATGCAGTTGCACTTTGAGAAGGCTTACCATGCCCTTGATCAATAGAATCATTAAGAAAAAACGGCCTGTCATTCAAATCAAAATTCCTCATCAAAGGCTGCATTGATGATGACGATGAGGCAGGAGATGGGCTGCGGCGGGCATTTCGGTTATATAAGAACTGTCCCTTCACTCTTATGTTCAATGGAGTATCACCGTCATCATCAATACGGTTCAAATCCAAGTTAGGCCTTCCCAATCTACTTTGACTCACTTCCCCTGAAGATTCCCCAGAAGGGAGGCCAGACGACAATGGAATTTGTTTTTCCAAATCATCTCCTCCAAGAGCAACATTCAAATCTAAGCACAGGTAGTCTGGTCTCTGCTTTGAGCTATCAGTGGTGGCTCCTGTAGAAACATTCTTCTCAGAATCAGAAAACCTGCGAGGAGATGCTCGACGAAAAGCACTATTACCAAGAGAGCCTTTCAATCCAATAGCCCCTTCAAAATGCAAAGGGGCCACAGGTAGATCTGCAGCTGGTGGTGGTCTGGAAAAAGGAATTGGAGCAGATACGGGATTCGTTGACCGGTCCATCTCATCAGAACTCACTTCTTCATTTAGATCAAAACCACAAAGACCCTTTTCTGAGTTAACTTCAGGTTCTTGAGCCATTTCAGTCACTTGAGAGGACTCCATGTCATGAATGGAATGTTCAGGTACCATTTCCTGATGTTCTGACTCAATTACGTCCTTCTCAGGATTTACCTCTACAGAATGCCCTTGTTCAACTGACACATCCATTGGTGCAACTTCAGTGAGTGGGTCTTGCTTTTCATTTATAGAGTCTGGGCTACCAGGTTGTCTTAGTCCACCTCCTGACATTTTCCCAGAAGAGGAACTGTAGTTTGGTTCTCTGTAGTCCACAACTTCTCTTTCTACTTCTTGGGCAACTTGTCGAGCAACTTCAAGAGCATCAACCATCCCGTACTCAACATCAATATCAGACCTTGTTTTTTCAAATATATTGACTGGAAAAACACTCACAGTAGTCAATTCATCGCCTTCATCACTAGCTTGCTCTTCATCTTCAGCACCTGAGTCGTCCATCCTAGAAGTAGTCTCTATATCATCAACTTTTCCAGACAAACTAACATTTCCAGAAGACTCCGGGCGGCTGTTTGAACAGTCACTATCTTGAACTGCAGTGTTGCAATGATCTACACTTTTTGTATCATCCATCACAACCTTTGTATCGTCCATGACAGCTGTCGTACCATCCGCCACAACCATTGTACTGTCCAACACAACCTGTGGATCAGATTTACAGCTCTCATATAGTCCATCACCACTCAGAGGTTCAAGCTTTTGACAGAAACCATCCTCATTGGCATCTGCATTTTTTGGTAAAGCAGAACCATCCACAAAACCCTCAGCTGTTGCAGCATGAGTATCTGAACAAACCACCCCAGATTCCAATGGTGTGGACACAGAACAGATGTCAGTCACACCCAAAATCTTTGGAGAACCATTGACAGTGTGCTTCTGTTTTTCATTCTCGGGCATCTGATTTAATTTCGAATCGTCTGACACCTCAGCATTGCTCGTCTTTGCAACAGGAAAATTACTACTTCCAATTAAAGCATCTGCTCCTAACGATACAGAGGATTCATCCTTTATAGGACTATGTTGAATAGCCTCCATAATAACAGACCCCAAAGGATCTGGAGACATATCTTTCTTGTCGTCTTCATTCTCTGACAGTTTGTGGGTTGGGGACTGTTTATTACTAGTTGGAATCTGTAAATCAGCACTTTCTGGTTGAAGACCCTCCAAATTGCTTAACGGCAATGTTTCGTCTTGAGCAGTAACTGATGGGTGATTCTTGCTGTTAGAACCTACTTCTGAAGGAGTAGAATTTAAAGCAGATGGCTTGGTCTCTGGTACAGAAAGCTTGGGACTCCCATCACCACAGAGAACCCCAGTATTCTCAACATGGTCAACTGCATCATCATTCTGCTTCCAGCTATCTAACAGCAGTCTTGCTAGATCTTGAACCTTCAAGCTTTTGTGGCCAAGAAGTCTCTCAACAGTACTCCAGATCCCTGTAGATACTGACTTCTTATTGTCAATATGCAGCTTTTCAAGTGCCCGTAACAGAGCAGTTATTGACTCTTCTACAAAACTCACATTTGTATCATTAACTAAGCTTTGAGCATCTTTCAGCCATTTATCAACAAATAACAGTCCATCCAATTGAATAAAAAGATCAAGACAATCTTTATTCTCTGTGGCAGCAATTGTGCTTGCAACTGCAACCCACTGCCGGGTTTCCTCACCAGCATTATTCACACTAGAATCTTTCTCACTCTGCATTAACGTGACTAGCTCCTCAACTCGAGATGGAGCAGTTAGCCCATCTTTCATCTCAGTTAAGGTAAAAAAATCTTCAAGTGTCATGATGCTTTACATAACATGCTTACAGTCGAAGAAGTCCATGTACATGAATTCCATTGAGCTACAGAAGACTTTCAGGATAATATTTGTCAAATAGCTCTGCAAAATTGACATCAATTAGTCAGTATGCAGAGAGCAGCCAATAAGCACAAATATCTTGAGAATATTCCATTTTTGCAGTTGTCTTCATGAAAAAAAATGTTATGATAAAACAAGAGATGATTGACATTTAACACCGAGACACTGACTAAATGTAAGCCTTGATATAGAAGGTCAGATGAGTGGTATACACCAACTACATACTGTAAATGTAAGGCATGCTATTATCAAGCTTAGTCAATCCATTTGTTTTCTCAAACATAAGTGCACAAATAACTATGTAATCATACTTCCATTTACCAACTTCTCTAAATTGTGTTGGAGCATCCACTTATAGAAGGAACACAGTACACAATGTGGCCATCCAGAGTCTCTAAACTTGGTAACTCCCAACACAGGATGAAGTGCAAATTTAGTTAGTTAACTACATCGATTGTTACTTATAGCCAAGCTCAAAAGTGACCATTGCCACAATTGCTTTTTACAACCTATGCAGGCATAAGAAGACAATAACAACTATGAATCTATAAACAAAGCGAATTTTGTTTGCTCCATGCCAATATCACTGGAATCAGACCCAGGTTAGAGATATCTTAATCCCGCATTTTCACATTTCTAATTTTTTCTTTGTATAAGTACTTTACTTTTAAAGCCTAGTAGAACTATGTGACGAGAACACCCAAATTGACGTTCCCACCAAATTCACATGAATCCTCCCGTTGAACCTCATATACCAAAATTTGGATACAAGATTCACCATTTCACCACAATTGAAACATCAACTTACAATGATTTTACTACATAAGAAAATTCAGAATCTATGCTAATATTGCTGGACCTTTTTGAACTTAATGTTCCAAAAGTAAAACTGAAAAAAATTATCAAATTCACGTGGTCAAGTGTCCACATTGATGTTTTCATTCACCCAGCACAATTTCAACCCCTATGATTTTGGCTATTACCAAACTCACGAGCCATAAAAAAAATTAACAAGAAAATATCATATTCTAATAGATCACAATATGATCAAATCTTTACATTTACAGATCTACCAGGAAGAACGCACTATCAGGTTTACGATACAATCACATTTTTCTAATATATCACAGAAAAGCATATGCATATAAGGAATGGTTCTAGTATATCAGATTCAAATTTGATTGGAAAAAAAGTCAGAAACTCTACCTGGTATCAATTGAAACTTTCCCAAATAAATTACTCAAAGAGGCAATAAATTGAGATAAATAACCAATCCTGTAAAAAATCAAGAAGGCAATCAATTCAAAATAAATTACTGGAGAAAAAAATAACCAACTGAAAACACAGTAAGACAGGATAAAATCACTAGAAACATGAATAATATATATCATAACCAAAGTAATTTCATCACAAGTATGCTATAAACATGGGGCAAAGAGGTGCGACTACATGTAGAGCTGATATCAAACCCTAGAAATCACAGTACCAGAGAAAGGCCCAGACTTTCACGGTTTTGTGAAGTGAGAAAATGGAGTGAAACACAAGCATATGGAACAAATTGAGATTAGGAGAATTAATGCGGCGAGATATGGCCTTAATTTGGGATTACCCAAACCGGAAAACAATCAATTACACGAAAATCATAATGCACAAAACGCAATTCAATCGTATATCTTTACCTTCGTCGACGAATTCGAAAACCCTAGCCCCGGCTCCGGCTCCGGCTCCGGCACAGTTGCAATTGACGAAGCTCCCCTCTAGGTTCTCGGTGAGAGATTTGGGGATTTCTCTTTAGCCCTAGGGCTTTATTTCTCTTAAGCTTCGCAAAACCCTCGCTCTGTTTTCTGGAGGCAGAGAGAGAGAGAGTCGGACGTTTTGTTTTTGGTTTGTTTTTTGGTTTTAATTTTTATCAAATACTCTGAATTAGTCCGAGTTCGGGTTGATTTTTTTGCCTGCAATTTGCAATGGCATAGGTGGCACGGGTAGCGCGTGCGGGGACGTGACTGGGCCGATGAGTGTGTGCATATGCATATATTTTGGGGAATATAAAAAACACAGGTGGGTGCACCAAACACCAAAACTATCAATTTAAAAGCAGCTCTTTTGTGGGGCTTGTTATATAATGAGGTTTTGATGAAAGGAGTGGGGGGGTGGACATGGTCTAACACTCTTAAACGGAAAACTAGAGCGGCTACTCATTGTCGTTTTCATGGGGGTCTATCACGTGTCATATCTCTGACTCTCTAAGATTATTAAGATTCAAATCTCTTGTTAATATGAGCAAAGCTTGAACATGTTTGCTCTCATACTTGTGCAAAACAAGGGCAGGCAGCTTGGCTAACACGAGGAAGAGTTGGGAGTTCCTTCAATGTATCAAAGAGTAAACATGAAACTTTATAGTTTACACTCCATATTAGCGTTTCTATCATTTTTGGGCTCGTAGTTAGTATACACCAATTTCTTGTTGTAATGACTGAGAGAGAAGAACGATTGAACACTTCAACATACAATTTCCAACACTTTGGTACTTCCTATGAATGAGAAGCACAAAACACCAAGAATATCAGCTCGAAATCCTTGCCTTGTTTCAGCTTTAAATCTTTTGCCATTTGCATTCGAAACCAAGTTCGTGTATCATGTTTGTATATTGAAAATTTGAAATATCACCAACAAAGCTCAGGTTCAAACTTGGTTTCCGGAAACACATCATCCCTACGACTTTGACAATTTTAACAACATTCAACACAACAAGTGACGCGGGTCAAAGGTTGACCAGCCTCTGCAGGTTGCAGTTCACCCATTGTTTCCTAGCATGGCTCTACGAAAAGGACTTGACCTTCTTAAAAGATATAACAATACTATATTTGCGGCCAAGGCTAAACGCAAATGGGCTTCAAAAGGATCTTTTCCTCAAAACATGGTTTACGATAATGAGATGAATACGAATATGAGCACCAGATGCTTCCTCATGGTGACAAGATGACACAAACATCATGATGTAGAGAGAAAAAGGATGAGGGCTCTAAAAGTTTATGCTAATCAATTGGGATTGGGAGTTAGGTTCAGTCAAACATCAGTCATTAGTCACAAACACTGATCTTAAGTATATTCTAAAGGCATGGGGAAGTGACCTCCACAAAATACAGGTCTAACAATTCAAGATAAGAAAAAGTTGAGGGAGAAGTACCCATGCCTAAACCTTTTTACTACAATTTCATTTCCAGATCGACCAAACCAGAACTTAAATTAGACTCGTATTCTAACATTATAGCTATAGAAGGGCCCAAAAGTAAAAACAACCCATGTATAGCACCAAAACGTGGACCTATAAAAAATGTGCAGCTAAATTCGGAGATTGTTCTGAAGCAAGCGCACAAGAGAGATGCTACCTTCCGTTCTTGTTCTTGCTTCTGCAGCTGATTTCTTTCCCCCCTGCAAAGTTGTGTAAACTTTAGGGAAAGTAACTATCATTTCAAGCATTCTAAGTCTCACATTCAAGTATTCAACAAAGTCTCTTCTGCCTTTAACTAATCCCGGCACAGCTATTTTCCATAGTCCAAACAAATTTCAACAGTGTGCAAATTTCTATTTTTCTGCAGAGGATATGTCCTCTCTTTGTAAGTGGTTTTTCGAAACTCGTTATGTACATTAACAAGTTTGAAGCTTACCTTCGATTTCTCATTATCATCATCAGGCTCCAAAATACTGAAGTTTCTTAGTAATGTAGCTGACGCAGGCAACAGTCTCCTGGTTATTGCAACATAAAAAGATTACGGCAGCATTAAATTAATCCAGAGGAAAACTTAATAAACATCTTGAATATACCTTTTTGGTTTCTCTGGCTTGGTGGATAAATCTACTTTTGGTTCACTATCAGGGACATTAACAATGTTAGACTTCTTCGTTGAAACAACATCTTCCTTTGGCGATGTTGGCAAATCATATGATTCCTAAAATAACAGGAGAGAGAGAGAGAGAGAGAGAGAGAGAGAGAGTCATTAGTTAATTCTGGAAACAGATATTTTAAAAGTACGTAAGCAAGAGATAACTTATAACAACAGCAGGAGATGGTATGCCAAGGAGATAACAGTGAAGAAGGAATGAATAAATGCAGTTCTCTCACCACATTCACGTGAACTCATGGATAGATAAGCGCAAATTTAAGCTCAAATTATAAAACAGGAATGAAGGGACGAGAATGCTAAGCCCTTACCTTTGACTTCTCAATCTCATTCTTAGCAATAGAACTTGACAGTAGAGATGAAGCAGGCAAAACTCCCCTGATGGCACAACAGCGTCAAAAGTTATTAGGGGTATATTACTCTTACAGACATGCATCCCTCTCAAGAAAATCGATTTGCAGCATATGCTTCCAGAAAAGACGGGGAAAGAAAAGGACACAATAAATTTATCATGACATCGCACCCCAATAACTAACCTTTCTAACTTGTCCATATGCGAAGCCTCAGAAAAAGTATCAAGTCTAGACCGGTTGTCAGCGCTGGTGCAATGTTCAGTATATACAACATCCGATGATTCCTAGTAACAAAGAGAAAGATACAGCAAACTATTTAAAGTTGTAAAAAAATTAAAAGAGTTGAGATTGGTTGGAAATAGTAAGCCTATATATACAAATATACACAAAAAAACATAGTAATAAGCTTGTAAATGTACAATTTTAACTTATAAGTAATAAAATGAAGAGACAATAAAAATAAAATTAACTTAAAGAATATAACCTCATCCTCCTCACTCAGCAAGTCATCAAGCTCCACTGATGAGCAGCTATCCTTTCTATGAATAACAACTGACTCCGAAGAGTTTGCCAAAAGACCTGTAAGATTTAAGCATTTAAACTAAAAGATAGACACCATAATGAATTGATATCTATCAACGCTACACAAACACTACCACTAAACAAGGTTTATTGAGGACAATTTGTATGCAAAATCATGTATGACATGATGAACCACAACTATCATTTCCATAGATGATATAATACAAGTAGATCAGTAAATCCCAGTGTCAGATATATTTTGATATGCTAGATCATGATTGTTTGAACAACAACCCTAAAAAAAAGAAATTGAAATAATAAGTACTATGTTTCACAAAGGCTTTAAATCCTCTAATATGATAAATGAGTTAAAGAATCTGCATGTCTCTAATTTCCAGATTTAAGATGTTCCAAATCATAGACGAATGTACGATTACAGATGATATGCATATGTAACTTAAACTCATTCAAACTAACCTGCTACGTCTGCATTAGGATAACTATCCTCTATTCGTACACATTTATACTCACACCTGTCTTCCACACTATGTCCACTGCCAGAGAGGCCCTCACTTTTCTGTTTGATACGTCAAACAACAATTCTATTACATTTTAATCATCTTAAATGTAAATCACTAAGACAATAAGATAATAATCTACTCTCATCAGCTGTACCTGATGATTACACTGGTCTGTGTTTCCAACCTCACCAACATCCGAACTTTTCACCTATAACAGGAGAGTATGTCACTCAGTCTAAGGCATTACCTTAGAAATAAGACAACTAAAAGTAAAATTCATCTTTGCCTTACAGTAGCATCAAATTGTTTTTCATCAATAAGAATTATAGTGGCATCAACATCAATTTCATTGACATCACACTCAAAGCCATTCAAGGTAAAAGCAAAACAAAAGGTTCTGAATATCCGCAACAGATATAGAAACATAGAGGTATCAACCGCCATAAATCTACACCTTGAAGCTTGGACCCAAAGTAACGATGATATTTAGCTTGAAATACAATTCCAAAGTTCTCTAACATTTCCTTTAAAAGATGTACTTAACAAACTCAGAATAGTTTACAGAACAAACTTGGGTGGGCTTAGTTGGCCACATATTATAAAGGGATAATTTTAGTGGGCTTCATACCTGCACCTCAGAGAAAATACCGTCATCTTCTTTTGATGTAGAGTCCAATCTTTTGGGACTGCCATTGTTATCACATCTCCCCGAATAGGAAGCCTGAGCATCCAATGTAGGTTCATAAGTATTATTTTCTTAGTACATATGTGTCACACTGTGTACTATTCAAGAACAAAAATGAACTAAATGAGGAAGCTCACAGTTAAATAAGACAATTATATAGAACCTGATCGACATTTGCATTTATGCCGGAGCATGTGCAGCAGGACTTGATATCCTTCAGCTCTTTTTCCAGCTCAAGACGTCTTGTTTTTTCAGTCATAAAAATTTCCCTGAGATTCTTGATTTCATTATCCGCCACCTGCTTATGACCAAAACTGATGAGTACTTTTTCTTTTGGGAAATAACTGATAAAAAATGCAATAGTTATAAGAGGCACCAAAATAAAGAATGAAAACTGCCTCAGATTGATCAACAAATGAGCATCAACTTAAGGACTCAATGATAGGAAGCAATGTAAGTAACTAACTGCATGAATTGAATGTTTGAGACTCTTGATTACCTTTAGATTTTTGTTGTACTCCTTCAAAACATTCCATATAGCTTTAGCAAAACTCTGCATAATCTGATGGTTTCTCTCTCCATCTGCAGCGTCAACATAACATGATTTTGAACCACCTCTCAATTCCAACTTGCAGATTTTGTGTGCCACTATAATAGAACAAGCATGCATTCGGCATTGCCAAATGATAATTAGCAAATAAGGCTGCAGAGTAGGAAGAAGAAAACAATAAGTAACCAGTATAAATTCCACACTTATACAGTACCTTCCTTGGTTAGTCCAGTTCCAGCTTCAACGGTTTTCTCTTGCTCAATCTGAAACCAAGCCCATACAAAATATATGATGCAACTGATAAAGAATTTTTTTTTTTTTTTTTTTACACTTCAAATTAAAATCAGTGAATTTGGCCATTTCACTTAATTGTCAGCAACAAAAATATCTTACTCATGTTAAAATTATCTTTACTCATAAGTGTTGAACAGACACTTAGGGACCATGATTCATGCCATCTAGTTGTTATTACAATTACTAAACTTATTAAGCTCAAGCATCGATGGTGTGAAAATAAAATTTTCAGTAACTTTAAACAAAATATGCATGGCCCTGGAATTCTCATAAAGATTCTAACAGAAGCTTAGGAAATGTGTGCATTTATATAGAAAGACAGAGGAGTTAAATACCCAATTCAACAAAGGAATATCAACCCTGTAGAAAAATATATAGCTTATCACAAGGCATATATATCCTAGTCAAAAACATGCAGTCCATATTTTGCTTGCTGGGAAAAAGAGAGTGAAATGATGTTACATCAATTATTTAAAAAAAGCATAATGGGAAAAAGAAATTCTAAATCCGACAATTAAAGTATGATACGGATGTAATTACATAATATTATTAAAAGATCAAAACCAAAACATACCACAGAAGGCTCAGAATCAGTTAATTTGATTCTTTTACGGTGCTCAGTTCTAGAGAGAGACTGTATATGCCTTTTGTTCGGAATATTTGAAGGGTCTTCAGCATTAATAAACCTGCACATATAGTATAAGAGAAATTTAACAACTCATGTGACAAATAGATTGAAAGGCAACATTAGGTTCTGAAAAATTGTACTTTATTTCCATATAAGGTGCAGCCTGTCTTAGCAGGTGAGACGTGTCACGATAGTCTTCGTCTCCTGATTTTACTGTTAAAATCTGTAATAGGAACAAATCAATAACAGTAAGTGATTCAATGAACACTGGAACACAATAAAATGAGAACACAATAAAATGAAAACCCTAATAGTAATCATCAGGGGTTTATGATAGATCTTTAACAAACCATTTTGGAAAGGGTGGGGGACTTACCAATGACATCCTCTTCTTGCCTTCCAAATAGTCTCTCAAATACCGGGTCAACTGTCCAAAGATCATAGCATCAGTAACAGCAATCCTAAGCAATTGTTCCAAAGATATCATAAGGCCTCAAATGTGCGTGCGTGTGTGTCACCAAGGAGGAAAGGGAAGGAAAGTTGGAGCCAATTAAGGACTACCAATAAGTAACATAAACCAGTAAAGGAAAACATACCAATGAGTTCTGAAAGTGCTTCTGCATTGGCTTTTTAGGGTTCTTCTGGTGCTCCAGTAAGGACTGAAACACCAAAAATAAGAAAAAATGACTACATAAGCACACATATTAATGGATAAAGTGAAAGAAACACAGAGTGAAAAAAACAAATTAAGGTCTTGAGTTTTCTAAATAAGCAGACAACATTATATCATAAAACAATGATATAGTGCTTATCATCAAAAACACATGAAAAAGATAAAGAAAACCAGTTTAAGATAACATACTCTCAAGCACAAGCCAAAAACCATTGATGTGTTGTTGATGAAATTACTTTCTAGCAACCTTGCTCCCTGCACCAAATTTAATACTAATAAGCAAAGAAAATCATTCTACAATGTCCTTAGAATAAAAGAAAATATAAACAATGCCAAACCTGATTCCCAGTCCTCTTTTCTCTTTCAGCTCCAGCAAGGTCAATAATACTCAGGACAACGTCATCTGCTTTATTGTTATTTTCTCTATCAAACTTGTCGGCAACACCTCGAATGTTAATAATACACTGTGACCGGCTAGTAGAGTTCAAAGAAAATAAGAAATAATCCAATATAATGTGATAACATAAGACTTAAGCTCACTAACAATAACATAATAAGTCCAGTCATGAAAAGATTTCTATGTACTGAAGCTAAAATATAGCTATCATGCACCTTGACTGGCTGTTTGAATTTGTTGTAGCAGTGGCACGTTTTTGCATTGCCTGAGCAACTAAGAATTCTGCCTGTCGAGCATCAGAAATGGCTATCTGTTCACAGAATAAAGTAGGTGCTGGTCATTTCAGACATTAAAACCACATAGCCAAACAAACATCAAAGATTGTACTCAAACCTCTTGTAAGCCTTTCAGGTTGGATTGTTGCATGTTTATTTCACCCCCATTTGGAGATAAATCAATCCATTTCTCTGCTTTACCTCTTTCAGTACTTATTTCAAACATTGATATGAAAAACGACCTAGAAATTTAAGCAAATATTCCACATCAGTTACGCAATGAATCAAATAAATATAAGCAACCTGTAACATTATGTAAATAAGATCTAATCCACTACCTCGGATACTCAGTACCGCCACCAGGAACTTGCTTGAATATGTGTTGAAGTGCAAGGGGCACCATTCCAGGCTCCCTGGGGCAACCGAAGACTGTATGAGTCTTGCCAGAGCCACTAGGCCCCATTGCGGCCAACATTCCACTCTTCCCTTTCAAAAAGTCCTCTACGAGAGGCTTCACCATCGTGTCATACACCTCCACCTATCAACAACCACACAAATTTAGGGAATGATGATCATCTTCATTAAGCAAAAATCTACTAAAATCAAAATCAAACTCAAATGAAGCAAAAATCGAAAATGATAGAAGCTGAAGAAGCAAAACCTGAGAGGAATCGGAGGCGAAGACGTGTGAGAAGCCGTCGTAGACCTCCGACTTGAGCCGATTAGGTTCCTGCAAAGCTAGGGGCGGTGCTACCGTCACCGAGCGAGCACCGTTCACCTTCACACAGACCTCGGAGTTAAGGCTTTTCTTCTTCTTCTGCTGATCTCTCGCCGCCGCCGCTGTCCTAGGGTTTTGCGGCCAGACGTTTTTGGATCTGGCCTTCAAATCTCCGGCGACGCCGCTCCTTTTGTCCGAGGGCTTCAGTAGAGGTCGAATTCGGAGGAAGACTCTGAGATTCTCCGGGTCGGGTTTCGAGTTGGATATATCCATGGAGAGAATTTCATCGGTCGGGAAAGGGACTTTAGGCACGGTGTGAATTCCGGTGGCTGCGGTTGCCGGAGTAGGTCTGGGCCTCGCGCTCCGGTGAGGGTTACGACGGACCGTCACCGTGTTTGGACACTGGTCCACGACTGGGGGCTCCATAATCTCTCTGTTTTGGTTTGGCGCCGATCAGTGTTGGTCTTTCGCCTCTACCGCTCTCCCCTCTGCTTTTTCACTTAGCGCTAAAATGTTTGGGTTTTGAAATTGAAATGCTGAGTTGAAGAATTATTGAAGTTACCCCTTTGCCCCTTTCTGGTACGGATAAGTGGGCCGAATGGTTGATTCAAATGGCAATAAGAGCGGGTTGGGTAAATAAACGCAAGAGATATATGCAAGGGTATAATGTCCTTTCATCAATGAATTCGAACTCATCCGGACGCTTCCGACACGTTTCCGACTTTTTCCGGCGTGTATCAGACCGTTTTCTCGACACAATGGCATATTAGTTGGAAAAGGGTCGGACATGAAAGGATACGCACCGCTGTTAATCGGATACGTTACTAAAAAGAAAAACTTTCCCCTATATTTTCTCATTTTCAGCGTTGCCACGAACAGTAATATTTGGGCTCCGATTGCAGGCCCACCATACTAATTACCATTCTCAAGGAGAAAAAAAACCGAGATCGATCATAATTTAACATCACACAATCAATTACTAGTTCTACTCCCAATTATGTCCTGATGTAGGCAGTGAGACCTACTTTCAGTGCATGTTTAGCAATACTCTATGATACACATTGAAACACATTGAAACAGAGGACCTATGGAGCAACCACATATCTAATACATTTGCTAACACAGAAACCGGCAATTTACAAGTGAACAGAGAAAAAATCGATCAGTCTCAGCGAAAAGCACGAAACCAACATTCTCCCAAGTCCTGCCATACCAATCAAAACAGTTTGCTGAACACTGCGTGATACACACACAACCTCTCAGCACATAATTATTTTATATTATGCACTTCTTATTTACTCAAAAATATCGAGGAGGAAGATATGTCGCTAAAGGTTGAGTAGGTTCGGAGCAGAGCGCGGAGGATTAGTGAGCATGTGAACCACTTCCCTCATTGTAGGTCTTGCAGAGCTTTCATCCTCCACACACATCATTGCAATCTTGAACAGGTATATGACCCCTACCAGGGGGTATTCGCTTAGCCTGTGATCCACCACCGCCAGCACTGCTGCTGCATCCGACGGCTGAGACAGCTCCGATGTAGTCTTCCTCACCCACCTCACAATGTCGACACCATCACCAAATTCCCCAACAGGTTTCCTCCCAACAATCAGCTCCAGTAGAACCACACCGAAGCTGTACACGTCGCTTTTCTCGTCCACTTTCAATGTGTATGCATACTCTGTATCATTCAAAATG
The DNA here is from genome assembly GCA_963682095.1 of Potentilla sterilis. NCBI lineage: Eukaryota > Viridiplantae > Streptophyta > Magnoliopsida > Rosales > Rosaceae > Potentilla > Potentilla sterilis. Next base: position 2,267,870 of record OY821762.1, read on the forward strand.
AACGCCATGCATATCAGATTGAATCAATAGAATCAATCTCTAATCAGTCTAATCAAACCATTAGTCATCAAAACTTAAATATACCATTTTCTAGTAACCCAAAAAAGAGAACAGTATTATCATCTTGAATCCAAAAACCTCATAAACCCCAGTAGATGAAGGAGAGGTCAAGTACCTGGGGCAATGTAACCATAGGAACCAGCAATGGAAGACATGCACTCGGAAGCTCCGGCGTCTTGGAGAAACTTGGCAAGCCCAAAATCAGCAACATGGGCCTCGAAGTCAGAGTCCAGCAAGATGTTATTGGACTTAACATCCCTGTGAATAATCAGAGGTGAACAGTCATGGTGGAGATAGCACAACCCTTTGGCAGCTTCCACGGCGATCCTGTACCTCCTGTCCCACTGCAAATGTCCTCCCTTTGACCCATGCAACACCTCCCCCAAGCTCCCATTAGGCATGTACTCGTACAGCAACAAATTCGTGTCCTTGTTTGACACGAACCCCAAAAGCCTAACGATATTCCTGTGCCGGATTCGTCCTAATGTTTTTATCTCCGCGGAAAACCCGTGATCGTTTCTTCCGGTTCCCCGCCCCACAAGCCTTTTGATTGCCACGTCAACGCCGTCTGGCATGGAGCCGCGGTAGACTACTCCGGCACCGCCTTTGCCTATTATGTTTTCATCTTTCAAACACTCCAGCACCTCCTCTGCTCTGAAATCTAGCCGTTGAAAGGTGGTCAGCTTCCAAGCCATGGATTTCTGAAATTTTCTCCTTCTCATTTTGTACACTGTGATCAGTAGAAATAACAGAATTGTAGAGAGGCCTATTATGATAAGAGCCACCCTGGAGGTACCAAATGAGTTGTGAGCTTTCACATTTGGGCATGACACACTGCGTGGCAAACAGAGTGAAGGGTTTCCGGCGAAGGATGAGATGCTGAAGACCAGAAATTGACCGCCGGTTGGGAGTTTCCCGCTGAGACTGTTATCGGAGAGATCAAGAGTTGTGAGGCTGGTCATGTTGCGAATTTGAGCAGGAATTGGACCGGTTAGATGATTTCGAGAGAAGTTGAGAATGCTAAGAACCTTCAGCTTTGCAATCCCCTTTGGTATTTCTCCAACCAAGTTGTTTCTACTGAGATCAGCAGAAGTTAGGGAGGAGCATTGAGAAATTGTGTCTGGAATCTTATCGCTCAAGTTGTTGGCGCTGATGTTGATCTTGGCCAGTGATTTCAGTGTGAAGATTTCCATTGGAATATGACCTAAAAACTTGTTCATTTCCATAGAAAGCGTCTGCAGACTGTTCAGATTCCCAATGGCAGGTGGAATTTCGCCCGAAATTTGATTTCCCGAAACTCCTAGGATTCCGAGTAAACCTGCTGACATTTGCATCGGAAGTTGGCCAGACAAGTAATTATCATTGAGCTCGATAATTATCACATTAGGTAAACTGAACACCCCCGCCGGAATAGTCCCCGTCAGTGTGTTTCTATTCATTCTGATCTTGACAAGTGACTTGCACTGGCCGAGGTCTTGAGGAATTGGACCAAAGAAATGATTATCCATGAGTATCAGATTCCTCAACATCCCTCCCTTGCACAAATCACGAGGAATCTGCCCGGTGAAGTGGTTTGCGGTGACGTCGAGATCCTTAAGCCTCCCGCTGCGGCCGAGATTCTCCGGCAGCTCGTAAGTGAAGTTGTTCTCCCAAATCTGAAGCACCTCGAGATGAGGAAAATCACCGACGAATTTTGGAATGGAGCCGTAGAGATTGTTCTTGTAGAGATTGATGAGGGTGATGTTCTTCAACTCCGAGAACGACGCCGGTATTTCTCCTGTGAGCAAGTTGATGGAAAGATCGAGAGACATGAGACTGGACAGGGCAGAGAGCTGGGGAGGTATGAATCCGGTGAGTTGGTTTATTTGAAGAAACAGAGAGTGTAAATGCTTCAAATTACTTAATGTTATCGGAATGGTGCCGGTGAGATTACAGCTGGCCATGTCGAGAACCCGTAACGAACTTAACGACCCCAATTCCGGAGGGATTCCGCCGTCGTAAGAGTTGAAGTAACCGACGTACATTTCCCTAAGATTCTTCAAACGTGACAGGCTTACCGGAAACTTTCCGGTGAGGCCGATTCCGTTGAGGCCCAAATACTCCAAGCTCTGAATCTCGGAGTAGTTTTCGGGAATGAGGCCGGTGAAGTAGTTCCCGCCCAGATGAAGATGTCTGAGATTTTTAAGGTCTATGAGCTCGACCGGGAGTGGGCCATCGAAGTTGTTGTTGTAGGCGTCGAGGACCTCCAGCTCCGTCATCCGCCGCGTGATTTCGCCGGGGAATTTCCCGACGAACAAGTTGTTGGAAATGTTCAAATGCCTCAAAGCCGTCAGGTTGCCAATCTCCGCTGGAAGCTTCCCAGTGAAGTTGTTGTCGGCAATTGTGAGGTTCACGAGCTTACTCAACAGCCCAATCTCCGGCCCAACTTTCCCGAACAGAGGCAGACCCGAAACATTGAGAGCCACAACTCGGAATCCACCGTCGCATGTAACCCCAGTGAATAGACAGTGAGCCGAGGGAGACATCAACGACGTCGTTTTCCAATCGTCAAGACCCGAACCTTTGGGCCCAATCATGCAGGCCTTGAGCGTGAGCAGTGCTTCAAGATCACCATTTTCGCTGCCTCCGCAGCAAGTCGAGCAGAGAAGGAAGATGAGAATAATGTGAAGAATAATGGGAGACATTGCCATAGCTCTCTTCTTCAATTCCTGTTTGATTGGTGATTCTTCAGATAGAAGCAAGTACTGGGTGTTGATATATGCTCGAGTGAGTGGGATAGGCTTTTTTTCCTATAATAAGGAGCAGAGTCTGGGAGGAGAATCCAACCTGCATCTTATTCCATCCAACTTGAAAAAGAGAGAGTGAGGTTGGTGTTGCTATAGGGTCTGTGAAAATAAGACCGGGCAGTTCGGGATGGGGTCCCAATTCGACAGAACCATTTCACGGTGGTTTTAGACGGTTGGTTAATTTGCATGGTTGGCCAAGGTACAGGTGAGTGTAGACTCCACGTTAAGATTGACGGAGTTAAGGAGGAGGTTGTAGTCTCTGGTCTCGATGAGTATAGGGTGGTGTTTTCTGACGGCGTGATAATATGGGTAGCAGTGGCAGAGCTGTCTCTTCTCCACAGCTCTCACCTGTCAGCTCCGCCAGTTGTGATTGACTCACTGACGTGCTAATTTCTCTGTATCTCTGCTATCCTAGTTAGATTTCACATGGTAAATCTTGGTATTACTATCTTGGTTAGATTTACTATCTGATATTCATTTTATTACTGATGTTTAGGTTTTTGGAGTTGATGATATAAATGCAAATTTGTCTTAGGGCAGAGGTGAGAAAATGATTAAACGAAGGGCGATGTGGATGCTACCACGTTTCTGAGGAGAACTGATCTGCATCATGGAATGGGCTATGGCTCGGAGCGGAGCTGGGCCCGGTTAAAGAGTAAAGACCGGCTGTGTCTTTTCCCAGACGGTCAAGTTTCCCCCTGACTCCTTTCGGCCTTGAGCTAAAAAGTCCACTCTTTGCTCTCTGTCCTTTATCTCCCCCTCAGTTTTGGATCCTTCAGTCTTTAGTACTCTCCCCAGTCCCCAGTGTCCCAGACCCTACTACAATCTAATGTTGTATTTACAAAATCACCCCTTCCTTGGTATCTCGAAAAGTCTCGTCGCGTTTTAATGTATAAATACATGAAATGTAGATTGATTCAACGGTGTAGGTAGGTTCGTAATCACACTGGCATAGTCTGATTGGTCTCTATGGATGCAAGCAGTCAATCAACTTAATGTACTGTTAATACAGTAAATGGTAATCGATTGGAAAATTATTGTATAGTCCTAGACTACGATGATGCACCTTTTTTCTGTGTGTTGTGGAGACTGGAGAAGGGACCTTGTTTAAACAAATGTTTGTTAGGGGAGGACTTTGTAAGAAAGCTAAGTTTAATGGAGGATATGGTCCTCTTTTGTGATTTTGATGCCAATATCGAAAGGCTATTTTGGTTCAAGTGGTTGAGAGAATGCGATGGTGCTTATATTGATGGGGGAAATGGAGAGCCGCACACGATTGTTTGGACAAAGAGAGGTATCGATTCTCATTTCTCACTAGAATTTGCTCCAAGTTTTATTCCACTAGTAACAGAACAGATTCATATTCCCCAAAGCATGCCTTAGTGGGTGAATTCTGAATTAGACGAATATGTAAGTGAGTGATTGAGAGAATAAAGATGATTGTTTTTCTAACAGCATAGCCAATTATTCCACCCAAAAGAATTGAGAGGAGACCTTTTTGGGTATTTCAAAAGGAAGGGCAATTGCTCCTTTCCTGGTAAGACTAGGACCTAATTGCGTTTAAGTGGCTGATGATTATTTTAGTCTAGTATTCGTTTTGCTTTAGTTCTAAAGTACAAATTCTAAAGCTTTGTTTTCGTCAACTTCTAGTAGCACACAACCGGGCAACAATGCCTCAATCGCATTGCAACTCTGTTTGCACTTCATCCTTATACTTAACTGTTAGCTATCGACCTCCTGATCTAGTCTAATTCTAACCCGATTCTCTTTACAAAAGGCTTGAATTCGAGGTTGGTTTGGAAGAATGGTTGGTTGTACTAGAAGCAAATTTTACCAGCATTAAGGCAGAGGACCATCTTCACCTTCTTATTATGTACTAGGAGTCCTGGTGCTGGAACAAGTTGATGTGAAGCGTACCACTTCTGGCCAAAAGCCTGAGAGGTTAAAAAGGGTGAAAGGACTCGTTTTGCATATAGATTCAGTCATTATGGCTTTCTGGGTCACAGAGGTCCATACAAACAAAAGCACATGCTTGCTTGTACTTGCCGGGCCTTCACATTTGTCCCCTTCTTGTTGTTGCAAACTCGCCCAATATTTTCTATTTTACTTCTCCAATGAGCGGATTCAGTGCACTAAGTTATATTTAGTGTATAAATCATTTACGTAATTATTTTTTTAACTCTGTTACTAACTTTTAATGTCTCAATAGTGGGGTATTTTAGTCTTTTTTCTTGTAAATTATGTTGTTAATTACGTTGATACAGTAACTCATGTCCGATTTATTTTAATTATAGTATTTTACAATTTTATTTTCACTCACTCTTCGAATATTAAATCTATTTGAGTAATTTATGATTAAACAAAATGTTGAAATTACATATTTGAGTATCGGTTCACTTACACCTCGGTGCGTTGAATAAATTTTGAATAACTTAATAATTTAGTTAATTTGTTGCTTTTAGGTATCATTCTAATTTTATCGGATGTCCCTTAGGGGACTAGTTAATTTGGTGTTTAATCAGATTTAGTTCATAAAAAAGGTCTATGGTTTCTTATTCTATTTTTGTTATTTGTTTTCTTAGCTATGAAGATGATAGTAACTGTTCACGACTGACTAAGGTGAATAACTTATTTTCAAATTTGAGTTTTATCGTATTCCTTCTGAAGATTTTGACATGATCATGATTCGTTTCTTGGTCAGGAGGTTCTAGGCTCTTCTTAGCCTTGAGATGGGGGAAGGAGTGAAGCAATGATGGCCTACTTTTTTACTTGTTTTGGTAAAAGCCTATATAGGCTTTGGACTTTTGCTACATTTTACATTTACCTAGGGAATCAGGAAAGAATCATCAGTCGGTAGATAGACAATTGATGATGGATGGATGGTGATTTGCCCTCGTCCTTGAAATAAAGGACAATCTTCCTTGTTCAAGATTTTCACCATGATGAAATATTCTTACCCAGTCTCCATCAAAATAGAGTATGAAGTTGGCAAAAGGTCACATCCAGTGTGTTTTCTACTATGATCCCAAGGGTAAAAGAGCCAGGTGATCTTAAACAAGAAATTTGCCAATTACAAGTTGTAGTTTTAATAAAAAATAGTCATTTGAACAAACACCTGCGTTCCAAATTCACATCTCTTTCAAATAGTGGTAATTCACAAGAACAATGGCGAAGGCCATGATCTGAGCAAAGAATATAAACTCACGGAATGATTCTTCTTCCAACTAGATACTGTCTTGAGCCTGGAATTATATATCAACAAGAAACCAATTGAACCTAAAGCAAACAAGTGAGAACCCTACATTCAATATAAACCTAGAAAACTCCCAACGTTTTCCTTCTGTATCCAACTTTTGCTGCAATACCCTCAAGATGTTCGCCACTGCAGCTCGATCTGAATCCGTCCATTCTTCGAGTCAATCAGATTGTGCTTCTCATTGATTCTTCTATTGCTAACAACATCTGCTAGATTTAGATCCACATATCCAAGATTTTCCTGATTGAAGTAAAAGCAACATAATCAGTCTAGTGCACAGCTCCTTCACTTTTAGTTCAATTCATCAAACACACTGGTACCAAATAAATATCAAACCAACATGATTTCAACTTTTGAAAGGTTGTAAGTAAACACAAGTCAATATTGTATATCAGTTGAACATTTGCAGGTTTAAGGGTTAAAGCATTCTTCACGGTAGTTGCAATCTGTACCTTGGGATGCAGCAGGCCCATCCTCGAGGAGGTGCTGACTACCTCAACATGAAGCCTATCATGAGCTTTAGGTGGATCTTCTAACATAAAGGTAAACTCCTCGTTAAATCTTGGATCCCGATTTTTCTTGATTTGCTGAGACAATTCCAAATGTGGTTGTCAGTTAAGAACATACTACCACAGCAAGTGAACTATTAAAATGCGAAATTAAATAAATTAATAGCAGTCCATCTTTTCTTGTTGCATCAGCATCATAGTTGGAAACCCCTATGTTTGCAAACTTTCAAACAGCAGTTTATGAGCAACTTCCTGAGAACCTCAATATGGCATATATACATGCATCTTCAGATATTGCTCGTATATACATAGAGAATGCAGGTTCTTACAATATTTGCCCTGAAGATTTTTACCGACTTGGTGGTCTTCTTCATAGAAACTAAGCTCTATGATTATGGTTATAGGATATAATACTAGTTAAAAATGGGGTCTCTATGCTATTGCTACAACAAGTAAGTTTTCATTAGGATTACTGACACGTAATATGTGTGAAACTATGCCTCCATTCTTCTCTGCGCTTATTGAACATACAGTAAGTGCAAACGAAAGAGGGACATCAACAAAAGACATATTAGTATACCTTGGTTCTTCTCTCCTCCCCTTTGAATAGTAATCGCACATGTGGATTAGTGTGGTGCTTTCCTTCCAAATCTTCAGCTTCATGAACAATAACTACAAGCATACCACCACCTGCAGGTGTTCCTTCAGGAGCCTTTTGTACCTCATTTGAATCTTCCTTATCGTCAGGCATCTCATCCTCCTTGAAAGGTTTATAGAGCAATTCCAGAACAATCTGCCCACGCGACTTTTCATTTTGAGCATCATTTGCGTCCATGTTTTTCAGTATGTCAAGAGTCATAACTTTAGACTCATCAGGAGTAAGCTCGCTTAAGGGAATGACATTCATACCCATCTTATCATGTCGGCCAACCTAAGTAAAACAAAGACTACATTATCATATATATATATATATAGAGAGAGAGAGAGAGAGAGAGAGAGAGAGAGAGAGAATATATATATAGAGAGAGAGAAAGAGAGAGGGCGGGGGGGGGGGGGGGGGGGGGGGCGGTGAGATGCTTATTGATTTCTAACTATATTTCTCAAAAATCTCAAAAATTCAAGTAGATGTAGTGAAGTACAAAAAAATGCAGCAAACAGGAAGAATCTTAAGGGTAAACTGTATCTACTTTTTTTGAGATATGGAAATAAAGAATTACCTTTTCCCAATCAAAAACCATAATTTCCAATGCTTGGGTTCCAGGATCTCTAATAGCCATATGAAATTCCTCATTCCATTCAGGGTTCAAAGTTTTGTGTTTCACTGTGGTTTTTTTTGAAGGAAGCTTGTCCTCGGTCAGCTTGAGTTTTACATAAGGATCAGCTCCTCCCATCAAATCTTTCTTTTTAAGTTTTGTGGCCTTCAGAACCTTTACTGTGAGAACCCCAACAGGTTTCCTCATGGCACTGGCAGAATTAAACAAAATTAATACCAAGTGATCAAAGGTTGAATACAATTACTTGAAAAGAATCAGGAAAACCACTTACAGTTTGGGATCCATGATAGTTACTTCTAGGTATTTGGGCCATAGGTACATATTTGCCACTTGATCCTTAATGAGCTCCTGAAAGAATAAGTCATAATAACATAAGTGAGGAAGCTGCAACACAAAATGAAGCTGAAAATAATGTTCCATGACAAAAACCATTGTAAATAAGGCTTACGAAAACACTCAAGATGCTGACAATAAGTACATCGCAAAAAATCATACATATACATCATTACATGGACATACATAATGTAAGAACAAAGTATATCAATACACAACCTCGCAAAAACTTAGAAATCCTACCTGCACAAATCTATAAAGGCCTGGAATAGCCATCGCATCTGCTCCAAGGAGTTTTAGTCCGAAGTCAACGTGTGGCTGCACAATCATAATGAACTTGTCAAGAATGAAAAGAAAAACATAAAACAGAATGGTAGTAAGCAATGCCATATCACAGATACCACAACAGAAAAGTAACTTTGGAACTTCTCTGTGGTGCAGGATCTTGGACAACGAATTCAAGCATAGATATCTTAGAATTATAAGAATTGAGCCTACCAAATTCAAAAGAGGTTACTCATGATTATTCCAATTTTACATTACACATTGTTGATTCCCAAGACTGCTGCATTATTAGAATTATAAACATATAAAATCACTCACATAAAACTAATTTTTCTGCTGTTCAACAATCAAGTGTGTTACAAGTATGAAACTGGAATCATTACCTTCTCCATAAGAGAAACAAAGATTTTCGAAAAACAAGGAAAGGATGGGACCAAAGGCTTCAGGGTGATACGCGGGGACGCAAAGACTTGCAAGTCAACCACCTGAGACACTCAAAAGAATTAGTGCTTCATTCAAACCTTTAATTCAGCAAACAATCTCTCAACCCTACTTTGCCCATAAGTAATATTTTGTATGTGTGTGTACGTGCATAGATTTCCTTGTGCTTTCACAAGCACGCACCTGAACTGTAGCTTTCAACCCAAATGCTTTAGCTGCAACAGTAATGTTGGGATTTCCTGCCCACTTCACCATTAGTTCCATGATTAATTCCTTCTCACCAGTGACATAGACTTTCATTCCTGGCATATGTGAAACCAAATATGAGTACTCCAATACAATAGAATTTCAGAGCAGGAAAGAACAAAACGAACGTAAAACAATCATAATCAACGCATATCCATCTTGTATGCATTCTTTAAATCACCAGAACTAACAGTCATAAGGATAAGAAGCATATAAGCAAGGGATTAGATTATGAAGACGGATAACAATTGTATGGTTGTGTACGTGATGGTGTGTTTGTGTATACACACGCTAGATAGAAAAAGAGACTCATTCTCTCTTGAGAAGGATCAACCAAACCTTGAAAAGTTGGTGGTAGGGTTCCCAACGTAAGTACTTCAAAATCAACAGCGTCGATTTTATACTTTGGAATTTGCTCAGCAATTATGGGCTTAGCTATGGTCTTTGCAGTTTTGCATATCGCCTGATGCAAATGAAATTAAACCAGTACAGAAGTGTAAGAGACACTCGAAAGAGTCAACCAAACAAGCCCTGAACATCAGTAATAACAGCGAAATCCACACACATACCTTGTCCAGATAAGGCCACATAATCTCAACAAACTTGTTAAGCCAGTCAAGCTACACACACAAACAAAATTCTCATCACCACCTTCTTAAAACAACATAGATTAAACACATGCTAACAACCAAGATTCGAAACACGAACATACACGATCATAGTCCGGGTTTTTAACCCAAAAGGGGATCTCGGCAAGCATCCGTTGCAAGGTCTCGGTATCTTGCTCAACCAAAGGACGAATCACAGGATCCTGAATATATATACAAACATCAACAATTATAATTTCATAAAGAAAATGCATCTTCCAAAGTAGGTCTAAAACTCTAACAACCATCACATACGAGCTTAGACTATTATTATTCTTCATCACAAACACACAATTCAGTACAGGTTATTCTTGTTCTTGAATAATTCAACTGCTAGCAAAGTAAATATATTAAGAACAAGCACTAGAGTAGAATATAAATACAAAAAGACCAAACAAGAGCAAAAACAGAGAAGAAGATACCAACCTTAACATCAGTAGGCTGGAAGTAGATGAACATGTAATAGCCGATCACGATCCCAATAGAAGTCCCGACTCCAAAACCACAGAAACCCAGAATAGAACTCAGAATACCCATCTCGAATCAGCCTAACAAAAACTTGAATCCAAGAACAAGTATATGAAAAAGAAAACCGTAAACTAATCACATTCTTTGTGTGAAGAAGAAGAAGAAGAACAAAGAGTAGGAGTGGGGGGTATGAAGACTAAAATTGTCAAAAGAAAGAGGAGAGAGAAAGAGGCATTTATTCGACCACACTTGATCCACAAAACTCACTATTAACGGCTGGCAGGCAGGCCGTGGGGTATCTCGTCGCTACTGTCGGTAACGTCTAAGTGGCCTCTCTCTCTCTCTCTCTCTCTATCTCATTTTGTCTGCTTTGAAATTTCCGATACTATTTTCTTTATTTTTAACTAAATTCTTGGGGGTCCTATTACAGCGTTACGGGGTTTGGGGAAGAGCGTAGTATATATGGAAATGGAGTTAACTAAAATATCTAAAGACATTTTAATAGCATAGTTGTTATGTTGCCGACTAACAGTTACTCCATTTTATTATCTGTCTGCTCAGTTTTACCACGTTCTATATTTCAATACAGTTGTTTATTTTTACCGTTATTCATAAAAAATGTTTCCATATGGTGAGTCGTATCGACTTTTTTTTTTGTATTTCACAAAAAATATAAAAACTCTGGTATTTATATCATGTATTTGCATTTTAATTACATAGAAATGCAATTCTCTCATCCTTTCAAGAAAAACATTTTCATATTGTGTTGTAGATAGCACGCATGTAGCGATCACCACATGTTCACAAACAAACATCATATTGCGGTAGAAGTCTTTCTCATTCGTCATTACCAATTTGGATATTGGTATTAATTGAAAGTTGAAGCTTAGTGTGATCTTAACCTCCTCATTCACTGTCCCTTTTGATGGTAACGTGTAGCATATGGCTCCAATGCCCCAACCCATCAAACAATAACAACAGAGCAATCACGTAATATTGGGGGGCCAAAAATCCAAACCAACATTACAAACTACAAGCGCATCAACGTCACGACCACTGTGCGGCTGTGCCACATCTTTTCTGGCCAGCTCCATCAATAATACATGACAATTAATCAATTCTAACTCACAAAATATCAAACCTAATCTTAAACAAACTAGAGAGGAAAGTTGGTTGCCACATCGTGAGGGGAATCTCGCACGACCCATAAATAGTCATGCAGATAATTTTTTTTTTTTTTTTTTTTTTTTTTGCGTTACACATCGATGTATTAGCAAGAAAGATCAAGTATGTCACAACTTTGAGGGACAGAAGAGGTCAACCTACATAGTGTGTAAATAAACAGCACATGATCCAATTTTGGAAGCTATTGAGGAGAGTCCAGAATTGGCGTTCCTAAGGCCCATCTATAAGTCTTGGTGACTTATCTAACCGGAGGCCCAACTAGAGTGTTCTCTAATAACAGCCGAATTGGGCTCGTGGTAAAATGTGTAGCCCAAAAAAGTCACAAAATTATGATATATTTTATGAATTGTTGTTTGAATGATGATAGGCGATTGTGGGTGTTCAAGCGTGGTTAATCACTCTCATTTTTTTTAGTTATTGTGGGATATATAAAGTTATAAACGATCAGAGATTTTTTTTTTACGATAATATAAACAATGGGAGATGAGTAAGAGTAGTAAGACTTTGTTAGAGAAAATATTAGTAGTTATATTGTGCATACACAGGTTGACAATGTGTGATTGGACGAGGCGATGGGAAGGAATGCCATGATCGATCTGGATCCAATCTCAAAAGGGAGGTAAAAGTTGACCATTCTTTGAAGAAACCGACCTATTTATTTGTTTGGGGGATGTAGTTTGATGGCCTTTATGTCATGAGTAAGCAACCATATGCTGTACTATTCTTTATTGTTATTATGTCTTTTATTTACTTGAGTAGATCATATTTACGCAAAGGGCATGTGAGCCCTCGTCATGAATCATACAAGGTGACACTGCTAATGCCACTAAGTTCATATCATAATAGACATCAATAATTTCAAGGATGGCCTTCTAAAATATAAACCAAATGCACATTATATAATACATTGTAGCTTGGCCAGGCTACTCGTTTGTATTAATATATTTCACAACATATCAAAAACGAGAGGGTTGTTGATTATTCTTAATTTCTTATGGAATGGTCGGTGTTATTCATTGACGTCATTATCAATTGTATCAAAGCGCGAGACACGCTAAGTTTAATATAGTTTAGAACTACGCATACCTCATTTGAATGTATAGTTATTAATTTTGATATTCTGAAGCTCTTTAGGTTAGTTTAAGTAGTGAGGAGACTGAAGAATCTGATTGACATTCACTATATACATGTCTTAAAATCCTTAATCTGGAAAAACTACTACAATATATATATATATACATAATCCCCTTCTTATATTTTATAAACTAAATACATGATACAAATCAATAAAAATAATGCTTATAATTGCTAATGAACATGATATCAATGTTAGGTACGTAGAGATATAATTAATTATACTTTTATTTGGTGGAAGAAATTAAAAAAACTTCAAGTAAATCATGCGAATTTATATTAATACCATAAATTTCTCAGATTTTTATACACATTTTGTTCTCGGATCTTTTAGCTACTTGTTCTGAATTTAAAGTTTTTAACCACCAGTATAAGAAAACTGAGCAACAACAATAAAACCTTCATTTCAGAACGTCGTGTTACGAGTTGTAATCATCCTCCAAATGAACTCATACTTATATGGAACTGATCTGGATCCTCTCCTGACCTCATCTTCTTAAGTCCTAACGTACTGGAAACTCTATACCAGACTTTCGTGTGGTCGTGCATGGCAGCTCATCAGCGTTTGTAAAACTGAGAATTTTGACATTTCGAGTCGCCATTTGAGGAACAGCCACAAATAAAACCAAGCCGAACCACCGAAAGGTGGTTGTTGCAGTTGAATTTGTCTGTCTATAAAAACCTAACAGTCCAATAATGACGTAACCTGTGAGCACCAGCAGTAGCCCTCGGATTATGATCACTCGGTCCCAACGGGACCATGCAAATAATTCTGCAGTTCAAGCCCTCACCATGTTCTCGCTCCCATCCTATTCTCGCTCCAAGATTTGAAGATCTTTAGAGGCAGGCAGTGGTTGAAAACGAGGCCACGTGTAGAAAACAGCCCCCATCCTCGCCCTTCGCTTCCCTTCCCTGCATGTGAGGTCATAGGAGGGTGCTGAGACCCAGTAACGGGAACGTGTGTGGCTGTGATTGGAGGAGTCCCCATCTAGACCAGACCAACTACGTGGAAACCGAGGAGGATCGACGGTCACAATCTCCCCAACGGCTGTTTTAATTGGCGCCATCCAACGGCCAAAGCCGAAATGGCGGTTGCCGCCCTACAGTGGATTTCTGGTCTTGGACTAAGGGGTAGCCGTCTGCAACGGTTGCCTATCAAAACCACCAAATCTTAATTATTTAATTAATAAAAATAAAATTAGAGAAAATAGAAAATGAATAAAATAGCCGTTGGAGAGCCTTATTTTGTTCTATATAAAAGGAGGCTGGAGGTGAAGAGCTTACAGCAACCTCAGAAGAAGGTAGCACAAAGCTAGATAAAATATCCAATCCCTTAACTTTTACTTCAACTCTTTGGAATAATCAGAGTTTCTGAGATCCTTTCTGGACCAGATTATTTAATTTATAAGCCATCTCAATCTTGAGTTTTTTTTTCTAACTTGTAACTTAATTCGGAATTTTGGTTAAATAGATGTGTATTTTGCTTTGATCTGATCTCTTTTTCTCAACCCCAAAACTCAAGACAAAGCTTGAGACTTTGGTTCTTTTGATCTATTTCTCTTCTTGTTTGTGAATTAAGCAATAAGCTTCTGAGATTTCTCTCTTCTTCGTTTTTGTTATCAAGTAGTTCTTTACAATATCAAAGCATATTGAGATGGCTGTTGCTTTAAACCAATCGATGTCTTCCTGCAAACAAATTAGAATGATGGGAAGAAGAAGCTTCCCTTCATCTGAAAATGTTGCTCCAATCATGAACCTCCATGGAGGTCTGTTGCAGGCTCCTCATCCTCATCTCCCTCTCCCATTCACCTCCTTTAACCCCTCGCTCTTCAATCATTATATGCAGCAACAGTTTCTTCAGCAAGCACAGCAGCAACAACCACCTCTGCTTCCTCTGCCGGTTTCGAAACCAATGCATCAATCTCTCCCATCTCGTACTCGAAGCCTATCGCGCTCTCCCACCGCTAGGAAGACCAACAACGCCAGAAGCCAATCCCTCACTCCGAAGAAGGCAAAGTCCAAACAATCCAAGAAGGAAGACATGAATTCCATGCCTGCAGATTGCTTCATCATTGCTTCCACCACCCGTTTGGGACCTGATCCAAATGATCTGCCTAAAGATGTCACTAAGGTGTTGTCATCTTCATCGGGTAAGACTACTCTTACTGCAGGTACTGTTGGCGTTGGAAAAGACATGGACAATTTTTCAAGTTCCATTTTCACTCTGGCACCACCTCCGAGTAGCTTGCCTCTTCCGAGGTTCTCTCTGAAACCGGTGAGGGGATGCAAGGCAGAATCTGTGGGAGTTGATACCGGAGCAACGGACAATCTCTGCCGTCTTCTGCGTCTCCGGTGACGGCTGTGAATCGTTCTCAATACAAGTATATATAAGGCATCGGTGGCCATGTTGGTTTGTTTATGTAAATAAAGGCATCAGGGAAGAGGGTATCTGATGATTAAATTTGAATCCTCTCATGCTTTGCATATTTGTGATCACCACCTGGGTTTTTGATAGGGGTGCACAAGGAAAATGCAGCATGTATTTAGGCTAAGGGGAATGTCCGAGGATTTTTCTCTTTTAAACCAAGTATTTATGACTTTAAGTAAAATGCATTAATGAAGTTTCAATTCTAATACTTTCCCATAAATCTTGTAGTTTTTTTTTTTTGTTTTTTTTTTTTGGGTACGCCAGTTAGAGAAATTTACCCCTAACTCGAAAATTTATTGAATAAGATCGAAGAACAATACAATAGAGAAAGAGGGACTAGACCAAAATCTTTCTCACAAAACAAAACTGAGAACAAGAAAGAACTCGTTTAGGTTATTTACATGTTGTATTGTAGTCATCAATAGATCGATACAAGAATTCTTGTAGCTTGCACTACTTCAATTTCCTCGCAATATACAATGATTCATTACTAGACAGTTTGAACTTGTCCAGGCAACAAGAATGATTCAGTTTCCTCTCAATATACAATGATTCAATACAATGATTTATCTCCGAGCTCGTAAGTGTATATAAAGACATCAAAAAAATTAAAACGTGTAGCATTTGAGTTGTTTACCTGAAGTTACAGTAATATGATTGTAAATGCGACAAAAACAATGTACATACTAGTGGGAGCTGAGGTCTATTTTAACATCTGATGAAACTAATAAGCTGTGTCAATTCCTCCAGAGGCAGCAAAAAACATTGAGCGCAGAGAACTATAGAAGACTAGAGTTAGTATACATGAACACAGAAATGGTATTATCCATTTATCCAAGTACGTACCAGATCGATCACCATTGGATGCAAAGTTGCAAATCAATAGTGCCTTCCTGGCATTTGGATAATTTGGGTTGGGGATGATGGGCACAGGACCCAACTAATCAAGTCTATCTATTTTTGAGCTACTTTTAGTATGAATCCACCGTAAAAGTCTAACTAGTTGATCAACCACTAGCACGTAGATTTGCATATTTATTGGCGGGAATGGGCTGCACTCCTTCCATAACTTGATTCATGAGAACTATAACGTACGTACATGCGTGTCTTCTCTCATATTTCCAGTTTTGATCTCTTTTCCTCTCTGAGCAACAAAACGTACTTCAGCTAGCTAATTGGTATACAATGGAGGAAGTGGAGCTTGCAGCCTCCAATTCCAATAGGGTGTCGAACAACAACCCACATCCAGAAATGGACCAAACGGCAGTGAATTCAAACAAGCAGAAACGGCGCGGTGTTTCCTTCTTTTGCCTCTTTGCTGCTGCTGATAAAATGGACTATGTCTTGATGCTTTTTGGAAGTTTCGGAGCGTGTATCCATGGCGCTGTACTTCCTGTATTCTTTGTTTTGTTTGGTAGGATGATTGATTCTTTGGGGCATATGGCTTACGATCCTGACAAAATGTCTACCCGGATTTCTGAGGTAAATGTAATGGAACAATTCATGCACTGCTAACGAAAATGATCGAGTTTTAACGGTGTTCGGTTATGCGTTGTTGATTGTAAACGAATTGACCCCATCATGCAGTTGATTACTGGTTTTCAGTCGTCTGCATAATGCATCTGACACGTCCTCTGGTTCATTTGCAGTATGCTTTGAACTTGATCTATCTTGGCATTGTTCTTTTAATATCAGCGTGGATAGGTATAGATTATACTTCCAATTTCAAAAGGCACAAGTCTTATGTTTTGCTGCGTTACTGTTGTTGACAATTTGATCTTCAGGTGTTGCATCTTGGACGCGAACTGGTGAGAGGCAGACAGCTCGTTTGCGATTGAATTATCTTCAATCAGTTCTAAGGAAGGATATCATTTTTTTCGACACTGAAGCAAGAGACACTAACATCATTTTCCACATTTCAAGTGATGCAATATTAGTCCAAGATGCAATAGGTGACAAGGTAACAATGATATATACAGATTTTTATTCCATACTCGATCAACAACCATCATGAGATGCTTCAAAAGGAGCACTTACATCTTGTATGATCTTAATGCAGACAGGCCACACTTTGCGTTACCTTTCTCAGTTCATTGTAGGATTTGCCATTGGATTTACATCTGTATGGCAGCTTACACTTCTTACTGTAGCTGTGGTTCCGCTAATAGCTATTGCAGGGGGAGCTTATACCATAATCATGTCCACCTTATCAGAAAAAGGTGAAGCTGCTTATGCTGAAGCAGGAAAAGTTGCTGAAGAGGTACGTACGCAAAACTGCTTTGTGCATCTTGTTCTGCTTTTATTTTGCTCTCACCTTGTACATGGTCCTCTAGGTTATTTCGCAGATTCGTACTGTATACTCATTTGTGGGAGAGGACAAAGCCATTGAAACATACTCCGAGTCACTTAACAAGGCACTCAAACTTGGTAAGAAAAGTGGGGTTGCTAAGGGAATAGGTGTAGGCTTTACATATGGACTGTTGTTTTCCGCTTGGGCATTGCTTCTCTGGTATGCCGGCATACTTGTAAGACATCATGACACAAATGGAGGCAAAGTATTTACGACGATCATCAATGTCATCTTTAGTGGATTGTAAGTACTCTACTCAAAACATGTAAAACTTGAGTATTTGAATTTGAACAATTACTGAAAGCAAACCTTTAATTTTATAGTGCTCTTGGCCAAGCTACTCCGAACCTGGCAGCAATTTCTAAAGGCCGAGCAGCTGCTGCGAATATTGTGAAGATGATTGAGTCAGATTCTTTTGCCTCTAAAGTATCAGACAAGGGAATAGTGTTGCCAAAAGTAACAGGGCAGATTGAGTTTTCTGATGTTTGTTTTGCCTATCCATCACGACCGAACATGGTGTTCGAAAACCTGAGCTTTTCGATTAATGCTGGCAAGACTTTTGCAGTTGTTGGTCCCAGTGGTTCAGGAAAAAGCACCATTGTATCCATGGTTCAACGATTCTACAACCCCTCTTCAGGTATATAACTACATATCATGAGATCTCACATATTATATGTTTAACAACAGTTTTCATGTGTATATATATGCAAATTGTGTGGCTTATGCAACAATGTTTCATAGGTAAAATACTGTTGGATGGAAATGATCTTTCAACTCTCCAGTTGAGATGGTTACGAGAACAAATGGGATTGGTAAGTCAAGAACCAGCATTGTTTGCCACTACTATAGCTGACAACATCCTGTTTGGTAAACACGACGCAGACATGGATCAGATAATAGAAGCTGCTAAATCTGCCAATGCACATTCTTTTATTCAAGGTTTACCTGATGGCTACAACACTCGGGCTGGAGAGGGAGGAACTCAGCTTTCAGGAGGGCAGAAACAGAGAATAGCAATTGCGAGAGCAGTTCTGAGAAACCCAAAAATATTGCTCTTAGATGAGGCAACTAGTGCTCTAGATGCAGAATCAGAACAAATTGTTCAGCATGGACTGGATAAAATTATGTCACAGAGAACTACAATCATTGTTGCTCACAGACTTTCCACCATTCGTGATGTGGACAGAATCATTGTGCTGAAAAATGGTCAGGTTGTTGAGAGTGGGAACCACTCGGAACTTATATGTAAGAATGGTGAGTATGCAAGTCTGGTGAGCTTGCAAGTATTGGAACATGTCAAAAGTTCTAGCTCACTATGTCGGTCTGCAAGTTCAACACAAACAAGCTTTCGACAAACCAAAGATAATAATCAGCAGGATGTTAACTCAATCAAAACAAGAGAGCAGGATCCAACAGATCAAAAGCTGTCCCAACCAAAATTTTCTCCCAGTCTATCAATATGGAAATTGGTAAAACTAAATGCACCTGAGTGGCCTTACGCGATACTCGGGTCAATTGGTGCAGTTCTAGCAGGAATGGAAGCTCCTCTCTTTTCCCTCGGAATAACTCACATCTTAACAGCATTTTATTCTCCAATTAGTTCAGAAATCAAACACGAAGTTGACAAGGTGACTCTCATGTTTGTTGCACTAGCTGGTATTACTGTTCCAGTATATCTGTTGCAGCATTACTTCTACACATTGATGGGGGAGCGGCTCACAAGTCGTGTGCGCCTATTAATGTTCTCAGGTTCATTTCTACTTGAAATATCCTAAACTGACAGTTTAAGCTTCCACAAAGTAGGCCATATCTAACAGATCTTTCTGGTTTCAAATGCAGCTATACTTTCGAACGAAGTTGGTTGGTTTGATTTGGATGAGAACAATACTGGTTCACTGACATCAATCCTAGCTGCCAATGCAACATTAGTCCGAAGCGCTCTAGCTGACCGTCTATCAATAATTGTGCAGAACGTATCACTCATGGCGACTGCATTTGTTATTTCCTTCACATTTAGTTGGCGTATTGCATCCGTTGTGGTTGCCACCCTCCCCCTACTAATCGGTGCTTCCATTACTGAGGTCAGTGTCAAACTCAGTCCCTGCATTCGCCATTTTCCTAGAGATATTTATGATAATATCCTTAATCCCTTATGTGCAGCAACTCTTTCTTAAGGGATTTGGAGGAGACTACAACACTGCTTATGCAACAGCAAGTTCCCTAGCCCGTGAAGCAATTGCCAACATACGTACTGTTGCTGCATTTGGGGCTGAGGGTCGGATATCGCTTCAGTTTGCATCAGAGCTAAACCAGCCAAATAAGAAAGCAGTTCTTCGAGGTCACATTTCTGGTTTTTGCTATGGCCTATCACAGTTTTTTGCGTTCTGTTCCTATGCACTCGGCCTTTGGTACGCATCAGTTCTAATCAAGGACAAAAACTCTAATTTCGGAGACATCATGAAGTCCTTTATGGTTTTGATCGTCACTGCACTTTGCATAGCAGAAACTCTTGCTCTTGCTCCAGACATTGTAAAGGGGTCACAAGCACTTGGGTCGATTTTTAGTATTCTCCAAAGAGAAACAACTATACATTCTAATGATCCTACATCAAATGTGGTTACTGATATCAGAGGAGACATAGAATTGAGAAATGTGAGCTTTTGGTACCCTGCACGGTCTGATTTCACCATTTTTGACAACTTAAACTTGAAGGTGTCGGCAGGAAAGAGTCTTGCAGTTGTCGGTCCAAGTGG
Organism: Potentilla sterilis; assembly: GCA_963682095.1. Taxonomy (NCBI): domain Eukaryota; kingdom Viridiplantae; phylum Streptophyta; class Magnoliopsida; order Rosales; family Rosaceae; genus Potentilla; species Potentilla sterilis. The sequence goes on from OY821762.1 coordinate 2,288,025, forward strand.
TTCGGGTAAAAGCACTGTGATTGCACTAGTAATGCGATTTTATGATCCTATTTTTGGAGCAGTTATGATTGATGGACATAATATCAAAGGCTTGAACTTGAAAGCTCTGAGGAATAAAATAGGACTAGTTCAACAAGAGCCGGCATTGTTCTCAACAACAGTTTATGACAACATCAAGTATGGCACTGAACAAGCATCCGAAGTTGAGGTAATGAGAGCAGCAGAAGCAGCAAATGCCTATGAGTTTATAAGTAGAATGCCTGAAGGGTTCAAAACTCAAGTTGGAGAGAGAGGAGTACAGTTATCTGGGGGCCAGAAACAGAGAGTGGCAATTGCCAGAGCTATACTGAAAGATCCATCGATTCTTCTTCTAGACGAAGCAACAAGTGCATTGGATACGGAGTCTGAAAAGTTGGTTCAGGAGTCTCTCGATAAGCTAATGGAAGGGCGAACCACCATTTTGGTAGCACACAGATTGTCAACCATTCGTGATGCAAACAAGATTGCACTGCTACAAAATGGCAAGGTGGTGGAAATGGGTAGCCATGAGCAGCTGATTGGAACACCCGGAAGTCTGTATAAACAGTTCGTTAGTCTGCAGCAAGAAAAGAGTAAACAAGTGCTTGAATAATTCGAAAACATCATATATGATCACTCTCTTCAATCTCAAGCGTTGCAAAATCGTTATATAATGGATATTGTATAAGGATAGGCAGCTTCTGGAAAAATGTCCTAATAAACACATTGTATATGTTTGCTAGGCATGGTTGCAGACAATAACGCTTTCGTGATTTCTGTATAATATGACATCCATGCCAATCAATACTAGATTTTCTTCCTAGAATATGCATATCAAACAAGAGAAAGCTCATCGGGATACAGTAAGAACCATGTTTAGCCCAATACTCAAATTCCAAATGAATCATACAATGCAGAATTCAAAGCACCAAGTTTATGATCAAAGTGGCCATACTCACACTAATAAACACTGAAATCTAGGAGTGCCGATTACTAATACAACAATATTCACTCCAGGAAGCACTTCTTTCACAAATAGGGATCTTTATCACATCTGGTTAATCCATGAGTTGTACATGTTTTAACAAGGCTAATCAGCTAATGTTTCCTTGAATCCAGTCTGAAACAAACGATGTAATGCTTTCACCTGAATCCCTAGAATGTCAGTTGCTACTATACACATTGCTTCCTGAGGAACCAAGTACAAAGGAGTTACTGAAGAGGAAGAGGGGATATCTCGCCAACAAATATCTCTTCAACAAATCACAATATGGAGCAAGCCTTATGCGCCCTTCTCCTTTTCTTCTTTTGCTTTGGTGGCTGGAGCACCACCTTAATGGCTGCATCAAAGACAGCCTTCACATTCTGCCATAACAATAATACACAAATTCCATCAATAACAAGAGGTGAACACAAGTGATGCATTTGTCAAGAAGACAAGAACATAATATGCATACCTGCTGTGTTTTCGAGCTACACTCAATATATGAAGGAGCTCCTATCATTTTCTTCATTTCCTCTCCCTTTAGGCAAAAAGGAAAACTAGAAAATCAATCTCATAGACCAACTAAACAGAGATTAGGTTTTAAGGAGTAGCTGCAGTATTTACCTGAGCAGTGGAGATGGGCACTGCACCAGCATGGTCCATAAAGAATTGTTCATCATCACGAAGATCTGCACATGATATGTTAACTCGAGTCGTTAATGATTGATGACAATGAGGGCTTCCGACAATGATGAGAAGTCCAAAAGACACTATCACCATAAGCATTCCATGAAGAATGATGAAAATCCTATGTAACATTCACTGAATGCAAGTAGTACAAGGCCATTTATCGATCAAAGCTAACAGCACGGTGGCATACAATCATATGAGTAAAGCTTTGTCCTCGACCTAAGACCCTAAAGCACCAGAGCATACACCAGCACAACCAAAATAGAATTATATAGCAACTAATTAAGACAAGATAACAAAAAATCTTACCGAGCTTTGTTCCAACAAGAATAATCGGAACGCCAGGCGCATAATGCCGCAGTTCAGGAATCCACTGAAACCAAAAACACAAAACCAAATTTGAAAGACATTATTGTATAATATGCAAACAATGTAGTTTAATTAGTGAAGAGGTGAAACCTTTTTGGCAACGTTTTCATAGCTGGCTTTGCTGATCAGAGAGAAGGCAAGTATGAACACATCAGCACCTCGATAGCTCAAGGGTCGTAATCTATTGTAATCCTCCTGCCCTGTTTACGACAATGATCAATTACAACTCTCTCTAAGTAAACAAACTAGTGATAAGACAACGAATTCCAGATATAAAAAAGGAGAGAGGTGAAATGAATCACCTGCAGTGTCCCACAGGGCAAGGTTGACTGTGCTTCCATCGACCACAACATTAGCGCTGAAATTGTCGAACACAGTTGGGACATAGTCCTGTAATAAACGAAAGCATCATATGATTATGCAGAGAGAGAAGAAGAATGTGAAATTACGAAAATGGAACTGGGTGAGATGAGGGGCTGACGGTAGGGAAGGTGTTGCTGGTGTAGGAAATCAGCATACAGGTTTTCCCGACGGCGCCGTCACCGACCGTCACGCACTTTATGAACCTGGAGGCGCTCATTTTCTTCTCCACAGAGAAGTAGCAGTAGATCAAATGCTTAGTGCTTCTACTTCCAAAAATCACAAACACAACAGCTTTGAAACCCTGATAGCAGGAAAAGCCCCAAACTGGTAGAGTGGGACTTGGATGGAGAAGATGGAGTAGAAGCTAGAGCAGCTGTGAGAGAGTAAAAGAGTCAAATTGTGGTCGAAAAGTTGGGTGACCTAAGCCAACTTGGTTGTTCCGTTCCGTTCCGTTCTTTCCATCTTGTCTTGTCTTGCTCTTATTTTGGATATTTTGTAGTCAACAACTCAAGATAAGACTTCTCGAATCCCGACTTGTCCAATTTTGTCCGAACCTGAATAGTGAATTTACTCCAAATCAAACGTTATGAGGAAGATGTGGAAAGAAAATGTTGACTGCCCTTACTGGCCGTGGCTCACATGGTAAATTTAGATCTAAACATTTTCAAATTTATGTAAAGAATTAATTTCAATTTCAATCATCAGCTATATTATTTTAATTTTATCAGTTACATTCTTGTATTTTCTAAATTAATCAACCGATACTAATTGAGAATTATTATATAATTTATTTTTATTTATTTTTTATTATTCAACTTGATTATATAATTTATTTAGTCTTATTTATAATCATAATATAGTGACGGTGCATTAGTATAAGTAAAGGGCACCAAAAAGTTTTTGATAGATAATTTTGAAAGAATTTACAAAATTAGTAACAGTTGATTAGTTTAAAAAATACGTGAGTGTAACCGTGTAGCTGATGAAATCAAAAGTATGGAGACTGAAATGATGATTAAACCAAAATTGAAATAGGTGAACTGAAATTAATTCTTATGTAAATTATTTAAGATTTTTGTAACGAATATTATTGTCATGGTTATCAACCTAGTAACATGTAATATATCTCAAATTAGACTTTGTTGTAACTTGTAAATTGTTCTTCTGTCAAACAAATACAATCAACTATTCTGTATCATCTCAAATTCTCAATCCTACACAAATATGCCCACCCTTTCAAGGGAGGAAGACCCTTCGAACGTAGAATGTCGGGCCAAATGACCATAAAATTGAAAAAATAAAAAATGTCGAATGAGCTTCGCTCATGGAGCAACAATGGCACAGGAACCCCATCTACAACTTCACCATGCTACTAGTTGTTTGTCCTATCAAACAAATAGAGAAAACGAACTGTACACGAAGCTCTGGCTGCCACTTTGGTGCAGCGGCATTTTGGAGCCAGTGATTACTCATTCAGCTGCCATCACCATCATTTCAACCCAAACAAATTTGCTTGTCCTCCAGTTTAAGCAGAAGACCTTACAACATGAGTCGATCACACCTTGATAGACGCGTATTTTTCACCCATTGCCCCGCCTTTCTGTTTCTGGAACTGTATGTACCGCAATGTGCTGGCGAAAAATGCATCAGAGGTAGGTTTCACATTACTAGAATCACTTTGCAACTCATTTGTAATTAACTCCACCAATCCCTGAATTGCAGCACTGGTGATTTGGGGGTTGCCTTTCTCAAAAAAGTATAGGTACCTGATGCATTATTCATCAATCAATACGAGAACACACAGAAGAGACTTCAGTTCGGCAGAGTAAACCCTCTACTTACTTGTTTAGTATTTCAACAAAGAGTGTCACTGGCCCACTGATACCCCGAGTTACACTGGCCATTTGTTGAGCTGCATTTGCAATTCTCAAGGCACGCTTTAAACAAAGCAAGACCCTGTAACAGAACACGTTAGCGGTCATGACTTTGAGTACAAGAAACCGAGTCTAACAATTTGAATTTCAGTATATTTACCTTTCTCCATCTTTAATCCCATCCTGGTCATCAACCCAAAATAGGTGTGAACATGCACACACTGCTCTGCACTGGTCAGGTTTCTTCAAAAGCTTTGCAGAATACTGACACAAGGAAGCACACGATGGTTATTATCGGGTTTCACGATAGTCTGGAAAAATGATAAATCAGATAATATGAAGGCACTGTTACCCCTGTGGCCTTGTGTGTTAAAGTATCCCTATTTTCAGTGCCAAACACATTCATCCTCTGGAGAGCCCCAATGATGAGATGTATTGCAGTCACTTGAGCTTTGGAGTCCTAAAATCAAGTGCATATTTTTGCAGTAGAACTGTTAAGGCTAATGTAACACTAACACTAGAAGTCACTTCTTGAAAATCTATATAATAAATTTAAATCAAACTGACAAACAATTACCACAATTTCTTCTTCATAAAGTACAAATGCCTGAGTGAAGAATTCATAAGCAATAGGCTCAAGATCACAATCATTGGCAGCCTATTATTCATGGAACAAAACAAAAAGTTAGTCTACAGCAACGACCTCAAAATCAGAATTCAAGGCTTTCTTTGATTAATGTAATAGCCTAACTTCAAGGTTTCTGGGATGATGTTATATTGAACATCAAAACAGGATATGTGCAATTAACACAACTTAAACAGCACAAGCCTGCAAACCACACTCTCCTTAAAATTTAGATGTGGCATACCTCAGCACAATGTAAGTACAACCTTAATGCTAGTTCAGGAAACGGAATACAGGAAAGAACTTCGATAGTCTGAAACAAAGCAGACAACGTCACAATACGCAGACAGATGAGATCTTCAGTAAATGACGATTATACATATTGCAGGGAAAAGACAAGCAAACAACGTATGAAACACTTTTGCCACTGAGAGAACTACACATTTGAGAAACACAAGAAGGCACAAAAGTAGATTGTGGTAGCAAAATCAAACCATCGGAAAAACACTTATAAACCAAACTCAACATAGATTACCAACTTTGTTTATCAATTAATCTACAGATAATCTTCCACATTGATCTATTACCTGACTTAGAAACTGAAAAATTGTCTTCGGTGTGACAGGCATATCTTCTCCAACTACCTCTCCATCCTGACCTTGCAGTTGCCTAACCAACTGCCACAACCAGCATGTGAGCTCTTCAGTTGAAATTCATTCTAATAAATTCCATTATGCATATAAAGATAAAAAGAAATAATAATGTGCCACAATAGAAGCATAAAGAGACATACCCCAAGTGCAGAAAATACAAGAGGAGGAATAGTAAAAGGTAAGCGCTTTGGCCCTCCATTCATTATATGCTTCTTTACCATACATATGATCTGAAATTTATATAATCATAAAACTAACATAAGAATACAATAACATGACAGATACCTAAGCACATGTAAGTAACGAAAATCACTGCCTAGGATTCTTGGTCAAGGAGACATGGACATAAATACCCCGTTTTACAACTGTTGCCTACCCTAATAAATCAAGATGCTTCTTTTGAATTTTGAATATTGAGAAAAATTTGTTGGACTACTCTAGCTTTTATTATGCACACTTAAGACTCTAACAAACATAAGATGATAAACACAAGCTTCTAGACAATTATTAGTTCCATGCATAATTCAGCACTTCAGATATGCAAATGATGCCAATTCTGTCAAATGGTCAGAAAGCCAATGGGATATGGGATCTCAGGATTATCATTTTCTAAAGAGTCTGACTGGCAGAGGGCTCTTAGGAATATCATACTCTCATGACTCTGACAAAAGAACTTTCCAAAAGGAGTAACATTACCATCAAGAAACAAGAACCTTCCAAATAGCAACCACTTACCTTTAACATTTCTTCCGGATCATCATTATAAAGCATGTGTATAAGGCGAGCAACAGAATTTTGCTCATCATGAAAATCCTCCTCATCAAGCTGTAAGTATGAAATAGCAAAGAAAGAAGAGAAAGACCTTAAGAGACTAGAATGGAAATAAACATATGTTGCAAGAAAAAATCATTTAAGTATTGCAATAACAATTGGGAGATGAACCTCATCATCGGAAGCGCCATCCAAATCCTTGATCAGCCCTTTTATTAATTCAAACAATACCTCCACCTGGAGACAACACATATAAGAAATTCTCAAGATGAATGATAATTTTTGAAAATAGACCAGACAGAAGAAGCATCTACCTTATCAGCAGTCGAGATACAAGAGTCGTTTTTCATAATGCTTTGAATGATAACCATTGCCATGACTTTATTTGTTCCATCATCAAGGTGATCCATAACTCGAGGATAATTAGAAAGTGTGAGAGCTGTGACAATATCATTGTATTTTTCCAAAGGAGCACTTAATAGTGCGACGACCTGCTTTATGGCTCTCTTGTCTTCAACTTTAGCGGATCCAGACAGCTTCTTAACACATGCTCCCTGGAAGAGGAGAATGAAAAGATACAAAAAACCCATCACTTACCAACTTCATGGTTTAGCATGGCCCAGATAATTCTTTTCAACTGGGATCTCGAAGAAGATCCAATTTATAATGAGCGCCCATGTGAGCAGGCGTAGTCCGAGTCAAATGGAATGGATAGGTTGGAAAACTAGGCACTCAAGTTAGCTTCTTGAAGTCCTTACCAGTACTTGATCCACATAATCTAGACGATCAGGATGAACACGGAGTGTGAATGTAAGAAGAGAGACGTACAAAGATATGGCTCCAACAATAGGCATGTCAACTTGCGCTTCTATCACCTGAAATTTATATTAGTTGATTTATTATATCATACAGTTTACACATCAACTTAAGGGTTTTAACAGTATACTATCCATTATTACAAAGCGTTTGATGAAGAGAGTACAAGGTAAAGAACCACCCCTTGGCATATGTTTGGGATTATATTAGTAACTTCACTGAAAATTCTGATTCCTTTGGGCTTATTTAATCTCAGGCAAGAAAGAGAAATAGCAGGAGCTTAGTTGAGAAGTGCTACTCAAAATTAAACAACAATGAATACAGGAACGTAACATAATATGTCTAGTATAATTTCAGAAATGTTGGACATAGTATAAATCCACCCGTTTATGATTCATTTTCACATATAAATAAACAATTATAGCAGCTGAAATATGTTGAAATTAGGTAGTTTCTATCTAGATTTAAAACAAACTCGATGAAAGCCAGCTTACCCTTCCAATAGCAGTGCTTAATTTAGCGAAAGCTTCAACTTGAAGAAATTCGGGTAATACCTTGAACAAACAAAATGCACAATCATGAAAATATGCCAAATGGGAAAAAATAATAATCAAAGTAATAGGGTCATTAAGAGAGGTTTTAGATAACTCACATCTATACTTGAAGCAGCATAATTTGATAACCTGTCCATTAACTGAGATAACACTGTCTTGACATCCACAGTTGGCTGCAGTTGAAAAGAATATTAACGGAGAAATTAGTCAACAAGCTGCTTCATCAGGCAACCGCAAGGGATATTGTAATGTACCTGAAGCTGGGGGCAAGCACCCAATAACGTCTCCAGTGTCTGCAAGTGATACTCGTCTGGAAATACCTGGATCAGGCAGTCCATTAAATAATACTGGGCCAGCTCATCTTTACAGTTGATAACCTGCGCAAACCAGGTGGATGGAAGTTTGAAAGAGAATTAGAATATGTTGTATGCCTGTATTACATAGCTCCATAAAGAAAAATATTTAAAGTCAACGAAACAAATCATATTGAGAAGTGAAGCCGATTGACGAACCTGCTCTAATACTCTGGGAAGAACAGTGTCTTTGTACATTTGAAGTTCCACACCCTCTATCTGACTGAGAACATGGAGATTTTTCCCTACCTATCAAGAAAATTCAGACAGGTGGAACTTCATTAAGACGTGTAATACACTATTTCATCTGCTGACGATTCAGATTATGGACATTACCAGATCCCGAAGTTCGCTTCTTTCCTTTTCATGCTTATCTCTCGCCCGACCAGGTCCCTGCAGACCAGAAAGCCCAAACAAGGCCTCAACTCAGGATCTTCAAAGAGTATGAATGATTCATAAGCACCATAACACCTGCATGACCAAAAATCATGCCCTCATGACTCACTTTTACCTCTATGGCATGCAAGTACTCTGGTGCCATGCATGTCAAGACAAAAGAGCAGATAAAGTTTGCATAGGTATTGAACAGACCTGATACTGCATTCGAACCCAAAGCTTATTCATCTCTGTAAAATTCTGTAGCACAAAATCTACGGCATCGGTAACAGTGTCAGAACCCCTGCAAAGAGAGTGTAACATGATTTAAGTCTAACGCATTTCTATATCATTCCAATCTCAAGCATAAATCACTGATTATGATAACTGGAAACAATGTAAGCCAAGAAAAGAATCTCACCCTTCATACTCAGAACCAATATCGGGTAGCTTATCTCTACTGATTTGAGAAAGGTAACTTCTCAGAAAGAGGCCACGAATCGGATGTTGAACAGCACGACACATTTCCACAAGGTCTTTAAGCACGTCCTTGGCAGGTGCTTCCTTCGAATTAATGTACACAGATCCTACCGTACATAGGAGATACCTGTTAAATACACAACAGGAACCTCATACGCGCCGCCAAACAAACAATATAACTGAAACAACAAGTGTCTCACTCGACAACTCTACAGTGCATTTGTTCTTCATATCCTAATGAAAAATCAACAAACTGAACATCTGAACATCTGAACATCTGAACTAGTATCTAATCGCGAAACTTTCAGATCATTTCTCACTGCAAAACTCATCATACCTTAGCTGGTTGTGATTTCATAATTTCAGCTATAGAATTATCCTACTAGAGGCCTCTGAAGAGTTTAAAGATTTCAACAATGTAGCTCGTTATGATTTGATAAAAAGGTCAAGGGATTTTGACTTACAATCTCGGAAGAATGTTGCCAGCGTGCTGAACAAGCTCGTAGAGATCAATGATCGAAACGCCGTGCCTGCTCTCGTCCGTGAAGAACATCTCCAGCTTCCTCAACTCATCAAACGCTCGCATATCTACGCAAATCGATCACCACCACACAAAAACCTCACAGATCAAAATTCCAGCCACAAACACCAAATCAAACAGTGAATTACAGCGAGAAATCGAGCGAAGAGACTTTACAGAGTTCGTAGTACTTGTGAGGCGAGAGCCTCGAGGTTCGGAGCTCGGAGAGCATCTGAGCCGAGTATTTGAGAGCGTCTCTGAGATTGTTCGCATCCTGTGAAGAAAAAATTGAAATCAAAATTAGGTTTCGAAAATTAGGGATTTGTATGAATCTAATAGAAATGAGAGTGACCAGAGCTCGGTGCATGTAGAAGGCGTGGTGCTGAATGCCGGCGATGCCTTCTGCAAGCCATTTGTCCTCGTCTCCGATTCCATCCAGTATCATTTTCTCTCTCCTCTCTCTTCTCTTTTCTCTGTCTCTCTGTAATTGGACGTTGAAGTTTAGCGTGCAAGTCTATGATCTGGCGTCAACTCTCAGTTGTTACAGTCACAAAGTTCACGAACAAAATAAAACTGATTTCTGGTAAATTTTCCCGACAACCCAGATAGCCCAGCCGACCCGACCCGACCCGACCCAAATTAGTGTGGTTTGATTGGTTTCGAATGTTTCACCCTTTCAGGTGGTTTTCTTTTCTTTCCCATTTCTTGATCTCCAAATTCAACTAGGTAAAAGAAATTCTCATCCTATTTATAAAATAAAAAATAAAATAAAAACCTCATTAATAAACTTTTTTAGCATTTTTAGCATTTCTTATTTATTTAGTTTGTAATGCTCTTTATCTCGTTTCTATCGTACTTTTTTTTTCTTTTTCAAAAAGTGCCTAGAAATCCTTATGCTACAAGGAATAGATAAGTAAAAATACTTCATAATTACTTCGAATAATTTTGATAATGTGTTGTTGGTTGATCTAAAGGTGTGCTTGGGTTAAATAAAAAAAGATGGCAAAGTGAGAGAATTTTTATGGGGGCGATGTGACATGTAGCAGCTATCATGGTCAAAAAAGCCAATAAGTTTGACTAGCCGGAGAGATTAGTCACATTAGGTGTACTTATTTGGCTGCAATATTCAGTTTTAAAGGAGGGGTTGGTCGGGTTGGTTGGCTTAGATGATTTGTATGCAAGAATAATAACCCTTCAGAATTTCAAAACTTGAAGATCCGGGTCAACTTCCTTATCTTGAATTTGATAATATATAATGCACTTACTACCTTCTGTTTGTCCTATAGTCTCTGTTCTTGAAAACCAATAAAAGAGGAACTTGTCAAGAATTTTCCAAATAAAATGCCTGCGAGTCTTCTCTGGAAAACATTTATGTCAGGTATTTGTAAACTCCAGAAATAAGTACAACGTGTAAATCAATTATGGAATAGTCAAGGTGGCTGAGCTCTGTTACTATTATTATATAGTTCGAGCATAGTATAATGCATATATATGTGACCATTGTGGATTACTATGGTGAATATTCGAATTCAAAACAGGTTCTGAGTTTGCAGGTGTAAACGATGAGCACCATGAAGCGGAATTCATCTATGGACAGAGAATGGTTAAGTTGCGATATGTCGGAATCAATGTTTGGCTGGCCCCTTCAGAAAGTAAGTATTCCTACTGAGACTCGGGAAGCTTTTGAAAAATCAGATAATGATTTGAAGAGTTGGGAGGTTGAAGAAGATGAATATGCGCCACCTTTATTATCAAGGCCAGGTTGGCCTCTGCTTCGTATAGCAAATTCCGAAACCAGTACTCCTGGTAGAAATTTCGAATCTAAAAAGATGTCTGAAGTCGAGTGGGTGATGGGACTTCCTAGTCGAACAACGATTGTAAATCTGCAGCTTGCTAATGAATTGAAGTCTCTCAATAAGAAAGAGTCACAAGGTTGCAGGATGTTTAGCTATGCCGAAATTAGAACTGCAACATCTCATTTCTCTTCAGGTCAGTTGGAATCTTCATTCAGCAGTTGGTATCTATTTTCTTTTGTGTAGCTGTCTTTCTCATGAAGAAATGATATTTTTGAACAGAGAATCTAATCGGCGAGGGAGGCTGCAGCAGTGTATACGGAGGAGTTATTCGATGTGGGAAATCCGTGGCGGTGAAGATTTTGAAAACATACAAGGAAGTTTGGGATGATTTTTGCTTGGAAGCCAAATTTGTGTCCTCAATTAAGCACAAGCATATTGCATCTCTAATTGGTGTGTGTGTTGAAGATGACAATCTTGTTTTAGTATATGAGCTGTTTCCTAGGGGGTGTTTGGAGGAGAACTTGCATGGTAAGCAAATCTTATATAACTTCAATGGTTTAATTCTTTCTATAAAACCTTGAATCGAAGGCTTAACAAAATCTGTATATATTTGATTTTGAAGCAGATTGTAATGATGGTTCTGTACTACCATGGGAAGTGAGATTCAATGTGGCAGTTGCGGTTGCTGAGGCTCTAAATTATCTACACAATGAACGCACTCAGCCGATTATTCATAGAGACGTAAAATCTGCAAACATTCTTCTCTCAAGTGATCTCCAGCCACAGGTACATATGTCATGCCTTGCCGCCTATTTCAATTTCCTGCACCATGCTGAAGATTTTATTGTTGATATATTCATTTTCTGGATGTTTCAATATACGCAGTTATCGGATTTTGGGCTTGCTATATGGGGATCGGTGGATTCTAGTTACATTGTAAGTAATGATGTGGTGGGAACTTTCGGATACATGGCTCCAGAGTATTTCATGCAAGGGAGGGTCAGTGACAAGGTTGATGTTTATGCATTTGGTGTGGTTCTCCTTGAACTTTTATCAGGCAGAAAGCCAGTTGATGTTGGGGCTCCAAAAGGACAAGAGAGCTTGATAAAGTGGGTAAGAACTCTGTCCTAGTTTGTCAATGTATTTACCAGATTCTGTTCAGTTTTCACGTGCTAACAGCTTGTCACATTTTGTTGATTCAGACAAGAAAGCTATTCAAGATTGGAGATCTTACAGCATTGCTGGATCCCAAGCTGAAAGGGGACTATGATGTTGTCCAAATGCAGCGCATGTCGTTGGCAGCTAGTCTTTGCACAAACCAGTCAGCTCACATTCGTCCAAACATGAGGCAGATACTGAATCTCTTAAGAGGGGAGATAGATGCCAATGAATCGGACTACGATGATCACGACAGTTTACTGGAAGCTGATTGGAATTCGGTGTCCAAAATGTCGACAAAGAAGAACAGCATTTCATCATCAAGCTCTACTGATACAGCATCCAGTACAGGAAAAACCCCACGCTTGAAGTTGAAGGATTACATGACCATACGTGATGATGATTTTTGAATTTTGAACGCCATTTTGGAACTTCGGATGCTTCTAGGGTGGTGCATTTTCTGTTTGCTTGCCACCAGATCATTCTGTTGTATAGGTACACTTCCAATGGACGTATTATGTTGAACAGAAGAATATACAGAAAACTATACGGAAAACAAAATGTTCCCAAGTTCCAACATTAGGCAACTGCATAAAAACTAAAAAAGCCATGATAAATATCGATATTTCTTTGATAGAAGTGATATTAATAAATCAATTACAATATGATTTCAAAAGGCTGATGATGCCTTCTACAAGAATAATGAGCAGAATCAAATCAAGAATCAAATCAATCTACTCCTCTGATGCTCAGTGGAACTATACTATACAAGCCACAACGTATACAAAAGAAGCCAGCACTAAAATGGAACAGTAAAGGGTAATGCGGATAAGCCAGGCTCGGGCAACCAGAGTGCTTGTGGCCATAATGTCTGACTCGTACAACCAGAGAGCACCTCATTGCTCTCTTTGAATCTTTTGGAATCACAACAACTTTCCCTGTTAGTCTTAAAGAGCCAATCTTCATCACCATAATCATTCAGTACTGATTGAAGAAGAGGCTGAACCCAATTATCAATTGGAGACTGGTACAAGAAACCTTCCACATGGTCTTCACATGTCGACACCATTTGATCCGAAGTCGAAGTAGCTCTCTCAAATTCTACGTTTGTCTCTGCACTAGGTGCGTGAACAATATCCATCTTTACACCTGTTTCAAAATCTGCCTCTACAGAAGTAGGCTCGGAACAAGAGGCATGTGAGGACAATGGATCACTGAGCTTGGGCATTGATTTAATGCGAATGATCGTTCCTGTTTTACAATTGAAAACAAAGGTTAGGAGATACAACATATCAATCAGTTCAGGTGCATCACCATCTGAATAAGATAAAACTGACAAACTCACTTTTCCTTTTTGTGCCGGTTTGGGTGCCATCAGATAAATAGCACATGTTTTCAGACACCGTTGGTAATTCGTGTTCCTCCGTAATGTCACTTTTCTCCAGTTGACTAGATTCTACTTCTCGAGGATTCTTTCCAACTGCATCCACTCCCCATGTAGTAGCACAAGTAGTTAACTCATCCTCTTTATGCGCTTTTCTTTCCTCTTCCAGGAGTTTTTTCACCCTCTTCTCCTTCTTGTCTTTCTTATCTTTCTTCCTATGTGTCTTGGCTTTCTTCTCCAATTCTCTTGGGAGCTTTAGAAGCACCATTATAAAAAGTGAATAAGATTGGAAGAAACAAGGCCAATCATACATGTCTAAAGCAAAGGAGCAGACATGCAGACATGCTACGAGAGTTTGGGAGGGCGAACAACAACAGAAGGGATAATAGAATCATCATGCTTTAAGCTATAATGGATATAAGTAAGCCTCTTCAGGTTCAATTGTCAAATTGTCACACTGAGAACACATGTTATCAGTGAGAGTATCACTTCTCAGTGAATTGATTTGGGTAATTACACCATAACAAAACCTAAATCTAGCATGACTGTAGCATAGTTTAACAACGGATTTTTAGACCAAAACGTCAAAAACAAGGACCAAGGACATGCCCCACAGTATTACCACTACCAAGTTCCTGTTGTATACATTTTCAAATGGTGACCTAATAACCTCTAGTCATTAGATTGTGGTGAAGTGCACCTTACTAGCCTTTTCTAATTCTAGATGGTGCTGATGTTCAAATGTGAGCTTTAAGCTAACTCGATTAATTTGGAACCTCTAGAAGAATCATAACTAATTATTTGATCGATCTAAAATACAATACTCAGGAACACATAACAGCTTGGCAGCACAGTTCAAAACCCATCATTCTACAGATGTGGAGCACAAAACTAGACCATATGAAGAATCGAGTTCGATACATTCACAAACCAAATCCCACACAAAATCATAACCCACAAGGCCAATCTCAAAACATGCTCAATATACCCTTCATCCTATACAATAAATATTCGACCCTTCATCCTATAGGATTAGGTACTCAATGAACACCTACTTGAGCAACTGGGTTATCCAATCAATAACCCAATAATCATCAAACTATAAATCACTCATTTTTAAGCAATATAAGATCGGTTTTCCTTCGGCAAAGATTAGCAACCGAGCAAATCTAAGAACAGATCTATAGCCAATCTCAAACACGAAATCGGCCTAAGAATCTATCAAGGAAATAAAAAAAAGCCACGAAACCTACTCAATCCATATTCAATCGAATACAAGAGGCCAATTAAAGCAATCAAAATTGCTCAAACAAACCTTAATCGGTTCGAGAAAGGCCTCTCTATTCACTGCCTTCACGGAAGGCGTGTACGGCAAGCACCGAGACATTTTTCCGGCAACGATGAAATTCCCCGACTGCTATAAGCTTAACCAAATCCCTAAAACAGAGAACAAACCCTAGCAGAGCGTATCGCGAGGGTTTGGAGTCGGCAAGCAAATAACAGATTAATGAATTCTCGACACCGTAGGGTGTGTATAAATATATCTAAATTGACCGACTCGGCGTTTTTTCCATACCAAATATACCCTCACAAATACTTAAAATTTACTGACTCAATAGCGATGGGGTGGTATTTATTTTTTGGAGTCTCTTTCCGTAAGTCTCGACCCGTCGTAACCCGACCCGACCCGACCCGATCCTAACAGATGATTTTTTTAGTCTGTTTACTTTTCCAGAGGCTTCTAAGCCCAAAAAGAAAACGTTAACGTGCCCATTTCCCAGCCCCAAAACACTGATTAAACCCTACTCAACAACTCCAAAATTCAACTCTGCAAAACTTTGTGAGCCAAATTGGATCGTGATGAGGAGGATCAACGGACTCTCTTTGCTCGGCCGCACCGCCGCTGGCCTCGGCGGCGCCACCAGAGCCGGCGGCGGACCTTCACAGCGGCTGGTTCAAGCGGCGATGATAAGTTCGTTCTCGAATTCGAATCCGCTCTGGTGCAGTCAAAGCTCCGGCGATCGGTTTGGCCTGTCAAAACCGTGTACGGCGATGTTCTTATCTACTTCTTCGGCTCAAGAGGTGCACTCTCACGTCGCTGCTGATAGGTTCGCTCCGAACGACGTCGTTCTGTACCAGTACGAAGCCTGCCCTTTCTGCAACAAGGTGAGAGGTGAGTAATTGAAGTTCCTGCATTAATTGAACCTCATTTTCAATTTAAAAGATTTAGCTCTGATTTTTTTTTATGTATGTCAGCATTTTTGGACTATAACAGCATTCCATACAAAGTTATGGAGGTTAATCCGATGAGCAAGAAGGAGATTAAATGGTCTGATTATAAGAAGGTGCCGATACTGAAAGTTGATGATGAACAGATGGTTGATTCTTCAGGTTCTTTGTGTATTTCCTTATCGATTTATAGTTAGTCAGTTTTGATCTTTACATTTCATTTGTTTTAGTGCATTGTGTTTTGTTAATTTTCCGAGTTTTGTTTTGTGCAGATATAATTGATAAGCTATCCCAGAGGATCAATCCTGAGAACACTGTCGTAGATAGTGAGGAAGAAAAGAAGTGGCGCCAGTAAGTCCGTTACACCCTTGAATTTCATAAACATTCATCCATTGTAAATCTTAGAAGTGGCAAATTTAGATGTTGGAGTGACTGAACTTGGTGTTTTAATTGTTTGTTGCATATGTTGGTATTTCCCAGGCATTGTGAGGATGCGTTTTTCGGCAGGATTAATAACTGATTGCTTGTGATGTAGGTGGGTGGATAATCACTTGGTCCATGTTTTATCGCCAAACATATATCGAACTCCTTCAGAAGCTCTCGAGTCATTTGATTATATCACCAGTCATGGTATGATCTCTGATCAATCCTAAATTTAATTACTTTATTTCTCAGACATTCATTTCACAAGAACATCACACATACACAGTTAGTCAGTTAGTTATTCATGAGAGACATTTACGTTTGGCTTATTTTACTGTACATGTATTGTTTATTAAATTGAAGGTTTATGACTGCTCAATCACAGTAGGAAGAATGATAGATGTACCACGTCATAAACCATATGTTGACTCCCTTTCTTAAATCTTTTATTTAGATTCAGTTTATACTTGAAAGTACTTCATTTACAAAACAAACTCTGTGGAACCTCTAGATTCTCAAACTCTTTTAGTTCTTCTGCTGGCTACTGCACTTTGGATGCCACTGGAATCCAGCACATCCACACTCCTTAAAGTCAATTCCTTTAATCTAATTTGACAGTAACTATTCTTCAATCTCTTAAAACATCCTCTTACATGCAGGGAATTTCAGTTTATCTGAAAGGCTAGTTGCCAAGTATGGTGGAGCTGCAGCAATGTATTTTGTATCAAAAAAATTAAAGAAGAGGCACAATATCACTGATGCTCGCGCAGCTTTGTATGGAGCTGCAGAAACTTGGGTGGATGCTCTGAAGGGCAGGCAGTTTCTTGGTCAGCTCATCAGAACCTGATACTGGTTAAATTATCTCTAATGCTATGATTAGAACTATATTGACTGGCTGATCTTGTCTAACAGGTGGGTCTACTCCTAACTTGGCTGATCTTGCTGTATTTGGTGTGTTGAGGCCAATTCGGCACCTTAAATCTGGCAAAGAAATGGTGGAGAACACCCGGATTGGTGAATGGTATAGTCGAATGGAAAGTGCAGTGGGAGAGTCTGCTAGAATCAATGCCTGAAGGTGGAACAAATTAGTTGCTTGGGAATTTTGTTATTTGACTCTACTTCAGCCATTGGTTTTCCAAGTTTTCCAACTTAACCACATATCTGATAGCTGTAAAATTAGGAGTTCAGTGTACTGTTCAACCTTCTCAATAAGGCGTCGTTTAAGGAGTTCAGTGTTACAGTATTTTGGTTTGGTCTATTCTGTTAATCTCTTTGTTAATGCTTAGTACTACTCAAGGATCTCGTATGGGTCAAGTGGATCGAGGTAAAACTATTGGGCCAGATCGTCCCAACTTTTTTCAGGCCGGTTTCTTGAAGAACTTCCTCTTTATAGACCCAAGTCCAAATGCTTTTATGTTCAACCATTTTTTTTATTCCAACTCAACCAACCTGATGTTTCTAGGGTATCCGACTAGAGAGTGAGTCAGTTGTTAGGGAAAATTAAACAATTCAGTTGTTAGGGAACAAGATCAGGTATAGGTCAATACGACACGCATTTTGTTGACACGTTTGGGAGCTTCTTTGTGTTCAAAGCGGGTTAGCTCAAAGCCGCTAGGTGGCAGGCCTTCGTCAGTCCACCAGATTCACAAAACATAGCCTTCTTTACCTAAAAGCTTTTAACATCAGAAAGTCTCACTTATCGCAACATCAACGCCCAAAGTGATTCAATCAAATACATGATCCTCTCTGTAAATCCATGGGTCGTTCATGACTGTCCACGTGGTAAGATACCCCTAATAAAATAAAAATCCGACGTTGAACCTGCTGTCGTTTTTTATTGGAAAGTACCAGCTAAGAGCCCAAGACCAAGGCGCTAAGCTAAGCTATATGTAATGTAGTTTTCCACCTTTTTGCTTTGTTTCATCAATCGGTTCAGTCCATCACTGACTCGGCTCTGTTTACTGCACTGTCTGTAACTATTTCTATAGTAGCTGTAGCATTAGGGCATAGCAGAGCATTGAGCAAGCTTACATGTAGCTAGGGTTCAGTCAAATTGGACATTCAATTATAAATAGTAGTAAATATATAAATTAATGTGATTCGTTCAAAAATAGGAAATAGAAAATGCTATTCTTCAGCCTTTCCCAATGACCAAACTGACATCTTTCTTTTCTGATTCTCTAAGCTAATAACGTCTGACCCTTTCACGTCTCAACTGAGTGAATTTCTCTATCACCAACACATCTCTCTCTTTTATTTTGCTTTTTGCTCTTTATGAAAATCTCGACCTTCCTTGGTTCCTCTCTCTCTCTCTCTGACCCGATAATTCTGTGACCTCCTGTCACAATATCTGCATGTGTACGTCGTCGTTTACCCGCCACTCTTCTCTCTCCCATCAATGCCCTGTTATTGGTTTTGAAGCCTTCTGGGGAAGACTCCCTATTAAAGCCCTATATCCTTTTGTTTATTTTCCTTTTTTTAGTTCTTTAATTACGCCAAATAGAATCATAAATAAAAAAAATCGCTCATTTAATTAGATGATAAATATTGATTGTGTGTATTTAAGAAAGATTCGTCAGTTTCCTTCCTGCTATATATATAATAACCAAACACCACCCACGGGTTTCGTTCATAATGGTCTTTTTCAGTTAAACCAGAAACCACAGCAGCAAAGAAGGCAAAGGTTATGCCAATAAAGAGAGGTCAGCGGGAGAGCGTTTAGATAGAGATTGAGAGAAAGAAAGGGTCATGCTTCTTTTCTGATATAACAACAACATGAACCCTCCCCCCTAGCTTTAAACCTACCCACACCACCTCATCCCCCATATGGTTTCATCATCCTCATCAATCAGTTCTAGACCCTTTCCTCTTATTAATACTCCCTCAACAAATTTCTGACCAAATTACGGAGACGTTTTCGTTTTGGTTTCGACTTATATATTCTAAACATGGCAGTTCAAGCTCAGACCATGTATTTCTCGGAAAACTTGGGCATGAGTGGCTTTCCGCAGCAACAAGATTGGGCTCTGATCAACCCTCCTCCTCTTTCCGATTCCGGGTTTGATTGTGACTTCTTCTCCGGCCTCATTCCAAACCCTCAAACTCAACAGCAGCAACAAGGTCATTTGTTTCATCAAACTTTACAAGCTAACCGGTTAGGAGTATCTTCTGTTTCTCCTAGTTCCACTTGCAATGGCTTCCTTCCCACGGCGTCGCTATCCGATACTCTGACCGCTCAGCTCGACTTACAAAGGCAGGAGATAGACGGCATTCTTCAGTTGCAGGTGACTATTTTATTCTAATGCTTTTATTTTTCGCGGATTTTAAGATTTGATATGTTCAAAAAATTAATCAAGACTCCAATGCAGAATGAGAAGCTGAGATTTGCTTTGCAAGAACAGAGGAAGCGGCAGCTGGCGGCCCTGTTGAGCAACTTGGAGTCGAGGACGTCGAGTTTGATCAGGCAGAAAGAGGAGCATTTAACACAAGCGAGAAAGAGAGCAATGGAGCTTCAAGATAGCTTGAGAAAAGCGGAGATGGAGACACAGTCGTGGCAGAGATTGGCCAGAGCAAACGAGTCGATGGTGATGGACCTCAACAACACACTCGAACAGATCAAAGAAAAAATGGTTCTTTGCAACAATGAAACCGATGATGCAGAGTCCTTCTCTGGTTCGAGTGAGAAGCAGCAGCTACAAGTGCTTTCAGAAAAACCAGTTCACAAAAAGCTGAGTTTGGATTGTAAAGGCTGTAATGTTAGAAGGTCATGCGTAGTTTTTCTTCCCTGCAGACACCTCTGTTCGTGCAAGTTCTGTGAAGCTTTTCTTGATTATTGCCCCGTTTGTAAATCGGCCAAGGAGGCAAGCATCGAGGTGTTTTTGGTCTAACACCAAAAAGCACCGAGCAAAACAAAAGAAAAAAAAAATTAGTCTTTTCTTTAATTGAGTGTAGAGGAAGTACACACTGTTGATACCAGTACTTTCCCGGACCGTCAATGTAGTCGGAATTTTTTTGTACTGAAAATCCATCACGATGTGGTAAAAAGATCAGAATCTTATTAACCCTTTATCCTGTTGGGTAAGTTATTGTAAAATATGTTGTCTTTACCTCAATTAGATGAAGAATCTTTGAGAAGCGATGTTTTGATGCAGTGGGGTTGTTTATGTACTGTGGTCACTACACACAAGAACGTTCAGGCCAGCTGACGCTGTCGTTTAGCCGTAACAGTGTGCACCGTTCTAACTTCGTAACTGACAAAAGACGAGGGAAAAGAAACATAATATTGAAAGCAAAGTTTGACGTTTATGATCGATGAAGATTACGAAGCCCTAGCCTGCACCGCACTTCACTACCGCCACTTGAATTGCTTGGATGCTTTCAATACTAAAGGGCGCCATTAAGTTGGAAAATTTACTCAAACCGTGAAGAAAGTCCTTGGTTGTAGGGCTGGCAAAAATGAACCAAATAAAACCGTACCAAGCATTACCAGCCGAACCAAACAAATTGGTTACCAACATACTTGGTAACCGAAATTTCGGTACGGTAGTACCGAACCAACTTCACGAAGTTGGTTGGTAACGGTAATGATTTTAGCGAAAGTTGGTATTACCGTACCAACCGACTATTTTACATTTAATTATTAATTATTAATTTATGATTTAAATTTGGCCGTTGATATATCTAAATACAATCTGAGCCATCGAATTCAACCCTAAGACTATCCTCACCTGACTATCAGACATTCTCACATTCAGACTCAATCTCAGTCTCTTACTCTCTCATTCGATACTCACCCACTCACCCACTCCGGCCACTCGCCCACTCCTCCTCCGCCGCCCTCCCTCCCCTCTCCGACGCCGACGTCGCCTTCTCCTAACTCCTAACTCCTAAGTCCTCCACTCCTCCTCCGCCTCCCTCCCTCCCTCCCCTCATTCGATTAATCGATTCAGTCCTCCACTCCTCTTCCACCTCCCTCCCTCCCCTCATTCGATTGAATCGATTCAGACCTCGCCTTCTCCGCCAGCCCACTGCATATATTCTCCATGTCAAGTCCCAGGTAAACTGAATCAATCTCTCCTTCTCTTTCAATTTGTAAACTGAATCAATTTCTCCATGTCAAGTCCCATGTAGCCCGGAAACTGCTACATTGGGGTTATTTAACAAGCCGGATTGGTTAGTCCCGCACCTAAATGTATACATTCTGCAATCAATCAGGAGTTGTGCTTTTGGAGCTAATCACAGGCAGCTTGTTTCATAATCTGAAGCTAAAGATATGCGAGGAATTCTGTATATGCAAGTAACTAGACAGTACCCGAATATTATAGGTGCACTAGTGGTAGATGTTCGAAAGTTTCCGTAATTTTCTGGATACAAGGATATGGATAATTGAGTGTGTTTTTTAGGGGATTGAAATATGGGTTTATTTGAGTGTGTTTGTTTCTGTAATTTTCTGGATACAAGGATATGGATAATTTGAGTGTGAATCCAAAACTGTGTTTGAAGTATGGGTTTATTTGAGGGGATTGAAATATGGATATGGATAATTTTCTGGTTTTGAATGATATTTTATAATGTTTCAGGAACAATCGTGAATCGTCACAGAATGGTATGAGTCGAGCAAGTGGTTCGGCCTCATCAAGTCGATCCGTTGCAAATGCAGAGACAAATGCAGGGCAACATTTACCACCAACTGCACCTGCATCACATGCATTTGATGCTCCAGCAACTTCTACACAAGTTTGTGGCAAGAAAAGGAAGGAACCTGCGAACAAAAGCCCTCTTTGGTCTCATTTTACAAGGTGCAAGCTTCCAGGAACAGAGACCATCGATCCAAAATGGTGCACATGTAACCATTGTAGTGATAAAGTGTTGTGCGAGACATCAAAGAATGGGACTAGCTCGATGTGGAACCATGCCAAGAAGTGCCCTTCTCACCCGATGTATGAAAACAGGGATCCGAAGCAATCAAAGTTGAATGGGAGTAATGTTAGTGGAGGCAGTGGATATCACAAGTATAATAAGAAGAGATGTGATGATAGGTGCATTGAAATGATAATCAAGGATGAACTCCCGTTTCGGTTTGTGGAGAAAGAAGGATTCCGGGCTTTCTGTAAAGAGTTAGAGCCTAATTGGAAAGCCATGGACAGGAAGCAAGTTGCAAAGGGTGTGCTAGACAAGTACAACTTGGAGAAGTCTATTCTGTTGAGTCAACTGAAGGAGAGTCAGGCAAGGATTTCTATCACTACTGATACTTGGACATCAATTCAAAACATAAACTATATGGTTTTGACTGCGCATTTTATGGATGTCGATTGGAAGCTTCATAAAAGGATTATTAACTTCTGCAATATCACTAGTCACAAAGGGGATGATATTGGTAGGATGATAGAGCAATGTTTGAGGCAGTGGGAGATCAACAAAGTGTTTACAATAACCGTGGACAACGCTAGTGCCAATGATGTGGCTGTGGCTTACATGAAAAGAAGGCTTACAATTTACAAAACTTTGTTGTTCAATGGAGACTTTCTGCACAATCGATGTGCATGCCACATTATCAATTTGATAGTGAAGGATGGTCTAAAGGAGATAGCGGATGCAATTGCAGCCATATGGAATTGTGCTAAGTATGTTAGATCTTCATCTCAAAGACTTGACAAGTTCAGGGAGTTTGCTGTTTTGGAACAATGCAAGGCAAACGCCAATGTTCCATTAGATGTCATTACAAGATGGAATAGCACGTATCTTATGCTTGAAGCTGCACTGATATATGAGGCAACTTTTACCAGAATGGCTGAAGAGGACTCTGCATTCAAGAGTTATTTTCAAGAAAAAGACAAATCTGGAAATAAAAGGGTCGGACCTCCACGTTATGATGATTGGAGGAATGCAGAAGCCTTTTGTATCTTTCTGAAGAAGTTTTATGAAGCTACCTTGAAACTTAGTGCATGGAAGAGCATCACTGCAAACCTATTGTTTGTTGAAATGATCACATTGCAAACTGAGATTGACAAAGCTATGCTTTCGGAGGATGATGTTTTGAGGAGGGTTGCAACTTCAATGAAGACCAAGTTCAACAAGTATTGGGGAAGTTTCGAGTCAATTAACAAGATCATCATGATAGCGAATGTCCTTGACCCTAGATACAAGTTGCAGTGGGCAAAGGTAGGTTTAAAAAAGGTTAATGCAAGTTATGCGACAATTCAGACGATAGAAGAGAACTTGAAAATAATATTGTTGAGGATGTATGAGGAATATAAAGGAGATGTGGGCGCCGATCAAGCTGAGCAGTATGTTGAAGAAGTTGTGGGATTGGAAGGGGATGAATTAGAAGGGCTTGATGAAATCAGTAGGGAGATAGCAAGGGAGAGGATGTTTACGCAATCACAATGCATTAGGAATGAGGTTGATCAGTACTCGTCGGATAGGTATGTGAGCCTTACTGTTAAAAATTTTGACATTGCTAAGTGGTGGAAGGGTAATGAATCTGTATATCCAGTTTTATCAAAGCTAGCAAAGGATATCCTTGTTGTTCCTAGCTCAACAGTAGCTTCTGAGAATGCTTTCAGTTTAGGGTCAAGAGTTGTAGATCCTTTTAGAGCTTCATTGGCACCGAGAACAGTCGAGGCTCTTGTTTGCTCTGCAGATTGGTTAAGGGCTGAACCGGCAAACTTTAGCTTGTACGATACTCCTACGGAAGATGACTTAAATATTTACTTCGAGTTGGAGGCAATTGAGAAGGGTAAGCTTTTAGCTTTATGCTTTTTAAAATTTATATTATTACTGAGATTGATGTTGATTGCTGTTGATATCTTTGCGATTGCTGTTGATTGTTGTTTTGAGATTTGAGTGGTGATGATCTTGTTGTTTTAAGAAGTTGTTAAATTAGCATTGTAGTCAAACAAAAGCATATCTGTAGCAGCTTTTATTCCTACTGCATCTCTGTAGCAGTTTTTATTCCTACTGCATGTCTGCATCTCTGTAGCAGCTTTGTTCTTCTTTTGATTCAGCTCAATTTTGGTTCATGTCAGAAAATTCTTTCAACCAAGCTTATGAGGCAGGAAGGAATGGGTCGAATGGCACAAGCTCCAGCTCGGTCCAAACCAATGTCTAGCTCAAGAGGAGATTGATTGGTAATGTTACTATTCTGTATAGTCCTTGAATTTCTTAATTTGTTTGTGTTATGGTGTTGGACAATACTATGTAATCGCATTTGCATTTGAGGGATATTGTTGTATGATAATAATGACATTGTTGTAATCGTATTCGCATAACTATATTGGATTTGTCTGAAATTCAAATTCTCATTGTTCTATGTTGGATTTGTCTATTATTGTTCTATGAAATTCAAATTCTCATTATGCTGCTTCTCTCTAAGCCATTTTGTTGATTTCTTAAATGGATGTTGTGTAGATCTTTTTATTATTGATTGCTTAGCAAGAGTTGCATTGTTAGAGATGAGCAAGAATTATTGATTGCTTAGCAAGATTTCTGAAATCAGACCTTCTTTTTTAGTTTCAAAGTAGAGAGAGGAAGAGAGTAGGCGGTGCATTTTTAGTTTCAAAGTAGTTTAGTTTAGTTTCTATTGGCGAAGGGCAGAGGAGAGCTTTGAAATTCTATGGCTTTTTACTTCTTCAGTTTTGGTTTGTTATCTTCAAGAAGAAGATCAGTAAGTAGATCAGTTTGTTCTCTAGTCAATCTACCATGAGAAAGAACATTTGTGTGTTGCAGTACTGCCTGTTGTTCATGGGATGCTGTGTTGGTATGCTCTGTCCGGAAATCAGATTTGCTTTGGTTCTTTGTTCAATGTGTCAGGTTCTTTGTTCTGTAATGGGCTGGGCCTTAGACTTAATTGGGCCGATATCATATCTTGGTAGAGGCCCATTACCAACCGAACCAACCGAAAGTATCGGTATACCGAAGAGTTGGTACATGAGCTTCGGTGGTTGGTAATGGTACAAATTTTTTCGTTACCAATTACAATTGGTTGGTAGATGGTAGAGACAAAAATGAATTGGTAATGTACCGAACCCAGCCCTACTTGGTTGTAGCGTGAGGTAAAAATAACTGGTTAAACAGGGTAAATCCATCATGGTGCACTTACACCAATAATATGCAAGTCATGTACGCATTTATTTTTCCAATATTATCAGCGTCTCATAACATCTCAATAACTGGGTATTGTGGACGCTAATTTCTATGGGTTTTTTTTTTTGTGATTTATATTGTTGTTGAGTGTTGTTATTGGACATCTATATTTGCTCACTTAACCTCCTTCTGTTTTCAATTATTAGATTACATATATGTCATCTTATACAATGACTATTAAGGACAATAATTATATCAAAAACTTATTACATTTATTTTCTCTAAACTTTCCAATTCAATAAACTAATATATTGTAGTATTATTATTTCTTTATCTATATTTATTTTTTAATTTTAATACACACATTTAATTATAATTTACTACGTACGTATTTTATTTTTTTAATTTAGTTTTATATATTTTCTTTCAGTTTAATATATGAACATTTATATATTTAATAACTATTATCATATATTTTTAAGAACTAACTTGTGACATAAACAAATTATATCGATTGAACTCATATATAAACAAGATGATGTAGTATATATATTTTTAATTTTAAAATAAATTAAATAACTATTAGAAAAATATCATGCAAAAAAAAAAATTTAAGAACTGGAGACACATGTAAAAAAAAAAAGTTAAAAAAAATTCAAGCAATAAAGCTTTGAATGAGTGAATAAAATGTAAAATAAGCAGTTTATTGTCATTTTAAGTGACTAGTATATTAAAAGTTATTTTGAGTATTTAAGAGGAGATTTAGTGAGTAAATATATAGATTCAAAAGTCAAAATGAGATGTAAAAAACATGAGAGGTAAGATAAACAAATTAGGAGCTCCTAATAGTAACACTCTTATTGTTAATCATATTGACAGGTGACTCATTTTCGATTTATTTTTATTATACTATTTTTCAACTCTATCTTCATTCACTCTTTAAATATTAACACTACATAAAATAATTTATAATTAAAAAAATAATTAAAATTATATATTTAAGTGTTGAATGATAAGCCTCTTGCATTCGCAAAGCAAAATCTCTGCTTTTTCCGGTTCGAGTCCATCACTCCGTCACTTTGGGACACGGGGACATGACTCTATCAGAGGTCCTAGAAAGATAGAAAAAGAGACTACGTGGGGCCCGCATTAGGAGTTTTTAGTCGCGGTGCGGTCCCGCGCGATGTAAATGGGTCATGCAAACAAGGCGTGTGAATAAAACCAAAACAACCGTTTCTAGAATAAAGGCGAAGATGATGTGGTCTTTTTCGAGAAATGGAGATCTTCTGATCTGCATGGAGAATCGCAACTCCTCTCTCTCTCTCTCTCTCTCTCTCTCAATACGAACACCACAGTGGCGTGGGGTTGTACTTCCAGATTTCAACTGGTCTGGGCAATATTTTGATTTTACTTATAAAAAGCTGCAAGTATTTAGATGAACGGCCGGGATTTGTTTACTTCTGGGTTCTTAGTTTTGAACTAGGGGAACATTGGAACGGGGTCTCCAGTCTCCTTCAGGGTTTGGTTTGTCGTTACTGTTGTATATGGCTAGTTCTGTTTGTCCCACAAAAACATGGTGCCTGAGAACTCTGTGATAAGGAGGAAGAGGTAGAACTGCTTGGGGTTTTGATCCGAGATAGCTGTTTCGATAAGTGAAATCTTACGCGAATGGGGTAATAATTAATGGGCGATGGGTAAATATAGTTTTACCCAGGGGAGTCAGCGGAGCAGCAGCTGCGTCTTCGTTGTTAAAAGGAACAGAGATATGTTCGAACTTGTATAATTCATCAGCACAGTGCAGCTGTCTTGCTTTTTATGGTGTATCAGTATCAATGGTCTTAGAAAGAAGAGTCTTCAGCTCGTGAGGCCAGAGAAAGAAAACCGAATATAATCAAAAGATGGGAAACAAATGATCTTCGCCTCATCAGAGCTATAACTTCCACCGAAAATGTAGTCCCGATCGGCAGCTCCTCTTGCATGTATAAGTATGAATTTTTATATCAATTCGACGAAAGTGCTTGAGAATGAGGCTTGTTTAACCCGTTTGTACTCATTGACAATTTTATTTCATAATTTTCATTTTAAAGTGATAAACACATCATCTTGTTCAAAACCTCACATTGAATGTGATGAAAACCTAACGAAAATTTATGTGCAACCATCCAATATCTAATACCGAACTTATCACTATTTTAAAATCTATTGATTGATCTCTATCATTCTATAAAGAATTAAAAACACAGACCATCGAACTACATAATGAGATATCTAAAAATTTCATCAATAAAGTGATTCAATTATAAAAGCAAGAACCAAGTACATCTTTTACCCATGAGAACCTAACTCATTATGTATATATGTTAGCGACTAAAATCATAATGTACATGCGGCGTAGTATAATGTAGCCAACACACATGTAAGGTTTATAGAATATACATCAGAATATCATAGTCGTAGTACTTATCGTGCACAATTCGAGTATTTTTAAAGAATACAAAAGACATCAAATTTTGTCTCTACAATACCACGAGAAACACACTCTAATATCAAGACACAATCTCTCAATTCTCAAGTAACACAATATCTATCAATCTCTAATAGTGTTACTAGCGTAGTATAAGGGATCTTTGGCTAGCAACTCATTAGTTCCATTTCCCGTTAGAGATTTTATTTCATCATTCTATTTCCCGTGAAAAATCATTAAGATTGAACCAAATTGATTTATATTGGAGTTCTTAACTTATGAGTACTAGACTTATCCTAACACATAATCAATCCTCCATTACCATCTGAAATCAAATCAAAGAGAAAATCCACACTGTTTTCTATGCTATCCTAATTTGTATTTGAACGATAAATATTACATGATAATTTATTAATTTTCGAGTACTATGTGTGTAACACCAATGTAGAACACAATTTCTAATTCACGGGCCAAGTACCCAATAAAGATGCCCATGGGCCAACTTGATGCCCATCTGGCCGGCCCATTCAACCAAGTCATATTCAAACGTGTACTATTTACGTCTTACCGAATCCATCGACACATGGAGCGTTACATACATAGTTCAGAGCATACACACTTCCTACTCCTACCTGTACCCGATAATTCCACCGCCACCGTAACCCAGCATTACTCGTCGTCTCCTTCCTCGCCCAAAAAGCACAGAACCATCTATCAAATATTCTCATCTCATCTCTTTCTCTCTCTCTCTCTCTCTCTCTCTCTCTCAAATCAGAGCTATGCAGCACGGCGATTACTCCTCCGCCCCATACGGAGGTTATTATCCTCATCAAAACCCTAATCCCAACCCCAACCCCAACCCGGCCACCGATCACCACCACAGCCCCTACGCCTCCGCCCCTCCCTTCTCCACCTCCGACTACTCCCCCTATTCCCAATCCTACCCTCCTTATTCCCAAAATCCCGATCCTGCCCCTCCCACCGCCCCTTCCTACTCAAACCCCCCACCCTTCAACCCCACCCCTCCGCCACCTTCCTTCCCCACGTTTGAATCCCACGCGCCCTACCAACCCCCGCCGCCGCCGCAGCAGCAGCCCTACCATCCCTCCTTCGACCACCACCAATCCGCTCCCAGCTACTCGACTCTCCCGCCCTCAGTTCCCGCCAACTCCAACCCCTCCTCGCCGTTCTCGTCTTCGTATCCGTCTCCGTCTCCGTTCTCCAATCCAGCTCCGCCGCCGCCGCAGTACGAAACTCCCTACGATAATTTGGCGAAATTCGACAGCGGCGGCGGGTCTTATTTAGACGACAGGTACGGCGGTTACAACCGTAGCCAGTCCGATTTGGGATCCGATCTGTATGGGAAGCGATATGATTCAGGGCGCAGCAGTGAGAGCTACGGCGACGGTGTTTATGCTTACCAAGGTGAGAAGGTGAAGCCGTACGGTGCACGTGGCACGGCGCCCAAGTCGTCGAGCTCCTCGGCGTTGTTTGATGATTACGGGAGGGCGATTAGTTTTCCAGCGGGGAAGGAGTCGAATGTGAGCTCAGGTAAAATTGTTAGGGCGGTGCCCAAGGCAGAAACTCAGGAGGATAAGACTGGGGCTTTGAAGTTTCGGGTTAAGCTTTTAGCTGAGAGTGGAGGACAGACCACCATGGATGTTCTTTGCCAGGTATCACATTGTGTTTGCATCTCAAGCTTTTCGACATATTGTAGTTATTTGATAATAGTTATGTCTATATTAGATGCAGAACCATAAATCTTACATGTGAGAACCAAATTAATTTGAAGCTACTGGTATGTATACCAATGGGGATTCACCACTTATGTTACATCAACAGAAATGGCAAATGTGATTCATAATGTTTAAAATGCAATTGTTAACAACATTTTGAATTGGAGTGGAACTCTCAAGGATTGAACTTGCTGATCTTCACTATTTAAACTTCCATATGCAGCAAAACAAAAACGCAAAAATCCATATGCTGCAACATAAGAATTCATTATCGTTCGATATCCTCTGAATCAATAAGCTGTTTTTAGTATTCATCTGAGTTAGTGTGTTGGTTTGAACAATGCATGTTGTTTAGTACACCCCCTCAATTTAAGTTTAAGTATTCCGTTTATGGTCAGTATTGAGGACAATGTTTGATTAATATTTCTTTCTCAGATTGGTTTGGATGGTATTCGTATGCTTGATCCTGCTACCAGTCGGACATTAAGAATATATCCCCTCGAAACAGTCACTAGATGTGAAGTAAGTGCTTTTGATTATTTGTTGTTAATTTATTAATTTTCTCTTGAGCTACCGCGGTAACTTGCCTTTTCTTTTCCTTATCATATAGGTAACAGATTCATCTACCTTTGCATTTTGGTCAAAGAGCTCTGTTGACATTGAACCAAGACGGATTAGATTGCAGTCAAGTAGTTACACTACAAACACCCTTTTAGATACAGTGACTGCTGCAACCGTACAGGTTAGATATGACATGATGTGTTTCTTGCAATTTTGGAAGTAGTAATATGTTTATCTTGTTAAATATCCTTGTGGCAGTTTCTATGTTATCATGTTTTACTGTGTTAATACTGATTTAGTGATTTTCTGTTTGTCCCAATTGTGATTCAGCTCAAGGAGATGGGTGGCAGTAGCAGGCCAGCTGAATCTTTGAGGACAAATGAACAATCTGCAGAAAGGAAGAAAGGATTAACCGATTGGATGAACATTATAAAGCCAGGAAATGAGGAAAAAGATCACTGGGTAATACCAATTGTTGCAGTTGTATACATTTCTGCATACAAGTGCATGCAGTTTTACTCTTAAGCAGTACACTATTGGTCCTGGAAATTGACTCTTGCTTATCTCATTACACTTCTTTTTCTTTAGGTCCCTGACGAAGCAGTTTTAAAATGTACGGCATGTGGAACAGATTTTGGGGCTTTTGTACGTAGGGTAAGTATAACTTTGATGTGGTATTCTTTGGAGTTTGTTAATTGTGCGTGCTTGTTTCTTATGAACTTATGGACTTCTCCTCCATTTTAGCATCACTGCCGGAACTGTGGAGAAATCTTTTGTGACAAGTGTACCCGTGGCAGAATAGCATTAACTGCTGAGGAAAATGCTCCGCAGGTTCGAGTTTGTGATCGGTGCATGGTATGTCTTAACTTTTTAAGGCCTAATATGGTAAACTTGTCATTCCAATTACATGTCAGAACCGTATGATTCCATATGAATTTATAGTGATCTTTCATTCTTTGCTAATGGAGTATTATCAGTGGTTTGATTTCTACCTTACCTTTGCCTGTTGGTGATGATTGAATAAGCCATGGACATCTTTGGGAGAAGGATTGATAAGGTTGTAAGAGGTGTTAGTTATATTCTTAGTTTCTGATTGAATTCTCATTTATTTTCAGGGAACTAGGTCAGTTCATCAGGTATTTTTTTTTTTCCATGTTCAGTGTTAAGTCGCCTTAAGAAATTAACAATTTTTTGTTTGGGTAGTCTCACATAGGCAACCATTGATTAGAGTCCGAATTCTGGTGAAAGTGTATTTGGCAAATTATTTTAGAGAATAGTTAAGTAATTGTATGGTTTGTTATTGGATCTTGCGATGAATATCTTCTCATGTCGATCAGTATATGCACTTTTGTGGCTTGCTATGTATAAGTGTTTTACACAATTGTCCTCTGTGTGTGTGTGTGTGTGTGTGTTTTGGTTTAGTTCTCTTTTATCTGCAGCACAGGAAAACCGCCACTTCTTATTGTTGATTTATGAGTCATTTTCCTTGCAGGCTGAAGTGACTCAAAGGCTGAGTAATGCCAAGGAAGCATCCAGTAAACCTGCAGCATTGCATAGTCATGAGGATCTTGCCAAGAAGCTTCAGGTAAAGTTGTGTCTGCCTCTATTTGAATTGATGCTTATACTTCAGACTATAAACAGGATCATCTAGATTTATGAAAGTATTATGTTCCAATTAATATAAGTTGAAGTTATGACTATTGGAAGCACAATGTCTCATGAGTCTGCGTCAATATATATATGGGGGTATGGACTGACGTCTCTTTCTTATTTTTGGACAGGCGGAGATGGAGAAGAACCGCAGGGAATCATCAGGTAGTTTTTAATTCCTTTGAAGATTGAATTGTAGAAGTTTGGGTTGGCCTCTCATGAGAATCTCAATCGTGGGCCAGCCTCAATGAGGGAGTTATATCAGTGGCATTTGCTGCACTGGTTATATATTCAAATTTGTTCCTCACTCCTTCATTTGTATGCTCGTTCTCAGGTTCCAAGTCGGATGGATCTGGTAGGCGGATGAGAGAAGTTGCTTGTCCTACATGCACAGTCCACTTGCAGGTTAGAAGCTAATTCATGTAAATAATTTATATAGATGAATGCATGTATGCTGTACTTGGGAGTTATATTTAGTTAGTTTCTTAAGATGTTCTCTTCATCAGACACATAAGGTTAATGTTTTATTTTTTATAAGGTTTTCGGCATATTAGTGGCTCTGGTATATATCCTTTGTTTCCGTTTGGTGACTGGTAATGGAATTGTTGCAGGTCCAAGTTCCTAGCTCAGGTTCAGAGACAATTGAGTGTGGAGTTTGCCAGCATCCATTCCTTGTGAGTGCTCACTGATGTCAACAGATTTTATGACTGATGATGGCGCCTTAATCTCCCAGTATGAAGTCCCTGGCTTCATATTATTTAATTGGAATATGGATTTTCTTTTGTTTCCTAATAATTTGGAAGAGCTTTTACATACCATTGATTTTCTGGTTTGTATTGAGGTGATGGCAGCTTGTTTCTAATATGTAGCTTGTATATGAATAATACCATCAACTGGGTCCTGCCTTTTGTGTAAATTGATGTTCATATATATGCGTTTTGAAAACTTAATGCTCCAATTGTAGTGTTCAGATCTGGTTTTATATTCCTGTGGGTGTATGTCATATGTTTCATGGACATGAAATAAGTGGTACAGGTTTTATTTCTAGTATTTAAGTGGGTAGCTGCTGTGTTGGGTTGGCATGTTGGGAGTTTTTCTTTTTCTTTTGATACATGTTGGAATGTTTGAGTTTGGATTCTTGTTCAAAGCTTGTTTGACCCAGGGTTATTATCCTATACTTCTACTCGGTTGATGCCTTTACTCATTCGGTTTGAAGCGTTGAACCGAGAAAGAGTCAACATTGCATAATATGCATTTCAAAGTTGTTGCTGAAGGAAAGAAAAAGTAACTATAAGGTGTTCTGTTTTCTTTTACTTCTTCTGTTCATCAGATGTTCTCAGCTCATTTAGTGAGGGAACTGTTTCAGTTTTCTGATGTCAATGGTTCTTCTCTTTTCTGATGTTTGGAAGTGAAACCTCTTGCAGAAGAATACAGATAAGAAATCTTTTAACTTTGATGGCTCCTTTAATCTGGTGGGTGAAGTAATTTATTGTCATTAGCTTTTTGGTTATTTCTCCCTTTTTCTGGTCGTCTGGAGGTGAATTTCCCTATCGCATTAACCACTGCCTCAGTTGGTACAACCAAATTTTCAATCTTTTCATGCTGTTGTCACTATTGTGCTTCATTTCATATCTTAGTCTCCAAGTGTTTACTCTTGGTGCCACCATGATTGGATTTGATACTACTTTGGACAAGTTGCGGGGCAAACTCCGAGTCACTCTCAGTCCCTAAATTGGTGTAAAATCACCCCGAATTGAAGTTGGTTCGATTCGCTAACAAGTAACAACCCGGCAACTAGATAGCTAACGGAAAAAGCTACTTAGGGGATCATGACCAGTCGAATCGCTATTAATTAGTAAACCGTTGGGAGAGTGAGAAACGGATAGACTTCAAATTCATATTAAGTGTAGATGTTGGGATCTGTTGGCACTAAGATTGGTTCCCTTGCCCTTTATGTTCTTAGTTGCACCTTCTTGACTTCTTCGTCTTCCTGCATAATCTATTTTTTTTCCTTACAACGTAGAATCTGTAAGTACCATCCGTTATGTCTTTGCGTTGGAACTTACATTGACTGAACCCTAACCTATTTACAGCTTCACAATCCAGGCATAAACCAAATGAAACTACGTTAACAAACGTATAAACATGCGTATGATTATTCACCCCGCTACTTGTCTTCTTCACATAGGCTCGGCGAGTGTAAGGCTACCTTTTGTTTTTATTTTTCATATCTTTACACCTACTCGATCTGATTGGTATTTAAGGGGTAAGTTCTATAGATCAACACCAGTACGCGACACTTGTTCTGGTTATTCACAGTCTTGCAATGTGTTGCATGTTTTTATTTTGCCTATATCAAAACTGCATTTCCTTCAAGACGCCTATACGTGGCTAGCTTTCGCAAGAGACCTGAACTCAATTAATGTTTCAAAAGCTGATCCCGCAGATAACATAAATACGAATTGTGATCCAAAGAGCTTTTTAGCAGTGTGAATCTAGCTAGCTAGCTCGATCGCTTGTAGGTAAGATGTCAAACTCACAGCTTAATAATTAAGAGATGGCTTCATCACACACTCACAGCTTACTTATATTGCTTAAACTTATAAAAAACAATAGACTGTAGAACGTTTGAGCAGTTAAAACTATGATCTATGGCACCCTGTAACTATGTGATATTACGGATAATATAAATACGTGGATCCAACAAGGCAACAAGCCTTCTCCTCTTAAATAGTACAGGTTCCCGATCCGACTCCCTCTCCGGTCCCGTGAAAGTTCGATCGTGGTGCACCTACGTCACACTCTCGATCTCCATCGATGCACATCTCATGCAATTCAAACACCAACGACACAAAGCTAGTCGTCGATGTTGTTCAGAGTTTATTTTCTGGGTAGCCATCAAATTTTCTCAGAGATCGCCAGTTGGCTACTAATATTGATGCTTCTGGATTAGCTGGTAGGTAATAAACCTAACACTCCACGTACGTAGATGGCTTTGCTCAACGAAGCTGATAAGA
Source organism: Potentilla sterilis (assembly GCA_963682095.1). Taxonomy (NCBI): domain Eukaryota; kingdom Viridiplantae; phylum Streptophyta; class Magnoliopsida; order Rosales; family Rosaceae; genus Potentilla; species Potentilla sterilis. The sequence goes on from OY821762.1 coordinate 2,322,973, forward strand.
GTATTGAGACCCACCATCTTTGTTTCAACGATCGAGTGAAGTACTACGTACTTAGAGTGTGATCCGTGGTCAATTTTGTAGTTCCACACTTTGACCAATCCATCAGACTCGTTTCTTGTCTGTGAAAGGTTATTAATTATTTTGGGATCCTAGTTCTTATTCAATCAGTGAACTCCGAACTCTAAACCTACTGAACTCCGAATCTCACTAATTTGATCTAAATTTTGATCATTTCGGAAATACTTAAATTATTACGAGTACGTAAATATAATGCATACAATTTACATACAATTGGAGCTTGTTTTAGCAGAGTAATGCATCTACTACTAGATCGAACCAGTGAAATATATTGAATGATGGCAGTTGAAGTTACATTTTCATACCTACTTTTCTAATTTCGGACAGCTTGGATCTGTTGAAGAGGAGAGATCCCACATTGGAAAAGTGACAAATAAAATACAACTCATAAGTGGATAGATAATATCCAATTGTACCGAGGCCTTTTGTGATTAAAACCCAACACCTTTAAGGTGGCTAAGTTGGGACAATATCGGTACAGTTGATCCACGGGCCACGCTTGTCACCGTTTAACATGGTATCAGAGCGGGTCCCTCTCCAATTGCTTCCCCAGCACTATTGGGTTTCCCCAAGCATAATGGACTCAAATTTGGGTTCATTGAATTGCCATCAGAGAAATTCTGATTGGTTTCATACCAAGTGTCCGCAGTGGGCCTTGGACCATACATACCAATTTCTGTTGTCAGAGTTGGACCAAATGAATTACACGTGCAAACCTCCAACAAAAATTAGGCTGCACGTGAGGGGGAGTGTTGAAGAGGAGAGATCCCACATTGGAAAAGTGACAAATAAAATACAACTCATAAGTGGATAGATAATATCCAATTGTACCGAGGCCTTTTGTGATTAAAACCCAACACCTTTAAGGTGGCTAAGTTGGGACAATATCGGTACAGTTGATCCACGGGCCACGCTTGTCACCGTTTAACAGGATCTTCTTAAGTTTCTTGTAGAGTGAAATAAATGACTGGAAAAGTACACCTCTTAAGCCGGTCTATATATTACACACACATAGAGAACCACCTGATTGAGTCCAAAATCCAACACTTGTTGCTCATTCTCTCGTAGTATTCTTCCACTTTGGACAGGAGGAAATTCCAAAAGCATGGGATTTCTCGTTATAGAAATCCTCTCTTCTACTTCTTCCTCTCGTCCATTAATGTCGTCTTGGAAGAAACTGTTGATCTTTGTTTGTAGTCTTGCTGTGGTTTTAGGGCACTACCCCAGAATCACAGAGGGTCGGGTGAACATACCACCTGGAAAGACATTGCCGGCGGTTATAGTGTTTGGTGATTCGATCATGGACACCGGCAACAACAACAATCTCAAGTCTGTTATCAGATGCGATTTCCCTCCTTATGGTCAAAATTTCCCAGGAAAAGTTCCAACTGGTAGATTTGGCAATGGAAAAGTCCCCTCAGACTTCATAGGTACAATTATCATACTATAAATACAACCATATCAAACAAATTCCTTTATATATAGAATCGCCAGACGGCTACAAAGATTGCATGGTTTCAATTTCCAAAACATATGTAAATTATGAAACTTCTTTTGTAAACATTATTGCTGCATACACTGTGCATAGCAGTTAAAACGTACAAACACTTTCAGGAGACATTGATGATAAGTTTACATTCCAACGCTTTATTTTAATGTTTTTGGTTTTACACAATTATGATAAGTTTACTACTGAATCATATTATTGATTTAGCTTAATCTTTATTTTAGACGTAAGTCGTTTGTCCAAAATTAAAAAGAGGAAGTAATTTCTAGTTGAGTAAATATATATTATGGTTGATCATCAGCTCAAGAATTGGGAGTGAAAGAGTTTGTGCCCCCATATGCGGATAAAAGTCTAACACCTGAAGAACTCAGCACTGGAGTCTGCTTTGCTTCTGGTGGCACCGGATATGACCCTCAGACACCCCAATTAGTAGTAAGCCTATATGTTGCATATAACTTACAAGTTTCCAGTTCAATTTGGCTCCTCATATATTCCTTAATTCTCTCCTAACGATTTAGACGCTCATAATGCAGTCAGTTATATCGATGTCGGAGCAGTTGAACCAGTTCAAAGAGTATTTAGGGAAGCTGAAAGCAAGTTTTGGCGAGAAGAGAACAAACTTCATCCTCGCCAACAGTCTCTTTCTGGTGGTCGCCGGTAGCGATGACATTGCCAACACCTATTTCACTATTGGCATCAGAAAAGCTGAATATGATGTCCCTGCTTACACTGACCTTATGGTCAATTCTGCCACTAGTTTCCTTCAGGTAATTACATTTGAATCATATATAACTCACTGGTCAAGATCCTCAATAATTTTTTTAATTAGTGTTAATTTGTGCTTAATTTGCAGGATTTGTATGCACTTGGGGCTAGAAGGTTCGGTGTTTTCAGTGCACCACCAATAGGGTGCGTACCTTCACAGAGAACTCTTGGTGGAGGAATTCAAAGACAGTGTGCAGAAGAGTACAACGACGCAGCGAGGCTATTCAACTCTAAGCTGTCAGCCAACATGCACTCCTTAAATACAAAGCTGCCCGATAGTAGAATGGTTTATATCGATGTTTACACCCCTATACTTGATATCATTCTTAACCCTGCCAAATACGGTAAGTAGTTAAAACGTTATTACATCTATCTGTTTTAACCTCAACTAATTGATCATCGGGATTAATATGTATTCTGGTGTGTGTTGATTGACTTGTTTAGGGATGAAAGTGGCGAATAAAGGTTGTTGTGGCACAGGGGCAATAGAGGTAGCGATATTATGCACCAAATTGTCTCCGACGTGTGAAAATCCTGGGGATCATGTATTCTGGGATAGTTATCACCCTACTGAACAAGCATATAGTGTGCTCATTCCTCCACTTCTCAAAAAATACGTAAACGACTTCTTCTGATCGAAGAAGACTGATATATGCAGTTGCCCCTGAATCCAACTATATATTCAGGCTTATGTCATCGGAAAAGAAAAACTATTCAGGCTTAATTTATCAACTTGTACTGTTTCAAAACTTCTAGTTTCTCCAGACAGTACGTAATGTGGTTTGCCTTTTCACTATCTATGTGTTCTTTGAGATCAATATTACACTTTTTCTTTTGTTTTGAATAACATTACTGTATCAATCAAACTGATTAACTGCATTGTCCAGACATGCTTGGATATTCAACATTAAAATTATAAAAAAGATATGTAAATATAAAATGATAACTCTCTTTAATTGGCACCACCGCCGACGTGATCATTAATTATCAATATATATATATATATATATATATATATATATATATATGTGTGTGTGTGTGCGCGCGCGGTGCAAGAGATCCCATAATTTTTAAGATGAAATGAAGCTTCCCGATGTGCAAATATTAAAATTAGGTTCATGCTGTCATGCATCGATCACATGATAATGAACTCGATCCATGCATATATTAAGAAAAAGGTAAATATCGTATTGTAAGGTCAATGTCAGCTCCACCTACATACATACATAAACCCCATCATAACTACGTAGCAGTGTGTTAGGTCAATTTAATTCTACGTACGCAAACCATCCAAACTCGGACATGTCATCCACACTCATATGTTACACTTTTTCTTTTATGTTTATTAATTTTCTATAAAATTTTATTAAGTGAAGAAATAGTCAAAAATTTAGGTTTTGAATTTAGATGCAGTTATCTCTATTTGATAGTCCTTATCTATTTTTACGGGATGTACAAATTTCTTTTATAGGCTCATTTTTTAGTTAAATTTTACAGTTCCATCGGCCTAATTTATAATTTAAAGAACAATATTGCACATTATTATATATTAAAAGAGAATTGAATTATTTGAACGTACACTAGCAGTGTGCTAGCTAGGCAATTAAGTTGGAGTTCATTATTTGGAGTATGCTGAGCAGCCATGTGATCATATGGAGGGAATGGTGGGGTGTGTGTGATTTAAAAATTGAAGCTAGAATGCATGTGGGCATTAAACTGAAACAGTAGCAAAGGAGTGACCCCCTTCGATCTTGATTGATATATTGATATAATTAAATGATCGATTTTAATGCATGGGGACAGAAATAAAGAAGAAAGAAGAATGACGATCGAAGATGAGTTTATCGGAAATGAAGGATGGGCAGCAGCTGCCATATACATTTGCATAAATCCATCGCCGCTAGTTTTAATCACTTACTCTTCGTTTACATCGATCTGTTATTTATCTATTAGAATAAGATGGTGTTGAATTCGATAGATCGGGGTCGGTCAATATATATGTAGTACCTGCGAACTACCCGATGATATACATCTAACTTTTGTAAATGTTAAAATGTGTTGGCTAAAACCAGCTGCGGGATTAAGAATTAAATATACTTAAAATTAGATTTAAAAATAATAAAAATTGACAATTTTTTTTTTTAAAGAGTGCCACTCTTAAACCAAAGAATGTCAATCTTAATAACTAACACTTGAAGGAGTGTCATTTTTAAACTATAAACATGTTGAGGCTAATGAGCAAAATGCATGACAATATTTTATATGTTTAAAATATCGGTACACTGCCGTATTAGTAATATTATAAGCTTAAGTCAGCAATTCTATTATCTTTAATTAAAATTAACGGTTGAAATTTTTATAAATATAATTAAATATTAAAACTCCAAACATGTAATAAAGTTTGTTGTACTCTTATTTTCACTCGGCATGCATGGGTTTGGGACTCTTGGAGCTCATAGCTGTATCCAGACATATGCTCTGTCTGGTAGAGGAACATATATGATTGGACCAGGAGTACGGGCCGTTTCAACATTGGCAGAGCCCATGATTTGATTCAAATCCGACGTCTTTGGAATAACACGATTTGGTTGGAAACACACGGTAATTGGTATCATGGTATAACTTTATTTTGATAGGTATGAAAATAGTAATTGATAGTATAAGTGTCGTAGGGATTGAATCAAGATGTATGATTTTAATCACTCGTTCTGGAAAGTAGCCAGAACACTAAAATTTCAAAAGAACTGGTAAATTGATGGCCTTAATTAATCAATTAAGGAGCTGCTTTGTATGGTATACATATAATCAAGAGGAATCAAGGCTGCATGATCTAATTGTTGTACGCCTAATGCTTGAGCTAGCTGGTTCTTTGGGCGATGGGGTCGTAGAGATCGATCTAGAAAGTAGAAACCAAATCAATCACACCTATTAATTCAGGGAATTAAAGAAGCCACATTCATCCTTCAATTATTAAGCATGGTCATATCTAACACGTAGTCTTAATTAGTTCTAATTCAGCGAGCCATTCAATTTATTAGCTACCATGCCGACCGACTATGATTAATTTCATATGATCATATAAACTGTCACGTTACTATATGAAGCATAGTACAATTAGAGAACCTGTTTAATTACCATAATTAGCAACACCAATCAATCAAATCTATGCATGTTGATATTATTTATTGAGCGGCATAAAGAGTTAATTAGAACACTGGAAAGTTTCAACTGTCAACAATAAGATGAGAAGGTATTATTAAATGCACATGACACCATGCTAGTGAAAACTATGCAAGTATAGTTAAGGTTTTCTATATCTAAGTTTGAGTTAGAGATCGATCGAGAACCAGACTCAGAAGTATGGATGCAATGCGAGCAATAGTATATTGTGTATTCTTTGTTATATTCTGATGAGCAATTATAGCTTTGGAGAGGTTTTAGACATGAAGCACCTTAGACATACACTCCCCAACTCAAAGTTCGTCTTCATGGACATCTACAACCCACTACTTGATATCATCACAAACCCTAATGAATACGGTAAATATTCAATATCGTACGCTATATGTCGTACACTGTAATTTACCTTTACATGCAGATCGAGTAAAGATAAGAACCTGATATATGTATTCTTCATGATGATCAGGGTTTGAAGTTGTGAACAAAGGGTGTTGTGTACTGGTTTGATCGAAGTAACAAAACTGTGCAACCAGTTTCAGCGAACCTGTACGGACGACTCCAAGTATGTTTTTTGGGATAGTTTTCATCCAACTGAAAGAGCATACAGAATCATTGTGCATCGCCTTCTAACACAATATGCAAGCGCGCAGCTTCTTTTGATCGAGACACAAGCCTACACTAGAGTATTCCTTGCATTATACAAATATGTGGATCATAAATAATTCCCCCCCCCCCCCCCCTTCGAGCTTAAGTTCTTCGCTATCTATCGGCTCAGCATATACTTATTTTCAGATCGTTTTCTTCTAGCCAAAATTTAGGCCAGGATTTGTTTCTACTAGTTTTCACTTTGTGTATGTATTATGTACACATTATACTGATTATAGGATCGATCTGTGTTATCCTGGCACGTTCTGGATCACTATATTTTGCGACAACAACATACAGAGTATTTCCAATTATATTTTTTCGTTGGATGCTTCAATTAGTCCATTAATTTACTGATACCAACTGATTGGCGAGTCCCATAAACATGCGAAATAACCAACTTAGACTTTAGATATATATATATATATATATATATATGCTTTTTAAGGACTGAATGGGTCGGTTTGCATATATATTGGATGTGTACGTACGTACATATGCTTATTAGTTGCCTAATTAATTTAACACGTATAGTATCATGCACGTACATGCTATAATTAAAATATTTCGTGCAAGCAATTGATCCTAAGGTTAGGTCACAACCTATATACACATGATGACATGAAGATCTCATGAGTCATGCCCATGATATGCCCATTCCTTTGGGTTTCATAGTAATAACGATCAAGGAGAAGTCTGCCCGAAGTGAAGACTAATCCAAAGACCGGAAATGACACCCAATTTTCTATGGTTGTTTCTTTCTCTGTATCTGATATTTACTAGTGCCCTAGCTATTGTTAAGCTACCGGAAAATGCAACAGTTCCTGCTGTTTTTATGTTCGGAGATTCGATAGTCGACACTGGCAACAATAACAACCTAACAACAACCTTTCTGAAGAGCAATTTCCCTCCCTATGGAAGAGACTTTCTTGGAGGAGTTCCAACCGGAAGATTTTGCAACGGCAAGATTCCAGCGGACTTCGTCGGTAGATAATATATTGTTAAATTACTATAAATCGATATTAATTTAGATTCAATGCCTTACATATATATCTTGTGTACGTTCCTTCTCTTATTATTATTATAGTTTTTTTTTGGTTTTTTTTTTCAGTGCAGGAACTGGGGATCAAAGAATACTTGCCAGCCTATCTTGATCCAGATCTACAAGAAACGGACTTGCTTACTGGAGTAAACTTTGCTTCAAGCGGCTCGGGGTTTGATCCCTTGACATCTACAGTTATGGTAATAATACAAATTTGTATATAAAACGTACATATAACTTTATTTATTTAATATCTTCAGTAATTAATATAATAATTAAGAACGTAATTTTCTTCATCAGCAAGTAATGCCATTATCAGAACAGTTAGACATGTTGAAGGAATGCATTGAGAAGCTGAACAAGTACGTCGGGGAAGAGAAGGCGAATATCATTATAAGCAACAGCCTTTTCATGGTGGAAACAGGAAGTGATGACATTGTGAATACCTACTATCATACGCCTACACGTTTCTTTCAGTACGATATTCATGCCTACACTGATTACCTTCTCACCGAGGCTTCAGCATTTGTGCAGGTAATACTTAGTTCATCCATTCATGACTTAATCGTACTAGCTAATGTAGATCACTTAAACTTGTGATTTTCAATGAAGAAATTATATGAATAGGGATCATAGGGATCATAAGTCTGCCACCAATTGGATGTATGCCGTGGCAGCGAACATTAGCAGGAGGCACAGAAAGGAGGTGCGCTAAAAAGTACAACGATGCAGCTCAGATGTTCAACACTAAGCTATCAGCGATGACGGATTTCCTGACCAATAGCCTACTTGATGCCAGAGTCGTCTTCATGGATGCATACTATCCTTTCCTTCATATCCTTCAACACTATCACAAATATGGTAACTAAATACCTATGATTAAAAACCATTCAATATCACATATATGTATTATTATCTCTATAAAACAGTCATTAGTTATGCATGCCTGTGATCTATATATATACAGGATTTGAAGTTGTGAATAAAGGGTGTTGTGGAACAGGGATGTTAGAGGTGACCATTCTTTGTAACAAATGGAGTCCCAACGACACATGCACAAACGCGTCGAGCTATGTGTTTTGGGACAGTTATCATCCTACGGAAAGAGCTTATCAGAAGATCCTTACCCGTCAAGTAATCCAAAACTCCATTCATTCGATTCTTTCTTCTGATCGATCATCCAAGATGCCGCTAGCTCGCTGCAGGTGATCATCAATCAGGCCTTGAATTGCTAATCCACTCATGTACTCGATCGATCATTCAATATATGTTGCAATCGATCAGTCAGATCTATTTTGGTGTATATGATTTTGTCATATGAAATATATCCGATCGACTAGTCAAGTTTTTGGTTCCATTAGTTTACTATACCAGAGTTGAGCATAAAAATGTACAGAAAGAAAACCCGACTCATACGTATTACGGCCTTATCGGGCCCATTGGGCTTTTCCTAACCCGAATGCTGAAGATACACCGCCCACCGTTAAAAACAAGGAAAAATTTAGAAAGGCAGAAGATTCCAGTAGACCAATCTTTACCAGGTTGCCGCTCTGGATTTTGAAATCCAACTAATTAAACTTGAAATTCACATTCTCCAAGTTCACAGAGTAGTCTTTAATCGTCGTGCTCAGGCTCTGTGTCTCTCGATTGGGTTCGGAAATGGAAGCCAAAGCTTTCGCAGCTGACAAGTTCAAAGCTCTCACGAAATCGACCCAGGATTTCTTCGACACTCTCATCAATGGACCTCCTAAACCTCCGCGTCGCAATAATAATCCGGTAGATTCCAAAACCACCTCCCTCTGTTTGATGTTATCTCCAGTTCATTTGCCACTGTAATTATGCTTAATCTTGCTAACAGTACATTAATTTAGCCCTAATTTGTAGTTTATTAACTAATCTAATATGTGAGGAAGAGAAGTGAGAATAAATGGATTGTTTATCAGGTTTTAGGGGAAATTGGGACTTTTGTAGAGGGGATAAGTAGCTATATATAATAAAACGAAGCTTTACAAGGTCTACATGTTGTGGAATTTGGCAGATTGCTGTATTGAAGCGGTTGCAACGAGAAGCGTTTTCGGACATGATGAAACTGAGGGATAGACAGGATAAAGTTGAGAAAATTGTGTCGTTGTACGGGACTTCCAGAGGGAAAGGGAGTCCATTTCAAGAGGCCAACACTCTTATCAGGGGAGAGTTTGATCACTTGGGGGCGATATCTTTCATGCATAATGATGACGAGTCTCATCAAGAATCTGAGGCTCTTACTCAGGCAGGAATAATAACTGGGGTTAAGTCGAGGTTCAGCGTTGAAACAACTGTTCGGGAAAATGATACGCTTGTCGCAGAGTTTGTGGCCAGTGAAAAGCACAAGATTGATCTCTCTGATCTTTCAGAATGCTCGCTTTCTCTTGCTAAAGTGGCGTATACAGCAAATTATAGTAATTGGTTATCTGCAATTGCAATCCCAGTGGGAGCTCAATGTAGGGATGTTGCAGTTCTTACGAATCCTTCTCATCAGGTATCAAATCTTTGCACCAATTTAGATGCTTGCCTAGTTTGTTTGTTCTGTTCATTTTTTTTTCCTTCATAATAAAAATTTGCATACATGTATGGTGTGGCTGAGTAGTGTTCAGGAATTTATTAAGATCATAATTCATGAACTAAATTTCTGACTACTATTGCTTGAAGACAGTGATGTCTATAAGTGGTATGCCTTTTGCTTAGTTTCTAAAACCAGAATTGTGTGGTGAATATAACAAAGTGTCATTATGGCTCAGTTGGACAATCCTTGTGCAAGAGTGTTATTTCTGTTGAGAAATGTGATTGGTTTATTAAATTGAGTGGTGTAAACTGCTACCAAGGGCTGCACATGTAAGAGTGTTATTTCTGGTGATACATTTGTTTGGTTTTTTAGTTGAGTGATATTAGTCCCTTAGTGGAGCATGCAGGCACATTCTGTTATCCCTCTTTGTACATAATATGATACTCAGTCATAATGACATAATGTGTTTCTCGTTGAAATTCTACTGGAATTGCCAGTCAGTCTCTTGATGGGATTTTGTATATCACAGTTTTTTTTGTCTTTGCAGGGAAAGGGCCTAACTCATTTTTCATCATTTGGACCACCTCTTTTAAATGAGCGGAATGGTAGTGCAATTGGCTTGATGGTGAAAAAATCAAATGTTGTTGCTTCATTGGCACAGTTTGTTTCCGGACAAGTAGTTTCTAGTAGAGTCGGCCACTGCTTCAGCACTTTTGCGCAAGTTGTCTGTCAGTTACCTGCAAGAACAAAGCTCTCACTTCTTGGTCTGCACCAAGTGCCTAGATTGTCCAGTGAACATGTCAATCATGGAGCTCTTAACATTGGATTAGGTGAATTGCTGCCGCATCTATCCCCTGAGACAGCACCTGAAGCATATACTCCACCCCTGGGAACAAGCTCACAGGGATATGTGTCAACTGGACCAACTGGATCCATTGCTCTGATGCTGGAATCCGAAATTGATGAGATTACAAAGATTGGAGGCTGGATTGAGATGAAGCAATCAAATCCTAAGAATATAGAATGGGCTGTCACCGTATCCGATGACTCTGAAGACTCCTTTGGATGGGGACTGAGTTTAAATGGGGGGCTGGGAGTCGAAGGTCCCCAAAGTTGGAACCATTGCCAGGTTGAATCCTACTTGAAACTTAACTTGGGTAAGAGACTGAGTGTAAAGCCCGGTATCACAACACATATAGTGGATGGCAAGCCCAGAATGACTGCTCTTATGCTTCGTTCCAACTGGTTCCTCTGAGTATTCAAGTCTCATTTTTCGTGCAAATAGACCCGAGGATATGAGGATATCAGCACACATATATATATATATATATATATATATATATATATATATATATATATCTGGCACATCAAATTCTGAACAGTGCTTGGCTTTTGAGGTGCTTCGTATAATGTAAGCGCAACTCAAATGTAATCGGCATTTTTTTTCTTCCTTTGTACCAAGGATGTGTTATTAGGTTCATGCAGAATGACATTTTTGGATGAGGAACTTGTGTATTGGTGAATGCATTATTAGGTTCCAATTAGCAAACCTCAAAATATTGTTCCTCAGAATTATTTGATTAGCGTTGTTTAATGAAAGTCACGAAACTAAATAAAGAGTTTAACCGAGTGAAAAGTGAAAAATTGCTGTAAATTATTCTACTATGTGTATTTTAGTAATTTCAGATGGAGGTAGTGTTTGCATTTTTTTTCTTCCTGCTTTTTAATATTAAAACTCTTTTATTGCTGCTCTCCTCTATCTATCTCAATCATTTCAATTCTCTCTCCGATTTCTAGAGTAATCCACAGCAGCGAGAGCGATCGAAACGATGTCGTCCGGAAGGAAGATAACCCTGAAGAGCTCCGACGGTGAGTCGTTCGAGGTGGACGAGGCGGTGGCTCTGGAGTCGCAGACGATCAAGCACATGATCGAGGACGATTGCGCCGACAATGGGATCCCACTCCCCAACGTCACCAGCAAGATCTTGGCCAAAGTCATCGAGTACTGCAAGAAACACGTCGACGCCTCCCCTAAGTCCGACGACCGCTCCTCCTCCTCCGGCGACGATGACCTCAAGAACTGGGACGCCGACTTCGTCAAGGTCGACCAGGCCACCCTCTTCGATCTCATCCTGGTCCGTTTCACTACCTCTCCTATTTTTACCGCTGTTAAATCATCTATTTACTCTTCAAATTGTCTTATGGTTTAATCATGGAAATTAGGTTCATGAATTGTTTTGTTAATAGTTCATATGATTAGCATGATCGGTGGATTTATTTATATATACGGCGAATTTTAAAAAAGGAATTTAGTGCTGTTTAGCTGTGTGTAATTTGTGAGCACTGGTGTTTTGATTTTCGAAGAAATGTGTGGTGTGAAAATGGTCTTATTATGATCTATATATGTTTCCCTATCTTTGAGTTGTGTTTGTTTGTAGGCTGCGAATTATCTGAACATCAAGAACCTGCTCGACCTTACTTGCCAAACGGTGGCGGATATGATCAAGGGGAAAACGCCTGAGGAGATTCGCAAGACATTCAACATCAAGAATGACTTTACACCAGAGGAAGAGGAGGAGGTTCGCAGGGAGAACCAGTGGGCTTTTGAGTGAAGGTCATGAATATGAATATGAAGAAATCTGTTTTTCTTTGTTTGTTGCACATTCTGAATGCTACGGTCTGTCTGTTACTGAAATGGTTTATCTTTGCGTAGTGAATTACTCTTCGTTGGATATGTTTCTCCTTACACAATAATTGCTGTCCTCCATGTTACCCCTTTGTTGTTATCCAGTTCTCTTTTGATATATTAAATGTGATTTCATTCCCGGTTCTGTTCAGTTGCTCGCACCCCTTAGGCTTTTGAGTGCTCTTGTTTTTTTTTTTCGTTTTGACTTCCAAATTGTTGCATTTTAAAGTTGGTGAAGAGCTTGTATTTTTCTGCAATATGATTGGTGAAAACTTCTATTGAGCTAGATAGTAAATGAAACTAGTGGTTGTTAGGAACTGAACTGTTGAAGTAGTGCAAATCTCTTTAAACTATTACTCTCCAATACAGAAGTCATTCTTAGGTTGTCATGCTTTGATAATTCAAAGATTTAAGAAATCGAAACCCTGTATGCTTTAAATAGCTATGGTTCACTGGCCGTTAAATCTTTGTGTCAGCATGGATGGATTGACTTTCAATCCTTAGATCCAGCTCTACCCTGTGTTATTACTTCTAAAATACTGCTTTCATGTCATTTTTCAAATACTTACAACATATGGACTGCGGACTTTATACTGTCCATTGCTCCATGTAAGAAACCCAAACATGTCTTCCTTGGGAACAGGTGTGGTTGAAGAGAAAACCACTTGATAACTGAGCTTCTGGTTGTTCGTAGAAAAATGTAGTTTAGCAGGAATCACTTCGACGCTTAGACCTCTAGGTGTATCCAGGATTGCTGTGAAAACTATTTCACCATCTCCTGCAACATTTGTAACCTTCCTGCTTATATTCCTGCTTTCTTTTCCGTTGAATTTGGAGATTGCTATTGATGGGTAGTTGATGTTGGATATGTAATCAGCCTTGGAGTCTTTGGGGCAAGTAAAACCTATAGGAATAGTTCTAGCAAGGGTTTTGAGTTTGGTTGTATCGAACCCATAATAGCAGAGATAGTTCAAGTAGTCGATGGTGTCGGTTTCATATACCAGCCCTGGTTGTAACGATCCAGCTGATGTTACTTCCCCTGCACCATAGTCGTATGGTGTGGCTATTGAACTTGAATCTGTAGTTATTGGGGTTTTTAAATTATTTACTTGAGTTGCTGCAGCAGATAGATTCAACAATTAGTTTGGTGATGGTAAAGGAGCGTGTAAAATTTAGGAATACCATTTCGTTGGTTAGTAAATTTTAGTCCTTGACCTGTTGTCATGATGGCCGATCTGATGGCCGATGGACTCCATGAGGGGTTTTGAGATTTGACAGAGGCTGCTATCCCGGAAACATGAGGGAATGCCATGGAAGTCCCTGAGAGGACATTGAATTTTGGGGCCTCCTTTCCGGCTAGAGTAACCGCTGTGTCATTGCCAGTCCAAGCTGCAAGAATGTCCACACCAGGTGCTGCAATATCAGGCTGTGTAGAAGTAAATCAGCAATGGTTGTTTGCTAGTTTTGAATTTAGAAGCCTGCTTAGATAGTTTTCTTGCCTTGAGTATGTTATTCGTGGCAGCTGAAGGGCCTCTGGATGAAAAGTATGCAACTATAGGTGCAGGTTTATACTTTGTCACGGTCTCTGTTGGTAAGATTGTTGCAACTGGGTTTCTGCACAGATATTGAGCAAGTATTCTGTCAATAGGTATTGTATTTTGGTCGGGTGAATTTGATTTTGGTTTGTTTGTCTACCTGGTTGAGTTTATATAGGAGAAGATATCTTTGGCATCCTTCATACTGATGGCGGTTGCAGGAAATGCTCCATATGTGTCTGCCACTATCCCGATACGATCATCCCTGGTGAAAACTGCACCTATTCCGCCAAGAGACTTCACAGTTTCAATTTGGTTATCAGCAGTGTAAAAAGGAACATCTGTGTCGCAGATAACAATCTTCCCCTTGATCATTTTTTCGTCCAATGATTGTCCGTCGCAGTTTCTGAACATTTAAGAACAGTGTGATCGTTTAGATGTATAGACGGTGTGGACAAAAGCTCTGAACACTGCATGTCATAAGAGTCAGATGGATTCATATGAAGTATACCTTGCTTCTGATTCATCAGCGTCTGTTGTCTTCGCTGATAGTGTATATCAGTGGGTACACAGGAAATTTCTGGAGACTAGAAAAATTTATGCCTACTCCCTGTGAGATTCACAATAATCTTGGAATTGAATCGATGTCTTTATCTATCATATATATCATTTATAGAAAACGTAATATTAGTAAGTTAGCAACTGATGTAGTGTGATTCACCTCGATCACTTTGTTTCCCCCCAAGATCACGTTAGACTTGAAGTTCCGATCAATGGTAGAGGCAGCAACAGTCAGTAGCCAAGGCGCAAAGTTTCCAACTGTTGCACGGTTTGGTCCATCATTCCCTGCCGAGGACACGACTATAATCCCCTGCTCCACTGCATGGAAAGCTCCCATTGCAATGGGGTCGCTGCTCAACTCTGGCTGATAACTTGACGAACCAAGGGACACAGATAAAACATCCACCCCATCACTAATAGCATCATCGAATGCCGCTAAAATTGCCGATGCATAGCAACCCTCTGCTGTGCATACCTTATACATGGCGATCCTTGAACCTGGGAAGCCTCCCTTGGCTGCCCCAGCAGCCAAGCCATAGTAGGATGCACCTGGTACAACACTCCCTGCCGCTGTGCTTGCAACATGTGTACCGTGCCCTACTAGATCCCTTGGTGAATCATTGTCTGTGATTAGATCATCAGAGTTGTAAAATCTTGCTCCTATCAGCTTCCTGATAATTTATTAAAACACAAAACTCAGATGTTTTGTCAAACTGGGAATTAGTAGATTATATTCTCCTTCTCAACTTGCTTTTGTTTAGTACTAGTACTATTTGTTAGCAGGAGCTTTACCTATTACAGCTGGATGAAGTAAAACCAGGTCCTTTCATGCACGTTCCCTTCCACCTTGATGGAATCGGACCCAAACCCTTGTCATTAAAACTCTCCGACTCCGGCCAAATACCTATATATCATCATTGAACACATTTGAAAATCAGGCTAGCCTTAGTTAACCCTGTGAATTTGAAGTACAGACGAGATAGAGAACTCTACCTGTGTCTAAAAAACCAATAATGGTGTCAGATCCTTTAGAGTCCGGTGTGTGTCATCACCCGCAGCATCATCCTTTTCGGAGATGCTGTGAGCAAATGAGTCGATTTCTAACTGATACTTGAGGAAATCCCAGGAATGAGTCGTGTGGAGTTTCAATAAGTGATCAGGAAAAACAGATACAACTCCAGGTTTTTGAGCCATGGACAGTGCCTCCTCCTCTGATAGCCGAGCCGCGAATCCTGAGAAGCCATGCCTGTAAATGTGCACCAACGCATTTGCTTTCCTGTAACAGTCACATATTCAACTCATCATAACTTAATCTTCCGTGTTTTACGTATGTTACTTGGCTTAGTGAAGATGGAGTATATTACCGTCTCAGAAGAGTAAGGAGGTGAGCATGGTCAGTCCTCAAGGAAGCTGTAGTGCTGGTTAAAGAGTTTGGAGCTGCAGATCCCATGTACACAATATAAACTCGGCTGCTGTTGCTCGTCTGATCAGTACTGGCTTTAGTACTAGTAAGGAAGAGAATAGCAGATGCAAAGAAAATGAGACACCTGAAGGCTTGAAGTAACGATCAGTAAGCTAATGAGTGGTTTTATATGTGCAGGACAAGGTAACGAGGGATTGGATTAGGCACTTTGATGGTTATCGAAGACGATGAGGTAGCTAGTAAGAAGCTTTAATTGGGATATACTTATTTGGTGATATGAGCACGCGCATTTCTTCAGGCCAAGCCACGTAGCTGTATACACTAAAACAAGCAGCAATACTATAATACTAAACTATACAAACCCACTGCCGTAGTGCGGTGGATATGTGAGTGGTGGGGGAGGCGGGTGCGGTGGTGGTGGTGCTGGTGGTGGTGAAGATCTTATCGTACAGTGACATCATGTCATCAGATCAATGCAATATGCATTGCCGTCTAGTTTTGACTTACATGTTTAGAATGCACGCTATTCTGTTTTTAACAATTTGAGCCTGAATTGTGGTAACAAAATTAACAACTGTGTCCCCATTGCTTTTGTGCCCAAGTGCAGTTCTTACTTTGTAGGGAAATTCTTATATGCACTGCTATGTAGTTACACGAATCAATCTTATCCATTTAAAATACTTTATACACAGAGCTCACTATGTGTCTATATAAAGTCATCTAATCTTAACCATTCAAATTGTATGTGTAGGTACACGCCGTGTACTGAAAATATTATGACAAACATATAGTAGAACAAAAGTCAGAAACTGAATAGTAACCAATTCTCCCGATAATTTGCTTTTCTGATAGATTAGCCTGTGGGGTAAAAGCTAGTTTTTGATTTGATAGACCAAAGAGACAACAAAGTGGAGTTGGTGGAGTGTTCACTCGAAGTCATTTGGCTTTATCCTTCTAGTCGAAAGAATCTCTTCAAAGAAATTTTACTAAAATTGGCATCCTTGCTTTGTGTTTCCAGTTTGGACTCCTTCAATATTTACGAATTTCATCTATTACCAGTTACTACTTGATCATAAAAATGAAAGTAAAAGAAAACAACAACAATAAAACGATCAATACTTCAAAATATTTATAAAAAATAAAAATAAAACGTGGGCCCTCGAACTGAAATCTTTTTTGACGAGGCCCATGGTTATAGGCCTACTAGTCATATCGGGGGTGGGCTATTAAATTGCTTTCTCGTTGGTCCAAATCCAATTGCACAACAGCTCAAAGCTCTCTCCTATGTTTTGTAAATTGATAAACAAATTAATTAAAGAAATAAACAATGTCTAAAATTTCCAGGTTCTGGTGAAGGTGTACGCACCGAAAGCAGAACTATTCCCAACGAAAAAAAAAGAAAGCAAAACTGTCAAAAAATTTCTCTTCACTAATTGATTAATTAAGTAAACAAACACTAATCACTTTTTCACCATACCTGACAGGTTTTTTTTCCCCTTATTACATCCATAACCCACAGGCACTTAGCCATTTACTATATATTATTGGTGCTGAATTTTTATTCTACAGTAAATGAACAATTCTGGGCTGGACGGGTCGGGTTGCATTCTTGCATCTGAGCCGTTGATCGGGTTTTCATCTAATTTCTTGCATCTGAGCCCTTGGATCGAGTTTTCATCTGATTCCTTCATTCACTCATATAATTGAGGGAAAAAATTTAAGAATAGTACACTAAGTTTTTACCGCTAATAATAAGGGAGAATTACTTAATAGTACCTGACCACATTTGAATTAACTAAAAACTCACTTTCCATATTTCTTATACAAATTAGGACATAAGCCCAAGCCCAAAAAATAAGTAGACCAAAATTGATTAAGTAATTAATGTAAAAATATCTAAAATACCCTTATTTTCGTGAAAATTACCAACTGCCACCCAGATCTAACAAGTTTCTCTCTCCTCCTTTTTTTAGTTTTTTTCAAGCAAATTTAAATTTTCCGGCTAAACTACCAGTAATTTGGAGGTGAGCCAATATATAAAGTTGTTCCTTATGTCATGGGCTTTCATTTAAGTACCATATTGCATATGTTTTGAGAAATTTTGAAATTTCGAATTTTGCTCACCAAAAATCACAGTAGCAGTTAGTATCTCAGTCGACAGTAACAGCTAGATTTATAGTCAATAGTAGCAAGTGTCTTCCCACAGTAGCAGTTAGATACATAATCGACAGTAGCAGAGACCTTCCCAGCCAACAGTAGCACCTTTCAAATCGACAGTAGCAGTTACTTTCATGCTCGACAGTAGCAGGTACATTCCAAGTCGACAGTAGCAGGTGTCTTCCAAGTCGACAGTAGCAGGTGTCTTCCAAGTCGACAGTAGCAGGTGTCTTCCAAGTCGACAGTAGCAGTTAGTTTCCTAGTCGACAGTAGCAGCTAGTTTTGCAATAGACAGTAGCAGCTAGATTTGTAATAGACAGTAACAACTAGTTTTGTAATAGACAGTAGCAGCAATTAGGACTAAATACATGCTTGTAAATATTAAGGACAAAAGAGTAAATTAGTTAATAACATGTGGCAGCTTGTTATGCACATGGTATTTATTTGTAAATTTTTGTCCTAATTTGTTCAATTAAATATGTAAGTGAGTTATTTGTAAAACAAATTGTTGTCATGTACTAATTTGTAGTTTGTCCTAATAATAAAGGTCTATTAAGTTTCAGAAAAAACACATCAATACATGATGTTGGAAATTTAAGTACATGCCGTTAATAACGGCGCTAACCTCCTGTAATTATTCATTTTTTGCAAGAATAGGTTGGCTCTCTTTAACCTCTCTCAAAATTCCAAACAAGAAACCCATAAGCCCTTCACCGAGCCACCACTGCTCACTAACTTGTCAAGAAATTCTAGCAAATTCATACACCCAAATCAGAAAAGACGAAGACATTTTCTCAACATTCAATTCAATTGGGACCCAAGATCTGAAAATTGCCCAGATTCAAGCCATCAACCACATTTCTCGGCAACCAAAGTAAACCAACAAGAAAGCAAAAGCCAAATCAGAAACCCAGGAATTGAAGAAGACGAAGCAAAACAATTAAATTGTGATTATAGATTTGAAGGGAATCAATTAAAAATGGGCAATTGTTAATCTACATAGACCACAATTACCACATAACCACCTCAAAACCAGAGACAAACCTGAAACCCCTATGCTTCCAGAGACCCAAATGACCAATCCATCCATGCATATCCAGAAACACCCAAATTCCTACCATAGCCTAAAGGCCTCACCCCCATAGAAAAGACAAGCTCCAGCTTGGAGCACTCGGGTTTGGGTTCTAGGTCGAGCTTCGTGGTCGTGCAGAGCCCCTCTTTTCCTCTCGATTTTGATCAGTACGTAAACCATTTCATGGAGTTATTGCTTCCATCACCGTCTCTCTCTAATTTCGGGAAAATGTAAGAGATAATTGTAATGATACAATTTTACCCTTGAAAATATGTTAAAGTGACAAACCAACTAACAGAGTAGTTAACAACATGTACTTGAATTAGGTCGAGTTTTCAACTTCGCGTACTAACGTGTTATTTTTAAAACTTAGTAAATCTTAATTCTCAGTGGCGAAAAGTTCGTGTACTATTTTTAAAATTTACCCATAATTGAGGGTTTCAGAGGATGGAAGAAGAAGAACAGAAAAGAAGAAGAACAATTGATCTTTGAGGATTTCAGAGGATTGAAGATTCCATTGGCGACAGAGAAAGAGTGGGAGATTGGGGTCGTGGGATTCAGAGAACAATTGATCTTTGTCCTGGTTGCTCTCATTGAACTCATTGATTCGACTCTGCTTTGCTAAACAAGGACTGTGTTCGCGTGATTGGATTAAGATGGGTCATTGGATATGTAGGATTTCAGCATCAGAGTCAAGCTCCCACCATTTTCTGGAACCGTCATTCCCCAAAACTTTCTCATTCATCCCGCCAACACCACTCAGTTTCCTCATCCTCAATCTCACCATCACCTTCATCATCCAAGCTATGCAGCCTCCTATCCTCATCAGGCTTATACTTCCACTCCAATCTCTTCAATATATCACGGTCTTTCCACTTCCCCACAACCGAAACCGCTTCCTTCTTGGCCTTCCCCAACAATATCTCCCTCCACAAAAACCCCGAATCAGCAGCCCTCTTCAGAGCCCCATCACCTAAATCCCCCACAGCAACAGTCCTCACACACCTCCTCCTCGCCTCCGTCACAACATCCACAAACTCCGAATTATCTGATACAAGCACCAAACACTCAGACCTCCCCTCATCCATCATCTCCACAATGTCATCTCTCAATGCCACAAATCCATCCTGAGAGTTATCACTCAAACTCTTCACCCAAAACCCCGCCCGCTTCAGCTCACTCACCAAACTATTCCCTTCTTTCGGAATCATCACATCCCTAACTGCATTCCTATACTTCTCCATTTTCATTGCCCACTTCCCCACCAGCTTCACCCTCCTACTCCCCCTCGCTGACTTTATCTGATTCAACCTCTTCATGTGCTCCCTCTCATGAAGCTTGAAGTGGTTCACAAGCTTCTCTTTAGTATTAAACCTCCTACCACACACCCTGCAAATGTTGGCCTCCTCCCTTATCACTACCCTGTTCCTCTCTTTTCTTATTTTCCCCACAACTTGTGGAACAGAGTTGAATGCGTGGCGGCTCCTGTATGCAATCATGTGCCTGACAAGCCCGAATGATGAAGCTCCCGTCTTTAACCTGCCGGCGGCCTCAAAAGGCGAGACTGATTTAGGGGGCTTGGTTTCTAAGTCCCAAAAAATTGCAACGCTGGGTTGGGAAATTTTAGGTTTTGCCAAATGTGGATGTGGGTTGGTTCCGAAATGGCAATGTCTAATGAAAAGCGTAAAGGGGTTTAAGGTTTCAGACGTTTTGGGTTGAATTGGGATGGAAAAGTTGTGAAATTTGAGAAGTATAACCATTGCTAGAGGTTACTACCCTGTTCTTCCTGACAGAACCTGATCATGCACAAAACACAGAGTCTGTCAGAAATACTATCAACACTTGCATTGGACTCAAAATGAGATACAAACCAATATGTTCATGTGAGAACTCCAATCAATCAGAAGAAGAGAGAAAAATCTATAAGTGGGAAAATGAAATCCCTCAGCGGCGTTTGATCGAGCAGTTGGTGTGCAACAATGAAAAGCCTACCCGATGACTCTCGAATTCATACTGTGATTATAAATAAAGCCTGACTTTGTAGAAAGTAAGATGAAAATCTCAAGCACAAACCAGAGCAAGACGAGCTGAAATTGTCTAAAGTTTTTGAGTAATACGTTGTTGGAAACCAAATGGAGTGAAAGCAGTAGAAGTAAGAATGTATGAAAATATATAGACCTTTTATGGAGTGTTTGAGCTCGGTTTATAGCGGACTTGTCCTAGCAAATGCTATTCTTTTCTTTTCCTATCAAAATTTTTTGGGAAAATTTTAAAAACAATACATGAAGTATGTACCATTGAGAATTAAGGTGTATTTACTTTGTAAAACATCACAATGGTACATGAAATTCGAAATATGACACAATTTCAGTACATACCGTTAGTTTGGCCGTTAGTCTACTGATTTTTGTCAATTTAATGAAGGTAACATTGTCTCTTCAGCAAGAAAAAGAAGAAAAAGATTTAACAGTTATTGACGGCATGTACTAAATTTGTGCAGGATACTCAACTTCATGTACGATTGTGATATTTTGTAAAGTTAAGTCACCTTAATTCTCAGTGGCGCATACTTCATGTACCGTTTCTTAAAGTTTTCGCGGTTGTGAGTTCGACCCATCAAAAAAATTAATTATAATATTTAAATCATTTATATAATCAAAGAAATTAAAACAAATTCTCAATGACCTACCGGGTATCTTTGATGGGTTTGGCGATTGAAATTTTGTGATTTCCAACAGAGCAGTTGGGTCTCTAACTATTGTTACCGTGCACCAGGTGTAGAATGGGGCATGATGTTTCCAATTGTATCACTGAATCAGTTCGTAACTTTAAATATGTGACTATGTTTTTAAACAATGTTGGATTAACTATAAACAGGCAGAATAGATGACATCCTAAGATTTTTATTGCGTTTCACCATATAAATTAGTGTTTCCAAATCCTAAGACGTTTCAAAGTTATAGCGTCAGATGTCTGTTTTAGGGTAGTCATGTAACTCATGTTACATCCTGCCTTAGTCTTAATCAACATTGTTATTGTTGTACATATCTTACTCGTGTTGTAACTTGTAAGACTTATGTTTTTTGATAATTGGAACAAGTATTTTATAGGAGTTGGTGTACTTGTGTTAGCTCAAACTTTTCAACATAATTGTTATGATTTTATAATTACAGTTTTAGTGCATATGTCTTTATGTTGGTTGCATTAGAGAATGAACAAATGTACTTGAACAATGTTTCTTATGTTAGTGCTTGAAAACAATGCAGCATCTTATGCAATGTCACACTCCCATTAGAAAAACTCTTTCTATCCCACATCATATGACATCGTCCAAACCATTCATCTCTATGATAAACAAACCAAAATTAAGCAAACTCAACATCTTGTTTTGCTATTTTAATTACACTTGCTATTTTAATTACACTAGTTAGCAGGGCCGCGCTTTGCTGCGGCTCTTTGGAGAAGTTGGTCTGTGATGGACTAAGATATAGCGAGAATGGAAGTGGTGAAAGTGAAGTGGTAGTCGTTTAATATGGAAGAAAAATTCAGATACAAAGTATGGAAGAAAACTTCTGATACAAATTTTACAAATTTTAGAAGTGGAAGTGGTGAACGTTGAAGTTGTTTAATATGGATACAAACTTCCGATACAAAGTATGGAAGACAAATTTACATTTAAGTTATGACCTTCATATGCCCTATCCGCCTTATCATCTAAATAGGGCGAACAAGAGCCAAGGATACATGACTATTAGGTGGAAAAATATGCTTGCAAGTTTCTGAGGTAGCCTACTATCTATTCCATGAAATGGACTTCATATTCCAATGTCTTGAGGATAGCATATCTTAGCACATATAGAACGTATTTAGGGCACATGTCAGTCGAACTGAAATTTCTGTTAGATATATCAATAATATGCGGTGCAACTGTAATTTGTGGGTTTGTGTTTTCTTGCTAATGTGACAGTCAGAGTGATATCTTGATGTGATAATTCTCAATTTCTATTTTATTCAGTTGCTTTAAATAGCACTTGTAAGTTTTTTTTTTATGAACTTTTGCAATTATTGAAAATAAGATAAAATTGCTCCACGGGTCTTCTCTGTTTCTCTCTCGTTTTCTTCGTCTTCTTCATTACTGTAACTACTTAAGCTTCTAGAGTTTTCATATAGATGTCATGTTATCTTGGTATCAGAGATTCAACTCTTGATCTTGAGGCTAGTTTTGATCTTATAGTAGCTCAGTTGTTTGTTGAGAAAAGTGTGTGATCACGACTATTACACAATCAAATATCAACTCTCTATTGAGTATGATTACAGTTCGCTTAAGTGAGAATAATTTTGTCAAATGGAACTTCCAATTTCAGTCTGTGTTAGAAGGAAATGATCTGTTATCTTTCTTTGATGGCACAACTACATGTCCTTCTCGTTATGTTCTCTCTGATGATGGTGAAGAAACTGCTCAAGTGTCCTCAGCCTATAAGCAATGGAAGATAGACAAAGTCTTGCTTA
This sequence comes from Potentilla sterilis, assembly GCA_963682095.1. Lineage (NCBI taxonomy): Eukaryota > Viridiplantae > Streptophyta > Magnoliopsida > Rosales > Rosaceae > Potentilla > Potentilla sterilis. Next base: position 2,346,675 of record OY821762.1, read on the forward strand.
GTCTTTTGATGGTAACATTAGATGATGAGATTATGGAGATTATAGTGGGAAGTAACATCTAGAGAGGCTTGACTAATGACTTATGGTATGTGAATGCGTGACGAGGAGATCGACACCCGTAGTGAGATGGATTGCACGATGAAACTGATCCGTGGTATACGTCTACATTCTACATATATATAGAGGTTAATTGCGTGATCCACAATCAAATAGGAATGTAAAGTATTCTAATATTTTAGTCCTAGTGTGTTACCTACATAATGCCTTATCATCTGAATAGGGGGATCAAGAGCCAAAAAGGATGCACGAGTACTATTAATTAGGGGGAAAACCGTGCTTCTAAGTTTGATAGTTTCTGTTTGGAAAAGTTTAACCAAGATGCAAATTAAACTAGTTTATAATCCATTTCATTGTTATTAATTGAAAGCTGTAGCAGAGGATTTCTGATTTCGCTACAAGGAAAAACGATACTCCAACCTTCTTAGGATTTTGTAGCCAATAACAAGAGAGGTATGGGCAAGTTTAATTTATTATGCTCGGATCTAATCATATAATCAAACGTGTAGGAAAAAGTATTCCGTGATACACTTACACGAACTTACATGAGTATAACTGAACTTTTTAGCTAGTATGAGTATGAGTATGAGTATGAGTATGAGGGTTCTTTCTTTGATTTGTTGAGATGCATAAAGAAGGGACTACAGGGGATCATACTCATCATCAGGACTATGGAACTTTGTATCCTTCAATAACAAGATCCAAATATGAGTGATGTGTGAAGTGTCATGGAAGTAGACAAAATTTATTGTTTTATGTCATGTAGGCTTCACTTCAGTGACTTCACACTTTCACAGTGCAAGTAGATAATCTAAACGATGTACCATCACATTTCCCTTAATACTTTACAGCTTTATGTACCAGTTGTTAGATAAGTAATAAATAATGTTTCTACAAGTTTCTATGTGCTAGTTGTGTTGATAAAATTAAGAGAAAATATTACAAACAGTGTCCCATCTTTAGTCAACTAATAGCTTTGGTATCTCAAGTTTCAAATATATCAAAACCATACCTGAACTTTCCTTTTCAACTTCATTTTGGTACCTCTCAGTTAACACCGTTAAAAATTCCGTTAGTCGTCTTTATTTTTTCGTTTTGACGGAGCATGGTGGGCCTAGAAAGTTGTTTATTCAATTATACTGCATATATATAATTTATCCTCTATACTCGAAGGTAGACAGTTAATTTTATTCATAAAAGCATTTCTTCACAGCGTTTAATTTATTTAGAAAATATTAGAATCACCGAAAAAGAAATAAAAGATAAAAAGGCAAAGTTAAAAATCTTAAAAAACTTTAGAGAAAGACTTCCTAGAAGTAGACCAGGCTATTGGGATATAGTTTTCAGGTTTACTCAAGGCATTCGTATAGCAGAAAGACAAATTGCAGAACTAAAAGAAGTTTTGCAACTAGAACAAGAACCTCTTGAAATTTTGAGCCGCGGTTAGAAACCGTTGGTTAGATCCGCCTCAGTTGGTATCAGAGCCTGTTTTGCTCAAAAAAACAGGTAAAGCAAAGGTTTATGCCACAGAGTTGGCTCCTCTTAACAAATAAAAGAGAGCCAAAGCAACTAAAGAATTATCAAACCTTTTGCATAGAAAAAGAAAAAGAAAAGTGGAACTTGTGTTTTCACACAAGACATATCCAAGAGAACCAATATTCCATCGAATACGCTTGTAGAGTGTTAAACGCTCTATACGACGAGCATATTCATCTTCAGAAAGAAATAGGAGTAGAAGAACTTGACCCTACCAGGCCAAGTATAGTTGAATTTCTAGATCACTTATCTAGAGATAAGACTACTGAGAAAGTAAAAGAACAACTCGAGAGATTTAATCTCAGAGTAAATCAGTTAGAAGAAATTCAAGCAAAGATATCAAGACTTGAAATCAAGCTTGATTACCTTAAAGAAAAGCAATATCTTGTAGATATTGAAAAGAAATTAGTAAGAACTGAGAACCTTGCAAATAATATTCATCAACAAGCAGTTGATTTAAAAGGTACTCAAGAAAATCTAAAGAAACTCTTAGAAACTCTTATATCCCGCATAGGATGAAGCAAAGAGTTGAGTTAAAAGCAAGACAAGAAGACTTAAAAGCAGTAAGTGTTTATCTTCCAACAGAAAAACTTGCTGAAAACGTTGAAGCAATAATACATCAACAGAACTACAGCAATATCTACCTTCAAGAAATAGGGAAAGATATGGAAGAACAGTTCCAAGAACTAAGCTCAAAGATCTCTAGCCTACAAAAAGGTATAGAAAAAATGAAAGAAAATTCAATCGTTGAAAGAATCAACGAGGAAGCACTAGCACAAACAGTAGCTAGTAAAATTATTATACCTCAACCAAAGACAGAAAGTGGGTTCAATTTCAGTGAACCTAAGCTACTAAAATGGAAAGAATCCAAAAGGGATATAAAGATGTTGAATAGAGTCTTTAGCAAAAGACATACTGTACCAGCAGTACAGCTTGTAAATGCTCAGGAATTTGAGTATAACGAAATTGAATCCAGCGTAAGAGAAGCCTCAGCACCAAAATTTAGATTCAATGAGATTTACAAGAAAGGATCCTTTATTATAGATTCTCACAGATTCAAGATGTTAGAACTAACAATACCAGCAACTGGTGGAGAAACAGACATCAGGCTAATCACTTCTAGAGAAGTGAGTGAAGCATTTCAAAGAAAATATGCCTACATGCACATTGGTGCAGTCCAGATTTCCATAAAACTCTTAGCAAGAGATGGTATAGACTGTTCGGTCTTGTGTATTCTACAAGACGACAGAATAACAGATTTCAAGAAAAGTCTGTTAGGAACAGTAGAAGCCTCACTATGCAACCAAGTTGCATATTTCAATGTCTTTCCAAACTTCACCACTCATTTGAAAGACGCAGCACACTGCTTAAGACTGAGAATCAAAACAGATGGGATTGCAATGAAACAAGGCATGATGGAACTTGCCGTTGACTATAGGATCTATTACAAGCTAATGAGCTCCAATGTAACACCAAATACTAGATTTGTCAACAGCCCCGGTCTTACCACATCAGTCCATACTAATCCTAGAAATAATACTCAGCAAAAGCACATCACCAAATGGGATGAAGTATCATTCCCTAGAGAATGGAACTTAGCACCTCCTGAGAGGCAGATACAAAGCTCTAATGCTTCTATCTACGAAGATACTGGAGGAAAAATAAGTCTCCAGTTTCATAGGCATTCTTTTGCTAACTATGAGCAAGCAAGTACTTCAGGATCAATTCCTGAAGAATCTTTTGAGGAAGAAGAAGACTCAAAAAGACCTATAAGAATGCTTAGAGTAGAGGGGTTAAAAGAACTCTATAAGCAAGCAGAAACTTGTGAAACCTTAGAAAGGTTAGAAGAGATAGTTAAGAAAATTTCTTTAGTCCAAACTAAAAGAAAAATTCTTCCTTATCAAGCAGCTGAAGCAGAAGCTAGCAATATGGATACTGAAGCCAGCACCATGGATGCAGAAGCAAGTACTAGCCAACCACCTTTGGCAGGAAATACTATCATCAATAACATCACGAATAATCCTACCAAAATTATTCGAGAAGAAAAAATCAAACTTCCTAAAGGACAGCCTCCTACAGGAAAGATTGGAGAAAGAAGCTCCCAAAAATATATTCCTACAGAACCCCAATGGGGACAAGCAATCTCTGAAAGAGGAGTTTATCTAGACCTCGATAAAGTAGGAGATAAAAGAAAAACCATAGACAACTGGGTAGCCAGTTTAAAGCTAACTCAAGCACTGGTTTTATCCAAATTCCACTATAAAGAAGCTCACGCTTACTATGAAGCAACCTTAACAGGAATAGTCCAGAAATGGTACAATTCCTTTAAGAGAAGTAGGAATTGGGCAGATTGGGAAGCAAAATTAGCCAAGACAAATGACCCAATGGATTTCGCTATCCCTATATACGCACAATTTTGTGGAGATATAACGGGACATAGTGAACAAACCAAAGAAAGAGCTAAAGCAAATATCCAGAAATTAAGCATCTGCAATATGAGGTACTTTGAAGAGTACACAAACGAGTTCCAAAACTACTATTGTACAATAGGAGATTTGGAAAACATAGACCTCATTAGAACATATTATAGAAAGTTACCAGAACCCTGGAATAATGCTGTAGCACAGTCCCTTGAAGAAAATCCTTTAGAATATTTTACTATAGGAGGAATAGCAGAAAGGGTAAGAGACCTGTTAAGAAAACAGTGTACAGAAAATCAAAAGTCGAAAACGGCTAAGAAACAACTCAGAGGAGTTGAAAATATGTGTCCTAAAATCCTAGATACTCCAACCCAATGGGGTTGTCATCAGTACAATGAAAGAAAAACTAGGAGCAGATTTAGGAACAAGAAATATAATAAATTCACTTCTAAAAAGAAGTATAAGTTCAGAAAAAGCTCTGAACAAGATAAAGAAAAAAGATCTCCTAGAAAGAGATTTTTTAAGAAAAGAAACCCAAACCCAAAGAAAAATACTTCTAGAGATACAAAGCCCTGTAGATGTTGGCTTTGCAAGGCTGAAGGTCATTATGCAAACGAGTGTCCTAAAAGAGATAAAAGATCTTCTAAAGCCCTCCTAGCAGAATACGATGAAGCCGTAGAATACGCAAACATAAAAGGGTTTGAAGTAGCCTATTCTGATGAAGAGAATGAATCTGTATATTCTCTTGCAGATACTTCAGAAAGTGATATAGAAAGCACCTCAAATAGCTCTGATGAAGAAAGTGAATATAACTATCGCCCTATATTCATGTTAATCCAAAATTGGGATCAGAAAACTACTGATAGTATCAGTCAGTTTACTCCAAAGCCTGGAATTTTCACTTGCGACTATTGCAAGTGTGAAGATAATAATACAGTACCCATGTACTGTAAAGCAACAAGAGAAACCTATCATAAAGAATGCTTCATAGCAGAAGTAAGAAGAAAAACAAAAGACCCTGAAGTACATACGCTAGTAAATCAAGAATATGATATATTTCTTGATCAGGTCCAAAAACAAGATCTTGAAAAAAACCTTGAGAAGATGAAGTTAGAAACTTCAAAAATTATAAAAGAAGAACTTAGCCCTTCCATAGAAGTACCCGAAAGTAACTCAAAAAAGGTAGAACCTGAGCCTATAGAAGAAAAAGAAAGAACTATAAATCCTTTCACAGAATTCACTAGAAAGGAAGAAACAATCCAACCAGTAAAACAAGTTCAGACAAGCATATATAGTAATTATATTACTATAGGTCTGAAATTTCCCAACTATAAGAAATACCATCTACATGCTTTTGTAGATACTGGTTCAGGATATAGCTTAGCAAAGAAACATGCTATTCCTGACGAATATTGGGAAAAGTCTGATAGAGAAGCCACTGGAATTGGAATGGGAGAAAAGGCGTTTACAATGAGCTATATAGCTAGAAACGTCAAGATTTCGATAGGCGGAGGAACCTTTACGTTCCAAAGAATTTGGCAGAGTGAAGCCCAAGGGTCCGATTTGCTGATAGGAAATGATTTCCTACTCCAGCAAAGAATCATACAAACCATCGAAATGATCGGAATTGAGAAAAATAATAAGTTCTACTGGGAATCCAGATTACTACATGCAGTCAGCATTGCAAGTAAAGGATTCACAGAGCAATATCAGAAGACACGAGCCAAGCGTGGTGATCCTAAACCACCTTTTGAACCGGTTATACAGCCGGTTTTAGCTTTGCAAGAACACCAAGAAATTGTGCAAAACGAAGCAACAACTTCAGAAGAATCAGAATCAGAGGAAGAACCTCAGGATTCAGACAGCTCGGATGGTGAAGAAGAATTCATCCGAGAACACAATCTAAAAGTATACATAAATAAATTAGAGCAAAAGAAAATCCCAAAACTCGTTGAGATAGAAAATATGCTGAAACCCATAATCAGTGAAGACCCTCAACTATATTGGGAAAGAAACCCAGTATACTGTCAGCTAAAAATGTATGATGCCAATGCAATATGTCATGTCAAAGCAATACCTCATTATAGAGATGAAGATCGAAAAGAAATGGAAAGCCAAATTCAAGAATTGCTAGAAAAGAAATTAATTAGACCCTCTAATAGCCCTCATCATGCTCCAGCATTTTTGGTTAGAAACCATGCAGAGCAATTAAGAGGAAAAGCAAGAATGGTCATAGACTATAGAGATGTCAATAAGAAAACCGTCAAAGATGGCTATCAGATTGCTCAAGTAAGAGTCTTGATAAACAGACTAAAAGGAGCAAAGATATTTTCAAAGTTCGATGCAAAATCGGGCTTCTGGCAAGTAAGAATGCACCAGGATTCCATAGCCTTAACAGCCTTTGGAACTCCTCAAGGACATTACGAATGGCTTGTAATGCCATTTGGACTTAAGCAAGCTCCATCTATTTTTCAAAGAAAGATGGACAACATATTTAAGCCATACTCAGATTTCTGTATAGTTTACATTGATGACATTCTTGTCTTCTCTAAAACTATGAATGAACATCTAAAGCACCTTGAGCAGATTTGCAAGCTCATAGTTCAGAAAGGAATCATCCTTGGACAAAAGAAAATTCATCTTATAAAAGGAGAAATTGACTTCCTTGGCATACACGTCAAGGATGGAGAAATTCGTCTTCAAGAGCATATAGTAAAGAAGATAAGCCAATTCCCTGACAGTATCCCAGATGCAAAGTCTCTACAGAGATTTTTGGGAGTTGTTAACTTTGCGAGAGATTTTATTCCTCAAGTGAGTGGTCTCACTGCTCTTCTCTCTCCAAAGACAAGCACGAAGAAAAAATGGTCATTTACAACGGATGATAGCAACACCGTTAAGAAAATTAAAGAACTCACAAAAAACCTTCCCCCTTTACAGTTACCTGAAGAAGGTGACCTGATCATTTTGCAAACAGATGCAAATGACTATTATTGGGCAGGAGTAGTTTTAGCAATAACACCTAATACAAATCAAGAAAAGATCTGTAAATTCCTGTCAGGAAAATTTAATTCAGCAGAATTAAATTATGCCACAGGAGACAAAGAAGTTTTAGCCCTAATTAAATCCATTAAAGGAGCTGAAGCCTTTTTAGGGAATAAATTTCTGGTCAGAACAGATAACAAGAGAGTGAAAAACTTTAAGAACTATAAACTGACAGATGCAGCTGATAGAGGAAGAGTTCTTAGATGGCAGATGTTTTTATCTCAATATGAATATGATGTTGAAATGATTGCAGGAAACAAGAATTATCTGCCTGACGCTCTCACAAGAGAAATGGCAATGTTCGAAAGAGATGAAGGCCGTAACCCAAGAAGCAGAAGGCCCGAACCAGAACCAGAAATCGAAGAAAGAAGAAGGCCCAACTTCGGAACAAGAACCAGGCCTGAAAGCAAGGGATCAAAAGACAAAACCCTTCTACAGAGATACAGAAATGGAGACAAGACTGTTGGCCCATTACATGATGGACCAGGCTACCAATATCTGGTATCCTACTCTCCTGCTGAATCCAGTAGTGCCCCTGAAAAAATTCAGACTGACCCAATAGGAAAAGAAAATGATCCTGAAGATAAGCAGTCTTCCAAAGCAGAAGAAGAAACTGTAAATGAATATTTACAGCATCCTAGAGCTACAGTCACACCTGACTGGTTTCAGAAAAGACAGCAGTATAAGGCAAGAACCACTGATAGGATAGCATCCTTCAGATTACCAGCAATAAAATGCCTGAGAAAAATCTTTAATCATCCCATGAGAATTTACGAAAGACCAGTGTTCAGAACCAGCAAAAATTTGCAGTTCAACCAGAGAGTCATCATGGACAATATTTTAGCAGCATCACGAGAAAACAATGAAGCACTTGTTCTACAAGCCCTGGAAACGCTAGCTGAGGAATTTTGCAGTTACGAGCTAGAAAAAGATCAACAGCTCAAGGAAAAGCTGGACATTCAATACCTTGAGAACCCTGAAAGTGCTAAAGTCCCACTTCTAGCCCTATCAGAATCAGAATGGTTCAGTTTCCATAATCTCTTAGGAGATTCCAAGAACCGTAAAGCTCTTCCATCAACCTTGCTAGTAGTAGCAGGTCCTTACTATGGAAGATATTTGGTTGATGTTCAAGCAGAGCATCCGCAGAAGAACAAGTTATGGTTAATTGAGAATGGTTTTGTTCATAATCTTTGGACAAAAACCAATGAAGACCTAGAAGGTCTCCCTGAAGCAATTTACCATGCAGTTAAGAACATTAGACCAGCTGGTTGTATTCTGAGATTAAAGTTCATTTCTTCTCCTCCTGAATGGACTAGAGAAGAAGGGAGAAAGAGTTATATTTCTCCTTATCACTATGTCAGAATTATCCAGAGTTGTGCCTCTCAAGCACACAAATGGTCATCAAGCAATGGAAGACCTAATCAGAGCATTCCTTGGATGAAAGCAATGGCTGTAATTCGTATCCAGAACATGATCCAGAAAGATTATGATGCTACCCTCCTGGCCAAAGGAGAAAAGATCATTGTAGCCAGCTATAACCATCCTCATCCAGAGCACTGTGATTTGTACAAGGCCTTAGAAAGGCGAGAGGTCGATGGTACGTTAGCAACTACCACGTGGATAGAAAAATTAGAGAAAGAGCAAGAATTCAAAGACCCATATGATTCAGACCTAGAATCCAAAGCTGAAGAAAATGACGACTCAGGAGCCTCTTTCGATGACGAAGCACTACACAACATCGATAATATGATGGAGTACTAGCTGCCGACGCATCAGGACAAGAAGCTTTAAGTGAGTGGAATCCAGCTAGTGGAAGCCAGCTCATTTGTAAGATAAGAATAAAGTTGCTGCCGACGCGTGAAGACAAACTACTTTGGAAAAGATAAGTGCCAGCTGTTAAGATAAGGATTCCTCTTGTCTGCCTTTCTTAATGGAATTCAATTCCGTTTTGAAATCCGAAGGCTATATAAGGAGTCTCAGAGCTCAAGAGAAGGATTCGAAAAAACCAAGGAAGAAAAGAGTAGTCTGAAGCTCGAGAGCAGTTTCTGAGTGTTCCTAAGTATTTGTGAGTGTTTTAGTATAGTTAAATAAGAGTGAATAGTGAGAGTGATTTCTTGCTAAGTCACCTGGTGTGGATTGCTTTATTTTACAAGTAAGTTTGTATTTTAATTTCAGTATGAGTAGCTAAATAGCTTTTAGCTGTTTACCCAAGAGTGAGGCTCTGGGTTATGTATATGTGAATATGTTTGGATAAATAAACTTAAATATGTTCCCCATATCCGTCGTCATTTTAATTTATTTAAGAATCTCAAACCCCAGGTGGAGGATTACCTCCTAGGAGTGGTATTTGAGAAAAAATTGTTCAAATATTTTTCCGCTTTCTACTTAACTAGAATTTAAGAATTCCTATTTATTGGTTTTACTAGAAATTAAGAAACTTGTCAAAACTAAAAACAACAGTGAATCCGCCAGCTTAGTAGCCGTTAAGACAGGAAGTCGTTAGGTGAATTTGGCATGATGAAGGTTAGTTCTTAGAATTGATAGGCTATTAAGATCCTGTAAACAAATAGGTAGTGAATAATTAAGTTGTAGCAAAAAGAAAAAAAAAATAAAAAAATAAAAAAATAAAAAAAAAAAAAATTTTTACAGTTAAGTATTTAACGGAATATTCCATCTTAGACACCAATATGATGTTTGTGTAAGAACTTCAGGTACCTTTTTGATATTTTACAAAGTTGAGACACTAAAACTACTAGTTTGGAAAAGTTCAGATACCCTTTGTTTGAATTTCTCTAAAATTAAATAACATGTCTCATTATTTTTCATTTAGTCAAAAAAATTTCATCATAAATTTTTTTAGAAAGAAACAAATTTAACCACATATAATGGTTGGACTAGTAGCACAAGTCTCTGAGGTTGTGAGTCGACTCACATCACACTGGTTGTACTGTGTCAATTGTTTATTGACTTTATTCAATAAAAAACAGACCAAAGAAAAAAATTACAGTTAGTCTGTTAAGATATTGCTCACTATATAAACATGGTCACACATACAGCAAACATAAGCCTAAAAAATGCAAGAAATTTGTAATAGGAAGGAGGTGATAGATGGACAAACTTAAAGGAGTGAAAGAAGACTAGTGTGTAATGAGTAGCAGGTGAGTGGAAGATAAGGTTTGGAGAAAAAGAATAATAAAGATGACAGTGTTAGCCAAACATGTCCCATCCATGACCCAAATATGCCTCTCAGCAACCTTGCCGTCTTTGACTCTCTGTAAAAAAAACAAGGAAGAAGAAGAAGAAGAAAGAGTAGCTTGGCATCCAAAAACCAGGCATATTTTTCCCTTTTCTACACAGAGTGTGCCCTTTTTGGAGTTGTTGCTTGTGCTACAGGCCTAGGGGTGGTGGCTAAGCACAACTGCAATCCCACCTGAACCAACCAAGATAAGTAATCAAGAGAATAATTTACATATATAATTAACTAAGAACACCCTGATTACCTTTTCTTGCTGTCTTTTGAGTCTGGCATTTTCCTCAATCAATTGTTCTATTTTAAGTTCCAGCTCACTTGTATAAGCCTGCATAAAGTTCCCAAAACAGTTCATTTTCTGAAACAATTTGACTAGTAGATCGATAAAAAGAAACCAATTATAGCAGAGAGTCTCAGACAGAGAGGACGTACTTGCTTTCGAGCTCGGGAGCGAGAGGCCGATTCTCTGTTCTTGATCATCCGCTTATGCCTGACATGCTTAGAACTCTCTCCATTTTCCTCTACGGCCCTTTTCTTGCAGTATGGAGAAGAATCCAAACCCTCCAAGGCCAACTTATTTGAGAAAGAGATCAAAGAAGAAGAAGGCCTAGTGCTATCACTGTGAACTCTTTGCGGGTTTGGCTTCACTAGTACTATTGGTGGAGCAGTAGTGGTGTTAGTACTAGTAGTGGTAGTAGACTTTTGAACTTGGTGCTGTTGAAAATGATCGGAGCCGGAAGAACTCAAGCTGATTAGAGTGGCCGGCGGCGCTAGATCAGTAGCAAGAGAAGAAGAAGGAGCGACTTTGGTGGACGCAGCCGCCATGTAATCTTGGAAAACAAAGCCACGAAAAGCTGAAGGGTCATTACGAGTGGCGGAGGAGCTGCCGGGAGCAGCAGCAGCAGCAGCCGGCGAGCTGTGGTCACAGAGAGAAGCTAGGCTTATGTCCTTCCACACATCCTCCATCGTCATCGGAATCAGATGGCTCTCTCAGATAGGATTGAGAAAGAAGGGTACTCTGTTTTTGGATCTGTTATTGTCGAAACTAGTAAGAGCTATTATGCTTTTGGGTCTGTCTGTTGGATCAGGCTTCTCTGTTGGAATTTTTTGCTTGGATTTGCTTGGACCTACCTTACAACCATTAGATTGAGTAAGGATGACATAGGTGATAAGTTAGTTGCATCATCTTTACTCAATCCAATAGATGTAAGGAATCCAAACAAATTCAAACACAAAAAATCCAAATAGAAAAGTCAATTTCCTGATATAGTTCCCAAATCCACTTGGTATTATATTAAGTGACACATGGGATTATTGTACCTTTTGATGGTGATACTAAATGGAGTAACAGTACTTGGAACCTGGGATCATAATCAAAATGGCAAACATTTGCTCCCCCCTGAACTCAAAGTTTAATATTCTAACCCAGATTTAGTGCATAACACCAATCATTTCTTGGTATTTTCTCAGACATATATATATATATATATATATATATATAATTCAACATTTGCGAGTGTAATAATTCTTTTGGAAGTGTCGAACTGTCTAATAAGTTCACTACAATTAGTTATATTGTTAAACCTTCATACATATATACCTCCCACAAAAAACTGATAGGATATACAAGAGCATATACACACGCAATCAATTTAAATCTTACTTATCAAATTTATTAACTTCGTGTTATGAAACTAACTAACTAATTCGTCTAAAACTCTATTGATCTTAAATGTTCTACATTCATTGTTATTTAGTTCTGAAACCCGCTCTATGCAGCTATGGACTTGTTTACATTCAATAAAATGTCTACCAACGAATATTTAGTTCTGAAACCCACCCTGCTATGGCCTTGTCTACATTCAAGTAAATGTCCAGTAACTTGGTAAAATGTGTTCCAGTACTCTATATATAAATGTTACTGTTCATGTCAGATTGAACTGTTGCTGTTGAAAAGCCTCACTACCAGAAAAAAGGCTTTTGCCGACAAAAAAAAAAAAAAACAGCCGACGAAACCAATTTTCGTCGGCTATTTTCAATAATGGCCGACGAAAATTGTTTTCGTCACTAAAAAGAAAAAAATCGTCGGCTATTCCCCTAGAATGGCCGACGATTTTTTTTTTCGTCCCTAAAAAAAAAAGTCGTCGGCTATTCCCACTGAATGGCCGACGATTTTTTCTTTCGTCGCTAAAAAAATTATTTCGTCGCCTATACCCCCTAGAATGGCCGACGATTTAAACATTTCGTCGCCTATTCTCTGAAAGTATAGCTGACGAAAACTTTAGTAAGTTTGGCCGACGAAATTGTCATTTTTGTCGGCTATAAGTTTATATATTTTCAGATCAAAACCCGGTTTACTGCAGATTTAGCGTCCGGCGTCCGAATGACGATTGTGATACCATTCCGGAAAGAGAACGACGCCAGGAATCAAACTCATAGCTTTGCCACGATGTGTGGGCATTTTCGGGCTTTCGAGTTCGTTTAGGGCCTCAAAACGGCAGTTTAATATGTTTTCAAGATTTAAGTTTTCTAATTTATTTTGTTTTAAACCATTACTTCATCCTTCAAATGCAAAAATGTTGTGAAATAAGATATGACCGAAATAATGAAATACGTCTACGGTTGAAAACTGACAAGATTCTGATAAAATCTGTGTGTCGAAAGATGAGGTCAAAAGTTTTATTATTTCGTTTCCCTAATGGTAGCGTTACCTTCGGTAAATATTTTGAGGAAAATTTTTATACGATTAGTTGCATCTCATCGATTTGAAACTATTATCTGTTGAAGGTCAGGCAAAAAAACGTCATTTAGACAGTCCAATTACCATTTTTAAGCGTTTAAAGGTTTGACTCACCTGGTTGACCGTTCCGATCGAGCCTTTAACGTTGTCAGCTGAAGTTGGATTTTTTTCCATACATGTATTTAATCTAAACGGTGATATCTGACGGTTGAAATAGATTTTCTAAACTTTTACATTCAAAATCAGAACATATGCACTAATGTTCCTTAACTTGTTTACTAAGTGTTTAAGTGAATGTATAGTTTCAAATAGTTACTATACGTACACTCTTCAAATGCAAATATGTCGTCAAATAAGATATGACCGAAATAATGAAATACGTATACGGTTGAAAAATGACAAGATTCCGATAAAATTCGTGTTGCTGAAATAATGAAATAAGTCAAAACCCGGTTTACTGCAGATTTGGCGTCTGGCGTCCGAATGATGATTGTGATACCATTCCGGAAAGGGAACGACGCCAGGAATCAAACTCGTAGCTTTGCCACGACGTGTGGGCATTTTCGGGCTTTCGAGTTTGTTTAGGGCCTCAAAACGGCAGTTTAGTATGTTTTCATAGAATAGCCGACGAAACATTGTAAATCGTCGGCTATTCTCTAAGTTTAGCCGACGAAAATTAGATTTCGTCTGCTAAACTCTTGTGATCCGCGCCTTTTTATTGTCCGCCGTTGGATGGCTCAGATCCGATGATGTTCATAGAATAGCCGACGAAATATTGTAAATCGTCGGCTATTCTCTAAGTTTAGCCGACGAAAATTATATTTCGTCGGCTAAACTCTTGCGATCCGCGCCTTTTTATTGTTCTTTCGTTGGATGACTTAGATCCGACGATGTTCATAGAATAGCCGACGAAATATTGTAAATCGTCGGATATTCTCTAAGTTTAGCCGACGAAAATTATATTTCGTCGGCTAAACTCTTGCGATCCGCGCCTTTTTATTGTCCGTCGTTTAATGGCTCAGATCCAACGGCTGTTGATTTTCCAAAGTATAGCCGACGAAATATATTAAATCGTCGGCTATTCTCTAAGTATAGCCGACGAAATATATTAAATCGTCTGCTATTCTCCTTCTAAATCTTTCAAATCGCTTCCTCCCGCCTTTTTTCTCTCCTCCTCCGGCCTCCGGCCTCCTCCTCCTCCTCCTCCTTCCCCTCCTCCTCCTTCTCCTCCTTCTCCTCCTCCTCCGGCCTCCTCCTCCTCCTCCTCCTCCTTCTCCTCCTCCGGCCTCCTCCTCCTTCCCCTCCTCCTCCTTCTCCTCCTCCTCCTTCCCCTCCTCCTCCGGCCTCCTCCTCCTCCTCCTTCCCCTCCTCCTCCTTCTCCTCCTCCTCCGGCCTCCTCCTTCCCCTCCTCCTCCGGCCTCCTCCTTCTCCTCCTCCGATCCGGTATTTTTTTTTTTTGCCCAAAATGCAGTTATAGCCGACGAAATTGACATTATTTCGTCGGCTATAACTTTAAAATATTAATATATTCCGACGAAATAGCCGATGAAATAGCCCAAATCGTCGGCTATACTTCAGAACAAATAGCCGACGAAACCAAATTTCATCGGCTATAACTTTAAAATATAAATATATTCCGACGAAATCGTCGGCTATACTCGAAAATAGCCAACGAATTTCGTCGGATATTTGACCAAGCTTTGGTCGACGAAATCATTTTCGTCGGCCAAGGTTGGAATGACCGACGATGTCGTTTTTTTCGTCGGCCATTACTTTTACCGACGAATTATAGCCGACGAAATTTTCGTCGGTAGAAGGAATAGCCGACGAAAATTTAGAATAGCCGACGAAATTTTTTTCGTCGGCTATTCTGTTAAAACTGGTAGTGCCTGTTGATTCTCAACAACACATACTGAAAGACTGAAAATCATAACTAATCGGCGGGATGTGATGCAGTAGTGTTGCATGTAATAGCTATAAACTTATGAAAAGAAAGAGTAAAAATAAGATATAAAGAAATGTTGATGAAATTTATGAGTACAAAATTGCAAAATTTCAAGCATCCTCTGCAAACAAAAGTGCATTGTATTCCAGTTTCAATAATAACCTCCAATGGAACTCAGCTACATACCCAAAAACTTACTTTCCCACACCCTAATCCCTTGAAAAGATCACAACTCTGATTAATTTTTGCCTACATATGCCACCAAAATGCACCCAAAAAAATAGAAGCAAGAACAAACATTTAACACCAAATCCAAACTATACAATCCAATAATCTCAAAATTCTGCCTGCTTTATGCTCCATCTCAAACTTCCTCTGTTTGTGCTTGAAGAACTTATAAGTATTTCTTATTGTTTCTGTACTAGCCTCAAAAACATGCCAAAACTAGGCAAAGTGACAGAAAATAAAGAAATGGTGATTGCAGGCTTTCAATAGAACCCTTCCTCATTTAATTAACGAACCCTTCCGAGATAAGAAGTGAACTTTTCAGGACTGGATCTTGCTTGAATGTTTTGGTGGTACATATTGATGTATTTCAACTTCAACTATTGTTGAGTGACGTCCCCGTTGGGGAGCTGTGACACTCCAGCTGACTCAGTCGAAAAGTTCTCTGGAGTAGCCTTAGAGTTTACATCTGAGTTACCCGTCATACTACTTTGGCTTGGAGACACATCGTCAACTGTCATCTTTTGAAAAGAAGTTGAAAGCATGTCCGAACTTTGCACATCATTGGACGAAGGGCCGGATTCGGATGCAAGCCGACCAGTTGTTGATGTCCACTTTGTCCAATCATTACGCCTCCTAACCTTGTCATCCTGTGGAATAACAAGACCAGTGAAACCATGTCAAAAGAAAAAAAAGGCAATCGCAAGCCACCTTGCTGAATTTAATATAAGGTTGAAGAATCTAAGGTAAGTCATTTCCTGATTTTCCTCTGATAAACATAAAAGACGAAAACAAGTAATAGTGCCTATCATCACTTCATCCACGACAAAGGGGAATAAACATTGCTTTCAGTTCCTCCAATTAACATTATAAACAATTAAGGAGAATAAAATATGCCTGTGGTAAGTCAGTTCCTCCAATTAACCTAATAAACAATTAAGGAGAATAAAATATGCCTGTGGTAAGTCAGTTCCTCCAATTGACACTTTAGAATACAAATGGGAATAAATAATCTTTTCAGCGAATAAGTCACTTCATAATCAGTATTATTCAAGGCAGCCTAATATAAGCAATTCACCTGTACTTCAACAATACTTGAAGCTCTCAAGGAATCCATTATCAACTGGACATTGGTTGTCAAACTCTTAACCTGATGACCATCAAACAAATCAAAGGAATTTAAACAAGCTAAAGCTCAGTATCAAATAAACTATTTCAATCATAGCTTTGAGACTCTATATTCCTTTAACCCACTCTTGGTATCTTTTCCAACAGTATATTCACAATTGAACAAGAATACAACCACAGTTTTGGCCTAAAAATATATAGCAACTTCTGTTAACAAAAGGCAACCAGATTTTAGCTCACAATCTCTTCAAAGGATCAAGAAAAAAAAAGATTATGTATATATATATAGTTCTTATCCAGAGCGAACCTTCACTTTGAACTTATCGTGCAAAGTTCATTTTTTGACACACTTTTCGGTCATATTTTAACATCTCCACCGTTCAGATGTTAGAACCTAATGTATAGAAATTTCATTCAATTTGGTGATCGTTAAGGTATCGAAACTATATTAAATCGATGAACAAACCAAATTTGATCAACCTAAACTGTTCGTCTAAATCATCATAACGAAAGGTCAAACGATTACCAAATTGAAAGAAATTTGGTAGAGATGATCTATACATTAGGCTCTAACATCTGAACGGTGATGTTAAAATATGACCGAAAAGTGTATCAAAAACTGAACTTCGCACGGTAAGTTCAAAGCGAAGGTTCGCTCTGTATAGGAATTGTGTGTGTATATATATATATATATATATATATATATATATATATATATAAAGTAAAAATATAAATATTGCAGAGGATAAGAATTATAACAAGGATTTACTATCTCAAAAGCTTTTGTATACTATGACTTTCCCTAATTCATTTGGTACAAGAAGACCATTAAAAACATAATCCTAGTTTCTCTGGAAACAGAAAGTTAAAAGTGCCTGTATTATATATTAATCATGTGCGACAAACATCTATTTTTTTACCATTTAATCATCGTAGTTAAATGAAAAGCATATTGAGAACTTTAATTGATCGACATTTCCTTTAAATTTTGACTTGCGCCAGCATGTCTTTTATTAAAAGGCTATAGCAATTTTTTACTTACTATTAAACAGAGGAAACTAAATTAAGACAACTATAAATAACATACTCGAGGAAAGTTTGCTATTAGAGATATGGGAACCCATCCTTGAGCATCCATGTTTGACCGCAAATATTCATCTCTTATCAGGTTAGTGTCACTGCAAACAATAGAACATGTGCAGTTAATTTCCAAGATAACTAGTAAGATAAAGGATCCTATAACTAATGAAATGGCAATAAATTAGATCTGAAAAACAAAACAAAAGAATGTACCTGAAGTAATAATCTATTTGGTTGACTATCAAGGAAGGAAGAGATGGCATAGGGGATTCCGCAACAGGAACAAACATTGCAGGATGTGGTGCATGGGGAATGAATGGCATTCTAATGGGATCCAACGGCAATGTAGGGAGGTAAACAAACTCTAAGAAAAACAGAGATATTAGTTTCCTTCCATATAACCAAATAGAAAGTATACTCTTGAAAAGCATAATCACCTGGAAAACCCATGGGGTTGGCAAATGGCCTTACAGGCTGAGGGGTAAATGCAGCACTACTTGGAGGTACTGGTCTTACAAGGCCCCTCGGAGTAGGTCTCTGCTGCGGATGCATCTGGACATCTCTGCCATTTACAAAGTTTCCACGATCTTGATGATCACGCTTGCCCCCAAAATTGTTGTGGTAAGAACCATCTCCGCGCGGGTGGGAACTAAAATTTCCCCTGCGCGAAGGATTCCTGTGATCATTTACTTGGTGTGTTTGAGGCCCAAATCCAATTGGTCTGGCGTCCCAATTGCTGCCGCGGAAAGAGGGGTCTCTTGGAGAAGGATCAGGCATGGCTGGCACCAAAGTACCATAGCCATTTGGTAGAGGGAAAACAGGGAATGGTGGTGGTGGTGGCGGCGGGGGAGGGTGTGCAAAACCACTGTGTGCGTGTGTATGTGCATGTGAATTTGTACCCCCTGTGCTGCTCCCACCACCACGTTTTGTTGGTCTTTGTCGAGATGCCATTGCATGAGTTGATGCTGGGTTAGTGTTTGCAGGATTACCATGGTGCTTTTTGGAGTTGGGTGAAGGTGTTACAACAGGTCCCTAACATCAAGGGCAGAAAAGACGATTATTAGCACTTCAAAATAACTACACTTCAGCATAAATTATAGTACTTACTTGATAGAACAGAAAGTACTCATAAAAAAGATACTGTAATATAGTTCGATCATCATATTGGCACTGACAAACAAAGCTACTGTAATGCACACAAAACTATTCACAGCTGAATCAAACTTAGTACAGAAATTGCCATATTTAATCATACAAGCAATTTTCCTTTATCAACTTCATCCCCAGAATCTCTCTAGAGACACAAATTATATCCAACAGTTAATCAAAAAATTATTCACAGCTGAATCAAACTTAGTACGCAAATCCTCATATTTCGATCATAAAAACAATCTTCCTTTATCAATTTCATACCGAATATTTCTCTACAACCAAAGACACACAAAATATATATCCAACAGTTAAAACAATTGTAACCATACCGGAGATACAGGCAGTGGGACTGAGACATCTGTGACAGTCTTGGAAGAGGAATCAGCTGGCAATTTAGGTGAACCCCTAGCAGACTCAGACAAAGCAGGCCAAGCAACCGCACCCATTACTGGACCAACCTCAAGGACGTCCTTGGAGGGCTTGTTCCAAGCTGGCTTCTTTCCACGAGCCGCATTGCCGTTGTGTCCATCGCCTCTCTCAGCTGAAGATGACGAAACATCCACTGGCGGAGGCGGCGAAGAACGAGCCGCGGCCGCTGCCGCCTTCGATGGGGAGCTATTGGAAGAGGGGTTTTGCTCCGGAGCAGAGCTTGAAGCCGGCGGCGGCGACGGCGGAGACTGATGATTGGGGGTTATTGATGACGACGACTCCGAATCCCCTCGTACAACCTTGGCCCATGGGGTAGGTCGCCTATTGACACCGCTGGCATCAAAATCAGGCCTGGGAGAGTGGTGATTAGCGGAGGAGGAATCGGCAGCCGTGGCCATGCCGATTTAGGGTTACAAGTTTTTCACAAAACAAAACTCAGTCTTATCAGTATATCAAACCACAGAATATAAATTAATCAATAAACTAATTACACAAACAAAAAAACACCCAAGTTGCAGAGCGATTCGAAGAGAAAGGAATTGGTTTTGTCTCTACAGAGAAATTAAAATGCAGTCGGATTTTGGTGATAGATTAAACACAGACGGATCTTGCACGTGAAAAGCACAAGCAACCGTCCCACTCTCTCACACAAAACCAAACGGTGTGACTCTCCTCTCTCTGTCTCAGCCTCTCTCTCTCCTCTTCTCTTCTCTTCTCTTTCTGCTTCGGTGTGTTCTCAGAACTAAACCAAACTACAGCGCACAGGGCAACAAGGTTTTCTCATCAAACTCTTGCAAAGACTAAAAAACCCTTGCATCTTTCTGAAAATAAATAATTATTAATTATTATTCGCTCACTTTCTTTCCTTTTGCGTTTATTTCTTGCCTTCCTGCACTGATTTTAATGGTTTCTGTTTACTTTCTCTCACCGCAATTACTTTTCTAACGTATCAAATCTGGGCCTATGTTTGGGTCTTGAAAAGCGACCAGGCTCTCATAATTTTTTGTTCTTTTGGGTTTTCCGGCCCATTAGGATTCATTTCATGACATGGGCCTTAAGAGCAACTAAATTTTCACTTTGACTCTTTCAATGCATTCCGAATCATCCCATATTCTCCATGAATACAAAAGATTCCATGAAACTATTTCAGAATAATGGATGCGAAGAGTATATGACTATATAGATAGTTCACCCACAAACTGACAAAATGAGAAACCCAACAAACATTGGTGGTTGTCAACAAGAAAACAAAAGAATTCAAAAAAACATGACACTAATTTGCTATGTATTTAGTGTTTAACGTAACAACCAAAGAGCTTCCGAAGCCTTATTCCTTACGAAGATCCCATTGGTCCATTACCATCGTCACCATCGTATGGAATAGAAATATTTATACATAACTGTGAAACTAACTAGTGAATACTCCGTTAATATCTTATTGCATTTCTAAAACTAGCTCATTTACAACAGAAGGATGGCTGATGGCTATGGGGTGCGTCGGTGAGCTCCACTTTTGTGATTATTATGTATATCTCTACATTCAATATCTTATTCTCCACCAGTTCCACGTTGAAGCATCTTGTTCTCCACCGTTACCACGTTGAAATAACTTTACAGTGAATCTGAGGTTCCCATTACGGATCAGATGTCGACATTCCATTAGAACAGTGAGAATCTTTTTCATTAATCTCAACAATCATGTCAAAAATAAATATTTTCTTACTAATTTTCCTATGATCGAGACTAGTTAATAAACATTTTTCAGGCTCCATGCATAACCTGCAGGCAATGACAGAATTATAAAATGTGAAAAGTATCAGGGAAAATGATCGGCGAGAGATTCCAACATATTTATTCTCCAGAAATGAGTTGGAAATGACTGTGAGGTGCGTGTGAAGTGTGAAGTCTCACTAGTCACTTCTTAACTTCCATTCAAACTTCAAAGTCTTTCTTTTTAGTCCGGGTCCATACCTACTTAACGAACGCCTATATGTGCTTCATTATAAATATCGAGTTCCACTAGTCCAGTTGTGGATCAAACTGAGTTTACTCCTACATATCTGAAACCGCAAGTCGATCATATATACCTCGCCTGCTAGATCAATCGCTCTCATGGCTCAGACAACTCCGAATCACACACAGACAGTTTCTGGGTGGGCAGCTCATGATTCTTCCGGCGAGATTACCCCTTTCATCTTCAAGCGAAGGTATGGCTCCTACATACCCGATCAATCATTACTTATTATATGATACTTTTGTTTTCAGCCTCACTCATCATGTGTCTTATACTAAAAAACTACAGAGAAAACGGGATCAACGATGTTACGATAAAGATATTGTACTGTGGGATATGCCACACTGATCTCCACCAAGCTAGGAATGACTGGGGAATCACTACGTATCCTATTGTCCCTGGTCATGAGATTACTGGGGTGGTCACCAAAGCTGGGAGCAACGTAAAGAACTTCTCGGTCGGAGATAGAGTCGGAGTCGGGTGCTTGGCTGCATCGTGTTTGGAGTGTGATTTCTGCAATGAATCCCAGGAGAACTACTGCGAGGATGTTCAGTTTACCTACAACGGCATCTTCTGGGATGGTAGTATTACCTACGGTGGCTACTCCAAAATGTTGGTCGCCGATCATAGGTACGCAGTACCAACTAACTTATAATTGATCAAGCTAACTCATAAATCTCATGCACACAATTAGTCAGTAGTCACTAGCTAGTCGATTGGACATTGAGTTAATCTGCAGACTTAAGTTTTCAATTTAAAAGATTGGAGGGAATGGATCGGTGCTAATATAACAGCCACCCAACACCCAGTATCCTTCTTAGTGTCTTTAATTTTTATGAAATATCTTTTGAAGGAGTGAACTAGTGATGGCTTCTCTGATCGGATCCTCCTTTTGGTAAAGCTGTGATAGAGAGTAAGCAGGGTATGCGATATATATGTCGCCCATTACTCCTTTATATGGGTTTCTGTGGTTGTGAAGGGTTTTTCAAAAGAAAAAGAATAGAAGGGACAAAGAGCCATCATATATAATCGATCGTCTCTTAAAAGAGTTCAATAAGTTTTATGATGGAAAAAGAATTCAATAAGTTATATATAGTAGCAAACTGGCAGTAGTTCATCGATCATTGACTCAGGCCTCAGTGCACAACGTACTTAATATGAATATATATTGCAATTCCTATATATATATATCAGAAAATAATTATTCCTGCTTGGCATGGCTAGGCAAACTAGATAAAACCAGATTTAATTAAAGATGAGTGATCACTTCATCGTAGTACTAAACATACTTGTTGAACGTACATGATGGTTGATACTTGATAATGAATAGGTACGTGGTGCGCATTCCAGAAAACCTACCAATGGATGGTGCAGCGCCGTTATTGTGCGCCGGAGTGACAGTGTTCACCCCTTTGAAAGACCACGACTTACATAAAACACCGGGAAAGAAAATAGGCATCGTCGGCCTCGGAGGTCTCGGACACGTTGCGGTGAAATTCGGAAAGGCTTTCGGTCATCATGTCACCGTCATCAGCACCTCTCCTTCCAAAGAGAAAGAGGCCAAAGGTCACTTGGGTGCAGACGATTTCATAGTCAGCACTGATGACCAGCAAATGCAGGTTTGCATGGAATATATTAACTTGCGGATTACTACTTAATTTAACGGGGAATTTATATATACATCCATATTTCAATATATGTTGGGTTTAACTTAAAAAGGAGATACTTATTTAGGTTTTAATTTACTTTTCTCTAATTTAATTTAAGTAGTAAATTAATTTAAGTCGATCTATGATAATGACAGAAAGGAAAGAGGAGCCTTGACTTTATATTGAACACGGTGTCAGCGAAGCACTGTCTCGGGCCACTGCTGGAGTTGCTCAAAGTGAATGGGACCATGGTGATTGTGGGTGCACCAGACCAGCCTTTCACCTTGCCTTCCTTCCCTATAATATTTGGTACGGACATACATATATATATATATGTGACTAAGAAATTGACTAGTTTAATTAAGCCTCGTTCCCTAATTATCCAACTAAGTCTCAAGCATCGGTATTGCTGCAGGGAAGAGAGCAGTGAAGGGTAGTGTGATCGGAGGGATGGATGAGACGAGGGAGATGATGGAACTCTGCGGCAAACACAATATTACGTGCGACATTGAGCTTACAACACCGGAGAAAATTAACCAAGCCTTGGATCGCGTTGCAAAGAACGACGTGAGGTATCGCTTTGTTATCGACATTGCTAATACCCCCGCTGCTGTTGTAGACGACGATCAAATCTGTTCCAGTCTTTAGAGGAGTTCTAAGACGTATGGTATCTATATTAATGCTTGCATCTCAAGTCTTAAACCATTGCAATATCCATCTTAATTGGTTGTACGTGTCATTTGAGTTTGATTAATCAAGGTGTTCGTCGTCGGTCTTTGCTGTTTAGTTTGGTCAAGTCTCAATGCAAGATGGTTGTTGGAGAAACTTTTGGAGTGAAGAATCATGGTTGTTACTTCTGTAAACCAATTCATACTTTTCAATTGATCTTGAATGAGTCAAGTTATTTGGTTGAAGTCCCGCGTTCAAGTAGCTAGCACATCATTCCTATATATTGTGTATACGATGCAACTATATTAGTCAACTTTTAGTTTTAGCCTCAAATTTGATTTTTAGTTTGATTTTCAACAAATATTATTGCACCCGAATGATCGATAACCACAAGTTAAGCATAATGCCGATGATCGAAGGAGATGCATGCTATTGCTTTGCTCTTTCACCTTGTAAAGCAATCAACAATGTATATGGGAGATCGATTAGGTCAAGCTGCATGCCATATTCACTGTACGTGTTTTGGAGGTCGACTTGCATGCATGTCACCTATCTTACGTACAAAATGAAAATAAAATCCTATGTTTAAAATCTAGCCACATTTAATCCAACGTCATTTCACCAGCAGCGACGTCAACCCTGATTGATTACTTAGCTTCCTTAATTTGTCTTACCAGCAACATATTAGCTGTGCCGTGATTCTATGTCATATGCTCTTACGCCTCTCCCATTAATCAAAACACAAATCTTTACTTCTTGTGTATGTTTGCAGTAGTTGGTTGGTTGTGCTTAGTTTTATGAGCACCATATATATCCTTCTATATGGGTTCAGAATGGGATGCATGGTTTATTAATTAATCACAAGTATAGTTTTGGAGGAAAATATCCAATTAAGTTGCTTGCATCATAAGGTAGGTTTAATATCAATCAGTATCCTAAATTTGTGACAAGCTAGAAACCATGGCACCACATATTTAAGACAACGTGATCGAATAATCGAATATGTTAGAATGTTGGTTCACTCTTGGTTGGGAATTAATGAAGCCAAAGAAAAGGGAGGCTAGAACTCAGGTTGCCCAAGCAAACTCTCAGTAATCACGTTTAATTTCCTGTCTTTGGCTAAAAGGGAAAATATTAAGAGTCGCCTGAACACATATTTCCTTAATCATTAGCTACATTTTATCGGCATCTTCCCTGATCCCTGCCAGGATATAAAATCTGGTGTATTGGTATCAAAATTTTTAGAATTCGTGGATATTTTGTGCCACTTAATTACCTATATCCAATCTGTCCTTATAGAACATGTGATCAAATAATCAATGCTCACATTCTGGTCTTCTTTTGCCTTCTTTTATAAAAGCCTCATATCCATCCTTTAAAAAGAAAAATCTTGCACGACTTGGGAGTAGTTTCAATCCTA
This sequence comes from Potentilla sterilis, assembly GCA_963682095.1. Lineage (NCBI taxonomy): Eukaryota > Viridiplantae > Streptophyta > Magnoliopsida > Rosales > Rosaceae > Potentilla > Potentilla sterilis. Next base: position 2,371,431 of record OY821762.1, read on the forward strand.
ACACAACCTTTTAAAAGAAAACAATATATTCATGCATGACTTGAAGATTTTATCTTAATATAACCTTTTGAAGAAATTCATGTCGAAAATGCACATTTGAAACACGTTACATAAAATTAGGAATATTATTACACAACAATTAAAGGAGGGAAAAGATGAATTAGGGATTAATTTCTGCATTTGTATAGAAATAAAAAATAAAATAAAAAAAAGATGATATTACTGAGAGCAGCTGTGATGAATCTACTGTAATCTCGCTTTCATTGCAATTTGGCAGATTGTTTCTTCTCCATAAACGCACACCTTGTCTCCAAAGCCTCACACGTAGAAGAACACAGCGTGTGAGGCACTCTGACGTGAAATCTAAGCAATCTATTTATCCATTTTATAACTAAATTGAAAGCGGTGCTTAACTGCCAACTGGCTTATGATTAAAGTGGTTCCGTCTAAGACACCAGCTGCTCTATATATACAACACGACGTTACTCTACTAGGCTCCTTCTAATAACAATCCCTCCCTTCTCGATCAGTTTTGAGAGAGAGGTACAATCGATTAGAACACAAATATATTGCTCAGACATCTTAGTTTCTATTTTTTCCTATAGTAATTCGATCTTATTGACATATCCAAGATGAGAAAGGGTCTGCAATCCAGGTTGAGATCTATATTTTCGAAACCAGGTGAGTTCCGATTCAGAAATATCTTTGTTTCTCGTCAGCTATGATCGGTCATTTTTCTGAAGTAAATGTTGTTTTTTTATGGTTTTCTTCAGGCAGCAGATCAAGGAAAGTAAATGACCGAGGCGGTGGAGGTAGCTTTTCCAGCAAGCTAAGTGTGAACGACGAGTACTCGGAAGTTTTCAGAACAAAATCATATCTAGAAATGTGGGATAGAGTTCATGGATCGTTACAACATCCAACAACAAATACTACTAGACTATCTTCTTCACCTTCATCAGTTCCTTTCTATGTGAATCTCTCTGAGAATCTGCTCGATCCGCGGCAAGAAACCCTCAATGAGATGATTGGCGAGAATGGAATAAACGTGCACCACCTTCTTACTGACTACTTTGAAGCGAGCTTAGAGGCGTGCCATATATGCGAGTTGCTCCTCCGAAGCATCCATCAAACGTACGCAGAGTACCGCAACGTCAAGAAAGTAATGAAAAAGCTAAGCCGAAGGAGCAATTACACCGACGAGCAATGCCAGGCTATTTTCCGGGAGCTTACTAGGTTTGCACGTCTCAAAAACCCGTTGTCGATTATCAACCCCCTGCAATTCCGTGACATTCACGATAGCTACTCCACATTGCTCAATAACATAACATCTAGACGGAAGAAAATTCAACGTAGGGCAAAGCGTAACAGGGTTTTGAAGAAAGTTGGAGGAGTTGGTCTCGTAGTGTCACACAGTGCACTTCTGATAGTGTTGCTGGTCTTTGCATTTCATAGCATGATCGGACTAGTGGCAACGCCGGCAATCATGGCTTGTTCAGTTGGTTTGTGCAAGAAGAAAAGGGAGCTAGGAGAGCAGTGGCTCAAGTCAAGATTCGACCACGAAATCCACGAGGAGCAACTTGATGTTGCGGCCAAAGGGATTTACATACTGATCAACGATTTCGACACCATGAGTCGGATGGTCACGAGATTACAGGATGAGGTAGAACACCGCAAAGCTGTCGCAGACTTATGTGTTAGGAATGGGATCAACTGTGAAGTATTCAAGGGGGTTCTGCGAGAATTCCATGTCCATGACTCTAACTTTATGGAGCAGTTAGAGGAGCTTGAAGAACATGTATACTTGTGCATGCTGACGATTAACCGATCGAGAAGGCTTGTGCTTCAAGAAATATTGGCAACACAAAAGTGATCCAGAATATATCCATGTCTTTATTTGTGTTCATCATCATGCTTTTGGCAAAGAAGTATAATATGTTACGGCAGAAAACTACGCATGGTGATCACAAAAATCAATGATACAAGCTTCGGCGGCCTTGAGCAAATGCCAATGTTGCTTGATGCATGAACTACTAGGTTCAATATTTGCTTCATCAACTAAACTATCTCAAACCAACAACCAAGTATGAGACAACAGATTCTATGCGGGTGGCAAGTTGCCAATAACTAAGTTTTACTGGAAAACTGTACGCTGAGTAGATTTTTGTAAGTCCACAGAGGACTTGCAGCACGTATTAAGGTTCATAATTTTGAATTTCGATGAAAAATTCTCAATTGATTGAAGTAAAGAAAGATAACTGAAAAAAAAAAATGATCTTAACTCACTCTCAAATTGTGAGGCTAAATATGAAATCTATAATGGAGTACATAATTATGATTTCAATTATATCCAAAAAAAAGTTAATCGTGTACATAATTACATGTTATTACATCTTTAAAATGTATTCTACGTTTGATCTAGCGACATAAGTCTCTTATAAGTAAGAGGTCGTGAGTTCGATTAACAATAGACTCGTTGTAACTATATCACCTATCTGTTTGATAAATAAAAAAATAAAAAAATCTAAGACGGAAGTTCATTACAATCCAAAATAAAATTGAGAAAAAGTATGAAGAGCAGGCCCAGTACGCCAACTGATAGGAATTGAAGCTTATTAAGTATGGGCTGGACAAGAATAGGCCTAGTCCGTTACATTTTCCTTTTCTGATTGTTCGTCACTTTGTCTTGTCGCCTCTCTAAGAGTGAATGCACCGGCTATTCTAAGAACCAAAGCGCACTTTGGTAGTTCTTTCCTTCACTAACTTTCTTTTGACTTCTCTGGTAATTTCCTACTTTCCTATGTAACTAACTGGATGAGAACACACACACACACACACATATACATATATATATATATATATATTTTTTTTTTTATGGGTACTGTAAACGTCATTACAATCAGTCTACAATCAATATATATAAAGTCCTCCACACACTAGGAAAAATGAAAGCATTTATAGAAAGTACTTCTAGCTTAGCCTCTTGAGCAAGAGTACGTGCCACTCTCTTGACATGTTGAATCCGGGGAGCAGATGCCTTATGCAAAAGGAGTTTGAGATTTTGGATTAGAAGACAGTACCCAACTCTGAATGATCAAGGGAGAGAAATGATGTCCACACAGTCTGTTTCAACAACGAGAGGATCGGAACTAGGTGATGAGCGTTAGTTAGCACACGCCTGTCCACGGCATTAGCCTTAACAACTCGGCAAGGCTAGCTAGTTGAGTTAACATGAGCCACTGAAGACGAAACCCTCTTAGACGACTCCCATCCCCTGCAACCACCAACCCCACCACCGCCACCACACAAATCCCATTCGGCTCTTACTTGATTTACAGAGAGTAACTTTGCTCATCACCCTTGTAAATCCCATCCGCCACCATCCATATTGCGCATGCCACAATCACCATTAGCAACGTAGCAAAGGAAGTAGATGATTGAGAGTACGTAAGAACCTAAGTACCTAACCATTACACCACCGTGGCACCGTAGACAAGCCTTACAAAACAGAAAAGCAAATCCTACGCCGAAATATGACTAACTGTAAGAAAGAATCAGCATGATAAAGAAGCGACTCAACCTCTTGGTCACAGAATTGGCATTTGGTGTCTCTATTGTCTCACACCTCTTTTACTCAGTAACTCAGCATATGTATACATCGTATTATTCACAGATTTTTAATTTTATCTAGTATAAGCAGCCACAAGCAAAGCTAAAGAAAGTTCATAATACAGAATGACACTGTGCAAAATGATACTTCATGTGGTAATTTGATTCCCCAACAGAGTAACTATTACAATTGGGATTCATGTCACAATATATAATATTAAAAATTGTAGTAAAAGGTAAACAATATTTCTACATGTTGAAGCATAAGCTGCATATCTTCACTGCCCTTCTTATTTAGTTGCTATAACAGAAAACAACATCCATACTTGATGGGGTTGCTCAAAATGCACAATACCCTTATAAGCTCATGGGTTTGCTCTTCATCACAATTTCACCAGTAACCACCTGATAATTGACCCAAAAAGTATGGCGGGCTGCTCAAGTAAAATATGTTAAGCACGCCTCTGCTGCTTTCCAAAGTAATCTGAAACCCAGCTCAACCGGATCAGCTCAGTGCTTAAGAAAACTGTAGTAAACTGGAGAAGGTTTGGCCAAATTTCCAACTTGAAGGCACAATGTTGGTAAAGATTTTAGTTACTCCATCGGTGGTGGTGAGTTTGAAGGACAGAGATTGGCCATTGAGGTAGGCATTGGACTGCCAATTAGCTCCCCAATTTCTTGACATTGACATCCAACCGGTTTTCGAGCCTTTGATGTAGGCAGATTTAATAGATCCTGCTCCTCCCACATTGCTAATCAGAACGAGCTCAAAGTAGTCCCTCCCATTTATGGCGAACCTCACTCCTCCATGCTTCTTACATGGAACCCTGCAAACCATGATCAAAATCCGTTATACACACTACAACCAACCGTTATTTGAGTAAAGAAACTGAACTGTGATATTATTTTACCTTTGGAACAAGACGGGAACGATGCCGCCCTTGTAGATTCCGATCTTCTCCCAAGCTGGCTGAGCCATGTCGAAATGCTGAAGGGGCGGGTTGCACCAGCCTCCGTTGTTGCTAGGGAGATCATAATTGGGAGGACAAAAGTTGGTTGCTGTTATAGTAACGGATGCTCCCTTGATGCACCATCTTGAATCTGATGCATAATCACAGATGATCCTATAGCATTGCCCGCATGAAGCTCCATCGTTGAACAAAGCAGTACTCAAAGCCGCAGTCCTAGTTCCATACCCTGCCGAGTACAGATTCCCATATCCACAAGCTCCACCTGCAATAGCACTCATATATTAGTAAACGAATATCAAACACACATTAGTGACATTACAGAACCAAAATGGTCATACTGTTCACAGTACACATACCCATAGTTCCTGAGGCATCACTTCCTCCATAGAATGTGGCGTGACCTCTAGTGAACCCTGAAGAAATCAAGAAGGAGAAAGATGATTCTCATGTATATTTCTTCATTGAAACAACTAAGATAAGACCCAACAATTTATACAAGAAATCTACCAACTACAACTACCAACTACAACTACTAAACATGGTGCACCATGTTGCACCATGCTGAACAGAAACTCCAACTCCACACGCAACCCCCTAGCTGCACAGAGGAGCCACATGAGGAAAGAAGAGGAAAGAAGAGCAGAAGGAGGACTGGCGAGGACTAGGAACTCGCCATCCGCCAAAGGGCACACCCGCCGTCCGCTACGGGCACATCCGCGGGCACATCCGCCATCCGCGGGCACATCCGCGGGAACATCCGCCAAGGGCACATCCGCCATACAGCTAGCTAACTTCAACACTCCCCCTCAAGCGAAGGCTAAAGAGAAACGAGAGCCGAGCTTGACCAATAAGGCTTCAAACTGAGCTGAAGGGAGAAGTTTTGTAAAAACATCAGCAAGTTGCTCACTTGAGCGAATATAAGCAGTAGCAATGATCCCAGATTGGACTTGATTTCTGATAAAATGGCAATCAACTTCGATATGTTTTGTACGCTCATGGAAGACTGGATTAGCTGCAATATGCATAGCAGCTTGGTTGTCACAGTACAGGGTAATAGGAGAGGAACTCCGAATACCAAAATCTCCAAGAATGTTTTTCAGCCAAATGAGCTCACAGGCAGTGGATGCCATAGCTCGATACTCTGCTTCGGCACTTGATCGAGCTACAACGGTCTGCTTCTTGCTTTTCCAAGTCACAAGGTTGCCACCAACAAAGGTACAATATCCGGTGGTTGATTTCCTATCCAGCATGTTGCCTGCCCAATCTGAATCAGTATATCCTTCCAACTTAAAATGATTATGCTTGTGCATCACTATACCCCGGGTAATGGAACCCTTGAGATATCTAAGGATGCGTTTCACAAGCTGATGATGGTGTAAAGTTGGAGCATGCATAAACTGACTCAAGATACTTACAGCATAAGTGATATCAGGGCGAGTGATAGTCAGATAAATGAGCTTGCCTACTAATCTCTGATAAGCAGTGAGATTATGAAGAGGTTCACTATCAACATCAAACTTGTGATTACTTGGAAGAGGGGTTTTAGCAGGCTTGCAGGCAGACATGTCTTCCTCTTTCAACAGATCAATCACATATTTCCTCTGTGTCAGGAAGAGGCCTTTTTTAGACTGGTCCATTTCAATTCCGAGAAAGTATCTAAGGGGACCAAGATCCGTGATGGGAAACGAGGACTGAAGAGTAGCCTTAATGGCTTGAATTTCATCAGCATTATCCCCAGTAATAATAAGGTCATCAACATAAACAAGAATCACCAACTTACCAACCAGACCACTTCTAATGAACAAAGAGGAATCACCAGAGCTTCTTTTGAAACCAGCCTGAAGGATGACAGAGCTGAGTTTGGAATACCATGCCCTTGGTGACTGTTTGAGACCATAAATAGCCTTGTGCAGCTTGCAGACCAATCCAGGCTCATTTTCTTGATGATGACCAGGAGGTATCCTCATAAACACATCTTCTTCCAGATCCCCATGAAGAAATGCATTTTTTACATCCATTTGATGAAGGGACCAACCAGAATTGATGGCAATTGACAAGAGAACCCTCACTGTGTTCATCTTTGCTACAGGAGCAAATGTCTCCTTATAATCCACTCCAAATGTCTGAGTGAATCCGCGAGCTACAAGGCGAGCTTTGCATCGTTCCACTTCACCATTGGAATGAAATTTTACTTTATAGACCCATCTAGCCCCAACAATTTTATGCCCTTTAGGAGCCTGCACAATACTCCAAGTCTTGTTGTCATTCAAGGCTTGTAGTTCATCAACCATAGCTTGTCTCCACACGGCAGATTTACTGGCTTCTGCATAATTTCTTGGCTCTGTTACAAGACTGATCTTGGTTATGAAGGCACAATACGCTGATGAAGCATGAGATGGGATCACAATATTCCCAATTGAATGTTTGGACTTATGAAGTTCAAAACCTTTCAATTTTTCAGGCAGTTTCCTAGTCCGACTAGGATATCGTCTTGGAACAGGCAAAAATGAACTTCCAGTATCGATTTGACTTGGAGCAATACCATCATTATCAGCCGCCTCATTAGTCTCTAAGTCATCATCTGTCGCTAGAGAAAAATCAAGAGAAGGAGAAGGATACTGAACAGCGGACCCCTCTGCAGACTCCCCTGCAAGTCTCTCTTCAGGAACATTTGCAGGTGTCTCTGCAAGAATTTCTGTATGTTCATTTGCAGATCTAGAAGTTGGAATTTCAGCAATGTTATATGATGATTCTGTTGCAGCCTCTGCTCCCGGTTCAGTTGCAGGAACATATACGGAGCTATCAAATAACTCCCCCTGCAGATCACACTCATGGCTTTGAAAAAAGAAATTTGCCTCATCAAATCGAACATCTCGAGAGACAATAATCTTCTTTGAAATTGGATCATAGCATTTGTAGCCTTTCTGTGATGATGAGTAACCCAGAAAGGCACACTTCAAAGCTCTGGGATCAAGCTTGTCTCTGTGAGTAGACTGAATGTGAACAAAACAGGTGCAACCAAACACCCTCAAATGATCAATGGTAATATCTCTCTTCATCAAAACAGAATATGGAGACTTAAAATCAAGAACTTTTGATGGCAATCGATTGATTAAATAGGCTGCAGTTTGAATAGCATTTGACCAAAATCTCTTGGGGACATTTGCCTGAATCATAATTGCCCGAGTTTTTTCCAGAAGATCTCTATTCTTCCTCTCAGATACACCATTTTGTTGTGGTGTACCAACACAACTAGTCTGATGTAAAATGCCATTGGCACATAGATACTCAGTCATGACTTTAGAGGTATATTCTGTCCCATTATCTGATCTTAACATGCATATGCTTGAAGAGAAATGGTTTTTAACCAGATTATGAAAATCCTCAAAGCACTTCTTTACCTCATATTTATGTTTCAAGAGGTAAACAAATGTGGTTCTAGAAAAATCATCAATGAATGTGACATAATATTTATAACCATCAAAAGATTTCATTTTTGCAGGTCCCCATACATCAGAGTGAATCAGTTCAAACTCCCTAGAGGCTCTAGAACATGAGTTTGGAAAAGGTAATCTAGTAGATTTAGATTTGTGACAAGTTTCACAATCTGAAACTGATTTACATAGATTTGGGAATAAATGAGACAAAACATGAGTTGAAGCATGGGCAAGACGCATGTGCCACAACTGCTGTCGAGTAGAAGACGTCGACTCAGCAAGAAAACTCTTTGCAAAAGTTGAGGAAGTGGAAATATAGTACAATCCATTCAAGTAAAATCCCTCACCAATCTTCCTCATTGTCACTCGATCCTGAAAAATGACATTGGTTTTTGAGAATAAAACCAGACAATCTAAGCAATGAGTTAATCTCCCAACTGATAAGAGCTTGAAAGGAAAAGATGGCACATACATAACACTTGACTGTTTATGATCAGAAAATAAAGTCATTTTTCCCTTTCCTAAAATAGGCACTCTATTCCCATTGGCAACCGAAACAAAGGAGGGGATTTTTAAAAGAGAAAGATGATTTAGACAAGATGAATCATGAGTCATATGATCAGAAGCTCCTGAATCAACAATCCAAAAATCATGATTTTTACTAAGATCAAGAGCCGTTGAGATTGCACAGATGATACCTGGAATTTCATCCCTAGAAGCCAATTTTCCATCCGCCAGATATCCAGCAAATTTGCCTAGCATTGCAGTAGCAACTTCTGGATTAGTATTACCTTGCTTCTGCTGCAAGAAGACTGCAAACTCATTTATGAGAGTTATAGGGTTAGCAGCGAAGCTCATCATTGCCTCTGAGCAGTCTCCCTCAGCTATATTAGCTCTAGCAGTAGGATTCATTCTTATCTTCCCCTTCTGTCCCCTTTCATTATTGAATTTTGGCTTTAGTTCAGGGTGCAAAATCCAACATGTTTTCTCCTCATGGCCTATACCTGATCTACCAATTGAAATGCAATAAGAACACTTGAGATCTGGTCTCCTTCCTTTATAAGGCCTGACAGTTGCATTAGCATTTGAGCTTGAACTAGAACTAGCAAAGGCTCTAGCTTCATTGTTGTGATCAACCACTGAAACATCAGCTCTCATCACTTTTCTCCTAGTTTCCTCTCGATGTATAGTAGTACAAACAGTTTGGAAAGCGGGAAGAGGAGATTGCATAAGAAGATGGCTTTTCACATCATCATATTCAGGGCTAAGATTAGCAAGCAATAAGAAAATCTGATCTTCTTCAGCTCTTTTCAACAAAACCTTTCTATCAGTAGAAAAAGGACGATACTGATCTAGCTCATTCCACATAGTTTTCAACCGGCCAAGGTATTCAACAAAAGTAGAGTTACCTTGCTGCAGATCAGCCATTTCCTTTTTTGAGTTCAAAAATCCGTGCAGCATTGTTTAAATCGCCATACAGATCGTTGATTTCTTTCCACAGTTGGAGGGAATTTTCAGCATAGCCAAAGATCTCACGCATCTTTGGTTCCATGGAATTTAATATCCATGTCATGAGAAGCTGGTCCTGAGCAAACCAAGCAGCATACTCCTTTGCAGAGGTTGATGGAATGGAGACTGAGTCATCAATGGCGCTGAGCAGCCTTTTACCTCCAAGTGCACGCTTGACCTCTCTGGACCAAGAGAGATAATTGTGCTCGTTGAGGAGAATAGGAACAAGTCGAAGGTTGGTGTTGGAGTCATTTACTCCAGCCGCATATGATGCAGAACTTGAAGCATCTTCAATATCGCCACCACCAGTCATATTATGAAGGACTGGTGCAACAAGCAATTAGTGTAAAGATGAAAGAAGGAATGAAGTGCAGAAGCAGGTCCTAATCGGAACCTTGCTCTGATACCATGAAGAAATCAAGAAGGAGAAAGATGATTCTCATGTATATTTCTTCATTGAAACAACTAAGATAAGACCCAACAATTTATACAAGAAATCTACCAACTACAACTACCAACTACAACTACTAAACATGGTGCACCATGTTGCACCATGCTGAACAGAAACTCCAACTCCACACGCAACCCCCTAGCTGCACAGAGGAGCCACATGAGGAAAGAAGAGGAAAGAAGAGCAGAAGGAGGACTGGCGAGGACTAGGAACTCGCCATCCGCCAAAGGGCACACCCGCCGTCCGCTACGGGCACATCCGCGGGCACATCCGCCATCCGCGGGCACATCCGCGGGAACATCCGCCAAGGGCACATCCGCCATACAGCTAGCTAACTTCAACACCCGGAAGCCTTGAATGCATTAACATATGTAGAAACACTGAGCAAGATTGCGAATGCAGAAACGAGTCTGGCCATGGCCGCCATTGTTAACTAGCTCAGAGCAGATTGATTGTTTGCTTTATTTACAGATATTGGGAATTCTAAGCAAGATGTTTCTCTTTAAATAAGGGACCGGGACGAAACAGATGAAGCAAATGGCACAGGCTCACATGGGTTCCTCTGCAGCCGGATTGAACGTAAATGATATGATTTTATGCCTATTTTAATGGAATCTTCATCATCTCTGCAAAGTCTGAATCGTTTCAGTCAATTATTCCCACGTTCTAATGTTCTATAGAGTCCTCTCTCACACACCCACATGCTCATTCCCAACAGAAGAGCCGTGAATAAATCATAATTCATAAATCCAAAATTTTGGTTATTTTATATAAGGCCTAGTGTTTTGCAGGTTGCAGAGGTTGTTGCTATTCGAAGATAAAATGACAAAACTATTATATACAGGATCATATCACACAGGTTCACATGGTAATTCTTTTGACGTATATTATGAACATACAAGGCCACTATTGTTCATGTGTAATGTACATGATTCTTCCCTTTTTGATATAATTAGATTCTGAATGTGATGAGCTAGTTCTACTTGTTTATGAATATATATATGTTTACAATAGGTTAAGCCTCTTCTCCCCACCATCGATTTTCAACATGTATACTAAATCGTATTTATACGCCGTTTTCTTTTTTGTTGTGCATCTTTGGTTTTTGGAGTTTCGGACGATTTTGCGGTTTCATTCAGTACAGTTACGTCGTTACAGTTGCCATGTGATGTTGCACCGTCAAGCATTTTGAAGGAGTCCATGGAATTGAAATACTTTATGTATGAAAGGGCATAATTAAAGAGCTGGCCCTTATTATTAACCACCGCTACTGAGATTGATCGAGAAGTTGGAAATCAATCATATGAAGTCCTGGAATTTATGTTTTGATAAGAATGAAGACCTAAAGGTTTCTTAATTAGTATTAGACTTCTGCTAGTTGATGCATAAAATAGAAACACAAATGGTAGTTGCAAGTTTCTTAGGCGCATTCTCAGGCGGAGGATAATGAAGGTAGCTAGTAGCTCGCAGCTAGTTTACGTAAAAGAATGGTTAGGAGAATTTGGTGTTGGTGCTTGAATTAATGATTGCAAGTCAATTCTTGCACATTACACCAACCTCCCTCAGAAGTCTGGCTTTCAACAGATCAGCATACCTACATCCTACCATTCCTATATCCACAATCTCACACTGGGTTTGAGAACAAGTACGGAGTCTCTTTGCTTGGAGAATTGGTTTTCAGACTCGGGGTGATATAGTATTATCAATGATGTAGTTGTTGATTGCGCAAGTATTCCCTCAATGATTCGAATCAGTGATTCATTCTCACAAGACAGACTCACATTTGTGAAGTCCATTTGTCTCTGCATAAACATTATCTCTCCTCTCGTATATATACGAAAAGACAGACAGCGAAAACCTCAGGTCCGCAGCACGCTCAAAAACCTCAGGTTGCCGAAGTGGATTTTCAGGCGTCAAGGGCAAGTTCCTCTACTTGCTTACTTTAAAAGCAAGGGTTAACTTGCAGCAAGAAGAGACTCTTTTGCATCATTCCCAATTGGATTGTCCCAGAAAACAAACAGAATCGTGAAAGAAAAAACAAACAAACAAACAGAACGACACTGAAGGTCAGCAAGGAACACGATAGATGGAGACAAAAACTGTTTAAAACCAAGAAATTAAAGGAATGAAAGTGCGATAAATTTTTAGCACTTGATCCTAATTATGTACAAGGGAAGAAGGTTTCTAACTTTTTATACCTGCTGCTCAGAATAGTCTTGGCAGAAAATTAATTTTCAAGTCTTTCACGTCAGTGCTCATCTTCAATATTCTTCAGTTTGTTTGTGTGGATTAGATCAGGGTTAAGTCAATTGCTTTAGAATTTGTAGATGCCAAACCCAGCTCGAGTTGGATCCCTTATCCTCCAGCCCCTTTCATTTAGAGCAGCCTAGATTTAACATGGACTGCTTATATCATAGCCGTGATCCGCTACAAGTCATATTTAATTTCATCAAGCTTACGCAATTGACATGGTCATCGTACGAGGGTAGTATTCACTACCATAGAGCTCAAAATCATGCTAAATATAGTTGAAGTCGAAAGTGTCAATAAAGGCAAGGGAAAATCTTCTTTGACAACAAAAATTCTCCATAATAATAAAGGAATGCGCTGATCAATCCAGATGTTAAAAACATGTCACCTACATCTACACAACAAAACAAGATGGATTACCTCAAAAGGACTCTAAACTAGGTCTACAATGATCATGCATAAAGATAATACAGAAAACACAGATTGGATAATAAAGGCTCCCATCGGTAGACACTGGCCATTTGCAGGATGTTCCATGACATCCATGTAGCAACTCAAGCAGCTGCCTGGATCGGCCCATTAGACCTGTAGCCTCCACGGCCCCTTCCACGATATCCTCCCCTGCCACGGCCACGACCTACACATAAAGCAATTCAGACACATTTCATTCAAAAGCAACTGGAACTGAAATTAATGAGATTACTCCAATGTCTATGTAAGGAAGAAGATATTAGAAAAACACATACCACGGCCGCCTTGAGGAGGTGCTTCTTCATTGTAGCCTCCATCTAGCTGAACATCAGCCTGGGGTCCATTGTACCCTCCCCTTCCACGGCCTCGGAAACTGCGACCTCTACCACGCCCCCTGCCCCTGAAATCACCTCCGCTGCGGTCATAACCTCCATCATCGTATTCAGGCACAAAGCCATTGTTTTCTGCAATTACAACAAGATTTCTTTCATCAGGAGTCTGTACTAAAACATCACAAACTCTCCTCTTATCAATGAACCTACAAGTGATAAAGTTCACAGATAACTACTTAAAGTAAAGATGCAATGCAACAACGGGTTTAGAGATGTAGATTCAGAAAAGACTAGAAAAGGTTCTTTTAACAGATTGCATCAGTGATTACCTCTGAACATGCCCCGTCCCCTTCCCCTGCCCCTTCCCCTTCCTCTGCCACGTCCACGACCACGACCACTAGGTGAGTCCTCTGCAAAATACAGACATGTTGAACCAATGAACACATCACAATCTACAAATGTGAACCAAGATAAATAAATTCAGGTGTTGCTACTTAAATAGCACACTACCTCCTTCATAATCAATCTCTGCAGATGCCTTCACGAGTTCAGCAGGTAAGGGGGGCTGGTACCTGATGTTAACAATAATTTATGATGACGTTTAATCTCTATAGTAATAGAAAAGTCAACCAAACATAATTCTTTGATTAAAAGCTTACATTTCCTACATGTACATTCGATAAACTGAAACACAAATCAAATTTCATAGCATAAAATCAAACTATGCAATAGATGTGAAAATGTAGAATCAGCAGTCCTCAACGTCAATATAACCAGTGCAAGCCAGGTACACCAGAATATAAGGCTATGGTGCAACTAGATTGGAAACGTAAATGCATCTTAGAATAGACTCGTCAACTAACCCGATGGCAGATTTATTGACTTCCTTCTTTGACAGTGTTATGACGATCATTGACACATGCCTCGTTGTCTCCAGTCTATAGAAAAGAACAGAACACTATGAGGCCCAAACCTACGCGCGGCATATAAAGGATAAGAATAATCACTACTAATCGCGACAAAGTTTAGTGACTCTTACGGTAGGAGGCCTTCCTCAAGGGGTTCCCAAGTATCAGTGATGTCAGTGGATCCAATTGTAGTGTACTGGTGAAGACCGACAATTCTTCTCTGGAATACAAGTAATGCGACTAACTTGTCAGCCTATTCATCCTAGTGAACAAGTAATACCATCCAGCATAGTGCTACACCAATAGGACATCTAACCTTAATTAGCTCCACAATCGTCACAGTCTTGTTGATAGCTCTTCCCATAGCCTTGAAAACTATTTCATCCGATCCCTTGTCCTGCGATATATAAAGATATTTATACAACTCTCAGAAACCACCAAAGCCTGGTACAAGCATTATGACCATCAACATATCACTGAACTACATAGTTCCTATAATCAATCAGCTGCCTGTTGCATTTTTCGACTTGCATAAGCAGCATAAGTTACCAACCAATTGCATATACCGATAGCGGGTTAACAAAGCATTAATTATCACAAATTCATCAACAGGAGTATAACAGAAATCCACAACTAAACACTTAAACTTGGAGTCTGCTAAAAACATAAAAGCACCATTTGAACAGTAAAAAAAAAAGGAGATACCTGAAGAAGGGTCATGGCGTAAGTGATGTAGTTGCGCATCCTCCCCTGGCTGGTAATCCTAATCTCATTTTCATCAATAGGCGTCTCTGCTTTTGGCTTCTCCACTCTCTGGTACCGATCCATCTTTTCCGCCACAACGCATTTTCAAAACACCAAAACAAAACCTCATCAGAGCCATGCATCCAAATCAAGGAGCTGACTCCCAAACTCAGAATAACAAGGATATTACCCCCAAAAAAAAGTGATAGAGAGAAATTAACAGAGAAGAAAGGAGGGAGTGAGAGAATCGAATCGAAAGAAGGGTTGGATCTGGGAGAAGGAGGCATACCGTGATGTTGAAAAAGGGATAAGTAGTAGCTCCACACAAAAAAGAGCCCTGTTCTACGGCTTCGTTTTTTCTTTTACGCCCTAATTCGCACACAGCGGTGTCTCTTGGTTTATATACCAACCCAATCCTCTTAAAACTACCCTAACCACCTACTTTACTTCTTTCTCCCGTCTTTCTCTCCAGTTTAGTTACTTTCGCCCTAACTGCTGCTTCCCCCTACCTTGGGCCCGGGCCTTCACTTTTTGGGCTTCAACATTTTCTGGCCTTACATTTTTGGGCCTTCAGAGTGCACCAATTGAAACCTTGTGTTTTTCTTCATTTTCTTTCTGCATCTGATGCTGTTTTGCTTTTTTTCACAAGGAGAAGCCCCAATTTTCAACTGATGAGGATATATTTTTGTAAATAATTGGGTTCTGCTTTTTTAAGTGATAAAATATGACGAATGTAAGTTGCTGTAATTCATAAAATTGGAAACGAAGGCCAATTACAACACCGCGTTATAAGAGAGGTATAAAATCCTTGAGCACACACCAACCAGGTCCAATTTTCACCAGAGTATTGCATTATCATTTATTTCCATGGCCTAGCGGCCAGGTTCATTGACATACACATTGCAACAGCATTATGGACTTCATTCTTCAGCCAACCCAGAGCTGAAGAACAATGAACCAATTGGCTACATCCTTTATAAGAAGTAATGTAGATTTTCCTGTTTCTTTGTCGCCGACACTAATGGGTCGAGCACTTTTTTCCATCCATTAAATTCTCGAGCGTTGCCAGCATCAGGCAATACGAATCCATTTACATAGAAAAAAGGCGTCCCGTACACCCCTCTTGAAGTGCTATACTGCATGACATAAAGCATTCAACATGTTGATAAGAATTTGAGATTAACAATAGTAAAAACCGAGTGCTGTTTTTTTGCAAGTTTGCCAATAACCACAGCTAATTAGTCTATTTTAAAGAACAAAAGATTGTGTGATACAATGCAATTCATATGGCCTGCCTAGAGGTAATTGAAGCATTTGTAGAACCGTAAAATACCTTGAAGGAAACCCTTGTTGTGAGATCTGTTTTCCGGTCAGTAAAGCCGGATTCCAGGGAGCTATGATAAGAGTTCCCAACTACTGCTGTGAGTTGCTTCACTAAGTCATCTACTATGGAAGCCCTAGAAATGTTGCGTGTTTGAGCATTGTAATATCTCTCCTGTTCAATATTTGAATCAAGTTCAGAACAAAAAAAAAACCTGACCATGAATAACTATCCTTTTAGCTAAACTAGTACCAAGTGTACAAATACTGAAAATAAAAAATTTCACAAGAGAAAATCGAGCATGAAAATTAGTCAATCAGTGGTGTTTAGTTTCAGAAAGCACCCACTTCCTGATGGTTAAGCCAATTTCGAACTCACTACACCAAAGTCAATCTTTACTCCATATAGTCCAATAGATTTTGTGGGAACATGATAGCTCAAGCAAACCATGTTTGGTTCATGCTTGCCTTTCAATTTACAAATGAAGCCATAGATCCAACTACACAGAAACACCACAAAACGTGGAATTCTATACTAATCAGCAGAGTAAAATCAGTAAATGCAAGCGAATATGATGCTATATAAGCTGATGAAAGTTCTATCATCCTATTACCTGATTCTTGAAGAACCACTCCAACACCGAAAATGTCGCAGAAGGTTTCAGCTGATTTACAATGTGTATCGCACGAGAAGCAACAAAAGCGTTGTCATGGTAACTGCAGTTTCAAAAACAACATCGATCTACTTCCGTCATTCCAAATATACCACAGAGCATAACCGTGTCAATAATTCACAACAAGGTCTAAGGTCTGAAATTGTCTATGATTGCCCAATCAAAAACATCAATATATCTTCTGAACAAGTCAACAATTTAAAAGTTTAATCAAACATGCAATCGATCCAGCTCACCAACCAGCAATACAAACAAAAAGACTTACGGCAGCGGTAACAGGTGAACAGAAAGAGTGACGTGAGGCCCGTAGTAGGCTAAGGCCTGTTTCAGGGGTGGCCAGGAATCTCTACTGTCCGGGCATACCGGGTCAAAAAAAGCTTCGATCAGAATCGAATCCGGGTCAGCTCGTCGATGCTCGTACAAGAACCCATCGTACTTGGCAGGAGGCAGAGTCTGTGCACACCCATGTAAAACGAAAACCAACAGCAACAGTGATGCTGTTTGTACTATTACGATTGTGTGCTTTGCGTCTTGCATTTCTCTTCGGGTAGACTGTGGAAGGTAAAGTCACCCAGAAGCGTGATACCCCTCTATTTATACAGCGACGAATATTCTTCTACGTGTCTCTCTCTCTCGTCTCTATCTCCATCTGGCTTTTTACTCGGATCAGATTTTTACTGTGCTACTTAAAATGATTTACTGTATTGTCTTGTGTAGATTATGTATGATCCTATGAATATGGCCTAGTTAAAAAATGGTATGTATGTACCCGGATTATGGTACTCTATCAACTCAATTTAGCAACTTCGTCCAAATGTTACCTTCCTCTTTTATTTTATTTACCATTATTTTGTTTGTAACATAAATTACATTTCTTCATCTAACTGGTCCTTGTTACAGATCATTGAATAGTGATTTTAGAACCTTCTGATCACAACTACAATATGAAACGGAAAGAGTGGAGATGACGAAATCATGAGGCTCTGGACTTGGATAAATTTTATCTCAAGGCAAAACCAATCAATTGGACAATTGGGTTCAATTTGTTTAAGCATTGGGCCTAATCTTTACTAGGCATCAGCCCGAAACCTATAAGATCCGTTTACGCAAAAGCTATCCACCAGCAGCACAAAGGGACCCACGAAGCAGTAAAAGAGTTACCATGATGCACGTTTCACTCCAGGAAAACCAAAACGATCCCCCACTACCAATATAGCCGTTACATTCATACACACACACACATTCATCAAATACACATCACCTTGGTGGCTCCTCTCTGTAACCTACCTCACTTCCCACAGATTCCAGCTACCAAACCTTCATTTAATTTCACAGTTTAATTTCAAAGCAAGCAATCTCTAAAACCCTATAGAATATGCCTGGTATAAATACCTTGTGTTAGTATCACAAAATTAACCAAGAGTCTGAGAGACCACAGCAAATAATGCTCTTCCCCATATTCCTTGCGCTCTTCCTAGCCTGCGTAGGTATGAGCGCAGTGTTCGTGGTCTACATCTGTCTCTTATGGTTCGCCACCAGCACCCAATCAGCGGTAGTGCCTGACTTACCGGTCAAGCAGGTTTCCGGGAAGGGCTTGTCGGCTTCTGATCTTGAGAAGCTACCGAAAATTAGCGGGAAAGAGCTGACCAGGGGGACGGAGTGCGCGGTGTGCCTGGACGAGATCGAGGCAGAGCAACCGGCCAGGGTGGTTCCCGGTTGTAACCACGGCTTCCATCTCCAATGCGCCGATACCTGGCTTTCTCAGCAGTCCGTCTGCCCTATGTGTAGAGCAAAATTTAAACCTCAGCAGATTCTCACTCCCGCTTATGATAATCCATGCTATCAGACTTCAGAGAAGAAGAAAGAAAGTATATAATTAGTATGTAAACTATATATTTGTATGAGTCAGATGTAGAGCAATGTTATGTAGGGTTTTGATATATATATATATATATATATATATATATATATATATATATATATATATATATCATGTACCATCTCGATTAATTTCTATTCGATTAAAATCACATAATCCTATTCCACTGTTACTACCGGAAAAGGGGTTATAGCCGACGATATGGGAAAACACGGCCGACGAAACAGTACTTCGTCGGCTATAAGTAGTTATAGCCGACGAATTACTATTTCGTCGGCCACATCGTCGGCTATAATATTATAGCCGACGACTGCCGACAACTCGTCGGCTATAACTATAGCCGACGAAACGTTTTTGGTTATAGCCGACGAGAATGGTATTCGTCGGCTATAAGAGTTATAGCCGACGAAAAGTTTTTGGTTATAGCCGACGAGGAGGGTATTCGTCGGCTATAACTCTTATATCAGATCGACCTTCTGCAGCAGGGAGCTCATTCGTCGATGAAATCGTCCAAAACGCTCTGAAATCGTCCAAAACCTCGGCCATAAGCTTGAAAGGTACGTATATTGCTGTGTGTGTTGATTTAGTTGGTTATATATATGCAGAGGTGTGTTAATTTAGAGTTTAATTAGAATAAATGTGTGATTAATTTGATATATATATATATATATATATATATATGTTGAGATGAGATTATTAATGGGTTGATATATATGTTGTATTGGTTAGATAGAATTGAAGTTTTGTTGAAGATTAGTGATTGATTGTTGATTTATAGGTGATTTTAGATGAATTTGATGAAAAAATGTATATATATATATTAATTAATTTAATTGTAATTAAAAATATATTGTTGGTATATATAAAAAATACATTGTGTTTAATTAATTAAGGAGATTGACGATGTTTTAATTAATTTAGGGATGCATGTGTATATATATATATATATATATATATATATATATATATATATGTGTGTGTGTGTGTAATGATGAATTTTTTAATTAATTAGTACGTGCATATATACATATCTATATATAACTATATTTATTTCTTGAATTTACAGGATGGACAAGAGTTGGATTACCCTTGGAAGATGGGATCAGGCGTATCATGATGGAGTTAGGAGTTTCCTGGATTTTGTGATGGCTAACTGTGGAGACACTACACTTCATTATTGTCCGTGTAAAAAGTGCAAGTGTGCCACCCCACGACACCGGTTTTCCATAGAGACAGTGGAGCAACACCTGGCTAGATATGGATTTTGGGTCCTATACACTAATTGGATTTATCACGGTGAACCAGAGTTTGCGGGTCGTCATGATCATGGACAATTTGCCGAGAAAGGGAGTTCCTCCAATGATCCGACAACGAACTGGATCAACGATATGTTTCCTCGTGAGAGCGGTGTCTTTGAGGAAGCACCAGATGTGCAACTCCCACCTCCGGAGATGGAGTGTTTCCCTGATATTGAGCCACTCGAGCCATTACCCCGATCTCCGGTCAACACAAATGGTATGGAAAAGTACAACAACCTGATCGCATTGCAACAGACTCCGTTGTACCCCGGATGCAGTAAGACTGTCCTTGAATCTGTCATGGGAGTGATGAAGATCAAAACGGAGAACAAAGGCACTGTCAAATCGGTTGATGATTGGCTTCGGCTATGGGGTGGGGCGATGCCCCCCGGACATCGGCTTCCTACCAGTCATCATAAGGTGCGACATATCCTTAAAGATCTCGGCCTTTCCTACATCAAGATTCATGCATGCAGATACGATTGCGTTCTGTTTTACGGGGAAGGACTTGCAGATCTTGAATACTGCCCATTATGCAATACAGAGCGGTATAAGTTCACTCCTAAAGGGAACAAGAAAGCTGTGAAGATACTTCGGTACTTCCCGCTGATTGATAGGCTTGAGCGGTTGTTCATGTGTGCTTTCACGGCCGAAGCTATGAGATGGTGGGCTGAGAGGAATGTGCCTGACGATGACACCCTTAGACATCCCGCCGACGGAGAGGCTTGGAAGAAGAACGTGTTGGAGTTTCCTGAATTTGCATCAGAGGTTCGAAATGTTTGGCTAGGGCTATCATCCGACGGTTTCAACCCTTTTGGCAAGAAAGAGCTTCAGTACAGTGTGTGGCCAGTTATTTTGATTCCGTACAACTTTCCACCGTGGATGTGCATGAAGAAGGAATATAACATGCTCACATTGTTGATTCCAGGCCCAGGTTATCCGGGAAAGTGTCTCGATGTGTATTTGAGACCCGTAATTGAGGAGCTTCGGTACTTGAGTCTGAACGGCCACCTGGTCTACGACTGGTTCAAAAATGAGATGTTCCGGATGCATGCCATGCTTGTTGGCACGATCAGTGACTTTCCTGGGAGGGGTATGTTGTCGGGCAGCGTCACCAGGGGTTACAGAGCTTGTTCAGAGTGCATGGCTGTTGATTGCTCCAGTCCTCATTGCAGCAAGATTGTCCAGATGCGTCACCGTCGTTGGCTTCCGCATGACCATCCATTTAGGGACGATGCACAGGCTTTTGATGGGACTGAAGAAAGGGGCTGGGCACCCGAGCAATGGACAGGGGAGGAAATATTGGCAGTGTTGAATGAGTATGACTTTGGTCCGCTTAGCAATCATCCCGATGTGTTGCGCACGATTCCAGAGAGGCCGGATCGGTATAGGTTCTGGTCACACAAGAGCATCTTATGGGAACTTCCTTATTGGGCCAGGTTGGCTACCAGATACTACCTGGATGTCATGCATATAGAGAAGAACGTGGGTGAAGCCGTGGTTGGCACAGTTTTGAATTGGGAGAAGAAAACAAAAGACACCCCCAAGGCACGCGTTGATCTGAGAAATATGGGACTGCGGGACCATTTGTGGTTGAGAGAGGGCAGGAGCAAAATGCCCCAAGCTCCTTACACCGTCACCAGGGACCAGAAACATGAAATCTTTGAATGGCTGAGTAATGTCAGGTAACTTTTTATTAGGCATGTATTCCCTAAAGAATCCATCTGTTGTTGGACGACTATATATGCATGAAATCTAATTGTTGTTAATGGCTATGCAGGTATCCTTATGGCTATGCGGGTAACATAAGCAAGTGTGTTAACTACCGAGACAACAAGATGTACGGATTGAAGAGTCACGACTGCCATGTACTGCTTCAACGCCTCTTCCCTATTTTCATTCGAGCGTACTTGGAGGATGAAGTGGTTGAGCCGTTGGTGGCGTTGTCAAGATTCTTCCAGAAGTTATGCGCTAGAGAAGTTAGAAAATCAGACCTCATGAGAATGCATGAGGAAATCGTTTTTATCTTGTGCAAGTTCGAGAGGATATTTCCCCCAAACTTCTTTGACATCATGCCTCACCTGATGATCCATCTTCCCCAACAATTGTTGCTTACCGGTCCCGTACACTACACTTGGATGTATCCCATCGAAAGGTACATGTTATTCATAAATTTGATTTATACATGTTTTTAAATAAAAGTTGCATGCTCTTAACATGCACTTGTTAACCTTGCAGACAACTTGGAGACTACAAGAAATATGTGCACAATAAATCTGCACCTGAGGGGTGTATTGCTGAAGCTTACATTGCGCATGAGTGTGTAACGTACGCCAAGTTGTACTTGGGAGCGATGGAGGACCCCCCACAACATCCAAGTCGAGATGTCCCCGAGTTCAACCTATCTATCGTTATGTGTTTTGCTTTTTTTTTTGTATAAATATATTTATTGGCAGTGTACGAATATATCTAAGAGTTGTGTTCTGTTAATATAGGTACTCCGAGTGGAAGAACGAGCTGTCCACGCACTACAGGACGTACCATGTGGAGCAGCGCTTGGGGCGAGCTGCAACCCCCCACGAGTTTCGGTACAGGGAGTACGAGTGGCTATGGCTGGTAGCCTACTTTGGGAGCGACAGGGTCTCGGTAAGAAAATTTAGCCTGCTAGTATATAACTTTTTAATGTTATTTAATAATTAAATTATGTAGTTACTTAATTAAATTAATTAGTTAGTTAGTTAGTTATCAGTTATTAAATTAAGTTAGTTGGTTAGTTACGTAGTTAGTTAGTTCGTTACTAAATTAAATTAGTTAGTTAAGTAGTTACTAATTAAATTAAATTAGTTAGTAACTAAATTAGTTAATAATTTTATTTTGGTTAGTTCCTAATATTTTAATTTAGTTACTAATTTATATTTGCGTTTATATGTTCGTTCTTATAATACAGAAAATCTCGCGGACGAACAGCGACAACCGCAGGAGGAACGAGCACCCCCACCACGGCGGCGCCCGCTCCTGGAGGCAGTGGGCAGAGATGGCGAGGAGGGACCGACCGCTGAGGCCGTTGTCGTGGATTCATGCGCAGATGTATCTGGGGCGTCCCGACCAAGTGGTAAGTATTCGCCCATCTTCAATAAAAGTGTTTCATTAAATTAATTTATATATATACTTTTTAATTCGTTTATTATATTTTCTTGTCAATTAGGCGGAAATAGATGCGGAGACCGACGCGATCACCTTCGGGATCGCGCGAGACACCCTGGGAGACGGGGCGTCCGACGAGGCGATCGCGGAGTTTGCCTCCACGATCGACACCCTTGAGCCGCGCTTGGCCTCTCAGATCATGCACGCGGCGGTAGGGACGGGGAACAACTACTTCTACCAGAGAGGCCTAGGCGCGGCGGGAGATGGGGTTCTCAAGTACACGCCGGCCAATCCCAGCACGCAGCGTGCGGCTTCGACGAGAGGAGACTTGCAGACGCAGCTGCAGAGGACTCAGGCGGAGTTGGCGAGGGCGGTGGAGGCGCTCCAGCAGGCGGAGTTGGCGAGGGCCGCGGAGGCTTCGGCGCAGCAGGCCAGAGACGCATCTGTGGCGGAGATGTACCGATGGATGCAGCAGTCTTGGGAGGCCCAGCAGGCTGGACTCCAGCCCCCGCCTCCGCCACAGATGCCCCAGTTCGTCGTCCCCACTCCCCCCCCCCGCATCGGAGTACGCCAGCCGATCAGGACAGCCATAGCCACCGGAACTCGAACGATCCGGTCGACGACGCTACGCGTTTAGGGGGTGATGATGAGTAGATAGTGGGTTAATTTGTACAGTATGTAGGATATTAGGGATGGATTGATGTGGATATTTGTTTGATATTTGGATGTTTGTTTGTGCATTTTCTGCAGCCAAACCGAAGACGAAGTGAAATTGGGCCTGAGTTAAATTTTTAAATTTTTTTAAATATTTAGGGGTTATAGCCGACGATATTGGCATTATTTCGTCGGCTATAAGGGCTATAGCCGACGATTTTTACCAAATTTCGTCGGCTATAACGGTTATAGCCGACGAAAACGACATATGTCGTCGGCTATACCCTCTCGGTTTCAGGCAAAAAAAAGCCGTTCCTGGTACCGGCGATTGTTATGGCCGACGATAGTGTCGTCGGCTATATTGGACGTATAGCCGACGATAGTGTCGTCGGCTATACTTCGGTTTAGGGGCAATTACGTAATTGTTTAAGCCGACGATCTTGTCGTCGGCTATACTTCGAACATTGCCGACGACGCTTTTTTCGTCGGCTATACCTGGTGTTTCATAAGCCGACGACTTACCCCGGGTGTCGTCGGCTATACTATAGCCGACGGAGCAGTCCCGACGAGAGGATAGCCGACGATACTTCGTCGGCTATGACTATAGCCGACGAATTAATGGAAACGGCCGACGAGATGGCGTCGTCGGCTATGACGCCTTTTCTGGTAGTGTGTGTATCAGTATTGCATGCAATGATCTGATGAGATTTCAATTTCTCAGTCCAAATGTGCAGGCAGACATGATGAAGATAAAATATTTCCAGATTTTTCTCCGTCTAAAATTAAGAATTAAATTGTAATTTAATACTCGCAGTCATATATAAATTTCTGTGCCAAAACTACGATAATTTCGAAGCCGCCCTAATCAGTTTACACTGGCCAGTGTGGTAAATGACCTTTTAGTCCCCGGCGTGCATGGGATTGGGGGCAATATACGGCGGTGCAGCGGCTCTGAGAAATTTGCAGGCGCACGGCGTTCTAGTGCTAGCTGTACGTATCTGTGATTATCTGGGGAAGATTATTGTTCATTAATGAGTTCCAACCTGAGATTTTATAGTAATTACTACGGTTTGATTCCCTTCCTTAGTTTTGATGCTTTTCCTTTGCTAGCTGTTGATGATCAATGTAATCTGCTGTGATACTAAATTCTGATCCGACGTATCAGTCAATCAGTTTAATTACTTTCTCTCGATCACAGCAGTAAATTAAGCATAAATGTGCCAAAACGTGCATGTTTATATTGAAACCAAGTAAAGGAATGCCGAAGCTGTAACCCAATCGACGAATCTGGTAGTAAATTTTTTCTTTCCTTTACAGCAATCTAATTAAGCAGCTGAGAGCGATTCCGATACGGAAAGCCTGGAGGAAATTAATGGATGTGTAATGTTTTAGACGAAATGGGCTTCTCCCAAGTTTAATGAGAACAACAAACACCGGCCCATAAGGGTGAGAAACAAAACTAGCATTAGGGCCCAAAACAGCGAAACCGAGCAGCGAGCCAGGCTTCTTGCTTGTAGAAGCACAACCCAAAAAGTGGAAAACTAAATAAAAAAATAAAATAAAAAACAAAACATGAACTACAAATAACAAGAATGTTGTTTGAGAAATTGAATAATCAACTCTTTCAAGCTAAGCTAAATTCAAAGAAACTCCCCACTGGATCACATTACGTGTGCAGAAGTATATGGTAACATTTTTTAAACATTAGCCCTAATGTGGCGACCCACACATGAGTCGTTACATATGCAATATTGAGCACAAGTTACTTTAGTGCCTATCATTTTAATTAAAAGCAAGCTTAGCTACTTAATGACTCGTGTTTTGACAGCTTACTATATAAGGATCACCCATCCTTCCAAAGAAAAAGGTCACCACAAACTTTTCTCTTTATTTTGAACAAGGCAATATTTTGGAAAGACACCACTAATATGTGGCATACTCCGTGTGTTATTTTTTATCCGTGTTTATACTATTTTTTAATTCAAAACTAACAGTTTTTATGTACATGAATGACGGATTCTTAACACAAGTGCCTCTACTCTTACGCAAAACTAAATAAAATAATTACAAAATTTAATTAAAGACGAACTATTTTCAAAGAAAATTAACAATTCTATTTAATTAAAGAAGAACAAATTTAAATAGAAAGTTATATTTCAATCTTTAACGATTCCATCGTTTGTTGGAGATAAGTAAAGGACAAATTGGTTGTTTTGTGGAGTTCATTTTTAAAAGTTGATCTTATTCCATCATATTTTTCACGAAAAAGCAAGGAATAGTTGACGAAAGATGGATATATTGGAACAAAGAAGAAGAAGGGCGATAGTGCGTGCGACATGTGTGCCTCCGTTGGTTTGGCTTTCACAAATCAGTGACACAATCAATTCAAAGGACTTCTTTATGGCAACACGGACCATGCTAGGTAGCTTGCATCGGCCATATTGCCAACTGCCACAACCTAAGCGTAGCAATCAATCATCATCCTTCACAGTAATTCCCATCCTATTATCCCAACATGTGGCACTGTGCTCGCTCTAATTATTTTCTCAGCAGATATTATAGAAACCGTGGTAGTGATTGATTGGTGATCTATATATGGCACGGCTTTATTCAAAGTATAGAGAGGATATATATGTACATACACATACAAAAGTAGTGACGTGGGAAAACGAATTAGGTTCTCAGGAATATTAATAAGTCTGTCTGTGTCTGCAGTCTCGCTATTTTCTTTTCAGACAGAAGCACCAGTACTCTTCTGTTGTCTAACTTCTAGAGAGAGATAGAGAGAGCTAGAGGGAGAGAGAGGGCCGGTTGAAGATGAAGGAGGTGATGATGATGAACAGCCACGATCAAGCTCTGAGCAACGGAACTGGTGCAGCTGGTATAGTTGCTGCTGAGGCTGCGAGGGTTTCAAGAGTTTCATCTTTACTGAAATTACTGGCCTCCACAGATCGTGATTATCTTCTTTCTTCATCTGGAAATCAGGTTGGTTCTCTTTCTTCCTTCATCTCGCTCTCCTACAGTCGTTCGATCTGTGTTGCTGTTTGGATACATACAGTTACAGGTTGTGGCCTGAATTTGGAGATAGATTTCAAGCGGTTGCATATGGAAAATGAACTAATTAACTTTAAACCAGCTTCAACCTTTCTTTGGTGTTTAGTCTGGAACTAATAGATGAAGTACGTTGACTATAGAGTTTGAGACGCTAACTGGAACTAAAAAGTTAATTTGTATAAACTATATATATACTTTTGTGAATATAAACTCTAAACTCAAGATTATTATTGTTAACAACTCTGCTCAATAACTGTGAATTTGTGAAATATCTATCTATATCACACAAATTAAATATAATACGTACATGGCGAATGGCAGTTAACCCCAATATATACGTATATGTAAGGGTACGTGTGCAAGCATGTTTATGGTCGGTTGCTAACTTCGATTTCGTTTGGTGCAAAAAACTAATTAACATCTGAGTGAAGATCTGCCTTCTTTAATTTGTCTGGATTAATACAAGAATTTATGGTTTATTGGTAGCTCTTAATTTGATAGACTCTGATGAGAGAAACATTTATATACGTAACTGCATGCTCGAATTATGATTTATGATTAAAATAACGTTTTTTAGCTGGTCGTCTATTCATCAGAGATCAATATGTACTCGATCTCTAAGTGGCCTTCGTAACTCTCAAGTAGTTCATGCAAGAAGGAATTATTGTAGTATTGCTTCTGATAAATAACATAGTTTTAACAGTGTGGAATAGAAAGATCATTTAGAGTTTTCAACGATGCTATGTATAAACGTTCCAAGTGTATTTATATTTTATAGACTGCTTACCATTTTGTTGAACAAGGGTGTAGACTATACTTCAGTAATTCAAAAAAATTGTCATAAAACTCATATCAACCGTCGTCATTACGTACCATATTTCACTAATTAACCCTCAACTCACTCGCGACATTAGGTGTATATCTATTATCTTGTTTTATATTATATTCTTTTGCCGACTAATTAAAGAGTTTAACTATGTTACATCATCACCTACCCTCTAAATCTAGCGAAGTTAACCAATAAAATCTTATATAAATTAAATAATCTCTGCTTAAGAATAAGATTATATGAACCATTTTTTAATATCTCGTAGCAATTACCAAACCATGCACGTTACAATATTACATTTAGTCATTATCAAGTATATATCAACAACTTCGGTAATATTGCTTAGCTGTGACGAGCTTCACATGCCAAATGTGCTGTCGTCATTACCCGGTATATTGTCCCACCTTAACGTTACCATTTGACACGTGTCCTTAGCTAGCACCAACACCTATCTACCTCGTAAAAGTAAATTAGGTAGAACATCACAGTCGAGCTTTCGTACATTCTAGGCTCTGGGCTGTCTCAAAAAGGTCCACTCCCTTATCAGAATTATCGATGCGGCCCATTAGACCCATCACTATCCTAGTTCGTATTGGAAACCAGTTGGGTAAGTATGGGTACACTAGGAATATATTTCTGAACTTTTGTACAATCAATTAATCTCCATTTGATATATTTTGGTGCATTGTTACAGGTGAAAGTTTCTGATCTTGATGGGAAGATAATTGGGTTCTATTTCTCGGCCAATTGGTACCCGCCATGCTGGAACTTCAACCAACTCCTAGTTGGCATCTATAATCAGATCAAGAACAGTAGCACTACTGCGTCTAGCTTTGAGATTGTGTACATATCATCTGATGAAGACTCTGATGCTTTTAACAGCTACTATGCTTGCATGCCGTGGCTTGCGATTCCATTTTCAGATTTGGAGACCAAGAAAGCTCTGAACCGGAAGTTTGAGATAGAGGGAATTCCAAGCTTGGTTATTCTGCAACCTGGTGATTACAAGGATGGGGATGAAGCTACGTTGCGTGATGGAGTTGAGATCATTTATCGCTATGGTGTTCAAGCCTTCCCTTTTACTAAACAGAGGCTGGAAGCATTGGAGAAGGAGGAGATTGAGAAGCATGAGAACCAGACCTTGACCAATCTACTAACGAACCATGACAGGCACTATCTTCTGGGCCATCGGACACCTAACCAGGTAATTGATCGAATATATAGCAATAATTCCTCTAGGACTTGAAACACAGGGAAAATTGTTCATAGAAATGTGAATGCCTCATCCAGTAACTAATTGACTACATGAACAGGTGCCTGTGGCTTCATTGATAGGCAAGACAATTGGACTGTACTTTTCAGCTCAATGGTGCATTCCATGCGTTAATTTCACCCCTAGGCTTGTCTCAATCTACAAGAAGATTAAAGAGAATATGCTAGCAGGTGATCAACAACAAGATGGAGAGGACTTCGAGATAGTGTTTGTTTCGAGTGATCGTGACAGAACTTCCTTTGAAGCCTACTTCAGCACCATGCCATGGCTTGCATTGCCCTTTGATGATCCCAAAATCAAAGAGCTGGTGAAGCATTTCAACGTCAAATGCATTCCTTCTTTGATAATTTTGGGACTGGATGGTAAAACTGTAACCAGGCAGGGTAGAAATTTAATAAACTTGTACAAAGAAAATGCCTATCCATTCACCGATGCAAAGTTGGAATTGCTGGAGAAGAAAATGGATGAAGAAGCGAAGAGCCTTCCGCGGTCGGTGTACCATGGCGGGCACAGGCATGAGCTGAATTTGGTGTCGGAAGGCAACGGAGGAGGACCGTTTATATGTTGTGACTGTGATGAACAAGGATGCGGTTGGGCTTATCAGTGTCTTGAGTGTGGATATGAGGTGCACCCGAAGTGTGTCACAGCTACTACTGGTGCAGTTAGTTCGTGATTCATTCGTTCGAGTGCTAGTGAATGATGCTAATTATACTAAACTGATGACTGCTGTGCCTCAAGAAAGCGTATTATACTGCTGCTGATATGTGTTTCTAAATTTAGTTTTAGGGATTAAGGATCCCTGGGATTTAATCTTTAATTTGTGATTGTAATGTGGGATTAATTCCAATTCTCAAGTAATTGAGACCATATATTGTTCTATCAACTGCTACAGTAGTTTGGATCTAGAGCTGCAGCTCTTAGCAAGTGATACCAACATTTCTGGCAAGAGAGGGGTAATGATTTGGAGTTAACAAGTTGGTTTAGATTTCTCTAGCTTTATGTAACTATGTAAAACCTGTTTCGGAGCACTTGAGAATTGTACAGTTCAGTCGAAATTACAAGTGAGACTGTAAGATGCATCACAATTGTAAAGCTGGTGAAAAATTACCACTTGTTTTCAGTTGATTGTTAGGCAATATTGGGCCTGGAAAACCCAAGTTTCAATGTTCAAAGTCCAAGTAGAATTAGAGTGCCATCAAGCCCACACAGCCCATAAAATAGAAAACGGATACGTGACAAATGCGTGGAAACCGTCAGGCAACTCTCAGCTGTCGTAAAATCTTGTAAAAGAGTGAAGAAGGAAGCAAAGGAAGAAGAATGATGCTGATGACCATCAAAGACGAAAAGCAAAGCACAAAATAAAGCACACGACTGTACAGAAGAAGACGCAAACCCAAATCTCCTCCTCTACACTCTTGTAATATACTCTCTCTCTCTCTCCCTCAACTTCTTTAAACCCATTCACACTCTTCCATACCTCAAACTCAAAACTGAAACTGAAACTGAAACTGAAACCGAAACTGAAATCCTTTGTCCTTCTATCTCTTTTGTCTTTGATCATCTTTCTTATCTGAGATGGGACTCTGTTTCACAAAATCCCAAACAACCCATGACATCCCAATCTCCTCAGCATCAGATTCACCACCTCACAACGTCCAACCAACACAACCAACCAAAAAACCCGACCCGTATAGTCATCCAGCTCCACCAAAGCCGCCCCCGTACTCCGGCAGCTCCTTCGGTAAGAGCCCCTCGTATTCCCAAATCGGACCAATCCTTGGGAAGCCCTACTCCGACGTAAATTCCGTTTATACCCTCGAGAAGGAGCTCGGGCGGGGTCAGTTCGGCGTGACGCGTCTCTGCACCGAGAAATCCACGGGCCGAAAATACGCGTGCAAGTCCATATCGTGCAGAAAACTCGTGTCGAATAAAGACATTGAGGAGTTGAGGAGAGAGATTCTGATTCTCGAGCACTTAACGGGCCAGCCCAACATTGTCGAATTCAAAGGCGCATTTGAGGACCGCCAGAATCTGCATTTGATCATGGAGCTCTGTTCCGGCGGCGAGCTTTTTGATCGGATTATTGCCAAGGGTAGCTACTCCGAGCGTGAAGCGGCAAAGATATTCCGGCAGATTGTGAATGTGGTTCACGTGTGTCATTTTATGGGAGTTATGCATAGGGATTTGAAGCCTGAGAATTTCTTGCTGGTGAGTAAGGATGAGGATTCACCCATCAAGGCCATTGATTTTGGACTCTCTGTGTTCATCGAACAAGGTTAGTTCTTGGTTCGTTTCACTATTATTTCTAGTCGAATATGTTTAGTTACGTCATGTTTACTCTACACTACTTTGGTTGCGGCTATGTTGAAGTTCAGATTGTGTGAATTAATTTGGTGATGTCTATAACAAATTTTATGAACTCAATCTTAACTGTACACTGTATTCTGAGGTTAGGGATGAAATAATTGTTGCAAAGACTTATGTCACTGTTTTTGTGGGTCAAGAAGACCGAGTCAATGTGATAGAGATGGGCTCCTGGGGATAATCATAGGTCAACTAAGTCAACATTTTGAAATTACAGGACAAAGAAAACAAAGCACACATGATTCGCAAATGAGAAGGCCACTTTTTAGTGTCCATTTAAGCATCACAATCATATTATCAAAAAGAGGACGTAAATGTCACTCCAAAATAACTAGTTGGTGAGTGGTGACTTAGTGCCAGACTTAATTTTACAATTTAAAAAAACAATATATTGGGAGCTGCAATGATTATTAGAATTTAGAATAATGCAATTTTGAATCACATAATTACACAGAAACGCAGAATCACCTGTTTACGTTATTCCACAGTAAGCAATGTATTCAACTGTTTTCTTGTAATTGATGGAAACTAGAAGAATAACATGCACAACATATTGTTACTGTAAGCTCCTCTATATGCTCTTGACATATTGCTTGTGGCATTCTGTGTCATGAATATGATATATATTGAGGAATGGCATGTTAACAACTCTACAGGCAAAGTTTACAGGGACATTGTTGGGAGTGCCTACTATGTGGCGCCAGAAGTGTTGCGGCGAAATTATGGGAAGGAGATAGATGTTTGGAGTGCTGGAGTCATGTTGTACATTCTTTTAAGTGGAGTGCCTCCATTTTGGGCGGGTGCGTATCTAAATTAGTGAATTGCATACTTTGGTTTTGTTCTAAAGCTGGTGTTGCATCAGAGCAAAACCAGCTGAAAATCTAGTAGTGAATTTGAGAATCTTATAGGCACTATGAACAATGTATTAGTACATACCTCAAATTTTGGTTGGATCTGGCAATGTATAGTTGCAGTAAGATTAAGGGAGTAGGTTGATTTAATTTGAATTCCTGGATGTATTTGAACTGGATGCTTGTCTGTTATAATTGCTTGATAGTAGGCCCTCGAGGAAGAAACATTTCATAAACAGGTGTTTATAAGGGGAGCTATGTTACCTTCTTTACTTTTTTGAGCAGTTCAACTTTAAAATACTTATGGTAATCTGGTGGATATTGAGTGGTCTGGCTATGCTTTTGGATTTACGAAGAGAACTGTTTCATGCTTGTAAATTGTAATACATATCTTTTCCCTGATGTTCTTTGTTTGATTGTTTTGTTTTCAATTATGTGCTTTTGATCTTTTTGTACGAACTCTGTTTCAGAGACAGAGAAAGGGATATTTGACTCAATTATAGAAGGGAAACTTGACTTGCAAAGTGCGCCATGGCCTTCTATATCTGATGCGGCAAAGGATCTCATCAGAAAAATGTTGACAATGGACCCTAAGAAAAGGATTACAGCTGCTGAAGTTCTTGGTAAGCACATGAATGCTTGTGAAACTGTAACAGCAAAGTTTAGGGAATGTTGTCCATTAATGTCATTTGGATTGTGCATTTTACCCAGACCATCCATGGATGAAGAAAGATGAAGCCTCTGACAAACCTATTGATAGTGCTGTGCTGATTAGGATGAAACAGTTCCGAGCAATGAACAAGTTGAAAAAACTTGCTCTGAAGGTATGATTCTTGCACCTCCTTTTTCAATTGGATATCTTAAACGATGGTAGTAGATATTAGTGGCACTCCATAAAGAGTTAATGAATATTGTGATTAGCTCTATATGCGTGTGGTCTTAGTGTTTCATATTTCATCGCCAATGTCTAATTACTACTGAAATTTGAATTGCCTATAGGTTATAGCAGAAACTCTTTCTGATGAAGAAATTCATGGCCTGAAACAAATGTTCAACAACATCGACACAGATGGTAGTGGTAATATCACTTTTGAAGAACTAAGAACTGGATTGACAAGACTGGGATCTAAGCTTACAGAATCAGAAATAAAGCAGCTAATGGATGCTGTGAGTACTGTATAACTCAAGCAGTCCAGTTAAGCCATTTACTTTTCTGAACATTATTGAGTTATGATTTTTAATTTTTTTAATAGGCTGACATAGACAATAATGGGACTATTGATTACACTGAATTCATTACTGCAACCATGCATCGACACAAATTGGAGAAGGAAGAAAACTTACACAGAGCTTTCCAGTACTTTGACAAGGATCAGAGCGGGTTCGTTTACTGTTCTCTAAAGCTTAAATATTCTTGTTTGAATCCTTATTGACTGATGTACGCTGAGCAGGTTTATCACAAGAGATGAGCTAAGACAAGCAATGACAGAATACGGAATGGGGGATGAGGCTACGATTGATGAAATCCTTGATGATGTGGATACTGACAAAGTAATCAAACTTATTTTCATCGTCCTGTATTTTAGGACACTTCCTTGGTATCACTATACGACTGCATTCTTACTGATAATCATGATTATATATGTAGGATGGGAGAATCAATTACGACGAGTTCGTAGCCATGATGACACGGGGAGTTCAAGATTCCCATGAAAAACCAGATATGGTGATTGTTCTACCTGAATAATCCTTGAGATCAATAAATAGCTCTGTAATCCAAGCTCTGTTTATGCCAGCAGATTGCCTCTTGTTGTTTGTAACTTCTATGTGAATAAGATTTCAATCTCTTTTTGTTATAAAAATAATGCGGGAAGCCAATAATAATGGAACAAAATTTGTATACAATGTGGTATTTTTCGTAAAGACTGTTCGGTCCGAACCAAACCAAACAGGAGGCATCAAATTTTCTCTCATCATTTTCCAGACGCAATCGGTTGCCCGTGTGTATCTCGATCAAGGTTGAAGTTTCATTCTAAGCAAGAGTCGAGAACCGCTCAAGTGTAGCACTGGACTTGGCCTTTCCTCTTCTTCGGAAAAAGCTTAATGGTCTCAAGTTAATACAACATATGATCATCCTCACCATTAGAGCGATTCTTTCCAGTAGGTGGAGATATTGACCATCTCAACTCAGGACCTTAACTGTGAACGAGCACTTGTCTTCTGGAAGACTAAGCCCTTATTTCACCAGTAATCCCCACAAGAACAGACTCCATCTTGAAAATGATGGAAGCGATTGGTGTCTCTGACTGAAATCTCTCTCCCTTCTAAGCTGGATATGAATTTGATCACAGAATGACAATCACCACAGATCCTGAGATTCTTAATTACCCTAAGGGAGGTTCCTGGAGGAGTGTTCAGTAGCCCCAACACTACTGCCAGTTTTTCACTGTGTCCACACAAAATCTGCTCCTTTTCTTGTTCCTCCACATCTTGCAAGACGAAGTGAGTATTGGGGAAGTATCCTGATTTCTTCATCTCTGAGCTCAGTGTGTTCAACTTTTTCATAATTTGGTTCATTTGACGGTGTGTTTTGTCTCCTGCAAGAAGCATGTGAACTTTGTTCTTGAATTCGATCCAACTACAGCCAGGGTTCTTCCTCAAACCCAGACTCTTCATCGTATCTCTCACTCTATCTACCTCAGTCCACATGCCTTTTGAAGCATAAATATTGGACAAAAGAATGTAGTTCCCAGGATTTCCCGGTTCTAAATTGAAGAGCCTCTTTGCAGTAGACTCCCCTAAAGTCACATTGTTGTGAACTCGACAAGAACTGAGTAAAGCTCCCCAAACACAAGCATCTGGCTCAAATGGCATTTTCTTGATCATGGAATAAGCCTCATCAAGTTTTCCAGCACGACCGAGTAGAGTGACCATGCAAGCATAATGTTCTATTCGAGCTTCTATACCGTGTTCTTTTGACATGCTGTTAAAATAATACCATCCTTCTTCTGTTAGACCGTTCTGGCTACACGCAGACAATACACAGGTGAAGCTGATGATATCTGGCTTCTGTCCACTGCTCTGCATCATACGAAAAATCTCCACAGTTTCCTTGGCCTTTCCATGCATTGCATATCCGCTCATAACTGCGTTCCAGCAAACCAAATTCCTAGTGGGCATTTTATCAAAACAAAGCCGAGATAATTGCATTTTCCCGCATTTTGCATACATATCAATCAATGCACTGCCCACATACACATCACTAAGCATCCCCCTTCTGAAAGCGAAACAATGTGCTGCCTTCCCATGCATCAAGGCGGCAATATTGCCACAAGCCGGAAGTAAACAAGAGACGGTGTTAGAGTTTGGCTCCACACCCTCAATCTGCATTTCTCTAATAAGATCCAAAGCCTCCATATCCTTCCCATTTTGAGAACAACTAGCAATAATGGAAGTCCACGACACAATATTGAGTTCCACCTCTTGGCCCTTAAATTTCTGGAACACCTCCATTGCATCGTCAACAAGACCATTTCGAGCAAGCCCTGTAACTAAAGCATTGCAAGCACCAACATCTAGTTCATCCATTTCACCAAAAACTCGAGACATCTCTGACGTGCAAGCACACTTCCCATACATATCCACAAGTGCACTAACAACACACTTGTCCGATTTTAGTCCCCGCTTGATCACATATCCATGAATCTGAACCCCAATGTCTAAACCCTCCAAGTCCCCTACAGCGGGAAGAACACTAGATACACTAGACCCATCGGGTTCATATCCTTGCGAGTGCATTTTCTGAAACACCTCAAAAGTACTAGCATACAACTTGCTTTGACTGAACCCGGCAATCATCCCATTCCACAACACCACATTAGGCTCAAAACCCAAACCCCTCATCTCATCGAAAAGCTTCATAGCCTCATCCACGCACCCACGGCGAGAATACCCTGAAATCAAAGCACTGTAGATAATCAAATCCCTCTCAGGCACTCTATCAAACACCTTACGTGCATACCTAATCCGGTCACATTTCATATACATGTGAACCAGAGAGGACTGCACAAACGAATCGAAAGCGAAACCGGAGTAAAACGAAATGGCGTGGACCTGTTTCGCGGACTGTGGAGATTGCAATCCGGCACAGGCCTTGACGACACTGGGGAAGAGGAAGCTATCAGGGACGAGGCCGCGGGATAGCATTTGGGAGAACAACGTGAGTGCATTGCCGAAGCTATTGAGTTTGGCGAAGGCGTGAATGAGAGTGGAGAATGAGAAGAGGTTGGGGTGCGGAATTGAAGCAAGGACGAGTTTGGCATCGTTGAAACAGAGGCTGTTGGCGTAGAGGGAGAGGAGCTTGTTGGTGAGATTGGAGAGACCTGTCTTGAGAATCTGAGCATGGGCTTGTTGGGCCTGTGATAAGGAGGATGAGGGGTTTAAGAAGCTGAGGAGTTTGTGGTGCAAATGGTCTGAGTGGTTGAGAGCTTGCCTGCTCATGCTTTGTCTGCAGAGACTTCCCTCCAAAAATTTATGATTTAAATGGGAGGGACAGAGATAATGGATTTTGTAAAGAAACGGCATGTCGTTTAAACCGGACTCTGTGGGGAAAAAATGGCTTCGCCCGGGTTCGAACCGGAGACCTTCAATGTTTTTAAACTATAAAATGGCTTCAATACGCTCAAATACGCAAGGACACGCGTATTGTATTTCGGACACGTCTTGGACAGGCGAGAAGGGGTTGGACACGCGGGGGTAACTCTGTGTTTTGACATTTCAGAAAGGGGTTAGGTCATTTTGCGCGTCTCAGAATTTCATTCTTCCCCGAGCCTCTTTTCGTCCTCTCGTCTCCTTCTTCTTCGTGTCCAGCGCAGACGAATTCAGCTCACACCTGAGACGAAGACGCAGCACACCCGAGACGAAAGCGCAGCACACCCAATTCGAGTCTTATTGATCGCAGCAGCAGGTATGCACCAAATTCCCCAATCTTGGTTACGATGGGTTCTTGTCTTCTTGGTTACGATGGGTTCTTCTTTGGGTTGTGGTAGTGGA
Organism: Potentilla sterilis; assembly: GCA_963682095.1. Taxonomy (NCBI): domain Eukaryota; kingdom Viridiplantae; phylum Streptophyta; class Magnoliopsida; order Rosales; family Rosaceae; genus Potentilla; species Potentilla sterilis. Next base: position 2,408,502 of record OY821762.1, read on the forward strand.
AGAGGAAAGTTGGGTTCTGTGTGTGTTGTGTGTGAAAGTTTGTGTCAATGGTTGCAGGACTGTTCTATTGATTGTAATAAGGATCTAAAATGGTTATATTGGGTTGTACAGTATTGGTGTCGATGGTTGGTTGAGGGTGAAGGCTCAATTTTTTGATTTCTGGTGATTGGTGAAGTATCAATTTTCTGGTCAGAAGCTTTCTAGTGAAGGGTTGGTGTTTTTTTGGTCAAAAGCTTTTTAGGCTGATATGTAATGATGAGTAACAGCCATTTCGTACACATCAATCCGAATATGCATGAGCAACCAATCACTCCGGTTCTAACAGATTCACCATTTTATTGCTTCACTTCACCGGGCAAGATGATAATGGGATTAATGGCTACAGAGAAATTCGAGATGGTCGTCGGTCGCATTCAAAATCTTTTTACATCCAAATCTGTTTATCCAGATGATAATGATACACCTTTTGGAATTTTGATTCTCATTTAAGCGAATATCATCAAATCATGGATGTCGATCATGTCATTTACCAACAAGGAAAGAAAAAAATCACATAACCAATCAGATACAGTCGAAAACATAACCGTCTTGCTAAGTAATCTATGAATTCTACTAGAGGTGAACTTACGCTACAAAGCTAAATCATAATTTGTCCATTTCAGTTTATAAAAATTTCAATAACAAATAAAGATACTTCAAGCTCCTCCTCCTTTTTGTTATATTGTTTGCCAGACCTTGGCTGATCACCCTGAGCATAGAGATAATATACACAAATTTTAATAATAAACATACATAGATTTAATAATAAACAATTGTTAAAGTACACTATCAATTTAAAATAAGTTTACCTCCCACAAGTCGTGTAGTTAAGATATCGGTCACGCTGAACCCATTACCAGTGTAGCCGCCACTACTCATCACAGTAAATAGTGCTTCATACATATCAAGCACCACGTCAGGAAACAGCTTGAGTAGTTTCATCATCAAAGACTTTGAATTCAGTTGAGGCTATAATAATAATAATAAAAAAAAACAACAAATCGTAAAGCATAAATAAGATAAATTTTAAAAATAAGAAATAAATTCTTGAACACTTACACTAAACTGTAGTTGAGCACGGTGATTATAGTGTTTTAAACAATTGTATGAGACAATAGAACTGCCATCAGACGAATGAGCCCGGAATTTTAATCCCTGTTGATGCACATCCATTAATATTGGACAACTTCCCAACTTATTGATCCAACCTTGATATTTGTGATCCAGACCAAACGTGAAACCAAGAATTTGTTTTAAGTTAACAAGGCGTCTACGTCCACCATATGGATCAGAGAAGAGCTTGTGTATTGTGCACAAAAAACGTAAAACTTCATCCAAATCCCATGAGATTGGATGGTTAATCATAAATAACATATGATACTCAGGTGAAAGTTTAATCAGCTGCCTTTTATTCGCTCTCAGAAATGTGTCATATCGCTGCAACTGCTTATAAATCAAACCCTCTGAATTGGGTGCGTATAGTAGCATCAGCTTCACTATAAAGTGATGGTCATGTAAATCATTCCGGGGGTTTCCTGACTTACAACTCAAGATTAGATCAAAGTCGGCTTATCAACTTGAGTTGTAAGTCAGGAAACCCCCGGAACGATTTACATGACCATCACTTTATAGTGAAGCTGATGCTACTATACGCACCCAATTCAGATGGTTTAATTTATAAGCAATTGCAGCGATATGACACATTTCTGAGAGCGAAAAAAAGGCAGCTGATTAAACTTTCACCTGAGGATCATATGCTATTTATGATCAACTATCCAATCTCATGGGATTTGGATGAAGTTTTACGTTTCTTGTGCACAATACACAAGCTCTTCTCTGATCCATATGGTGGACGTAGACCTCCTGTTAACTTAAAACAAGTTCTTGGTTTCACATTTGGTCTGGATCACAAATATCAAGGTTGGATCAAAGTCAGGTCCTATGAAAACCCCTTTAGACAGCAATCCATGCGCTCTACCTGATTCTTCCCATTTTTTTAGATTTTTCCCAGCACTTTAGGAAGAATTCCAGAGTCACAAAGGTAGAAGGAAATTCGAGGAGGTATTTCTGCTCCTCCGAATCCTTCCATGTCCCAGTCTTGCAACTATAAGGTTGCAAGACATATGAAGAGTCGAGGGACCTCAGAGTGTCGAACTCTTTTATGGCTTCAGATTTCACATCAAATATCTGTACCGTTCGATGATCCAACCTATCTTCCGCTGCCTCGTACGTCAGATAGTTGAGACCATCCCATGTGTAAGCCGACTGAAGTTTGCCAGTTAAATCATAGGTGAGCCCTCCATCCGTTCTCTCCTGGTCCAAATGCCATTTGATTCCCTTGACTGGATTCCATTCTTCAATTTCAGGACTGCAGTTACGATGAAGTTCCTGTAAAGAAAAACACCATCAAACATCACATCAACAACCTGCCCAAATCAATTACCTACCCACACCCCTATTACAACCTGCCCAAACCAATTACCTACCCACACCCCTATTACAACCTGCCCAAACCAATTACCTACCCACACCCCTATTATAACCCAAAGTAGAAAGTAAAGACAACATTAGAAAGTGAAGATATTGGGAGATCAAAAACCCAAAAAAGAATCAGCAGAATCCTTTTTACAAAAATGAGAGAGAGAATGAGAGAGAGAGAGAGAGAGAGAGAGAGAGAGGGACAGAGATGCTTACCATGGCTGATTTAGGGTTTTAGTATGAGCGGGGATGGAATGCACTCCCACCTCAGCACTGATTAGGGGTTTTCGTTCTCTGCCAATGCCGCCGTCCCTTAACCCTAATTTCTTCCCGGCTTGTCTTTCTCTCTTTTCTGTTTCTTTTTAGAATACCCCGTGCTTTGCCTCTTAATGGGCTGGGCTTAATACAATGATTCGTTTACTCTTTGTGAAGAAGATATAGGCCCTAGACCTCTTTATATATATTTTCTTTAAAAGAGAGACCTTATAGGGCAACATCCTCCGCATATGTTGGCCTTAAGTTCAGCAAAAAGCTGTGGAATCAATGTTCTTTATTAATTAAAATTTGTATTAATGGCTGTTGATGTTAGGATCGCGGAAGTTGCTGAGAGATTAGGGATAAGAGTAGAGAGAATAGAGGGGAGAAAAGGAGAAGAAGAGAAAGAGAAACGATGAAAATATCATTCAATGCCTTCGAAAATACTACAGAGGGGTTTTTAAACAATCTCATCCGGACACCCAACACAACCAATATTCCTAATAGTTGAGAAAATGATCCTCTATGATAGCTACATTTGATTATATCAGATATTGAGAGTCAACCAAGTGATGACCAAATTAGCCAGTTAGGCAAGTTTGTTTATTAATCACTGCTGATATTGATCCTACACAGCAGATTTTATACACTCGATTTTGACAAGAAGAAAATGATAGTACAGCTGGAATCATGGTAAGTTGGAACAATACAAGTCCATTTTACAACCTTACTAGCAAAAGGCTCAAAGCTTAGACAGTAACGATGATATGATCAATTCATAACCTGTATGAAGAATGCTAGGATTGAGAGAAGCAAACGCAAGCAAGTCCTGATTGCTTTGCAACTGTGCCATTTCTTCCTCAGCTAGAGAAATCCAAGCTTCAAATCCGTTGTTTCCCCATTCTCCTGTATCCATCAAACGAACCACATTGACCGAAAAAGCCTCGTGACAGGCCTCATGAACTGGAACGACCCACAGAGGCTTTCCCCAGCCGAAATCAGAATCATACAATCCAGAGTAGGCAATGCTGGTACATCCAATGAAGTCCATCTCCATCTGATCATCCCCATCATTAGTGGGGAGTGCAATAGCCTCAGACAGGTCTTTGAAAACCTTACTAATAGTCTCTAACCCATCTTGACCTTGTAGCTTCGCCACCAAGTCACCATTGATTTTTGATGTTGCTTCCCTCATCTTGCTCGCCAAGCTTGACAAATCTAATTCCTGTTCTCCATGACGATCATTTGCTATTGCACCTGCCAAACAAACAAAATTCCCCATACAATTTTGTGAAAGATTCGGGTCAGCTCTCCAGCCCAAATTCACTGCGTGGGTTACCAAAGTTGGTGCAGATTGACCAGATTTAGCCTTCCAAGCAGCTGCTGCACATTTCCAGATGAATGCTGAACCTGCTTCCACGCGACTCGGATTTTGTAATGATGATGTTGCTGAGCTGGGGCCTCAAACACAAGTCTGTTTGTAACACACCTTCCTTTCTTGGCAAAACGCCAGTACAGGCCCCTCATGGTTGCTTCTGTGGGGTGTGCACTCTTTCTTTGTTCATTAAGAATCGGAGGGAACAATGTTGCACCATCAAAACTAGGTAATACATGAATACAATGATGACCTGATTGAATCTGTTATGTGGCTGCAGCCCAAGCTTTGAGAAAAGTGTCTATGGCAACACCATCAACAATCAAGTGAGAGACATAGACTCCAATCACAAAGCCGCCGCAGGCAAAGTTGATCACTTGTATCATGACTACATCAGCTCCTCCTCCTGGGGTGGTGTTGGCATTTGTGAATTGATCACTGTAATCAAGCATACTGTTGAAAGTTGGAACAAGCTTAGGGAAACTCCGAAAGCATGAGACTGAACATTGGCCTCTACGTAAGAAGCTCCTTCATCGTTGCAATCGATGCAAAGATTGTTTCTCATTCTTCCTGCAAGCGGGTAAAAGCGAGTCAGGGTTTCCGAGAGAGATTGTTTTAGTGCTTGTGATTTTTCACTACTAGTAGTAGTGGGATATAAAAAAGAGGAAAGACCAAGATCATGGGAACATAAACTGGAGGCATTAAGTGATCTAAGAGAGAAAATTTGTGAAGTTTTCAAGCGTGGGGGAGTTGGAGAAGAGGGCTTGATGTACTCCTTGGAATTATTTGGACCTTCATAGGAGCAACTCAGCAAAGCTTCACACAGATGTTATTAGATCAATGATTTGTTAACTATAGCTTTTGCTTTTGCTGCCACAACACAATAGATAACTCTTGCTATATATAAGAATGAATGAAGTTCATGAGCTAGCTACTGCATTACTCTGTCCACATGATTATTTCCTTGATTTCCTCGATCATTTTTTTTCCGACTGAGATCTACTCGATCTTTTTGACTAGTTATTTTTACCAATAAGTCTTTGGACTCTGGAAGGTCTTTTGAATTTTATTTTTCTAATACACAAGAGTAAAATCAACCTTTCAATTGGTATTAAATATATGCTTTTTTTGACTATGTATTGATGATGAAATTTAAATTTTTTGGTATCAAACAAGAAGAATCAACACCAAGTAAAATTATTTAGGAATAAAAAGGAAACTTCAAAAAGAGGTAGTGGCGCACATCAATTTTTGATGTGTCTCAAATCTAAGTAGAAATCAGATATAAAAAGATTTAACTGTCATCGTCAACTTAAGTTTGATTCATTGTCTTGAAATCATTTGTAATGGCTGATGTGCAACTATAATTTTCTTTTTAATATAACAAAAAACTATAATTTTTTTTTGGTATAAACTTATGACTTATCCCATGAAGAGAAAAATTAAATAATCAAAAATGAAACAGCATATTTTGAACTTTCACAATCTTGGCCCGCTGTTAGACTCAGGACCCAAAATCGTAAGGCCCAAACTGGAGTTATTGGGTACTGATGGATGGACTGATGCGCAGACTGCACCATTTCTCTAATTAAGCATTTATTCACTTAAGAACTCCCAAAAACTAATACACAAAAGTAAGATTGCCATCAAAATCATAAATGTAATGAGATATGGAGACAGAGGAACAGAATGAATATATATAAGCACGTAGTATAACCATCAAAATATCAAAAATACTATACTGATCATTCTCTCTTATTCTGAACTAAGTAACAAAAGGAAAAAAGAAATCTGAAATCAAAATGACAGAGCCTGAGTATATGTATCCACACCAGCAGACAACGAAAAAGAGATGGTTGTATACAGTATGCTACAGGTAAAATGCAGTAGCATATATAAGAACAAAATAGTTGAAATAAATGTGCCAAGGTAATTAGTTTAAAGGAAAATGCATATCAATGATATCATAAGAGTAAAATGCGTTAATTATTCCTCATTCTTGACCATATAGGTACACACCAATTTCCACCAGAGATTAAAAGGCCAGAAGAGCAGCACAGGCCAATCATTGACCTAAAAACATTCAGTAAACCAAACTAAAACAATAAACTTCTCACTATACCAAAACTAAATCCCTCATTCTTTCATCATATAACCCATAACTAAAAACGAAATACATACTAATTACCATCTTAGAATAAATCACAATCAAATATGGTAAAGAAAATAACCAACAGAGAACTTCCAAACCTCCAAAAGTATGAGGCAAAATTGCAAGAAGCTGTAAAAGAATCCAGTTACTGTCATATATTTCTGATTTTATGATATTGTAAGACCATGTATAGTCATTTTAAATAGCTAGATCAGGATGGAATGCCAAATATGGTTAAGTATATTAGTTATTTGAATTGCCTATTTTTTGTAGCTTTTCTATACGTTCAAGAGTAAAGGAGAAATCAAATAACATTAACAAAAGTGCTTTTACCTCTGTCATATGCAGAAAACCTGAGAACAAAAACATAATGACTTGAACGAAGCAGAATTAAGTCACCAAATGTTTGGGTAAAATGTTTGTCCGTCTCCAAGTGTCCTTCTCTTCCCTTCTCCCTACATAAGCAACACACTGATCATGAACATATCAGAAAAGCAATGGCAACATATATCAAACCAACATGATTAGGAAACAAAGGAAGTCTTCCCGTTACAGTAGTGGCTAAGCTGTTTGCTCAACATATGATCCTGACATCTGCAGTTCATAAGTTCCAAAACAACACACTTGCAATCGTTACACAAAATTATATAAGTTCGTAAATATATTTACATTGATTTACAGGCACATTGAAATTGGCACACAGTAGAATGCATTGTATGCAGGATTAAACAAACTATTACAGAAATCATGTGTACTATTTCTGAGAACCATAACCATATATATATATATATATATATATATATATAGATTGAAGCCCTGCAGTGGACACTGATTAATAAAGCTTCTAACTCTTACTCGGAACTCAATCGAATCCCTAATAGCTACTACTGGCTCGATCGAATCAGAAGTTGCATGCACCTAAATTCAATCGAATCCCCCAATTTTCATCAAATAGGTTTGAAGAATGGATAATTGAAGGCGAAACTCAAGTTCGGAAGGTGGGTACCTTCATGGAAAGCGGGAGCAGGCCACCTCATCAGCCCTTGGATTTCAGTTTGGGTAGAAGAGGAGAGAGAGAGAGAGAGACCGGAGATCAGAGAGGTGCCTTCACGATTTTCTTCACAACTTGATCAAATTTCCCTTCCTTCTAGTCAGTCGCCAAAAAAGCCATCGAGACAGATGGCAGCTGAGCATCACAGAAGTGTGTAATGACCAGTGGCAGCCATGTAAATTACCTCAAAATAGGGGCATTTCTCACGGAATTTTATGACCAGTACTGCAGCAAAAATAGGGTATTTCTCACAAAACCTTCAGCGCGAATAGTATATAATTCTGATTACTGTAATACAAATAGTTGATAATTCTGATTATAACACACAATTCTGCAGCGGGCAGCCCCCTTACTAGAATATATCATATATAATTTTTAATTCAATTATCAACTATTTAAAATGAATTAAGCGGACAAGTTAGCGTTTAACAAAAATATTCAGTAAAAGTTTCAGTTTTATACTTATGTAAAATGCCCGACATATATATCTAGTGAGATTACGAGACCAGAACTATAAAACCAAAGCGAAACGCAACTCCTCTGAAAAGCTTCATTGAGTTCAATCTTGCTCCCACCTCAAAATCCCAACATCCAGAAACCGCAAATATACGACACACTCAAGAACACCTACTAACTCAGAAGAAATTGGTCTTGGCCAATTCGGCACCATCCTCCCGCCTTCTGCTCCATCTCCGATCAGTTCGTCGCCGTCAAGATCATCTGACAAAACCCTCCTCACCGACCGCGCATCTATACTAGTATTAAAGAAACAGACTTAGTTAACCAAAAGACTGACATGTGAAATTACAACACTCCAAGATTTTATATTAAATTTTAAATAAATTTTCATAATTAAGAAGTAATATGATAAATGTAAAAATAAAACAAAAAATAAAAAAAACGATCTTATTCATGTAGGGTGTGTTTGTAGCTAATGTCTTGTAAAAGAACCCAAAATCATGACCCTCTTATCTCCCCACCACAACATTCTCAAAATCCACAACGTCTTCGAAACGGAGGCCATCTGTTCTACTTGAATTTTCAGTCACATGTCAGGTAATAAGGATGTCAACTGATGCAAAACATGAGACTTTGAACAGTAAATGGATATATGAATAAAATCATATTAAATCATTGACTCCAGGACTCTACTAAATACACACGATGGTGCTTACTAAGGAACAAACGTAGCCAACATTGATTTCTAGTCATGGAAAAAGCATCTCAACATACAATAATTCACACTAGTTTATTATTCTACTAATTCCTTGAAATTCACAACTGAGTCTTCTGCTTGTTTGAAAGCTGATCCATCATGTCCAAATCAAGCTACTTCCTGCTGGCTCTTCCTCCTCTTTGTTCTGTCGTTCTCCTCGACTGTCAATCCCTGTTCGTAAATTATAAGGAAAATAAACAAACATGGTTAATAAATAAAACCTAGAGAGGCTATCTAGTTTACTCGGTAACATAATGACTTCTACAATCATTACACTACTATATAACATCTTCAGCTATAAAAAAAAAAAAAAAAAAAAAAACCCTAGTCAATTTGCTATCAACAAGCTTAACTATATCGACAAGTCTAACGTCAAATTACATCAATTCATTTACTAAAACATATTCTGTAGTTCTGAACATATACTGCTCGTTCGGATAACATGTAAGATGAACACATTGACCAAAAACTAATCAGATTATAACTCACAAACCCCATGTTAAAATGTTAACAAGTACCATTAGTTTCTACAAAACCATTCATCGTAGATTTGATCTATGCAGAGACCATAATTTAAAGATGTGTAAATGATAAGACACTCTACCACTCACCTTCCAAGCCACAGAAACATTCTTGTCATTGCCCAAACTTGTTGCTGCTTTGTTGGCTCTTCCATTGGTCATCCTTAAAACATAAACAAAATATTTAAGAAAATCATTAAAACAAGAGGAGACGCCAAACGGAGACTACTACAGGGGTATCTCGAGGTACTAATCTAAGCAATGGGGTTCCTAAGAATAAACATCGATCTGATAATTTCAGTTGGAATCGCATATTACTAGTGGTAAAAACAAAAACAAAATTAACAAAAACAACAAATTAAGCTAGCTAGATATAATTATATAAACTAACAACAAATTTATGGAATGAAAATAGAAATTGGTATGCAAGGGAATTAATTACCTTACTCCTGCTGTGCAACCGATCACACTTCTGTCGTCGTCACCAAGCTGATAGATCCCATTGGACAGGATCTGAGCCACAAAATTGGGGTGACTACCATCAAGGCTCTCCTGTAGATGGACTACAAATTTGCAGAAGTGAAGCCGACTCCCGGGGGTATGAGATGGATATGGATAGGAATGCCAAACAAATGCCAACTTGGGAGAACCCTGGTGGGTTCCTATTTGGACCAAGTGTCCTCTACCACCTGGAAATTTCAAGGCACGGGGAAGGACCTCACCATTGGTGGGGAGGCCTTGTACTGGTCTAGGGAGAAACATGTGCAGCTCAGTATCATAAACGTATATGCCCGGAACATACACCAACCTCCCCTCCTCCGTCTCCTTCAAGAAACAATCGTAAGTCAACAGGAACTTTTTGTAAGGGATACATGCCTCGAGATGAAAATCATTTGCAACCATGTTGATGTTGTTTGATTCCAGATCATAACAACATGCGTCATGACCCATCATCATGTAGATGCGATTCTGATAAACACCCATGAGTCTCTTATATGAATCGTCTATAGACACGGGCTCGATGCTGGTATCATCATCATGACGCATACGGTGTATTGTTTGATCAGATTTCAAAGCATACATACAACCATCTTCGCCGGCCACTGCTTCAATAAATTCCGGGTCCTTCTGAGATACCCATCCAATTTTGTCTTGGTCTTCTACGGCCAAATCCATGACCTTCCATTCAAGCTCATTCATCAGGTACAATTTGGAGTTTGCGGCCACAAACCTTGGTTCGGCACAAAAATTCACACGACGATTTGGTCCGTAATCCCCTACGTCGCCACGGGAAGGTAGACCTTTGATTCTGTCCCTTTTGCTTTCAACGACCACAGAAATCTGCTCACCCCATTTTGATGAGGCTTCATGTTCCAAAGTCCCCTTTTTCTCCTCAATCACGTACAAGGATTCGGGCTCGCTTAACACCCGCACGTAGATCGGCCGATCCTCGTTCTCTGCCATTGCCGCCGTCGCCTAACCCTAATTTCTTCTCTCTCTCTCTCTCTCTCTCTCTCTCTCTCTCTCTTCTGTTTCTTTTCAGAATACTCTCGGCTTCTTATTTTCTCCTCTCTCTCAATTTATAATACACCGTGCTTTGCCCCCCTTATTGGGCTGGGCTTAATACAATGATTCGCTTATTCTTTGTGAAGAAGACATTGGGCCTAGACCTCTATATATTTTTTCTTTAAAACAGAGACCTCTTTATACATAGAGCTATGAATCGATATGAGCATAAAAAATATCTATATAAACTAAATACATAATTACCCAAAACTATATTTTAGCATTGATATTTACCAATAATAAGATCAGATTTTTTTATACCATCAGCAGGAATTAACAGTAATAGACTATTAACCCGTTTACTGTTTAATAACATAAATACTCCTTAAAATTTATAATTTACAACTCATACCACCTATATATATCCACATATTTTCTGAAACCCTAGCCTAATTGATCTGAGATCTTAGATCTGATTGGAGGCGGCGAGGTTGGGAAGCGGGCGGCGAGTAGCGAGCCTGGGCAGTGAGCGGCCATGGCAAAGCGAGTGTGGAGGCGCGAGGCAGCTCGGAGCGCAACGCGAGACGCGAGGCCAGAGTGAGGCTCAGTCTCCACGTTGGCCGCCGCTTTGTCCCCTCCTCTCTCTCCGCCTTCTCCCTCGTCGACAACCACCTCCTCGACAGTGGCTCCACCGCCGCCTAGCCCCTGACTCCCCCACCTCACCGCCTTGCTCAACCCCCCTTCGAAACCCTAACCCTAGCCCCACCTTCCCCCAAATCTACCAAACCACCAGAATCTTCCACGCTCCTCCACCTCGACGCCGTCAATCAGAGCCGTCGCTGCCTCTTCTTCTCCTCCGCCGCTATTGATCTGACGTCTCTCTCTCTCTCTCTCTCTCTCTCTCTCTCTGTTTGTGTTGTGTGTTGAGATTTTTGCTTGTGTGTTGGTTATAGGTGAAATCTTTATCATATGTGGATTTTTCTGAGCCTCAGCGGCAGTTGAAGCGCGGCGGAGGGCGGCAAAGGACGGCGGAGGTTCTGAGGGTCAGTGGCATTAGGTTGAGTTATGAGGATCAGTAGCATTAGGCTGAATGAAGATAATTTTGTAATTTTAAAGTTAACTGATTCTGTTAGTTTTTTATGGAAACTTGTTAGTGGTCATTTGAAAAAGCAATTTTACTACTGGTATTTACTAATACAAAATTGTAGTTTTGGGTAAAAAACCCTAAACTTAATTAACATATGAATCATATTATATAGTAGGCTTAAATAATTTTCAATAATAAAATCTTACGTATCCAAAATTTTCCCTAATCATTGTCACGTGGTATTCCCCACTAAATTTTTTTTTCCTTCTACCACCCTCGAATATTAGCGGCCATATAAATAGTTAGTGATTCAAAAAATAGTTGAGATTATATATTTTAACGTCGGCTCATTTACCGCTCGGTACATAGAATAATTTTATAAATGGCCATTAAATATAGATTTTTAGAGATTCGATCATATTTTCTTTAATCCATAGAACCTCATAAATTCCACAAATAGTTTTATTCAATATAAATTTCATTGGAGCTCAAATGATCAGATATCTATTAATGTTCGTCATTATACTTAAAATCAGATTTGATTTTCATTTCTACCATCACATTTAGCCAATTTGGGTGATTGGACCTCGCGAGCATAGAAACATTTGATCAGCAGGTGCATTAATTTTACCGACCATTAGACGGTTAGTGCTAAGACTGTGCTTAAAAGTTACACACCTTGGGACCTTGCTGCCTTGCTCTCTTTTTACTTTTTAATAATGTACAAAACAAAAGTAATAAAATTTAACAGCTAAAAGAACTTGTAATTGATGTCATCGGTAGGGAAGAGACCCCTTCTGTTACACTTGAATCAAGAGAATGACCGAGCAGATCCTATATTGTGTGTAGTAACTAGTAAGAGCTAAAGGGTAATGTGAGTACTTTCATTTGTCAGTGATTTTATTTCTGCTAGCTGCATAATATGAATCTCTCTCTTTATGTCCTGCCAAATGAAATAATCATAGAAAGTTAGCAACAACTTTGTATGATAAGTTGTCTGAATAGACATTGTGGAAGGTAACCATTTAGTAAATTAATATGGAGAAGAAGAAATGGGAAAGTACTGTATATGACAATTTAAGTAACAAGGATAAACTAAGTTGCATCATTACAAATGCAGAAAAATCCCTACAGTTTTGGGAAGAAAGGAGTTGGGGCTCTCTAAGTCATGATCCAATCCCTGAGAAAACTAGGAATAGAGCTATTTGATGAACATCAACAATACGCAAACGATAAGTCAAGCATACATCGCTCTTTTAAATGATTCCACAAACGGCCATCTAAAAGCCAGTTCCACCTGGTGATAACCCTCCACTCCCTCCACAAGGTAACCAAAACCATCTTATATGGACTTATGGAGTCAAGTTCAACCACCCAGAAACATAGAAAATAAAATAAATCAAACAAAGTATTCATATATTTATGAGTGTGGTAGAAGAAGTATCCTTTGGCATGTGAGAAAATAATGCTTTAGAGTTTAGACCTTGTACTGTTCAAGATGCATCCACTTTGTACTCGACCATTTGTTACCCCTTATCACAGGGCATCCACCTATAAAAACCATGACAGAAAAACATATTTAGATGGCTGAGAATTTCATGTTAATCTTTAAGAACGATGCTCAGTAACTAACCATGCAAACTTGATGGGTCTAGACTAGAATCGGGCCTCATGCTCCAAAATAGTAATGCATCACCCATTTTAGGTTTCACCGCAAGTCCTTTTTTACCACATTCAGATAACGCATCCCACCATGGCACAGCGCTGATATTTCCTTTGGCAGCAGGAAATACAGTTTCACCGCCTTCTTCAACATCTGACCTGAATCAATGGTAAAAATGAGACATAATACACTGGACTCATGAGAAGGGAAACCACATGTAACAAACCGATTGGACTTATTGGAAGGAAAACCATCTTACAGATACATCAGAAGATAGGCCTCGTCATGGGCCGGGCCGGGCCAAGCCCTACCCTAAAATTCAGGGTTTAGGGTAGGGTCGGGCCGGACTTTGACTAAGTTAACATAGCTTAGGGCCGGGCTGGGCCGGGTTAGGGCTTTGATATGTAAACCCTTACCCGCCCTTAAGGCCTATTCTATTAGGGCTAACAGGGCTGGGCCGGGCCGGGCCGGGTTGGGCTTTTAGGGCCGGATATGAAATAGAAGTCAAATTTTGAAAAACGCTATGAAATAGAATTTTATCTTTATGATGAAATACGGTGATGGTAAAAAAATCACTTAAATCCGACAAAATTAGAGCCCCGATCGATGCGGTCAACCTTATTTAAACTTATCTCTCTCTATGTGAAGTCATAGTATCATGAGTAAACGTTCCCAAATTTTTACATGGATGATGACGTCTCATCTATTTGAGAGTTTAATGTTTGGAAGAGTCGACGAAACAAGTTCATCTAAATGTACGTAATAGCGTTTTCGTGTGATAAGTTTTATGAAAATATGGTTAACCGTTTCGATTGAGCATCGAACGTTTACGAAACGAGTTGATTTTTATATTCTACTCATATTTGACTATAACAATCATATCAGATGGTCCAAAATTTTATTTTTTGAATTTAGACATTATAATGACAACATGCTTACTAATGCGGTATAACTTGATTGGTAGATTATACTCAAGTGTACAACTTTTTGAAACAACTATATACAAGAAGTCAAATTTTGAAAAACGCTATGAAATAACATTTGATCTTTATGATGAAATACAGTGATGGTAAAAAAATCACTTACATCCGACAAAGTTAGAGCCCCGATCGATGCGGTCAACCTTATTTAAGCTTATATCTCTCTATGGGGAGCCATAGTATCGGGAGGTAAACGTTCCTACATTTTTACATGGATGATTACGTTTCATCTATTTGAGAGTTTAATGTTTTGAAGAGTCGACGAAACAAGGTCATCTAAAGGTACGTAATAACGTTTTCGTGTGATAAGTTTTATGAAAATATGGTTGACATTTTCGATCGAGCATCGAACGTTCACGAAACGAGTTGATTTTCATACTCTACTCATATTTGACTATAACGATTATATCAGACGGTCACAAAATTTTCATTTTGTGAATTCAGACATTATAATGACAACATGCTTACTAATGCGGTATAACTTGATTAATAGATTATACTCAACTATACAACTTTTTGAAACAACTATATAAAAGAAGTCAAATTTTGAAAAACACTATGAAATAGCATTTGATCGTTATGATGAAATATGGTGATGGTAAAAAAATCACTTAAATCCGACAAAGTTAGAGCCCCAAATCGCTTAGTGAAGACATTTGTATGTTTTATGTAATATAAAATAGTTAAAATTTTAGGATAGGGCCGGACCGGGCTTTTAGGGCCGGGCCGTAGGGTAGGACCGGGTTTAATTTGCTCGACCCTCACCCTACCCTACTAAAAAAGAGTAGGGCCGACCCGCCTTAATGGAGGGTCGGGCCGGACTTCGGCCCTATAGGGTAGGGCGGATTTTAGGGCGGGCCAGGGCCAGAGCCAAAAGGCCAAATGATGAGGCCTATCAGAAGAGTGGCAATCCGTTGGCCTCCATTCTCTACTCATCAAGGAAGTAATCAAAATGTGCATCGTATTTCTGTCCAACTTCATAGTGGAGAATTTGAAGTCCTTCCCCATGCTCTGGAAGTTGCATGTCAGATTAAGAGTCAGCATAAAATTTGATGGACACACAATATCATGATAGAAGGAAAAGAGTTCATAAAAAAACATCTGGGGAATATAGATAATTACAGCATTTTTTAACGTATATGTCTTCAAACATAAATTATGATTATTATCTCTTTTTCAGATGAACATTTGATCACAGCTGTGTGGAACCCTTTCTTCAAGATTAGATAGATTTTTTGTGTGAAATAGTAATTTTGTAGATGAGTGTGACAGGTGGTGTGCACAATACATCAACTCTAGTAGTCACATACCTACAGGAATAAAAGTGAAGTCTGCTATTCTCTTTTCAATATCCCTATTTACTTTATCACGTCCTCTCCTAAGAAACATGCCGGAGCTGGTTCGGACCCTGCAGAGAAGTTTTCCTTGGTATCAAAAGGAGTATCAAAAGTCTAACAAGAATGTATATCCTCTTACAAACCAAAACAAACCATGTTCTGTTGATTAGATCAAATCTTAATTGGACTGATCTTTGCTACTATCTATGATTTGAGAGAGAATGCTTTGAAATACATACCTACTATCTTTGCTCTTCCAAAGACCATGAGCATCAGAAGCACCACCGTGAGCATGAACAGCATCGACAAGACGAGCGTGAAGGTCGACCATTTCGAGCTCCGTAACCGGTTATACTTCCCCTTCGCCATTGTTGAACCTCGACCTCCAAACCTCAGGGCTCCTCCAATCGGAAACCAAACCCTAATTGGCATCCCGAAACGAACGAGTCCCTCACTGGATTTGTAAGTACTAGCTTTCTCAGAGATTCGGGGATTTCAGAATCGGAGTCTTTTTGAAACGTGTCTGTTATTTATAGATCGCCGGGATTGTTTTAATAGTTTTATGAGACTAAACTACCCTGGTATTTTCTGTAAATGGAGTTTCATAGAAGCGCGGACTGGGAATATATATCCCTGGGTAGTATTGTAATTCGACAAACGGTGGTTTCCGTCTGCAGGTTTAGGAGTGCTGCACATTGGTTTAAGACCCTCACAATCCTAGACTCATAGTGCACGTTTGGTACTCGGGATTATTGTGAGTCACTCTATTATCAATACTTGGCCTACCCTCACTTGAGTAAGCTTACCCAATACTAATTTGTACCATGTTTGGTGAGGTAGTACTACATAAGGAGGAGAGAGAGAGAGAAAGAGAAAAAGGTGGAGAGAGGTGGTGTTAATTTGGGGTCTCAAAATGAGTACCCACAATAACACTACTTAAGGAGGTTGAGAGAAAAAAATAGGTCTTAACTAGTACCATTTATTTTAATACTCCCCCACATCAAACATAACTAACACTACTTTGTACCTCTTATTTAGTGCAATACCAGCTAGTCCCTTGTACCAAACATGCACATAATGTTCAAAAGTCGTCTTCTTTGCCCCCTAAGAGCATCCCCAATGGATGCTTCAAAATCCTAATCAGCAATTAACGGTAACAAATGGCCATTTTATTTTGGTTTTTTAACCCTCCAACCCATACTCCAATTACACGTGGATGGCAGACATAAATGAAATCTGCCAAATTTGGCAGAGGAAAACCAAACTGCCAAACAAAATTAATGAATTGTTTTATCTCTCTTTTACCATCAATCTTCCCTCTTTCCTCTCTATTCTCTTCTCTTTCTCTCGTCCTCTGTATTGGTTAGAGAATTCAAACAATGATAATATATGTTTGAAATTAGACATATGGGTTGGAGAGGAACAATGGCCAAAATGTCAAAAACCCTTCAAAAACCCAGTTAGCACAAGAATTCAAATTTGACCTTAAAATTTGAAGTAACCACTGGGGTTGCTCTAATCTACTTACCATTTTGATTTTATCTAACAGGTTGGAAATTGTTTTCCCTTTTTGTTGAGATTATGTTATAATTACTTTCCTTTGTGATCATTTACTAAAAGAAATCATATCTGATTATACTTCCATTTATAACAGAAAGAAAGAAATGTTGGCTTCCCTTTTTTTTATCTTGTATTTGGTTGCAACTTTTGTTTTGGTCAATTGTCATGGAAACATTATGACAAATGCAAAAGATCAATGGATAAATTCTTGGAGCCCTGAAGGTAAGGTTGCCTTTGTTTGGAAATGTATCAATAAGATGATAAATCACATATCTTCTGTGAAAGAATTTGGGATAACATGCCAAAAACCCAAAAACAAATAAAGTTGCTTTGATAAATCACATATCTTCTATAAATGGAGCACCTGCACTTCATCTTCAATACAAAGTTGATAAAGCTATTGGGAATAAAGTTGCTTTGATGCTTTCTAAACCTCTACTGAAAGCAAAGAATGAACAGGGGGTAATCCAACTTCTACTGCTCAATGAACAATGGAGGACATTTCTGTTTCTGAATCTCTTCTTCTTTCTCATAGTTTTTCATACTCAACTAAACACAGAACAAAAGCTGATCAGAAAGGACGACTCAACTAAGTAAGGAGAAGTTGGCAAATCTTGAAGACGAACATAGATAAGGGAGGTGGAGGCAAACAAAAAAAAAGCCCATCAGAGAGCAGTAGCAAGTAGCAAGTAGCAAGTAGCATATTGTACCTTGGTCTTTTCACTCATCCACTAGCTGCCCAGAACTAATGCATCCCATCCTAAATCTCCCCTGAATCTCTTCCAACTATAACACTTGGAATATACATCCTTAAAGCTAGCAAACTGCCAAGTCTAAAGTGAAGACTTCTAATGATGATCACCTCAGTGCTAGTGCCCTCAACCACAACTTGTCTATGGAGTCTTCTTAAAATCACTCACACGCTGCTCGGCTACAAGGATTGACTGTCATTTAGTTCTGGGAGTCCTAATACGTAGGGCTGGGCGTTTGGGCCCGAAGGACCGAAAACCCGGCCCGAAAACCCGAAAAAAGCTCGAAACCAGCCGAGCCCAACTTTTTAAAGGACCGACCCGAAAAAAGCCCGGCCCGAAAATAGGAAATTCGGTCCGAGCTCGGGCTTGAATTTTTTTGGGCCCGAAAACCCGGCCCGCCCGAACTTTTTAATATATATATGCAAAAAAAAAAAAAACAGATCCAAACCTAATTAACCTACCCTCCCCCTTTCTCTCTCACAATCGCACCCTCCTCCTACTGAAAGCTCCCCCCCCTCTAGTCTTCTTCTCTCTCTCTCTCTCCAGCGAAACCCCCAAACCCCCCCCTCTCTCTCTCTCTCTCCAGCGGAACACCAAACCCCAACCACCCCCCCCCCCCCCCCCCCCCGGTGTTGCTCCAGCCACCGCACCACCACCTCCGGTCGTCGTCAGCAATCCTTCTCCTCCAGCCACACATCAACAGGCTCCTCCTCGCATCGCCTGCTCTCCGACTCCTCCGGTCTCCGATCCGCACAACCCGCTCCCCCCACCGGTCTTCTCCTCCAGCCACACATCAACGGGCTCCTCCTCACATCGCCTGCTCTCCAATCTCCTCTTGTCTCCGATCCGCACAGTCGGCCCCCCGCCACGGCAGCCGTTCCTCCTCTCCTCCTCGCCGATCCCTCCCTCAGTCTCGGATCCCTGGGCCCGAAAAAAACCCGAAGCCCGGCTCGGCCCGTCGGGCTCGGGCCCGGGCCGGTCCTCATATCGGGAAAAGCCCGGCTCGGCTCGGACCGACGAGGTCGGGCTTTGGGTCGGGCTTTGGGAATTTTGGGCTCGGCCCGGCCCGCGCCCAGCCCTACTAATACGTGTTCTTTTCAAGCTCAAATAGGCTTATCATTCCATTCCCAAATGGATCACCACCTATGTGAGTACTTGAGTAGACATTTGTTGATACTCGAAAAATCGCGCATTTTATTTTATGTATTCACGCAAACTTAATGATTATTCCAATACTCAATTTAACCCGCCAGGTAAGTACGCCATTTATGCAGGCCCAAGCCGCATGCGTTTTGGGGCTTGCATAGTGGGTATGGTGTAGAAGGTTATGGAAAAACGCACAACGCTCGTCGTCGATTTAGCGTTATTGATAATTTTGGTCTTGGGTCCAAAATCCATGCTTAATGACATAAATTAATGACGAAAATAGTGAAAGTAAAGAGTTTGAGTTGTTCATTCTAAACCCAAACAAAAGCCCAAATGCCACATTTTTAGAAAAAGCCCAACTTTTTCCTCTACCTCCTCTTTTCTGTATCTCCTTCTTTTTAGTCGATGAAATCAGTCGAATGTCCAGTTCTCCCCCTGCAGCAACTCAGAAACCGTAGCTCTCTCTTTTTATCACCACATCTCCACTGAGATCATACCTTAAACCAGTTAATAAACACCCTCTTCACCCTAGAGATCTTGAGTTCGCCATCCCAAATCTCTCCCCAACTCCTTCTTCCGGATTTCATGGCATCGGGCAGTCTGCCATGGAAATCAGCAGAAAACCCTGCACCAGACCCTGCAGCAACCTTTGTCTGTTTAGGGAACCCGCCTCAAACAGATATCTTTTTCCCCATTCTTCTGCAGAAATTAAGGACGAAATTGAAAGGGAAAGAATCTATCCAACAGCTTGGAGGTATTTCAATTCCCCCAAAAACTCCATCTTGAGCCTATAAAAAGGGAGTCTCTAAGATCATAAAAGAGATCCAACAATCACTTGGCAACACACCAAAAGCCTTCCTTCAAGCATTCAAGTCTTTCATGTCTTCCAAGCAAAAACCCCCAATTTCTCCTTTCTGAAACCCTAGAATCCCAAATCGGCCATTCCTGAAATCTCCCAAATTCTCCTTCACTGCGGTGTTTTTCCAGCTCCCACGCCATGTTTTCACGCTTTCAAGCCTCTTCTGTTTTTCATAATCTGAATCACATACAAAGTCTTCTAAATAATCAAGTTATTGAGTTGATTTTGGCCTAGTTCGATGCTTAATCGAAAAGACCCCGCAACATTTGGCGACTCTGCTGGGGACTAGGTTGTGATTTAGAGGATTTGTTCATCATGCAAGATACTAGAAGAGAAATTAATTTCCCTTCTGTCGATGATTCTTCAATTATAAACCCTGCGCCTCAATTTCATTCTCTGTCAGTTGGTTCAGTGGGTTCATTCTGGTCATTGTCTATTTCAAGTCTCGTCATTGTTCACAACTATAGTTGGATGCAAGTAATTGGGGGATTTCCCTATTACTGGTCATTATTTTATGTTTTGAGATTTCAATGACAACATATTTGACAAACTCCAATGAGCCTGATGTCGAAAAGTTTTCTTTTCTTGGTGCAAGTGTTTTCCCAATTTGTAACCTTTTCTGTCACCACTTGTGCTTCAGTAATTTGTGTAGATGGTCTCTCGAAATGAAGAAGATACAGACAAGCCTATTGCTCATGCTATTTGTGATTTAGGAGATGCTCTCCTTAACTCTAACTTTACAGTATCAAGTCAAGCCATGTAAACAAGCTTGATGAGGGCTTGCAATTCTTGTGATGTACATTTAAGAATTCTGTACACTTTTGAACTACATTCAAGTATGCTTAAATCCACATCTGTGTTCATGCTAATAAACTTGGGGGCTGCAGGGTGAATGTTTTACTCGTGATCAAGATCATTTACATATATTCATGCCAAAGTGAAGACTCGATTCATTCATGCTTTACTACATTCCCAGAATGAAGTCTATGAATATGTAGTCATTTCGTTCCATTTCCCTGACCGAAATAAGTCACAGCAATAGCCTTCGTTATAATTTACAAAATTCTTATTATAAAACTCATAGCAGATTATGCCACAGCCAAAACCCTCATTACAGTAATCAAAACTTCATTTTTGCACCTAAATAAGCATGATGCCATATGCCACAGAGTTCAAACTTTCACCTCAGTAACCCAATACACAAGTTCCATTTCATAGTCAGATATGTTTATAATCAAAATCCCTAGTGCAAGCCATAACTCAAGCAGACTATGCCAAAGATTCAAATAGCAACAACCACGACCTCATTTGTGTGTAGCCTGATGTCAAAAGCCAAACTAAAATAGTGCCTAAGTTTTCACTGCAGTAACCAAAATGTCACCTGCAGTTTTTCAAATAGCTCAAGCTCAAAGTAAAACAACCTGATATCAATTCATGTCCACTTCCAAGCCTTTCTCAAAGTAAAAAATTGTTATTAATCTCTAGCCAAATGAGTTTATTCGAAGTCAAGATTCTATGCTACAAGCTTTATGCAACCGAAAAGATTCTATTATACAAAACATGCTATCCAAGCTACTAGCATCACCATGTCTCGTACATATGTCTTCATGCAGTAGTCATTCAAGGCTAAAGCTCACTTCACAACATTGAAGAACATATATTTCTAGTTGGTGGACCTCCCTACAGCATGTAACAAAAAAGGGTTCCTGGTAGCTTTCTTCAGCTGATCCAACTGACATCGAGTCCCCAACCCATGATGCCTTACCGCGCATGCCTTCATATCAGAGGGATCTCCTTACCATGCATACTACCACCAATTGCTACTTTGAGAACATTATACATACTCGGCTCAGGTGCAGTATACCTAATCTACAGTGAAATTGATCCAGCCTGCACAAAACAAAAGACATATTATCCAGAGGTAAGGAGATCCAGCCTACACTAATATTGGGCAACTTCCCAACTTAGTCATCCAATTTTTATATATATTATCCCGAGGATCTGTGAAACCAAGATCCAGAAAATCATAGGCACTAGTTTCGCACTAGTTTCAAACTAGTTTATTATTCTACTAATTCCTTGAAATTCACAACTGAGTCTTCTGCTTGTTTGAAAGCTGATCCATCATGTCCAAATCAAGCTACTTCCTGCTGGCTCTTCCTCCTCTTTGTTCTGTCGTTCTCCTCGACTGTCAATCCCTGTTCGTAAATTATAAGGAAAATAAACAAACATGGTTAATAAATAAAACCTAGAGAGGCTATCTAGTTTACTCGATAACATAATGACTTCTACAATCATTATACTACTATATAACATCTTCAGCTATATAAAAAAAAAAAACGCCTAGTCAATTTGCTATCAACAAGCTTAACTATATCGACAAGTCTAACGTCAAATTACATCAATTCATTTACTAAAACATATTCTGTAGTTCTGAACATATACTGCTCGTTCGGATAACATGTAAGATGAACACATTGACCAAAAACTAATCAGATTATAACTCACAAACCCCTTGTTAAAATGTTAACAAGTACCATTAGTTTCTACAAAACCATTCATCGTAGATTTGATCTATGCAGAGACCATAATTTAAAGATGTGTAAATGATAAGACACTCTACCACTCACCTTCCAAGCCACAGAAACATTCTTGTCATTGCCCAAACTTGTTGCTGCTTTGTTGGCTCTTCCATTGGTCATCCTTAAAACATAAACAAAATATTTAAGAAAATCATTAAAACAAGAGGAGACGCCAAACGGAGACTACTACAGGGGTATCTCGAGGTACTAATCTAAGCAATGGGGTTCCTAAGAATAAACATCGATCTGATAATTTCAGTTGGAATCGCATATTACTAGTGGTAAAAACAAAAACAAAAATAACAAAAACAACAAATTAAGCTAGCTAGATATAATTATATAAACTAACAACAAGTTTATGGAATGAATATAGAAATTGGTGTGCAAGGGAATTACCTTACTCCTGCTGTGCAATCCATCACACCTCTGTCGTCGTCACCAAGCTGATAGATCCCATTGGACAGGATCTGAGCCACAAAATTGGGGTGACTACCATCAAGGCTCTCCTGTAGATGGACTACAAATTTGCAGAAGTGAAGCCGACTCCCGGGGGTATGAGATGGATATGGATAGGAATGCCAAACAAATGCCAACTTGGGAGAACCCTGGTGGGTTCCTATTTGGACCAAGTATACTATACCACCTGGCTCTTCAAAGGCACTGGGAAGGACCTCATCATCGGTGGGGAGGCCTTGTACTGGTCTAGGGAGATATATGTCCAGCTCAGTATCATAAACGTATAAGCCCGGAACATACACCAACCTCCCCTCCTCCGTCTCCTTCAAGAAATAATCGTAAGTCAACAGGAACTTTTTGTAAGGGATACATGCCTCGAGATGAAAATCCTTTGCAACCATGTTGAAGCTCTTTGATTCCAGATCATAACAACATGCGTCATGACCCATCATCATGTAGATGCGATTCTGATAAACACCCATGAGTCTCTTATATGAATCGTCTATAGACAGGGGCTCGACGCTGGTATCATCATCATCACGGATACGGTGTATTGTTTGATCAGATTTCAAAGCATACATACAACCATCTTCGCCGGCCACTGCATCAATAAATTTGGGGTCCTTCTGAGATACCCATCCCATTTTGTCTTGGTCTTCTATGGCCAAGTCCATGACATTCCATACAAGCTCATTCATCACGTACAATTTGGAGTTTGCGGCCACAAACCTTGGTAGGCGAACATTCAGACGACTTTTTAATCCGTAATCCCCTTCTTCGCCAGGAGAAGGTAGCCCTTTGATTCTGTCCCTTTTGCTTTCAACGACCACAGAAATCTGCTCACCCCATTTTGATGAGGCTTCATGTTCCAAAGTCCCCTTTTTCTCCTCAATCACGTACAAGGATCCTTTGGGCTCGCTTAACACCCACACGTAGATCGGCCGATCCTCGTTCTCTGCCATTGCCGCCGTCGCCTAACCCTAATTTCTTCTCTCCCTCTCTCTCTCTGTCTCTCTCTCAATTTATAATACCCCGTGCTTTGCCTCTTATTGGGCTGGGCTTAATACAATGATTCGCTTAGACATAGGGCTTAGACCTCTTTTTTTTTTCTTTAAAAGAGAGACCTCTTTATACAGAGAGTTATGAAACGATATGAGCATCAAAAAACATCTATATAAACTAAATTAACATATGAATCATATTATTATGTAGTAGGCTTTAATAATTTTCAATAATAAAACCTTACGTGCCAAAATTTAATTAGAATGAAGAACCACTAAATACTATCATGTGGTCTCTCCCACTGAAAAATTTTCTTCCTTCTATCACCCTCGAATATTAACGCCCATGTAAATAGTTGGTTATTCAACAAATAGTTAAGATTGCATATTTGAATGTCGATTCATTTATCGCTCGGTACATAGAATAATTTTCTAAATGGGCATTTAATATAGATTTTTGAAGAATCGATCATATTTCTATAATCTGTAGAATCTCATAAATTCCACAAATTGTTTTATTCAATATGAATTTCATTGGAGCTCAAATGATCATATATCTATTAATGTTCGTCATTATGCTTGAAATCAGTTTTGATTTGCATTTCTACCATCACATTTAGCCAATTTGGGTGATTGGAGCTCGCGAGCATAGAAACATTTGATCAGCAGGTGCAATAATTTTACCAACGATTAGATAGTTAGTGCTAAGACTATGCTTAAAGGTACACACCTTGGGACCTTGCTGCCTTGCTCTCATTTTACCTTTTAATAATGTACAAAACAAAAATAATAAAATTTAACAGCTAAAAGAACTTGTAATTGATGTCATCGGTAGTGAAGAGACCCCTTCTGTTAGACACTTAAATCAAGAGAATGACCGAGCAGATCCTATCTTGTGTACTACTAGTAAGAGCTAAAGGGTAATGTGAGTACTTTCATTTGTCATTGATTTTAAATCTGCTACCTGCATAATATGAATCTCTCTCTTCATGTCCTGCCAAATGAAATAATCATAGAAAGTTAGCAACAACTTTGTATGCTAAGTTGTCTGAATAGACATTGTGGAAGGTAACCATTTAGTAAATTAATATGGAGAAGAAGATATGGTGTAGATACTGTATATGACAATTTAAGTAACAAGGATAACCTAAGTTGCATCACTACAAATGCAGAGAAATCCCAACAGTTTTGGGAAGAAAGGAGTTGGGGATCTCTAAGTCATGATCCAATCCCTGAGAAAACTAAGAATAGAGCTATTTGATGAACATCAACAATACGCAAATGATAAGTCAAGCATACATCGCTCTTTTAAATGATTCCACAAACGGCCATCTAAAAGCCAGTTCCACCTGGTGACAACCCTCCATTCCCTCCACAAGGTAATCAAAACCATCTTATATGGAGTCAAGTTCAACCACCCAGAAACATAGAAAATAAAAGAAATCAAACAAAGTATTCATATACTTATGATTGTGGTAGAGGAAATACCCTTTGGTATGTGAGAAAATAATGCCTTAGACCTTGTACTCTTCAAGATGCATCCACTTTGTCGACGACCATTTGTTACCCATTATCACAGGGCATCCACCTATAAAAACCATGACAGAAAAACATATTTAGATGGCTGAGAATTTCATGTTAATCTTTAAGAACGATGCTCAGTAACTAACCATGCAAACTTGATGGGTCTAGACTAGAATCGGGCCTCATGCTCCAAAATAGTAATGCATCACCCATTTTAGGTTTCACCGCAAGTCCTTTTTTACCACATTCAGATAACTCATCCCACCATGGCACAGCGCTGATATTTCCTTTGGCAGCAGGAAATACAGTTTCACCGCCTTCTTCAACATCTGACCTGAATCAATGGTAAAAATGAGACATAATACACTACTCATAAGGGAAACGACATGTAACAAACCGATTGGACTTATTACAAGGAAAACCATCTTACAGATACATCAGAAGAGTGGCAATCCGTTGGCCTCCATTCTTGGTGTTGTACTCATCAAGGAAGTAATCAAAATGTGCGTCGTATTTCTGTCCAACTTCATAGTGGAGAATTTGAAGTCCTTCTCCATGCTCTGGAAATTGCATCAGATTAAGAGTCGGCGGAAAATTTGATGGACACACAGTATCATGATAGAAGTAAAAGAGTTCATAAAAAAACATCTGGGGAATTATAGATAATTACAGCATTTTTTAACGTATATGTCTTCAAACATAAATTATGATTATTATCTCTTTTTCAGATGAACATTTGATCAGAGCTGTGTGGAACCCTTTTTCAAGATTAGATAGATTTTTTGGTGAAATAGTAATTTTGTAGATGAGTGTAACAGGTGGTGTGCACACTAGTAGTCACATACCTACAGGAATAAAAGTGAAGTCTGCTATTCTCTTTTCAATATCCCTAATTACTTTATCACGTCCTCTCCTAAGAAACATGCCGGAGCTGGTTCGGACCCTGCAGAGAAGTATTCCTTGGTATCAAAAGGAATATCAAAAGTCTACAAGAATGTGTACCCTCTTACAAACCAAACAAACCATGTTCTGTTAATTAGATCAAATCTTAATTGGACTGATCTTTGCTACTATCTATGATTTGAGATAGAATGCTTCGAAATACATACCTACTATCTTTGCTCTTCCCAGTCTTGCTATCAACAACCGTTGACTTTGCCATATGAGGTGTAGCAAGCTTTATCAAGTAGTCACATTCTTCCTTGGACTGATCAACAGGACATAAAAACTAACATTATATGTCAAACAATCATTGGATCCCATTTCAGATTTTCCCGAAACTCCACAAACCATTTTAGCAATGAATTTGACAGAAAACTTCTAGGCATTGCAACTTTTGGAGCCATTTAACACAGGCTATACAGGGCACATTTGATAAAGGAAATGTAAACATAACAAGCTGAAATGCTGACCAATCTCTTCACTCAGTAACACTAATCGACCCTTTTTTCAGATCATTAATCGTGGAGATGTCGTTTCGTCAATTTCAATTTATAACATAGGTGTTCAAATTATCTACAAATTGTCAAACTGCGTAGTCCTTGTTAATTAACCACTAGCCTCTCAATAACAAAGAACAAAACAATAGCGAGAGAAAGCATAAAATAAAGATAGATAGATTAACATACAGAAAATCAGACCTCTCTCAATATAAAAGGCATCATCACCTGATTGCTACATTATATTGTTTTCTTGACCT
Organism: Potentilla sterilis; assembly: GCA_963682095.1. NCBI lineage: Eukaryota > Viridiplantae > Streptophyta > Magnoliopsida > Rosales > Rosaceae > Potentilla > Potentilla sterilis. The sequence continues at coordinate 2,435,741 of OY821762.1, forward strand.
ACAAATTGTTGATTTCTATGCGAAAAACATGAGCTAATTCATGTACTGAAAAGATTTTTAACAACCAAAAAAATAAGATAGCAATACATAGCAAAAACAAAGAAACTAACCAAGAAATTGTGATATACGAAAGCTCTGGGCTCCCAAGAGATCACTTCAGTCCACTGATTCTCTCTCTTCCCCAATCCCTCGCTTCTAAACACAATCAATTATTTCAATCGAGAAATCAACACATTAAAATCAAATCAGCTCAAATTCGAAGCAGACCAAACTCATCTGAACCGTAGATTTGAAATGCTTACCTCTCGACGATTCTGCGGCGGAAGGAAATGAGATCGTTAGGCGGAAGAGAGTCGTCGTCGCTCTCCGGAAGCGAAACGATTCCGAAGACCATGAGCATCAGAAGCACCACCGTGAGCATGAACAGCATCGACAAGACGAGCGTGAAGGTCGACCATTTCGAGCTCCGTAACCGGCCGTACTTCCCCTTCGCCATTGTTGAACCTCGAGCTCCGAACCTCAAGGCTCCTCTAATCGGAAACCAAAACCTAATTGACATCCCGAAACGAACGAGTCCCTCACTGGATTTGTAAGTACTAGCTTTCTCAGAGATTCGGGGATTTCAGAATCCGAGCCTAAAGAGCAATAGAGCATTTTTCGTCAGTCGTTTTGAAACGTGTCTGTTATTTATAGATCGCCGGGATTGTTTTAATAGTTTTATGAGACTAAACTACCCTGGAATTTTCTGTCAATGGAGTTCATAGAAGCGGACTGGGAATATATATCCCTGGGTAGTATTGTAATTCGACAAACGGTGGTTTCCGTTTCCAGGTTTATGAGTGTTGTGTGCTGCACATTGATTTTATCTAACAGGTTGGAAATTGTTTTCCTTTTTTGTTGAGATTATGTTATAATTACTTTCCTTTGTGATCATTTACTAAAAGAAATCCTATCTGATTAGACTTCCATTTATAACAGAAAGAAAGAAATGTTGGCTTCCCTTTTTTTTATCTTGTATTTGGTCGCAACTTTTGTTTTGGTCAATTGTCATGGAAACATTTTGACAAATGCAAAAGATCAATGGATAACTCTTGGAGCCCTGAAGGTTAGGTTGCCTTTGTTTGGAAATGTATCAATAAGATGATAACTCACATACATCTTCTGTGAAAGAATTTGGCAGTTGATGAAAGAGCAAAATACATTTAAAAAATATGGGATAACATGCCAAAAACCCAAAAACAAATAACATAAGCTTCACCCATAAGATCAGTAGGACGAAGCTGTGGAACGGGGAAAGGATGGTCTATAAACGGAGCACCTGCACTTCATCTTCAATACAAAGTTGATAAAGCTATTGGGAATAAAGTTGCTTTGATGCTTTCTAAACCTCTACTGAAAGCAAAGAATGAACAGGGGGTGGGGGGCATTGTGGCAAACTTGAAAAATCCAACTTCTACTGCTCAATGAACAATGGAAAACATTTCTGTTTTTGAATCTCTTCTTCTTTCTCATAGTTTTTCATTCTCGACTAAACACAGCACAAAAGCTGATCAGAAAGGACGACTCAACTAGGTAAGGAGAAACTGGCAAATCTTGAAGACGAACATAGATAAGGGAGGTGGAGGCAAAAGAAACCCGATCAGAGAGCAGTAGCAAGTAGCATCTTGTCCCTTGGGTCTTTTTACTCATCCACTAGCTGCCCAGAACTAATGCATCCCATCCTATATCTCCTCTGAATCTCTTCCAACTATAACACTTGGAATATACATCCTTAAAGCTAGCAAACTGCCAAGTCTAAAGTGAAGACTTCTAATGCACGTCACACTAATGATGATCACCTCAGTGCTGGTGCCCTTAACCACAGCTTGTCTATGGAGTCTTCCTAAAATCACTCACGCTGCTCGGCTACCAGGATTGACTATGTCATTTAGCTCTGGGAGTCCTAATACGTGTTCCTTTCAAGTTCAAATAGGCTTATCATTCCATTCCCAAATGGATCAACACCTATACTCCTATCACTAAGTGAGTACTTAAGTAGACATTATCAACAACCAATCAGATACAGTCGAAAACATAACCATCTTGCTAAGTAATCTATGAATTCTGCTAGAGGTGCCCTTATGCTAGAAAGCTAAATAATAATTTGGCACTTGCATATTCCTCAATAAACTGCAGAAAGTTTACAAATAATCATTCAAATCTATACCTTTTTCTTAGTGAAACATTTTGATTAACAGAGCACAACATTTATCTCACATTATTGAAAAAGAAGAATACACAAACCGTTTTTACGGTTGATTTCCGCCGCCGCCGCCGCCTCGTTCCTTCTGAATCTGCTGGCGCTGCTTCTCGGCGAGCTTATCCAACGCCGACTGCACCGCATCGTGCCCTCCGATCAGCAACCGGGTCACAACTTCCGGATCCGTTTCGAACCGGGCTTCCTCGAACTCCTTCCTCGCGTTCTCTCTCAACACATCTCGCCACAGCACGCCCCTATTGTCCGTCCACATGAAGAACCTCGTCGCCCTCAGAATGTCCCGATATAGACAAAGCGCCTCTCGCCGCGTGGTCGTCAGTCGCCGCCGATTCAGCACCTCCTCCTCTTCCTCATCCAGGTTCTTCTCTTTCTTCGCCACGTGTCTGTCCAGGAGCTCCTCCACGGTGTCCGGGCCTTCGTGCAATAGCCGCAGCTGGGTGTTAATACCGGAAACGACGTCGTAGCGACGGAGAAGGTTCAGAGGAACTCTCCATTTCTGTAGATTCGAGGTCATCTCCGTGCACCCGGTTTGGTGTTCGGTGATTGCAGTCGTGAACTATTGTACTAGTTGGGCCGTATGTTGGGCTTTTCTTGTCCTTGTTATTTATTAGGAAATCCGAATGTAGCTAATATTACTCTGCTAGTGGAACTAAGATTAAGGAAAAATAATAATTTGACGTCTCATATGGTGGAATTCTAATAGAATAATGCATGCATTAGAGATTTCATAATCCTTTCCTAATAAGGTTTTGTAATCTGGATAATTCTATATCTAGTCTAATTGAAGGCTGTGATTATTGAATTGCATAATCAACGATTTCACATACCTTATATAGTTGCTAACAGTTTCATTCTAATTCAATTTCAATTTCGTGCCTCGCATTGAGTGGTAGACGAGATGGCTCACAAGGATGAGTCTCCGAGTTTAACCTCGTTGAAGGAACTGATACCCTTGCAGCCATGGAGGACTCCACCCCCTCCATTCCGGCTAAATCCATATGACCAATATGTAAAGGTGAAGGAGCCAATGATAAAAGATGGAGAAAGAGTTTATTGGGTACCAAAATCTACAGAAGACGATGATGAAGATGTTAGAAATATAAAAATTCCTCATGAGGGATTCTTCGACTTCATCGACAGGTGGATCATCAAAAAAGTTCATAAATGGGTTGATCGGAGTTTGGGAGAGTTACTGAACTTACCAAAGTATGATCCATACCAAACTACTAGATCGATTGAAGGACCATAGTGAACAAAACTATGGAGATTTTTGTACAGAGGTACGTACAGTCTATAGGTGTTGAGTTGGGATTGTTAATTGCCCAATTGGTTCGTCTTTAGTTGTATAGTGTTTTGTTGATGACTCGACTCTTCTGTGGTTGTATGTTTCTTCAGTAAATGGAATTTCATGGTATAATGAGATTAAAGCTTGCTTCAAGTATGATTTGAGCAATAAACTAAGAGAATTTATTTTCTTAGAAGTATATGCCATGTATCAATTGAATCTAATGATTGTAATTTTGGACACACAAAAAGAAATAGAGTTGCAATTTGGTATTGCATTTTTAAGTTCGTTTATGAACAAAATAAATCTGTCAACTCTCGTTGTACCAAAAACAAAAAAAAATTGTTAACTCTCTAGTCAAATTCAATTAATCTACAGTTGAATTCAGGAGCGATGCAGAATCAAAATTCGCTCTTTTGATCAAGTTAGGCAGCTTTACACGAATCGCGAACTAATTTAAACGCTGTAAGAAAAAAGAAAAAGAACCAGCACCAGTTGGCTCTAGTGGTAAGGAGCGAAAGTACTGTGTTGGGAGAACTAAGCCTTATTTACAGAAGTCCTCCAAACTCGACTGGATTAGTTCCCCCTCCCAAAAAAAACAGAATTGGACTGAGTGGCGAGTCGTCCATAGTTTTGCACTGAGGCCCATCTACTATGGCTCTTTCGGAACCAAAACGACGTCGTTTGGAGCCAATATGCGCGGTTCAGTCCTTCTCTTCTGCCTCGTTTCTCAGTAGCTCAGAAAAAGACTGAAACTGAGTAGCAGCAGCAGCTATGGCCGCCTTAACCAAATCAAACCACCCTCTACGCCGCTTTCTCTCTCCTCTCTCCCAACGACTTGTCAATCCCTCTTCTCTCTCTTCAGCTGCAGAACCTCATCTCCAAGAAGAAGACACTTCCCAAACTGCCCCCACCGAAGAAACCCTAATCGCCGACACATTCCACTCCCTAATCAAAGACCACCACCGCAACAACCCTAATCCCAACCCAAACCCTACTCCTCCAAACCCTACATACACAATCCCCTCTCTTTCCTCCGACTTCTCCCACCTCCCCGCCGCCGCCTCCATCTCTCCGGCAGTCGTCCGCCGCGTCATCGAGAAATGCGGCGCCGTCCGCCACGGCATCCCCTTCCTCCAGGCCCTCGCCTTCTTCAACTGGGCCACGTCACGCGACGGCTTCGAGCACAGTCCAGAGCCGTACAACGAAATGGTCGACCTCGCCGGAAAAGTAAGACAGTTCGATTTGGCCTGGCACGTGATCGACTTGATGAAGGCTCGGAATGTTGAGATTACGGTGGAGACGTTCTCGATTCTCGTGCGCCGGTACGTGAGGGCCGGATTGGCTGCGGAGGCGGTGCACGCGTTTAACCGTATGGAGGAGTTTGGTGTTAATCCTGATAGGATTGCCTTTTCAATTGTGATCGGCATTCTGTGTAAGAAGAGAAGAGCAAGTGAAGCGCAGGCGTTTTTTGATAGCTTGAAGCATAAGTTCGAGGCGGATGTGATTCTGTACACTAGCTTGGTTAATGGTTGGTGCAGAGCTGGGAATATAGCAGAGGCTGAGAGGGTGTTTAGGGAGATGAAGGCGGCGGGGATTGAGCCGAATGTGTATAGTTACAGCATTGTGATAGATGCATTGTGTAGGTGCGGACAGATTACTCGCGCGCATGATGTTTTTGCGGAGATGATTGATGCGGGTTGCAAACCAAATGCGATCACTTTTAACAATCTGATGAGAGTTCATGTGAAGGCTGGAAGGACGGAGAAGGTGTTGCAGGTCTATAATCAGATGAAGAGGCTGGGATGCAATGCGGATGTCATTACTTATAATTTTCTCATAGAGTGTCATTGTAAGGATGAGAATGTTGACGAGGCTGCTAAGGTGCTGAATTTGATGGTGAAGAAGGGTTGCAGCCCTAATGCGTCGACTTTTAATCCTATATTTCGGTGCATTGCGAAGCTGAAGGATGTGAATGGAGCTCACAGGATGTATACTAAGATGAATGATTTGGATTGCAAGGCAAACACAGTGACCTACAATGTGTTAATGCAGATGTTTACGGAGTCAAAGTCTACTGATATGGTTCTCAAGCTGAAGAAGGAGATGGATGAGAATGAAGTGGAGCCTAATGTGAACACCTATAAGGTCTTGATCTCTATGTATTGCGCAATGGGGCATTGGAATAATGCTTACAGGCTCCTTAGGGAGATGATTGAGGAGAAATGCTTAAAACCAAGTATGCCTGTTTATGAGATGGTTCTGAAGCAGTTGAGGAATGCAGGACAGTTGAAGAAACACGAGGAATTGGTGGAAAAAATGGTTGACAGGGGCTTTGCTACACGGCCATTAGCAATCTAGAATGAACCAATGGCTGCTTTGTTTTTGTACTAGTAATGAAACATCATTTGAACTGTTTTTTAACTTTTTATAAATTTCAGGTGTAGGTTTCATGGTCCTTATGCTAGAACTCTTGTTTGACCAGACCATTGTAGCATATATGAGATTTCTGTTAAACTTCCATAACAGATTTTGTTGCAATCTCAGATTAGAATGGTGGCTATCCTTATGCTAGTACCCTTTCCATCTTAATGAAATGTTGTGTTTTACTATACATGACTATGCCAAAAGACCATTTCTACCTATTGAATCAATCCCAGTACAGACGCCTTGGTACAGCCAGCATGTATTTGAACTTTGGTACAATATAGTTCACTATTAATCATGATGAATACTTCAAAGAGGAACTAAGTTCTTGGACCTCGGTAGATTTTGACAACAATCAATGTGTGCCTACAATGGGATGTTAAGCATTCAGAAATTCAACCACTTACAGAATAATACAAATACAAAGCTGCTCTTCCTTACTCAGGATGGCCCTGCATGTCAAGCATCTCATCCAGACGTTTTAATCTCTCTAATCCGTCGCTAAGCAAATAACGAATCTTCTGCCTGTCATTGCAGTCTCGGCTGTTCTCCATTTCTTGTCTAATTGTCGTTCTTAGTTCACCTGTAAACATCAACCACCATTCAGCCAATGCACCCAAAGTTTGTAAAAGAGCATACTCTTCGTGAGAACCATCAACACTGATATATGATATAATTTTCCCTACCTCTCAAAACACATTCTATGTGTATGCTCAAGTTGAACAAAGACATTATAGAACAAAAATGAACTACATAAATTAACAATGCCTTTTGAAATCAGTACCAGTACAATTCATATTATCATATTGAGCAGACAGATTGCTTAAGGTAAAGATTTTCACCTCTAGCATCAACAGGGGCTCTTCGAGTAACCCTCAGTGCATGCCTGTACAGCTTCAAGACTCGAGCGCGGAGAAGGAAGTCCTGCAAATCCAAGGGAAGAGCCATAATCGACTCTATTCCTCAAAAACACCAATTTACCGTGTCAGAGTCGCACACTGACGCACAATAGGAACCAAATGACTCTTTTCTTTATCTCAAAATGTAATATGTATACAGCAAGCAATTCGTAATTTCCATCCAAAACAGGACAGTTCAGTTGGATGATCTGTCAATTTTGCATTATCAATTCAGATCGTAGCAATCGATTTCACCAAAACAAAGCTAGAATTACGGTTTCTTGTATACGGGAAAACACAAATTGAAAATTGCTTCATTACTGACTATGAGTTGCAGAAATATAAAACTTAAAGATAAACGCACCTGGAGGCAAAGAGACGAGAGACTTTAACGGGGCTGGAGCTTAGTGATGAGACTTGAGAGGATTCTCAGTTCAGTTCAGTTCAGTTTTTCGGACCCAACCGAGTTGTTACTATACTCGACAATATATCATGGGCCTTAGTCTGGGGCCCGAAATGCATGTTTATGGGCCGTATGAAGTTACTAGCTGGTCCCACTTCCACAGCATTCAAGCTTTTAGCTTCCGGCCTCCGGGTGATTTTAGAAAGGAAATTTATCCAATCCTGGACTTAAATAGTAATCGGAAAACAAACAATCCCAGTGAATTCAGAGCTGATCTCCCAATACAAGTAGGGCTTATAATTAGTAATCCGTTATCTTCTAAACTCCAAACCCTAATTCTGGATTTGCATAACTTTTTATTATCGTTTTTTCAAGACAGTGTGCAAATTACAACTTACTAGTCCTAACCAGGTTTGGATTGTGTTCATTGTGCTTTATTATGTTAGATTGTTATGTATCATGTTTTCTTGCCAATGATGTGAATTGGTGGCAATCAAGAATGCATGGATGCATGTCGTGAAAAATGTTATATGCCTGGCTAATTAACCATTCACCCTATATTAGTGGTTAAGATGGACATGTTAGTTTCGTCTACCTGTGAGTGTTGTGGTTACTCTGAGTCGTCTGCGGCTATATACATGACGTCGGGCACAGCGTTAGAGCAGTCTGCTTATGTTAGTTTCAGTCGAGCAATATATCTGGATTATACGATTTTCATACATAGAATGTAAAACGCATACTTGATTATATAGGAAAAATGGAATTTATATTCATTAGCTAATTCAAGCTTGGGAGCGGCAGGTGAATCACGATGTTGTTGTACCATTCTTGTACGTATACATGATGGGAAGGGCATGCAAGAAGACAGGAACATCACCATTATTAATTAGAGCTAGCGTTGGGGGTTGTCTAGTTCGCATCATATATTTAATTAAGTTTAGATTAGTAGGCAGAGGAAGCTTCATCGTTCCTATATATTCTAGCTACTCGATGTTCGTCGTCGATCATATTCATCTAATTTTGCTTCCCTAATTGAACCAAAGTCCAACATAGAGTTCGTAGTTTCATACCGACCACACCCACATGGAATTAATAACTTGTATATATACTAACAGTTCTCAGCTGACTTAGTTTGCTTCCCAGTTGCTCAAGTCTAAACTGTGTGCCCTAGCTGCTGCTTACATCAGTCATCTAATTTTAAAACACAGACGACGTTTTCTAGCTCACGATGTTGATGCAGACGCGCGTATTTGACCTTATCAATGGCAAGTCAAACTAGTGCTACCCAAATTAAACTGTCTGAATATATAACCTGATTGTTCCTAGCTATATATCTGAATAAGACGAATTACGATTACCTACATCTGTTTCTCACCTAATTAAATTTATTAATTGCAATTCAATTTTCAACATGGTGGAGCCTTGGGAGACCATTTGAAGCTTTCAAACCCTAACCGGTTGATGCAAAGCTGTATGTATCTTAACTTAATCTGTGTGCTTCAAATGACATTCAACCACAAATTAACATGGATTGGTCATCGTAATTACAAAGTATTTGTGCTCAGTATTATGGTGGATCAGTCAGTTAAAGGATGCATTACCGTTTCCTTCTTCTTTCTTAACTAATTGTTATTGTTACCTCTTCCTTTTCTAGTTCCTACAAATGAGAGGAAAACATCATCAAAAATTGCCCCCTTTGCCAAACTGTAACTGATGATATAGACTTGACCAGGATCGATCGGAGACGTCCAAAGCAAAGTAGATTTTAGTTTAATTATCTGGATGGGTTATAATATTCTCAAAGTTTTTTTTTTTTTTTTTTTTTGAGAATTATAACCAATCAATTGAAATATAAGATCCATCTAACCTTTTCTCAATTTCATGCCTTTTCCCATTTACCCAACAAAATTTATATACGTCCAAGAAGAAACATTCCCACTCGACCTTTTCTATCAAGAAAAACAACATAAATCTTTTAGAAGCAACCCATAGCCATATGTATCAATATCTCATGATCTCATCCTCTCATCCTCTAAAAACTCTGTCAATTCATCATTATCTTATAAAACCTACGTGTAATGATTAATGATCGAACCGATTACAGGGTTTACAAGTCATAAATCGACAAAACCCTCAATCATGGGTAAAAAAAGTCAATTATTGTTATGTCCTCAAAATGTTTAATGTGCACTTACCCAAAACTAAAAGGAAAAAACATTTGGGTAAGATAAATCCGGAAACCAATAGGAAACACAAGCTGTATTATTTAATTCAATCCTAAACGAATAAGATTAAGCTAGGTCACACCACCTTGTTTGACCAGCCCTTCTTTTCCTTTTGTTTGAAGGTGTCAAGCTCACATCTTATAAGACATACCCTTATATAAACTACAGGTACTCGTCAGATTACTCATTCACCCAATTCGAGTATTGGACTGTAGAAGACGATTCATAATTCAATGGAACTTCAGAAGCAAGGTAAATCCAGAAGCAAGATCTTGAAATTCATCCCCAAAGCTGCGTCTGCGGTTTACATTCTCGGCGCATCTTACAGCCCTAAGCACAAACCTCACGGCGGACGGGCAGGGTTCTCCGGCCCGCTTATTCTGGACGAAGCTCGGAGAAAGCCGAGGAACGTCGGAAGCAGTAGCTTCGGGAGCGTAGATGAAGTCGAACCCACCTCGCCCAAGGTTTCGTGCATGGGACAGATCAAGCAAAAGAAACAAGAACACCGACAAATCAAGAAGACAAAACGCGCAGGTTTACCTCCCAGAGATGAATCAAAGCCAACTTCGTGGTCTCCTAGGGAGGTTAAGAAGCACGCGTCTACGTTTCGAAGGATATTCAGTGGTGCAAATCCGAGAAGAAAATCCGATGCCGATGTTGATCATAAAACCAAAGCGGCGGGGATTCCGGATAGAGCCCCGTCGTTGAGTCAGATGCAGCGGTTTGCGAGCGGAAGAGGGCACCCTTTTGCCAACTTTGATTGGCAAGCGCAGCAGGCCAAGGTGGCGCCACGTCATGATGACGATAACAGCCGGAACTATCATTCGGATGAAGATGTAGAAAATAGCGATCACGAAGATCAAGAGCGCGAGTATACCGGAATTGCTTTCTCGGCGCCGTTGACGCTAGGCGGGTCTTCGAGAGGTGACGTGGAGTTGCAGCCAAGGAAAGAGATAAATCTATGGAAGAGAAGAACCATGGCTCCGCCGAGTCCTCTACAATTGAAGCCCATGGTTAAAGTAAATTGATACATATCGTCAATTTCTCGATTTTTTTTTTCGGTACAGGATTCTTCATATGGAATTTGGTTTTTCTTTTTGTAAATTTTTAGCCTCAAATTCATTAGGTTTTTCAGGATTTTGATTAAGCAAACTGTAATTGGTGCGCTGCTTGATGGATTATATATTCATACAATACAAATTACAGATATTCTTGATGATTCTCATTGCTTTCTTCTGCTTTATTTTAACTTAGTATATATGATGAGGTTGGATTTGTTCTCAGTGAATGGAGATCAACCTAGAATATTATCACAGCCGGACAAACAAGTAGGACGCACTCTATTTTTCCTGTTGTTTTCTAGCTAAAGCTAGGTAACTGTAATATGAAGTATTTTTTTTTTAGAATGAACTATTACATGAATTACAGTCAAGGAAATTAACCTGTAGCGTATATATTTAAAATTTAGGTAGACTTAAGTTTTCCCATCACACCAGCAAAACAGCTGTCATAGTTTTGAATAAATGTAGTCGTAAGGATTGATTTAGGCAGTTGCGATGTCAATTCCAAAAATCATTGCAAGATTAATTCGAGATAAGATTGATCTGTCAATAGATCGATCAGACCTATGTGCTGTGCTGGTACTATTGATATCGATCTGCGCTGAGATTTAAATTTCAGTGAGTTGTTTTCTTTTGATACTGAAATCTAAACCATTAATATAAGCTACATACTGACTAAAAAAATATGAACAGACACAGCTACTTATGAGTTACCCTAGTAATGGTTATAGGCTTACAATAACATACCAATGCCTGAACTCTTCGAGATGGGCAAAATTAAGTTGTGTGCTATTGTTACTACAATTCCCTTGAAGTTTATGAATGATATTGATTATTGCATTTATAAAATAGTGGAATACATTGCTAACACCAAACTACTTCTCGCAATGGAAGTGCGCATATATATAGAAGATTTTATATATGGTACAGAACATGCAGTCATTTATATGTAACCCATAATTTGACATTGCATGTCGCAAAAAATCATAAGTGCTTGGCTTGGATCCTTAAAATTCAACAGAGAGCTATATTGAGGGACAAGCAAAGCCATAAACAAAATGAACTCCATTTGTTGAGCACGACAAATTTGAAAACCGTGAGAACTGGTCGTCTTTGCAATAAAATAGCTGACGAATTTTGACTGGAGTCTGAAACCAGAACTATACGAGGGGATTGTCTGTGGTGCAATGCTGCATCATATACATTCAACTAAACGGAGTGAGGAAAATGCATAATAGGGGGGTTTGAGGTGTGATATTTGAAGCTTTTGGCTGGGAAGCAGGAGCTGCATAATATGCAGTACTGTATAGCAGAATTTTCCCCACTATACAAGACATTCTTATAGTCAGGTAGATTATCACGTACAAACTAAAGTGAAGTAGTAAACCTTCAATAGTTCTATCCATGGAAAATTATAAGCAGCCAGGCCCTGTTTATGGACCATTCATGGAAGAACCTCTCTGGTGTTTATAAGAATCGCATTTACATGCTCATCGGTTATGATCTGAAATCAGGTAGCTTCCTGTAGAGATTGATAAACAAGATGATGAAAGGAGTTTCTTGTATATATTTTTCAATGTACAAGGATACACCAATATATAGGAAAGAAACAAGGACTACTGCAGCCATACTGCTAAAGCTAACATTCTAGTTAAACACCATACCCTATAAATAAGCTAGAAACACTCAACTAAGTATGGTGATAGACACAACCTATCCTAACCACTAGGAGAGGTGGCACGTATCACCACGTATCATCAAAACAGTGATGCCCATGCTGAAGTAGGTGAGCTCCACGTGAGGCGAGCACTCACGTGAGGCGAGCACTCTCCATCCGCCACCATAGGACATCCGCCACGTGAGGCGAGCACTCGCCATCCGCCACCATAGGACATCCGCCACTCTCAACACTCCCCCTCAAGCGAAGGCTAGAGAGAAGCGAGAGCCAAGCTTGACCAACAAGGCTTCAAACTGAGCTGAAGGGAGAAGTTTTGTAAAGACATCAGCAAGTTGTTCACTTGAGCGAATATAAGTCGTAGCAATGATCCCAGATTGAACTTGATTTCTGATAAAATGACAATCAACTTCGATATGTTTTGTTCGCTCATGGAAGACAGGATTAGCTGCAATATGCATAGCAGCTTGGTTGTCACAGTACAAGGTAATAGGAGAGGAACTCCGAATGCCAAGATCTCTAAGAATGTTTTTCAGCCAAATGAGCTCACAGGCAGTGGAGGCCATAGCCCGATACTCGGCCTCAGCACTCGATCGAGCTACATCTGTTTGCTTCTTGCTTTTCCAAGTCACAAGGTTGCCACCAACAAAAGTACAATATCCAGTGGTTGATTTTCTATCAAGCATGTTGCCTGCCCAATCTGAATCAGTATACCCTTCCAACTTAAAATGATTATGCTTGTGCATCACTATACCACGGGTAATGGAGCCCTTGAGATATCTAAGGATGCGTTTCACAAGCTGATGGTGATGTAAAGTTGGAGCATGCATAAACTGACTCAAGATACTTACAGCATAAGTGATGCCAGGGCGAGTGATAGTAAGATAGATGAGCTTGCCTACTAATCTTTGATATGCAGTCAGATTATAAAGGGGTTCACTGTCAACATCAAGCTTGTGATTACTTGGAAGAGGGGTTTTAGCAGGCTTGCAGGCAGACATGTCTGCTTCTTTCAATAGATTAATCACATATTTCCTCTGAGTCAGAAAAAGGCCCTTTTGAGACTGGTCCATTTCAATTCCGAGAAAAAATCTAAGGGGACCAAGATCCTTGATGGAAAAAGTTGAATGCAGAGTAGACTTAATGGCTTGAATTTCATCAGCATTATCCCCAGTAACAATAAGATCATCAACATAAACAAGAATAACCAGCTTACCAACCATTCTGCTTCTAATGAACAAAGAGGAATCACCAGAACTTCTTTTGAAACCAGCCTGAAGAAGGACAGAGCTGAGTTTGGAATACCATGCTCTTGGTGACTGTTTGAGACCATATATGGCCTTGTGCAGCTTGCAGACCAATCCAGGCTCATTTTCTTGAGGATGACCAGGAGGTAGTCTCATAAACACATCTTCTTCCAACTCTCCATGAAGAAAAGCATTCTTCACATCCATTTGATAAAGGGACCAACCAGAATTGATGGCAATTGACAAGAGAACTCTCACTGTGTTCATTTTTGCTACCGGGGCAAATGTCTCCTTATAATCCACTCCAAATGTCTGAGTGAATCCGCGAGCTACAAGGCGAGCTTTGCATCGTTCCACTTCACCATTGGAATGAAATTTCACTTTATAGACCCATCTAGCCCCAACAATTTTCTGCCCTTTAGGAGCCTGCACAATACTCCAAGTCTTGTTGTCATTCAAAGCTTGAAGTTCATCAGTCATAGCTTGTTTCCACACGGCAGATTCACTAGCTTCTGCATAATTTCTTGGCTCTGTTACAGGACTAATCTTGGTTATGAAGGCACAATAAGCTGCTGAAGCATGAGATGGGATCACAATATTCCCAATTGAATGTTTGGACTTGCGAAGTTCAAAACCCTTCAATTTTTCAGGCAGTTTCCTAGTCCGACTAGGATTTCTTCTTGGAACAGGCAGAATTGAACTTTCATTGTCAATTTGACTTGGATCATTACCATCATTATCAGTTGCATCATTAGGCTCTATGTCATCATCAGTTGTCGGAGGAAAATCAAGAGAAGGGAAGGGATGCTGATCCGCTGACCCTTTTGCAGACTCCCCAGTAAGCCTCTCTCCAGGAGCATTTGCAGGTGTCTCAGCATGAATTTCTGTAAACTCTTCTGTATGTTCATTTACAGATCTAATAGCAGGCATGTCAGCAATGTTATATGATGTTTTTGTTGCGGGTTCAGATGCAGGTACATATACAGAGCTATCAAACAACTCCCCCTGCAAGTCACTCTCATGGCTTTGAAAAAAGAAATTTTCCTCATCAAATCGAACATCTCGAGAGACAATGATCTTCTTCGAAATTGGATCATAGCAGTTGTAGCCTTTCTGTGATGATGAGTATCCCAAAAAAACACACTTCAATGCCCTGGGATCTAGCTTGTCTCTGTAAGTAGACTGAATGTGAACAAAGCAGATGCAACCAAACACCCTTAAATGATCAATGGTAACATCTCTCTTCTTCAAAACTGAAAATGGTGACTTAAACTCAAGAACTATTGATGGCAATCGATTGATTATATAGGCTACAGTTTGGATCGCTTTTGACCAAAATCTCTTGGGAACATTTGCTTGAATCATAATTGCTCGAGTTTTTTTCCAGTAAATCTCTATTCTTTCTCTCAGATACACCATTTTGCTGTGGTGTACCAACACAACTAGTCTGATGTAAAATGCCATTGGCACTTAGATACTCAGTCATGATTTTAGAGGTATATTATGTCCCATTATCTGATCTCAAAATGCATACGCTTGAAGAGAAATGGTTTTTAACCAGATTATGAAAATCCTCAAAGCTCTTCTTTACCTCATTTTTATGTTTCAAGAGATAAACAAACGTGGTTCTAGAAAAATCATCAATGAAAGTGACATAATATCTATAACCGTCAAAAGATTTCATTTTTGCAGGTCCCCATACATCAGAGTGAATCAGTTCAAACTCCCTAGAGGCTCTAGAACATGGGTTTGAAAAAGGTAATCTAGTAGACTTGGATTTGTGGCAAGTTTCACAATCCGAAACTGATTTACATAGATTTGGGAATAAATGAGACAAAACATGAGTTGAAGCATGGGCTAGACGCATGTGCCACAGCTGCTGTCGAGTGAATGACTTCGACTCAGCAAGAAAACTCTTTGCAAAAGTTGAGGAAGTGGAAATATAGTACAATCCATTCAAGTAAAATCTCTCACCAATCTTCCTCATTGTCACTCGATCCTGAAAAATGACATTGGTGGTTGAGAATAAAACTAGACAATCTAAGCAATGAGTTAATCTCTCAACAGATAAGAGTTTGAAAGGGAAAGATGGCACATACATGACACTTGACTGTTTATGATCAGAAAATAAATTCATTTTTCCCTTTCCTAAAATAGGCACTCTGTTCCCATTGGCAACTGAAACCAATGGGGGTTTTTCAAAGGAGCAAAGGTTATTTAGACAAGATGAATCATAAGTCATATGATCAGAAGCTCCTGAATCAACAATCCAAAAATCATGTTTTTTACTGAGATTAAGAGCAGTTGAGATTGTACAGATGATACCTGGGATCTCATAACTAGAAGCCAACCTTTCATCTGCTAAATATCCAGCAAATTTTCCTAGCATTGCAGTGGCATCTTCTGGATTAGCATTACCTTGCTTCTGCTGCAGGAAAGTTGCAAACTCATTTATGAGAGCAATAGGGTTAGCAGTGAAGCTCATCATTGCCTCTGAGTAGTCTCCCTCAGCTACATTAGCTCTAGCAGTAGGATTCATTTTCATCTTCCCTTTCTGTCCCTTTTCATTGTTGAATTTTGGCTCTAGTTCAGGATGCAAGATCCAACATGTTTTCTCTTCATGGCCTATACCAGATCTACCAATCGAAATGCAATGAGAACACTTGAGATCTGGTCTCCTTCCTTTATAAGGCCTGATAGTTGCATTAGCATTTGAGCTAGCAAAGGCTCTAGCTTCATGGTTTTGATGAACTACTGACACATCAGCTCTCATCACTTTTCTCCTAGTTTCCTCTCGATGTATAGTAGAACAAATAGTTTGGAAGGAGGGGAGAGGAGATTGCATAAGAAGATGGCTTTTCACATCATCATATTCAGGACTAAGATTAGCAAGCAATAAGAAAATCTGATCTTCTTCAGCTCTTTTCAACAAAACCTTTCTATCAGTAGAGAATGGACGATACTAATCTAGCTCATTCCACATAGTTTTCAGACGACCAAGATACTCAACAAAAATAGAGTTACCTTGCTGCAGCCCAGCCATCTCTTTCTTGAGTTCAAAGATACGTGCAACATTATTTAAATCACCATACAGGTCTTTGATTTCTTTCCACAATTGAAGGGAATTTTCAGCATAACCAAAGATCTCACGCATCTTTGGCTCCATGGAATTTAATATCCATGTCATGAGTAGCTGATCCTGAGAAAACCAAGCAGCATATTCCTTTGCAGAGGTTGATGGAATGGAGACTGTGTCATCAATGGCACTGAGCAGCCTTTTACCTCCAAGTGCACGCTTGACCTCTCTTGACCAAGAGAGATAGTTGTGCTCATTAAGGAGAATAGGAACAAGTCGAAGGTTGGTGTTGGAGTCATGTATTTCAGCTGCATATGGTGCAGAACTTGAATCATCTCCAATATTGCCGCCTCCAGTCATATTATGAAGGACTGGTACAACAAGGAATTAATGTAGAGATGAAAGAAGGAATGGAGTGCAGAAGCAGGTCCTAATCGGAAGCCTGCTCTGATACCATGTAGAGATTGATAAACAAGATGATGAAAGGAGTTTCTTGTATATATTTTTCAATGTACAAGGATACACCAATATATAGGAAAGAAACAAGGACTACTGCAGCCATACTGCTAAAGCTAACATTCTAGTTAAACACCATACCCTATAAATAAACTAGAAACACTCAACTAAGTATGGTGATAGACACAACCTATCCTAACCACTAGGAGAGGTGGCACGTATCACCACGTATCATCAAAACAGTGATGCCCATGCTGAAGTAGGTGAGCTCCACGTGAGGCGAGCACTCACGTAAGGCGAGCACTAGCCATCCGCCACCATAGGACATCCGCCACGTGAGGCGAGCACTCACCATCCGCCACCATAGGACATCCGCCACTCTCAACACTTCCACATAGTTGACAAGGAAATAGCTGTTGCTTTTGGGACATTTATCCCTTACGGAAAAAGGGACTTTTTTACATACAAGTATATGTTCCGGGCGTCTACGTGTATGATACTAAGCAGCACGATTATATCTGCCAAGACCAGTACAAGGCCTCCCCACTATTGGGAAGATCCTTCCCCGTCCCGTAGTTTCATATTTGGATAACTGCCAACTTGCTCTCAGAAACTCATACTTGCTCCAAATAGGAACCCACCAGGGTTCTCTCAAGTTGGCTATTGTTTGGGAGGACGATGATTTGACCGAGTGTCAGCTTCACTGCTGCAAATTTGTACTCCATTGTCCAGGAGGACGCTGATAATAGTCACCCCAATTTTATGGCTAAGATTCTGTCAACTGGGATCTATAAACTTGGTGAGGACACCTCATGTGTGATCGATTGCACAGCAGGAGTACGGTAATTCCCTTGAATTCCAATTTCTATCTAGCTAGCTTCATTTTCAAGTTATTCTTCTGTTCTGGTTCTTTTTCTTGCCAGGAACCCGGTTTCTTAGTAATGTATCTTGAGATGCCCTAGTAGCTAGTACATAGTCTGCTTTTGTTGTTTTTATAATATGGTTTTACCCTCAGTTCGATTCCCTTCTTCTTTTCTTTTAATGTTTCTTTTTACTTAAGGATGATCGATGGAGGTGCCAACGTATCTGAAACAAGTTTGGCCAATGACAAGCTTGTTCCTGTAGCTTGGAAGGTAAGTTTCTACATTTTTAGTGTCTTTACATTTTGTTTACGCATCCATAAATTGTGGCCTCTGCTGACTCAACATAGATCAAAGTCTGCTTCGAATAGTTGAGCATAATGACTGTTCGAAGGAAACTAGCAGTTCTTAGAAACTCACGGTACTCGTTAACATAATGAGTAGCAGTTCTGAGTTCTAATCTCGTTGATATATAGACCACTCCAGGTTATATTCAACCCAGTTTGTTCTGTACTAATTTTCGTATAGGAAACGACATTCGAGGAGAACAAGACAAGAAAGAGGAGGAAGAGCCCGCTGCGTGAGAACAATCACTCGAAGTCTTCATCATCACAAAAACATGACGCCCTCGGAGAATAAAAGTTTTCAAGAGAAATGACAAGCATATAAAACTGAAACTAAACTGAATTGATCGACATGATTTCCACATTGGAACCATTCCACATTGAATAAACATGTTTCTCGTCTAAATTGCATTGCTTCTCATTTTTGTTACCTTTAAAGTTTACCACCAAAGAGAAGTACTATAAAGTAACCAGTAGGCTCAACATTAATTCAAATCTCATCACTACTCATGTATATGGTCGCAATTCATAGATGACCAAATTTTGTACATGTAGTTTGCTAATTAATCCAAACTTAGTAAGTGACACGCACTCCTTGGTATCTCAGAATCTCACCAATAAGCTCACCCCTCCCAGAACCCACATACCTTCCGCAAATCTCACCGTCCCTAATGAACAAGAACGTCGGCACCTCCACCACCTCCATGTCCTTGAGGAACTGCATACAGCTGTCGTTCTCATCGCCGTTCATTCTCGCAAATACCACCGTGTCCTCCATCTTCCTCGACAGCTTCACCACCGTCGGATACACCTTCACGCAGGGCCCGCAATGCTTGAGCCCCACGTCAAGCACTACCAGCTTATGGTCAGCCTTGTGATCTTGAATCAACTTCTCTACGTCCTCTCGGTTATGCAGCTGCACCACCGCCGAGTGGTTGTCGCCGTAGTACAACACGTCTCCGACGAGCTGGTCGCCGGTGATGCCTTCCTCCTCGTGAATCTTCTCCATGCTCTTGTAGAAGCTGAAGTGCGGAACCTTCTCAATCTTCTCCCTCCGGCATAGTTCCCTGGTCTTCTCGTTCTCGTCTCCCATCACCAATAGGAACTCCACGTCGGCGCACGTGCGGCTAAGATCAACCATGAAGGGGTACATTTTCTTGCTCTTTAAGCTGTGGCTGGCAGCGAATTCGACCACCACGAGCTTGTCCTTAGCCGATTGAAGGGCTTCATCGAATTCCGGTATGCTGTGGATTTGTACAACTCTTTCATCGCTTTCTACTTTCTTAGTGCCCGGGGCGGCCGTGGCCTTTGCGGTCAAGTTGAAGCGGGCTTGTTTGGCTTCTAGTTTGTTTGCTAGAGGGTTGAGTTTGGTGACTAGGGATGAGAAGGAACGGTGGTGGGAAAGAGAGGTGGCTTTGGGGATTGAAGATAGAGATAGAGGTGGTTTTGCTACGAAATTTGTGATGGCGGCCATTGATCTGAAGCTGAGAGTGTGCTTGAAGCTATGGACGTACAGGGAAGTACAGGGAAGAGTGGTATGAAGGAGCACTGAGAATTATCTTGAAATCTGCAGTGGCTTTAGTCCACAACCATTCGTTCTGCTTGTGGTTCATATCATCTATTGACTGATGACACGGTATTATGTGGTATCTAGGGGTATTTTGGGATATTTATGCACCATAAAATCTTTCTCTACCATCACACAGAGCCCGGCCATAAGTTCGCGTTAGCCCAAAAGACACGATATCTAAAAAATATGTGGGCTTCTTCTTTTTTAAAGAAAAGCCGCATGAATTTGAATCTCCCACCAATACATGATATTTTCCCCTGGGGTTGCTTTTACGTAACAATTTTCTTGTTGCATTCTTGCACGAAAATTTTAGGTTTTGGTTTATTGGCTGGATTATGAATTTCTGATTGGTCGAGAAAAGGCCACCTTGAGCAAGGTCTACTTCAAATTTTGATTACAATTGGGCCCGGAGATATCCAACCAGACGAATGCACAGAACAACATCAGCGTATTCTTGGATGATAATTTGTTTTTGTTATACCAGAGAGTGAAATGAACCCTTGAATTATACACCGTCTCTCACTCTCTCAATGATTCAGATACTCTAAAAGCTAAGCTTCATTGTCCTCCAATAATTCAATGAAGACGTGACTGACTAGAAATAACATAAGGTTTTTACTTTGAAAAGTAAACTGAAATTTTTCCCCACAGAAAAAATGAATGTTCCCACTTTCCACATCTAATTAGCCACAACACTATTCATGTTCATTCTGAGATACAGTACTATTTCACAATCACAGCCCACCGGAAGAATTTTAATCAAAAAATATCTACTACAAAGTGGGATATTTTCTTACAAAAAAAGTCAACAACATCCCAAAGCAACAAAATATCTGAAATGGTTCCAAGATGAAAATTAAATAGCAGGCTGATTGATGTGACAAATAGACCATTTTTAATGCCTGGACAAATTATTTCATGTTCATCAATTACAGAAGTGTATATGCAACTGATGATCACAATCTTTCAGGTCCTTTCACTTAACTCACTCATCAATAATCTCCCCAGTTCAGGTGAAGCCCCTGAAATTTGTTTTCACCTGTAAGTCTATTATTTAGTTCGAACTCAACCGTTCGTTTGCCAGCTGAAAGTCTACACACACAGATCAGATAATTGAGAGTAAATCTCAGATCTCTTGCCACCTATCTCCAATGTGGCATGCAGATGCATTGTTCAGGACCAAAAATAAAATAAGTCGCACATATCAAATAATTAATATTACGCATGAAATAAATAAATAAAATATTAATAAGTTGCTAGTATATACAGGGTGGCAGAGATATATAAAAAAGAAAAAACAAAACAACACTGACAGATGAGGAACTTGGAAGGAGAGGAATAGAGAGAAGAAAGAAAGAAATGAGTGAGAGATGAGAGATCCAAACCCCAGTGGGCGACCCCATCTGTCGGCATGTTTCGAGGCCCTTTGGCTAAAACTCACGCACAACATGACACACAAAACTTGAATAGTTGAAATGCCAACACTCCTTCATTTGGCGCCTTCTCACTTCCATCTCAAACTCAAACTCACTTGCCCACAGGGAAGAACAAGACACACTTCCTCTCTACCTAATCTCACATGCCATCACATGTTCTCACTACCTCTCCTTAGGTCCTTAATACTGACTGTTTATGTATACGTTACATTAGAAGAAACATTCTGCCTTCTTATCACATTTTTACGTTACATTAATTAACATAAATTCTGACTACAATTTTTCATTCTAGCCCAGCTTATACATGCGTTACATCTTTTCTAATTTTCTGTAAGCAATTATGAACCGAGCCTAAAGTTACTAGTCGCAGACGAAACTTCGGGACAGATATGATCTTGGGGTTGTCGACGATATCCACGATGTTCCAACATATATCCAAATTATATCAGTATTTCAGGATATTCTGTCGTCTTCTAGAACATGTTCTCAGATCGGATTTATTATTCTGATAAACCAAAAATAAATAAAACATAATCTAAACATCTGGTACAGATTAAATCACTAGATGCTTCAAAGCCCAGACAAACTAAAAAACAGTGAAAACTAAGACCGAAAATTACATCATTACTACCCAAACACTAAAATGTAAACGAAAATTCAAATAATTCCGAATGGAAAATACAATAAATTAGACTGTCAAAATAACAAAAAGAAAAAGAACAGAGCCTAGGAAGACAAATTAAAACCGAAAACAAAAATTATAAAGGGACTAAAATAACAAGGGAGGGGGTTTTGATGGGTGATACACGTCAGTACCATTGTGACTTGAGAAGATTATTATTCCGGCTTCCGGCAGAGGATCATGTGCATCGGAGAGAAGATTCCGGTCTCACCACCTCTGGTCAAATAGTCAGCGGTGACAAACAGCATCTCGTGAACATCCACGGTTCCCTTGGGCGCAATTCCCAAGAAGGAGAGCACGGTAACGAGAATGTGGTTGCGCCAGTAGGCGATCCTGCCCATCTTCAACCTAGTCCACCAGGGCTCACTTGGAGGCTTCGCCAGATCCTTCTCCTTCACAACTTCAAACCCTACCTTCTTCGCCGCCTCGGCGATTTCCAGGTGGGTCCTCAACCCCGGCAAAGCATCACCTCTCTCGATCCCTTGAATCACCTCCATGTGCTCCACATCGTCACCGTTGTACTTGTCAGTCGTTACCCACTCGTACGACACGTAAAGCGCTCCTGGCTTCAGAACCCTAAAGATCTCGGCGTACACCTCCTCCAGCTTCGGCGCGTGGCATGTGGCCTCGATTGAGTACGCGCCGTCGAAGCTGTTATCCGGGAACGGCATCTCCATAAAGTTGCCGCAGACAACCTCGCAGAGTGAGTCAAGCCCGGCCTTCCTGTTATGCAGGCGGGCCCTCTTCACCTGGTACTCGTTGATGGTGATCCCAACCACATTCGCGCGTGAGTGAGCTGCAATCGCGCGCATCGGCCCGCCAACGCCGCATCCGACGTCGAGGATCTTGGCGCCGGGTTTGACGTTGATGAGATCGACGGCCATCTCCTCGTGGAGGCGCGTGGCATCCTTGTGGGACTTGCCGGCGACTGATGGGGAGAAGTGGAAGGACTGTCCCCAACCCCACTCGTAAATATCGGTGACGAGGTTGTAAAAGGTGTCTACAAAGTCAGGGACTTTCTCGGAGGCTTCGATCTGCTTAGGGCGACGGAAGAAGGACCAGTACTGGTTGTAACTGTCTTGAACTTTTTCGGCGGAGATGGAGCCTCCTGAGAGATCTGCGGCACGCTTGCCTTGGCGCTCGGCTGGGCCGAGAACGCAGACGAACCAGTAGAGCCCACCGGCGAGGAGAGCACCAGTACAGAAGAGGGTCAGAGAGTCCATTGGACTTTCAGAGATGGAAGAGTGAGTGGAGAAGGAGAGGGAGAATAAATGGAGTGATAGTGGGAGAAGGAGAAGAGGAAATAAAAAGGTCCCTCCACAAAAATCCTGCTCGCTACTAATTGAGGTTTTTATGTTTTATTTATTACCAATCAAATAAAGACCCTAAATGCACGCGCGTAGCTTTGTGCGTGATTCCTGGTGTCAAAATTTGAACACGTTGATATGGATGAAGACAACAGGCTGGGCCTGCGCTCCAAAATAGAGCTCAGTTTGAACTGAAAAACTTCCAACTCTTTTCAGTTCTAAAATTAATTATTTTCAAAAATATAAATAACGTATATAACTAGAAGAAAAGGAAATAAAAGCATATAATTCGAAATCAAGTTGGTTAAGTGAAAGCTCATTACTGACATTAGGTTGCAATTGGAACGGACACTGCAGAGATTTTTATGGTATTAGGAGGTCTATAATTCGAACTCTAACTTTTTCTTGTCAAAAACCAGATTTAATATTGCTTTCGACTCGAAGAAATAGTAGCTCACTCAGCCACTATTCTCTTATAAAAAGAAAAAAAAAAAATTTTACAATACAAGTTAGGGTTAATGTTGCTACTGCATGATTTAAAATAAGAGGTGAATGATTGGTTGTCATATTAATCGATGTCATTAATATGAGGATTGCTAAACGTCTTTAGTTTAGCACTCTACTAAAGGACCGAGGGTGAGAAAAAACGTGACTCCAA
This sequence comes from Potentilla sterilis, assembly GCA_963682095.1. NCBI lineage: Eukaryota > Viridiplantae > Streptophyta > Magnoliopsida > Rosales > Rosaceae > Potentilla > Potentilla sterilis. The sequence continues at coordinate 2,459,609 of OY821762.1, forward strand.
GGCGTGGAAATTATTGTGACAGCTATTCAATTCAACTGCATGATTTGTATATGTGTTTCAAAGACAGTTCAAAACGCAAGATATTATCATTACCCCTTTTCCGCTACGAATGTAAAGTTGAAACTCATAATTCAAAATGTTTGAAAAAAATGACTTATATTTCTATTTCTTAATTGAAAATGCGCTAAAAGCATTCTTATATCTTTTCACGGTATCAAAAATATGTGTGATTGCCATTTGAGTTAGTCATGACTCATGAGGGAGTTCATATTTTAACAAATTAACTTTACTTAATTAAGTATATTAAAAAAAAAAATTGTAGCAAAAATAATACTGAATATATTTAGATATGTCATTAAGCATGTGTGATGCGCAGACATTTTTTCATTTTATTACAAGAATCGTATGATCCGATCCATAGTTACAGAGAATCACAAGCTTATAGCATATTCTAGCTCTCGCTGCAAGCCTTTAACTAAAGGAGTGATGCAATTATGCAGTTGATAGGATTAAGTCACACTTAAAAAATAAAAAAAAATAGCAATACAAATCTAATTGAGGTCCTCAGATCTCATTACGACATGTAACACCACGTGATCACACTCAAAAGGCTTGGAGGCAATGTATGTTTGGTACTGACTCATGTGAGATCGATATCACAGCTAGCACGAGTGCACGAGGCAGATATTCATCGTAGTATACTCCAGTGAGGCTTGTTTAGTAATTACTTACTTAAGCCTTTTTATTAGTTTATTACTTAATTAAGTGTGTGCAAATTGCACCCCTTTGCCAAAACGATAGAAAATTACGGAACGAGAGTGCACTATAGCAGGTGGACCTGGACGTAGCGAGGCAATCACGTGGATTCTTCTTTACCAAACAGTGATCCCAGGCTCGTCGCTTTGCTCATTTTCTCATAAAGTTGCTTATGGATCTGTGAGTATCTCTCCCAGTTTTTTTTTTTCCCAGTTATAAATGGATATTTTATAACTAAAAGATTTATTTATTTATTTTCTGTTCAAAGTGTTCTATAGTCTTACATATATGATAATTGCTTTTGTATTAGTATTACGTTGAATTTCAAAAGTTATTAACTTTTCTGTTTATTTGATATTGGTTTTCTACCTTTGGGAATATACCCCCCCAACCCACTAATGTGCATTTTCTGTATATTGGGACCATTATACTATTCTATACTAATAGAATCTCTCCAGTCTCAACTATTTAATCGACTTCTCCACAACTTCTAGTCATCTTCAACTTCTATTAGTGTTTGTGGGGTCTAAAAGAAGGTTAAAATTTATGAAATGTACCGACTTTCTTAAATTGCTAATATTATTAATCAAACTTTTAGTGCACGTTTGGTACTCGGGATTATTGTGAGTCACTCTATTATCAATACTTGGCCTACCCTCACTTGAGTAGGCTTACCCAATACTAATTTGTATCATGTTTGGTGAGGTAGTACTACATAAAGAGGAGAGAGAGAGAAAGAGAAAGAGAGAAAGGTGGAGAGAGGTGGTGTTAACTTGGGGTCTCAAAATTGAGTACCCACAATAGCACTACCTAAGGAGGTTGAGAGAAAAAACAGCTCTTAACTAGTACCATTTATTTTAATACTCCCTCACACCAAACATAACTCACACTACTTTGTACCTCTTATTTAGTGCAATACCAGCTAGTCCCTTGTACCAAACATGCACTTAGTGTACAAAAACTTCAAGGAACAAATTGAAGTTGGGCTTTGTAGTACGTCTATTACTTGTAACTGGGCCTTGAATCAGACCTGACTTTTGGTATCTAATGTCTCCTTCGATCAGAAGGTGTCTCACGTCCAACCCATTTGACCTATCCGACATGGGTTTGGTGCCTTCCCCAATATGGATTAAATTAACAATTTTAACCCGAATTCCCAACCTGTCAAACCAAGTTACTATTGGAAAGATATTAAAGTCTTACTTAATTTAATGTAATCAAAAGTGAAAAGAACTCGGATAGAAACTGTGTAGCAAATGTAAATTGATTTATTGAAAGGTGTTGAGGTAGATGATCGATCACACTTGCACGCTTCAAAGCGTAATTACAAGTCACACGCATTATAATTGTCCCTCTTCATTCAGGGAAGAACTTACAAGCCACGCATCCTTTGCTTCACCTACGCACTATGTTCCTTTTAGGCAATAATCCTCAATTCATTCAAACATAGTTTTACAAAGCCAAGCCAATAGTATATATAAGATTCCTATATCATATATCCTTGATACATATTATGCACGTATTTCTTTTTTCAATCGAGGTCCCTCATTTTAGCTATTCAGTTTTTTCCTTTCAACCAGTTGGTTTGGAAATGGCAGTGAGAGAAGCCATTTCCAGTTCATCAGCTACCTAGCATTCCTCTCCTTCCCTCAAAAGCAAGCAGTTGAAATTAGAGTCCAACTGAGATCAACATATTGAAGAGTGAGTGAGCTATAGAGAGGTGACTGGTTATAGAGTAATGGATAAGCTATCACCAGGGGGGCTCAGCCACCTTTACATGACCATCTTTCTGCACAACTTCGCGACGTTCATGGTGATCCCAGCTATTACTGATGTTACAATGACTGCACTTTGTCCAGGAAGAGACGAGTGCTCCATCGCTATTTACCTCACCGGATTTCAACAAGCGGTATGTACTACTCTACTCGTTCTTTTCACCTAATTCTTCATTCCGGCCGGCCGACTGCCATGTATATATATACTCAGCACTATACTTGGCCAAAAGCTAGCTAGGCTTTCATCTATTCTTTATTTTCTCCGCAAGCAAATGAACGGGTCACCTTTTGATTTTACTTTCTTTTGCAAAATATATTGATCTGTTCATTTTCTACGTTTTTAGGGGAATACATTCTTGCTCATCCATCTTCCTTTTCGACAGCTTTATCTCATGTACGTATCGTATTTGGTTGTTGCTTTGTTTTAACCGCGCGCAATCCGATACAAACCAAATGCTAGACTGAGGTTAATTGTAATTCCAGCTAGCAACAAAATCTTGTCTCCTCACATCTCTAATGTTGTAAAAACTAGGAAATTTCCCTCAGATCAAAACAAGAAAAATAGTGAGAAGGAAATTTCCATAGTGAGTCTGCAATAATCACTGTGTTGTACAAATTAAGCCATCATCATCCCACTCAATCACTATTTTAGAGTGTCACTATCGATGCCACTTTCGTTGGAGATCCATTGAAATCTTGGCACAACCTTCATCTTTGCCCATCACTACTCCCACAAAAGTCCTACGTACACCCATAAATATGCTTGCTTTTAATTATTAGCTCTTTATAGATTTATCAAGCAAAGCATGTACGATACATGTTTAATTAATATTGGTAAATAGTAATACCTAACATTATAAAACTTAAGTGTTTAATATTCACTTGCATTATAAAATTGACAGTGAAGTGAGTAGAACTGAGATAATTATGAGTGCGTTCCATACATGATGAACATACTTAAAATTAAGGACAAGCAGAGTGCTCGATCACTTTCTTGTGCCGATGATGATATGCAGATCGTAGGGTTGGGAACGCTGGTGATGATGCCTTTGGTAGGGAATCTCTCAGACAAATGTGGGAGAAAAGCTCTGCTCACATTTCCAATGGTTTTGACTATAATCCCGCTAGGTACTACTTATGCATGCATGTAAGAGATACATGCTTTCATATATTTCCTAGCTTTGATTACTTAAATCTAATTGATTAATTGAAAACTGGTTACAGGAATATTAGCTTACAGCAGGACAAGGAATTTCTTCTATGCCTACTTTGTGGCCAAGACTCTCACTGCCATGGTTTGCGAAGGCAGCGTTCACTGCCTCGCCCTTGCCTATGTGGTGAGTGAGCTTCAAACTCTATATCTCTATTGAGCTCTCTCTGAGGCTTTACATGACCTAGCTATAGATATACCTAAGCCCATCCAGTCATACTTTCCCTCTCTCAGTTTCATATCGCTCTCTGTTCTCAAGTCTAAACAGTGTTTCACCATGTTCATATCAATTGTCAGGCGGATAATGTCCCAGAAGGTCGACGAGTCTCTAATTTTGGAATTCTCTCCGGGATTAGTTCCTCTGCATTCGTCTGTGGAACCCTATTTACTCGTTTCGTATCAACTCCCTCAATGTTTCAGGTACGCTTTCCTTGTCTATTTCATTTATCCTTCATTTCTATATGTAACAATGCCTTTCGTAGAATATGATTTCTCTGATGTCATTATTATTAGGTTGCGACATCGGTGGCGGTGGTTTCAGTAATGTACATGAGGGTTTTCCTACCGGATTCGATCATAGACGACGGCATTTCTGCCCCATTGCTCTCAAACGGAAAGCCAAAAGTTTCAATTTCGGATGAAAGCTCAGATGCGGAATTGCAGGCGTCTAAGGCTTTACCTTCAATACCTGATTTGATGGCATTGTTGAAAACTAGGTCAGTCGATTTTCCCGCGCTCAGTAGCCAATATTTATTTTCTCTTTTCCCAAATCCATGAAATTCAATTAGTTTCTCGCTCTTGATTTGCAGCCCTACATTTTCCCAAGCTGCAATTGTTGCGTTTTTCAGCAGTCTGGCCGATGTTGGCCTTCATGCTTCACTATTGGTAAGTAAAGAGCAAGGTTTAGACTTAGAGAACTACGAGAAGTGTAACGGAACTAGTGAACTTGTTTTGTTTATCCTATATATGAGTTTGTGGAATAGTCATATATAATCAAACACTGGTATGTGTTGGAATGCAGTAGTTCAAATCCATTGTTTGCTGTGCAGTACTATTTGAAAGCCCGGTTTCACTTTAACAAGGATCCGTTTGCTGACCTAATGGTGATTTCGGGGGTCGCAGGCAGTATTTCACAGGTTTTCTCACTGCTTTGGTTTGATTACTTTGCAGATTTTACTTCCTTCATGATTGTGTTGCATTTTAATGGTACTAAAAACCAGAACTTCCTGCAGCTGGTACTCATGCCCTTACTGGCTCCTGTTTTAGGAGAGGAGAGGCTACTTTCTATAGGGCTTCTTTTCAGCTGTGCTCATGTAAGCATCTGGCTTTAACTATTTGGTCATAGACAAGCCACATAGGTTTGTCTTGTTTGTAAGAATTTAGGCATGCATTGTAATATCTTATCTAATCATCTACGTATTGTTTGCAGATGTTCTTTTACGGCCTTGCATGGTCCTTCTGGGTACGTAATTGCAACTTCTCTGGCAATCTTCAGTGTCTCTTCATTGAGAAATTAAAATCATATGTGTTCGTCTACTGCTACTAGAACCCTATCAATTTCTTTGATTGCAACTGGTGTAAGGTTTAGCTAACATTTGTTATCTCAGTATGGCTAACGTTTTTGAAATGTTATAGGTTCCATATGCAGCTGCTATGTTCTCTATCTTTTTTGTGTTTGCACAGCCATGTGTAAGTTTTTGTGTTTCTCTATTTGTCTTTCAAAGTTTAGCATTTACCTAGTGCTGGATTTGGACTAATTCAGTTGGACATCTACAGATGCGAAGCATTGTATCTAAACAAGTTGGGCCGTCTGAGCAGGTAATTTTCTTGAGAAGAGTGGCTGCAATTTGATTTATAATCTTTATTTCGACAGTTATATGTAATGGCAGACTGCTATCGATTTTGTTGATTTTGTTTAAGCTGATAATTTGCAATTAAATTGTTATGCATAGAATGTATTGGTATGCAGCATATGGTTAGCTCTTCTGGGCTCTAAGTTGTCTTTGCTATCTGTGACTATATATTCAGGGAAAGGCACAAGGGTGCATTTCAGGCATATGCTCCTTTGCAAATGTTATATCTCCCTTGGCTTTCTCTCCTCTAACAGGTGTTTTGAATTTCCCTTTAAATCTCTTGTTTAGCCAAATTATCTGCCATTTTAAACTAAGAATCTCAACTCTTTCTTCCAGCTTTGTTCCTGTCTGAAAAAGCGCCATTTAATTTTCCTGGCTTTAGTATCATCTGCGTTGGATTTGCTGCGGTAAGAGCTTATACATTACATGCTTGTTTATGTCTGCAACTTTTGTTATAACTATACTCTCCTATCTCAAGGGTGTTAGACACAAATTGTTAATAAAATCAGTAGTATAGCCTAACTTACCCAAGCACCTTATGTTATTTTATATGTATAGGTATCATGCGCACTTAGTCCTAACTGATACTAGGTTTAAAATCCAGTTCATCTCTTCTGAGCGAGCAGTTCACACCTTAATCATGTAATTGCAATATAGCCTACTAAAGTTCAAGGTCCTTGAGAGACCTTTTATATTAGGACATGTTTTTTTGGTAAGGTTTCCTTAAGCATATGAATTGATGTTTACTTGCATCTGTTCTGTATCCTGTGGTTTTTAGCAGTCCTTTTGTATGTGTGCAGATGGTAGCCTTTATCCAAAGCGTGATGATTACGGCTGCACCTCCCATATCAAGTACTGAACGGGTCAGCAGCAACTGCAGTCACATGGAACCTTAGTTTGCATATTCCGAGCAGAATTTTTTCATTGTTCGGCACACAGCAACTGTCGAGATGCAATAACTATTTAGTCCTGGCATACTGCTTTCTATATAGTATCAAGCATCAACAATTTTTGGTTGATTCTGGAAATCGGAGGTGGCATTGTGGAGAGTGGTATTGTTTTCTACTTCACCTGTAACCAGAACATGACACTGATAAGTTATAACCCAGTCATAAAACTCCATCAGACGTTTAGAGTTGGAGTGTATATACTATTGAAAACGTAAGAGGGGTCTAGAATTGGAGTGCCTAATCTATTGAAAACATAAGATCAAGCAGAATGTATTAGTGTGTATTTGTTGCTTGATCTGTAGTTGTGTATATTATCAATCTGAGATATCAATCTTGATAATGCTAGTGAATCTACCTCATCAAATTGGCCTGAATCAATTTCCTCGTACAGCACACCAGAATTGGCCTTTATCATGCCTTTTCTTTTTGATTTAGTCACTTATGGTCGTAAAAGACTTGTAGGTATGGTTAGCATGCCTTTAGCTGACTGGAGACTCGTCGGAAGCATGAGGCCGGTCTAGAGCTTTAGACTTTTAGGGGCCAAGAAAGAACTGCCATCACCATCTAGATTTCTCAAGTCAGCGAATCCTCTTTCTTTAACCCAAAATAGTCAACCAAACGTTGATCAACCTCTAGCTACTTTGTTAAATTCGGCTAGACAGCTCATCTTCCTAAATGCTAATATGCTATGACGTACAGCAACTGAAAACGTTATCATGTCACATTTTTATGTGCCAAAGATCTCCTTTTCGAATTTTCATAAGTTCGGATGGAGAGAAAAACGCTCTCGTCTCTCTCTCTCTTTTCATGGCGCTGTCTACGATTTGGCCTAGGTTTTGTCTTTATTTCTTGTCGAAACAGTTTTATTTTCCTTATATATAAGGCGGTCGTGGCCGTCCTCAAGATTGAAAAAGTTAGTTATACTATAACAAGAATACAAAATTGAAAAATTTACTATATCTAATCATATAAGAGTGTATAAGTTCTCTATATCTAATCAGATTGAAAGTAATACACGCAAGAATTATAATTTATTTCCAATTGAATACAATAATAGGTGTTACATACATATTTTACTCAAATATCCGGTCCATATATGAGTCGTTGTGCTGTCTAAATGCCTTACTCAACATACTATGAATCTGTGATGTCTACACGCATTATGATTCATAATTCATCTTCATTAACAAGCAAATACTAATCAACAAACCTAACAATAGTCATACGCCGCCATTTTATATTTTATAGATAACCTGAAAATTAGCAAAAATATCATCATGTAGAGCTGGAGTTAGCATCAAATTTCAAATTAGGGACGTTCCAACCATCAACCTATAAACATCTCATTATCGTTGCAAAAATTGGTTAGATTGTAAGCTTCACTTTGTTTTACTACCCTCCACGTGTCCCCCTTCTCCAATTCACAATTTCTACTCGTACAACCCTGCCAGACCAGGCCTCACGTTCCCACGCAGGGAACGCCAAAACCTCCCCCACATACTTAAACTTCCATACCGTTGCCCATATTGCCGATCTTCTCCTACCGCCTTCGGTTTTCGCCGTTGGCTTCGTCGGAGAGAAGTAATAATCCAACCACAACACTTGGAAATTATACATCTCTCCGCGCGCGTTTCTTTTACAAAGCCAACGTCGCAAGTCGGAACACCGATCATATATATATAGATTCTCGGCATCAACTAGTCCTCCCCTGCCTACATTGTTCGCGCTCAATTTAAATGGCGGAAGATAAACCTGAAACACAAACGACGCAGTTGGCTTTGGAGCCATTGGTGGTGCACCTCCACGGCAACCTCGACTTGAAAATCATAGAAGCACGATGTCTGCCCAACATGGACATGCTCTCCGAGCGGTTCCGACGTTTCTTCTCCGCCTGCCGCAAGCCATTTGCTAATTCCAAACAGCACCACCACCACCATAAGATCATCACCAGCGACCCTTACGTCACCGTCTGCCTTGCCGGAGCTACCGTCGCACGGACGCGCGTGATCTCCAACTCCCAGAACCCCGAGTGGAACGAGCATTTCACCATCCCTCTCGCCCACCCCGTCTCGCAAGTCGAGTTTTTCGTGAAAGACAACGACATGTTCGGCGCCGACTTAATCGGCGTGGCGTCCGTCTGCGCGAAACGAGTCCTCTCCGGCGAGACGATCAGTGATTGGTTCCCGATAATCGGGCCGTTGGGGAAGCCGCCGAAACCGGACGCGGCGGTTAAGCTGGAAATGAGGTTCACGAAATGCGAGGACAATCCGTTGTACCAGCGCGGGATTTCCAACGTGGAGAACTGTTATTTTCCGGCGAGGAAAGGAGGCCACGTGACGCTGTACCAGGACGCGCACGTGCCGGACGGTATGCTGGAGGACATAGAGTTGGACGATGGGGTTAAGTTTGAGCACGGCAAGTGCTGGGAGGATATATGCCATGCGATTTTGGAGGCACATCATTTGGTGTACATTGTGGGCTGGTCTATTTTCCACAAGGTCAAGCTGGTCAGAGAGCCCAGTAAGCCCTTGCCCAGCGGCGGCAATTTGAATTTGGGGGAGTTGCTCAAGTATAAATCTGAGGAAGGGTTGAGAGTTTTGTTGCTGGTTTGGGATGATAAGACTTCTCACAGCAAGTTCTTCATCAATACGGTGCGTTTTTGTTTAGTTTATGTTTGGTTACCTTGTAAATTTGGATGTGACTCAGTTGAGGTTGACATTTTGTTGGTGTGATTTGTGTTTAGACTGGAGTGATGCAAACGCATGATGAAGAAACCCGCAAGTTTTTTAAGCATTCTTCGGTGTCGTGCGTGCTGTCACCTCGATATGCCAGCAGTAAGCTTAGCATTTTCAAGCAACAGGCATGCTTTATACCACGGTTCAGTCACTCTTTCAGTTAGCTATATTTCTTTTATTAATCATAAATTATATAATGATTTTATACGGAAGAACTGCTAGCTTGTTCAAACAAAGAGTTGGTGGTAGTATGTTTTAATTAATTTGGGTCACATGGTAGTAATGTAGGTTGTTGGAACCTTGTTCACACACCATCAAAAGTGTGTGATTGTGGATACACAAGCGTCTGGGAATAATCGGAAGATTACAGCGTTTATAGGAGGTCTGGACCTCTGTGATGGTCGCTATGATACTCCCGAGCATCGACTGTTTCGCGATCTTGACACTGTTTTCCAGGGTGATTTTCATAATCCCACATTGGCTGTGAGTATTTGTAGTACATAATACCACTATTTTGGCAATTGGCACCCTGCACCTTGAATTAGCTCAATGGTTTTTTAATATTGAGGGTGATTTGACATTGAGAACTAAAGTATGAGTGTAAATTCATAGGGTTCAAAAGGTCCAAGACAACCCTGGCATGATCTGCATTGTAAAATTGAAGGGCCGGCTGCATACGATGTGCTAACTAATTTTGAGCAGCGTTGGAAGAGAGCCACAAAATGGTCGGAGTTGGGCTTCAAAAGAGTTTCGCGGTGGCACGACGATGCTTTGATCAAGTTGGAGCGCATCTCATGGATACTTAGTCCTGCATCAGACAGTTCCAACGATGATCCTATATTACGGGTTACAGATGATGAAGATCCTCAAAGCTGGAATGTTCAGGTCATAATCTTATAATTTTCACATGTCTTGCATTTTGCTGCATAACATTCTGCACATGCTTGAATCTTAGTTCTATTAGTTCTTAGCTTCGTACTTTGTCTGACTTGGTATTCTATATGGAATTACAAATGACAGATATTCCGATCCATAGATTCTGGATCTGTGAAAGGATTTCCCAAAGATGTGTATGAAGCTGAGAACCAGGTTGGTTCACATTCTTTGATTTTTAACAACCTGACTAACAAACACATTAATGGTCATCTAATAAGTTCCCGGCTACTCTATTTTAATGTAGAATCTTTGTTGTGCCAAAAATTTGGTTATAGACAAGAGCATCCAAACAGCATATATTGAAGCAATCAGATCTGCGCAACACTTCATATACATTGAGAATCAGTATTTCCTTGGATCATCTTATGCATGGCCAACTTACAAAGAAGCAGGTGGTTATATTTTCCTATTTATGCTCTCCAATATACAATCTATGAGGTGCTGATAGTTGAGCTTGGTACATATACAGGTGCTGACAATCTAATTCCTATGGAGTTGGCACTAAAGATTGCTAGTAAGATACAAGCCAAAGAGAGATTTGCAGTTTATGTCGTGATACCAATGTGGCCAGAAGGCGCACCCTCTTCTGCTCCTGTGCAAGAAATTCTCTTTTGGCAGGTAAGCTGCAAAAGTTGCATCTAATTAACAAACTCAGTTGCTAACTTAATACATCAATCTCAGGTACCAATCTAATTTGCTTGGTGATTTTTTATTTTTTTTTGTCAGGGACAAACAATGCAGATGATGTATGAAATAATAGCAAAAGAGCTGAAGTCCATGAATATGGTGGATGCTCATCCCCAAGACTACTTAAATTTCTTCTGTCTTGGTAATCGGGAAAAGCTGCCTGGCACAGTCTCCTGTACAAGTAACCAAACTTCCAAAACTGGTTCTCCGAGTCACAATGTAAACATGCCATTCAAAAACCATCTTTCTATCACTGAAATGATTGATATTTTAGTTCATGCTTATAGTCCTCTAAATATGCTGAACTTAGGTATGCATCTTTTATAACTGCGATTGATTTTCAGGTTTCCGCCTCCCAAAAATTTCAACGGTTTATGATTTATGTACATGCCAAGGGAATGGTAGTAGATGATGAATACGTGATAATCGGTTCTGCGAATATCAACCAACGATCCATGGCAGGATCTAGGGACACCGAGATAGCCATGGGGGGATATCAACCACACCATACGTGGGGTAAGAAGAAGCGGCATCCTCATGGCCAGGTACGTAGCTCCATAGCCAATTGACCATATTCTCGTAGTGTGTATGGATCAACAGCAGAACAATCTATAGCAATGAAGCTGATCATATATGCTCTTGGATTCGTTGATATGTTTTCAGGTGTATGGATATAGAATGTCACTTTGGGCAGAACACATGGGGATGGTTGAGAATTGCTTCAAGGAGCCTGAAACATTAGGATGTGTGAAGCGTGTCAACGAAATTGGTAAGGATAATTGGACTAGGTTCATCAACGAAGAGTTTGCAGAACTGCAGGGACACCTCATCAAATACCCGGTTGAGGTTCATGCCAATGGGAAGGTAGGTGCATTGCCTGGCCGAGAGAGCTTCCCCGATGTCGGCGGTAAGATCCTCGGCGCCCGCACTACCCTTCCTGATGCTCTAACTACTTAACTCTACTAAGCTCATCGCTTCTACTCCAATTTTTTCGTATCTATATTTTCATGAGATTTAACAACGCTGTGATCCCAAAAAGGGTTTGGAGTATACAAAGTGTAAAGTGTTAGTAACGGAAGTGAACTTAGGTTTAGCTTGCAATGTACGTGTTACACCAAAATAGTATATATAGTCCGATGTACTTCTCTACTTTGTTCTTTGTTCTAGCATATATACTTTAAGCAAGTAACTAAATAATAAGAGTACAAATCTATAAGTTGAAACGAAGAAGATGAAGAATGAAACAGACAAACACAATGGCAATATATAATTCAACAATTCACCTCACAAATGCTCTCATTGTCAATATACTTTCTCGGTTATTATAAGCTCTTGTACCCCCCATAAAAAGGAAGCATTGATCTTAGAATAAACAGAGAGCTAAACAGAGATTAGTTAACGGTGACCTTGCCGGACATGCCAGCTCCCTGGTGAGGAGAGCAGTAGAAAGAGTATGTTCCTTTCTCAGTCAAGGTGACGGAGTAGGTCTCTCCTGGTGCGTTGAGGAGATCCTCCTCGCTCATGGAGATTTTCGCAGCATCAACACCCCCGGGAATCTCGTCCTCGTCGAAGACAACGTTGTGTGGGAATCCAGCGTTGTTCTTGAAGACGATCTTGTCTCCGGCGCTGACAGAGAACTCGTTGGGGACGAAAGCCAAGGAGCCGTCACCACCTCCGAGAAGGATCTCAATGGCCAAAGCATTGCTGGCGAGGAGTGCACTCGCGGCGGTGGCTGCGACTGCAACGCCGACGTCCTTGAGTGAGGACTTGATGCTCATTCTTGGGACTGCAGCTGAGACCTTGACGGAGGTGGCGCCAACTTTGGTTGCTCCGGTGGACTTGAGTCCGGTGAATGAGGGGATGGCAACGGCAGCAGGAGTGACGGTGGCCATTGTTGAGAGTTGTGTGTGTTTGGTGTGTTCTAGTCGGTCGCCTCGAGACTTTAGTAGGGATAAAATTCAAAAGGAGATGAGAGGAAGGGTGCGTTTTAATAGGGTGAGAAGGATTGGTGATGTGTGGTTAGTGTTTGAGGAGGGAATGTGTGATTGGATACTAAATGAATGAGTGGCAATGATACATACTGGGGATGAGGTAGGACAAGGTTTATCTACTGAGGATGGGTCTCATTGGCTGTGTGGGATGCGATCCAATGACGTGGCTTGGATTTTGTGATGTGAGGTGAAGAATGTGAGAACTGCACAACTATGTCAAAACTAGTGGAAGAAGATAACAAAACTTGTATGATTACTACTCACAAACTATAATCCATGAACCATGGCTAAACTGTTTTCTGATTTTTGACGTTTTTATTTGGATAAAAATCTCAAGTTTACCAAATTACGCATATGCGCATAGTTTACTCAGACGGTAATTTAATTTAGAGTGCGAGATGTATAGCGAAATTACATGAGCCTTTTTCGCCGATGTGGTACGGTTTTGGATTGGATTTTTGTCGGATACATTTAGAAAGATCTTGGATAATACATTGGGCCCAAGTGAAAAAAGCATGAGTCTGGCCTATAGTAGCGCATTGCGAACTCCAGATAAACATATATATATATATATAAAAAGCCCTCCAACGGCCTAAACAGCTTGTAGTATATATAGTGCATTAGCGCAATGTGTCGAGGACTCGAGGTTAGAAGTTAGAAGGTTAAAACACTAGCTTGTATCTAAAAAGGATAAGTGGAAATAAAAACTGAATATTGCATGGTGATCACAATTCAAAGTTTGGAACAACTTAAATCAGTAAAACGAAAGAATTTAAACTCACATTTACCTATATAAGCAAAAATTAGAAATTAATCCAAGCTCAGAGCTAATCCTCCTATGCATAGGACTCAACTCGTTGCAAAAGTCAGGCTTTGGTACACAATTGGAGGAAGCTAGCTAGTTAACAGCCGACAGTTGAGTTATGAGTGGAAACATGCATATGAAACCATCCCTTTTCTATTAAAGAGTGGCCAACGCTCCTCCCCTCGCTCATTTACTTCTTCTTCAGTCTTCACCTTCCCCAGCCAGATCCAATACTAATCAAAACATGAATCTTACCCTTCATATATATGGACGTGAATGGAACTTTTAACTGCTGAGCCCTGTTTATTAAGCTTCATCCATAGTTAATGTCATATATGTGAGCTAGCATGCAGAGGTAGCCACCGGATTAGGCAGAGAACAACCCAAGTCGATCCAGTAAATAGTCATTTCTGGTTACTAGAAAGCATATCCCTGTAACTACTACTCTAGTAGTGTTTCATGTAGATGATCAGTTTAATGTATGCAAGGTACAACAATCGGATTCCCAGCTTGGTATACTTATGCAGGTATAAGTGAAGTAATTAAACGACACTATGCAGTGAAGTTGTGAGATGATATATACTACCTATAAATTGCATAACAATTGTCAGTACAGGTCACATTACAGTATATTGCAGTAGAAAAGCAAGTGACAGAGTCGGGAGGTTGTATTGAGACCTCTAAATTTAGCATGCAAAAAACTTTCCCTGCTCAAAATCCAGCAATGGTTTCTCATATTTATAGATAGCGAAATTCAAATCAAGTTAATTATGATAATATGTGAATGTCAAATTTGAAGGCCTATCTCAGGCTAGTTAGTATACTTGCATATGATTTCTCTGCAACTACGTACAAGTATTTGATCATTGCCAAATCGCATAATCATTCAAACACGAGAACTCAATCATGCATATATATGAAACCAAATTAAACACTAGCTAGCTAGGAAATAACATATTGATTTTCTTTCCAGAAACAGAACTGAGAGGCTATCGATGTCCACAAGAATGAGAAGATAAATTTGATTACCTAGCTATCTAGCTAAAGGTATCTGCAGGAAGCGCGTCGGGTAAAATATTGGTCGCATAAAACGTGGGGAGTAGACGAAAGAAAGAGCACTGAGATATTGGCACGGCTCAATCAGAAAAACACAATAAGCCTTCGTCTATCTCAACGTTGAGATACATGTTTATTCTCCTGAGTGAACCGGGCCAACATCGCAGTAACTATTTCAAGTCCCCCAGCATGAGATTAGAAATGAAGAGAGAAGGGCATGATGATGATCGATCGATCGATGAGGACGATGATATTGAGGTGTGAGAATGGGAATGTCTTGGAGCAGTATTTAAGGACGGAACTGATCGAAGGAGCGAGAAGAGCAGACAGATGTTGTTACTATTTCACGTTGCTGCTTGCTGGGGGCATTAAAAACCTGAGCTACCAAAACCCTAAGCCAAGGACCATAGCATTCATTAGCTTTGCTAGCAACCCCATACGTAATATTCTTCTCTCTCTACCTCTCTCTCTCTCTCTCTCTCTTTCTCTCGCTCTAGTTGCAGAGAGACGCAGAGGCGACAGAGGTACAGGGCCTCAGCCATAAATAAGGGAATCTCGCTCTCTCTGGTTATCATGGGTGGTGGTGATCGATGAATGCTCATTATCAAAACGAGGGCATGCACAGCACTACTCTGAGCAAAATATTTATGAGAGGGAATCTCACCACCCCCCCCCCCCCCCCCCCCCCCAACACAAAGAGAAAAGAAGCCATAGTTTTGTGATCGATCAGCTCTATGTATCTCACTCTCTGTAATTGCTCAACTGCATCTTTAATACTTAGTTGGGAAATCTCATCACTGTCTTCTGTGTCTTGGTTGGTTTCTATCTTATCTGAAATTACCGCGCGCCACCAATATTTACTAGCCCCTGTAGGAACCACTATAAATGCAACTCCATCATCATTTACTTCTTTTTTTATTTTTTCTGCTCTCCCAACAGCCCTTTTTTATTATGGAAAATAATTCTTCAGTGCTCCAACTTATTGAAATTCCGGAGCAAAATTCCGTTCAGCTCCTTTGCTAGCAGCTATTCAAACTCTCTCCACCAAACCAATGTGTTAACCAGAACGCCCATGTTTAAAAACGAGCCCAGATTGTTATAGTCAAGACAGGATGTTGGCCTTTTTTGGCAGTAAATTAGGGTTAAACACAGGTACATTTTACTCTACTATTTACCCTCGTATAGTCCACTGTAGTAGTTAATTTCTATTAAGTAGGCAGATTAGGAGACAACTATTCGATCAGATTGTTTCGTAGGGAGGAGGCTATAGGGTTGTTGATCACGTTTTAAATTATTGGTAGAATGTCCACTATATAATTAAGTACGAGTATTTAGCTACGTAGCTAGGGATTTATGTTATATATGGTACAAAGTTACTGGATTACATAGACGTGCCTATTTGTAATTTTTAATCTTTGATACAAACATTCATGAGAGCTTGAGCTAGCCGGCACAGCTTCAAAGATTCAAAGCTGAAGTGTGATTACTTAATTGATCAGGAAAGGAATGACTCGTACTAACTGGGGAAGGCATATATAATTAATTATACAGCTTTATTATAAAACTCAATTAATTAAATGCAGCGATCATTCTAACAGTGGTGTACGTATCAATAAAAATCATAATTAATCCAACCCTAATTTAGATTCCAAAAGGGCCGGCCGTAATGAGGAGCGTCACAGTAAAGTACATAAACATGGGCAGATTATAACTTAGAAGGACCACATATTGTGTCACACCCAGGAATTTCCATTAACAGGATAGTTCATTCGTCCATATAATAATGTCTACAAGTGTCACACATGGGGGGGTCTTCTTCTCAATTCTGTATGTATCATGGGTACATGATTTTTCAAGCTATCTGGTGCACATAATCATGACCTGGAGATATATAACTATGTTTTTGTCTCTATGAATAACACTAACTAAGTTTGCTGACAAAAAGTAATCGGAGTTTTTAAATTTTAAGTAGTATTAAGTAATAACAACAAGCAGGTTATGATATTGCTAACGCCTCTGAAATGTCCAGCCGAGGGAAAGAACTAAGCTCCACAATGGATATTAAACTAAGACCCAAACAAGTTACACGCTTAATAAAAAAATACAAACAAAACTCTTTGATGATTCGCGTAGGCTGGTTGAGTGGGAAATGAGATAATCAGGTGCGGCCCGATTGGCTGGGGAGGAGAAAGTGGGCCCAAGAGGTGATGCTATCGACGAATAAAGACTGTAAATGGGAGAGCATTATTCTAATCTTTTTATAAAAACTATAATTCCGAGTGTCAGTCTGTACTGGATTATGATTATTGTTAAGCATTAGTTTAGTGGGGGGTTAATCCAATAACGATAAACAGAAACAAGGCAGTGTTTCGGTGAAGGGTGATATAAGCAAGGAAAAAAGCATTGTTAAGAATCCACGCCAACGTCGTCAACCCCAGGCTCTCCATTTGCTTAGTTTAATCCACGTTGTTTCTTCTTCTTCTTCTTCTTCTTTACCAAACCCAGGAACATAATTACGATTAAGAAGGAGTGGGTTAAGGTTTAAGAGAGACAAGACAGGGAAACCGTGGGCTCGGGTCTCACAGCCATTTCCTCCTTTGTTTCCGTACACGAAAGGACACGCACTACAGTAATCCGCTGTCGTTTTGGTCCTGTATATAAAGCATTAAAAGCAGGGGGAGCAGATTAAGGGACCACGGGGACCAGGGTTTAGAGTTTGTGTGTGATCGAAACGCACCGTTTTTGTGTATGGTGGCGCGGTGATCATGGCGGAGGAAGACACGGAGAGCCGGTGTAGCATACCCGCGGATTTTTCGCCAGCTTTGACCCGGAAGCAGAAGCTGAAAGTGAATATCTACAATGAAGTTCTGGTTCGGCTGAAGCGGTCGGATGTTTCGGAGGCCCAACAGCCCGGTTTCGAAGATGAACTCTGGGCTCATTTCAATCGCCTCACAACTAGGTACTACTCTCTCTCTCTCTCTCTCTCTCTCTCTCTACTCTCTAGCTACGTACGTCACTACGTATACGTATGTGAACTGATCGGTGTGAAGCTAGTTCTGCAATCTCTTCCTTTCGTTTGAGCTTCTGTTTTTTGGTATCAGAACGGTGCGTTTTTGTTTTTTCTTTTCTTTTGCATATTCTTTGTTGATTCTTCTGGATCAGAATCTTTGATTCTTTTTTATTTATTTATTAATCTGGAAATGGATTATTGAATGGATAAAATTAGTGTGTCACACACTCACACTGGTATCATCACTCTGGTGCGAAAATAAACATGTTTGGAATTAGTTTCGCGAGATTTTTAGGCTATAAATTTGAGGTCGTGTTTTTTTTTTCTTTCTCTTATTCTTCTTTATGGTATATAGGGAAGGATTTGTGTTTCCCAATAGTTTGATCTCCTAGAAAGCCAAAGGTTCATCTCATGCTTAGAACAGCAATGAAAGATGCGTCTAACCTTCTATTGTGGTGGTCTGCACGGACTCACCAACTCGTGACCCCACAAACTCAATTTACGTATGTGCGTGCGTACGTGCACATTTGTGTATATATTACCCTCTTGTAGAATAAAATATCGGAGATATATAGAAAAAAAAAAATCATATGAACTGGATTCTTCTGTAATGGTGGTATTTCTTTAAGCTTCAATCTGTAAGTGTTTGCTTAATTAATTGCATATTGTGGATATTGTTATTGAAGATATGCTTTAGATGTGAATGTGGAGAGGGCACAAGATGTTCTAATCCATAAAAGACTATTGCATACGGCACATGACCCGGCAACTAGACCCGCAGTAGAAGTTCGTCTTGTGCAGGTAGTTTTTTTATTTAATTACTATTTTCTTTTACACTATAAATTGGTCATTCTTGCGTTGAATCCATAATGGTCAAAGAAATTTTGGAACGAAAAATGTACTGAAAATTTAGTGGCATTTATCAAGTGTGGAGTTTTATGTGTAATGCAGGTTCATTCATCTTCTAGTTCAAACTCATCCAGAAACGCAGATGCTCAGTGTTCTGGTTTTGCTGGCAAACAGAGGCATGGTGCAACGAAAAGCTGTTTGGACTTGTTTTTCTTTATGTAAAAGTTAGTAAAACCATTGCTCTTTACATCTCTCATGTGCCACCCTCTTTGCATTTCTCACGTGTTCAGTCATCCACCACCAGCTTTTGGTTTGTCGGAAGACCTTGAACTTGCTCTTGAAGCCGAGAAGTTACAAGTTCAACGTGGTAATAACGCTGTGAACGCCGTTCCAAGGTAAAAAAAATACTACATTAAGTTTGTCACTTAGGACCATGCATCAAGGTAGAACAATTCTGCCTTTTCAAAAGATCTGAACTTGCTTTTGTATCATTGTTGTATTCTGACTTTGTAATTTAGGACTATTCATCCTAGCAGGATTGGTTTATGAATTGGATGCTATATATAATTTGCATTGTTCACAGTTAACTAATTTTGGTATTTTCATATTCTGTAGGCCGATGCATGAAATTACAATTTCAACTAAAGACAAGCCCAAACTCCTCAGTGAGGTAGTTTTAATTTTTTTTGCATTGCCTAGTCCAAATAATGTGGTTTTACCTTTTTAGATAACTTTTACAAATTGATGTTCCTACACCAGAATAGTTCAAAACCTCCGGTTGGAGATGCTATCTGTAATAATAGTATGGGTAATGGCTGTCAAATGAACTATGCTACATTTAAATATCTTATTTACCATTCAAAATCTTATGTTTTGCATCAGTTGACATCCTTATTATCAGACATCGGATTGAACATTCAAGAAGCACATGCTTTTTCTACAACAGATGGCTACTCCTTGGATGTCTTTGTCGTTGATGGTTGGGAATGTGAGGTATCATCTTGCCTTTTTCTTGTTCTGGTATAAGACTAAATGTATGAGATTGTTAGTTAAGACTGAAATTTATCCAGTAATTTCAACATTTCTTCGATTAGTCTCTATCTATATGATCTGCTTGACACACATGCTTTTCAAAATATGTAGGAAACTGAACGGCTTAGACAGGCATTGGCAAAACAAATATTATGGCATGAGGTAGTTTCCTTTACACTAATATATATTTCAGTAAGCATTTGGCAATCTAAAATATATATATTTCAATACTAATATGTGTGTGTGTGTGTGATTTTTATTTTGTTTTTGTAAGAATCTGAATATGAAGATATATCTTGCATGGCTTCTTTTCTTGTAGTTTCTTGCAGACACCTAAGTATCACCTTATGTGAAATCAGTGCTGCCAATACTTAGTAATATGTGTGTTACGTTTTCTCTTTCTTACTTATAGCATCTTATAATTTGTTGTGTTTCAGACGAATCCTTGCTTGGATTATAATGTCATCTCCCCTGTTCCGGGGCAAGACACTGCAATGAATGTCATTGGTGATCATGTAAGCACATCCAGTGAAGATAAAGATATCTGGGAACTTGATGCAAGCCTATTGACATATGAAAAAAAAATTGCTTCTGGATCAAATGGTGATTTGTAAGTTCATCTTTTAAGGCCTTGTCAACATGGTTAAAGACTATGCCTGTATTTACTTTGTTGATTGACACAGATATCAAGGTTCTTTCTGTGGTCAAGATGTGGCCATTAAAGTTCTTAGCACTGACCGCCTAAATGAAACTATGAGGGAGTTTACTCAAGAAGTCTCTATCATGAGGTTGGTTATGTTACTCAGCTCAATTAGGCCTGTGTTTCTTGTTTTGTAGTTATTAGTTACCTTAACTCCATCATGTAGTTAACATTAACATCCTTCATAATGGGCAGCAAGGGTGCTAGTAGCAGCCTGTTTCAATGCATTTAATCTTTCTTTTTTTGTACTTTCTATATGTGCAGAAAAGTTCGGCACAAGAATGTTGTTCAATTTATAGGGGCATGCACTAAACCTCCATATCTTTGCATAATTACTGGTACTGTGAAGTCCTTTTAGGAGTATTCTAGCATAATATATATGTGTATTGTCTATAATACCAAACAGGGTTCCATTTAGTTCAAATGCTGCTAACATTAGTCTATTACTTCTCAGAATTTATGACTGGTGGAAGCATGTACGACTTTCTGCATAAGAAAAAGGGTGCTTTTTCATTTCAATCCTTGCTCAAAGTTGCAGTAGATGTTTCCAAGGGAATGAAATACTTGCACCAAAATAATATAATCCACAGGGATTTGAAAGCTGCTAATCTTTTGATGGACGGAAGTGGAGTAAGAAATGTTTCATTATCTTCTTCATGAGGCATTTGTCTTGTTCTTTCAACTTTGTAATATGGTTTAAGATGATGTTTTAACTACAGTTTGAAATAATGGAGTTTTGATCTTTTGTTGCCTCAAATGAAGTTTGTTATGTTAAGGGAAGGAAAGCCTCTGTATCAATGTCATTTCTATTCGAAAAGATTCTTTAAATTTATTTTCAATACGATGTATTATTCATTATTATACTTTTCTCAAAACTAAAGGGAGGCATGGGCAGGCGTGTGCATTCTTGTCTTTGTTTCAAATTGCTCCTTGTAGATAGGAGCTCATCAGGTTCTTCCATGGCTGACATAGATTTAACAGGGTTATTTAAATATCATTTTTGTTAAAGATTTGAATATTTGTTTGACAGATTGTAAAAGTTGCTGATTTTGGGATTGCTAGAGTACAGGCACAATCTGGTATCATGACTGCAGAAACAGGCACTTACCGTTGGATGGCTCCAGAGGTCTGTGTTCTTCAGCTATATATTGATGAAAGTCGAGCATTTCATTTGCATCATTGAAATTAAGCATTAGGAAATCAAATTCCCGGACTGACGTATCATTTCTAGTTCATCAAAACTAATTGCATATTTTGTACATTACGAAAATTAATGTACGTGGATCCTCTAACCTTTTCCGATTCCTGCATGAAAATATGAACTATGTGTGATCAAATGTGATCGTTGTTTCCGTCTGATTTCTGACAAATAATTTAGTGTTGTTTGACTGGAAGGTTATAGAACATAAACCTTATGATCACAAAGCTGATGTTTTTAGCTTTGGGATTGTTCTGTGGGAGCTTCTTACAGGAAAGGTAACCACTTCACATGCTATTTCATAAGCTAGTGGCCTTTTCTTCCACTAAATTAATTCATCATTGAGCAGACTTGACAGCGTCATATATCTATGTTTTGTGACTAAAATGTCAGCTTCCCTATGAGAACTTAACTCCACTACAAGCAGCACTTGGCGTTGTCAAAAAGGTACCTCTTTACTAAAATGCAATGTTAGTTATTCTTATCTAGCTTTCTTTTCTCCTGATGGAAGTTCATATCCAGGATCCCAAGTTGTATGAAAATAGTTTGAGGTAGGTGATCCCCATTAGTTGAGTTTTGTTGTTCTGAATCCAGATCAGAAGTTTTCCTTTTAAATAGCTATGCGTAAAATTGGGTCATTTCTATCTCAACATATAATCTGAATACATATTCATTGACGGCTAGGGACATAGCACTAACTTCTAAATTTTTTAAGACTACTTAAAACTTGTAAAGACCTTCCCAACTTCATTGATTTAGTGTTGTGCTTGGTGTTTGCATTTCAGGGTCTAAGGCCTCCCATTCCAAAGCACACTAACCCCATGTTAGTGGAGTTAATGGAGAGTTGCTGGCAGCATGACGCATCGCTAAGACCTGAGTTCTCAGAGATCGTAGATATGTTGCGACAGATGGCTAGGAGGGTAAGCGATAATATCTAACACTTGCTGATTCAGTGCTCTTGTCCAGTATATGGTATTGAAAGTGAAAATTTTGTGATGACACAGGTTGCGGATGAGAGAGAGGATCGACGAAAGGGAAAATCAGCTAAAGTAGTACCTACTCTCAGGCAGGGCAGTGCTGAATGAGGATATATATGCTCCATTGGAATTGTGCTTTGTTAACCTAACAAAAGATCAGACACTTGTTTAGGGATTAACCACTCTGGCTGTCAATTCTAACCACCTTCTAGATATCTGTCAATATTGTTCATCACCCGTATTGAAATACAAACTGAACATCAATCGATAGACAAAGATTCTACCCGACAGACTGGTTTAATCGCATTATATTATTCCCAACTATTTTGTATTCGGTATTCCCTTTCATAGATCAAATGACCGGAGCGACCTTCATTTGAGTCATTTCTTCTCCATAACTTGTGCACACTCAGGTCCAGCAGAAAAAGAAAATACATTTTGGTACTCAAAAATAAAAACTTACAAGCAAAAAAAAAAAAAAAAGGTAATATATTATAATATGGCCCATAAAGTCAGAAACAGTAACACGAACATGTTCTTCAAAAGATGATAGAGATTTTACGAGAAGCTTTCCAGAAAACACCATCGTTGATTTTCTGGTCCTCTCTCTCTATCTATTATTTTTCTTTTCAAACAAAAAAGGGGGGAAAAGAAGTGAACGATAAAGAATTGTAGTTTCTTCTTTATTATAAGGGACAAAGTACAATTATTCCTACACATCTTGTGCAACTTCCCTTCGTTGGAAGCCTTGAGAAGTAGAGCCTGTTCTAGAAATGGCACACAGACCAGAGCAAGTAGAGGTCGAGATCGAAGGTGCCGGAGAAAAAAGCCCCACAGTTGATGGGGAATCTTTGCGACGGAGAGGCAAAGTTCAGGTACAGGAGGCTACACCCAGCTCGGGTGGAGCTCAAGTTCTGAGGTCTGGTAGCTCAAATGCTTCGTTTTCTTGTAACGGTTGGACACCTCCAATGAACAAGACCAGGTCGAGGCTCATTGACCCACCTGACGACTGGCGGCCCAAGTCAGATAGGTTTGGACATTCCGGAAGAGTGGTCGGAAAAGACGACGGGGACGATGAGTTTGACGTTGAAGATATTCCGGAAGAGTACAAGAGGATGAAGTTCAACACTTTGACGTTATTTCAATGGGTGAGTCTTGTTTGTGTTTTGGGTGCTTTGGTTTGTAATCTTTGGATTCCGATGATACGGAGACAAACGTTGTGGGATCTTCCGATTTGGAAATGGGAGTTGTTGGTTTTGGCATTGATTTGTGGGCGTTTGGTTTCGGGTTGGGGGATTCGGGTGGTTGTGTTCTTTGTGGAGAGGAATTTTCTGTTGAGGAAGAGGGTTTTGTATTTTGTTTATGGGTTGAGAAAGGCTGTGCAGAATTGTCTATGGTTGGGTTTGGTTTTGGTGGTGTGGCATCTTATATTTGATAAGAAGGTTGAGGAGAAGACCAGGAGTAGGATCTTACCTTATGTGACTAGGACACTAGTGTGTTTTCTGGTTGCTACATTGATTTGGCTTGTGAAAACAATACTAGTCAAGGTCCTAGCTTTGTCTTTCCATGTCAATGCCTATTTCCAACGAATTCAGGATGCTTTGTTCAACCAGCATGTGATTGAGACGCTTTCGGGTCCTCCATTGTTCGAAAGGCAGCACATACAAGAAGAAGAGGAAAAGGCTGCCGCGGAGATTAGGGAGTTTCAGAAGGGTGGGGTTTGTATGCCTCGGGAGCTCAGGGCAACTCTTCTTTCAAGGAATGGGAGGGTTTTAGGGAGTGGTAGACTGCAGAGTAGCCCAACGATTGGGAGGAGTCCTAGATTTTCCTCTAGGCATACTACACCTAATTCTGTGAACCAAGATGATGAGATCTCAGTTAACCATTTGCATAAGCTGAATCAGAAGAATGTATCAGCTTGGAATATGAGGAGAATGGTGAATATCATCCGGCACGGCTCCTTAACCACTTTAGATGAACAGATACTGGATGTTGAGGATGACTCTTCTGTGGAGATCAGAAGTGAATGCCAAGCAAAAGAGGCAGCCAGAAAGATATTCCTCAAAGTAGCTAAGCCAGGGTCCCAGTAAGTAGTGCTCGTCTTTGTTAATCTGCCATGTCATGTGCAATTTGATTTGAGACTTTAATCTGTATGTTAGAGTCATCTGTGTATGCAAATGGCTTCTTGGTAATGTGTTCTGGTGCGACTTGTTGTGACAGATGCATTTTCCTTGACGATCTGATGTGCTTTATGAATGAAGATGAAGCCTTGAAGACGATTGGTCTCTTTGGAGCAGCAAGTAAACATGATGGCATCAGCAAGTCTTCTCTTAAAAACTGGGTGGTAATGCTTTACTGCTCACCTTCTTTTTTATTCCATGTCTGTGCTTGTTCTATTACAATCTATGGCTGTCTAAATCTTGGAGAAATAAAAGAGGTAGAGAGCTCTTTCTGTAGTCCATGAACCATGAACTGAAGAAAGAATGTGTTGTTTGCTTTTGTCCAGGTTAGTGCATTTAGAGAGAGAAGAGCTCTAAAATTATCTCTCAATGATACAAAAACAGCAGTGGATGAACTCCATAACTTATTAAACATCCTTGTGTGTGTGATCATTGTGATAACCTGGTTCATTATACTTGGGATTCCAATCACCCACTTCCTTGTGTTCATAAGCTCCCAAATTCTTTTGGTTGTATTTATATTTGGGAACACATGCAAGACAGTATTCGAGGCAATCATCTTTCTGTTTGTAATGCACCCATATGATGTGGGTGATCGTTGTGAAGTGGATGGAGTTCAGGTGAAAATTTAAATCAGTTTTTGATGTTTACTGTGTGTATCTACCAAGTATCTTATTACAAGTATAACTCCTAGCTAATTATTGTATGTTTGTTTCTCAGATGGTAGTTGATGAGATGAATCTATTAACAACAGTGTTTCTGAAGTTTGATAACCAGAAGATTATATACCCCAACAGTGTTCTTGCAACCAAGCCAATTGCTAATTATTATCGTAGTCCTGAAATGGGAGATGCTGTTGATTTCTGTGTTCATATATCAACTCCATTGGATAAGTTGGCCATTGTGAAAGAAAGAATCATAGGGTACGCGAGGGAACAGATGATTGTTTTTTTTTTTTTAACTTCCAATATTAATGACAGGAAGATCATGTGTTAAGTAAAATGTCACATATGCTGTGCAGGTACATTGAAACCAGGACTGACCACTGGCACCCAGCACCAATGGTGGTCTTGAGGGATGTGGAGGAACTGAATAAACTGAAGTTCTCAGTGTGGCTTACACACAGAATGAACTTTCAGGACATGGGGGAGAGATGGAATCGGAGAGCCCTTTTGATTGAAGCCATGATTAAAGTGTTCAAAGAGCTTGACATACAGTATCGCTTGCTGCCTATCGATGTCAACGTCCAAAACATGCCAAGTTCAGCCTCCAAACCCCCTTCAAATTGGACTGCTTGTGCTCCCTAATCATAATGCTAATGTTAGTACTCCCTCCTAGTGCCACTCACAGATTTAGAGACACCTACTTAGAAACATTAGATCCTTCTAATCTTATCTAAACAAAAACTGTAGATGGACAGTTCAATCAGGCATGGTAGTTCTAGCTGATTCCCATTCAGGCGTTCAATTGTGTACTTAACTTCAAATCCATTCATGGATTTACTATGTATATGTCTCTCGAAAATCATATATCAAATAGACAATTCAACACAAAACATAGGGACATTTTTTTAGGGTAAATTCCTCCTATAATACCTGACATATGATAAAGTGGACATTTTGGTACCCAACGTTTTAAAGATGATAGTTTGATACTTGAAGTTAAGTTTGATACCATAACACAAAACATATGGACATTTTTTTAGGGTAAATTCCTCATATAATACCTGACATATGATAAAGTGGACATTTTGGTACCCAACGTTTTAAAGATGACAGTTTGATACTTGAAGTTAAGTTTGATACCATAGGAGGAATTTTTTTTTTTTTTTTTTTTAATTCAAAATAAAGTAGAAAAGAATTACTCGTACCAGTCAAATAATTATAGTAAAAAGTTGGTCGTAGAAAAAACGTTATATCAGAAATAGAGAAACCCCTTTGAGTCAAATCTGCCAAAACCCTTTGCACTCATCTCTGGAATTGTCAGTGAAACAAATCAAGAATGGAAGAGAATGAGGCGAATGCATCAGCAACAAACCCAAAGACGACGCAAGAGCTAGCAGTAGAAGGTCAGAAGCATCTAGAAGAGACGATACAGTCAGCTTTCCAGATCCTCTCCTCCATGAACGACGAGCTCTGCAACCCTCTTCTCTGGTCCACCAACTCCTCAGCCGCCGCAAACGGACATTCAAACGGTGTCGTTCATAGCGATTCGTCTTCTTCTGAGAACACTAATGCTCAGAATCACGGGGACTCTGGCGGCGGCGGTGGTCCCGGTGCTGGCGGAGCACTTGAGGAGGCTCGGTTTCGGTACAAGAACTCTGTGACGGCGCTCCGGGCTGTTCTGGCTGCAATTCCTGATTCTCAGAAGGTGAACTCAGAATACCTTTTCTTTAATTTTGTGATTATTGCCTTGATTTTTTGTTATTGAGATTTTAAATTAGGTGCTACTGTGATGACCCTAGTTATATGGTTTGCAATTTGAGGTTCAATTTGGAATTCTTGCTCTGGTTTAGTATAATTTTCTTGATAAATAACAGTAGCTAGTACAGTATATGATTAAAGCTATGATTAAATAAGGTTATATATTCAATGACTGGGGTAGTGAGCAATTCTAGTGAAATTTGAAACAGATTTTTGTATATCAAGTACAGCGAGTGCGAGGGCTTTAGTGAGTTGAACGGATATGTTTGCTGCATCTACTTGGAAATGTTGAACCCTTGTAAGGCAGCAATGCTTCAAAATGTAGTTTGGAATGTACTAACAGTCGATGCCTTGGGTGTATTTTTATTAGGTGGTTCCGATGACTTTATCATGTATATGTATGTGTCTAATTGCAGCAGTTTCATTTCTAGAAACCATATGGTAAGCTGATATTGGGAGTTGTTTGCTGAAACAGGAAACATCAGAAGCTGATTCGCCTGCAGATGATACTGAAATTGAGAAGTTGGAAGAGCAAGCCTCGAATTTGAGAGAGGTAATCATTTCAACTTCAATGTCTAGATATAGATGTTTGCTTCCAAGAGATTGTTGTGGAAGTTGTTTGTGAAGAATTGCCTTGTTGTGGAAGTGAAATGAAACCTTGTGATGACTTTTTCTCATTTGCGACCATCCTTGAGCTCATTCTGTTAACAATACTGTCTTTAATTTGAGACCTTACTGATGTTTGAAGAGGAATCTTGTCCTATCCTAATGTTGCAGTAGAACTAATTTTTGACCTTATTGCTTATGTAGGAGCTTGTGAGAAAAAATGCATATGTCAAGGTTCTTATAGATCAGCTACGTGACCTTATTACCGACATATCAACCTGGCAAAGTCCTTGTTCTGTCTAACTTCAAAAGCATGGTGTTTCTTTTAATGGATGCTAAAAGTTTGTGGGAGTTTGAGTATCTGTGAAGCTTCAATACCTTATACATTAGGCTTCACATAGGGGAAAATCTCACATAACATGAGAGATACAGTAGTGGAGGTTTGTTAGTCCTGAAAAATATAATATCATAGATATCAGATTAGCTTGATTCTCCGTCTATGTCATGTATGAGATGTATCATCTATGAAATCAGCCATGTTGTTTAACCATTGATGGAATTTGGGCTCATTTCCTTTGAGAACAAAAGTAAGAGGACTGGCACTAGCCTATTGTCTGGACTAGACGCAAATAATGACTAAATTTAAAGCGTAATGCATAGCTTGGCGGTTCAAGCTGTAAATCTTAACAGCTTTGTCTTTGTTTCTCAATCTTTTTCCTAGCGATCAAATGCCTTGTTATGGTCTTAAAACTCAATCTCTGATTCTCTGGTAAGTGGAGGCTGTGGACCCAAACAAACCAACCCTCTCAAGTAAGAGATAAAGTACTAGAGCAACACGTCGGTGCTTTTGTATGGTAAAAGGGACTAAGACAGGAGGATACAAATTAGAAACACACCAGAATAGAAACAGAGATAACAGAGAAGCAACTACTCGAAACCAATCTGAATCTGATGGCGACTCCGGTGAATGTGTACGGGCCACCGATATCCACGGCTGTGTCGAGAGTGTTGGCGTGTCTCCTTGAGAAAGAAGTGCCCTATCAGCTCGTTCCGGTCAACCTGGCCAAAGGCGAGCACAAGAAGCCTGAATACCTCAAGATCCAGGTATCTTTAACTCCTACATTTATAGCTTACACGATTCTGTTGAATTCTCATTGTTGTTTCTTTCCGACTGTAACAGCCATTTGGACAAGTGCCGGCTTTTGAAGATGATGGCTTCACCCTGTTCGGTATGTATGCTTCAATGCTTGGATTTAGATAGTGGCTTTGGGATTCATTTGTTCTCTGAATGTGTTGCTTATTAATGTGATTTGTGATTTCAGAATCGAGGTCGATATGCCGGTACATATGTGAGAAGTATGCAAAGCAGGGAAACAAGGGTTTGTATGGGGACAACCCATTGGCAAAGGCCTCCATAGATCAGTGGCTAGAAGCCGAAGGACAAAGCTTCAGCCCTCCTAGCTCAGTTCTGGTGTTCCAGCTCGCATTCGCGCCGAGAATGAAGCTGAAACAGGATCAAGTGGCGATCAGGCAGAACGAAGAGAAGCTGAAGAAGGTGCTGGATGTGTACGAAGAGAGGTTGCGTGAAAACCGGTTCTTGGCGGGTGACGAGTTCACTCTGGCTGACCTATCTCACTTGCCCAACACACACTACTTGGTCAATGGCACCGATAGGGGAGAGCTGTTTACTGAGAGAGAATATGTGGGCAGGTGGTGGTCTGAGATATCTAGCCGAGAGTCGTGGAAGAAGGTGGTTGAAATGCAGAAGCCTGCTTGAGAGTCCCCAACACTTTTCTCCAGTTGATCTGATTTGTTCTCTCTTTTGCAATCCCTAATAGAAAACTTGACAGCTTGAATAATCAGTATTCTTCCTCTGGATTTCGAGGGAGTTCCCTCGGCCATTCTTGGTTGTGTACTTTCTTATTATCTAAATCAATAAAATTTCAATCTATTAAGCTTGAGAAAGGGTGGCCAAATGTGTGGAAACATTGTTTCCCTGTTTTGAAGGGAAGGTGATTTTCTTGCTATTTCTGGAGGTTGATCCACATAATAAAGTTGTAACCCAAATTAGACCATGGAAAAGAAAAAGCTAATTTTACCCAATATAGGCCCAACATAATAACAGTAGCCGCTAAAAGTAAAAAAAGTGTTCCAATTTGAACCCAAATCCATTCGCAGTTGAGACTAAATAGAAGAGCAACAACAGCAACATTGAGCATGGAGTCCAAAACGACGGGAGAAGTTAGCATTAGCTTAGAAGGATACAAAGAAAACAACATAAAGAAAGCAAGGTTACAGTCGACGTTGGCCGCACTTTTGGACGATCCCATACTTTCCGACGTGCCCAAGAAACCGACGTTATCGGATGTTGACACTCTCCTCAGCCTAGAATTCGGCAGCGCCATGCGCATCAATGTCCTCAAACTCGACGGCACTTCTTTCGGTAAGAGTTTGAGCTCAAACTCTCTTTCAGACATTTCGTCGAACAATTGGTGTGCCACTTTGAATATGTGCAAGAAATTGAAGTGTTTGATTTGAATTTGATTTTTGTGAAGATGTGGCGCTCATGAACTCTGCTACGGTTAAGGATCTTAAGCTAGCGATAAAAAAGAAAGTGAATGAAATGGAGCAGTCCAAGATGGGTCACCGCCACATTTCATGGTGTGTACTTTGTGCCTGTGTTTACTTCCAAAGCTGAATCATAGTTCAATTGAAGTTATATTGGTTAACTTTGACGATTATTTATGGTCGATTTTGATGTGCAGGAAGCATGTGTGGCGGAATTTTTGCCTCTCCTACCACAATGAGAAGTTACTGGAAGACAATGCTGCAGTTGAGGAGTACGGCATTCGTAACAATTCTCAGGTATTTCTCCTTCTCTGCACACCCACTATCATCTTCATTGTGTTCGTGTCATTATGTAGAGTTGTAGGCCTAACTGCTCTTGGAAGCTACTCTCTAGTCTCGGCTGTATAGTAATTTTGAATATATGAATCTATGCATCCGCAGGTGCATTTTGTTCCTTGTGTTATGTCCAAGGGCTCTCGGAGGCATTCGAAGAGGAGGAGACATCGCTTCTTTCATGGTCTCAGCAAGCGAATGTGATCTTGAGGTTATTGCATCTCTATTTGCTTTGCTTATCTTTGTATCTCTTTTAAATCTGGAATATAATCTCAATAGGAGATTGTTACTGTTATAACAAATCTTGTGAGATATATCAATAAAACCCTTCCTTTGCCTAGATTGGTCATATTTGTTATATCTACCATATTCCCACAAATACTGCAAACAGTTGCAGTCCCTATTCCTCCTCTCACAGAACCTGCATTTAGATACTAGATACCTATTAATTTTGTGCCCTAATGAGCACCTTCAGATTAGTAAATTAGAACCAGCCACGAGTTGCGTAGAATTTCTTTATGACAACTAGACCTAAATTAAACTGAGCCTACATTTTCTCTATACATAGAATCCGATGATCACAAGCTCTACTCTCGAGTTGAATTCCTCTATTGGCTCTGTTGTTTTTCTTTACCAATGAATTCTCTGTCTCTGTTAACTTCCATGATCTGCCTGAGCCTTTTCTTTTCCTTGTACTCTTCCAGTTCTCTCTTGTATCTTTCCTTGTCTTTCATCCCAATATTCTGGTAAACCTATGGAAAGAAATGACAAGAAAAGTGTGATTAATCTTCCACACAAAAAAGATACTAAAAGTTGTAAGAACTTGTGAACAAAACTTAGTAGTTTCATTCTCCCTTGTGGCATTTTAATTTAGTTATATTACCATCCTCTCCTCTGCAGTGAGATTGCTCCAGGACTGGCCTATCATCTTTGTAAACTCCCTTTCTCTGTTTGGATAGAGGGACTTGAACTTGCTATGTTTCTCAGCAAAGTAAAAATTATAACCACTCCTATTAGGTTTCGGATGGTTGGGGTCGTCCCTTCTTCTACTCCTCCTTCGATGACGTGATCTTTTGGTGTCCGGTACTCGAACAGTGATGGGCTCAGGGCTTTCGTCTGACCACACTGGCTCCTCAGGATGGTATAATACTCCCTTGAGAATCTCCGAACCAAACCTCACTGTTATCAGATAGCCACAATCAAACTTCCCAGTAATTGTTCCTGTTCCTGAAAAAAAATGACCTTGTAACTGAAAACATTCCGGAGCTACAGCTAGGCATAGATTATGCACGTTGAAGTTAGTCCATTTAGGTATAAAGATTCCGGGACAATGCCAATGGACTCATTGAATCATGGTATTGGCCCCATACGGGGTATTGTTAATTTGTTATATGATATAGACCCATCACTGCATCTATGAGAGTTACAAAACAGAAACATAGTATATGTCTACATAGCAGCCACATACTTGTACATGGGATAGGAGTGGGGTCAAACTGAGCTATTCCACATATACCAACTTTGGTTTTTCTTTAACCAGCAAAGTCGAAAACGCATATAATTTTCATATGTGAGATTGAGATTGCAAATTTTTGTTAACGATTTTCTAAATTAATAGTCAGCATAGCATAGCATCCAATAATAACTTATCAGATGTGAAAGTTAGAGGCATAGGAACCATATCAAACATTTGTGGTGGGCAAATTCAGCCATTGTATGATTGGAACTAGTCACCACCTTATCCAGAGTAAAAGTATAGCAGAGCTTGTTAAGTGAATTAAACTTACCTTCAGAACCCGGAACCGGACAATCTCCGATGGGTTTGGCCGGTTTCGGCATTTCAGGGGAATATTCCACCAGAGCAAGTTCAGGCTTGTTTAAGCAGTTACAGTTACTAATGGAAAAGGTAACTGGAGACAGCGCTGGAGGGTAACAAAAAAGCAAATTAGAATTTAGAAAACAACGAAAAGAAGGAAATAATGGGAAAGAAGTAGAAGGTTAATAATGTTACACCTGCAGGGGAACATATAGGACCCTGCTTGTTAAACAAGTGAACTTGTTCATAACTGAATAGAAGACTTCTGTAGTGCTTCCTCAACACAAAAGAAGCACTTGTTGTTGTTGGAGAGAACATGAAAATACTACCCACTTCCCTCCATTTCTTCTCTTCAACAACCTAATTTTTCAAACACACTATCAGTTGATAATAAAATCAGCAAATAAATGTACCTATAATTCAAGAATGATGAAATGAAGACCAAACCTTCTCATATCCACCCCTCTTTGTTACCTCCACGTACAACAGGTGCAAATCTAGCTCCTTCCCTCCTATCACAGGAATCCTTTTCACCCAAAAAAGAAAACACAGACTTAGAGAAGATACAAAACAAAGAATCACCATGAAACTAGATTTTCTATGAATAACCCTTCGGAAGAAGTAGGCTTACATAAACCTGGTGTTCGTCATGAAGTGAAATCGCCTGAGAGTGTCCCAGAATACAGCAGAATCCTTAACAACTTCATCATGAGATGAAAGCGGTGCAGGATAGTAATGCACACCCTGCAACACCCTCGAACTCTCGCCTTTCGCCACCCGTGGCATCTCCCCGGCGACGTCCTTCACAGCCTTGCCGGAAAATCCAAGCACAGAGAAGTAGAGCTTTTATGATGAGTAAACGAGAGAGCTAACAGCCTAACAATAACAATAATGATGACAGTAGAGAAAGAAGGTGATAATTTCCAAGATAAGCTTTGTAATTAAGCAACAGTAAATAGGGCTCAGATATAGAGAAGAGTAATGCTGGACGCGTGGTATGTAATGGTTGCGCACAGCGCGGTATTGGATTCTTCTGTGTCAAGTGAAAACCACAAGCCAAGCCAATACGCAAGCGATGCTTACTTAAAGTTTGGCTCCTCAGTATTTATTTTCCTACAGAGTTTACTTTGCGTTCATAATAATTACAACTCTTGCTACTATTGGCTCTCTCTGTTTCTCTCTGGTTGAGTGGTTCGAAGTCTGACATGGTTTGCAGACTGTGATGTATATATAATCTCTCTGGGTTCTCTCTCTTGTCATAAGTCTTGTGAGGAGTTGACATGCACTTTTTTGGGGGCTTATTTCGTCTTCGGCTTCTGATGTTCTGAAACAAAATCTTGCTGTACATCTGCTACAAGATTTCTGATGGGGACGATCCCTCTCCTCAGTTATCAGGTGCACTCTAGTGTACCGTGTGTTTTGCATGAAGCAAATAGGGGCCGTGGATATTCCGGACCCACAGGTTGACTTGGTTTTGGATGGGCCCCACAATCATCCAGTGAAATAGACTCCACCAAAAGCGTGTGGTTTGAGTTTAAGACGGTGATGCAAAAATACCTTCTATTCATAATCTTTAGCCTCTATGAAAATGCTGATGATTGTATGTTTGAATTTTGGAATTAGTAGACTACAGAATGTATTGCACAATGAAGTTGGTTGGCGTGATCGGAAATATTGATATGTTTTTTTGTCTTTTTTATTAATACACCAAAAAGTTATATCCATACGCCTTAATAAGTGTTATGTTATTTGAATTAGGTAAATATCACCATTTTTTTTTAAGAGAGAAATCGTCAAATCATTTGTTAGAATAGAAAGATTACAGAAATATTGTCAATAAAGTCATTTGAAATTTTGAATATGTAATAGAGCCGAGATGCTGTTTTATTCTACATATTGCAACCAAGTAAGAATTGAGTAGCCCGTGTTTGTGTTTTAAGCACTTGATTTGGTCGGGAAGCATTTTAAATATATAGTTTCAAAGCAACTGAATGTCTGCCACATTTAGGACTTTACCATTGGCGTAAATATGAGGTTTCCTTGATTATTTATATAAAGGTGTATCGTTCAGTTACTTCTTAGGGCATCTCCAACCCAAGATCCTAAACTCTAAAAATTTAGGGTCCTAAAAAAATATGGTCTCTAATTGTTAATTGGAGAGGTCCTAAACTCTATATTTTTAAGACTTGGTCTCATCCCAAGTCTTATTTTGAGACTTGGTTTGAGACTAGTCTTATAAATTTAGCTTGGTCCCAAACACTCAATATATTTTTTTTAATTCAATATTATATTTATTTATCATGTACAATAATAGTTTACAAATATAAATTATTATTAATTACAATATAAAATAATAAAATATATATATATATATATATATATATATATAAATTTAAGACGTTTAGTTAAAATCTTACCATTGGAGATGGTTGAAGTCTTATATGAATAATGTCTAAATAAAGTCTTATAATAGGTATGAGACTCTATTATGAGACTTCATGGTTAGAGATGCCCTTAATTCCTTATAAATTGACATGTTTACGAAATGTGCTTTTACTCCTTTGTCAGAACTCAGAAGAAGAATTATTTAAGTTTGGTATTCCAGCCCAAAATGTCTCTTAGGTGGCCCAAAAGATGTTAGCTTTTTTCTTTTTTACTCTGCCAAAAGAAAAAGTTTCCACATCAGGGCCTCACATATATTCTTTTTATTAAAATATTAACAAAAAGAATATGAGACTTATTAAAATATTAACAATCTAACAAATGAGAGAAAGTGGGCATTTGGTATAGTGGTATGATTCTCTTTTTGGGCGCGAGAGGTCCCTAGTTCTATTCTCGGAATGCCCCCTTTATAAATAACTAAATTCTTCTTTTTGGGATTACGCATTATTGGAAATTTTACAAGAGCTGCTTCTGCATCATTACGTATGTGAGAGTGATATGCCTTACTTAACAGTTCAGGAGAACTTTCTTTTAGAATTATGCATGCAATATTAGAAAATTTTAGAATAGCTGTTTCTGCAATTGCAATTATGCGTTTTTTCTTCGTCTGATGCAATGTTGCATATGTGAGACTGTGAGAGTGATATAGCTATACCATCACTCCATTAATTAACACACAGCTGCTACTTGCTAGCTCACAACTACTTCGATTTTAGCATTTAGTATGGTTGTTTTACGCAAATTATACATCTTTAGGCTTCAGCTAAACCACCCTCTTTGTTTTGGTGTGCATCAAGAATTTGTATTGCCCTGCCAGCCGGTGCATTTTTATATAAGCTATTTTGTTAGCTGAGGAGTTTAATAATTCAATAGAACAACATTATGCTATATATTCTATTTTGTTGACGAAATTAAATGTGTTTTGTCGACTTTAACTAACTACTATTCATTAGTTTTGTTTTGGTAGACATACAAATTATGGTCCTACCGTTGAATTACTTAAGATAAACACGATGGAAGAAAATAATAGTCACTTTCTTATATGTATTTTTGATTTATAACAATCAATAAACATTGGAAACAGTTTAGATTCCACGGGAAAAAAAAATACTTTGCGTCATCCATTTGCTCTTTTATTAGATAAGGACACACCAAATCCACTCGTTAAAGAATTGACCAACTTTGTAAACATTTTTCAGAATATCACACAACTTTGTAAACATTTTAAATAAGATTTGAATTCCAATTAAGACCAAGATCACGATGTTGATATATCCACCATAGAAGACCAAATTTGAAGGCAGACAAGAGTTTGGAGTTCAGTCTCTCGAGTTGAGTTCAATCCAATTGGAAGATGCTTAAGAATATGCCTCCCACCTCCCCACCCCCTCGTCATTACCGGGCATCCGTCACGCTCTTTAAGGTCCTGGCCCATGGGCCCAATAACCATATCCAAAGGCGGCTCCCTCATATAAACACACCCCAATTTGAGAAAAATTCCACGCCCACTACTCCTCCATTAGATTCTTCTTTCTCGTCTCTTCTTCTGATGAAAATGAAATACATATGGAGTTCCCTCTCGAAAGCAACTCGGCCTCACTCACCACGCCACCCTCGCTTTTAGATTATTTTCACGCTTTTCAGATTTCGTAACTCATAACCGCTATAAGGCTCTGCCCTTTATTAGTGACCTTGTTTCACTCAAGAACAAGAAAAAAGATGGACTCTCCCTCTGCAAGACTCTCTCTTTCTGATCAGATGAAGGTGATAGAGAAACTTGAGGTTTTCAAGATCCAAGGCCGAGAAAAGCATGGCCGGAAGGTTCTTCGCATCATCGGAAAGTCTTTTCCAGGTAATATAGTAATTACCGGCCATTTGTTTCTCGCTTTGTTTTGATTTCCATATATGATAATTGAGGGATCAATTGTTATCTGAACCAGCTCGAAGTGCGAGCAAAGAGGCTCTCAATGAGTACTTGAGGGAGAAGATCTTCCCAAGTTTAGAAAAGAAGCCGTTTTCAATTGTCTACGTGCATACAGATATTCATCGTAGCGAAAACTTCCCCGGAATTTCTACCCTCCGATCTATCTACGAGGCTATTCCGGTGAACGTGAAGGATAATCTTGAAGCTGTTTACTTTGTCCACCCTGGTTTGCAGGCCAGACTCTTCCTCGCCACCTTTGGTCGTCTTCTTTTCACCGGAGGGTAAGTAATTAAGACAGCTGATTTCTTTCCATGCTTGTTTCGGTAACTTGCACGTCCTAATTAGTAACGCACGGTAATTAAGGGTTGGTTTTGTTTCGGGCACAGGTTGTACAAGAAGGTGAACTATGTGACGAGGCTGGAGTTTCTTTGGGACCATGTTAGGCGGAATGAGATGGAGATACCGGAGTTTGTGTATGATCACGATGAGGAGCTGGAGTTCCGACCGATGATGGACTATGGGATAGAGAGTGATCATCCTAGAGTTTATGGGGCACCTCCTGCTATGGACTCGTCTGTGTCCATGTACTCCATAAGATGCATCGCATAGTTAATTACCGGAACCGAGGTCACTGATTGGTTTTGCTTTAAATTGTGGTTGGTTTGGTGTCAGTTTATGTCATGGCTGGCTTGAAGGATAGAGTAGAACTGAAGGACCTGCTGTTGTTCATATAAAATTGTACAAAGACGGCTAACTTGTTGGTTAGCTAATAACTAGTTTGAAGAAATGGCAAGGATGCAAACAAAATTCAATCCAATCAGCACAAGAACAAA